>CM035143.1:125683342-127038342 GCA_020205605.1 Panax ginseng
ATAATAATAATAATCATCATCATCATTTTTATTATTATTAATATAATAATTATTTTTATTTTATTATTATTATTGTTATTATTATATTATTATTATTTTGAATTAAAATTAGAATGATCTAAACAGTCCTTGTGCTTTTTCGCCCAAATCAATTATAATGAATTTGAACTATTCTTGTGATTTCTTGCCCAAATTCATTTTGGGTTCTGTTTTATTATATAAATAAACTTCTTTAATAGAAAATGAAATAAGTTTAACAAATCCCAAGTCAAAAGACAAAATATCTAATTACAGGATTATTACAAATAAATTTTGTTTTATTTTGTTTTGCATAAAGATCAAAATAATGTTGCATTTGCTTTTTCTTTGATGATTGCTTGCAAATTTGAGAGTAGGGGTGTAAATGAATCGAGTCGAACTGAGTATTGAGTTGTTCAGATTTGGTTCATTAAATTTTTTGAGTATGAAATAAGGTTTGATTAAGGTTCGTTTAGTGTAAGACCCCAAATTTTATGAAATAAAAGTATTCAATTTTCTTATTCAGTAAATGGTTAAATTGATAAAAAGGTTAAAGTTAAGGGTGATATATGAATTTTTTTCAAAATACACAAGTGATTATAAAATATTCATTGTTGTTGGGGAATATTCGTTTGGTCGTGGAATATTCTTCTTTCTTTTAAATATTCGTATATGTGCTGCATGACCATTCAGGGCCCCATAATGTAATAATTGTCGGATGAAGAAAGCGATAAATTTGAGTTTTTATAAATAATTGGCGTAGTTATTCACAATAACACTATTGAATACTTCGATGGTTAAAATACACGATGTCTGGCGTGGTTGCACAAGGCGATTACCGCGATTTTACAGTATTTTTGAATTATCGATCCTTACGTAAAGGCACTTTACTCAATAATTGTTACGATAATTACTGCTCAATATTTTATTTTATTGGTTCAATAATTGTTTGCGTTGATATTTTAAATTATTATTGTTCAATAATTGTCATCGTCAAAGATTCCATTTATCGGATCAATAATTCATATTATTTGGAATAATATTATTGGATAGCATTATTGGCAATGTCTAGAAAGTTCATCAAGGAGAGGTTTGGTCACCTAATTGCTAGGCCAAGATGAGAGAAATCCTTATCTGAAAGCCCCTCTTTCCTAGGGCGAATGGTTGGTCATAAAAATGTGATTCTGTAATATTATTTGTGAATAATTAATTATTGATTTATATGATAATGAAATATTTATTTGATGTGGATATAAATGATGAATTTATTTATGTGGGTATAAATGAAAAAAATTAATGTTGAGGTATTTTATCAGTATTTTATCGGATTGGAGGTATTAAAAGATCAAATCAGTGTTCTTACAGCTTTATTGTGTGAGTTATAATTTTTAATCTAACCTTTGGATCGTTGTAATTTTTGGATATGTTATACATATATAAGTTGAGTATATGTTCACAAATTTTGAACCTTTGAAAATGAACGAATGATTTGTTATGAATTTTAAGAGGTGACTGATTCGGAAATTAGGTTTATAAATAATTTTGGTGAAAAATTCTAGAAATGGGTGGGCCCCACTTTTGGTTGTTGGGGATGGTATTGAGTTTTGGTGGGTGGAATAGTAGCGGGTAAAGCCATCGTGTTCTGCAGTCAAGTCTGCCTTGACGTCTTAACATTTTCCTATAAATAGAGGCTAAGTTAGAATTGAAAATCACACCGTAAACATAAGCTTTCTCTCTTTCTCTCTATATTATCGAGCATATTTTGTGAGTATTTAGATACTTGGTGAGTTGCTATTCATCGCTGCAAGTTTCCTTCAAATATTATATCCTATATCCAAATGTCGGTCGATCTTTCTTTTTTGAGGTGAGGGATAGTAAGAGATTTTAAGGGGTTATTATGTTTTTCATTCAGATTTCTTTTCGACCTTCGTAAAATTTTAAAAAATTTGAAATGATATTTTGATGAGTTTTATTGATTGTGTCCAAAAATGGTGATTTTTGGATGTATAAATTAAGAGTTATGAATTTTATGAGAAAAGACTATTTTAAAAGTAACCGCTTATAATTCCTTGTGGTTAACTTTAAAATTGATGAAATTTTTATTGGGAGTACATCTATATAATATCAGTGTACTCTGTAAATTTTGGAATTTTTGGATAAAAGTACAATTTATGATAAATGTCTGAATATTCGGCGGTTTTGGCCATATGAAAAATAGTAAATGAATTTTAAAAATTTTGAGAAAAATATATGTTCACTATGGGACTATATTATGCTAAATCCCAGAAAAGAAATATTGTTGGAACTGATTTGGTATTTTTCATGAAAATGGACTAGTTATGAATAAATGAATTAAATATGTTATGTGAATGAAGGAAATTGGAAAATAGGATTTTATGGCTTGAGAATCCTATATGAGGTATATGCAGATTTTTGATGAGGGTTTTGGTTATTGGTGATGAAATCTTATGTGACATTTTAGAATGATTAAATGCATTATTTAGTAAAGTGTAAACAATTAAAATAAATTGTTTATAAGTTTAAGAAATGTTATTCTTTCAATATCATTATACCGAAATATTGGTATGAATTTTATTGTGAAATTTCTATCTTTTTGAGTCGGGATTACTATTCACGAGTTACTATTCATGAGTTACTATTCACGAGTTACTATTCACAGGTATTATTCACGACAAAGTTGGTTTCTTTTTCTTACCAAATTATCGTTGATTTATGAATATTGCTCTTGAGATTAAGTGCAGTTGTTGATCATATTATTTTTATTATCATATATAACATTTTATAAACCTGATGTTGAAATTCTCTTTCACTTGAGTATAAAGATGGATAAATTATTGGTATGATCATGACTAGGGTTCTTTTTGGCCAGTAGTGAAAAGTTGAATTATGACTGGTATGATCATGACCATTGAATTTTTAATTGAATATCTTTAGCTTAAGTGCAAATGTGAAATAATCAACATAGTTATAAATATTGTTTATATAGATTTTGAAATGATTATATATTTCTTTGAGATATTAATATCTTTGGCCTGTAGTGCAAAGATGAACTGTTATTGAATATCTTTGGCCTGAAATGCAAAGATGAATTGTTGATGAATAGGGGTGAGCATTCGGTTATTAACCGAACCGAACAAGAAATTCGGTTATAACTGATACTCGAAAATGTCCTATTTTAGCTATCCGAACAAATAACCGAAATATCTACTAACCGAATAACCGAATAACCGAAAAACCGAATAGATTATTCGGTTATTCGGTTAATAACCGAAATGTCTCATCGCTAGTCTTTGTATTGCACAATATTTATTTAGTTTAATTGATTTCGTCCCAGTTAAATTTTTTTCGTGTTCACCTTTTTCCATATCGCCATAAAAATTTGTTGTTTTTGTAATGGAAGCATAAATATTAACTTAGGGAAACATTAATTACTTAATATCATCTATACTGAAGAAATTGAAATTAAAAGAAGGGAAATTAGGGAAATCACATTGAAGATGATATCCTCGACTCGAAAGAAATTGGTTTCAACAGAAGATAGAATCCCATGGCTCTTGCTGATTCTGAAGAAAGTACACACACAACCAATTATCCGATACAACCAATTTCCCATGGCTCTCGCAGTAACGTCGCCATTTTTCTGATGAAGATGCATAACTAGAAAAAAATAAAACAAAATTTGAAGCGATGGATTAATGGGGAAAATCACGACTTCTCTAAGCTCTCGTATTCAAATGTGTATAAACCTCAAACCCGATCTGGATTAAGGTCATGAAGGGGTCGCCAGGTCTTAATTTCTAGGTCTCTCTCTCGTGAGCCTTCGCCATTTCAAGGTACCTGAATAAGATGATTCTACATCGATTCAAATCGGATCTGGCTAGAGAGTTTCCAGAAGAAGAAAGAATCGAAGTGAAGTGAGATTCAACCGAGCAAAAGAGAGAAAGAGAAATGTTTGGGATTTTAGAGAGAAAAGGGAGGATTTTAGAGAAAAAGAGAACTGGGTTCCATTTGAGTCTTTTGACCATTTATAATGTACTCTCTCTCCTACGTAACTATTTAGTCTATTTCTATACACGGCAGTGTTAAAAAAACGATTGTTATTCTTGTTATTCTTGGTTAACCGAATAACCTAAAACTAATATCCGTATAAACTAACCGAAAACCGTAAAAAAAATTGGATATAACCGAATTGTTAAAAATAACCAATTACCGTAAAATTTCTGGTTAAATTATTTTAGTTCTGGTTCAATGAATCTTGATTATATCCGCTTTTTTGCTCGATCTATTGATGAATATCTTTGGCCAGTAGTGCAAAGATGACTGTTGTTGAATATCTTTGGCTCAGAGTGCAAAGATGAATCTGTTAATGAATATCTTTTTGGCCCGTAGTGCAAAAGATGAATTTATTAATATGATTATGAACATGAACTGTGATTTGGTATAACCATGATCTTTAATGTTTCAGGTGATAAAAATTATCTTTGTCCTAGATGAGAAAAGGAATTTAGAATTACAATTATGATTATGAGTTATTCATATAATTGTGGAAAGGAACTGTTGATTAATGTTACAGGGATAAAACATTGTTGGTGGACTTTTAATGTGGAGAAGATAATAGACTTTATGATCTATTTGACTCTTCTAATGGATCGCTTCGTTCACCGCAACTATGGTTGAAAAGTTTTATCATCTACCATATGTTCTAAATCTCTGATTTATTACTGTTGAAGGCTATTGATAATTTATTTATCTTTAGTTATGATATTCTTTACTGAGCTAGTTGTGCTCACCCTTCTGTTTCACAATTCATTTCAGGTAATAAGAGTGTGGCTGGGTCGAGCGGGGTAACAGGGGAATAGAATCGGTGGTCATCATTTAGTAGTTATATTTGGTGAATCAACTAGGTGAGGCCGAACCCAACGTTGGAAGGGTGTTTTGCCACTATCATACAAGATGTCTAATGACATACAACCTCGTGTCATCATAAGAGCAGAGGTTGTCTTTCATCCACTTGTTGAGTATATTTACGAGCACTACCTATATAATCTTGGTGTTTGTTTGAACTATAATTCTCATTTAGAGACAAATGGGAGATAATGATATGTCAAGAAAGACTCACCATTGGGAAGAATATAATAGTAATCTTCTCGTTTTTCTTTGGGGTCTATTAGGTCAACCAAGGATAATTCTGTGGCCATATGATATCTATCATAACCTGTATTTATGGTCTCCCATGTATGCGAAGGTTTCTCTTGAGCACTTCCCAAAGATTCTAATTTCTAAAATAGTTTTTGACTATACCTTTATGTAAGGTGTCATTGTGACGTGCTATCCAAGGTTGGGATGAGTGTCACAGTTGGTATATATTTGTATCCAAACTCGCAGCATATGTGTTGTTGTATTTTGCACGACAATTGTTGTAATAAAGTTGTAATTATTTTCTGTACCATGTATTTGACGACTCCGAATGGGTTGGATGGAATGGACCTATTTTGGGGTTGTCACATTTAGTTACCGAGTAGAATACGACTTCGAATTGATCCCGATCAGTTTGAACTTTTCGAACAAATATGATTCGAGTATCAATAAAAAATTATAATTTGAAAAGATTCGAGTAATTTATCGAATTTTAAAATTTACTCATATTTAAATTATTTATATTTCGAGTTGAGCTCGAATTGAATTTTTAATCAAATGAATTTGGTTCATTTTACAACATTATTTGAGAAGGTGCACCCTATTGGCAACTTTGAGATATGGAGATATCAATCAATGTAATAATTGAGGGAAGTTTTAGATCCGGTTATCATGAAATAAAGTTAATTCATGATAAGTTGGTCAATTGATCAATACAGCGCTGATATGCAGAGAGAGATTACCTTCCGATTTATATATCGATACTATATTAATCAATTGACCAAAATTAACTTGATGACTAACGACTCTTTAGTTTCATACGTTCATCATAAATTTTATACACACCTTAGGGCAGGGGGGGCACCTGACCCCACTGAATTTTCAGGGGGTCAGGGGTCATATTAGGAGAAAAAAAAATTAAGAGGGTCATATTAGGAAAAAAAATATTAACAGGGTCTAAAGTGAACAAGTATACTAAGAAATATGACCCCACTGTATTATGTTATATATATACTAAGTGAGCAGACACTTGGAAACAATCCCTAATTCCCAAATCCCACTAAGTCATTAAGCCAGTTTTTCTATTCTTCTATATTGTGGATATAGAGAACCGATTCTAATTTTTCGAGTATAGAAGGAATTGGGGAATTGGCTCAAATATTAGTTCAGAAAAGAAAGGATGATGTGTATCCCCAAGTCTATTTGTTGTTGAAATTGGCTTTCACTTTTTACCCGCTCTTCTACTTATTATTGAAAAAGGACATTTTCACCATAAATATCGAGAAGAATGAACTCCGTAACCAAATGAGAGATGAATGGATGAATGACTGTTTAGTAATATACATTGAGCGTGATATTTTTGTAAGTATTAAAAATGAGGCTATATCATGCAACAATTTTAAGCAATGAAACCTCGAAAAATGTTATTATAAATAATATTTGAGGATTGTTTAATTTTGTAAGTTATTTTATGAAATTTTTATTTGTAAGAATTTTTTTTTCCGAGTTTGACACCACTGAACAATCCGTCTGGATCCGCCCCTGGTTGTAGCCGAAGCTCTTTGCTTGTTTCTAAAATTCATTAAATGAGATTAAATCAACACAAGTAAATATAGTATCATCCTAAACTTGTAAATATAGACATGCCATTCATAAATTTTTACACACATCTATCTAATAAAATACAAATGCTTTTGAATTTTCTGCTCATTCAATAAATTATCTGAGCCGTTCAAAATTTGAGATAAATCTCACCATTCATACAGTGTCGGAGGCACAGGACCCAGCTAGTATATATAATATGATATGTAAAAATAGGATGATGTCATTATACACGTGCACATGAGTTCGGAAACAATTATATATATATATATATATATATATATATATATATATATTATTTCATTGAGATTTAACTTTCTTGTCTTAAGCAAGAATGAATCTCAAGATCTCATGTATCCGAACCTTATAAATAATTTTTTTTGCGATTGAACCATAAAATTACGATATAGGATTACAATCATACACCAACATTTTTTTACCATCTTTGTTTCACCACACGGGATCGTTGTACTTCTAATTTTTAAATACAAGTTTACCCTGTACAATAGGAGAGTTCACAATATAGAAAAAAATTTGTATTATAACGATGGTACAGGGCTTTGAAATGAAGTTTTGCTTAAAAGTAATTTGCTAGGATTTCTTTTTCAAAAGAAATAAATAAAAAATAAAACGTTTCAAATTAAAAAAAGCTTGAAATGTAAATTGTAGCTAAGTGTTTATTTATATTTTCTTTAAGGAAATTGATATTCTACATGTGTTTTTTGATATTTTTACATAATTTTTTTTTCACACGAGAAGAAAATGGGTCCCAAAAACTCACGTGGAAATAGTGATTCCCTCTTTAATTTCATCCGACATTTTATCGAACACTTGATGTGCAATATCAAAATTCAAAAGAGTCGATATAATTAAGAATAGATAATAAATTTTATAAGGACCAGGTGTAAATTGGCATTTTTACGTCATTCAATAGGAATCTGCCAATCCTATAATTTTAGAGAAAATTGAGGAGTCTTGATTGTGTTAAAAATTATTAAACGGATTCTATCATGGTAAATAATGTTATATAATTTGTTAAAAGAATTAAAACTCCTTAATTTTCTCTAAAAATATAAAATTGTCTGTTTTCTATTGGATGCTGTAAAAACAATAGTTTACAGACAGTAATTATAAACTTGATTTTCTTAAGAATAATGGAGCAAAATCTTATTTTTAACAGGATGACGTATATAATAATAATTTTCTGGTCCAACAGTTTACTCCTAGAATCCAAAACTCAATACAATTTGGGCCTCCGTTTTTAGATGGATTCGGAGTTCTTCATAACAAAACAAGTCGGAGTCAACCGAAAATTATGGAGCCTTATAAATTTATTTCAAATTTAAAAATTCGAGAAATTGACCCGTCTTTTCCAGAATCACCGTGGCTCATCAAGGAAGAATCTAGGGTTTTCTAGCAGGTAAGCTCAAACCCTATAGCTCGATTTATCTTCTATCTACACACCCATATAAATTGTTTATTGCGCGCACTTGTTTCCCACATTTTGTGTAAATATGGCTTCTGATATTAAAGATGGGGGATTGAAGAAACTCGAGTATCTTTCATTGGTCTCTAAGGTTTGTACGGAGCTTGAGTCTCATTTGGGTTTCGGGGATAAAGTTTTGGCGGAATTTATAACCGAATTGGGTCGAAATTGTGAAACTGTGGATGAATTTGATTTGAAGTTGAAAGAAAATGGCGCGGTGATGCCTGATTATTTTGTGCGGACGTTGTTAACTATAATTCACGCAATTTTGCCTCCGGAAGTGAAATCAAATTCAGGTAAAGAATCGAAGAAAGATGGGGAGGGTAATAAATCGAGTTTTCCTGCATTGATTATATCTGATAATAGAGAGAAAGTGAAGGAGCTGGAGAGAGATTGCAATGGAAGCTAAAGGAGAGGCAGCGGAGGGATGGTGAAAGAAGAAGAAAAGAAATACAGGGATAGAGATAGAGATAGAGAGAGGGATAGAGACATGTATAGGGAGAAAAAATGGGGGAGGCATAGATATGACAGAGAAAGTAGAGGCGAAAGGGGACGAGATAGGGATGATGAAAATGAGAGAGAGGAGTACAGGAGTAAAGAAAGACAAAGAGATCAAAGTGATGAGAATCAGAGAGATGGGTACAAAGAAGAGGTAGATAAGAAGTCGAATAGCAGGTATCAATCTGGTGAGCCAGAGCTGTATCAGATTTATAAGGGCAGGGTGTCGAGAGTTATGGACACAGGTTGTTTTGTCCAGCTGAATGATATTAGGGGTAAAGAGGGTTTGGTTCACGTGTCACAGATGGCGACTAGGAGGATTTCTAATGCCAAGGATGTTGTGAAACGGGATCAAGAGGTTTATGTAAAAGTTATTTCGATTTCGGGTCAGAAGTTGAGTTTGTCAATGAGAGATGTTGATCAGAATACAGGCAAGGATTTGCTACCTTTGAAGAAAAGCTCCGAGGATGATAGTTTTAGGACAAATCCTTCAGGTTTGAATAATGGGGGCCTACTACTAGGACTGGACTTTCAGGAATTAGAATCACTGAAGAGGATGCTGCTGGCCCATCACGCCGACCTTTGAAGAGAATGAGTTCACCTGAAAGATGGGAAGCAAAACAACTGATTGCATCTGGTGTTTTGAGTGTGAAGGAGTATCCTATGTATGATGATGAAACAGATGGTCTCCTCTATCAAGAGGAAGGTGCTGAGGAAGAGCTGGAGATTGAACTCAATGAGGATGAACCAGCCTTCTTGAATGGCCAAAGCCGGTATTCTATGGACATGTCACCAGTTAAGATATTCAAGAACCCCGAGGGATCTTTGAGTCGTGCTGCAGCCCTTCAGTCGGCTCTTATAAAGGAGAGGAGAGAAGTAAGGGAACAGCAGCAGAGAACCATGCTCGATTCCATCCCAAAAGATCTCAATAGACCCTGGGAAGACCCAATGCCTGAGACGGGTGAGAGGCATCTAGCACAGGAGCTGAGGGGTGTCGGTTTATCTGCCTATGACATGCCTGAATGGAAGAAAGATGCTTTCGGTAAAGCCCTCACTTTCGGGCAGAGATCAAAACTGTCCATCCAAGACCAGAGGCAGAGCTTGCCCGTTTACAAATTGAAGAAGGAACTGATTTAGGCTGTACATGAAAATCAGGTTCTAGTTGTCATTGGTGAGACGGTTTCGGGAAAGACAACGCAAGTGACACAGTACCTAGCTGAAGCAGGTTACACTACCAGCGGTAAGATTGGATGTACTCAGCCCCGTAGGGTGGCTGCAATGTCTGTGGCTAAGAGAGTTGCTGAAGAGTTTGGCTGTCGTTTAGGGGAGGAAGTTGGGTATGCTATTCGATTTGAGGATTGTACAGGTCCGGACACTGTTATAAAGTACATGACTGACGGTATGCTCATGAGGGAGATTCTTATTGACGAGAATTTATCTCAATACTCTGTCATAATGCTTGATGAAGCTCACGAGAGGACAATCCACACTGATGTTCTTTTTGGGCTACTGAAACAGCTAGTGCAAAGGCGACCAGATCTTCGTTTGATTGTCACATCTGCCACATTAGATACTGAGAAATTTTCAGGTTATTTCTTTAATTGCAATATATTCACCATCCCCGGAAGAACTTTTCCTGTATAGATACTCTATACCAAACAGCCAGAAAGTGACTACCTAGATGCAGCTCTGATCACCGTCATGCAGATTCACTTGACAGAACCTGAAGGTGACATCCTTGTCTTCTTGACTGGTCAGGAGGAGATCGATCATGCATGCCAGTGTCTTTATGAGAGGATGAAAGGGCTAGGTAAGAATGTACCTGAGCTAATCATTTTACCAGTCTACAGTGCCCTTCCGAGTGAAATGCAATCCAGAATTTTTGATCCCACCCCTCCAGGAAAGAGGAAAGTGGTAGTTGCGACCAATATTGCAGAAGCTTCTTTGACAATTGATGGGATATTTTATGTCATTGATCCTGGGTTCATGCAAAAAATGTTTACAATCCTAAACAAGGGCTCGATTCACTGGTTATAACTCCTATCTCACAAGCATCAGCCAAGCAGCGAGCTGGGCGGCGCAGGGTCGAACTGGACCAGGAAAGTGTTACCGCCTTTACACAGAGAGTGCCTTCCACAACGAGATGTCCCCTACCACAATACCAGAAATACAAAGAATAAATCTTGGTTTTACTACTCTCAACATGAAAGCAATGGGAATAAATGATCTTCTGTCTTTTGATTTTATGGACCCACCATCTCCTCAAGCTCTCATTTCTGCCATGGAACAGCTGTATAGTCTAGGTGCATTGGACGAGGAGGGACTTCTCACCAAATTGGGCAGGAAAATGGCAGAATTTCCACTGGATCCTCCATTATCGAAGATGCTCCTTGCCAGTGTAGACCTTGGATGTAGCGATGAGATTCTGACTATCATTGCAATGATTCAGACTGGAAACATATTCTACAGGCCCAGGGAAAAACAAGCTCAAGCTGATCAGAAAAGGGCCAAATTTTTCCAGCCCGAAGGAGATCATCTGACTTTGCTTGCTGTTTATGAGGCTTGGAAAGCAAAAAATTTCTCTGGACCTTGGTGTTTTGAGAATTTCGTCCAGTCTCGATCTTTAAGGAGGGCACAAGATGTCGCAAGCAACTTCTCTCCATTATGGACAAGTACGTTTTTCATCTTGCTTTTTGTTTTTTACAATTCACAGTAGATGTAGTGACTCTTGCTTATTGTGGTATATAAAATAACATTTCTTTCTCCATAGACATCATATTTGCATGCCATCTATGTTATGGATGTATGTTTTTTTTCTTCTTTTTCTTTTTATTCTTCAGTTCTCTTTCAATTGTCTCTAGTCCTGCTACTGAAATTCAGGAAAGCAGAAAATACGTGAAAGATATACATATTTTCTCTGTTATGGTGAACTTAACTGCATAGTCCTGCATTTCTTCAGTAGAAGCCCCATAAACTTTCTTAAAGACTTTTAAGTTATTCAAGTAAAACCGGAAAATGCCTACCTTTTTTTCTTGATGCATTACATACTTGCAATTATCTACATTATCAACTCTTTATACATATCCAGAATGATTTGCCTATTTTTCTGAGCAGAAAATGGATCATGTAATTTTGACTCCTTTTTGAATTGGGATGTAGCAAATTTAGTTCATTCTTTCTGGTGTCAATTTTTTTTGGTGGTCTTTATATAATTTATACAACCTATGTACTTTGGCTGCGCTCTCAATGCTCGTTAATACATTTGTCTATTACCTATCAAAGGTTAATTAATAAATTGATGGTTTGTCATACTAAATTTGCCCATCACAAGGATTTTGTGCATTTCCTTCTGACATTGCTAGTTATGATTTTTTCCTACCTGCATTTACCTGCCATTAGTCTTGAGTTTCGTAGTTGCTATATTTTCTATAGATGTATTTTAGAACTTGCTGTTTCTTTAGATCTAATGGTGTTAATCTTGTTGTGCCTTTCATAAACATTGGTTTACGTGGTTAATTTGGCAAATCTTACCACATTTCTCATGCGGAATATGTTTTATAGACTCCCAAGCATGGAACTTTGGTTTGTTTTACTTGATGCATAATGTAATGATATCTGTTGAGCTAGCTGTATTGAGTAAATGACTAGAGATGTCTGATGCTTTTTGTGCAATACTTTTTTGCAATAATATGTTTAATTCTGAATATTCAAATGTCATTTATATAAGGTTTCAAGTTACTGACTCTTGTTGTGGTTGTTCAGGTACAAATTGGACGTTGTGAGTGCTGGGAAGAATTTTACTAAGATAAGAAAAGCCATAACAGCAGGATTTTTCTTCCATGCAGCTAGAAAAGATCCACAGGAAGGTTATCGAACACTGGTGGAAAACCAGCCTGTGTATATACACCCTAGCAGTGCTCTTTTCCAGAGGCAACCAGATTGGGTCATCTACCACGAGCTGGTAATGACAACAAAGGAGTACATGCGTGAGGTCACTGTTGTGGATCCCAAGTGGCTTGTGGAACTGGCACCGAGATTCTTCAAAGTGGCAGATCCTACGAAAATGAGTAAGCGCAAGCGTCAAGAACGTATTGAGCCACTCTACGACAGATATCATGAACGTAACTCTTGGCGCTTGAGTAAAAGGCGTGCTTAGTTTGTGCTCTTTGCAATGATTGCGGTTGGTATCAGAAAATCATGCTTTTGTGTTTTCATGTTGTAAATGTGACACCCCCAAATTCGGCAAATCCGGGCATCTTCAAACCCGAATCCGGTGTAACACGGTACAACCATTCACCAACATCCATATACTTCTCAAATACATTTATCTGTATAATTCAACCATCATGAATGTAATTACTAGCTATAAAAATATAATCTTACAACTTTCAAGTTCTCAGACCTTAAATCTTTAATACATGATATTGTATAGAATATTAATACAATCCTTCTAATTATTACAAACAGTAATATTCGTCTACTCATTCATCTTCTGCTTTCTTTTCGCCTTACCCGAATCTCCGGGTCTCTTTGGCTACTGAAAAGAATTTATTTCAAGCAAGGTAAGCATTCGATTGCTCAGTAAGTATTCACAATGAATAACAACATCAACATCAAGAATCAAACATCTTTTATAATTCAAACTTCAATAACTGATCAATAGTTATGAAGGCACTTCGAATCATCTTGAATAGCAAAGCTTCTCGTTAGACAATTTTTTTTGAAATGACATACTGAGCGGTCACAAATTTTTTCATCTGGTTAATTGGTTTAATAGTAGTTCAAGTATAAACCGATTAGTTTTCATCTGGGTACTTTAGGTGATCAACCTATTGTTTCCTATGTTATACAACATAAAATGACTATATGCGTTTGTTTAACCACTTCAGGGGTCTGTCGGGATTTTTCCGACGTAAAATATTAAATATCCCAATATAGGGTTGTTCATCTCAGATTTGAATCTGAATCCGCACTGAAACAATTTAGGATGGATAGCTCTACTTAACATCAATAATACTTCTAAGATATTTATTTTCAAATCAACAAAGCATTTTACATGCGCGTCGAGCCGATACAATTGACATTGACGTTCTTCTAAATAGTTCATGAATATTAGAACATAAAAACTTCATCAACATGCATTATAGTAAAGCTTGAACAACTTGGACAAATACCAAAAGATTTACATAAGTTAGAGATTCACACAATATATAAGTATTGAGTAATCAAAATCAAACATACGAATCACACATACGAAATGGTCATATGAACATAGTCAAATTAGCATAATCAAACAAACATCGAAGCTTGTACACAAAATATTGCACAAGATTAAAGGTAACTAACATTCAATGTACAAAATTGAATGGAGTTAAGATACTTGCATAACATAAGAAACTTGCACAAATATAAAATAAATTTGCACAAGTTAGGAAACTTGCATTTTGAATGGAGTTAGAAAACTTGCCTTAAGCGCTCGTTATACGTCTACTTTACTCGTCCTTCAAATATCCTACATATTTAAATTCATATACGTATCAATTAGTCAGTCATGCAAAGATGATAATTACGGTTTACATTCACTTTACTTCTTATTTCATGTTCGCATTTTATGATTTAATCAATGCGACTAAATTTTCTTTAACATCTTTACGCTCAGTGTGTAAAGCAGACAACATAACTCATTTGCTTGGGGTGTCTGCTTTAGACCAAAACATACTGTTTTGGACGTGTCTGCTTTAGGTGCACAAACCTATTGCACCTGAGGTCAGGAACAACAATTTTTCGTGTTCATCGTACCTACTTTGCAACGTCATAATTCGGCCATCCGTTATCGGAATGAGTCCATTATTGAGCCATATTCAAGCTCGTAACATTCTCTACAACTTTCCTTTGTCGGAATCATTTTTTTGATTCTCTAACTAGCCAAAAAATTAGCTCAAAAATCATGAATTCGTGAGTCTTTTTTTTCTTCACTAAATGACATTTTTAACGTCAAACCTTCAAATTTTCGTAACTCACTTATCCGAAGTAGGATTGAACTCGTTCTTGAGCCTCATGGATTCATTGTTCTACGTACTACACTATCCCCAGAAAAGAAAATATTTCCGAAAACTCAACGACTTCGTAAAAAGCGTCCCAAAAAGTCGTCTGTTCACACTGTTTTTAGCTTTTTCCGACTAGTTTTAAAAAAAAATCGCCATTACTTCGTTACAAAAGCTTTTGCCTTCGTTCCAATTGGGTGATGATCTTTACTCATAAAAGCATAATACAACACCCTATAACTAAATTTTTAGATTCGGGACACCACACAAAATTCGTCCAAAACAGTCCACTAATTGAAATTTTCCATCCTTTACGCATAGGTTTTGTGTTTTTGTTATTTTGTTCCACTTTTCATGGCATTTACCGGTTGTTTACAGTTATAAACATTATAACCACTCCTTTATAACTCCCAAGATCCTTCACGATCTTTCATAAACCAACAACCACTAACAAAGCAATTTATAAGCTTAAAAAGAAAAGAATGGATGAATAAAAGGGTTAGGGTGTGATGTTTACCTTCTTTACTCTTCTTCTTAACTAGATGAATATTCAAGCTTGCTAGACTTCTTCTTCTCCTTTCACCTTCCTCTCAAGCTTCTTTTACTTAGCAACAAAGGAAATGAAATGAAAAGAGATGATGACTTACTAAAGACTTAAGGGTTAAGGGAAGTTAAAGGGTAGACAAGCATTTAATGCTTTGTTTGCCAAGACTAAAACTTATTATAAATGGTAAGTTTCCACCCCCTTTGTCCCCTCCTCCTTTATGCCCGGTTCTTCCCCCTTGCTCATCCCTTTTTACTTTTAATTTCTCCCACATGCTTAATTGCTATTAAGTGACACATGTCCCTCCACTTGTTTTGACTCAAAGTAACCCTAAGCTTGAGCCTTAGCTCCAACTCTAGCCAAGCCACACTAACCCTAGGCTCAACCTTGACTCAACCCTCGGCTCAAACCTAGCCGAGTCATCCAAACCCTAACCAAGCCTTTAAAATCCTAGGCTTAATTAGTTCAACTAAATTTAATTAGTCATTTTCTTTTCTAATTAGGTTTTTTAGCTTTTTTAGGTTACGTCTTGTAACCCGCTCGGTTAGCCGAAAAACCGACTTTCACTTTTCGCAAAAAAAATTATTTCACTTTTCGTCCCCATTTCCCGAATAAACGCTATGTCGTAATTCGAAAATTCGAAAAGAAAATAGTGTTTTTACGTCTTTTTCTCAAAAAACTTTTATCAGAGATTTCATCTCTCCTCAAATAAACGCTATGACGTTATTCGAAATTTTTGAAAAAGAAGTTTATTAGCCTGACTGTGGTCTTCGAAATTTCATCTTTTTGAGAGAGAAAGTTATGTTGATTGCCTGACTGTGGTATTCTGTTATAGGAGCCTATTGTAGTCTTATGATTTTGGACTTGCATAGGGATTGTATAGCTGCACCCGTTTTTTATTATTATTATTTATTTTTGTTCATTGTTTTGTTCTACTTTTACCTCTACGATTGGGATGCCTAATCGCTCTTCTTTTGAACTTTATCTCTTCTAATAGTAATAATTTTCTTTATTTTCAGGAATACAATGTTTTGGTGAGCCTTGCTGTTTCTTTAGAAAAGGAAGGGATTAGTGTGTTCCGCTTTGATTTTACTGGAAATGGGTAAGTTTATGGTATTGTATGGATAACAAAAATGATATTTCTGGTTGGTTTAGAGTACACACCTGGGCACAACTGTTGTATAACTATTTTTGGAAAGTGTTCTAAGCTTATAGTTTCAATGGTATGGAGGTAGTAAAATTGGGTCCAAAAGTACAATGCTGATATGAGTTGTACCATATATGTGATTATGATATACCATTTATAATTATGAATTCCATTTAAACTTGTTGCTGTCTGCACCATAGCACATGGATTATTTCTTTGCATTTTGCATTGTAGCATGCACATTATTCTTTTCCATTGCAGCAAATTTGGTGTAATTTTTTTTATCGTATTTGCTATTGCTCCAAATGTCAGTTTTGAGAGTTGAGATCATATTTAAATTGCAAGTTTTAGTTACTTTGTTGTTTGTTAAGACATTTGCTTTCCAGGGAAAGTGAAGGCTCATTTGAGTATGGTAATTATTGGAGAGAGGATGAAGATTTGCGAGCAGTAATTGAACACTTTAATGGAAAGAACCGTGTAGTAACTGCAATTCTTGGGCATAGTAAAGGTATGTGATCTAATACTATAATAAAAAGTTATCCCTAATTAAGAAAGGAAAATTCATTTCTCACATAACTAATATACATGAGATTGTATCAGGATTTGATGGGGCAGCATCCTGCCTTTATATATATTTAGCTTTTACTGTTTTTCACTTTGTATTTGTATGTCTTCTTTACTGATTAAAATCCATGTTTAGACTACCGGTATTTATCCAATTCTTATCAGGTTTAGAACCCCCCATATGTTAGGTTTATATATAAATCCTATCCACAATTCCACAGGCAGTTTCCAAAATCAAACCCACCTTTATCTTTATCTTAATCTTAATCATAAGTGCCCGCATATATTTTTATTCGGGTTGTAGGATAAGGTAACTGCACAAAATAGTAAAATGTAGTTATCTTGATTCTTGATAACACAAGTATTTAAGAGGTGGATGGGAAACTTTCTTTTTGAATAGATGTTGGCCTTTTGTTATTAGCTTTGCCAGTTTATAATTTTGTTTGACAAGTACATCTTGAAATTAAGTTGGAAAACCAATTAGTTTTTAATGACATATATTATCGGCAAAGTCTTATATTTCTTAGTGTGGTCCTTGCAGGAGGGAATGTGGTACTTCTTTATGCATCTAAATATCATGATGTTCACACGGTTGGAGGCATGGACAATCGTTTGGGTAAAACTTTTTGGAGAGAATCAAGAAGGATGGGTTCATCGATGGAACAACTAAATCAGGTGATCTTCTAGTTCATATCCGACTTGTGGATTACTTTGCTATTTAGATCTCTCTTTAAATTTGAATTCACCAGTTTTTCCACTCAATGAGATGTTATATTCTTGCATGCTTCGTTACAATGTTTACATAATTACATCTCTAGTTGTTTCCGCCATATTGTAAGCTTTTGATTATTCCTTATGTAAAGTTTGATGGTTTGAACATTTACTTGTATTTTAACTGCGGACTGACAATTACAATTTAAGGACATTAATTCTCTACAGAAGTTTGTTAGCTTGTCGACTGAAGAAAAAGTGCACATAGCAGTTTCTGCAAATATTGGTCTGTTCTTGTGCTCGCTTTTATTCCTTAGGAGTGATCATTCGGTTATAATCGAACCGAATAAGCTATTCGGTTATAACCGAAAACCGAATTATTTATAATTTTACTATCCGAAATAATAACCGAAATTTGAAAATAACCGAATTGTACGTTCGGTTATTCGGGTAATAACCGAACCTAAAGTTCTGCTACTACTACTTCTGCCTATCTTATAACAATGTTACCGCATTTTGCTAAATCACAACCCCAAATTTGTTTGAATGATGGAGTAGTACTTAAAGTCACCCAGTACCCCCAAATCAGATCCACAAAATCAGTACCCAAAGCATTTGCAAAACTAAATAGCCAAATCAAAACCAATATTATAATGAAACTCATTGTTACAATATTACCCAATATTTTAAGCAATTTTGACTGAAAAAATTAAAAAGACGTAAATGAACGGATAGTGCAGTTTTCTTGTGATTGAAATAGAGGAAGAACAGAAGGACATTATACAAGAACAAATTAACTCAAATTAATACTTCAAATCAAACTCAAATTGAAAATTAACCTTGAAAGTTGAAACTATTCTTATGAAGAGCTACAACTGACCGAAATCCGGTGTTATTATTGCCGCAACAATCCCACCGCTGTCGGAGGAGGAGGTTTCAGATCGGGGGTTTAGGTATATAGACGCCTCCGGAAGAAAAGGAAGAGGTTGTCGCCGAATGAGAAGGACGACGACGGTGAGGCAGGGAGGTGGCGGTGAGGAGGAGAGAGAGATCAGACTTAGAAGGAGAGATAAGATAGGCAAAAGAGTGATATTTAATACTTAGATAGTAGATAATATTATATTATAAAATTAATTTTTTTAGTAATAAAATTCGGTTATTCGGGTATTCGAATAATCTGTTTTTTGAAAACCGAATACCGAATACCGAGTAATATTTCGGATATAACCGAAATGATAAAAAAATCGAAATACCAAAATAATTCGGTTAAAAAAATTTGGTTCGGTTTTATCCGTTTTTTGCTCACTCCTATTCCTTACCCACCAATGATGAATCACCGAACTTAAAACATATACCTTTTATACCATAGATTAGGTCATCTCTAGCAGTCCTAGACTAGATATAGTCTAGGACTTATGCTCCCTCTCCAACAGCTAGACTAAATATAGTCTAGGAGATTTTCTGGTGGATTTAAAAGATTATATCAAGTAATTTGATTTTGGTGGATTATAATTTTTAATATATTTTAATGGAAGTATGGAAGAATGATTGGTGGACTATAATTTATTAAATATAATCTTTTAATATTATAGTTCACGAGATAGTCCATCTGCTGGAAGGATTGAAAGACTATCCCATGGATTGATGTCATATGGACTAAATATAGTCTATGGTATAGTTCACCTTGCTGGCTAGGGCTGAGCATTCGGTTATAACTGAACCGAACAAGCTATTCGGTTATAACCGAAAATCGAAATTCACCCTTTTCAAGTATCCGAACAACAAACCGAAATATAAGGTAACCGAAAAATCGAAAAACCAAAATACCGAATTTGTTACTCGGTTATTCGGTTAATAACCGAAACTGAGTCGAGAGAAAAAGTGTTTAATCCAAAACTAGAAATTCAGTCACAAATTTGCATATAATACAACACAGTAAATCAATAGATCAAGGAATTTAAGGTAGAAGCCAATGATGAAAATTACGACAGGAAAATAAGGGGCTAAAAGAGGGTACATATTCTCCATAATGATTAACAGGGGCTGAGCAAACTGAATGTATAAAATCTTTGCCTAAATATCGCCTTGAAGTGAACGAAGAAAAGAGTGTTTATATATGAAGTGAACTGAGGCAAACCACATAGTGCAGGGAGCTCGGTCGCGTAAAAGCATCGGCATCGCCTTGATCTAATTTTCGGCGGCGGCTACCTCTTCCTCTTCTCCTTCCTATACTTTTTGATGAAGGTGAAAATTGGTTATGGGGTTTGGTTACGATTTTCAGATCTAGGACTAAGAGTGAGAAGAGAAATCAGTGTGTGAGAGAAGAGAGGTGAGAGAGAGATAACTGTGACATGAGAGGTGAGAGAGACTGTGTTTAGATCTGAGAATTGAGACTCTGTTTAGAGACGTGAGAGGTGAGACCGTGAGAGAGACTGTGTTTAAACTTTGGTTAGAGGTGAGAGAGAGAGAGAGACGTGAGAGGTGAGAGAGATAGAGACGTGAGAGGTGAGAGAGATGATATTGATAGATCTGAGAATTGAGGTTTGAGATTGTGTTTAAATGTTTTAACTTTTTAAGACTTTTTTTTTTATTTCTTATTCGGTTAACCGAATAACACAATTTTAAAAACCAAACCCGAACCCGAAAAGTGGATATTAAATCGGATATAATCGAAATTAGAAAAAAAAAACTGAAAAATCGAAATAATTCGGTTAAAAAATTCGGCTGTGTTCGGTAATTCAGTTTTATCCGTTTTTTGCTCACTCCTATTGATGGCAATGTTCTAAAAGCGAGGAGGCAAAGTAGGGGGGCTCAGGCGAATTTTTTATTTTAAGCCAATTTTAATATTTTATCTTACATTTATCCAAACAAAACAATAATATAAAGCAAAACAATCTATAATAAAGATAATAAAGGTCTTTGCTTAAAGTTCAAACACATTTCTTTAACGTATTAATTTTATTCATAAACAAGATTGCTATTACATAATAAAATTTAAAATTTCAAGAATTCAATTCAATATTAAAACTTAAGAAACTAAACATAAATTTAAGAATTATATTGAATGTATCATTATTTATATAATTTGAAGTTGGTACAAGTTCAAAAAGTACAACTATAATAAAATATCCATTTTGACTTGATCTTTTTCACTTCTTGTTGTGATTTGATATGCTACAACCTGCATTATGAATATGATAAATCATTAAAAAAAAAATATATCAAGATCTGGTTTGAGTAGTTATTAAAATTTTAAAAAACAAAACCTCTCCATCTAGGCCCCCGCCTTCAGCTTGCTTAGTTCCTTTTCTACTTTAGGCCCCTAGTCTGCGCCGCACTTTAGGCTCGCTTTTAATTTTTGGTGGAATTTTTTGGCCTAGGCGAAGCGCCAGGGAGGGCCTAGCACCTAGGCGCCCGTCTTTTTGAACACTGCTTTCTGGAGATGCTCACGAACTCTTTTAGGTATTGATGACCATTGACATATGAATATATTGATACTAGGATGCTTTGCATGATATATCTTGTTTGCTATGTTAGATGGTTGATAAAAAGTCTCCTGCAGGAGAAGTTGGCTATCGGGTGACTGAGGCCAGTTTGATGGATCGCCTAAATACAAACATGCTCGAGACATGTCTTCAAATTGACAAAGAATGCAGGTCAGATGGAGCTTAATCTCATCTTTTATATTAATGTGTTTTGGAATTTTACTTATTTATTGATCAAGTGATCATATGGTATCATAATTGATCTAAGTATAGAATATACTTTATAATCAATGTTTCTTAAATAATTGATGCTATATTCAGGGTTTTGACAGTCCATGGGTCGACTGATGAAGTTGTCCCTCTTGAAGATGCCTTGGATTACGACAAGACAATACCTAACTGTTAAGTTTGTATATAACGCGATCATGCAATCAAATTATATAAAAGGTGCGAAAGTGCGATAAAACGGAAGTTAATTTTTTTTACAAACCATCACCATGATCATACTTTGTGCATAATTATCAATTAATAGAAAAAAGATGGAGATCAAATTTATACTCTTGTAGAAATTAGTTTCCTCAAGTACGAGTTTACCTCCAATTCTTTTTCACGTTTAACTTGAATTCACCGGGTTTGATTCTTTTCTTTAATCAACGTTAACCACACAAGTTTTTGACATCTAGAGGTGATCCACCAAGTAAGAACAAATATTCAAGAAGATGGGTGTTTGACAAAATTCTAGTTTTTCAATCTCTATAGAAAATGTGTACTCTCCCAATTTTTGGAATTATTAGTTTGTGTTGTGAAAAACATCAACCCTCACCCATAATAAGACTCTTCTTATTTATAGATGTAGGTAACCATCCTTAACAATTAAGGAATTGGGTTTTACTTTAATTAATTAAACTCATTTAATTAATTAGGATTATAATTTTATTAGGAATAATTAATTAAACTCTTTTAATTAATTAGCATCCTAATCTTATTAAGAATATATGAGAGTACTTTTATTAATTAATTCTCAAACTCTTTTAGGAATTAAATAATAATAATAATAATAATAATAATAATAATAATAATAATAATAATAATAATAAGACTCTCTTATTAATTTATATTTAATATTTTTAAAATATTAAATTATAAATATTAAGCTATTTAATTTATTCTATTACCATAGATTAAATTAAATACACTTAACTTATTATTACGATTATTCCATTTGCTTCTTAAATAAATATTCTTCCTTTTGCGGTGTGACGCTTTAGGTTTTTCATATTAAACCGGTTGTGAATAAATCAATTAGAACAATTCTAATCTTATTTAAATAAATAAATAAATTTATTAATTTATTTAAATAAATAACATTTATTCTACAATAAAGATAAGTCTCCTTAGGGGTCAACGATTTTTCAGATAATATAAATTTCAACATTAATCATAAAAGAACCTTTGAATAAATAGTTACCGTACAATTCAATCATTCCATCATATAATGTCTCAATTAAATATAAGACATGGAATTACTGTCAAATCTTATTTTATTTAATTATATGCATTTCGATTCTTAAATGAACAACTCCAAATAATACAAATTAGGAACTCCTTTTTAATTTTTTTCTGCCTTGGTCAAGGACTACTGAGTTGTCATTTATCGAATCACATGACATTTCTCTTGTTTTACTAGAAGTGGTAGATTTTTTATTGATCATTCATTATCTCGATATATAATTTATTACACCCAAGCATACCCTTTGATATACTCTAAGGGTCTTAAGGAATATGTTATATGTCAAATTATAATTCATCATACACAAGATACTATGATGATTTCAAGTCTGAGGATCACTTGTACTACTATCATTACAGGAATTCCTATTGACAGGCAAGTAAAACTCCATTATGTATTCCTTAGCGAGTCACGTTCAGTGAACTTATTCTCTAATAAAAACTTACATACTTGTTTTAGTGTCTCCACACAAATGATCATGAGATCAATCATTCTCATTTAATGAGTAAGTAACGTATGTACCAATCTATCCGGATTCACTAATCTTCTTTTTAGTAATCCAACGATTGAGAACAATTTTAGTTTTAAACTATTTAAGAATTTAGATTTTATTAACATGATCTCATCATGATTCTAAAAATATTACTTAAAACTATGAGTTTATCACATATTATAAAAACAACACCATGTAGATAAATTAAAGCTTTTTAAATTAAACAATTTTTTTATTAATAAATAAATAAGATTATTATAAAGTATATACTTTATCATTTCTTGTGTGCATACTACTTTTACTAACCACACATTGTAGAAGGAACCGACCATGGTTATAGTTCACATGTTGATGAATTAGCTCAAGTGTTCTGCTTTTCATAAAGCAAAGAAACTTAACCAAGTGATTTTCATGCCCATTCGTCAAGACAAGAAAATTTCAAGAAGATGAAAAACTCCTGTTAAAGCTGTCTTTCCTTGCTGAAGATGACTAAATTGCCCGGGAGCCAGTAAAGATGTTTTAGCTCTATGCTTGTTTGTTTTGATTTTTGGGTTGCCAACATTAGTGGCTAATTGTTATAATGCCACTATGTTTCTTACTTTCTTTTGCTAAATTGTAAAACTTGTTTGTTTGGTAATGGTGTATGTATGATTTGTTGAATTGTTTAAGTTCTAACAATGTGAATATACATGCATGTTATTTATTATACACACACAGTGTTGTGTGTATGTATGTGTACATGGATTATGTACATATAAATATTAGAATGATATACATTTTATTGGTTTCTCTTTTCTAATAACTTAGGCTATGTTTGTTTCTCTCGGGATTATAATTATAATTACAAGACTATTAAGCTATTTTATAAGGGAAGTGATCTATGCACAACGTTAGCTGTGAGCCCTTAAGCAGCTAATGCTCATCCAGCCGTTCAAAATTGAAGTTAATGGCCCAGATGAGATCCCACCATTAGAGGAGTAGCGATTGTGTAATAAATTTAAAACCCATTTGTCTTTGGCCAGAGGAGAAGCGGCCAGTCAAACGTTAAATAGTTTTTCGCTGCTATTACTCCTAATGGCACAAAGACAAAGGATTTTAAATTTTGGGCATTAAGGAAATTTTGCCCAGCTGCTAGTGGGAGTAGCGGCCAAGTTCAGCTAGTTCGAGTTCACCTTATCTTGAACCATAGATCTAACATTTTACTCCATTTCCTTCCAAATGCTCAACATCTGCAGAAATATAGCTTTGGAAAAAGAATCTGCTAGTTCTGAAATCACTTGTTTGTGCCATAAATTTTTGGCAAGTCTTCATTAATGGCTTTCATGGTCGCTTTACAAAATATATTTTTATCTAGCTCTTCCGAATCTTTTGCTAGTTTAGAATGTAGAAATGAATCGGAATATGTTCATGATGGTGAAAGTAGTAGTACAAAGGTAATGGTTCCTTATGTTGGTCAATTATTTTATAAATTAGTCGAAATTTTTTTTTATCCTATGCCCAAAAAAGTGGATTTGAGATTAGGATTGCTACGAGTCGTAAACATGCTCACAAAGAATGATTTGACGTCGAGGTTATATGTATGTAAAAAAGTCGGTAGACCATCCGTCATTGTGAAGAATTCATTAGATGATGAATGTGATAACGATAAGAAAACAAGACAACGAGACATAATTGGTCGAACACTTTTGCAAAGCTAGAATGTCGTTGTCCACGAAGAAAGAAGATAACCGGGCGTATTTCTGCTATTGAGTTGGATCACAATCATCGATTAGTGACACCTACCAAAGTAGATTTGATTGAGACACATAGAAATATTACTTGCTAGTAGCGAAAAAATTAATTGACACATTAAATTAGGCGGTATTGGACCAAGTAGGATGATGAATGTTTTGAGCACAATGGGTGGAGGAATGCAAAATATAGGTTTTAGTGACAAAGATGTTAAGTAATGTAGTTAGGGATTTAAGGCGTGACTCGGAGGATGAAAATGATGCACAAGATAAAGCGAGCTTAATTATCTGAAGAAATTTGATTCTAGCGGTCGAGAGTAAATTTTTCTTTCGTGTCAAATCAATTGAAGACAATCGCATAACTTGTATCTTGTGGGTGAGCCTGCTTCAAGATTTATGTATCAATGTTTCGTAGACGTGGTGACATTTGACACTACGTATAAGACAAATAGGTATAATATGCCATTTGTTCCATTTACCGGTTAACCACCATTATCACTCTGCTTTATTTGGATTTGCATTGTTAAGGGATGAGATGAGAAAACACTTTCGATTGGGTCTTAGAGGCGTGGCTTGAAGCCATGGATTACAAAGCTCCTGTAACCATCATCACTGACCAAGATAAAGCTATGAGCAATGCTATTGGTAGGGTACTCCCATCCACTCATCATTTATTGTGTTCGTGGCATATTAGCAATAAATTTCCAGAAAAATTACATCATGTTTATGCGGAACACCCATCGTTCAAAGATGATTTTAACAACTGTGTGTATAATTTATATTCCATCGGCGAGTTTGAAGAGCGTTGGGAAATACTTGTGACCAAATATGATTTGTCTCAAAATGAATGGCTCATAAGTTTGTATGATGTGAAAGAGAAATGGATAAGTGCATACACAAAGAGATATTTTGCTGCAGGAATGACAACCACTGGAAGAAGCGAAGGTATGAACCATTTTTTGATTCTTATGTGAAAGCTTCAACAGGCATGAAAGATTTTGTCGTCAAGACTCAGAAGGCTATTGAAAAACAATTCAACCGAGAGAGAAAGGCTGATTATGTAACAAAGCATCGAAAACATAGTATGGTTTTAGGATCATCGTTGGAAGTACGAGCTTCAATCTTTATACAAAAGAGATATTTAGACGCTTTTCAAAAGAGCTCGTGGATTCTTTTTAAGTATAACATCAAAAAGTAAGTGAGTCATGCATTATTGATGCAAAAGGTCTATCGCAGCAGTCTGAGGGAAGATGCAATTGAAAATAGTCGAGATATCGGCAAGTTGTCAATAATTGTCGGGGGTCGATAACATGTACTTGTCAAATGTTCTCACATTCTCGCCGATTTGCGGACACATACTAAGATTCTTAAGCTTCAGTGTATCACATCGAATACCTGCTTTCATGATCGTTCCTCGATGGACAAGAGATGCTAATAGGAGTAATGGTGAAGAGGAAATGGTTTCTCCAATGAGTGCAGATTTTGAAACAAATCAATTAATGCGGTACAATCATTTGATGAGTGATTATGAAGAGTTAGCTAGTAAAGATGTTTGCTCAGTTAGAGGCTACAAGGCAATACTACAACAAAATGCACGGGGAAAAGCCATTATTGATCAATATCACCCAGATGAACAAGACATACTAGACGATGATAATGACTGTGCAGAATTACATGCAGCTGAGGAGGTGTACTTGCAAGATGATGATGATGATGATGAAGACTATAAGGTTGATGAGGAAGAAACAGAGTTTTTGCCACCAATTGCTTCTCAGATAAAGGGTCGGAAAAGACAATCAAGATTAAAAAGTGTCGTTGAAAGATTAGTGGGTAGTAAGTCTCACCGAAAATGTGCAATATGCGGATTTGAAACTAACCATGACAAGCGTAATCATTATAGGGTGTTAGGACTTCCTGAACCTAAAGATAATTAATGTCTCGTTATGTGTTTATTTGGAATTTTTAAGTGTTTTTGTTCCTGAGTGATTATGGAGATGTAATTTAATCAGAATGTTTGAAATGTTTGTTTTGTAATCACAATGTAATCATTTCCAATTTAGTCAGTATGTTGGAATGTTTGTACTTTTTTGGACTAGACAGGTTCTGGGCTTCTGGCCGAAAGTGTTTGGTGCCAAATGACTGTATGATGGCCGCTAGAGGGAGTAGCGGAAAAGTGTTGGCCGCTACTCCCTCTAGCGGCCAGCATACAGTCATTTGGCCCCAGTTGACAAGCAGGATACTAACCTATACCTGTTAAACAACTTAATCACCAATATGCAAACAATATATAACAAATTAACCAATTAAACACATGATTAATACCAAAATCACCCAAAGTAATACCACCATTAGTTAAACAAAATGTTTCATCCAATCAATATAAAATATTACATGTTCAAGATTAACCTCTAAATAATTTGGTCTTTCGGTATTTCTTTAGCCTTATATTTGAACAATTCATAAGCTATTCTATACCTAAAGACGGATACATCTTCAATTGACCATTTTTCTTTGCCAAGGTCAATATTACCCCGCACGAGGTAGTCAATGTACTTGCAAACAAATATGCCGCAATCGAAATAATTGTCTTGCATAGGTCGAGCCTTTGTTGTCTGCACCTTTGGAGGTGTACGAGGCCAATCACCGAACGGGTTACCCATTCGCAATATCAACGGTATCAATTGTATCTACAATAACATGAAAGTAGATTAGTACGTACATATATTGCGTGAAAACTAACTGACTGTATTAAATTAAAAATGTCACGTACCGCGACATCGATGTAATCTTTGTGATTTTCGGATAACTTCATGTGCGGTTTGTCATTATATAGCGGGTCGAGAATAGAAACCTTCCATGTTGAGACCGAAAAGGTTAACAGTATGAAATGACTGTTACTTTGGGATACATATAGGCATGGAGATAAAGTCGCACTGATGTATCGGCGGTCCCACTTGAGGTGTCGCATATGATTGGCAGAAAAGATCTCCACGAATTTGGTCCCCCGTTGACAAGGCACCTTTCCCAAAGTGCATGAAAAAGGAGGGCATGAAGCCAAATTTTGCCCACCTCTGTATACCCTCGCTCTGATATTTGGCTTCTCGATCCCGCAAAAGGCACATATATGCATCCATCACATGCTCGTATAACCAAATACCCGGTTGTAAAGAATTCATATCTTGGTGAGTCAACGTGTACCAGAGTTGAGGGTGCGAAATGGGCAATTGAAGATGATTGGGGGGAGTCTCACCGAAGAAGTTCTCGTTGATCATTCCAATCTTTGACCCACTCAATCTTTTTGTTATGGACCCTTTAGGTCCATATGCTTCTACTGGAACATCATCCCCAATAAAAGAAGAACCACCCTCGTTCGTAAGCTGAGTAAGCTGGGACATATCACAAGTAGCCTGGGTGGTAGGGATGTATACGTCGACCTCAAGCGCAGGGCTGGGCCTCTCTGTTGCTTCACCCCAAGTATAATCCTCCCCCCACCCCTTACATCCGCATCATACAACTCATATAGTTGCTCCCATCCCTCTTTCATGTGATTGTATTCGGGAGGAAAGTCTTGCTTGAACTTGAAAATTTTGTCCAGGAGATATTTTGCGCCCTCAATCTATGCAAAAAATAACATAAAATAAGAAAACAAACAAAATAAATTAGTATTGAAGAATACAATAGATTACATCACATAAATAAGCAATATAATATATTAATTGAATAATTTATAAAACTTTAACTTCTTTACCATGCTAACCATACGATGTTGATTATATACAGAACGAGGCTCGTAAGTAGTGTTGGAATCTCCTTCGCGTCAAGGGCGATGCAAGTGTCGTCGAGTAATTTTTTTGTACCACTTGAAGTATGTATCCATAGGGATAGTTTTTGCAACCTCTTGAACTTCTCCCTCAAGACAATCCATATATAGCTCCCACTCATTAATGTATTTTCTTCTCATTTGTATGTAATCTGGTGGCTCAAATGACTGTTCTATGGGTTGTCTCAAAGCATCATTTCTCTCAGCTGGGGACGGAATGCCTTGGATATACCCATATTGCCTCATTACCCGGTCAGGCATTTGATACTCGACAATATCAAAATGAATCAATGGGACCCAGCTGGATCTTGCCAATCTAGCCTCATAATTAAAGTATCTCCAATCATCATCCCATCGCTGGTATGGCCGCCATACTACCTCCCACTGAGGTTGCCTATCAAATTCGCCCCGGTAGAAAGATAGATGGTGATGGGGATCGCTTCGCCTATTACCATATTGATGTTTGGCGAAGTACGCCCATGCTGTTACTCTAGGGACCCAAAGTAAAGAGTTGGGCCTAGGGTTAGGCCTTCCAACCAGAAAACGCTCGTACGCCCAAATTTGTAACAAGGTCACACAACTATTGACATAATTACTCTATTTCATAGATGCTGTGTACAGACCCCGATATAAATATGACAAACATGCGGCACCCCATGCATATGTGGCAGTCTTATTTGAATCATAAATAAAATGCATGTACCTAGGGTGTACAAGATTTTTTTTGACCTTGTGAGAAATAAAACCCCATGACAAAGCCAAAGGACATATGCCTTTGTATACATACCAACCACATCTCTACTTGCATTGTGCGGACACTTGGAAAATTTTTATGTAACTGCACTAAAGAAATACCACGCCTTTTTTTCACATTATTCCATTCCCTAGCCCATTCATCCCCAAAGATTTCCCTAAAATAACTTAATGGAGCATCAAATGAAGGACAAGTTAAGGGCTTACCCAATAATCATGTAAACGAAAAATGAAATGGAGATCCTCCAATGTTATTGTTATTTCACCATATTTCATATGAAATGTATTTGTCAACGGGTCACCATCTCTCAATCAAAGCGGATATAAGACTTACATCTGTTACGAATTCTACCGCAGGATAACTAAATCCCTTAAACCCCACGCCTAATAATTTTCTTTGTAGGCTGGTAAGTTCCCATTTATCATATATAATTGAAGTAGATTGGCTTGACATCAGTGTACCCCTTTCAATCCCATTCCACACATCTTCCGATACATGTTTTTCTTGAGCATAAAGGACACTGCGATCAATGGGTCCAGGCAGCCAATTGTCCATATTTACCTACAAATATCAATAACAATAAAACTTTCATTCAATGTTTAAATAAATAATTGACCAAAAATAATACCCAACAATAATGATAATACATACTATTATTTTATATATAGAAAATACCCAATTTATATATACATAATACTCAAAAATATACATACTATTATTTTTTATATATAGAAAATACTCAATTTATACACATAATTTGTATACATAGATGCATACCTACCACCCAATTTGTATACATTCATATAATAATACCAAGCTTTCATATAGCAATAATTTTTAAAATATTTAGCAAAATACGCATCTAACATGTCTATTTTGTTTCTAAAGATAATTACAAAAGCATAAAATGATAGTAAGACACTTACTTACCAGCTTAAATTTGATATCGATGGGCCAAATTCGAGTAATTTGCAAATCCCTTCACCTTATCTCTCTCGCGGCAGGCATTTCTCGCCTCTCTGCTTCAAGCAAAACCGCAAAACACAAATAGTGGAAAGTTTAGATCTGGGAAGCGCCATTGGCATTACTCCCACTAATGATCGGGCGAAATTCCTTAATGCCCAAAATTTTTAAAAATCATTTGTCTTTGTTGCCAGAGAGAGTAATGGCCAGAAAAACGACAACGTTTAACCCGTCGCTATCTCCTCTCTGGCTGTAATGTTGGGTTTTAAAATTTATTCTTCACCGCCATTACTCCTCTCTACAGCTATTGGGATCTCATCTGGGCCATTAACTTCAATTTTGGATTTGGCCGGATGAGCGTTAGGCTAACCTTAAGACTCAAATTAACGTTGTTGATGAGTAGGTTTTATACCTATGAATCCGATATTATTAAACTTAATTATTGTTATCTTTAATTATTTTTTAGTATCTTTTTATGTGTTTTGTGTTTATTTTTTGTAGGTTGGAGCTGGAGGGACAAATTAGTCATTTCAGAAAAGAAAAAGGTCAAAAAATCATTAAAATTAGAGTGAGTGGCATTTTGTAATTATGTGGTCACAATCGGCCAAGCGCCAGCGCTTGAAATGAACTTGTGGTTGAGCGCCTAAGCGCCATATGCAAAAAAGGAGGATTTTCTCTTGCCAAGTGGGTTTTGAAGCCAAAAAGGAATCTGAATGAGGTGAGAGACTAATACAAATAGGAGGAGACTTTAGAAAAGACATATCACTTAATTTTTCAAGAGATTGACAGAGAGGACAACGAAGGAAAACACGAAGGAGAATTGCAAGGGTTGAAGATCAAAGAGAGAGTTTAAGAGCAAATTCATAGTTTCTTCTTCTCTTCTCTAGTTTTATCTTTTGTAATTATCTGGGATGTTTGGATTATTAATCTGGATGATGTTTTTCTTTATTATTATCATGAACTAAATTTTAATTAAGATTGCAACGGAACTTGGTATGTAGTTTAAATTGAAGCTTCCCATTGAATGAAAGTTGGTTTTTATTGAATTGTTTATCATATCTTATGTTTATTGATTAATTGTTTGACCAACAATTACTGTGATAATCTATATAAAATTGGAAGATGGAGTATAGATTGAGATCTGGATATGATAACATCTGTTCATATAATCTGAATAGGGTTAATATGATTAGCATGTAGGATAGGAATATACCTATGTGTCTTTTGTATCCATTGAAAGAATTTGTGCGTAAAACCCTAATTAACTTGATTCACATAGGAATATAGTGAGTTGATTAACTGGGGTGTTCCTTGTAATTCCGCATCTTAGAGACTGGATTTAGGAGGATTTGTTCACATGTCTTTGGAAGAAGTGTGTGAATTTTTATAAAGCATTCTTGGATAACGATTCATATTAATTAATTAATTTTAAATGGGAAGTAAGTTAGTTTAAATGAAATACCAAGGGAAGTTGTAATCTTAACCTGTTAAATCTGTAGTTATTCTTGTGAAATTTTGATTTTTAATCATTAGTTTTGTTAAGTTTAAATTTCAAATCACAAACAAAATTTAAGTAGTTTAAAATAGGATTAATTGCATTAGAATTAGTAATTGATAAATATTAGTCTATTTCCTCGTGGGAACGATATCCTTGCTTCTTTGAATATTACAATTGAGCAGCGTATACTTGCATGGTAAAGTCTTATAAAAAATTAGGCAACAAGTTTTTTGAAGCGCCATTACTTAAGAAATTAGTTTATTATTTTGTCATTATTGATTTTTATAAGCGTTAATCTTAATTTAAACTTTTTTTTTCTGCTCTATTCAGTGTTCTTGACTAGTGTATGCAAACGCGATCGAAGAAGCTAGATTTATTGTCTTACGAGGACGACATCGACAAAAGGTTTCAGCGGTTGCGTAAGTGGGTTAAAGAAACCAAAGAGGCACTTGATAAGAAAGATACTATGGTGAAGAAGAAGAGCAAAAAGCCATGGATTATCTACTACTCATGCAGTTACTTGAAATTCAATGAGTATTACGAGGCCCTGCCATTATCTTGCTACAAGTTTTGAGATAAAACCGGGGACAATATAGATGATTCAAAATTCATGTCAGTTTGGAGGGTTACCAAATGATGATCTGAACGATCACATAGTCAGCTTTATAGAAATCTGCGATACTTTCAAGTACAATAATGTGTCAGAGGATGCAATAAGGCTAAGGCTATTTCCATTTACTCTCAGAGATAAGGCTAAGAGTTGGCTCCATTCACTACCACCAGGCTCGATAACTACATGGAATGACCTAGCTCAGAAATTTCTTGCAAAATTTTTCCCTTTGCCAAAAAAAGAAAGTTGCGAAACGATATCTTCTCTTCGCTCAACACGATTCTGTAATCACTATCTGAAGCTTGGGAGAGATTCAAAGACTCATTAAAAATGCCCACACCATGGGATTCCTAAATGGCTTTAGGTGCAAACTTTTTATAATGGTTTATTCAGCACAGTGAGATCGAGTATAGATCTTTGCAATGGGAGGAGCTATTATGGCCAAGAATTGTGATGAGGGTATCGGTTGCTTGAAACCATGGCGGCTAATAATTATCAATGGCCAATGACAAAAAAACGGTTGACCATGACGGTCGGGGTGTATGAAGTGGATCTATGACAACATTGTCATTTCAGTGACAACTCGATTTACGCTTCTTACAAAGAAGATAGATGCACTTGGGTACAACCGATTCGAGAAAATGGAAACGATTTGTGAAATATGTGCGGGTAGCCACTCAAGTGATCAATGTGCAATAAATCCTGAGTCAGTCCAGTTTGTTTCCAGTTATAACAGGCAGCAGGGCAGTTATCCAAACAACTACAATCCAGGAGTGAGAAACCACCCGAATTTTTCTTGGAGTAATAATCAGTCACATGCTCAAGCCCAAGCTCCAAGACAATCATATCCACCTGGATTTCAGCCACATCAACAATCTCAACAACACCCACAACCTCATCAACCTGATAAGCTATCACAAATGGAAGAATTGTTGGCAAGATTGGTAACTCAGTTTGAAGCCACAACGAAAAACCAATCAGCTGCAATAAAGAACCTTGAGAACCAAATTGGGCAGATAGCTAGTGCTTTGAATACTAGAACTCCAGGTTCTTTACCTAGTGATACGGAGAAAAATCTAAGGAATGATGGAAATGAGCATTGTAAAGCGCTTACACTCGTAAGTGGGAAGGAGTTGACTCTGAGATCTGAGCGGAGAAAAGAAAATAATTTCCGCTGAGGATGGTGAACAAGAGAGTGGAAATTCGAAAAGTAAATCTGGGGAAAGAGTTGTGAAAAAACAACAAGAAGATAAGCAAAGCAATGCTCCACCACATGCCGCTTTCCTCAAAGATTACAAAAGCATAAATTAGATAGACAGGTTTTAGAAATTTTTAGAAGTGTTCAAAAAGTCAAAATCAACATTCCATTCATTGATGCTTTAGAACAAATGCCTAGCTATCTGAAATTCATGAAAGATATTTTAGCAAAGAAAGAGGAAGCTAGGGGAGTTCAAACTGTAGCATTGACGAGAAGAATGTAAGCGCATTACGCAAAGAAAGTTACCACCAAAGTTGAAGGATCCGGGTAGCTTCACCATACCGTGCACGATTGGACCCCAGTTCTTTAACAGATGTTTGTGTGATTTGGGTGCGAGTATTAACTTGATGCCACTTTCGATCTACACTCAGTTGGGACTACCAGCACCAAAGCCAACAAATATCTCTTTACAGCTCGCAGATAGATCAGTGACATACCCTAGGGGCATTGTGGAACACATATTAGTGAAGGTCGACAAATTTATATTTCCAGCCGACTTCATTGTGTTGGACTATGAAGAGGATAAAGACATACCCATTATTCTTGGAAGACCGTTTTTAGCCACTGGAAGGACATTAATTGATGTACAAAAGGGAGAGTTAACAATGAGAGTCCAAGATGAAGAAATAACTTTTAATGTTTTTAAGGCTATGAAATTTTCGAAGGGAGAGGAAGAGTGCTTTAGAGTTGATCTTATTGAAGAAGCAACTGGAGAGGTATTTAGTGAATCTGTGAATGAAGACCCTCTTGAAACCGCATTGGTTAGTAAAAATTTATTTGATGATTCAACTGTGCTAGAATGGGTTCAAATGTTAGATTCAGCACCGAAGTTCACACGATGTTTGCAAAAATTTGAACCTTTGGATTATTGGGGAAAGCCAGATGAAAAGGTGAAATCATCCTTAGAAGAACCGCTTACCTTGGAACTTAAGCCATTGCCTAACCATCTACGGTATGCCTACCTTGGTTCTTCTTCTACTTTTCCAGTTATTATTTCTGCATCACTTGATAAGGTTCAAGAAGAAAAGCTACTAAGGGTACTTCGGCAATTCAAGACTACTCTTGGGTGGACTCTTGCGGACATCAAGGGGATAAACCCATCAATTTGCATGCATAAGATTTTGTTGGAAGATGAAGCTAAACCAACTATTGAACAACAACGAAGACTCAATCCCATCATGAAGGAAGTTGTCAAAAAGGAAATTATTAAATGGTTGGATCGCGGAATTATCTACCCTATCTCGGATATAATTCATGGTAAGTCCGGTTCAATGTGTGCCAAAGAAAGGGGGAATGCGATGAGTTGCAAATGAGCATAATGAATTGATCCCGACTTCGAATAATTCTGGGTTGGCGGGTGTGTATGGATTACAGACAGTTGAATAAGGCCACTCGTAAGGACCATTTTCCTCTACCATTCATAGATCAGATGTTGGACAGGCTTGCAGGTCACGAGTATTATTGTCTTTTAGATGGATACTCAGGTTATAACCAGATTGCCATTGCACCCGAGGATCAGGAGAAAACAACATTCACATGCCCATATAGTACCTTTGCTTTTCGCAGAATGTCTTTTGGATTATGTAATGCGCCGACGACATTTCAACGGTGTATGATGGCTATTTTTTTCGATATGGTAGAAACAAATTCTCGAGGTATTTATGGATGATTTTTCAGTTTTTGGGGATTCGTTTGATTATTGTTTGGAAAATCTCACTCTCGTGCTCAAACGGTGTATGGAAACGAATTTGGTTTTAAACTGGGAGAAATGTCATTTTATGGTGCAAGAGGGGATAATCTTGGGTCATCGAGTGTCATCAAAAGAAATTGAGGTTGATAGAGCTAAGATCGAAACCATTGAGAGCCTGCCACCACCTATTTCCGTAAAGGGTATTCGAAGTTTTTTGGGACACGCTGGTTTCTATAGACGATTTATAAAAAGACTTCTCCAAAATCACGAAACCACTTTGCAATCTTTTGGAGAAGGATGTCCCATTCAACTTTGATCAAGCATGCATGGAAGCTTTTGATGTGTTGAAGAAGAAACTTGTTACCGCACCTGTAATCATAGTGCCAGATTGGAGTATCCCGTTCGAATTAATGTGTGATGCTAGCGACTTTGCGATTGGCGCAGTTCTTGGCCAACGAAAGGATAAAATTTTTCATGCTATATACTATGCTAGTAAGACGTTAACGGATGCCCAACTGAATTATACCACAACCGAGAAGGAGCTATTAGCAGTTGTTTATGCATTTGATAAATTTCGCTCATATTTGATTGGGACAAAGGTGATCGTGTTTACAGATCATTCGGCAATTAAGTCTTAATAAAGAAAGAAGGATCTGGCCGAGATTAATTAGATGGGTATTATTGCTATAAGAGTTTGACTTGGAGATCCGGGACCGAAAAGGAACAGAAAATCAGGTTGCTGACCATTTATCACGATTAGAGAATGCAGAACTAAAAAAAGATGACACAACAGTGATCAATGAATTTTTCCCGGATGAACAACTGTTTGCGGTAAGGATGGATACTCCATGGTATGCAGATTATGTAAATTTCATTGTGAGTAAGGTGTTTCCGCCAGATTTAACAAGTCAACAGAAGAAGAAATTTCTCCATGATGTGAAATAGTATTTATAGGATGAGCCATTTTTATTTAAACAATGTGGAGATCAAGTAATAAGAAGGTGTGTTCCGGAAGTTGAAATGGAAAATATTCTCTACCAATGTCATGCATCTGACTATGGTGGACATTTTACTTTGAGAAAGAATCGCAGCAAACTAAGGTGCTTCAATGTGGATTTTTCTGGCCAACACTCTTTAAGGATGCCCATGTGTTTTCATTGAAATGTGACAGATGCCAAAGAGTAGGTAATATATCAAAGCGACACGAGATGCCACTTAATATGATACTAGAAGTTTAATTGTTTGATGTTTGGGGCATCGACTTCATGGGACCATTTCCATCATCTTTCAGTAACTCCTATATACTTCTAGCGGTGGACTACGTTTTGAAGTGGGTAGAAGCTATAACATCGCCCACAAATGATGCTAAGGTTGTGGTTAAGTTCATTCGGAAGAACATTTTCTCTAGATTGGCACTCCTCAAGAATCATTAGTGATGAAGGCACGCACTTACAGTAATAAGCGATTCTCACTATTCTCGCTAAGACGGAGTCACTTTCATAAGATAGCTCTCGCTACCATCCACAAACAAGTGGTCAAGCCGAGGTATCTAACAGGAGAAGTGAAACGAATCCTCGAGAAGATAGTGAATCCTAGTCGGAAAGATTGGGCTAAGAAGTTGGATGATGCTTTATGGGCATACTTTGATGACTTACAAAACTCCGATAGGGATGTCTCTGTCTGAGTTAGTATATATGGAAGGCATGCCATCTTCCAAATGAACTAGAACATAATGCTTATTGGGCAATTCGGAAGTTAAACTTTGATATGTACTGTCATGGAGAGAAGCGCCTTTTTTTGAATTGAACCAAATGGATGAATTCGGACTCGATCGCATGCGAGAATGCGGTTATATAAAGAAAAGATTAAGAGGTGGCATGATGAGAAAATTCGGAAAGAAAGTTTGAAGCGGGCAAACAAGTGTTATTATACAATTCAAGGCTTAAACTGCTTCCGGAAAGTTGAAATCTGCTGGTCGGGGCCATTTATCATTACAAAAGTTTATCCTCACGGAGTGTGGAGGTGGAAGACCCGGATGCCAAACGAAACTTCAAGGTCAATCTACCAAAGATTGAAGCACTACTATGGGGGTCATTGATCGTGAAAAGACATCGGTCAACCTTGCTTGATTAGAATGAGAGAGAAGAAAGTCGGTGAAGACTATAAACTAAGCGCTAACCGGGAGGCAACCCGGTGAATTTTATTGTTATTTTTTATTTTTACTTTTATTTTGTTTAATTTGCTTTACTGTTAGTTTATTTAGTGTTTAAACTTTTATAGTTTAGGATTTGTTACACCCCTGACGTTCTCTAACACAATATTCAATTGATTGCAGGATAGGAAACATGAATTCTTATTTGGCGGGTTTGACTAATGGTCACTACGACTACCCAGTCGGGGGTGCGCCCCCTGGAAGCCAAGCACTTATGAGATCAATAGAAGAATATCCATTTGTCAAATTCTCAAATTTCTAATCATTTCCTTAATTTTTAGTGTTATTGGATTGCTTAATGGTGTAGGGTATTTTTGTTTTGGTTTTTCTTTCGTAGTATGTTAGTCTAGTTAATTATGTAGTTTATCTTAGTTTAGGGTTTTTAAAATAAGTCTTAATCTCCTTGCAAAAGAAGAAACTAACAATTAAAGTTGGGGTATTGCAGTTGAAATCAACAAGTTTGGAAAATTATCACCAAGGCATGCCCAACCGCTTTAGCGCCCCAAGCCTAATACAAAACAAGCGCCTAGCGCCTCACTCACAAAGAATGGTGAGATGCGCCCAAGCGCTAAGCGCCCCAAATCGAGCATCATGCAGGCGCTAGGCGCCCAAATCAATAGCCATTCAATACCCCCCAAGCGCTAAAGCCATTCGGTCAAGGCAACACCAAGTCGCTGAGTGCTCCATGCGTCTACCACACATATCTGCGATTAACCGCTTAAAGCGGTCCAACCAAGAATCCCAAGCGCTGGCGCTCTTATCAGTAACTTAGAAAAAATCCCTAATCGGGGCAAGACTCCTCCAAACCCAAATCAAACACATTCTTGCTCTCCTACTCCAACTCAAACTCACTCAACTCGCATACCTCCTCTAATCTAGCCACAATAATCATTTTTTTCTTGTATAAGCATAATCGAACACTCAATCTCCTACCAATTAGACTCCATCTAGGCAAGCTTCATCACCAATTCTGGCACCAATTGTCATTCACAACACATCTATTCGAAGTAAGTGTTAAAAACTCAAACAAATTGCGCCTGCAACTTATTAGAACATCAATTCTGGCTATAACCAAGTAAGTGTGCAAGATTTTCATGCAAATTGTTTTGATTCACTTGGATAATAGCTATGTTAGCACTTTGAAGCTAGTTTCTGTCATTGTGTTGGCTCAAGTGGGTGTGGGTACTCTTATTTGTTGCTTGTATTGCCTTGGAAATATAGTGTGCTTAGTAATTGACAAATTTGGTGAAAATTAAGTTTGGGTGAGTGCTTCAACAATAGTGTTCAAAATATTTGCACACCAAGTGTTCGATAATTTGTCACAAAGAGGATTGACCCATACTAAGCCTCTGAACATCATCTATTGGGCAAGCAATTCACACACAAGACTCATGGCTACTAAAAGGCAAAGAGGCGAGACTTCGGGCACTTCGACTAAGTATAACAAAAAGAGATTTATAAGTGCTAGTGCATCCGAAAGATATTACAATGTGCTTTCTAGTAAAACTAATTCTGGCGTGTGATTATTGCGAGAGCGGAAGATGGGGAGTTACTACAAATGATCTAAGTAGAAGATGGGAGAACTTTACATCCCAACCGGATTCATCGGTCATTAAAATTGTTAAGGAATTCTATGCCAATGCAAAAGATGTTGTTGGTAACATAATTTGGGTTCGCGGAAAATCGGTGGAGGTCGGGCTTAGGACAATAAATGCTTACTACGGCTTGAACATAATACCCAATCGCTACATGCAATATTTGGAGCACGAACTAGACTACAAAGGAGATCATTCAAGCTTTGTGTGTACCGAATAACATGGAAATTAACAGATCAACAAGAAGCTGTTTTGTTCCCTGCATCCGCGACTAGCGATTCTACGGAAAGCATGGCATGCCTTTATTTGTGCCAAGTTGATGTTGTGTAGGCATATGAGTGATGTTATAAATCAACAGGCGTTTGCTTTTCTTGCGCATTACACAAGTAAAAACTATAGATGTGGGTCATATTATACATGATTCAATTGACAAAACAATTCGAGGAGGACCTCAGGTGGATTACCTCACCCATCTTTGATCACTGGACTATGTCAACAAGCTGGAGTCAAATGGGATGCCGATGAAGCTAGACAACCTCCCTTAGCTGCGATTGACCACTCGCTTATTAGAAGTACAAGGTATGGGGTGGGGGTACACCACACCCGAGAGGGTTAGGGTTCATTATTGTGCCTCCAGAGTCTGCAAATAGAGCCTAATCAACAATCACATGACAATCCTCCTGCAATTTGGAAGTTACGGGCCACCACCAAATTTTTTTTGAAGATATTCGCCGAGAATTAAGAAATCAAACTAGAAGGATTGACATGGTGGCTACTAGAGTTCAATAGGGTTTTGACCGGGTTGAAAGCAATCAGGATAGCCTAGCTCAGCGACAAGCAGAGGTGTATCAGAACTGTAGTGCAGCATTCCTAGAGATGTTTGCCCGTATGAATCCAGTTGCCGCTCCCTACCAATTTCCCCCATTGTCTGCGTAACCCCCGGATGATGAAGAAGAAGAGGATACTGACGAGGAATAAAGCTTCTATCTTTCAGGGAAGTCCTCAGTGCTTAATTTCTTAAAATTTTGTTTGTTATATACAATGAGGACATTGCATAGGTTAAGTTTGGGGGTGCAATCTTCCAGCTCCAGTTCATTCATGTTGTATTCATCTAGTTGCATTCATATAGTATTCAGTTAATAGTTTTTCATGTAGTTTTTATTCCTGTAGTTTTCATTTTAATTTCCCAAAAAAAAAATGGAAAAAGAAAAGAAAATTTCAAATATTTGCATGTTTCCAGCTGTTAGATAGTTTAAGTCTGTTTTGGCCAGTGATGAGATTGGAATTGAGTAGACAAGTATAAGATCGATTGTTAAAGGCGTGATGTGATTTCTTGTCATGATTTGAATCTTTACCTGTTTGAAACTGATATAATAAGGATAGCACAGTAAAAACAGCTATGTTGACTGATTGAGTTTAAATTGACACATAATGGACTTCTTGAGGATAATACTAGTTTAAATGAATGAAAGACATGAATAGGCGGGGATGACTGAATTTAGACAAAAACTTAAGTTTGGGGGAAAAATTTGGGATATATAAGCTTCAAAAAAAAAAAATCATCATGGTAGTTTTGTTTGGGGCCTTTGTTACTTGAAAGCAAGACGCTCAAGGGTGTCTTAACACCCAAGCGCCTAAGGTCTTATATAGTGCAGGGAGTCGTTGGTTGAAAGCTCGCTAAGGGGTAAAGATCATATTAGCCTAATGGAATGAGACATTACACGATCATGGTTAAAAAAAATGGAAAAAAAAAATAAACAATAAAAGCGGAAAAGAGCAAAAAGCCCCGTAATGATTAAGTAAAGCATAAGTATCCCAGTTGGACTCTTGAATTTGGTGGATGTTTGACTTTAGTTGAATTTAGCTTATTCATGAATTTTATGAGCTTACAATCGTATGAAGCCTTTAAAGAGATCTATTATGTGTTGTATTTAGCATTATATCGCTTATCATGGATGTTGAGCACACACACACTATATCAATAATAACAGGTAAGATTTGATGATTGATGAAGAATTTATTAACTGTCTTGATATGATGTACTAGCATGTTTTATTGTGATTTCTCCGAGGCTTGATGAATAGATTTTGTTCTGTTTTGATCGCTTTAATTTAGGCATGTAGATAAATTGCATTTGCATTGCATATTTAGTTATTGCATTGTGTTGTGTTGCTTGGGGACAAGAATTGGTTAAGTTTTAGGGTATTTGATGAGTAGGTTTTATACCTATGAATCGATATTATTAAACTTAATTATTGTTATCTTTAATTGTTTTTAGTATCTTTTATGTGTTTTGTGTTTATTTTTTGTAGGTTGGAGCCGGAGGGACAAATTGGTCATTTCGTAGAAAGAAAAAGGTCAAAAAATCATTAAAATTAGAGTTGAGTGGCATTTTTGTAATTATGTGGTCTCAGTCAAGCTTTAGGCGCTTAAAATGACTTGTGTTGAGCGCTAGCCATGTGCTTGCAAAAAAGGAGGATTTTCTCTTTGCCAGTGGGTTTTGAAGCCAAAAAGGAATCAATGAGGTGGAGACTAATACAAATAGGAGGAGACTTTAAAAAGACATATCACTTAATTTTTCAAGAGATTGGCGAGAGGACAATGAAGGAAAACACGAAGGAGAATTGCAAGGGTTGAAGATCAAAGAAAGAGTTTAAGAGCAAATTCATAGTTTCTTCTTCTCTTACTAGTTTTATCTTTTGTAATTATCTGGGATGTTTGGATTATTAATCTGGATGATGTTTTTCTTTATTATTATCATGAACTAAATTTTAATTAAGATTGCAACGGAACTTGGTATGTAGTTTAAATTGAAGCTTCCCATTGAATGAAAGTTGGTTTTTATTGAATTGTTTATCATATCTTATGTTTATTGATTAATTGTTTGGCCAACAATTACTGTGATAATCTATATAAAATTGGAAGATGGAGTATAGATTGAGATCTGGATATGATAACATTTATTCATATAATCTGAATAGGGTTAATATGATTAGCATGTAGGATAGGAATATACCTATGTGTCTTTTGTATCCATTGAAAGAATTTGTGCGTAAAACCCTAATTAACTATTCACATAGGAATATAGTGAGTTGATTAACTGGGGTGTTCCTTGTAATTCCGCATCTTAGAGACTGGATTTAGGAGGATTTGTTCACATGTCTTTGGAAGAAGTGTGTGAATTTTTATAAAGAATTCTTGGATAACGATTCATATTAATTAATTAATTTTAAATGGGAAGTAAGTTAGTTTAAATGAAATACCAAGGGAAGTTGTAATCTTAACCTGTTAAATCTGTAGTTATTCTTGTGAAATTTTGATTTTTAATCATTAGTTTTGTTAAGTTTAAATTTCAAATCACAAACAAAATTTCGTAGTTTAAAATAGGATTAATTGCATTAGAATTAGTAATTGATAAATATTAGTCTATTTCCTCGTGGGAACGATATCCTTGCTTCCTGAATATTACAATTAAACGCGTATACTTGCGTGGTAAAGTGCTATAAAAAATTAGGCAACAGTTGTGCATGGATCACAACTGTTATAATCTATTCTAAGAATAAACAAGACACTTGAGATTAATAATTCTATTCTGAGTATAATCTTTGCAAATAAACATAGCTTTAAGGTTTTAGATAAGTTGATAACTTAATATGATATCAGAGCTAATGTTGGCTTTTATATTGATTTAATAGTACAAATGCACTAATAAATGATTACTTTGGTTACCGATTTTATTACATATAGGAGTTATAAAATAACTCATTATTTACGGTAATTGTATTCCTAAATAATTATATATTAAAAATATAAGAAAAATATTGAGTAAATAATAATTAATATTAAAAAAAATTATAATGTACATTACAAAATATATTAACTATTAAAATTTAGTAAACGACTTTATTTCATATAGGAACTTAAGTTGATTAATGTTGAAAAAATATCGACTTATATATTACTAATTAAAATTTAATTACTTTTTAAAATCTAAAATTTATAACTTATTATTTTACAATAATTTTGTTTTTTATAAAATTTATTTAGTTAATTAATTATACAATAGAGTATGACTAAACATAATATTTAAGTTTTTAAGTTTTCACTCAACTTTGAACTCTAATTAAAAATACATATATAAATACAAAAGATTGATTATAAAACCTAAATATTAAAATTTGAAACTATATAAAACTTAATATTAACTTAAAAGTAACAAAATAATTATATTAGTAACACTCAATATTATGATTATTCGATGATATGTAGTCATTTGTTTTTTAAGCAAAATAAATAGTAGTACGTCAATTTAAAATTCAAAAAACATATTTTATAAAATAAATTAAAAATAATTTTATTTAAAAAATAATGTGTGCTTTACACGGGGCACTTAGCTAGTGTCTCTAAATTTCAATAAATAAATCCTTTCGTCAATCGGGTTTTGAATTTTTTTACCTGAACAAGTCATATGACTCGAAATAAAAGGACAATTATCAAGCCTTTTAAGAGCATATATTTTATGTATTGGCTCCAATTTTTGTTTTATTTTTCTTCTTTAATGCTCAAAATTTTATGTGCTTCCCAAGATTTTTGAGGTTTTCTATCAATATGGGCAATTAAGTCTTTAATATATATAATTTATATTGGCTCTAATTTTTCCTTTTCTTATTTTTATTCATCACACACCACCACATGTTTACAATTATTTGTGCTTCCAGAGATATTTAAGAGTGAAATTATCCAAAATACTATTGTTCAGAGTAATAATTACATGGCTATGTCATAAGGTTTAATTTATAGAAATTTAAAGATATTAATATTCAATATCTTAAAATTAAAACATTAATGTTCTATTTCCTACTTTAATTTATTTAAATTATGCAAAATGACTGTGTGATTAGTTATGTGTTAAGGAGGGGAACCCGCATGATCAAGTCTACTATTTCAGCATAGACATAAAGTAACAATATGACACATTGCCATGCCAGAAATACAAAGGAGCAAGCAACTAAAATATCACCACAAAGCCATCCTCTTTTCCTTTTTTCAGGTATTTCCATCCCCATTGCTGTCATATATTTCAAGGTATGCTTCTTCATCTTCGTCCTGCTTAACACACCAAGTTTCAACAAGACAAAAGAAATTTAGCTAGCTGAAGATAATCTTAACCTAAAACTCAAAGAATAGGTCTTAGACTAGACACGATTATTAACCAAGTGAAGGGGAGCTTGTGAGGTAGCAAAACTTAGAAGAACGTGGACGACATTATACTAGATGAGATTAAAGCGGTGAAAAGGCGATCAAGAGTGATGATTAAAAACAGAGGAAACCAGAAGTCAAGATGATTAGGTATTTGATACACAAATTTTATTTAACCTGTTCAAGAGTACACAAGTTTTGAATATTACTACCTCCTCAATGTTGTCATCATCATCGTCAGAAGCATCATCCACCCTTGAGTAAAAGGTCTTCTCATCAATCCTGTTCACTGTTGTCATATTTTCCTGCAAAAGTAAATACATAATTTATGCTATGAATAAATTTTTTTTACTTTTACTAATCTAACTTGTCTGTGTAATTGCTTGTTTAATGGTGAGAGAGGAAAACATACTAGCTCAAGCTTCAGTTTCTCAATCTTTTCTTGCAACTCCGAGATATGATGCTTTAGTGCCTGGAAGTGTTTGAATAGGGATCAGCAATCAACTCAAAACATAATCAAATTGCAGTATCATACTGAAAATATATAAATATGCACTTATTTAATACTTTCTCGTTCCAATATTAGAGCCCCAGTTTCCTTTTTTGGGGGCATCCTAATTAGAGTTCCATTTAAATATTTAAGCTATCAGACTTCATAATGTTCCAAATGACAAGTTCATACACAATATGTACAATGGTGATTTATGGTACTTTGAACTAGTGGAGGAAGATTTAGAATTGTAAACTTTTAAATGGAGACCTTTTCTGGGGGCAGAGGGAGTGTAACAAAATTACCTCACGTCTCTGAAGTTCAATTGACCGGGCTAAAGCCTGCCTTCTGGTCAATAGATTCTTGGGTCTCACTGCACAAGGCCGCAGATAATTTTTTCCACGATAAACTATGATTGAGTAGCCTTTGGTAGTTTTGTCTACAGATACTAATACTCCACCACTCTCTGCCTCAAGAGCAATTGCAATATGCTTGACTTGTGAAAACTTTTTCCCATCGACGATTATCTTTACAAGCTCTCGATACTTCCAGTGTAAGTGCATATTCTCAATGGTACCATCGAAAATTCCTCGCCTCCCTAAAACAACAATATTAGCCTTGATTCTTTCGAGGAATCATAAGGGTAAAACAAAAGTGGTCAGTTTTACCTAGAAGCAAAAAAGGCTTCATACCCAGGCCAATCTTACGGAATAGAAATCTCTCCTCGTCAGTTAAGGTTTCGAGATCAGTTGGGAGCAGTGCTGGTTCCAGATAATCCTGCACCTTTCGTAAAGCCTTCTCAGCCTTTTTCACCTTTCCATTCGCCTGAAATTGTAAAGCATGTTAAAAAAACCTGCTATCAAATAGTTCTGGAGAATTTTTACGGGGTCCCGGAAGCATCATTCATATTAGTGCATCTAACACTTACAAGAGCAAGCTTCTTTTCCAGAAATTTGACCAAAGAAGCATGTCTAGCCAAAGCTAAATCTCTCATCATTTTCTCTCTTTCTTCACCACTTGGCTGATTTCCCCAGCGTGAGGTTGCTTCAATTGTCTCAGCAAGGGTTCCCGCAACCAGTTTGGGGCCTTTAGAAGCTTTGGCATTTGAATCCATCAAAGCCAAGGCTTTCTGTCGTGCTTTGTCTTCCTCATCCTGTCGGACAGCTGCTAGGTTTTGTGCTTGTGCCAACGTCTTTGTTACACCAGGCGGTAAGAAGTCATTACCCCTGTAAAAGACAATATAATCCTTGTTTCTAGAGACCAGTGTTCCCCCTGTCAATCTCTGTATAAATGAATAGAAATTGTTTGTTAGAATGAAAAACACGGTAAACCAGTAAAATGCAGCAATCTTACAGAACAACGAGAACATTACAGCCAACAGCAAACACTAGACATACTACTAAATACTTACTATCTCACATACTGAAAAAATAACCCAAAATAGTTCGACAATATCTCCACTGAATGAACAAGTATTATTAATAGTCTATTGCCGTCAAAGAATATACAATGATTATGATGTCAATGTGTGTATAGATAGAGAATCACAATATGGCTCAGAATGATCCTCACCTTTAAGAATAAGTGCATTCAAAATGAAAGTTTGGTGTGTATATCAACTCTTTTGGGGAAGCAGACGCTGGAACTCTCTAGGTTAGTTATAAGAACTTAAGAACAGACCTTCTTAGGAAACAATACATTTTGTAATGACCTCAGCTCTATATGATGTAAATATCTCTAAGTTTTCTTATTGTACATACATATTACAAGAGGCAGTTCTTCCAATAAGCAAGGATGTTAGAACACTCCTAAATTCAGAATTGTAAAAGACATACACACAAGCAAGCAAATATATACACATGCATGAACACCCCCTCACAGAAAAACACATGCACATGCAGTACAAAAAATATAATCATATTGACCTTGAGTTCTTCAGCCATCCTTTCATTACAAGTGTTATGCACGCCACGCTTGATAGCTATCTTAGCAATGGCACTTCTCTCCCATAGCTTCACCATGGCCATAGCCAGACCTTGCAGTTCTCTATTTCTTCCTATGGCAAGTAAGCAATAACAAAGTTACAAGTAAAACATATTGTTGTATAGTAAACAAATAACAAGCATCAGTTTATACATACCCAGAGCAAAATGTGGAGGCATTTCCCTGGCAATCCTACGGATAAAAGTCATCTCCTTGTTTCGTAAAACACGTCTTATTCCATATGGAAGAAGTCTGAACGGACGCTTATAACCAGGAACAACAGAAGGAAGTAAGTCAGCATCAACAGGCAGCGGATCACGGCCTGCCCAATCTATAAACCTTGGACCTAGCTCGTCTAACAGAAAATTGAGCTCACTCAAATTCATGAGTTCTTCTTCAGATAGACCCTTCATATATGTCGCTGAATCAGGTATTGATGACTTTAAAGAATAATCTGAACCATCCTGTCTAACACTCCGAGTAAAATCATTCACTATATTATTTGGAGGTTGTGATACAGCAATGTTAGCTTGCTTTTGGTTACTAAATGATTTTACACAATGAAGCTTGTAGGCCATTCCCCTAAATAACACTATTGAGCTGCCCAATCTCCATATCACCAAACCTCCAGTTCTTCTCTGATTCAGTGCAAATATAATGCATATAAGAAGCCAGCAAGTTTAATTCTTCAAAACATCATAATATAATTGTAAACCTACATAATTACAAACAATTGAAATCATAACATTCGCTAATGGTTAAAACTCATTTTTCAGTCTACTAATTACCGGTAACGACAATCAGACTGGACAATGTAACAATCAAGTATATTAGCTAGTGAAATTCAGTGGAGTCCAAGTACATTACCAATGTTAGTCATTTTAATATCACCAAAATGTTACTAGTATTACTCCCAGATACCCAGAGAGTAAGAAAAAAAACTATTGGAAAAAAAAACACCAACCTCCAAAATTTCGTGGCTCCTCTTCATGTTCATAGCAGTAGGTCCTTCAAATTTCAATTTAACCACCTCATCATTTTCCCACTTCTCATGAATAGAGTCCACTAGTGCCTGAGTAATACCGGCTGCTCCGACTTTTATTCTCTCTACCATCCTCAATGCTACATTCCTTAGCCTCTTCAATTCAGGTTCCGGTATCATTTTCTCGGCAACCATTGTGTTGCACTTCCTCAAATTCTCTCCTTCCACAGATTTCACATCATTTTCTCTCTCCCAAGGCAACATCTTCCTCAACCTATCTTCCTCCACTGATTTCACATCACTCCCTATATCCACTGTCAGCCTCATTGAATTACATTCATCTCTAGAATCCTCAAAATTGTGAATTTCTTCATCAATACTAGATAATTTCCCTTTAAAAGATAACCCATCATTGAGCTTGACAAGCAAATTCTCCTTTTTCTCGGATAACCCAATTGGAATTGCATCGACTTTATCATCAACTTCTTCAAAATTATCATCTTTCTTCAATTCTTTACCTAAATTCTTCGATTCCTGAACATAATTGTTCGAAATTCTATAAACCCTTTTGCCTCTGCTACTACTGATTTCTATATTATTTCTAGCTTCAAAATCATTCTGGGTGTTTGTGGGTTTGCTTCTTTGAACCCAAGGAGCTAAATTTATGCGATTTGCAGAACCAATACTCACTGACGAAGGAGCTAAATTTACGCGATTTGCAGAAGCAACACTCGCTGGGTCACTCACTGACGAGTTCTTAACGATTCTTGACTCAGACACGACAAGCTCATCAAATTGCTGGCATTGTTTTTCTACTTCATCTTCTTCTTCTTCAAATGACTCTCTCTCCTCTTGTTCTTCCCATGGAAGCTTGTCCCTTAAAGAATTGGTTTTTACAGACCATTTGTCCTGAATTTCCTCTAAAAAGCTAGGTCTGGGTTTTCTCTTCTTCTTTGTCGGGTTAATTTTTTGTTGGGTATCAATTTGAATGGTTTGATGAGAACAGCAGAGTATGAATTTGAAAGATTTGAAACGGTAAATAGGGTGGGTATGAGGATTAGGAGTGAGAAAGTAGAGAGATAGAGAAGAAGGTAAGGCAGACGAAGTAGGAGAGAGAGGATTTAGTGAAAATGGTGATAGTGAAGGAGGGGACATAGCCACGGTGTGATGATGATTTAGATATAAGGCCTTATATAGAACTGAAGGTATTTAGATTCTGTTGAAAGGCTGGACTATAATTTTTAAATGGGTCACAAGCCCACTACTATGATTAGATGGTCTAAGCCCGTATGGCTGATCTGTGGGCTTGTGCCACCTTGTATGATGCGATTCATATTCATATTTGGGATCACTTAAAAAATATGATTCTCATTATTGTTTCTAATATAATTAATTTTAAAAAAGTAATTTGTATTTGATAAAAAAAATACCTAAACTAGTAAAAAGTTAAACGTGGTTTTAGTATTAAAAAAATTGATCATCACTTATTTCAAGTGTATATTACTAAAAAGAAAGAGGTTTGAAGAAGTAAACACAAGTAATTAGTGAGACTATTTAAATAAATAGGGATAGATTTATAATATATTTGATCAAACCTTATTATTAGATTTAACAAATAATCGGAAGTTCCAACTTAGTGTTTCTAATTATTTTTATAAAAAAATAATTATAAGCAATTTTAAAAATAAATTACCAAATATTTTTAATTTCATAAAACTAGTGCAACACGTTTGACTGATTATAATATATCTCAAACTCCAACTTATCCAAAACAATTATACCAAATTATTTATGTAATTTTTTGGTGTGTCTACATATATCATTTTCCTAGTAAAGGCAAAATAGAATTTTGAGAGAAATTTATATTGTCAAGTTTGATTATCCAAAATATTCTCACTCACTTTACATATAAACCTAAAAAAGTTACAAATATATATAGGAGGCCGATTTATAATTAACGTTGTAAAAAAGAGTATAATTTTATAACAAATTCTGATCATCCATCCGAATTTCTAACGACTAATATTGCTCTTGTCCGGAGTTTAATTTACAGTATTCCGCAGTTTAATATTCCGGACGAAACAAATATCCTAAATGCCCCTCCTTTACATATTCTCCGTCCGCAGTATTAAACGGCGGACACTAAATATGGTTGACCAGTTTTCTAGGCTCCGCAATATTAAACTGCATATGCCAAATAATAGAGATGAGTTCTTAAAGAATTGCAAACTAATCTGTTTGACTGCTTCAATTTGGACTGTTTCCGGATAATTGGTGAAAAATAAAACATGATACAAAATCCTATGTTTGGTAATTCGATTGTGGGAAACTGCAAGAAACATTATTAAACTCATATATCCATAATAAAAATAAAACCAATTGCATAAACATGAGCTATCAAGAAGTGGGGATATATGGAATTAACTCACTTGGAAGAGAGCTCAAGTCTTTGTGAAACCAACTTGATTCAGTGATCAATTCCAGCAGAAGAACCTAACGCAGGTGCCAATGGCTTCTCATCCTCAACAGGGGGTTTTTGCACCAATCTGGAACAATTTCAAAATGTGAGGAGTCATACAATCCCAAAGTCATGACTTTGAGAATTTCTGTTGAGTTTTGAAAATGTCTCAAATCAAGATCAAGATGAAGATAGTAGATTGAATCAATGAAATCTTTGAGTAGAATCATCTGCAATTTAATACTGCGAAACCTATAAAACTAAAAAAATATATTAAATTTGACCAATAGAACATCGTTCCTTAATTACTCGGCCATACTTAGCGTCCGCAGTTTAATACTGCGGACGACATGAAAGCTTTAAAAACAACATCGTTTTCCAATTGGTCAGTCATACTTAGCGTCCGCAGTTTAATATTGCGGACGATAGACTTTTACAAAGAGAGTATTTTTGGCATTTGTTACGTCCACAATACTGTAAACTAAACTGCGTACGTGATGACTATTTAACCGTTCGATTTTCGGATAGAATTCACTATGTGTTGTAAGGATATCCTTAAATTGACAACGTTGTCAATGGATCAATTACCATATATATATATATATATATATATATATATATATATATATATATATATAATTGGGCTCTTTTTGTTACTAATTGTTTGGTTGTGACACTTGTCTCAAATCCGCATGTAATTTTTTTCATTTGTAAATTTTAGGGCATGTTCGGGAATGACTTATTTTAAATGATTTATAAATTAAAATATAAGTTGACTTATAAATTATTTTAAGTTGTAACTCATAAGTAAAATCGTTCGACATCAATTTGACTTATAAATCAAAAATTATGTTAAAACAAATTATGAATGTGTTCGGCTCATAATAATTTATAAGTTAAAATAAATGTAATGATTACGTACTAAAAAGAACATTAATAAAAAGATGAGCAAAATAGAAGAGGGGCAAAATATATAGACATTATATTTTGTCGAACTAACTTATTTTAAAATGACTTATATGCCATTTTAAAATAAGTTACAAATACTTACTTATTTTTTTGATCTAAAACTCAACTTATATATAAGTAGAAAAATAAATCATTCCCAAATAAGTGAATAGTAATAAATAATTTATAAATTAGTTTGACTAACTTATAAGTCATTTTCGAACAGGCTCTTAATTAGTATCACAAGTAATTAATTAAGTGAAAATTTTGATTTAATCAAAAGTCGTAATTTGCAGCTTTATTGTATTTGGATAAGATTTGCTAGCTCGAGGTTTAAACTTGTGAACACTAGAAAATAAATCTGCACTAGAATATTTATCTGATCAAACTGATCAGCTCTAAGCCCTTAATTTCTTTTGCAACAATAATTTTGGATTACCACTTAATTAAACACGTACACTAATTAATTCCATGCATGATCTGTCCATTAGATATGACATAAATTTGTCAAATTACTAGTACTATATATTTCATAATAAGATAATTAAAAAGTTTAAATCATTTTAATTAATTTCCCAAAGGCACATCACATGCATATTAATTAATCTATATATCCATGCATGCCTTGAACAGAATTGAAAATTCTTTGTCCCGGAGCCAATATCATTTTTGGATCAAACTGATATTTCCTGTCTTGAAAAATTTTCCATTTTGAGCCAAAATGATTCATCCACTCTTCTTTGGTGCTGTAATGCGGAAGATACTGCTTGATCTTAATGCCACATTTCTCACAAAATTCTAATATTTCTTTGTTTTGATCATCCAAAACCTCCCAACCATCAACACCACCACTAGAATGCAATAATCCTACAGAGTAAAATATATCTTCATCTGGTGTAACAGCAGACATCCTATCATCCCACCTGCATGCATGCAATTAATCAAGTTAATTAGTTAATTAATAATTTCTTTTTAAATTAATATATAATAATTAGAATATTATATATGCATGGTTAAAATTATATATAAACTAAAATAAATATATATTACTTTTTTCTGGTTGTTGGGTACACAAGAATTGGTCCTGTGGTTTTGTTTTGTGCTTGGATTATATTGACAAAAACACCTGCATGGAAATCCATAATACGTGATTTTGGTACGAAGAGATTTAGCCATGGATGGGGAACATCCCATTGTCCTTCTGATTCAAGTTTCAGCTCTCCAGCTCGGACTCTATTCATAAAATCTATGAGCGACACATCTTTCGTGAAGACGAATCCCGGATTGAAGCTCAGGCCTTTAAGAAACGTTTGCAGTTCCTACACGTACGTACGTACATTAATTAATTAACACACATTTGTAAAACCACAAATTTTAATTATTTTTGAAAAAAATAAGAAGCTAGAATGAAATGATGAATGATACAAATTTTGAATTTCTTTATACTTGTTTTTTAAACAAAAAAGAAATAAAATATAAAAAATTAAAGGATATTAATTTCTATTTGTTTTTTTAGACAATTAATGTATGTACCTCAGTGATGTTGTCAACGCTTGAATCATCATAATAATACTTGACTGCTTCTAAGGAGTAGATAATTCCATTTTTGGCAAGAAGAGAAGCTATTTTGGATCGATCATTCTTCTTAAAGAAAAATGAAGAAGATGATGATGATCTCCAATTACTTTGGTCGTCCATAATAACAGATCCTTCCAGATAATCTACTCCTTCAATTAGTGAGATCAAGTGTTCTTGATCTCTGGTAAACCCACCGAAATCCTCGTAAAGCATCCGAACCCATTTCACCTACGTACGTACGTACGTAGTACAATCAAAATATATACATACCATACCAATTCATCATGCGTAATAATCAGATAATTTAAAAGTAAATTAAGACACATGATGATGATGATGATAACTAAGAATATTGATGTCAGAGCTAGCGTTTATATATAGGAAACTGATATTTTTATACGAGTCTCTCTCACGTGAAGGTAAAATCACTCACAATTCATGTCAATTTTTTATGTGAAAATATCAATTCCCTATATATACAATACTTACTCGTTTTGGTGCCTTGTCCAGTACGATTCTTGCTCGGGTTATAACCCCAAACTGCCCCAGACCTCCTAAAACTGCATAAAATAGCTCAGAATTTGAGTGTTTGGAGCAAGTCAAAAATTCCCCTTTTCCTGATCAGAATAATGAAACAAAACCAAAACTTCATCAACCAAAGTAAAACAAGTTAGCTACGTAACCTATATATTAATTGTATGCATGCAGTGATCACTTAATTAATTACTACTTGATTGGCATAAATAAAAATTTAAAAAAACAACTAATTAAGCGCTGTGTATGTATGTGTGTATGTGTGTATATATGCAATCATGCAGGTGATATATACTTGTGTGAAGATTCTTATGAAAAAAAACAAGTAATAACAATATAATAGTCATATTAATTTTATCAATTGGACATATATTCCTTCGGAATCCTTCCTACCTAAGACATAGAATAACTGTATTATTCCTTTGACGCAACTTCTAAGTGAATCCTACCTAGCTAGTAGCTAGGCTATATATACAAGATATATATATATATATATCTAGCTCAACGTCCAGACTACCTGAACTCTGGCCATTAGCCCATTAGCTAGCTGTAAATTTCACACAGCACGTAGATCATATATATTCTTGTATGGTGGATAATTAATAAATTCCTTGGATTTTTTTTTATTACATTTTAATTTTGTCAGAAGAAGTTGTTAACGTAGGACCCAAAAAGATTCTTCTATATTACAAAAGGTTCTGAAAGTGATTCGGCATCTTTTTTTTTAACTATAATTATTAATTAACATCGTACCGTATATACCTTCTTTACAAACAAACATGAATAGTGATGAAGTTAATTACCTACCTACCTACCTTAAAATTAACAAAGTGAAATGGGACTTTGATTTTAGGATTGCATGATTGAATATATATATATATATATATATATATATATATATATGTTAGTAAAATATATAGACTACTTTAACCATGCATGTACGTACGTACGTATACATTTAAAAACAAATTAAAAATACCAGTAATAACATCCATTTCATGGACATTGCTAATTTGAGGGCCATAACGGAACGTCTGGCCGCTAATTCCAGCATTAGAGAGTGTGCCACCGACAGTTAAGTACAAATAATCCGTCCACGACACCGGAGCAAGGCCGTGCTCAAGGGTGGCGCGTAAAACATCAATCCAAAGCTGCTCACCTCCAACATCAGCATAATACCCTAATGAAGAACTCCATAAAACCCTAATGCCATTTCCATAATTATTATTCAAAGATGACATTTCTACCACAACCCCGTTACGGGCCATAGCTTGTCCTCTCACAGAATGGCTATGACCTCTGGCTGAAATATGAAAAGGGGTTGAAGAATTATATGAAAATTTTATGAGATCGATAATATCGTTAACGTGGGAAGGAAAAAGAACAGCGGATGGGATTGATGTTATAATTTTACCAAAGTCAGTAGAGGCTATTTTAGTGGATTTAGAATCCATGCGAAGCCTAGTTGCAATATCAAGTGAAAGAATTTCACAAGGAAGTGAAGTCGTAGGGCTAAAACTCCATGGATTTAACTTCCCTATTATCCTCATGAAATGGCTTATGATGGAAATAACTGCGAAACATGCAGCATGTTTTAAACAAGTTTTGGCCATGAGGGAGGGAGGGAGGGAAAGAGTTTGAGAGAATGGAATCTTGATGAAGGATATATAAGGGTGTGATGTGATATATCTATATATCTGTCTATCTATCTATCTATCTATCTATCTATCTATCTATATATATATATATATATATATAGAAAGAATATGCATGAAATCTTGGCTGGCAGAGAAGAAATCTTGGTGGTGAGGAAAAAAGCATTCGAACTTGGTGAAATTTGTCAAGTTTAACGCATGAAAAAAGTTGCATGTACGTATACATCACAGGGTTGTATTAATGTACATTTATAACTTTTAAGTCTTTAATAATACATACTCCCTCCGATCTATATATATAGAATCAATTATATTGACTTTTTGACGTACTCAAAAATTTTAATTCAAAATTAATATAAATTAATTTATTTAGTTTTTAAATAATACAATTATAAATTTTGTAAACAGTTTATATAGTACCATTAATTACAAGATTTATTGTTTTCAAAAATTTAAATGAATCACATGGACTTTGCATTTAAAAATATCATACATTACCTTTAAAAATTCAAATCTAAAATACAACTGTCTTATACCTATATATATATATATAACCTTATCTGTATAAACTTGAGCCAAACGTTCAATATATGAGTCGAGATCTGTGTGAAATAGTGAGCAAATTTTCAAAGATATGGAAGGACAAGAATTATGATGTTTTGCCATTTGTTCCACACGTCATGATCCTTTGAAATGCTATACCATGAAAACTCACTCATATCTTGTTTCTTGTGTATCAAATTAAGATCTAAAGCCACCCACAGGGTTTAGAGCTTTCATTCTTGTGCGTCTTTTTTTTTTGTGAGAGAACCTAACACATTTGGTACTAATCACTGTTTAATCATGAATTATTAAGAAAGTGGTTATCCATATATATATATATATATATATATATATATATATATATATATATATAGGGGGGCCAGGTCAAATTAAAAGGATCTTTGCAATCTATCATTTGGATTTTGTAAGAATTCTCAAGTATCAAGGCATTGATTCTGATTGAGATTCATAGGCTATGTTTGTAGCTAGTGTGAGAAAGTGGAGGAGACATCACTTAGATTTTCTTCTTCATTCCAAGATTTTGTCTGTGGGCACTTGGGACTACATGTATATCTTTTACAAGTCAAATTTTAATTATAAGTAACAAGCACATTTGACTACTTATTTAATTTGTATAATTAGTTGAAATTTTTTAAATTTATATTTAGTTATTGACTTAAATATATGTCTAAACTCATTTGATATCGTCGAGTGCAATTACTTGATTCAAACAAGTTGGATCCGCTTGAATTGTAGGAATGATGGTGGGAATGGAATAATTCGTTTTGATGTAATGGAAAAAAAAAGTGATTGATTGTTCTATTGAAGTCATTTCTGTCAAATTTGTGAGTTTTATTCTTTAAGAAAGAGTATGGAATGTCTCATTTCAACCAAGAATGAAATAAACCATCTTACTCTCAATTTCATTTACTTCTCTATTCCATTCATTCATTTATCAATTTTATTCATTTAATCCAAATGTAACATTATAAGGTAACATTATAGATAATGCAGGCCCACCTTAGCAGTAATGAGGTGAGACTAACAAAATAATGAAATGCATGCATAATATAAAATGTTGTCCAATAATCGCGTATCTCGCACGTTGGGCATGCAATACATTCTACTAATTGTGATTATTTGTTGAATTTTCTTGTTATTAAATCAATTCTAAATATTCAAGGATGGAAGATGAAATGAAACTAAGCGAAGATTTTGGTTTGAACTTTGAAATATATACTAGCCAGTAGAATCAAACTATAATTAATGACATTCAACTTAAATATTTATTTTGATAATATAAATATAGCTCTGACAATATTAACCGTGGAGAAAATAGAATATGGGACATAACATTAAAATTTTTAACACATTTTATTGACGTGTTTTATGAGTTGTATTATTTGTGTAGTTTAATTTATACAGTACATAATTACTCTAATTTATTCTCTATCCTAAACTTTACATTCTTGTTGACTTTTGCACCCCAAACTTAAAAAAAGTGTTTAAATATACCCCAAACTTCATTATACGTAACAAAACACACACTTTCTTCATTTAACCGGTCAAAAGTGACCGGCTAAGGCTGTAACACAAGTTTGGAGTGCAAATTGTCTTTTAGTCTTAAAAATTAATAAAAAATAATTAACTTTAAATAAAATAAAATAATTTTAAAATAATTAATTTTAAATAAAATAATTAATTTTAAAAATAAAAATAAAAAAAATAATTTTGATAATAAAATAAAATAATTAATTTTAAAATAAATAATTAAAATAATAAAATTAAAATAAATATTTGGAATTAATGATTAATAATTAATCATTAACTTATAAAATGATTATTTTATTTTATTTTTAAAATTAATTATTAATCATTCAGTTAAAAAATCATTAACTTGTAAAAAATCATTTTGCCCCATAAAAAAAATTCTGTTTTTTGTTTTTAAAAACAAAATTTTGTAAAAACAAATTTTTTAAAATAGAATTTTTTTTAATACATAATTTTATTTTTAAGTTCAAAAAATTCTGTTTTTACTTTTAAAAAAGAATTTTTTTAAAAAAAATTAGATATTAAATAAATTATAATATTAAACATGTAACATAAATATAATTTTAAAAATTTTAATCTGATAAATAGAACTTTGTTTGTGAAATAGATGGAATAACATTTATCCTTCTCGTTTATATTATGGCTTTGACTTGGTATTCTAAATGGGAGTTGTTATTTTCATGAAAAAAATTAATATTTTCACAACCAAAGTTCTATTTATCAGATTAAAATTTTTAAAATTATATTTATGTTACATGTTTAATATTAAAATTTATTTAATATCTAATTTTGTAGTGATGTTAATATAATTGTGATGAATAACTTGAGCTTCATTTTATAGTATCTTGAGCTTCATTTTATAGTATCAGATTCTGTTGTCTTCTAAAATAAAATTCTGTTTTTAAAAATTTTATTTTAAAAAAATTTCTGTTTTTATAAAATTCTGTTTTTAAATATTTTATTTTAAAAAATTACGCTTTTAAAAACAAAAAAAGTAATTATTTTTTTTAACTTGTAAAATAAAATTATGTTTAAAAGGTGTCTAAGTATATATATATATATATATATATATATATATATATATATATATATATATATATATATATATGTGTGTGTGTGTGTGTGTGTGTGTGTGTGTGACACCCCAAAATAGGTCTACATCATCCATTCTCGAGTTGTCAATACACTGCATGTAAATAACTACAACTTTATTATTACAATAGTAAACTGTGAGTTTAAATACGATATTGCCATCTGACAATATCCACATACAAATAAATCCTCATCATAATTATTGATACATTATTTTACAACAATGGTGAGGACTACTAAACAACTCTCCCTAGAACTTTCATTCCATACCCAGACTACACTACTTTATATTCTCGCCTCCACGAGAAGAAAAATGGAACAAAAGGAAAAGGGTGAGCTCAACTAGCCCAATAGAAGAATATTATGACTAAGATAATATACAACAAAATTATCGTTAGTCTTCAACAGGGAAAAATATAATAGAATACAATAGACAACAAGTTTTAAATCAATATTCGCAGCGGATAATAGTTCATTAGAAGAGTTAAGTAGAGAATGCAAACTACTATCTTCTATGTATGAATTTTAAAGTTCATCGCCTCTATTTTTATCCTCGTAACATCAATCAATACATATCCGAGATCAAATATTCATCCTTGCACTACAAAAGCCAAGGACATTCACCATTAGTCATGTTCATCTAAACACTGCTCATCTTTGCACCACGGGCCAAAGATATTCATCGAAATCATTCATCTTTGCACTACGGGCCAAAGATATTCATCGAAATCATTCATCTTTGCACTACGGGCCAAAGATATTCATCGAAATCATTCATCTTTGCACCATCGGCCAAAGATATTCATCATAAATCATTCATCTTTGCACTTCTGAGCCAAAGATATTCAATAATATCATCATTTAAGACCGAGGATGATGAAAATATTTTTTTAAAAGAAACGAATCCAAAGAAACAAAATGACAAGGATTAAGGATTAAGGATTAAGTAATTTGTTTTATCCACGTCCAAAAATACCTCAAAAATAATCATAGTGGTGTAAAATTCAAGAATGATCAAAACATGGATACAATCAAAGCTAGTATCCGAATAGACATTTTGGACGAAAAGAAAAAATTTTATTTTTCGATGAATAGTCACAGATTCGTGAATAAGACCATATACGTGAATAGTCAGAGTATCGTGAATAAAGAATCTCAGACACCAAAAGTTTCAAATTTGATAAAAACTTCAGATCAATATTTCAAAGATAATGATATTGAAGAAATAATATCATTACGAAAAAAATAATATCCCTTACCTCGAAAGATCGGTGATTTAACTGTAATAATCGGATATAAAGCTATATCTTGAACTTTCACGAGATAGCAATACTCAAAGTATACTCAAAATACTCACAAGAATACGCTCGATAATATAGAGAGAAAAACTTCAGCTTAGTGTGATTTTCAATTCTAACCTAAGACCTATTTATGAAATTGCTTAGAACACCAAAAAGAAAATTTAATATAATAATAATATATATAATAAATCTTCTACTTTTACTTGAAATCTGATTTTCAGTTCAATAACCACATGCCACCTTCTAGAAAAAGTAATAAAAAACGTTTTTCTAATTTAAAATAATTTAAACTTTCAAAATCAATTATTTGAACTTCGAACTTCAATAATTCATAATAAATAGCCCTTTTGTCGAGAAAATTCGAATCTCATGAGTTTTTATAGGAAATTCAATTCTCTACAACTTTGCGAAGAAAGTTTTTCCAAATTCCAAATGAAATTGACCAAATCCACAAACGGGTGATTTTAGAGGCTATAATTAAATTTCGGTCAATAAATGGGGTCCACAGACATGTTTAACATGTTTTAAACATTTATTGCAACAAAAATACTCTTCCTCCTCAGTATACTCATATATCCCACATTCGTTGTAAAAATATCATCATTATTATATTATTAAAATATAATATTATATATATTTAAATGAATTATTTTATCGTAAAAGATAAAATTTCAATTTTCAACAATTGTCACATTAAAAATTTTCTCCATCTATATCCACATAAAATCAATATTTTCCTCATCATATGAATCAATAATTAATTATTCACAAATAATATTACGTAATCACAATATTGACAACCAGGCGGTTCAGGAAGAGGGGCTTTCCAATAAGAATTTCTCCTTCTTGGCCCAAGTGATTAGGTGACCAAACCTCTCCTTAGACGTAACTTTCTAGACATTTCCAATAATGTTATCTAATAATATTATTCAGATAATATGAATTATTGCTTCGATAATGAAAAATCTTTGTGTAATGACAATTATTGAAACAACAACAATGATATAAAATATCAACGCAAAGAATTATTGAATCAATAAAATAAAATAATTTGAATAAAGAATTCATCGTAACCATTATTGAGTAGTGCCTTCTTATGCACGAGTCAATAATTGGTGCACAAATGTCTTACCGCAACAACAACGCCAGACATCGTGTTTTAACCACCGGTATTCCAACAAATGTAATAGCGTAAATAACTACGCCGTTTTTTTTAAACAACTTATATTTATCGCTTTTCTTCCTCCAATCGCTTTCCGTTATGGGGCCCACACATGTATTTATACTAGGTCATTTCGAATATTCCCGATAGTACGAAATATTCCACGACCAAACGAAATATTCCCGACAACAATGAATATTTAATAACCACTTGCTTATTTTGAAATATTTATGTATTTTACCCATAACTATTCACATTAATCACATCAACCCTTACTATTTCAAAATAATAATTAGAGGAAATTAAATTTTATTTATTAATTATTTGGGGTCTTACAACCTCCCTCCTTATGAAATTTCGTCCTCAAAATTGACATACGATACTGGTGTTTCAAAAGATGAGGATACCTCGCTTTCATTTCCGCTTTCTAACTCCCGTGTCATTTCCTCTATAAGATGGTTTCTCCACAAGACTTTAACTTGTGGTATGACCTTCGTCGTAGGACATGCTCCTTCCTATCCAAGATCTTGACAGTACCTCCTCGTGCGTTAAGTCTTCTGGCTATCTCGTCCGGTTTCTAACTCAATGAGCGTGGTTCGGTCTTTCACATATTTACGAAGTACGATATGTGAAACACATTATGAACACGAGACATACTTGGAGAAAACGCGAGTCTATAGGCTACATTTCCTACTCGGTCAAGAATTTGAAATGGACCAATAAATCGTGGATTGAGCTTTCCTCTCTTCCTGATCTTGTAACTCCTTCCATGGGCAACACGCAACAACAACATGATCCCCTATACTAAATTCCACATCCTTTCACGTGAAGATCCGCATAACTCTTTTGTCGATCTTGTGCCGTTTGTATCGTTGTCGAATCATTTGGATCTTTTCGGTGAGTCATATCGTCTTAACTCGGGTCCAAATAATGTTGCTTCACCCACCTCATCCCAACATATTGAGAGCGACACTTTCGTCCATATAATGCTTGAATGGGGCCACACCTATACTTGCCTGATAACTGTTGTTGTAGGAGAATTCCACCAATGGTAAATACTTATCCCAACTGCCCTTGAATTCTAGGACACAGAGTCTTAATAAATCTTCAAGAGCTTGAATAGTCCTCTCTGATTGTCCGTCCGTTTGAGGATGGTATGCCGAACTGAATCGTAAATCCGTGCCCATAGCTTTTTGCAAGCTAACCCAAAATCTTGAAGTGAATCTTGGGTCACGATCCAAAACTATGGATACTGGCATGCCATGCAATCTCACAATCTCATTTACGTACATTTGAGCAAGACGTTCAAGGGAATAAGTCTCCCGTATCGGCAAGAAATGAGCAGACTTGGTTAATCTATCAACAATAACCCAAATAGCATTTATGCCTTGAGAAACCGTGGGAAGTCCCGTAACGAAATCCATGGTAATGTGTTCCCACTTCCATTTCGGAATCTCAAGTGGTTGCAATGGTCCCTTAGGCACTTGATGCTCCGCCTTTACACGTTGACAAGTTAAACACGTTGAGATAAACTTTGCAATCTCTCTTCATATTATTCCACCAAAATGTATGTCAAGATCACGATACATTTTAGTACTTCGAGATGGATTGCAAATGGTGTATTGTGTGCCTCCATCATGATCTTGTACTTCAAATCGAATCGTTAGAACACAAAGTCCGGAGTGGACTCAAGTATTCCTTCTTCATCAATTCTCGCTTCCGAATAGCTCCTTCTTGTACTTTCTTCTTCATATGCATCATTTTCAAGATCCGTGGCTCGAGAAACCTTAACTTTTTCTATTAAAGTTGGCTCTGTGCGTATACTTTGACATCATCGCCTCGTTCCTCGCATATGATCTTCTACTCAACGCAGCGCCACCACGCTCGCTTTTTCCATGATGGTATTGAATAGTGTGGTCGTAGTCTTTCAATAGCTCGAGCCAACGTCATTGCCAAGATGTTAAGTTCTTTTGAGTGAAGAAATATTTAAGGCTTTTATGGTCCGAATATATCTCCACTTTCTCCCCATATATAGATAAGTGCCTCCGGATCTTTAAGCGAAAAACGATTGCCGCTAACTCTAGATCATGAGTAGGATAATTCCTCTCATATTCTTTAAGTTGTCATGAGGCATAAAGCTATGACTTTCCCACGTTGCATGAGAACACATCCTAACCCTTTGTCCGAAGCATCATTTGAGATAACAAATCCATCCGAACCGGATGGTATTGTTAGAACAGTCTTAAAATAAGTCTCTCTTAAGCTCTTGAAACACTTCTCGCATTCTTCGCTCTCCAAACAAATTTTGTATCCTTCCGAGTTAGATGAGTTAATCTGAGTAGCGATTCGAGAAAACCCTTCCACGAATCTCCGATAATAACCACTTTAGCCCAAAAAACTACGTCTTCATCACCGACTTGGTTGCTTCTAACTTTGTATTGCTTCAATCTTGGCCGTCAACAGATACTCCATGTTTTGACACCACATGCCCAAGAAATGCTACTTCCTCGCTTTAACTTCGCATTTCTTTAACTTGGCATAAAGCTTGTTTTCACGAAGCCTTTGAGTACCAAATTTTAAATGGTGCTCATGATCTTCACTGACTTTTGGAATATATGAGGATGTCATCAATAAAGACAACAACGAATCCGATCCAAATACTCTTTGAATACTCGGTTCATCATATCCATGAAAGCCGCAGGAGCATTAGTCAATCCGAAAGACATAACTAAGAATTCATAATGCCCGCATCGAGTTCTAAAGCGCGCTTTGGAATATCCTCGCTTCTAATCTTCAAATTGATGATATCCGAATCGAAGATCGATTTTGAAAAGAATTGTGCTCCTCGCAATTCGGTCAAACAAGTCATCAATACGAGGTAGAGGATACCTATTCTTGATGGTAACATGGTTCAATTCCCGATAGTCAATACAAAGTCGCATACTCCGTCTTTCTTCTTTACTTAATAAAACAGGAGCACCCCAAGGAGATGTCTTGACGAATGAAACCGATGTCCAACAATTCCTGTAGTTGGACCTTTAACTCTGAAGTTCAATAGAGCCATTTGATATGGGGTTTTAGAAATGGGCTTTATACAGGTTCAAGGTCAATAAAGAATTCAACTTCACGCTTACGGGGTAGACCCGGAAGTTCTTCAGAAATACGTCGAAAGCCAAATAACAACAGAATATTATTCAAATTTGACGTGTCTTTATTCAAATCCATAACATGGGCTAAGAAAAGCTTGACATCCATTTTTTAATAAACGAATAGCTTTATGATTAGATATGATGATGATTGATTTTAATGGTTTAGTTGCTTGAATTACATAACAAGGTTGTTTAGGAATATGAAAGCTAACAACCTTACGAAAACAATCAATTTTGGCATGATGAGTAGTTAACCAATCCATCCCTAAAATCACATCAAAAGCAAGTATCTTTAAAGAGATAAGGTCAATGTAAGGTGATGGTGCCAACTTGAATCAAACAAGATTTATAAACGATGGATGTGATGAAAGTTTCTCCTAACGGAGTTTCCACAGATAGGTCAAAGTCTAATTTCTCCGGAGTCATGTTTAAACGTTGAGCACAAACAGGAGAGATAAATGAATGGGTAACTTAGATTCTAGTAAAGTATAAACTTCACAAGAATTTATAAATAGCTTACCCGTGATCACCTCGCTTAGGTTCCTCACATTTTGACCGACCACAACAAACGCTTCTTCCGAGGAACCGATTGACTTTGACTTTTCGGGATAGTCTTTTGAGTCACCGTCCCCATTGAACTAGGTTTCATTCTGGAAATGCGATCTCGAGCGATATATCCTCCTCCCTTTCCACAATTATAACATACCGAACTGTTGTGGCGCGGTTTGACCGATATGTCCTCTTTTCCGCATTTATAGCATATGACCGGTGGGTCGTTCTCCTCCCTTGGAACCCGATTCTTCTTTGGCACTCGCTGCCTTCATATAATCGTTGTTGAATCTCCTCTTTTTAAAATCTCCTCCCGACTCACTTCTTCTATTTTCATGGCCATGATTACCACCAGAGTGGTTACTATTTTATCCACCTTTTTCTTTCTCCACTGGTTATTGTTGTTTTGTTGATTACTTATCTCCTAGATGATCCTGATTGTGGTACCTCTACCGACCGTGACTCGTTATCTCGCTTCTAACAATTGAGCCACAATTAACAACATCTGAATAGAGAGAAATTTATGAGAGATGAGATATCGACGATCCGGGTTTCAAACCTCTCGAAACATCCGCGTCATCGTTCCTCATTCTCCACCAAATGAGGTGCAAACTGATAACTCGCAAACTTCGCCTCGTCTTTGAGACCGCCGTGTTGTTACGCTCCAGGTCCTAATAAACTCCACTTCCTTCATATATAGCGAACACTTTCGGAAAGTATTTGTCATTAAATAGTTCTAAAACGTCTCTCCCAAGACATCTTGAGTCGCGAATTTGGATGGGTGCGCTTCCATGAGACTCCCACCAAGAATCGCTTCGCCACGGAACATAAAGGTGGCGAATGGAACCTTCTGTTCCTCAATGCATCCCAAGACATCGAATATCTTGGTAATTTGCTTGACCCATGTTTCGCGCATGATCGGATCCGGCTTTCCCTTTAAATTCGTGGTCCCAACTCTTTGAATCTGTTTTGTGACAACCCGTGAATTCTATCATTTCCTCCTATGTTTTGAACACGAGTCTCCTCGTTCGATTTTGCATGAATCGCAAAAAGCTTCTAAATATCCCTCGCTCATCATCCGCTTCAGGTGGTGTTGTTCACGGGAGGAACATTGCCACTGTTGCACGTTCTCCTCGTTGGTGAGTACAGAAGTCTCCACGGTCTCATTTCCATTGTTAATATTCTCAATCGACATTCTCAAATACCGTCCATAAACAAGGGTTAATTAAGAAATCAATATATCACATAATATCCCTATATCTTGACCAACTATCAAATAAGCTTAGGTAGGACACACTAGCGAAGGATTTACTTCGTCTCTCCCTCCTAGTTCTATTCCCCATCTCCGCCAAAGATCATATCCCTAAGCTCGATACCAACCGTGACACCCCAAAATAGGTCTACATCACCCATTCCGAGTTGTCAATACACTCAGATGTAAAACAACTACAACTTTATTATTACAATAGTAAAAGCTGTGAGTTTAAATACGATATTGCCATCTGACATAATATCCACATACAAATAAATCATCATCATAATTATTGATACATTATTTTACAACAACGGTGAGGACTACTAAACAACTCTCCCTAGAACTTTCATTCCATACCCCGACTCGTACTCGCTATATTCTCGCCTCCCGAGAAGAAAAATGGAACAAAAGGAAAAGGGTGAGCTCGACTAGCCGAAAGAAGAATATTATGACTAAGATAATATACAACAAAATTATCGTTAGTCTTGACAGGGAAAATATAATAAATACAATAGACAACAAGTTTTAAATCAATATTCGCAGCTGAAATAATAGTTCATTAGAAGAGTTAAGTAGAGAATGCAAAATACTATCTTCTATGTATGAATTTTAAAGTTCATCGCCTCTATTTTATCCCCTCAGAACATCAATCAATATATATCCGAGATCAAATATTCATCCTTGCAGCTACAAAGCCAAGGACATTCACCATTAATTCATGTTCATCTAAACACTGCTCATCTTTGCACTACGGGCCAAAGATATTCATCGAAATCATTCATCTTTGCACTACGGCCAAAGATATTCATCGAAATCATTCATCTTTTGCACTACGGGCCAAAGATATTCATCGAAATCATTCATCTTTGCCATCGCCAAAGATATTCATCATAAATCATTCATCTTTGCACTACAGCCAAAGATATTCAATAATATCATCATTTAAGACCGAGGATGATGAAAATATTTTTTAAAGAAACGAATCCAAAGGAAACAAAATGACAAGGATTAAGGATTAAGGATTCGTACTTTGTTTTATCCACGTCCAAAAATACCTCAAAAATAATTATAGTGGTGTAAAATTCAAGAATGATCAAAACATGGATACAATCAAAGCTAGTATCCGAATAGACATTTTGGACGAAAAAGAAAATTTTTATTTTTCATGAATATCTTGCCAGATTCGTGAATAAGTACCATATACGTGAATAATTAGGTCGATATCGTGAATAAATAGTACTCCAGACACCAAAAGTTCCAAATTTGATAAAACTTCAGATCAATATTTCAAAGATAATGATATTGAAGAAATAATATCATTACGAAAAAAATAATATCCCTTACCTCGAAAGATCAAGATTTAACTAGAATCTTTGGATATAGCTATATCTTGAACTTTCGCCAGATAGCAATACTCAAAGTATACTCAAAATACTCACAAGAATACGCTCGATAATATAGAGAGAAAACTTCATTTACGGTGTGATTTTCAATTCTAACCTAAGCACCTATTTATAGAAATTGCTTAGAATGACTTGAAAGTTAGAAAATTTAATATAATAATAATATATATAATAAATTTTCTACGCATACTTTGAAATCTGATTTTCAGTTCAATAACCACATGCCACCTTCTAGAAAAAGTAATAAAAAACGTTTTTCTAATTTAAAATAATTTAAACTTTCAAAAATCAATTATTTCGGAGCTTCAGAACTTCAATAATTCATAATAAATAGCCCTTTTGTCAAAAAATTTGAATCTCGCGTGTTTGTATAGGAAATTCAATTCTCTACAACTTTATGCGTAAGAAAGTTTTCCAAATTCCAAATGTAAATTGACCAAATCCACAAACGGATGATTTTAGAAATTATAATTAAATTTCGGTCGATAAATGGGGTCCACCGACATGTTTAACATGTTTAAACATTTATTGCAACAAAAATACTCTTCCTCCTCAGATACTCATATATCCCACATTCGTTGTAAAAATATCATCATTATTATATTATTAAAATATAATATTATATATATTTAAATGAATTATTTTATCGAAAAAGATAAAATTTCAATTTTCAACAATTGTCACATTAAAAATTTTCTCCATCTATATCCACATAAAATCAATATTTTCCTCATCATATGAATCAATAATTAATTATTCACAAATAATATTACGAATCACAATATTGACAACCAGCAGCCTCCTCAGGAAAGAGGGCTTTCCAATAAGAATTTCTCCTTCTTCGACGCCAAGAATTAGGTGACCAAACCTCTCCTTAGATGTAACTTTCTAGACATTGCCAATAATGTTATCTAATAATATTATTCAGATAATATGAATTATTGCTTCGATAATGAAAAATACCGTGTAATGACAATTATTGAAACAACAACAATATAAAATATCAACGCAAAGAATTATTGAATCAATAAAATAAAATCTTGAGCAAAGAATTATCGTAACCATTATTGAGTAGTGCCTTCTTATGTAAGAGTCAATAATTGGTGCAATACTGCAGTGTCTTCTGCGCAACAACGCCAGCGACATCGTGTTTTAACCACCGGTATTCCAACAATTAAAATTCAGTGAACAACTACGCCTGTTATTTTTAAACAACTTATATTTGTCGTTTTCTTCCTCCAATCGCTTTCTCAGTTATGGGGCCATACATATTACATACCGTCATTGTATTTAATATTCTCTACGATGCGAATATTCCACGACCAACGAATATTCCCCGACAACAATGAATATTTAATAACCACTTGCTTATTTTAAAATATTTGCGTATTTTACCCATAACTATTCACATTAATCACATCAACCCTTACTATTTCAAAATAATAATTAGAGGAAATTAAATTTTATTTATTAATTATTTAGGGTCTTACAATATATATATTTTGTTGGGTGTGTATATATGTATATAATATTTCTATATACATGTATATTTAAGAGTGGTGTGCGCATGTTAATTGGTTCAAGAACATGTATGGGTCAAGTCCTGGTGGAGGGTATGCGTACGATTTTATAATAGAGATCTTCACAATCACGAGGATCAGAGATGATATGTATAGATGCAGAGCACACGTAATTAACAACAATATTAGTAGTACTCAATATTGATATGACCATGACCCTCTACTTTGATTGGCTGAATTCAATTCAGTATTACTCTAAATCATTGACATCCATACGGGCGTGACGTGTGCATGTATGTGACCTTAAAATCAATATCAGATTACATCTCTACCTCTTCTGTTTCATCTTCTTAATTCCATCATGCATGCGCCTAAGTAGTTGAACAAGTATTTCCTCACCGTAGTGGCCAATCATGGAACCGCCCAACAGCTAGACCAACACACACACACTCATTTATACCTTCTTTCATCTTCATCTCTCTCTCATGTATAGTCTAACTCTCTCCAGCGAACTATAAAGGTGAATTAAAAACGAATCGGTTATAGCGAGACTATAATTGTCGTTATCGACGCTATAACTGGTTCATTTTTGATTTGTTCTTTATGGTTCGCGGAAAAAACTGTTAAGGATGATTTGGGCTAAATTGTAAATGACTAATTTAATTTAAACACGTTGTAATTCAGTTAGGTAGTATTTTGTTAGTGCTGATGTAATACTAATTACAGCTGTCAATATTAGATATAGTTCATAATTGTAGGAGTATAAATAGGATGATGTACTCTTCAAGTCAGATTAATAAAATTACTTTTGCTCAATATTATCTGTTTGTAACATGGTATCAAAGCTATGAAACTTTTAGGGTTTTCTCTTTCTTCGTGACCAGATCTTCATCTCTATTCTTCTGTAAATTCACACTTCTTCTGTAAAAATTCTTCGTCTCACCCAACTTTATCTGTCTATAGTATTTTATTTTTTTTATCTCTTCCGTGTGTACTTTTCTCTCTTCTGAATAATTTTTCTTCATCTGCAATTTTCTAAATTCCATTAGAATTCTGTAATAAAATTTTGTTGATCGGCTTATTTGCACATCAATTGTTCGTCAAATTGCTTCCCTCAATTTGTTTTTTCATGGCTCCTACTGCACCTGTTCCTGTTGATATATATGATAATGCTTCTCTTGGACTGCAACTTGATGCTTGTCATCCACTTTACTTGCAACCTTCTGATCATCCAAGTTTGATTCTAGTTTCTCAACCATTGAATGGTGCTAATTACTCTCAATGGAAGCGATCTATGACTTTAGCTCTTTCAGCTAAACTTAAACTAGGAATGATAAATGGTACATATCCTAAACCTAGTTCTAGTTTTGTATACCTGATGCACTGGAATAGATGTAATGATATGGTAATTTCATGGTTACTTAATTCCTTAACACGAGATAGCTTCCAGTGTGGTGTATTCACCAACCTTTCATGAGATTTGGATGATCTAGAAACAAGATTCACTCGGACTAATGGACCAAAGTTATTTCGATTAAGGAAAGATATAGGAGTTCTTACTCAAGGAAATTTGTCTATTACTGGTTATTATACTAAGTTCAAAGTCTTGAGGATGAACTTGAAATTTGATTGGAGTACTAAGTGTACTTGTATGCATAGTTGTGGATCTCGCTACACTTTGGGAACAAAACCTTCGAATGAAATGTTGACACAATTTTTAATGGGGCTCAATGCTACATATACAAATGTAATGGGACAAATTCGCTTTCATAACCAATTCTCCAACAGAGTTAAACAAAGGCTTATCTTATGTTATTGCAAGGCAAAAAGCGAGAGAGTGTGTTATTTTGAGTACACAGGACCAAATTGCTTCGAGACTCTTGCATTAGCGATTAAAAATTTTCTCGAAGCAACCAAAGGTCATAAGCCCTTTAAGAAGAAATTTGTTCTTGTGTGTCATTCTTTGTCGTGAAGAAGGACATATTAAGGACAAATGCTTCAATTACATGTGTAACGTCCCCAAAATAGGTCCATTCAATCCAACCCATTCTCGAAGTCGCCAAATACATGGTACGTAAAATAACTACAACTTTATTACAACAATTGTCGTGGTGCAAATACAACAACACATATCTTTGTGAGTTTGGATACAAATATATACCAAATATGACACATGTCCCAACCGTGGACAACACCTCATGATGACACCTTACATAAAGGTATAGTCAAAAACTGTTTTAGAAATTAGAATATTTGGGAAGTGCTCAAGAAACCTTCGTATACGTGGGGAGGCCATGCGTATAGGTTATGATAGATATCATATGGCCACGAAATTATCCTTGGTTGATTAATAGACCCCAAAAGAAAAACGAGAAGATTACTATCATATTCTTCCCGATGGTGAGTCTTCTCTTGACATATCATTATCTCCACTGTCTCTAATTGGGTATTATACTCCAAACAAACACCAAGATTATATAGGTAGTGCTTGTAAATATACTCAAAGAGTGGATGAGCACAATCACATCTTATGATGACACGAGGTTGTATGTCATTAGACATCTTGTATGATAGTGGCAAAACACCCTTCCAAGTTAAATTCACCTCACCTCAACATCTATAGACCACCATTCTATTCCTTGTTATTCCCCGGCTCGACCCAAATACACTTTTATTACACCAAGGAATTGTGAAGCAAAGGGTGAAACCTGACTAACTTCGATAAAAAAAAATATCATGACTAAAGATAATTAAATTATCAATAGCCTTCATCAATAATAAATCGAGATTTAGAACATATGGTAGATGATAAAAAAAAATTCAACCATAGTTGCGTGAACGAAGCAATCCATTAGAAGAGTCAAATAGACTATAAAGTCTATTATCTTCTCCATGTTAAAAATCCACCAACAATGTTTTATCCTCGTAACATCAATCAACAATTCACATCCACAATCACATGTATAACTCATAATCGTAATTGTTGTTCTAAATTTCTTTTCTCATTCAGGACAAAGATAATTTTCATCACTTGTCTTTACCTGAAATATCAAAGATCATGGTTATACCAAATCACAGTTCCTGTTCATAATCATACTAATAAATTCATCTTTGCACTACGGGCCAAAGATATTCATCAACAGTTCATCTTTGCACTACAGGCCAAAGATATTCATCAACAGTTCATCTTTGCACTACAGGCCAAAGATATTCAACTACAGGTCATGTAAGACCCCAACTTTTTATAAATAAAATTGAATTTTCTATATTCATTATTTTGAAGTAAAAAGGTGTTAATTGATATAATACTTTGGTTATGGGTGAAATGTGCAAATTTTACAAAATAAGCAAGTGGTTATAAAATAATCATTGTTGTTTTAGAATATTCGTTTGGCCTTGGAATATTCTTTTTTTCCGGGAATATTAAATGCGACGAGTAGCCATCAATTATGGGCCCCATATAACGTAATAACTTTCGAATGAAGAAAAGCGATGAGCTTGAGTTTTTATAAATAACGACGTAATTATTACTGAATTAACACTTTGTTGGATTACTTGGTGGTTAAAATACTGATGTCTGGCATTGGTTATACGATGGCACGACGGTATTGCAGTATTGTTGAATTATTGATTCTTACGTGAAAGGCACTACTTTCGATAATTGCTACATGTGGTTATTGTTCAATATTTTATTTTATTGATTCAATAATTCTTTGCATTGATATTTTATATTATTGTTGTTCAATAATTGTCACGACCTGATATTTCCCATTATCGGATCAATAATTCATATTATTTGAATAATATTATTAGATAACATTATTGGCAATGTCTAGAAAGTTACATCGAGGAGAGGTTAGGTCATCTAATTGCGCGTCGATGAGGAGAAATCCTTATTGGAAAGCCCCCTTTTCTTGGGAATGGCACGGTTTGTCATAATTGTGATTACGTAATATTATTTGTGAATAATTAATTATTGATTTATATGATAAGAAATATTTATTTGATATGGATATAAATGATGGATTTATTATTTTATGTGGTTATAAAGAAGGAATTTTAACATGAAATTATTTGTTGAAAGTTTAGCAATTATTTCTCCGATAAAATATATTTCATTCAAAATATTATTATAATTTTTTTATAATGGGTTAAATAATATTATTGTTATATATACATATATATATATATATATGTATATTTATGCATGTGATAAAAGGAGCAGAGATTGGAAAATTATAATCGAATTCTGGCTTTTCAAAGGTAATCTGATGAGCTTTGTCCTTTGTTTTCAAAGTTTGGTTGTTTTTTTTTCTTCCTGCAAAACTTGATTTTTCCAAGTGGGTTAGTGGATGTTTAAAATTGCCAAATTGTGGGCCTAAGCATGAAAAATGTGAGCTAGGCTTGTTTTCCTGCAAACCATTCTTTCAAAGGGATGGCCCCACCCTTATGAAAATATGAAAAGTTAGGCATATTTGACAAATTGAAAAGTTAAAGAGAAATTGTGGCTCAATGCATTACTCTCTCTTTAGTCAGACTATAAATAGGGGGTAACCCCTCCTTCCTCATCACACCATCTTCATAATCAGAATTTTTCTATAGTATTTATTTTGCTTAAGTATAGGAATACTTTGGGCGTAGTTTTTCTGCAAGATTTTTTCAGAATAATATCCGATATTCCAGTCAAATCCAGTTTCTACCAAGGTAAAGGATATTATTTTTTTTCAATACTCATGAGAAATATTATTTCCTTTCATACTCCATATTATGTAAGCAATATTATTTCATCTCGTATTCTTAAATTTGAACTTACTATGGTAAGTATTGCTTCTATAATTCCTGAAATGATTAGAAATTTCGTTTCATCTAATATCATTTCATAGGAATATTGAACTTGTCATTACTGGTACTGTTCATGGGTACTGTTCACGAGTACTGTTCATGGGTACTGTTCATGGGTACTGTTCACGGGTACTGTTCACAAAAAAAAAAAAATCTTTCAAATTATTTGTTGTGACCCTTATTCCTAAAAGTTGAATCCATGTTTTGATTTTTCATCATCCTCAGTCATAAATGGTGATGTAAATGAATATCTTTGGCCTGTAGTGCAAAGATGAATGACTAATTAATGAATATCTTTGGCCCGTGCTGCAAAGATGAGCAGTGTTGAGATGAACATGACCCGATTGGTGATACAAATGAATATCTTTGGCACATGGTGCAAAGATGATTAAAGATGTATATTGATTGTTGTTACAGTGTGACACCCCCCAAAATAGGTCTACATCACCCATTCTGAGTTGTCAATACACGTGCGAAAACAACTACAACTTTATTATTACAATAGTAAAGCGTGAGTTTAAATACGATATTGCCATCTGATAATATCCACATACAAATAAATCCTCATCATAATTATTGATACATTATTTTACAACAATGGTGAGGACTACTAAACAACTCTCCTGTAGAACTTTCATTCCATACCCCGACTACATCACTCGCTTATATTCTCCGCCTCACGGAAGAAAAAAATGGAACAAAAGGAAAAGGGTGAGCTCATTAGCCAATAAAAGAATATTATGACTAAGATAATATACAACAAAATTATCGTTAGTCTTCAACAGGAAAATATAATAGAATACAATAGACAACAAGTTTTAAATCAATATTCGCAATGAAATAATAGTTCATTAGAAGAGTTAAGTAGAGAATGCAAACTACTATCTTCTATGTATGAATTTTAAAGTTCATCGTCTATTTTTATCCTGTAACATCAATCAATACATATCCGAGATCAAATATTCATCCTTGCACTACGTGCCAAGGACATTCACCATTGGTCATGTTCATCTAAACACTGTTCATCTTTGCACCTCTGAGCCAAAGATATTCATCGAAAATCATTCATCTTTGCACTACGGGCCAAAGATATTCATCGAAATCATTCATCTTTGCACTCTTGGCCAAAGATATTCATCATAAATCATTCATCTTTGCCTTACGGCCAAAGATATTCAATAATATCATCATTTAAGGCGAGGATGATGAAAAATATTTTTTAAAGAAACGAATCCAAAGAAACAAAATGACAAGGATTAAGGATTAAGGATTAAGTAATTTGTTTTATCCATCGTCCAAAAATACCTCAAAAATAATCATAGTGGTGTAAAATTCAAGAATGATCAAAACATGGATACAATCAAAGCTAGTATCCGAGATAGACATTTTAGACGAAAAGAAAATTTTTATTTTTCGATGAATAAAGTCTTAGTGATTCGTGAATAGTACCATATACGTGAATAGTCTTGTATCGTGAATAAGTAACTCCAGACACCAAAAGTTCCAATTTTGATAAAAACTTGGATCAATATTTTAGCATAATGATATTGAAGAAATAATATCATTACTGAAAAAATAATATCCACACCTCGAAAGATCGATACTTAACCTGGAATCTTCGGATATAAAGCTATATCTCTTGACTTTTCGTAGTATAGCAATACTCAAAGTATACTCAAAATACTCACAAGAATAACTCGATAATATAGAGAAAACTTGATTTACGTGTGATTTTCAATTCTAACCTAAGCACCTATTTATAGGAAATTGCTTAGAACACCAAAGCAGAAAATTTAATATAATAATAATATATATAATAAATCTTCTACGCACACTTGAAATCTGATTTTCAGTTCAATAACCACATGCCACCTTCTAAAAAAGTAATAAAAACATTTTTCTAATTTAAAATAATTTAAACTTCCAAAAATCAATTATTTGAGACTTGAACTTCAATAATTCATAATAAATAGCCTTTTTGTCGGAAAATTCGAATCTCACGAGTTTTTATAGGAAATTCAATTCTCTACAACTTTGCGAAGAAAGTTTTTCCAAATTCCAAACAAAAATTGACCAAATCCACAAGCGGGTGATTTTAGAAATTTATAATTAAATTTCGATCGATAAATGGGGTCCACCGACATGTTTAACATGTTTTAAACATTTATTGCAACAAAATACTCTTCCTCCTCGTGATACTCATATATCCCACATTAGTTGTAAAAATATTATCATTATTATATTATTAAAATATAATATTATATATATTTAAATGAATTATTTTATCGAAAAAGATAAAATTTCAATTTTCAACAATTGTCACATTAAAAATTTTCTCCATCTATATCCACATAAAATCAATATTTTCCTCATCATATGAATCAATAATTAATTATTCACAAATAATATTACGAGAATCACAATATTGACAACCAGGCGGTTCAGGAAGAGGGGCTTTCAATAAGAATTTCTCCTCTACTTGGCGCGCAATTAGGTGACCAAACCTCTCCTTAGATGTAGAACTTTCTAGACATTGCCAATAATGTTATCTAATAATATTATTCAGATAATATGAATTATTAGCTTCGATAATGAAAATACGTGTAATGACAATTATTGAAACAACAAAGAAATATAAAATATCAACGCAGTGATTATTGAATCAATAAAATAAAATCTTTGAGCGATTATTCACAGTAACCATTATTGAGTAGTGCCTTCTTATGTATGCGAGTCAATAATTGGTGCAATCTGAGTATCTTCTTAGATGCGATAATAACGCCATTCATCAGATTTTAACCAATAAGGGTATTCAAACAAATTAAAGCGGTAACAACTACGCCGTTATTTTAAACAACTTATATTTGTGCTTTCTTCCTCCAATCGCTTTCGTTATAGGGCCCACACATGGTCGCTACCAATGGTGTAATTTAATATTCCCATGATCTGAATATTCCACGACCAACGAATATTCCCAACAACAATGAATATTTAATAACCACTTGCTTATTTTGAAATATTTGCGTATTTTACCCATAACTATCCACATTAATCACATCAACCCTTACTATTTCAAAATAATAATTAGAAATTAAATTTTATTTATTAATTATTTGGGGTCTTACTGACCTCCCTCCTTATGAAATTTAAGTCCTCGAAATTGACATACATCTGGTGTGTTTGAAAAAGATGAGGATACCTCGCTTTCATTTCCGTTTCCAACTCCCTGTGTCATTTCCTCTATAGCATGGTTTCTCCACAAGACTTTAACTTGTGGTATGACCTTCGTCGTGGGACATCTCCCTTCTATCCAAGATCTTGACAGTACCTCCTCGTCGTTAAGTCTTCATTATCTCGTCCGGTTCTAACTTCAATGACGTGGTTCGGGTCTTTCACATATTCTGAAGTGCGGATATGTGAAACACATTATGAACACGAGACATACTTGGAGGTAACGCGAGTCTATAGGCTACATTTCTTACTCGGTCAAGAATTTGAAATGGACCATAAATAAATCGTGATTGAGCTTTCCTCTCTTCCCGAATCTTGTAACTCCTTCCATGGGGCAACACGCAACAATACATGATCCCCTATACTAAATTCCACATCCTTTCGATGAAGATCTGCATAACTCTTTTTTGTCGATCTTGTCCGGTTTTGTATCGTTATTGAATCATTTGGATCTTTTAGGTGATCATACGTCTTAACTTTCGGGTCCCAACAATATTTGCTTCACCCACCTCATCCCAACATATTGGAGCGACACTTTCGTCCATATAATGCTTCGAATGGGGCCACACTATACTTGCTGATAAGCTGTTGTTGTAGGAGAATTCCACCAATGGTAAATACTTATCCCAACGCCCTTGAAGTCTAGGACACATAGTCTTAATAAATCTTCAAGAGTTTGAATAGTCCTCTCTCGATTGTCCATCTGGTTTGAGGATGGTATGCTTGAATCGAATCTTAAATCCGTACCCTATAGCTTTTTGCAAGCTAACCCAAAATCTTGAAGTGAATCTTGGGTCACGATCCGAAACTATGGATCTTGGCATGCCATGCAATCTCACAATCTCATTTACATACATTTGAGCAAGGCGTTCAAGGAATAAGTCTCCGTGTCGGCAAGAAATGGCGGACTTGGTTAATCTATCAATAATAACCCAAATAACATTTATGCCTTGAGAAGCCGTAGGAAGTCCGTGAATTGAAATCCATGGTAATGTGTTCCCACTTCCATTTGAATCTCAGTGGTTGCAATGGTCCTTAGGCACTTGATGCTCCGCCTTTACACGTTGAGATAAACTTTGCAATCTCTCTCTTCATATTATTCCACCAAAATGTATGTCCGAAGATCACGATACATTTTAGTACTTCGAGGATGGATTGCAAATGGTGTATTGTGTGCCTCCATTATGATCTTGTACTTGAAATCGTAATCGTTAGGAACACAAAGTGCAGAGTGGACTCAAGTATTCCTTCTTCATGAATTCTCGTTTAGGAATAGCTCCTTCTTGTACTTTCTTCTTCATATGCATCGATTACGGGTGCGGTGGCTTGAAAGCAACCTTAACTTTTCTATTAAAGTTGGCTCTGTCGTATACTTGACATCATCGCCCTCGTTCCTGCATATGATCTTCTACTTTCAACGCGTCAAATTTACCACGTTCGCTTTTCCATGATGGTATTGAATAGTGTGGTCGTAGTCTTTCAATAGCTCGAGCCAACGTCATTGCCAGCGTGTTAAGTTCTTTTGAGTGAAGAAATATTTAAGGCTTTTATGGTGCGAATATATCTCCACTTTCTCCCCGTATAGATAGTGCCTCCGGATCTTTAATAAGCGAACGATTGCGCTTGACTCTAGATTATGAGTAGGATAATTCCTCTCATATTCTTTAAGTTGTCGCAAGGCATAGGCTATGACTTTTCTCACGTTGCATGAGAACACATCCAACCCTTTGTCCAAAGCATCGTTTGTAGATAACAAATCCATCCGAACCCGGATGGTATTGTTAGAGCAGTCTTAAAATAAGTCTCCTCTTGCAGCTCTTGGAAACACTTCTCGCATTCTTCGCTCCAAACAAATTTTGTATCCTTCCGAGTTAGATGAGTTAGCGAATAGCGATTCGAGAAAACCCTTCCACGAATCTCAGATAATAACCAATTAAGCCCAAAAAACTACGTCTTGATCACCGACTTCGGTTGCTCCCAACTTTGTATTGCTTCAATCTTGGCGTCAACAGATATCTCCATGTTTTGACACCACGTGCCCAAGAAATGCTACTTCCTCGAGCGAACTCGCATTTCTTTAACTTGGCATAAAGCTTGTTTTCACGAAGCCTTTGGAGTACCGAATTCAAATGGTGCTCATGATCTTCACGGCTTTTGGAATATATGAGGATGTCATCAATAAAGACAACAACGAATGGCCCGTCCAAATACTCTTTGAATACTCGGTTCATCATATCCATGAAAGCCGCAGGAGCATTAGTCGAATCCGAAAGACATAACTAAGAATTCATAATGCCCGTCTGGGGAGTTAAAAAGGCGGTCTTTGGAATATCCTCGGTTCTAATCTTGGTGATGATATCCGAGCGAAGATCGATTTTTGAAAAGAATTGTGCTCCTCAGAATTGGTCAAACAAGTCATCAATACGAGGTGAGGATACCTATTCTTGATGGTAACATGGTTCAATTCCAGATAGTCGATACAAAGTCGCATACTCCCGTCTTTCTTCTTTACTGAATAAAGCAGAGCACCCCGAGGAGATGTACTAGGGGCCAGATGAAACAGATGTCCAACAATTCACGTAGTTGGACCTTTAACTCTGAAGTTCAATAGGAGCCATTTGATATGGGGTTTTAGAAATGGGCTTTGTACGAGGTTCAAGGTCAATAAAGAATTCAACTTCACGTTACGGGGTAGAACCTTAAGTTCTTCAGAAATACGTCGGAAAGCCAATAACAACAGGAATATTATTCAAATTTGGCGTGTCTTTATTCAAATCCATAACATGGGCTAAGAAAGCTTGACATCCATTTTTAATAAGCGAATAGCTTTATGATTAGATATGAGCGGTGATTGATTTTAATGGTTTAGTTGCTTGAATTAAATCTGACGGGTTGTTTAGGAATATGAAAGCTAACAACCTTACAAAACAATCAATTTTGGCATGATGAGTAGTTAACGATCCATCCCTAAAATCACATCAAAAGCAAGTATCTTTAAAGAGATAAGGTCAACGGTAAGGTGATGGTGCCAACTTGAATCAAACAAGATTTATAAGCGATGGATGTGATGAAAGTTTCTCTAACGGAGTTTCCACAGATAGGTCAAAGTCTAATTTCTCCGGAGTCATGTTTAAACGTTGAGCACAAACAGGAGAGATAAATGAATGGGTAGCACCGGTATCTAGTAAAGTATAAACTTCACAAGAATTTATAAATAAACTTACCCGTGATCACCTCGTTTAGGTTCCTCACATTTTGACCATCCACAATAAACGCTTCTTCCGAGAACCAGTTGACTTTGACTTTTACGGGATAGTCTTTTGAGTCACCGTCCCCATTGAACTAGGTTTCATTCTCTACTGCGATCTCGAGCGATATGTCCTCCTTTCCACAATTATAACATACCGAACTGTTGTGGGCGGTTTGAATGATATGTCCCTCTTTTCCGCATTTATAGCATATGATGGGTGGTCGTTCTCCTCCTCTTGAAACGATTCTTCTTGCACTCTGCCTTCACATGGTCGTTGTTGAATCTCCTCTTTTTAAAATCTCCTCCTGACTCACTTCTTCTATTTTCATGGCCATGATTACCACCAGAGTGGTTACTATTTTTGTCCACCTTTTTCTTTCTCCACTGGTTATTGTTGTTTTGTTGATTCGCTATCTCGGTATGATCCTCGATTGTGGTACCTCGGTTGGCCAGTACTCGTTATCTCGCATTAAACAATTGAGCCACATTAACAACATCCGAATAGAGAGAAAATTTATGAGAGATGAGATCTTGGCGATCGCCGGGTTTGAAACCTCTCGAAACATCCGCGTCATCGTTCCTCATTCTCCACCAAATGAGGTGCAAACTCGATAACTCGCAAACTTCGCCTCATCTTTGAGACACCGCCACATGTTGTTTCGCTCCATCTAATAAACTCCACTTCCTTCATATGATGAACACTTTCAAGAAAGTATTTGTCATTAAATAGTTTCTAAACGTCTCCCAAGACATCTTTGAGTCTTGGTTTGGATGGAGTACGCTTCACGAGACTCCCACGAGTCTCGCCTTTCGCCACGGAACATAAAGGTGGCGAATGGAACCTTCTGTTCTCTGTGCATCCCAAGACATCGAATATCTTGGTAATTTGCTTGACCCATGTTTACGCCATGATCGGATCTGGCTTTCCACTTAAATCTGGTGGTCCCAACTCTTTGAATCCTTGCATTTGTGACAACCCGTGAATTCTATCATTTCCTCCTATGTTTTGAACACGAGTCTCCCTCGTCGATTTTGCATGAATCTGCAAAAAAGCTTCAAATATCCCCTCGTTCATCATCCGCTTTCGATTGGTGTTGTTCACGGAGGAACATTGCCACCACTGTTGCGCGTTCTCCTCGTTGGTGAGTCTGACGTCTCCACGGTCTCATTTCCATTGTTAATATTCTCATTCGACATTCTCAAATAACATCGTAATAAAACAAGGGTTAATTAAGGAAATCAATATATCACATAATATCCCTATATCTTGACCAACTATCAAATAAGCTTGGGTAGGACACACTTTAGCGAAGGATTTACTCGCCTCTCCCTCCTAGTTCTATTCCCCGATCTCCTCCGCAAAGATCATATCCTAAGCTCGATACCAACTGTGACACCCCCAAAATAGGTCTACATCACCCATTACGAGTTGTCAATACACAGTGCGAAAACAACTACAACTTTATTATTACAATAGTAAAGCGTGAGTTTAAATACGAGATATTGCCATCTGAGACAATATCCACATACAAATAAATCATCATCATAATTATTGATACATTATTTTACAACAATGGTGAGGACTACTAAACAACTCTCCCTAGAACTTTCATTCCATACCCTTAGGCTAAGTACTCTATATATTCTCGCCTCCACGAGAAGAAAAAATGGAACAAAAAGGAAAAGGGTGAGCTCGACTAGCCCAATTTTAAAGAATATTATGACTAAGATAATATACAACAAAATTATCGTTAGTCTTCAACGGGAAAATATAATAGAATACAATAGACAACAAGTTTTAAATCAATATTCGCAATGGAAATAATAGTTCATTAGAAGAGTTAAGTAGAGAATGCAAACTACTATCTTCTATGTATGAATTTTAAAGTTCATCGCCTATTTTATCCTCATAACATCAATCAATATATATCCGAGATCAAATATTCATCCTTGCAGACTACGGGCGAGGACATTCTACGATTAGTCATGTTCATCTAAACACTGTTCATCTTTTTGCACTACGGGCCAAAGATATTCATCGAAATCATTCATCTTTGCACTTTCACGGGCCAAAGATATTCATCGAAAATCATTCATCTTTGCACTACGGGCCAAAGATATTCATCGAAATCATTCATCTTTGCACTTCTCGCCAAAGATATTCATCATAAATCATTCATCTTTGCACTACGGCCAAAGATATTCAATAATATCATCATTTAAGATCGAGGATGATGAAAAATATTTTTTAAAGAAACGAATCCGGTGAAACAAAATGACAAGGATTAAGGATTAAGGATTAGTACTTTGTTTTATCCACGTCCAAAAATACCTCAAAAATAATCATAGTGGTGTAAAATTCAAGAATGATCAAAACATGGATACAATCAAAGCTAGTATCCGAATAGACATTTTGACGAAAAGAAATTTTTTTTTTTTTTGATGAATAGTCTTTAGTGATTCGTGAATAATACCGTATCGTGAATAGTCATGATATCGTGAATAAGAACTCAGACACCAAAAGTTCTAAATTTGATAAAAATTTCGGATCAATATTTCAAAGATAATGATATTGAAGAAATAATATCATTACGAAAAAATAATATCCACTTACCTCGAAAGATCGATTTAACCTGGAATCTTTGGATATAAAGCTATATCTTGAACTTTCGTAGTATAGCAATACTCAAAGTATACTCAAAATACTCACAAGAATACGCTTCGATAATATAGAGAGAAAACTTGAGCTTCGGTGTGATTTTCAATTCTAACCTAAGACCTATTTATAGAAATTGCTTAGAACACCAAAAGCGAGAAAATTTAATATAATAATAATATATATAATAAATCTTCTACTTTACACTTGAAATCTGATTTTCGGTTCAATAACCACATGCCACCTTCTAGAAAAAGTAATAAAAAACATTTTCTAATTTAAAATAATTTAAACTTCCAAAAATCAATTATTTGAGACTTGAACTTCAATAATTCATAATAAATAGCCTTTTTGTCGGAAAATTGAATCTCACGAGTTTTTATAGGAAATTCAATTCTCTACAACTTTGCGTAAGAAAGTTTTTCCAAATTCCAAACAAAAATTGACCAAAATCCACAAGCGGGTGATTTTAGAGGCTATAATTAAATTTCAAATCGAATAAATGGGGTCCAATTGACATGTTTAACATGTTTTAAACATTTATTGCAACAAAAATACTCTTCCTCCTCGTATACTCATATATCCCACATTCGTTGTAAAAATATCATCATTATTATATTATTAAAATATAATTTTATATATATTTAAATGAATTATTTTATCGAGAAAAGATAAAATTTCAATTTTCAACAATTGTCACATTAAAAATTTTCTCCATCTATATCCACATAAAATCAATATTTTCCTCATCATATGAATCAATAATTAATTATTCACAAATAATATTACGAGAATCACAATATTGACAACCAGGCGGGTTTCAGAAAGAGGGGCTTTCGATAAGAATTTCTCCTTCTTTGGCAGCGAATTAGGTGACCAAACCTCTCCTTAGACGAACTTTCTAGACATTGCCAATAATGTTATCTAATAATATTATTCGAGATAATATGAATTATTGCTTCGATAATGAAAAAATCTTGTGTAATGACAATTATTGAAACAACAACGAATATAAAATATCAATGCGTGAATTATTGAATCAATAAAATAAAATCTTTGAATGATAATTCATCAGAACCATTATTGAGTAGTGCCTTAACATGTAAGAGTCAATAATTGGTGCAATACCGGTATCTTCTGCTTCAACAACGCGTATTCGTGTTTTTAACCACCGGGGTATTCAACAAAGATAAAGCAGAATAACTACGCTGTATTATTTTTAAACAACTTATATTTGTCGTTTTCTTCCTCCAATCGCTTTCCGTTATGGGGCCCACACATGGTCGCTACCGTCAGTACAAATATTCCCCGACGATCATTTAATATTCCACGACCAACGAATATTCCCCGACAACAATGAATATTTAATAACCACTTGCTTATTTTGAAATATTTGCGTATTTTACCCATAACTATCCACATTAATCACATCAACCCTTACTATTTCAAAATAATAATTAGAGGAAATTAAATTTCATTTATTCATTATTTGGGGTCTTACAACAGGGATAAAATATTGATGATGGATTTTTAAACCTTAGAAGACAGTAGAATTCTTTCTCTATATGACTCTTCTAATGGATTGCTGTTTCGCTGCATTTGTTTATCTAAAACTTGTTGTCTTTATATTTTATCAGATTATTCCCTATTAAAGACTAACGATAATTTGTTGTATATTATCTTAGTCATAATATTCTTTACTGGGCTAGTTGAGCTCACCCTTTCCTTTTTGTTCCATTTTTCTTCTCGGGAGGTGAGAACATAGCGAGGATCGAGTCGGGTATGGAGTGATGGTTCTAGGAAGAGGTTTTAGTTGTCTTCACTATTTACGTAAAATAATAGTGTGAATAATTATAATGAGGACTTATTTGGGTGTGTATATTGTCTGAAGACAATATTTGTATTTAAACTACGATATGTATTGTCGTATTTCACACGACATTTGTATTATTGAAGTTGTAGTTTGCTTTATGTACCATGTATTTGGCGACTCGAATGGGTGTTGTATACTTTTTGGGGGCGTCATGGTTGATATCGAGCTTAGGGATATGATCTCTGGCGGAGATGGGGAATAGAACTAGGAGGGAGAGCAGAGTAAATCCTTCGCTTAGTGTGTCCTACCTAAGCTTATTTGTTGGTCGAGTCATAATATAGGAATATTATATGACATATTAAATTGTTTAATTAACCCTTGTTTTATGGCGGTATTTAAGAATGGGCATTTCGAGAAGCGTTAACAATGGAGTTTATGAGGCGGTGGAACAACCTTTAGTCACAAACCGGAGAACGTGCAACGGAAGGCAATATTCCTCCTATGTAAACAACACTCACCGAGCAAGCGATGAATGATGTGATGTTTAGAAGCTTTTTGCGATTCATGCAAAATCGAGACGAGGAGACTCGTGTGTAAAATACGGGTGAAAATGATGGCAATGCACGGTCAGTCACAGCTAAGCAGTTCAAGGAGTTGGGACCACCAGATTTCCATGGAAAGCCGGATCCGATCAAGGCGAAAAGCGTGGGTCAAGCAAATACCAAGATATTCGATGTCTTGGGGTGCACGAGAAACGAAGGTTCCATTCGCCACCTTTATGTTTAAGTGGTGAAGCAGATTCTTTGGTGGGAATCATGAAGCGTACTTGACCAAATGCACTCAACATGTCTTGGGAAAGATTTGAGAATCGTTCAATGACAAGTACTTTCCGAAAGTATTCGTCATATGAAGGAGGTAGAGTTAATTAGACTCGAGCGAACAACATGGCGGTGTCTCGATATGAGGCAAAGTTCGCGAGAGTTATCCGGTTTGCACCTCATTTGGTGGAGAATGAGGAGCGAATGACGCGTGATATGTTTACGAGAGGTCTAAAACCCGAGATTTGTCAATACCTTATCTCTAATAAGTTTTCTCTATTCGGATGTTGTCAATGAGGCTCGGATTATTAGGCGAGATAGTGAAATATATACTCAACCGAGGACCCTGACCGGTGGTAGTCATCGAACGATGATAACCAAATGAGGAGGAAAGAATACGGACAAAGCGGTAACCACTCGGTGGTAATCGTGGACATGATAATAGGAGAGGTGACTCAAATGGAAATTTCGAAAAGAAGATTCAACAATGATGGGAAGACATCAACGGCGGACTGCACCAACAACAAATGCTGGGGAGGAGAACGACCGCCGGATTAGATGTTACAAATGCGGGAAGGAGGGACATATCATTAAAATGTCCCACAACAATCCAAGGTATGTTACAACTGTGGAAAGGAAGGCCACATCGCTTCGGGATTGTACTATATAGTGAAACCAAGTTCAATTGGAGTGGTGATTCCAAGGGGTATCCCGGATAAGTCGAAATCAGCAGTTCCTGGAAGAGTGTTTGTCGTGACTGGCCAAAACGTGAGGAACCCAAACGAGGTGATCACGGGTAAGCTAAGCTTGAATTCTTGCGAAGTTTATACCTTACTGAATCTGGGTTCTACCCATTCTTTTATCTCTCTGCTTGTGCTCAACGTTTAAACTTGACTCAGGAGAAATTAGATTTTGATTTATCTGTTGAAACTCCGTTGGGTGAAACCTTCGTTACATCTACGGTTTATAAATCTTGCATGATCCAAGTTAGCACTATCACATTACTGTTGATCTTATCTCTTTAAAGATACTTGTTTTTGACGTGATTTTAGGAATTGATTGGTTAACCACTCATCATGCCAAAATTGATTGTTTTCATAAGGTTGTTAGTTTTCATATTCCTAACCAACACAATATAATGAATTCAAACCACTAAACCACTAAAATCGATCATTTGTCATATCAAGCCACAAAGCTATTCGTTTATTGAAAAAGCGGATGTCGAAGCTTTCTTAGCCCATGTTATGGATTTGAATAAAGACAAATCGATTTGAATAATATTTACGTGGTTAGAGAATTTCACGAAGAACTTCCGGTCTACCCCGAACGTGATGTTGAATTCTTTATTGACCTTGAGCAAGATTACAAAGCCCATTTCTAAAACCCCATATCGAATGGCTCTATTGAACTTGAGGAGTTAAAAGTCCAACTACGGGAGTTATTAGACATCGGTTTCATTCGTCCTAGTACATCTTCTTGGGGTGCTCTATATTTTATTAAGTAAAGAAGAAAGCGGGGAGTATCGCGACTCTGTATTGACTACCGAGAATTGAACCATGTCACCATCAAGAATAGTATCCGCTACCTCGCATTGATGACTGTTCGACCCGATTCTGAGGAGCACAATTCTTTTCAAAGATCGATCTTCATTCGGATATCATCAATTTGAAGATTAAATGAGGATATTCCAAAGACGGCATTCGGGGACTCGTCACGGGCATTATGAATTCTTAGTCATGTCTTTTGGATTGACTAATGCTCCTCTTTCTTTCATGGATATGATGAATCGTGTATTCAAGGAATATTTGGATCGATTCGTTGTTGTCTTTATTGATGACATCCTCATCTATTCCAAAACCCGTGAAGATCATGAGCACCATTTGAAGTTGGTACTACAAAGACTTCAGTGAACACAAGCTTTATGTCAAAATTTGAAGAAATCTGAGTTCTAGCTTGAGGAAGTAGCATTCCTTGGGCACGTGGTGTCAAAACAAAAGGAGTATCTGTTGACCTGGCGAAGATTGAAGCAATACAAAGTTAGAACAACCAAAAGTCGGTGGCCAAAATCGCAGCGACTTTACGGGCTTAGCTTGGTTATTATCGGAGATTCGTGGAAGGATTTTCTTGAATCGCTTTACTCAGTTAACTTCGGTGACTCGGAAGGATGCAAAATTAAATATGGAGCGAGGAATGCGAGAAGAGCTTCCAAGAGCTCGAGAGGAGACTCATTTAAGCACTGTGTTACGACAATACCATCTGGTTCGGATGGATTTGTTATCTCTGTGAAGCTTACGGCAAGGGGTTAGGATGTGTTCTCATGCAACATGGGAAAGTCATAGCCTATGCCTCACAACAACTCAAAAGAATATGAGAGGAATTATCCTACTCACGATCTAGAGTTAGCGGCGATCGTATTTGCGTTGAAGATATGGAACCTTTACTTGTATGGAGAGAAAGTGGAGATTTATCACGGACCATAAAAGCCTCAAATATTTCTTCACCCAAAAAGAACTCAATATCACGACAACGACGTTGGCTTGGAGTCATGTTAAAGATTACGATCACACTATTCAATATCATCTGGAAAAGCGAGCGTAGTGGTGACGCATTAAGTAGAAGATCATATGCAAGTCTGAGTGCGATATTGTCAACGTAAAGGCCCATTTTGTATGACTTACAAAAATGGAGGTAGAATTAAAGACTCCAGTACCCACCTGATGATGGCGAATATACAAGTAGAACCAGACTTTAATCGATAAAGTTAAAGTTTTTCAAGCTACGGACACAGGGCGATGCGTCGTATGAAGAAGAAAGTGCAAGAAGGTCTTATTCGAAGCAAGAATCGATGAGGAAGGGATACTTGAGTCAATTCTAGACTTTGTGTTCCTAACGATTCTGATTTGAAGCATAGAATCATGATGGAGGCACACAACACACCATTTGCAATCCATCCTGGGAGTACCAAAATGTATCATGATATTCGACATACATTTTGGTGGAAAAATATGAAGAGAGAAATCGTGGAGTTTATCTCGAGGTGTTTAACTTGTCAACGAGTAAAGGCGGAGCATCAAGTACCAAAGGGTCCATTGCAACCACTTGAGATTCCGAAATGGAAGTGGGAGCACATTACAATGGATTTCGTTACAGGTCTTCCCAAAGTTTCTCAAGGCATAGATGCGATTTGGGTTATTGTTGATAGATTAACCAAGTCTGCTCATTTCTTACCTATACGAGAAACTCATTCCCTTGAATGTCTTGCTCGTATGTACGTGAATGAGATTGTGCGATTGTATGGCATGCGGTATCCATAGTTTGGATCGTGACCCAAGATTCACTTCAAGATTTTGGGTTAGCTTGCGAGAAAGCTATGAGCGCAGATTCTGCGATTCGATTCGACATACCATCCTCAAAGCAGACGAACAATCGGAGAGGACTATTCAAACTCTTGAAGATCTATTAAGACTACGTGTCCTAGATTTCAAAGGAAGTTGGGATAAGTACCTACCACTGGTGGAATTCTCCTATAACAACAATTTATCAAGCAAGTATAAGCATGGCTCCATTTGAGGCGTTGTATGGGCCGAAAATGTCGATTCTCGATATCTTTGGGGCGAGGTGGGAGAAAGAACATTGTTGGGACGAGAATTAAATACGCATGACTCGAGAAAAGATCGAAATGATTCGACAACGTATTCAAACTTCACAAGATCAACAAAAGAGTTATCTTTGATCTTCATGTAGAAAGGACGTGGAGTTTAATATTGGAGATCATGTATTGTTACGTATTGCTCCATGGAAAGGAGTTACAAGATTTGGGAAAAGAGGAAAGCTCAATCCAAGATTTGTTAGACCATTTGAGATTCTTGACCGAATAGGAAATGTGGCCTATAGACTCGCATTACCTCCAAACATGTCTCGTGTTCATAATGTTTTTCACATATCCATGCTTCGTAAATATATTAAAGACCCGAACCACATTATTGAGTTAGAACCAGACGAGATAGCCGAAGATCTAACATACGAGGAGTACCTGTTAAGATCTTGGATAGGAAAGAGCATGTCCTACGCACGAAGGTTATACCACAAGTTAAGGTTTTATGGAGAAACCATGCTATTGAAGAAATGACTTGGGAGTTGGAAACGGAAATGAAAGCGAGGTACTCTCACCTTTTCGAAATACCAGGTACGTATGTCAATTTCGAGGACGAAATTTCATAAGGAGGGGAGGTTGTAAGACCCCAACTTTTTATAAATAAAATTGAATTTCCTATATTCATTATTTTCAAGTAAAAAGGTGTTAATTGATATAATACTTTGGTTATGGGTGAAATGTGCAAACTTTACAAAATAAGCAAGTGGTTATAAAATAATCATTGTTGTCGGAGAATATTCGTTTGGTCGTGGAATATTCTTTTTTGTAAAGGAATATTATTGCAATGACAAGCGCGATCGATTGTGGGACCCATAACAGAATAACTGTCGGATGAAGAAAACGATAAGCTTGAGTTTTTATAAATAACGGCGTAATTATTACTGAATTAACAATTGTTGGATTACTTGGTGGTTAAAATACGATGTCTACGCGTGGTTGTCTGATGTACTTGGTATTACTGCGATATTGTTGAATTATTGATTCTTACGTGAAGAAGCACTACTCGATAATTGCTACGATGAATTCTTGTTCAATATTTTATTTTATTGATTCAATAATTCTTTGCATTGATATTTTATATTATTGTTGTTCAATAATTGTCACGACAATATTTTCCATTATCGGATCAATAATTCATATTATTTGAATAATATTATTAGATAACATTATTGGCAATGTCTAGAAAGTTACATCGAGGAGAGGTTAGGTCATCTAATTGCATCGCGTCGATGAGGAGAAATCCTTATTGGAAAGCCCCTCTTTCTGAGGAATGGCACGGTTGTCATAATTGTGATTACATAATATTATTTGTGAATAATTAATTATTGATTTATATGATAAGGAAATATTTATTTGATATGGATATAAATGATGGATTTATTTATTTTATGTGGTTATAAAAGAAGGAATTTTAACATGAAATTATTTGTTGAAAGTTTAGCAATTATTTCTCAGATAAAATATATTTCATTCAAAATATTATTATAATTTTTTATAATGGGTTAAATAATATTATTGTTATATATATATATATATATATATATATATATATATATATATATATTTATGTGTGATAAAAGGAGCGAGAGATTGGCAAATTGTAATCGAATTACGGTTTTTCAAAGGTAATATAAGTAGCTTTGTCCTTTGTTTTCAAAATTTGGTTGTTTTTTTTTTCTTCCTGCAAAACTTGATTTTTCCAAGTGGGTTAGTGGATGTTTAAAAATTGCCAAATTGTGGGCCTAAGCATGAAAAATGTGAGCTAGGCTTGTTTTCCTGCAAAACCATTCTTCAAAGTGATGGCCCCACCCTTATGAAAATATGAAAAGTTAGGCATATTTGACAAATTGAAAAGTTAGGCGAGAAATTGTGGCTCGTGATGCATTACATTTCTTCCTAGGTCAAGCACTATAAATAGGGGGTAACCCCTCCTTCCTCATCACACCATCTTCATAATCAGAATTTTTCTATAGTATTTATTTTGTTTAAGTATAGGAATACTTTGAGCGTAGTTTTTCTGCAAGATTTTTTCAGAATAATATCCGATGTTCCAGTCAAATCCAGTTTCTACCAAAGTAAAGGATATTATTTTTTTTCAATATTCATGAGAAATATTATTTCCTTTCATACTCCATATTATGTAGCAATAATATTATTTCATCTCGTATTCTTAAATTTGAACTTCTTATGGTAAGTATTGTATATAATTCACGAAATGATTAGAAATTTCGTTTCATCTAATATCATTTCATAGAAATATTGATCCGAACTTTTTATCAAATTTGGAACTTGTCATTCTTGGTCTTTGTTTCATTGATCTTTGTTCATGGGTCTTGTTCACGAAGTCTTTGTTCACGGTCTTTGTTCATGAGTCTTGTTACATGTGTCTTGTTCACGTCTTGTTCACAAAAAAAAAAAAAAAAAAATCTTCCAAATTATTTGTTGTGAGCCTTATTCCTAAAAGTTGAATCCATGTTTTGATTTTTCATCATCCTCAGTCCTAAATGGTGATATAAATGAATATCGTTGGCCTGTAGTGCAAAGATGAATGAATAACTAATGAATATCTTTGGCCGTGGTGCAAAGATGAATATGACTGAACATGACTATTTGGTGATACAAATGAATATCTTTGGCTTTGTAGTGCAATGCAAGATGATTAAAGATGTATATTGATTGTTATTACAGGGATAAAATATTGATGATGGACTTTTAAACCTTAGAAGATAGTAGAATTCTTTCTCTACGTGACTCTTACAATGGATTGTTGTTCATTGCATTTATTGATCTAAAACTTGTTGTCTATTATATTTTATCAGATTATTCCCTGTTGAAGACTAACGATAATTTATTGTATATTATCTTAGTCATAATATTCTTTACTGGGCTAGTTGAGCTCACCCTTTTCTTTTTGTTCCATTTTTCTTCTCAGGAGGTGAGAACATAGCAGGATCGAGTCGGGGTATGGAGTGATGGTTCTAGGAAGAGGTTTTAGCTGTCCTCACTATTTCTGTAAAATAGTGTATCAATAATTATAATGAGGACTTATTTGGGTGTGTATATTGTCTAGAAGACAATATTTGTATTTAAACTCACAGTATGTATTGTCGTATTTCACACGACATTTGTATTATTGAAGTTGTAGTTTGGCTTTATGTACCATGTATTTGGCGACTTTCGGAATGGGTGTTGTATACCTATTTTGGGGGCGTCACAAATCATCTTTACTTTTGACCCAAAGATATTCATCAACAATTCATCTTTTGCCTCTGAATGAAAGATATTCATTAACAAGTCATCTTTAGACTACTGGACCAAAGATATTCATATCTCAAAGAAATACATAATCATTTCCGAATTTATATAAACCATAATTATAACCATAAATTTTGATCAATTCACCTTTTGCACTTAAGCTAAAGATATTCAATTATAAATTCAATGGTCATGATCATACTAATCAACAATTCAACTTTGCAGACCACCGCCAAAGAGAACCTATAGTCACGATCATACCAATAATCTATCCATCTTTACACTCAAGTCAAAGAGAAATATCATCATTAGGGTTATAAGAATGTTATATAAAAATAATATAATCAACATATAGATTTAATCTCAAGAGTAAGATTCATAAATCAATGATTTTATAATAACTTAATCAAAATATTATAAATCACTTAATAATCTCATAATCTAATATTATTAATACTACCACAATATTTTAATCATTTCTTAAACTTATAAACAATTTATTTTAATTGTTTACACTTTACTAATAAATGCATTTAATCATCTTAAAATGCCAACCTCATAAGATCCAATCACCAATAGCCAAAACCCTCATCAAAAATCTGCATATATCTCATATATAATTCTCAAGCCATAAAATCATATTTTCCAATTTTCTTAATTCACATAACATATTTAATTCATTTACTCATAACTTGAATATTTTCATGAAAAATACCAAATCAGTTTTAAAAATATTTATTTTCTGGGATTTAGAAGAATATAGTCCCATATTAAATATATATTTTTCTCAAAATTTTTAAAATTCATTTACTATTTTTCAAATTGCCAAAACCACCGAATATTCAGACATTTATCATAAATTGTACTTTTATCCAAAAATTCTGAAATTTACACGATATACTGATATTATATAGATGTACTCCCAATAAAAATTTCATCAATTTTGGAATTAACCACAAGGAGTTATAAGGGTTTTCTTTTAAAATAGTCTTTCTTCATAAAATTCATAACTCTTAATCTATAAATCCAAAAATCGCCATTTTTTGACACAATCAACAAAACTCATCAAATTATCATTTCAAATTTTTACAGAATTTTGAAGGTTCGGAAGAATTTCAAATAATAACCCTTAAAATCCTTTATTATCCCTTACCTCAAAAGAAAGCGATACTTGGACCGAATAACGATTTGAACGAACTTTGCACCGTATAGCAATACTCAAAGTATACTCAAAATACTCACAAGAATATTGCCGATAATATAGAGAGAAAACTTGATTTACGTGTGATTTTCAATTATAACCTAAGCACCCTATTTATAGAAATTGCTTAGAACACCAAAAGCGAAAATTTTATTAAAATAATAATATTATATTTTTTTTCCAAGACTTCATACGTATGTCTCAACATCGAACTCATTTCTAACACATGTTAAATGAGGGAAACAAAATGTAAAAAATGTTTTTGTTATTTAAATTATTTTAAACTTCCAAAAATCAATTATTTTTGAGTTTGAACTTCAATAATTCATAATAAATAGCCCTTTTGTCCGAAAATTTGAATCTCATGAGTTTTTATAGGAAATTCAATTTTCTACAACTTTACAGAAGAAAGTTTTTCCAAATTCCAAACAAAAATTGACCGAAATCCACAAATGAGCGATTTTACAGGTTATAATCAAATTTCAGTCAAGAAATGGGGTCCACACAAGGCTGCGCCGTCGTACGGATATTTCTGACAAAAAGAATATTCTACGACCAAACGAATATTCTACGACCAAACGAATATTCTCCGACAACAATGAATATTTTATAGTCACTTGCGTATTTTTGAAAAAATTTCATATATCACCCTTAACTTTAACTTTTTATCAATTTAACCATTTACTGAATTGTAATTATAAGAAAAATTGAATACTTTTATTTCATAAAATTCGGGGTCTTACAACATGGTTATCCTCCTTGGCACAAAATGCATCCTACCAATCAAGCACAATCTCAGTTCCCTACATCTCAGTTCCTTGCATCTCAAAAAGTCTCTTCTATTGGTTCTAACGTCAAAGGACAACACAGTGCTAATTTTGTGGAAACTTCTCTATCTGAACATCAGAATTTATTCTCAGGATCATCCTCTATGCAAACTTCATTACATACCCCTGATGCTTCTACCTCACGTGTCGCATTTACTCCTGCTCAGCTTCAGCATCTGATGACTTTGATACAACCATCACATGCTTCTACAACTTCTACTTCACCTGCTCCATCATCTGCAATTTTTACTCAACATTTGGCAGGTATGATTGTTAAAAACCTTGGTAATGTTCCTCTTCCAATGTGTTTATCCAGCTTTGCTAGCACAACTACTTGGCTTCTGGATTCTGGTGCCACAGATCACTTTACATGTTATATGGAATATTTGCAAAATCCTGTTTCTATTAATTCTTTTATTCTTTTACCAACTGGTACTCATGCTCTTATTTCCCATAAGGGTACTGTTGTTCTTTCTACTGATCTGATTCTTTATGATGTTCTCTTTGTTCCATCATTTAAATTCAATCTTGTCTCTATTGCTAAACTCACAAAGGACTCTGCATGTAATGTCATTTTTCAATCAAATCTATGTGTCTTACAGGACCCTGTCTCGAAGAACATGAAGGTGATTGGTAAGCTTGCTGATAATTTGTACCAGCTTTTCTTGTCAAATACACATCATGCTTCTTCATCTTCAAGTGTTTCTTCCCTTCTATATTCACTGCAACAAATCTTTGGCATTCCAGAATGGGCCATCTTTCTCCATCTTCTATGCAGCATATATCATCTATTCCTTGTAGTCCTAAACTTACAAATTTTCATTGTACTGTTTGTCATACAGCTAAACAAGCTAGACATCCTTTCCCTCATAGTGTTACTGTCACTAATAAACCTTTTGAGCTTGTTCATTTTGATATATGAGGTCCCTATAGGCACAAGACATATGATAATTGTGTGTATTTCTTAACAATTGTTGATGATTACTCACGATGTACTTGGACTTACTTGATGCAATACAAATCTCAGGCTTTATCTTTCTTTCAAATCTTTGTTGCATATGTTCAAACTCAGTTTGCTGGTTCAATTAAACATATCAGGTCTGACAATGGTTCAGAATTTTTTGAAACTTCTTTTCAGGCTTATGTAAAGTCTCTTGGTATTGTTCATGAAACTAGTTGTACTATCACTCCTCAACAAAATGGAGTGGTAGAACGCAAACATAGACACTTATTAGATGTTGCTCGGTCTCTCATGTTTCATTCTCATGTTCCTCTTTGTTATTGGGGAGATTGTATTTTGACTGCTACCTATCTCATTAATCGAATGCCCAATTTTGTTCTTAAAAACAAAACTCCTTATGAGATTTTATTGCGTCATCTTCCTAACTATTCTCATCTTAAAGTGTTTGGTTGTTTGTGTTATGCGTCTACTTCTTCACATAACAGATGCAAATTTTCTCCTAGAGTTGTGAAATGTTGTTTCTTAGGCTATCCCTATGGTAAAAAGGGATACAAAATGTGTGATATAGAGACCAAGAAAGTGTTTGTCTCTAGAGATGTAGTGTTTTATGAGGACCAATTTCTTTTTCTGTCTTCTTCTACAGACTCTTCATCATCTATATTCCCTTCTTACACACAGGATGAATTAATTCATATTGATATCCAAAATGCTTCCCTCCCATCATCTCCTGTAATTGAGCCTATTATATCACCTTCTCCTACTAATTGTGTTCCTTCCTTTACTCCTTCTGTTAGACCATCTCGACAAAGGCACCCACCTGTTTGGTTCAAAGACTATGACATTCCTTCTCAGGTTCATTCTTCTATTGCTTCTACTTGTTCCTATCCTATTAGTGCTTCTCTTTTTATTCTCGTGTTTTCCATCCTATCGTAAGTTTCTTCTTTGCCACTTACTTTCTTTCCTGAACCTTCTACCTATTCTCAGGCTATTAAATCTCCTGAGTGGTGTAAAGCTATGCAAAATGAAATAAATGCTTTAGAAAGGAATAATACTTGGGAATTAACATCTTTACCTGCAGGAAGAAAATGTGTTGGGTGTAGGTGGATTTACAGAATCAAATATAACTCTGATGGTACTCTTGACAGATATAAAGCTAGATTAGTAGCTAAAGGGTTCACTCAAACTCTTGGCATGGACTACTTTGAGACATTTGCTCCGATTGCTAAAATGACAAACTGTAAGAACTTTGTTAGCCTTAGCTGCTATTAAAGGTTGGAAATTATTTCAAATGGATATTACCAATGCTTTCTTACAAGGAGATTTGGATGAAGAGGTCTATATGACTCTACCTCCAGGATTTCAATCCCCTACTAACAGCTTTTCCATTCCACCGGTCTGCAAATTAAAGAAGTCTCTTTATGGCCTTAAATAGGCTCCTAGACAGTGGTTCTCTAAATTTTCTACTGCCTTACTTCAATATGGGTTTAAGCAGTCTTATAATGATTCTTCTCTTTTCACTTTGCACACTCACGATACTTTTACAGTGTTACTTGTGTATGTGGACGATATTATGCTGACTGGTACTCACTCATTCATGCTTGATAAAGTGAAAGCTTATTTCAGTTCTCAATTTTTACTCAAAGATTTGGGATTGTTGAAGTTTTTTTTGGGCTTAGAAATTGCTTATTCCTCCACTGGTATCTTCATTTGTCAAAGAAAATATGCCTTGGATATTATCACTGATGTCGGTTTATTAGGAGCTAAACCTTCTAAGGTTCCTATTGAACAACATCACAATCTCAGCAAACTTAACGGTTCGGTCATATCTACTCCTAGTATTTACAGGAGATTGGTTGGTAGACTCATCTATCTTACTATTACCGCACTGATCTTACTTATGCAATCCATATCTTGAGTCAAGACATGCAAAATCCTTTGCAAACCCACATGGATGTTTGCCTTAAAATTAGTCGATATATTAAAACAAAGACCGTGACAAGGGCTTTTCTTCTCACCTACTAGTCCTTTAACACTTATCGCTTTCGTGATGTTTGATTGGGAATCATGTGGTGCGACAAGGAAATCTCTCACAGTTATTGTGTTAAGCTTGGTGACTCTCTTATTTCTTGGAAGTGTAAGAAACAATCTACTCATTCCAGTCTTCTTTGAATCTCAATATAGGTCCATGGCAAATCTTGTTTGTGAGGTTTAATGGTTGCTTGCTCTTCTAAAGGATCTTCAAGTTTCTCATCTCACTCCTGTTCAACTCTTTTGTGATAACAAATCTGCTCTTCACATTGCTGCTAATCCAATTTTTCATGAAAGGACTAAACATATCGAAATTGACTGTCATATTGTGAGAGACAAACTCAAGCAAAGACTCATTACTACAGCCTACTTACCTACTACTCAACAACCTGCCGATCTCTTTACCAAGGCATTGCCTAGTGACAAACTCCATTTTTTACTTTTCAAGTTGGGTGTTTACAATTTGTTTTCCACACACAACTTGCGGGGGGATGTTAAGGATGATTTGGGCTAAATTGTAAATGACTAATTTAATTTAAACACGTTGTAATTCAGTTAGATAGTATTTTGTTAGTGCTAATGTAATACTAATTACAGCTGTCAATATTAGATATAGTTCATAATTATAGGAGTATAAATAGGATGATGTACTCTTCAAGTCAGATTAATAAAATTATTTTTGCTCAATATTATCTGTTTGTAACTAAAACGGACTCTATATATCCTATGAATTCTTATGTAATGACCAAAATCAAATTAAGTGATAACGTAAGCAGACTCAAATCATTGTCTCAATATATAACATGTTGTTGAGTTATTTTAGTCGAATACAAACGTAATAAATAAGTTATGACTAAATGTATTAGTGGTAGGAGCGAGGTTACTTCCTTAATTATATATATATATATATATATATATATATATATATATATATATATATATATATATATATATATATATATATATATATCATTTTGTTGAGTAAGCCTAGCTAATCGAAATTTACTCGTACCTAAATTCTAATATCAACTAAACTAATTAACAGTAAAATTCGACTCTCAGTCTCTTAAAATGTGTCATTTTAACATTATCATAATTGTGTCAATACAAATGTATAGTATAGTATATATATATATATATATATATATATATATATATATATATATATATATATATATATATATATATATATATATATATCACTTTCTCAATCGGAATTTTGCCTACAGCAAATTAAAGTTGTAGCTAGGAATCTAAAACTTAGAATATTATCATAATCATTGGGTGAAATCCTCCTAAATACTATAATTCTGTACACAAGCACATGCAAAGAATCATCGCTTTACTTTATTATTTACATATATATATATATATATATATATATATATATATATATATATATATATATATATCGAATTTATACACACATGCAAAGAAATCCAAATGATTTTGACCCCATGAAAAAAAGACAACAAATAATTAAACGTACCCTGCAGCTACCCCTTTTGTCCTACTTTGTTCTCAAATCAGTCAATAATTGAAACTCTTTTTGGAGGGAAATTTCAGATTTATTAATTATATGCAGTTTTTTTTAGAGCAATTGGTCCCAACTTTCCCTTCAAACAGAGAAAAATAAAAAATCTAATAAATTTGTGTTTCATATTAGTAATCATTGTTGACTTTTTAAAATAACTTAATAATTTTTTAAACATAAAATTAATATATATTTTTTAAATTTTAATTAATATAATGTTAAATGTTGTAAATTATTTTAAAAATATTACGTATTATAAATTTTATTATTTCATACTAATTTTTAATGAATTATATTAATTTTAAATTTTAAGATGCATGGTGGGACGAATTGATGGGTCTGGAGCAGGCTGTTAATGGTGGGAAATAATAATGGAGAAACTAGTAGATGGGTACTTTGGATTCAACAAAGTTGACTTAAATCCAAGTTATGAGTTGGCCTGAAGCTGCTCCATCAAAAGATTTTGTTTAATAGGACGAATCTTATCGATGAGACTAACTGACTACTTTCTTTTCTTTTTTCTTTTATTTTTCTTGAATATTTTTATATATTGTAAAAGATTTCCGTCAAAATATAATTACATGTGATAAGATATAATTATAAAATTAGTCAACTGTATTCAATACATCATAAAAATATTACTAATTAAATTTATCTATATATAATTCGTAATAAAAATTGATATATAAATTTATAATATATATTTTTTTTTTTTCTTATTTTTATTGTGTATTTTGGATAAACAAACAAATTATTATATATAATAAATGAATCATCTACGGTAAAAAAAATATCCATCGTTGGTGTATTTTGGATAAATAAACAAATTATTATCTTTGAAACATGTGATAATAAATGAATCATATTAAATTTAAATTGAAAAATATTTCAATCTAATTTTAAAAAGTTATATTTAAGCTTATATTGTGAAACAAAGAGAATATGCAAATTTACGCCGACAATTTATTCAATTTCTCTCTTTGAAACATGTGAGTAGGGATGGGGATGGGGTTACAGATACCATCTCCATTCCATTATAAAATTTGTCATACCTACATGACAATTTGTCATACCTACATATGATACTAGATTGTATTTGTATATAAGGACTCGAGTATACCTATTTAGGGTATAACTTGTAACTCTTTTCGTTTTAAAATTAAATATACAATTTAATTTTTAAATTCAAACGATAACATATTAAAAATATAAATTTATTTAATTTTAATTGATATAATTATTATAATTGTATAGTGCTGTTTCCAAAAAGCATTTGAAGATCTAAAAAAAGAGATTGAATAGATACTTTAAAATTATTATTTTTAATAAAGTATTACCGGATTAAATTATTAGAGTTAATTTAATTTTACACAACGGAATATTAGTTTGAAAAGCCCTTTCAAAGATTTAATGAAATCTTAGTTATGAATTTAGTTTGGTTGTGGAATTAAGTCACAAGTAATTACAAGTAAATGCGGAAATATAAATGTTGGAAAGTAAATGAGTCAACAATTTTTAAGTGATTTAGAGTATAAATGACTCCTAGTCCACTCTTCTACTACACGAGTAGAAAATTCACTACGGATGCAAGGGTGAAAACGACAGAGTACGATGAAAACAACCTAAAGTAGTCCTAGCCGATAACATATCAAAGTCAAATAATAGGATATCGACAAGTGTCCAAGTCAAAATGGATTAACGGTTTAATCACAACAGGAAGATTCCAAGGTGAAGCTATAAAAGGCGAGTAACCTCAAACAATCCAAATAACAAAAAGAGAAAATTTGATCAAGTCGAAGTGTTGTCTGTTTAAGCTCATAATTTACACTATGATTTAGAAGTTTAATCTATTGCTAAGTCATGTGATCAAGAAGCTTAATGTTACTTAGCAACGCTTCAAATCATTCAATTCCTTTGTAATTGTGATCTTAGTGATCAGTGTAATCCAAATCTATGTGACTTGAGAGATTTTTAATGAATAAGTCGTAAATCAATTCTTTGTGAAGAGAGGACTTCGACTTTGAAAAAATGATTATTTACTTTATTACACTTACTGGAATATCCTTAACTTGTCTACACACTAAATTTAGAATTAGAAATTAGGACTTTCAAGATTTTTGTGTGCTCATTAAATTAACAGAACTTCAATAAAAATTTTTTAAATGTATTCAACCATTATTTATTTTATTACACTTACTTTCTCCCTCACAAATCAAAATGAATTAGTGATGTTAAAAACAGTTAAGAAAGGAAGATTTTATCCATGTTTTATTATAATAATAATGTTTTGAAAAATTATAAAATATCACTTTATGAGTGTCTATTTTTCATAACGTCATTTTTGTCCGCACAGCATGTGAAAGAACTCATTAGGTAGGTATATATTAGAGGAAACTATAACAAATCCCAATTTTGGCCATATTATAATATTTGTTCATAGTGGTCATTTAGGATATATGCTTCCCCATCTCTTCCGTCTCTCATATCTCTCTTCCTTTTTCCCAGAAGGCTATAGATTAGCTTCAAATTTCCTGAATGAACAATAAGATCCTAGTCAATGTTTGTTATCTGTGGATCACTTTTTAAAAACAAACACAAATATACAAGAAGGCAACAAGAGAAGAGACTACTGACCTGCCTGCCTGCCTGCCTGCCTGCTAATAAGCTAATACTTGGACTCTAAAAAACATGTAGGAAAGGAACAAGTATGGTGGCCACTCCATCAATAAGATGCATTAAACATTTCTCAGCTGAAATATCACCTACTTTACCATATACAAGGGAGAGCTTAACCAGAGAAGAAAATGTGCAAAAACGACTCCAATTGTAGGAGGGAGGAGGGATAACTCAATTTTGGAAATGTTAAGGACAGTCAGTAGGAGAATAACAACACATACAATGATGCATATGTCAAAGCTACAGCTACGCTGCAGCAACCTTCTTCCCGTCTTCAATAAAGTAAATTGCAGTTTCTGGCACCTGCAAACCACAACATACCAAATTGTTTGTTTAGCTCAACCCATGCATAAACCACCCAGAATCCTTTTTCTGCTACCTACTACCAGAAATTCAAATCAACCTCGAGATTTACCACGTGCAAAGCATGTTAGCACCAAACTTTCAAAAAATTCAGAATTCAATCTCTATCAAACAAATACTCTCTCCGTTCCAAAATATAAAATCATTATTGACTTTCTAAAGTCAACTTCAAGACATTTTCAAACTCAAAATTAACATAAATTCTTATAATTTTAGTCAATCAAATGATGAAATTTGTAAACAATTCAACATGTACTATCCATCCATTATAAGATTTATTGCTTCATAATTTCTCAAATACACATTAAGATGTTGACCTGTTTTTCTTTTCTTTGTTGATTCCTATCAATGAAATTTGCCATGTTGCACCACCAGGTTACATAAGGATGGATATATGCATGCAAATTAAAAATGTTTCAAATTGATCTTATAATTGAAAATGATCTTATATGCTAACAAAAGGTACTATTCTCAAAACATATATATATATATATATATATATGCTAAAAAAAACATAATAAATAACAAAAATGCCCTTATAACAAAGCAAAGGCCATTCTACTAGGGCATATCCTAACACAATGCATACTCTTTCGTTATTTGTTTTTAGTAAACATGAGAATTTGATTTCAAATGTATGTTGGAGTGAGTAAGTGCATGGTCTAATCATCTATATATTCTTAGCTCATATTAAAAGTAATGATGTCTACTTTGCAATAGTAATAATTTGCAGCAAACTTATTACTAGCACGATACAATTAAAGCATGCATGCTTCTAAATTGAAAAATAAAGTTTCAGAAAATTAAGGGATATTTTAAATTGTATTACATCTGGCCAGGTGTCTGTAATAAAGTCCACGACGTCGAAAGATATGTCTCCTTGAACATCAATTTGCTCCTTCTCAGTTGGGCCCTGAAACCATTCAAAACATTCGATAAGAAATCAAACTCTCAAAAGGAGGTTCAGACACAACAAGATGCACCTTAACAACAGAGGCCCCAGTAGCAAACTTCTTCCCAAGCTTCTTCGAAGCATCGCTAAGCTTAACACCTGAAATGTTATAGCATAACTGAGTAAATCACAATCGCAATGGTGCACATGTAAGAGAGGGGGAGTGGAGAGAGAGAGGGAGCCATATAGAAGAAGAATATATAAATTGGATGCAACATCTTCCTTACCGAAAAGTTCCAGGCCTTTCACAGTGGTGATACTTTTTCTCTTGTTACGTGTTACCTTCTCAATAATAACTTCTTGCTTCTCCTACAAAACAATCCACATCAACTTCAATCACACTTAAATCTGCCTTAAAGTTCTAATTGCTCAAGTTATTCCCAAAAATGAAGGAATAATCTCATCAATAATAGAAAGTACTTATAATTAGTCACTAGATTAGTGCAACTCCAGATGATTACCTGAGGAAACAAATGCTGACAATAACCTTGTTAATATGAAAAGTAGTAATATTTATCTGTTTAAAGAAAATAATGAACATTTTAAATATATGATGATTTCAAAATTATTCAAATTATAATAACAATTTTGGGCTAATCAGACGAGTAATCATATGTAAGACGCAAGAATGTCAAAGAAAATTACAGAAATTATATCCTTAAAGCACCATTTCTGTCTATTGCTTGCTGCAACTTACAATTTAACTTCAGAAGATTAAAGACATTAATGAAATTATTCTTCTTTTCAGGATGATGCTTCCATATAAATGCATAACAAATCACTCAGATCTCTTGCATTATCAAGGTTACAATTTATACCATCATGAACATAGATCAATACACTCTAGTATGAAATGGAGATGGTCAGTAGGAATTTCAATGTAATAGGATCTGAAATTATGCCAAGAGGTAATTTATACACATTTAAATTAAGCAAATTTTTGAAGAATCCTTACTTTCTTTTTTATCTTTCCACCAGGAAGACGCTTCACTTCTTCTTGCTTAGATGTTGAAGAACCCACTACAATCAGTGAAAAAGAAAAAAGGTAAAGAATGTGATTGTACACACACACACACATTGAATGTGTGCCTGAAAATGCAATGACATCCAAATTCAAAATATATCCAAATTTATCATATAAAAAAATTGCAAACAATTCTAAAATTTAGTAATTACATAGCTAACCCCGCTATAATATCAGAAATAGCTAAAAAGAAGCCAAGAGAGACACCTTTTCCAAAAAGATGGGCAGGGAGATACTGTTCTGTCCATATTCTCCAAAGAATAGCAAACATCACACCTTGACATAAAACAGTTTTATACTACCTACAACCAAAACCTCTAAGATAAGCATACCCAAGCCTCACCAAACTGAGCAAAGCCCTTGTCCCCAAACTAGATTTAGAACTTTTTAACATGCTTAAAACCTTAAAAGGTATAACAATATCACACCAATCATATTTCAAGTTTTCAACACGTTATTGATATGCAGCATTATTTGACATCAAAAAACCACGAACTCCGCAAGAGTTAATATTATATACTATTAAGTCATCACCAAAATACATATGATATACCAAACCCATTTTCTACGTAACACTTGCTAAAACAAGGTTTAGTTTTTCATTAAGCTTTCTCTTTATTTTTTAATTCAAGGTTATTGAAATTTACACAGTAAATTAAGATATAGACTTCTATTGTTTGAAGAAGAGGAAAAATAAAAAGACACCTCTTCACCTAACTACTGATACAGTTCATTTGAAAAAAAAAATTGAAATATGTGACAGAGGTGAGAGTAGTATGTATCACCTATCTAGCTAAAAGAATGCAAATATTTTTTTGTGAAATAAACACATGTAACCCACACAAAATATACATCATTCTACTGCTTGCAATATTTCATAGTTCATAACTTAAGTCTTGAACAATTTCTTTTTCCTTTTTTTAGATAGATGAAGAAAACTTTATTGAAGTCTTGAACAGTTTCTTTGAATACAATGAGAAGACTGAGCAAGTTTGTATCAGTGTAGGATTTGAAAAACTTTGAGATACATGTGTTTTACCCTTAATCATTACATGGAACCATGGAGATAAGGCAGACAGCAATTCTGATAGATATCTAGTAAAGAATTTAAGAGACACCGAGATACATAGGCTTTCTGATAAAACTAGAGGGATAAGAAAAAAGGATATCTACCAACTGTGCTATACATAGTATTAGAATAAAACTTCAACTCATTAGACACGCCAATTCTGAATTTTTTTTTTTTATTAATTTATTCTAACGTCACATGATCACAAAGACACAATGCAAAGAAAGAATAGGAACAACTCAACTCAACAAAGTCTTTTATCCCGAGCTAGTTGGGGAAAGTAGAGCAACAAGAAGAAACAAATAAACATGTAAAGATAGTCCAGCTGTTGCCTTAAGAGGTATCGAAGACAGTGGGCTGATAAAAACAACAGGGTTGTGCGCCAATATATTCATGGTTAGGGAAGCTGTGTTTGACTACTAGGTTATGTTATAATTGAAGTTATAGCAATATTAAAAATTACAATACACTGATTAGAACCACCAAGACCAAAGACCATGACTTCTTTTTTATTTTGGATAATGATCCTTAAAATCTGAGGTATAGCCTAAGTTGATGCACAGTAAACAGTACCAATAAGGTAATAACTGATTGCTGTCTATTGTCTAAAGTTGCTCTAATTTTCCTTTAGTTTTTAGTATGAATCTTTTATAGTATACCTTTTGTAATCTGCAGGGGGCATGAGCCCATAACATTTTTCTATTGAATATACCTTTCAATTGCTTCCTATATAATCCAAAAATGAAAAGAGAGCTCTCAGATGTCATAATCAGTACATATTCATATTAGGAGTATCGTTGTCTCAATTTATAAAGTACAAGGATGGCTCACCGGCAAAGTGAAAACAATCTCCAAACCACACCTAATGATTTTCTACTCATTTTTACTTACAAGTGAGACCTAAAGATTCTATAGGAGTTCTGTAACTAGCTACACCAATGTATCACTATTTACAGGGACGATGGGAGCTCATCTATAAGCCATAACCAAATCTAATAGTATATTTTATTCATAAATGAACCCAAGAAGAAAAAGGGTTTTGTCACAACAATAGGAAGCCAATACATCTACTATTTGGTATTGGTTTTACCATATACACCAATTATATAAAGGTGAACCTATTTGCATCCAATGACTTTCTAGAGACACTCCAAAATTATTAATTTTCCCACTGTGTTCATATATTTTTTTTGTAATTTACAGTCATTAAAATACCTGAAGAGGAAGTTTTATCGGAGATTGAGGTAGCCCGGAGCTGGTCTGAAACTTTATCAGCGTCCTTTGCATCTGAAAAAACCAATAATAATAATAATAATAATAATAATAATAACAATTAAAATCATTCAACACAGATCGTTGATTTTCAGATATATATATATATATATATATATATATATATATATAGCGAGGTAGAGATATATCAGGGTAAGGGTTTGCTACCTTTAAGGAGATCAGGGTAAAGGTCGGGTGCGTTTTGGATCAACCAGGGTTTGCATTTCTCGAAATCGGGTCCAAACTCACAATACTCCGCGGGTAATCCACATACCCCGCAGTATAAAACCCGAACCGGTTGGGCCTTCTCCGCCATTTTTAAGTCTCTTTCTCTGTCTTGGAGTGTCACTGGGAAGAAAAAGTGAATGGAAAAGAATAGACGATTAGGCCAGAAAGAAAATACGGTGTGTTTCAATACGACGTCGTTGGTTCGCTACCTCTAGCGTTCACTATATTCCAGGAATTTCTGTTTTTATATCATTGGATGGAAATATTATTCGATTCCAAATTATTTAAAATTTGAGGGATGATTTAAAAGAAAAAAAAAGGTTATATAATATATATAAATAATAATTTTTAAATCCTCTATTATAAATTATTTGATTATCTTTTAGATAATCAAATTTTTATCAAAAAATTTATTAAAAAACAATATCAAATTTATAATAAATAATATTTTTAAATAATTTATAATATTGATTTTTTGATATTCATTATTATATAAATTTTGGGCCTGGTAGAAAAACTATAAATTGATTTTATAATAATTGAACTTATAAGTTTTAAGTTGATTTATAAATAAAAGTGATCGGCATTAAATTTAATTTATTTAAACTCAAAATGTAAAGTTAAAAATAATATAAAGATTATTAAAAATGACATTAATAAAAAAAGTTTATAATGACTTATAAATTAAAATAATATAAAAATTATTAAAAAGATATTAATAAAAAAAAAGACAAAATAGAAATTATATTTTATTAAACTAACTTATTTCAAAATAACTTATAAATAATTTTTAAAATAAATCACAAATAATTACTTCTTCTTTTTTGACTTAAAAATCAACTTAGTTAAAAAATAAGTACACCTCAAACACTCCAACAAATTATTTATAAGTAGTTTTGAGTGACTTATAAAATGAGTATTTTTCTCAACAGGAGTCAGTCCCCAGTCTTCAGACTACGGAGAGTTCCGAGAGCGAAGGAAGATCTATCTGTCAGTCTAAAATGGTAAATACGAAAATTTTAGGGTTTTATCTCAATTACTCTCTATTCTGATTTGAAATGTGATCTTCCTTTCTGATTCTGATTCACAATTGTTTTTTTATTTTTATATTTTCGATTTTTTGAAGGCTCAGACAGTGAAACCAATCTCGAGTCCTGTCCCAGACGCTTGGTACCCGACCCTAGCTGTTTTCATGCTCGCGATCGGTCTTATTGTCACCGCTTCCTTCTTTATGTGAGTGAGCTGACCCTGATCCTGACTTTTTTCCTTCAAGTTTGGCTAAACAATTCTGGACAATTGCAATTGTAAAATTGGCAATTATTGCGTGTTGTTCTGATTTTTTTTTATATTGTTTTACAATTTCCATTTACTGAAGTAATCATGTTGCACTTGTAATCTTTTTGTACATTGTTGTTATTCAGTTGGATGTGTATTGATTTGCTTAGGAAAAATGTAATTAAGATTGTGAACAATTCAACAACTTTTTGAAGAGAATGAGCTCAGTTACCATTTTCAGAAAGATATTTCGTGAAATAGTTCAGTTGGGAAGGCAAAAAATACAAAATTTGTATATGCTTAAATGAAAAATAGAGATCTTAGTAGCCAAGCAAGACCTATTGTTTCTTGTTTTGTGTAGAAAATGGTTTATAAAATAATTTTCAGGTCTTTCTGGAAGTAGAGTTGTTTTCCATAGTATTTCTGAAAGCGTATATAATTGTTGTCGAATGAAAATTGATTTATTCTTTTGTTTTAAAATACTAACTAAAGAGGTGAATTTCATTTCAATCCCCTGCTCTGGATTTGTGGCATTTGTAGCCCCAATTCCCTTTACAAGTCAATTAGCCATTATTTCTTAATGCAGTTTTATTTGAATGTTTTTCACTGCATCTGACATTGAGAAGAAGTACACATAAATTTGGAGGTAACTGGCAAGACTAATTGGTTTATAAGCAGGTGTTATGGACTAATGGACCATATGGTTTCTAAATCATGGATTGTACTTCCAAGTTAACTCTTGAGATATTTCGAGAACGTTTTCCTTTCTATCTGTCTGTCCAAAATGTTGGAATCTGACTCGTTGTATAGTTCATTTTGTTGATCAAATGTAACATTTAGGATCACATTTTATGTAAAATGTTTGGCTACATGCTCAAAATCTCGCATGTTCTTATTCTTCAGTGTTTTATACTAGATTCATATTACCCTAACTAGTGTAGCAATTAATTTGCTGTGATATTGCCTTAACCACCTGAAGTGAATTTCTACCTCGTGTTGAAGCTTAAATATAAATAAACACTGGTGTAATCTTGATTGTGTGTCTAGACATCTTAACTCACAACCATGTTTAGTAAAAGATTTTGTTTGTAACTATAACCGACTAGCCGCATATTAAGTGATTTTCGATTATCTGTCAGATGTTGGATGTGAAAGGTTATAAATTACAGATTTCTGACTTTTTTTTGTATGCTTTTTACGATTTAATACTATCTATTCCCGCCCAACTTCTCTACCTTTTTGAAAATTGATAGCTTCAATCATTGAACTTATCGCCAAAAAAAAGGTGATTAAAATATACTGAATCATCAACGAAATTCATCACTCTTTGGTAGTATTGCTGCATATTCATAAAACCATCCTTGTACCGAGGTATAAGCTCATCTGACAAAGCCATTTGAATGAGCACGACCAAGCTGTTTAATGATAATAAGATAATAGGTGTGAACAAGCTGTTTAACTTTTATGCTTATTGTACTTGAGATTACTTCTGTGCAGCTCCCCCTAGTTATTTGAAATGAATTATTTTATTGGTATAAAAGGTAGAATTCTACAGCTATCCAGCTTGAGACTGAGCAGATTAACAGGGCAGTGGGGTTACTAATGTGGTTTAATTTTTTTTAGTGAAATAGTTTCGTGAAGCAACAAAATTATTCAGTAAATGATGAGTATGGGTCAATATAATTGACCACAAGATACTTGGCTTCTGCTCACACTAGTATGCTTGCTCAATTAAAGTGAATTACATGGATGCGATGCAATTAATACCCTTTAACAATTTATAAATGAACAAGGGGAAAAATGGAAATGTCTTGTTGTTTGCCTGTATTAATCTATATTGTTTCATGAAATTAAAATATTTACTTGCGTAGAAAGTTGATGTAGGACAACTGGTTCTGAAGTTTTGAGGAAGAGTTAGAATAAGGTGTAAACGAGTCAAACCGGAAGACGAGAGAGTAACTATTCAATTCGACTTTCAAACTTTAAATTCATACTCAATTTGAATTATATTTGAAAATTTTATTCAGATTCGACTTGACTCAACTTGAATATTTATTCAAATCTACTCATTTTGATCAATTATTTCAAATTCAAGTAATAATTAGCTTTTTAATAAATATAATTATAATTTGAATTTATTATTTTACTTATAAATGAAAAATATATTTGCTATTACACTTTACAAATATAAAAGTGAATTATTTTGACACCAACTTTTGCACTACTCTTGGATCTAGTTTCCTTTACAAGTCATACTTGTTTATAGCAGTAAATATTTTTTGTAGATATGAAGCAACATCTTCTAGGAAAAATCGCAGTCTAGCTAAGGAGCTCACAACAGGAGCAGCCGCGTCTGTCTTCTTGGTATGTTAGCAGTTCTTTATGCCCTAATTTAACGCATATTTAATATTTGCTGATATCCGATTTCAGTACTGAATCTGATATCCTTGGTGCAGGGTTTTGGATCCTTGTTCTTGCTCCTTGCTTCTGGTGTTTTTGTTTGATTTCATCGGCTAAAATTCAGCTAAACTGGATGATACTTTTATATGTAGGATACTTTTTGTTCACATCATTAGTTAGTGGATTAAAGCTTCTTTGTTGTTTAAAATCTGGTTAAAGATGAGGTGTGGATTACCCTCTTCTTTTTTTGATACATCTTCAAGCAATAAAGATTGAACACTGAAAATTTTTGCTTGTATTTTGAGGTAGTTACCAGTTTCACTCCGTCTCGTTAAAAGTGTTCACTTTTGGATAGTTTAAGGTTAAATGTCCAATTTTTTTTACTAACCAAATTTTTACATAATTTTTTTTATTATACCCTTTGCATTAAATATCTCATATTTTTCTTATTATAATTCTCTCTTCATGTTCAATAAGTATAATTAGTTATGTGCTGAAAATATTTTGAATTGAAAAGTTAGAAAGTCACTTTCTCATCTACACATTAGAAATGATTAATGAAATTATTATCAAGTAATTTTATTATTTCATTCCTCTTAGGCGCATGAAAAGTAAGAGCATCTCCAGCAGATAGTCCATTTGTTAGACTATATTTAGTCCATATGACATTAGCAGATGTCTTTTAGTCTTCAATCTTTTCAGTAGATGTATTATCATGTGGACTATAATATAAAAAGAATAAAATAATCGATGAATTCAAAAAACTCCAACGACCATATTCCAACGGTTATATTTTAAAGAACAAATAACATCTATAAATATAAGGCATATCTAGTCTCTCATATTTACTAATGTCAGCTTCAGTCTTCCAGTCAAATAAGTTATTTTAAATATGTCTCGTCAATTCGAATTAGCTATGTTGCACATAGATGAAGAAGCATATGGACAATTTTTAGGCATAGCGACTATTCAAGAAAAATAACAAAATGTTAATAGGTATACATCACGTCATCGTGATTTTGTGCAAGGTCGTATTACAATTGATCGTGGTAGACATGAAGGTCATAATCGACTTTTCGTGATTATTTTGTTGAACATCCTACATACCCCCGTATCTATTTCAGAGAAGGTTTCAAATGCGACGCCTGCTTTTCTTCCGAATTCAAAGAGCAATTGAAGCTTATGATTCATACTTCATCTAAAAATGAATGTTGTAGGACAACTCGGGTTATCTTCTCTACAAAAGATAAATGCCTCAATGCGGATGCTTGCTTATGGTGTTTCAGCGGATTCCGTTGATGATTATGTGGATCGGTGAAAGCACGGCTATATTGAGTCTTAAAAGGTTTGTAAAAGCAGTCATTTCAATTTTTGGTGATGAATATTTGAGATCCCAATAGTGATGACATCGTTAGATTGCTATCAAAAGCTGAAGAGCGTGGTTTTCTTGGGATGTTGGGGAGCATCGACTACATGCATTGGAAATGGAAGAATTGTCCGGTTGTGTGGCATGGTATATATTCTGGATACGTGTATGAGCCAACAATTATTTTAGAAACGGTGGCTTCTTACGATCTTTGGATATGACATGCATTTTTTGGATTACGAGGCTCTAATAATGATATTAATGTTTTGAAAAGATCATCTATCTTCTCTGCTCTTACTGAAAGTCGTGCTCCAGCTGTAAACTACTCAATTAATGGAAATGAGTACATGATGGGATACTACCTTGCTGATGGTATATATCCCCATGAGCAACATTTGTTAAAACCATTTCGGCACCTTAGAGAAATAAAAGAAAACTATTTGCTAAAACTCAAGAGGCGCTTAGAAAGGATGTTGAGCGAGCATTTAGGGTACTCAAAACACGTTTTGCGATAGTTCATGGTCATTTCTACGATTTTGGTCACAACTCTAATGCTTGACATATCTATGTTTAAAATTATTTACAAAGTATTAAGTATAAACTATAAGAATAAACTTTATGAAATTTTAAATGAAAAAAAATTGAAATACCTTATCTTGTTCACCTACAACGCTTTGTTGGATTCTTTCAATTAAAACATAATATCCACAAAATTTGTTCACAACGAGTTGAATTGTTGACCAACGTTTCGCCAAAGCAGTAGAATTGCGTTCAAACTCAAAATTTAAAAGGGGGTGAGCTCGGGATAGATAAGGGGTGAGTTTAAGATCCAAATCAGTATATATATATATATATATATATATATATATATATATATATATATATATCACCATAAAAGGAAAATCAAGATGCTCATATACTCTTATTGTGAATTGAGTTAGACAGGCCATAAACAAGATTGTTCCTCAAGTTTAATCACGCATAATCAATCTTCTCAATATGCTTTAGCACAATCCAATCTTCCCAAATCTTTATATCTTTTGTTCCATTTTTAATCCGGCCGGCCACTATTCTTTCATATCTGCACTACCTTTAATGAAATATTTAGACAAAAGATCGAATTTGTTAAAGCATAAAATAAGCCACTATAAAATATTTGATTATACCTAAAGAGATTATGAAATTCTGATTGAGACTGCTCTATGATCACTAATATTGCTTTTTAAAAGCTTATTCTATATGCCATTATCATATAACTTCTCTCGAATTGATGCGAAAATGCCGTATAATTCCAAAATAAACTGGATCATTGCCATATCTTATCATATCTCCAACAAAAATTCTAGACGGATATAAAAATTGGACATAAATGTAAATTACTCGATGAAAATTGTTCAGGTTGGTGGGCCGTAATTTACTGAATTCACATGTGAGGTTGGTGAAAGGCATCCTCAACCTATTATTGGTGTTGCATCAAAATCTTTTACATTCCTCACACTTTGTATGAGGTATTTATATATGATTGTTTAAATAGGAATGGTTAACGGTATAAGGATATAGTTATTCTTATAACAGATCTCAGTTGTCCATTAGTCTATCGAAACAGTAAAGAGGAAGCTCATCTGTAATTTAATTTTGCGGACGGATAATATGAGCAAAACGCCATCATGTTAAAATCATTGACATACATAGCGTCCACAGTTTATTTCTATGGACGGGAGAGAGGTATTTTGAACAATTTTTTCGTCCGCAGAACAAAATTGCTAGCTTCTCTATATTAAACTGCGGATAAGGCTTGTTCTTTACCGTTTGATGAATGACTAAGATCCATTGTAAAGATAAGGTTATATTTACAACGGTAGCTATGAATTAATCTCCGTTTAAATATACGAACAAATATAACTCATTTGATTAATTCAGTTAGTATTAGTTTTTCAAATTGCAAAATTAAGTTCTCATCAAAAGTATTGCTTTTCAAAAGCCACTCCTAAACCAAATACGATTGTATTTTTCTTATACATGTTGAACAAGGCTAATAAAATGTAGTCAAAGTCCAATGTAATCTATATTTAGATTGATTCTTTGTGCTTATTTTGTATATAAAATAAGAAAAAATAGAGGTGTATAATTGTGCAAGTTTTAAATGTACACAGTCTATAATCTTAAAGTTAAGTTACCCTACAATCGTCACTAACTAATAGTAAAGTAATCACTTTATTATCGTAAAAACGTAGAGTAAATTCTCATATCGTAAAGTAATTACTCTACGAACGTATATTGTGTACATTTAAGAGTCCATACATATATGCACCTCCATTAACCCCATAAAAATATATATAGACATCATCGGACACCAAAAGTATTGCCTTTCATAAACAACTGCACAACTCATGCGATTGTAATTGCCTTATAAAATAATAAAGAAAAAAAGAAAAGTAGAGCTCTGTCTCATTAGAGGAGAGATAAATAACGTAAAAATGTTCATAATTCTAGAGTCACCCTAAGCCAAACACTTGCTAAACTAAATTAAAGGAAATTGATAAATTCACAACAAAAAATAATATTTTCACATAAAAATCGTAAATATAGAATTTATAGCGATAATTTTTATCGTCGTAATCACTATATATTTATAACGACACATTTCATATAAAAATATCAAAAAAATTATGAAAATATCAATTTCCGAACTAAATACTCCTTATTTATTCCTCCTCTTCGTTAACTCAATTCTCTCACCTCACAATTGTTTACTTCACTATCTCTATTTGTACTTTGTCTACGTGGTGTCTAGTGAAAAGAGCAAGCAAATTTTTTTTTGCAAAGTTTCAATCTAGCTTGCAACAATGGTGGTGAAGAAGCCAAGAATTGTGATAATCGGAGCAGGAATGGCTGGTCTCACAGCTGCAAACAAGCTCTACACAGCCCACAAATCCACTGAATCTTTCGAGCTTTGTGTGGTTGAAGGTGGGACAAGAATTGGGGGACGGATTAATACTTCAGAGTTTGGTGGTGACAGAATTGAGATGGGAGCTACTTGGATCCATGGAATTCGGAATAGCCCAATTCATAAAATTGCCCAACAAATCAATTCATTACATTCTGAGCAGCCATGGGAGTGTATGGATGGGTTTCTTGATGACCCAATCACCATTTCTGAAGGTGGGTTTAAGCTCAATCCATCTATTGTTGATTCTGTTTCAACCCTTTTCAAATCTCTAATGGATTTTGCTCAAGGGAATAAAAATGTTGAAATTGAAGAAGAAGAAGAAGAAGAAGAAGAAGAAGAAGAGCAAGATATTGCAGCCAAAGCTTTGTTGAATTGTGGGTCTGAAAAAAATCCAAGTGTTGGGTCTTTTCTTAGAGAAGGGTTTAAGGCTTATTGGGGTTTAGCGAAGAAAGATGAAGAAGTTGCACTATATGGAATTTGGAGGCGAAAATTGCTTGAAGAAGCCATTTTTGCTATGCAAGAAAATACCCAAAGGACTTATACTTCTGCTGGGGATTTACTGCACCTTGATTACAATGCTGAGAGGGAGTACCGTATGTTTCCTGGTGAAGAAATCACCATTGCTAAAGGTTATTTGAGCATAATTGAGTCACTAGCTTCAGTTTTACCATTTGGGTTAATTCAATTAGGCCGAAAAGTGGAAAAGATTGAGTGGCAGCCTAGGAGTTTTGATTGTACAAATAGACCAGTGAAGCTACACTTTTGTGATGGATCAATAATGGAAGCTGATAATGTAATTGTCACAGTTTCTTTAGGAGTTCTTAAAGCCGGAATCTGTGGCGAATCCGGTATGTTTTTCCCTCCACTTCCTAATTTCAAGACGGGGGCAATTTCAAGGCTTGGGTATGGTGTTGTTAACAAGTTGTTCTTGCAGATAAGTCCAAACCATGATCAAGAAATGGAAAATTCCACCAAATTTCCCTTCTTGCAAATGGTTTTTCATCAATCTGATTCCAAGCTAAGGAACCCAAAAATCCCTTGGTGGATGAGAAGGACAGCTTCTCTATGTCCAATCTATACCAATTCAAGTGTCCTATTATCTTGGTTTGCAGGAAAAGAAGCTCTTGCACTAGAGTCTCTTAAAGATGAAGATATTCTTGATGAGGTTTCAACAACAGTTTCTTCCTTCTTGTCAAATTCAAGTAAATTAGGTAATGGGAATGTGAATTCAGTGGGCATTGTTAATGGGACAGAATTGAAATTCACGAAGGTTTTGAAGAGCCAGTGGGGCACTGATCCATTGTTCTTGGGCTCATATAGTTATGTGGCTGTTGGATCAAGTGGAGATGATATAGACAAATTGGCCGAGCCATTGCCAGAAAATGGCTCTTCTCCTCCACTCCAACTTCTATTTGCAGGTGAAGCAACACATAGAACCCACTATTCTACCACTCACGGTGCTTATTTTAGTGGTTTAAGAGAAGCTAATAGACTTCTTCAACATTATCACTGTATTTGTCCATAAGGTTTGTTTGTTGTTGCATTATTAGAACAGTAGGACAGGGTTTTTTTTGGGACAACCATTTCTTTCGGCATGTGTTTAATTTATTCTGTCTCCTCTCTATAGTGTGGGTTGTAGAGACAGGAGAATTATTTCGCCTCTTTTTTAATTAAAGATGTTGGAGAATGAAAGGGAAAGATGGGGACATCTTAATATGTAATGAATTAATTAAAGAAGTTTCTTATTCAATGTTTTTCTCTTTCTTTTTCTATTGATGATGTCTTTGACATTCAAAGCAACTTGTTAAGGTTACATTATTGGCAATAATATGTACAAGTTATAAAGCAAAAAGATATACATCTATCTAGCTTTGGATTTCATCATCATTATCTTCTTTGGTGAGTTTCTTTTGATGAGGTCATTGGACAGGATCCTGTAAATCCGGCTCTCTGGAGTTCTTCTCCATGTCATTTTGTTCGAGTGGTTGAGAATCCCCCTCGCCAGCATGACATAAGTCTGGGATTCATGCACCCTTTTGGTTTTTAAGCCACTTGTTGGGAGTTTGGGACAATCTGTATGAGCTGCCTAAAGGAGGACCGAGGATGTCAATTAGCTGCCTTGCCTGTTGCCAAAATGCTAGGCTCTAGTAATGAGACAAGTATCTGTAGAGATTGCTCATGGGCACCTGATTGCTTAATTTGATCTTTAGTGAAAAGGGTTCAACCTAAAGGTTAATGCAGAACTGGACTTGATAGCTCCCATTCCATGCATATGCAGACATACATTGAGACATTTACCCCAAAATAGACGAGCAACATAACAATGCTAGCTCCAAAACAATATATACATTTCTCTACACATACCCAAATCAATTCATTTCTTAAAAATTAAAATTGACATAAATTCATTCAATTTTAATTACTAATATAGAGTTTTATTAATAAAAAATGGAATCATAATAATTCAAAACTTTAATAATCCCCGTACCTTGAGATCGAACTGTATGGCACCATGTTAGGGTATCAGATTGGGGATATTGAGTGGTCATATCAAAGCAGCTTTTTTGTTCATGAAGACTCTATTATAGACAGTGGAGTAAAGATTTCTCCCCATAAAACTGGACTGGCCCACTTGATGTCTCTCTTTTTACAAACCACATCTGTCACCCAGCCCTCTGGTCTTATGCACCTACTTACTAATCATAAACTTATGTTTAATTCAAATTGAATCTCATCAATGTACTTTTCAAAATGCATTATTAACTCCTCCTCCCTCCCTCCCTCCGTCCCTCCGATTATGTTACAAATCCGTTTAAATCTTCGTGTATATATTTAATAAAAATTATAAATTTTAAAGTATATTTTATAAAAATTATTTTTAAATAAGAAAATTTCTAATTAATTAAAATAGACATCCACCCAAAAAATAAAGAAGTCGAAATTTTGCCACAAATTGTATCTACATACTCATTATTTACAAATCGAGGTAGCGAAAAAATGAATTTGTTAAGGAAACAATTAAAGCCAACATCCACATTCACTCAACAATAAATTTGACCTAGGATAGTTAACTACATTTATTAAATTGAATGCCAATGACCTTCGTATTTTCTTAATAAATTTGACCTAGGATAGTTAACTACAATCCCAATGCCAATGACCTTCATATTTTCTTGAAGCACATTTAAAAGTACTTATCTTCACGTATATATCTTTATTGATTCCTTTATTTAATTTGCAATTTTAGATGGAACATGGATTAATTAGTAAAACTATTTTAAGCCTGATACATCATACAAATGTGTCCATTGAATACCAATCACGATACATTAACAGTAAAAGCATTGTAGTTTTGAAATAAGCGTAATGATACCCACTTGCTTAAAAAAGGTTCATATGCACCAAATTGGTTTGGAGCTCCTTTTGCTGATTAAAATAAAATAAGAACTTCAAAATAATTGACCCAATAGCAAAAAAAAGGTAAATTTAGTCAAACATATAGCCAAAAAAATCATCATACGGGCCATCATGAATTTGGGCAAGCTAGTCATTCTTGACTTTAAAAAATGTTGGCAAAATTTAGTTTAAAAATAGATATCCGACAAATCTAAACACATACATAAAACTTACTGATCATCGAAACATATCGAACCACAAAAAAAAAACCATCATTTCATACCCAAAATCATCATACCATGCGAAAATTAATACATATTCAATAATCAACACATATCCGACCACCAAAATATCAAGCTAGTATTTCTTAATTTCAAGAAATTTAGGTAGAGTTTCCTTTAAAATAGATATCGAGAAAAATCTAAACTGTTTAAAAACTTACAATCATCCATACATATCGAACCACCAAAAAACATCATTCCATACTCAAAATCATCGTAACCATGTATAATTACCCAACTTTACAAAAGGCGGAGAACAAAAATACATATATCAGAAAATAGAAACAACATGTTGAGCACCACCCTTTACTTTACATCTTACACCAAATACATTCTTTCTGACTTACACCAAGTATCCTTGATATATACCCAAAATACATATAATAACATTTACCTTGTATATCTCATCGAGCTCTCTACCATGTCTTTGGTACATAAACCTTTGAAAAAAAAGGTTATCCATCGGCAACGTCCACGACCAACGAATATTGTTTGTAACAAAAATCAGTTATTTATAAGAGAAAGCAAAATGTTAGTAGTATCGCAAGAACGAAACAATTGACACGTGATTACTTAAATATGATTTAAAATTGCAATGATGTTCAAGCGGATAGTTAAACTTATATAGCAATCTTATTGTATTTCTTCTAGATTGTTATTCTCTCTAGAGATAAAGTCATTTATTTATTTTTCCAATACATGAAAGGATAAAATAAGTTTGACGACAAAAAAACTTGTGAACTTGATAAATTCTTGGCGTATGCTTTTATTTAAGCTTATAATTAGATAAGCATACAATCTGACTTAGAATTGATTAAATGGAATTACTCGTGTTTGCATGTTTTGTCATTTTCCATACTTAACAATAAGTGATATGGCATTTATTTGATTTTTTAGGGATTTTTTCTCCTTTACTTACTGGTCAATTAATCCCCAATCTATCTATCTGAAAAATTACACTTGTACGTGTTATGTAGTGCGGAAAATTACAACCATCGGCATTAATGGCTCAAATATATGGGGAATATGGACAATTACAATGATGTTCAATGGATAGTTAAACTATATATAGCAATCTTTATTGTATTTCTTCTAGATTGTTAAGCTCACTCTGAGATAAAAGTCATTTATTTATTTTTCCAATCTGAGAGAGAGGATAAGCGATAAGTTTGGCGACAAAAAAACTTGTGAACTTGGTAAATTCTTGATGTGTATACGCTTATTAAAGCTTATAATTAGATAAGCTGCACCTTTGAAGTAGAAATATCTTCACAATCAAAATTTATTCTAACGTGGCGATAAGTTTCTCCACAAATTAGGAATTGAAAGAAATGCATTAATTATTCCCTTATTTTTATCAATTATTTTCAACAATGATCATCTCCGGATATCGTTCTACATCAAAATAATAACTAACACTTAGAATATATTGTTTTGTTTGCACTTTGCACGAGTTTGCAATGAACAAAATGTTTTGCGACATGTCTTGACCATGATTATACACCACGAGTGTTTGTCAAATTTCTTATTACAATAATTTAAGTAAAGGTATCCAAATGGTTCGGTTTACAAATTTACGATGTTAGCGTATTGGAAAATATAGATAAAAACATTTGAAGCCACACACATGCACTTTATAATCATAGGGTATAAAAAGTTGGTTAAACTACTCTCTTATGTTAGTCATGACACTCAATTTTAATATAAGTGGTTTGAGAATTTTAAGTAATTATTAATTATTTAGTTTTCAATATTATTCCAAGTATTAAATATAATTTTGGTTCTCTCACTATTTTTTTGCTAAAAATAACACTCTTTTATAATATAAAGATAATATAGATAATTAATATTATATTTAAAGTTATACAATTATTTTTTAATATTGTACACAATTCTAAAACGACTTATATCAAAAGCGGATAAAGTATGAATTAGGACAAAGTTTTATATACGGACTTTCGTTCGATCTCTAATACTAACTTTTTACTTTGGAGTTGCTAAAGTTTTATCTTTAAATAAATTACATTTATAATCTTTGGTGACAAAATTTCTTCATTGCATGCAATTATCTTGTCAACTCAATTTATCCCTAACATTCTGATTAAATTTTTTTTATCGTATTATAAAGAGAGTAATAATACTAAAGTCTACAACCACCAAAATTAATAATAACGAAACTAATTTTGTGTGTGCTAAATTAATCTGATTTTCTCCTCACATCTCTCTACTTTGCGGTTTTCAGAGCAATAATTCAAAAGAAAGCAGTTAGATATAACAAATATACCACAGTGCGACTTGCAATTTTCCTCATTTGACATAGCAAATATACAATACATATGCTTGATAAATAATACATATGTGTGTTTGTGCATGTAGAAAAAGATAAATAAACATACAAATTATCTGACTTACAATAATTGAAGACAAACCCACTACAGTAATTTGTCGACATCCACTCTGCAAAATTGCCATTGAAAACACAAATTTATCTGACAAAACTTGGGTCATAATTTGTGCATGCAAATTAAAGCAAAAGAACGAAATTGTAAAACTTGATAGTGAAAAACAACAAATATCATACTTGAATCGATAAACAATTAAAACAATTACATGATATTCGGTGAAACTTTGAATACATGAAAGTTTATTAAATCTAAGAAAAGAATGGGTTGATTTAGATCCCAAAATATTCAAAATGCATTTTGTGTCCGTGCGACTCGAGTTAAAAGTTAGCATTTTGATTTTTGGGGTATTAAAGAGGTGGGATTAGAGATAATAAATGAGGAACATTTTGTGTTTTTCTTGATGTAATTATTGGGGTATTTGGGATTAAGCAATGGTTATGAGTATGATGAGTATCTCGATGGAACAAGGTTTCATTTCAAGATTATGTTTTGGAGTCTCTGTTGCTGCATATAATCCTCTTCCGGTGGAGTCTCACCATTGTTAGAGGAGTTTGGTGCTTCAAGTATTTGATACAATCCTTTCTCTTTTCTCTGTAAGTTATATATGGATTTTGGGTTCTGATGCAGTCAATACAAAAGCCTTGAACCACGACTTGATTCATACAAAACGCAGATTCATTTACTAAAAAACAACATAAAATAATCTCTTACTAATCCAAAATGAAGGCACCAATAACGATAGAAGCTGCGTAATTTAATTACCTCGGTAGTAAAAAGAAATCTTTGCAAAAATTCCATTGATCAAAACAAACCCAAAATTCCTTTCTGCCTTACTTAAGCATCACGACTTGATTCACCTTCTTCCGATCAAGTCCCAAGAACACTACACACCAAAATTGCATGAGCAGAGAAACCCAAGCTCAACCAAGTAAATTTCCTTTAGAATTAAAACCAATAAAACACTCGGTCAAATATCACCCCTCAGAAAAAACACATAAGGATCAAAATTAGACAAAAACCGGATCTTATTATTGATACAAAATTAGATATATCCATATTTGCTCAAAATTAGGTGAAATTAGGCCTTCTTATAAGAGATTCTTGCATAATTAAACCATTAAAATAAACAAAATGACCATACGAAAATCGAGATCACATAATCTAAGCGTCATTTCTAATAGTCATCAATCTTATATATTAAAAAAAGTGTAAAGATTCAAACTTTAGCATAAATTACCTTGATTGTACTTTCTTTCGGAGAAGAAGATTGAGGTGGGTTGTTAATGGAGGAAAATGGAGAACTATAGAGAAGGGGAATGAGGAGAGAGAAAAGAGGCCCCGGCCTTTTGGGTTTTCTTTTTTTTCTTTTAGTGTATTTTCTCTCACATCTTCTCTCTGTCATTTTCATTTTCATTTTCTTTGGATTTTCAAGAACTCTTTTTTTAACTTATCTACACTATGACTCCTAGTAAAAAAAAATCTCTAGCTCCATTTTCATGATCCTCCACATATTAAATGCTTTGCAGATACCACTCCTACCCATCCTAACTTTCAAACCCTAGTATCTGCAGTTACTAAATTTTCATCAATTACACAAATGAATAAAGAGTACTTCTAGAGGTGCGAAATGATGTTACATTATTACATTGGTTAACAATATCACTTGTGATTGGCCATTTAATAAAATAAAATTACGATATCCATGTTGAGAACCCTACAATTAGGAATAAGTTGCAAGCATTTTTGGAATACATTACATCATCAAAGGAATGCTTGCTTATTCATACAAATTTAGATATATCCATACAAATTAGAAGCCTTCTTATAAGATTCTTGCATAATTAAAGCATTAAAATAAACAAAATGACCGTACTGAATCGGATCACATAATCTAAACGTCATTTCTAATAGTCATAAATTACCTTTAGCATAAATTACCTTGATTGTACTTTCTTTCGAGAGAAGAACAAAAAGGTGGGTCATCATTGCAAATTCGATTAATTAAAGAAAACCCAAAAAGCTGAAAACTTGAGATACTTTATATGGTAAAATACTTTCTGTAACAAATTCCTTAATCAATATTTCATGTGAATTGAGAGGCATTCTTGTTTTCAAATCATGCCCACCTATATGTGAATTGAGACTTGAAGGCAACACCTATTTTTGTCACGATAGTAGATCGTATAATTTTACATCATTTGAAATCTAAATTACTTTTAAAATTGGTAATTTTCTTTACATGTACACAATTTTGGAAATGGTGCACTTTCGATTAAAAATTATGGAATTTTGGAGGATTTATACTCTTTTCGTGGTTTACCTCTGCATTACAATTAAAATGTGCATAATAAAGTATGTGGTTCTAGCAATTAAGCATAAAATATATTTCTTAAACTATAAAGCATTTCGATAACCAAGCCACGATTCAAATCAATTAATGAAAGATTGTACTTTTTGGCCCTTGAGGTAATAACCAAGCACAAATTGAAAATATAATAATAAGCGAACATACCGATCAATATCTTTAGCTTCTACAATGTTCCCCATCTAGTGAATAATCAACTTATTGTTGTCTTATGTGAGTGAGTGAGAGGTCACAATTACTGCGGTAGGGTGAAAAAATTAAATGTGAGAGCTTCTTACTCTCTTCTCTCTCTCTGAGTGTCAAACGCACACTTGAAGGAAGTTGTTGCCAATCTTGGGTGTTTATAATAGTATTGCTGTAATAGAAAAAGGAATCCAGAGACTCATGAAAATCATGGAAAATCGCATATTGAAGCAATATCACCAAAACATGATCAAAAATCAAGCTGTAAAACAGAAAAAAGGATAAAACCTTTATGTGTTTGGAGACTCTGGCTTTCTCATTCATGGTCGGTTGCACTTCAAAATTTTACATGGACATGTTTACAACAATCCTCCTTCATTGGTGAGCATGACAATTTCACGGGAAATAACAGAACTCTCTTCGACCAAAAGTAGAATCGTGGTTTATTACTCTACATCTATTGTAATGTCTAGAACTTGCTAAATAATTAAAAAAAAAATTGATAATTTTTTTAATGTCTAAATCTTCTTATAAAAAAATCAAAGGGAAGGAGTGAAAGAGAGCAGAGGATCAGCAGAATTTTGAATAAAGGACATAGTCTTATCATATATGCACGACAGAATGCTTGTGTTCAATATATGCAAATATCGATCTTTTCCCATATTCTACTATTTCAAAGTTGTCACGAGAAAACATCTTGAAATCCATTTTAAACTTAATTTCTACACTTAAATTAATCAACGAAAAGAAAAAAATGAAACCCCGAAGAGCTAAAATCATGGGTTGAATGGCATCTCGATATTTTTTTTGAAATCGTAATGGTACTCTCTAATAGTACCCGATTCGAGAGGAAGGAGAGATTGGGCTAACGATGAGATTGTTGTCCATATTCATCGCCAATTGCACTGGCTAAAAACTTCGTCTTGCGGCGAAATTGATCCCCACCGTCGTCATGCCGTCTTCGTCGTGGCTATCTCTCCGCCGATCCTCTTCGTATCCTGCTTGATATCTTTGACCGATCCGAAAGTTGTCCGTGACGGCAACGCTTGTTCTCTCCTGGCCAAACATCCAAAGACCGCCCTTTCTTAACCTCTCTGGCGGGCGGCTGGCGGAGTTCAAACGTCCGTCGTCGAGTTAGTATTAAATCAAATTAAATCGGAGTTCAGTAATTTGAGTCGTCGCGGTTTGTTTGTTTCATTATTAGAGAGTATGAAGGAGGCTGACCTTGTTTTTTCTTCCGTGTTTTGTTAACTTCAATATAGCATTGAGCAGCTAGATTTATCTCAAGTTTTTAACGGTCCCGATCTTTTAATAACTTGAGCGGGAAACTTAATTTTTTCAAAATCAATTGTGTTTTGTATATATAGATTAGTAAAGATGTTGTGGTTTTTTTTGTAATTTGCATTATGTATTGTGTAACATTTGGATAATTTTATAAAAATTGTAGTTGATTTTTCTAAATTATATAAAAAGATAAATAATTAAAAAAAAATTTATCTAAAACAATATATATTAAAGAACGAATAGAGTATTACTTTTTTCCTTGTGTGAATTTTATTTTTAGTTCTAAAACTACCAATTTTTGCAAAAGACATTCATTGTACAACTTTTTTTTTTGCTAGTTTTTGACTGAAATTAAACACAAGTCTACTTGCCCACTGCCAGGAGGTCTAGTCCACCAACTTAGGTAAAACTTTAGTGTATTCATTGTACAACTTATGATGTGTAATGCATATTTTTTTTAAAGTAATAAATATTCTATACCGGTTAGGACTGAGCAAGTAACCAAATTGGAACCGAAATCACACCAAAAATCGCACAAACCTCACCAATTAAAACTGTACCAACGGTTCCGGCGTATGTGACGGTTTTAAGTGGGTTTAATAACAAAATTTACGGTTCCGATTTGGTTACTAACCAAAACCGCACCATGTGTGTGTATGTATGTATTATTTCTAATACATTCTAAAGTTACTTTTTACTTGAACACGATAAGAATAAACTTCAGTCTTGCATTGTCATTTTTTTTACCAATTGAAATAAGATGATTAGAGGTTATAGAGTCAAAAATTAAGTATTTGGGTTTTGGAATATCGAATTTATTTGATGTGTTACTAGAGGGGCTTATAGCTGAGGGGCCAAATTCGTTAGTTCGAGCACTTGATGCATTGGTTAAGGTCTATGCTATAGTAGTAATAGTTTAATAGATTATTTTTCAAATTAGGTACAGTTAGCATTATATTCTACAAGTCCTCCCTGAAATATATAAGATAGAATTTCATTCTATCTCCAGTATATATTTTTAATTTTTGTGGAACTAGATAAACCTTCTTGCTTGTTATCGAATATATGGTCTCCGTTGTTTTATATAGCGTATTTTTAGTTTTAAAGCACAATTCCTTTATTATAAACTAAAACTATTTTATGTGTCTTACTGTTCGATGATTTGATGGTGAATTTGACATGTTTGGCAGAAGGAGCTTTGGTTCTATGTTTGATATAATTTCCATTGTCGACTCTGTCACTAAGTTAATTGCTCGATGTGAGTTGTGTTAAATTATATTGAAGGCTTAGACTTTTTTGTTGTTTCAATTGGTTTTGGAACCGAAACCACACCAATTGAAACCGCACCAATCACAAGCGGTTTCGTGTACGGTTTTGAATTTATCAAACCGCACCTAATCGGTTTCGGGTGTGGTTTGGACTTTAAACTGCACCATGCTCACCCCTAATGTCGGTCATGCTATAAAACTATAGTGCATTTTCTTTTAGTTTTTATTTTTGAATTAAAGTTTCGGTTACTAAGTCAAGTGATATTAGGATCATGATTTTTTGTTGGACAAAATTCTCATATTTTAGTGGCGTGTCATGATGTTAATCCCGCTCAAATATAGATCAAGTGTAAGGGTGTAAGTCGAGCCAAGTAGCTCGGTACTCGACTCGAGATCAACTCAAAAATATGATTCAAAACTCGAATTCGAAGTTGATCCGAGTCAAATCTGATCCATACTCATTTTCTGTTTAATGATACATGAGTCGAATTCGAGCATACCAGTGTTTGTTCAGATTAGGGTTCGAGTATATCATTTTTTTTCCGAACCATACTCGATACATGCTCGATGGATCATATTCGAATATTGGTCTGATCCATGCTAGTAAGCTAAATATGTGATATTTGTATCAATCTTTATAATTTACAAAGTGTAGTATAAAATTGTGTAAACTTGTACTTGAATAAATCAATGAATTGAATGTCAATTTATATTACATTCTTTATAATTTCTATACATAAATAAAAGTGAAAAATTTTTATACATAAATATTAGTTAAGTAACCAATTTAGTATGTAGTGGTTCAGTTTTAAATGAAATGGTTCATATTTGAAACTCGATTTGAAGGCTCATGAGTAACTCGTTTTGTAAACGAATCAAGCACTTATGAGCCGAGTAAGTCCGAATAATGATCCGAGTCGAATCTGACGCAAAAATAGAAATCCCTTATCGAATTCGAGATCAATTTTTTTGAGTTGAGTCGAATCTGAGCATTAAAGTGTTCGCTGAGATTCGACTCGTTTACATCTCTAACCAACTGTATCGAACCTTGACAAATTCAAAACCCAACAATTCTTCAATCTTCACCGGGCCGGATGGTGCTTCAATTGCTTCACCTAAGAGTAATAAAATAAAATGTTCTTGATTCCATTTGGGCTATTACCCAATTGGAAACCTATATTGGGCTAATCTGAACTTACCCTTTCTTAAAATACTACAGTGTCCTCAAGTGTAGCCCATCAAATCCCAGTTTCGCATCAGGCCCGTTTGTCAAAATATCTGTATTCAATTACGAACCCTTTTAAGTTTTAGCTCCTTTACAGTTTTGGCGGGAAACAATTCATCGTCTCCATCTCTCTGCTCTTCAATGTCCGAAATTCGAGAAATTAAGGAGCTGATGGCGAGCCTTGCATTGAACCTCAAAGCCGCGGATCCAACGACCAGAAATACCGATCCCTCTAACGATCTCTCAATCTCAACCCTGAACCAATCGCTCAACTTGACCGAAGAGTCTAGGGTTAGGGTTTTGGACACTGCACTCTCATTGATGTGCTTAACTGCACCACAGGTCATTATTCTGGCCCTCTTCATAGCTTTTAGGTTTTAACATTTTCATTGAGCTAATTTATTTTTTTGGGTATAATTTTGATTTTGAGTGGTTGTTTAGGTTTTTGATACGGTGATTGAGTATTTTGTGAAGACAATAGTTACTGTTTTATCTTCGTTGGTGAAGTGTAAGGTCTTTCGGTTTGATAAAGAAGAGGTTTTGCGGATTGGTGGCACGATTTCAAGTGAAGACATTGCGGAAGTGATCGAAGCGTGTGCGGATGTTTTGGGGAAATTGGAGGGACTTGGTGGGTCTGAGGGGGTGATTTGTTATGTGTTTTGGATGTTAGTATTGTCAAATTGTGTGCATAGTTATTTTGCTGATGGTGGTTTTGTTGCTGGATGTTTTAAGTTTTCAGGGATTCTTTCTTGCTCGCTACTATATGCTGTTCTAAGAGTGGCAGTATCAGGATCATGCTTCCGACATGTAATGCAATTAGCGCCCATTCTTGATGTAAAATCTGTTGATGGAAGAAGTCTTGCTTTGACAAAGCTGCTGTGCTATTTGCCTAGAGAAATATCCCTCAAGAGCCAAGAAATTCCACTGAGGTGTGTGCTAACAGGATGTACTAACTCAAAATGTTGCTTCTTTTTATTTACTTTATCTCATTGATATTGTGGGCTCTCTATTCTACTTGTATTTTAAACATGGTTCCGGCTAGGTGAAGTTGAAAATTAACTTCACAAAAGTGAGTTGTTTGGTTTTGCCATACAATTTTAATGTATTGGTAACACATTGGTGTAAAACCATACAACTCACTATGGTGAAGTTGATTTTCAACATCAACTTCACCATAGCCGGATCCAATTTTAATATATTGGCAACACATTGGTGTAAAACCATACAACTCACTAGTCATCCCTAGTCATGTCATGAATTAAATAAGAACATATTACACTTTCTAGTGAAAAAAACCCTAAAGAATTAAGCATATATATATATATATATATATTCTTGTTAAAGTCAAAAGCATGTACATTTGGCGTACTAAAGTGGACTATCATTTTGGAACAAACATAATATCATGTGTGGTCGCCTCATCGTCGGTGTTAATACTCAACACCTTCAACTACATTGTGTCTCACTGGTGAATTAGAATGAAGTAAAGATTTGATGTACAAAGGCACCTCCGTATAATCTTGTACAATTCAAGGGTTAAGTTTGAGATGCTGTCTCATGCGAATTAAGTCCATGAATAATTTTAAAAGTCTGTATCAATGGAATTTACAAAGAATCACATTACTCGCTAAACTTTACTTGATTTGGTTGTGCATTTTTCATTCGTCTTCATTTACTTTACTATCAATTTCTTTTGCAGGTTACTGTTTTGGTATTTTGATCCACTTATTTTAAAGCATGACGTGTCAAAGATTCTGCAAGAATCTACTAAAAGACCTTTCCTTTGTTTAAATACTGAACTTTATGAGAGGGTTGAATGGCGTTCTACAGTTTTATGCTTGGCAATTTCTCCTTCTATGTTCATTGAAACCAGGAATCTGCTGCATAACTGGTTTCTGTTGACGTAAGTTTCTCTTTTCAGGATTTCATCTTTTGATATAATTAGTTGCTATTTCTTATGGGGCATGTGTTATAAATTCTAACTCATGTTTATATTGGTAAAACTTAAATTGCCTATACTTTTACCAGCTAACTCATCAACTTCAGAGGGGTGGGTCAAATATTATTTCTTCTTTTTGAGTTTCTTTAATAAGAATGGTTATGTAGCTTTGACTGTTTCCCATGGCTGTATATACTTGTCCGCAGTTTTTTCCAAGTTACAATCGTATAACATCAAAATATTTAACATGATCATCAAAATTATCTGAACTACATTTTCAACTTACTTTCTAGGCTTGGCTAACATAACAGGGGTTTGGCTTCTGTATTGGAGCTTCAAATTGAATTTGTGTCACTGGTACTAGATACAGTTTCCAGACCGATGAGATGGGGCATATCATCAGAAGTGGGTTTAATGCTTCCATTTTCTCCAGCATATTTTCCCTATGAGCACCAGCTATTGAGGATTTTAGATGGACCCTTGACATGTGGAGATTTTCTAAATTTAGTTCATAGTATAAGCAAGTCGGTTTCCCAGACTGTAACAAAAACTGCAATGGTAGATCACAAGTCTATGTGGTAAGTAATCTGTCCATACCAAAACAATTGTGGTGCTTTCCTGAACCGATTTGAAATGCTCATGTTTGAGCTTTTTGTCTAATAGGGCTATGGTGATGAACTTCCCAGATTGGTTCTATTTTGCCTGTGTGTTACTCTTCTCTGCGAGAAGTTTTCGAGACAGTTTCCTTTTATGTTCACACTTGGAGATGTGAAGAATCAGAAATCACTAGAAGAGGGAGCACTTTGTTCTGCTGCGGCAAGGTACATTGCCTGGATTCTGGACCCCATTAGTAAATCTCATCAGGATATGTTAGCTGAATATTTGACAAAAATAGCAGGGTCATTCACTCCCAAGCAATATGGCTCAGATAAACATAACAAAGCTGCAAGTTTTTACAATACGAAGCTCAAGAAACCTAAAGTTCAAGATGACATTAAAGGTTACCTATGGGAGTATGATTTTCAGATAATTCAACTCTGGCTTAAGGAAATTCAAGATGTGTACATTAGGTATAGTAATAGTACTGTTAACAGTTCATCTGAAGCAAAAGCAGCACACAAGCTACTAGACTTGGACAAAATGTATTTTTTAGAAGAATCTTGTTGGGCATCTTGATTGGGTGTTCTGATCAAATAAACGAAGATGGTTGTGAACTTCTTCTACATTATACTGCAACTGGTACAATATTTCAGTCAACAAATACCCAAAGCGCTGGATTGAGGCATAAAAGGCAGAATTCAGAATTGCAGGAAGGCTTTATCAAATGGATTGAAAATTGTAATAGAAAGGAGGCTGAGAAAGGTGCATGTCTTGTCTTCCATTTAACTGATGTCACTGAGAACATGTTGGCCTCGTTGTGTGAGACTGAAGAAAGTGAAGTAGATTTCATTTGCCGGGTGAAATCAAGGGCTGGCAAATATTTGGTTAAATGTGTTCGGAGACTACTCCAATTAAAGGTTCATGAAGATGTTTTGATGAAAAGGGACCTCCACAATAGACTGGTTAGATGGAGGCAACAAGGCAAAGATGTCTTACATGGATATAAGGATCTAGATGATGCCATTGATGCCATGAGTAACACATTATCTTCCATGTGAATTAGAGTTATATAGTCTTGTAAATTGTAATTTACTTTTTTGTATATGTAAAATTTTGTGTCAGACATCTGCAAAAGGAAATTCAATTATTGGTTTATTCATTTGTATCTATCTATCTATCTATCTATCTATTATATATATATATATATATATATATATATATATATATATATATATCTGCAATGCTTAATTCTCTTTGAACTCTTCAGCAATAAGTGGCTATGGTAGTTGACAGTTTGTAACTTTTCTGATTCTTAATGCTACTGGCAAGTCTCAAGTCCTTTTTCTCTTTGAAACAAGAAGAAATGGTAAATAGTTATAATATGCATTAGAAAATCTATTCCCCTCTAAAATGAATACATTAAAGAAGTTCATAAAGCGAAACTCGGCAGGTAATTGTATTAATCAATCCATTATGTGCTAACAAGAGTTTACACAATGTAGCTTATTTGGATACAAGAAGCTTGTCTACAATTGTCTTATAATTGTATCAATTAAGCAATCTAATGTAGCTTCTCTTAATACATGAAGCTTATTAACACTCATCTTCTAAACCTGAAAACGCCAACTGGTGCGTACTTTGACTATACAATTTCACCAGAAAAACCTAATGTCGAGATTATTTTTCCACAGCACAGGAGTGTGTTTTATTGAAGTATTATTTACCGAAGATGATTTGATCTTTAGACCTTCATTAATTTTGCTGGCCCTTTGATGCTGCTTGCTTATTATGTTCAAGCTGCAAACAGCATCTCTACTTCCAAACTGTTCTTTTATCCAAGGAGATCCCACCTGGGTTTCCTCCCCATTCTTCAAAAATAACCAATTGGTTCTTAGTCGGCATCAGCCATGAGCGAGGGAGATGATACCTGAAACAAACTCATCAGAAATACTCAGGCATTGCTTACACAAATGACATCTGAAATGACTGAAAACTCATCTTACCATTTCTGTGAGGGTTCTCCACAACCGGTGAGGCATTTGAACTCGGTATAAGTTCCAGCATATTTGCAGGTGCTGCAGCCGCCTTGCCTTGCTGTATATCCAGGCCAGTGGCGTCCGAAACTTTGGCCATTTATCCACATTTGGCCTTTTCCCATGCTACTCATATCTAAAGCCAATGGGTCATTTCCTGCTGGAGCATCGAAAGTGGTCTGCAAAGATAAAAAAAAGTAAATGGGAGAAGGTTACTTGCATGTTTGTGCGTACAGGGGCGGATCTAAAAAAATTTCTCTTCAAGGCGGATTTTAGCTAATTTGAACTAATCATAATAATGTCTACATATTGCAATAAATATTCATAATCTAAACTACAAAAAAAAATTTTAATAAAAAATATTTAGATACAATTTAGAAGACAGAAGTAGAATGAATCTACGTTTGTGTGTACTTGTATTTAAAATATGAATGATTTTTTTCTTGCCCCCTCCAAATTTAACTCTTCTATTAATTTGTCCTCTTAAATTTATTCACTTGCATATTTGCTCCTACCACCTATAAAAAAAATCAAGCAAGGGCAGCTGCCTATGCTACCCCCTTAATGAATCCGCCCGTGTGTGTATACTTTTTATATCTATGCATCTAAACAAACACATACACACTCATATATGATATAAATTGGATAGAAAGCAGCATCAATTTGGAATCAGATAAAATTTACCTTGTACCATGATAGGGGTTGCTTTTGCGCCACTGACGATCCTTCAACCCACTGAACAGAAGAACCTCCTCCAAAATTATGAAGACCTGAAGATTCTCCTTTCAAACCAACCTGCTCCAGCAATATGCAAACATGAGATACTATCAGTTAGTTTCTAATAGCTATTTTAGGGGTGTATACGCAACAACCGCCAAACAGTATTGTGACATTGTCTTCTCATATAAATCAGTAACTTACTATATATATAGTAATCCCTATATCCTGAGAAAAGGTTGCATTTTCTTTGTAAATGCTATTACAAACAAAATGCTACTCTCTCTCTTGTACTTTTTATTCTGATGGAGTACTTCTACCTTTTCATTAATTTGTGAAAAATTACACGATTTTCTTTCAAATAATAAATAAAAAAAATGCAAGTAATCCTTAAACCTGCTGATGTGTGCTTCCTTTTCCTTGAGATCTAACCATATTCCCATACCAACATACATGTAGCTTCAATTCTCAAGTTTCTATAGAATTTCATGCAAAGCATTCTAGTTATTTATTTATTATTATTATTATTATTATTTAATCTTTCATTTGTCTTTTGTTACTTTTCTGATATATAGTTTGGAAGAGACAAACAGATCAGTAGATATTATAAAAGCAAACCTTGTAAGACCACTTCTGCTTTGTTAAGTCCCATGTTCCCCCATTGAGACCACTTAAGGTGATTGGACCAAGAATCCCTGCGTCCATTGTCTCATAATGCACGCCAACATTCTGAAATTTATATCAGAAAATTAAATTATAGAGGGGTTGGGATATTATTGTCACCATCCATATAATTATTTGAAACACCATAGATATACAGGAAGTTTGATAACTAACCGGAAGGCCCATAGTTGAACTTAGCAAGGAAATCTTGTTAATGCCAGCTCTTAACTTCACGCTGCCAGTGAAAAACAGTTTTGGAGTTGCCAACTTTCCATAGGCAATTCCTATCATATAACATAAATTGTAACATAAGTTATAGAAAATTGAAAGAATATAGACAAAGGTAAACAGTGACAAGTATGCATGCAGTTTTAGCTATTGCCCTTCTAAGGTAATACTACAATCTATTTATCTTAAAGATGCCTAGGTTTTGCAAGAGTGACAATCCCTTTGTGCCATCCCAAAAAGGAAAGTATGATATCCATTTTGGGATGGAGCGAATACATGCTGTTGGTAAGGGTTAAATGAACCGAGTCGAGCCGAGTATTGAGTTGCTCAGATTTGATTCACAAAATTTATCGAGTATAAAATAAGGTTTTATTGATGCTCGTTTAGCTCCCAAGCCGAGTACGATCTCGAATCGAGCCCGAATAGTTTGAACTTTTCGAACGAAGAAAATTGCAATTTGAGAAAGTTCAAGTAATTTATCGAACTTTATAATTTGATCATATTTGAATTATTTATATTTCAAGTTGAGTTCGAATCGAACGTTTATTCGAGCGAATACAAATCGAGTCCGAACTATTTGCTCATTTTATAGCCTTATCTGTTTGGGTATTCCATCCCAGAAATATCAGCTGCCACTAATCGTTAATAAATCTACAAGAACAAAGATGCGGCAGATATGGGAAATCATTCAAGCAGCCTCATTGAAATTTTCATAAATCCCAGAAAAGTTCATTTACCTGATGGCTGACCATTGACGAAAACCTGCAAAGTATGACCTGCTGACGTAATGCTGATAATAGGATCCTTCCCGTTCTTCAGAAACCCTTCGTCTGCTGGTATGTTCACACTGACAAAATAAAACCAGATTCACCAAAGATTGTAAGAGTTGGTCTGTGTATATAGCCAACACAAATTTTTCTAATAAACCCAGAGAATAATTTATTATTCAAAAAACTTACTCTGTGAGATACCACAAATAGTCTGACCAATCCCTAGTGACATTTAATTGCTCATGCAACCCCCACATTGAAAGTGTATCAGTATCATCAGAGGTTGGAGCTTGTTCATTGAATGATTGCCAAGGGAAAGCTCCACTACCCGCAGGAAGCATCTTCAAATGAACACCATTGGCGGCAGTCTGCTAAAATATTTGGTCTAAATATTAGAATTAGGAGTCCTAGAGGTAATGCTATGGAGTGGAGGAAAATACAATCTACAGAAGAGAAAATTAGACCAATTACACATACAATCCCAAAATATTTTTCTAAAACATCTGTCAATATAAAAACTATGAGATTACAAATCTACTGATAAAAGAATTAATCTTTTCAACATGACACTAATAAATGGTCTTGGTAAAGGGTATGATTCCTTACTCTTGCAGTGTTGTAAACTGCATTCTTGCAGTCAGGAAGAATGCTGATGGACCAAGGAGGCAGGTCATACTGCATATTAAAATATGTCACTTTTGCCCAGGATTCTGTATCATAGTTAGCGAGAAATGCAGCACAAGCCCCAAAATTTGTCCTGTACTCGTGAGCCTGTAAACGAAGATATACACACACACACACATATAAGAAGGGGACTACATTTCAAAAAGAAAAAAAAAATGGTAACTACGAAATATGGTTATATTGTTCTCTTAGACAACTCAATTAAACTAACCTCCGCATTTTTGCCAAGTGACCACACTGTAGGGTTTACTGAAACTAAAGCTGGTTCACACTGCTTGATGACTTTGTGCAAATTTGTCAAATGGCTATATTTTGGTTCCCTTGGTAATCCTAGTATACAGTAGATAATCCATCATGACCAACACGAAAAGATATTACAATTTGCATATAAATGTACACACAGAAAAGGATTCCTCAAAAGAATCAAGTTCTAGCCCTCTTTTGCAAATATTGTGTGTACACACACATATACCAGTTATATACATTAGTAATTGCTAACTTGCAGAAAGAAACAGCCATGATACAATTAAGTAACCAAGTAACATACATCTAATTTGTAATCGTGTATGCATACCATATTCATCAAGGGGAGCATCATAATCATAGCTAGTAGCAATGAACAGACCAGAAGACTCCCGGCCAAAATTTGTTCCGCCATGATACTAAGAATCAAGTAAGAGGTTATTTAGGAAGAAAGATAAACTTAACTCAATTTAATACAAAAAACATGACCATCATAATATTTTTTTATCAGAAACACACTTACCATATAATAATTAAAGAACGAACCCTTATTCTGTATGAATCTTGCAATTGAAAATGCCAGGTCCTCTGCTGGTCTATAAGGGACTGGTCCACCAAACTCTGTGTACCTGTGATAACGAGAGAGGAATAAGAACACGTGAAGTTTCCAAATGGTTAGATAAATTTATGACATTGTGACAACGAAATATCTGTTGTGAATTACCAGCCAGTCCAAACTTCTGTCCACATTTTGGGTTTGTAGGGCTTGGTAGGAAAAAAGCCTTCACAATAGAAACCATTGCAAGTGTCTATCTGATATCAGGATCAAAGAATATGAGTCCTAGTCATTTATATTTTATTCACAAGTTATGTCTAGTAGCAAAATTTTTGAGTAAACTCCTTCTATCCTTCACAACTAAACTAAATTCACCCAAATAATGATGGCTTAAACTATAATTTTCTTCCATCAAAAAATAGAAAAGACAACTTTTATCAAATGTGCTTACTAATGGATCAGGGGTAGTTTCTTGTTTACACATGATCCATGGGACGCCAGTATTAAGACCGACTGCCATATTCGCAAACCATTTCGTATAAGCTTTTCCAGGAGCACCAATTTCCCATTCTACCGGTCCATATTCATTCTCAATCTGGGGTGTAAAATTAATAAGATTATTACACATTAATTTTCTTGACTAATGGTGAATTAAGAGAAGATTGAAAAATCAGAATCAATGTAATAACTCCTTTTCAAATAATTAGCTATTTTTTTTTTCCTAACCTGAGACATTATTATTGGGCCACCTTGAGGTTCAAAAAAATTTTCTGACTTCATCATGTTGACAATTTTTTCCGTAAATCCTTGCATTGCCACCTTCATTTGAGTCAAAATCAGTAAATAAATCAGATAAATTACTAAAAACTTGGGCAGCTCATATAAGTCATCAAATACTGCTTTTTTTCACGTAACCAACCTTGAATGGGCCGTTATCTGTTCTAAAAGACATACCGGGCACATATTTCAGCCAAGCAGGAAATCCCCTGCATCAAAACAGAGCAGAAAAATACATATGTAACTTTTAAATATCTATAAACATATACTATTACGTGACAGATGAAAAATACTAAAAATTATATATAATATATGCAAGAATAAGTTCCCCCACCCCCCTAGTTCACAGAAATTCAGTGTTGATTATATACATACATATATATATATATTAGCCAATAGCAAATGTCCGTGTCTCCTAAGACTTACATATATATTTATCCCAAACTGTCTGCAGTATCTCCACTATACCCAAAGTTTATCCACTTTGGAATTAACGTGTAGTTCCACTCAGCACAAACATAGGGGCCAATCCGAAGATGAACATAAAGGCCAGCTTGCTGAACCAATCTGATGAATTTAACCAGATCATATCTACCTTCAAAGTTATACTAAAAAAATAAAATAAATAAATATTCAGGTTAGAATAAAGAAAAAAACAAATAAATCATATATATGTATGGAAACTAAATACCATGAAATTTGGCCTTACTTTTCCAGGAGATGGCTCATGCCCATTCCAAAATACATAAGTCTGTATAACATCCAAGCCTCCAATTTTAGCCTTTTGAATAAGATCAGGCCACATCTACAATCACACCAACAATTAAATCACCATATTGACCAAAAACTAATTTCATAACCTCCAAGAAAAACCCATTTGTAAAATGGGCAACTAAATCTAAATATTTATAACAATACAAACCACATTGGGAATTTAATACCTCAGGTGTGCTTCTTGGGTAGTGAATAGACCCAGAGATGAGGATTCTTCTTTTCCCATTAATAACAATAGCTTTGTCATCATATGTAACTGTGGCAGTAACCGAAGAGAAAACCCATGAAAATATGATTATAAAGACAAGTAAAATGTTGCTGATTCTCAACATGTGACACATTGAACCCATCACTGGTAATGGGGGTGGTCTTTAATTTTTGAATTTGTTCTTCACTTTACAAAAACCAGAAGGGGGAAAAAGTATCAGAGAAAAATGATGAGAGTTTTGTATTGTAATCCCTTCTTTTTTTTATTTGCTTTCTTTGAGAGGAATGCTATGGATATTTATAGTAGTATAAAAGTGTTGTTTGGAAGTTGCAGGAAAGGGAGGGTAAAGCATAGTTGGCGGAGTAGTAGACTATTACTGGTTTAAAACAAATTTAAATATATTTTTTTACCTTTTACCTTTTACCTTTTACCTTTTCTTATCTGTCTATCTTTGGAATATTGGTCAAAATATTAGTCCCTATTTCTATTTCTATTTTTATTTTTATTTTTATTTTTATTTTTTTCCCGACTCTATCTGAAAATCATATTATCCCTTCTGTCTGGAGAGATGATGCTTTCAAGGCTGAATTTATCAATTTAGCCTAATTATAACTGTACATTATTTTACATAGTTGTATATTTAATACAGAAATTGATATATTTACATAATTTTTTAATATTTTTAGACGTAGTACATGGCCCACATGTTAATTTATATGTCAAATTTTTATTAGTTAATATGTTAGTTATACGTGTAGAAATATTAAAAAGTGATGTGAAAATATCAATTTCCTTAATCTAACAATGAAAGTATCATTTATATATTATCTATATTAGAATTTAGAAGGGAATTGATATTTTTACAAATAAAAATATTTATTCTAGAAGTTTCTTTTAGTATGAATAGTAAGTGGGGTTCACTATCATGTAAGAGAGTATCTTGTGGAGTTAACATTTTTATTTGTGAAAATATCAATTCTCTATTAGAATATGTTTCCAAATTAGGGACCCTATCCTTTCTTCCTATTTTATACTATATGAACTAGTAATTGTTCATGCATGAAAGAACGGCCTAACGAAATTTTTTTTCTCTCTCCGTTTTAATATGAAAATTAGAATTAATTGGAATTGTCATTATGCTTTTCTGCCCAAATCAATTAAAATGAATCTGAATCGTTTTTGTATTTTTTTTGTCTAAATTCAAATTGGATTCTATTTTATTATTATAGATTTAAGACATGATCAAAACAATTTTAAGTATTAATATCTTAAATATGTCTAAATATATTATATTATATAGTAACTATATTTTAAAGTTATATAAGAAAAGAATCTCCTACTTTTTGTAAAGAGAGACGGAAAGATTAAACGAGAAGTGGTTAGTGAATAATTAATTAACCCAATTTACGTTATACGTAGACTACATGTATGACTAAGAGTGTAAATGAATTGAGTTGATTCGAGTATTGAGTTGTTCAGATTTAATTTATAAAATTTATTGAGTATAAAATAAAATAAGGTTTGATTGAGGCTTATTTAGCGAGTCGAGCACGATTTCAAATCAAGCCCGGGTAGTTTGAACTTTCGAACTAATATGATCCGAGTATTAATAGAAAATTACAATTTGAGGAGATTCGAGTAATTTATCAAAATTTAAAATTTGTTTATATTTGACTCATCTATATTTCGAGTCCAGTTCGAATCGAACTTTTAATTGAACGAGTATGAACGAGTTCAAACTATTTACTCATTTTATAGCCTTATGCATGACTGTCATTACATGTGTTCATATTGCTTTTTATTTAAAACAAGATTTTAGAAGTCATTTTTGTGATTTAAAAATAGTTTTAATTCTTCTTGATCTTCCAAAGGTGTCCCAAAATCAGTCTTATTTGACTTTTAATTTGATGTATGTGACGCCCCCAAAATTAGGTATACGTCACCCATCTTGGGTTGCCACTTACATGGTACAAAATTCAAATACAACTTAATAATACAACTGTCGTGTACAATTCGACAAAACATAAACTGTGAGTTTGAATATAAATATTGTATACTAGAGATTATACAAACTCAAAAGGAGTCCTTATTACAATTATTATTACACTATTTCACGTAATAAGGAGGACTACTAATGCTATCATCCGTCCGGTCACTCCGCTCCCCGACTAGTCCTCGCCACGCTCTCATTTCTGAAGAGAACAATAAAAGTAAAAGGGTGAGCTCAACTAGCCATGTAGAAAATATTATGACTAAGATAATGCGTAATATATTATCGTTAGCCTTCAATAAGTGTTAAACCGATACAATATAACAACCATCAAGTTTAACTACAAATGAACAAGCAATCCATTAAAAGAGTTAAGAGAGAATAAAATCTACTATCTTTTATGATTTAGAAGGTTTTTCATCACTTTTATCACCGGGACTTAGCTTAATAAATAATCCACATCATCGAATCACCCCTACGCACTACGGCCAAGGATATTCTTTAGATCACGACCACACAATTATCCATGCACTACGGGCCAAGAATATTTGTGTATTCATTAATGGTCATGATCATGCCAACAACTCATCCATCAATGCACTACGGGCCAATGAGACTTTTACCACATCATTTGTAACATTACTACCATGATGATTACAATCAATAATTTCGTCATAATCATACCAAGTCCATCTATGCACTATAGGCCACGAGATGACTTTCAACAAAATATAAACATGAGGATGATGACAATGATATAAGAATTCAATAAAACAAGCTCAAGAATTATTTTATCCAGGAGCTAATAACGTCCAAATTGTTAACATGATACTGCTTTGTAGAGTAAAATTCAAGAATGCTCGTAAGAATATTTCCACGAAAAGATATCGGATGAAGCGCAAAATATCAAGGATATTCCACTAATTTCATGGAGTATAAAGTCAAAACTTTAACCAACCGAGTATAATAAGGAATGAAATAACAAAAGAAATCACCGTGCATGCGATAATCACATAAAGGTGTTATTCCAACAGAATAATAAATAATCGGAATCAGTCCAAAATAAAAACGCATGCATGTGATATTTCCAACAAAATAATAAAGACGGAATCAGTCCTACAGAAACACACGTACATTATACTCCAATAGAATAATAAAGACTTTTAATCAGTCCAAATGTAAAAACGCAGATAGGATATTCCAACAGAATAATAAAGACTTTTAACCAGTCCGACGTAGAATGCACATACGGATTTTCCAACGTAATGATAAAGAATGGAACAATGTAAGAATTTCACCAAGTATAGGGTAGCCACAGCATATCAAAGTTTATTCCAACGTAATAATAAAGAATGGAATAATGTAAGTTCTCTTCATGGATAAGAAAGAAATAATACTCCCTACCTTGAAAAAATCGGATAATCGGAATAAATGAGTAAGCAGATTTCTCTTTCTTTCTCTCTATAATTTCTCTCTATAATAATCGCCTAAAGTTTTTGTGAATTGATGAGAAATAAAGAAAGAATGAGCTTCTATTTATAGGAAAATATAGTTTCAATAATCGCACGCTTTGGGCCTCGAAAATTACAATACAATTCCTCCCACTTTTTTTTTATTTTTAATTTAGTCCTGCAAGTATTATCAATCTTGCACCAACTCCCCTAATAGTAAATAATGTGAATCAATAGTTCAATCATGTGAATCAATAGTATAATCATGTGAAAAATACGAATTACAAAGATAAGACCTCCATCTATACCTCAATTTTTAACTTAGTCATGCAAGTATTATCAATCTTGCACCAACTCCCCTAATAGTAAATAATGTGATTCAATAATACACATATGGGAACAAATAGTTATATAAGCATGTGCATTAGTAACAATTAATTACTCATTTATCCGATAAATTACCCGATTTATCAATATAACCCCTAGACATCAATTATCATCGGAATAAATATCGATTTTCACTAACACAAACAATTCCAACATAATGAAACTATTTTTTTATCAAAAATATAAATTTTAAAATTTCAAGTTTGATTTTTCCCAAAAAAGTCAACTGTTGACTTTTCGACCAAATAAATAATATCGGAAAATTTTGTGTTTATAGACTATTTTACTAATTTCGCCACGTTCCGGACTCAAATATCACGTCTGCGTCTCCAAATTCAACTCCTAACAACATTCATCTTTAATATTATAACTCACAATATTTATCAACCAAAAATCGTTCCTGGAAAGAAGGGCTTTTCAATAAGGATTTCTCCTTATCATGCCGCAATTAGGTGACCAAACCTCTCTTGATAGAACTTCTAGACATTGTAAATATTGCGCTTTATAATATGAATAATTTTGTCATCTCAAGTATTAATTTAATAAAAACATTTTTATGCAGATGATGATCGACCATAATTGAATCCATAATACGATAGATATGATGCGTTAATTCTCGTAGCAATAATTGAGTATAACCGAAAGACTTCTCATGTAAGCATCAATAATCAATACCGTGTAAATGCTACTATGCAACCACGCCAGATTCATCGTATTTTTAACACCGGGTGTTTCAACAGCTAATCAGTAAAACTTCCGCCGTTATTTTCATAAAGTATTTTGTCGCTTTTCTCGATCCGGCAAATAATTCCGTTAATGGGGGTCCACCAATGATTGTGCTGCAGTATCTAATATTCCCCGTTAAAACGAATATTCCCAACCAATCGAATATTATATAACAACTTATGTACTTTGCAAAATTTGTAAATATTACCCACAACTATAACATTATATCAAATCCACACCATAATATTCAAAAATATATTTCGAGAAAATTTAATCTTTATTCAAAAAGTTGGGGTCTTACAACCTCCCCTTCTTATGAAATTTCGTCCTCGAAATTAGGGTGCGTACCTGGTATGTCGAAGAGGTGGGGATACCTTGATTTCATTTCAGATTCTAATTCCCAAGTCATTTCCTCAACATCGTGGTTTCTCCACAAAACTTTGACTTGAGGTATAACCTTGGAGCGTAGAATATGTTCTTTCTTATCCAAGATTTTAACAAGAACCTCTTCATACGTTAAATCTTCCTCTATTTCGTCCGGTTCTAACTCAATAATGTGGTTCGGGTCTTTCACATATTTACGTAACATGGATATGTGAAAAACGTTATGAACACGAGACATACTTCAAGCAGAACGCAAGTCTATAAAGCCACGCCCTCTACTCGATCGAGGATTAAAATGGGCCAATGAATCGAGGATTGAGCTTTCCTCTTTTTCAAAATCTTGTAACTCCTTTCCATGGAGCAACACGTAACAACACATGATCTCCAATATCGAATTCTATGTCCTTTCGATAAAGATCAGCATAACTCTTTTGTCGATCTTGTAAGGTTTTTATACGTTGTCGGATCATTTGAACCTTTTACGTAGTCATACGTACCAACTCTGGTCCCAACAACGTTGTTTCACCCACCTCATCCCAAATCTACTGTAGAACGACACTTTCTTCCATACAACGCTTCGAATGAAGCCATGCCAATACTTGCTTGATAATCGTTGTTGTAGGAAAACTCCACCAATGGTAAGAACTTGTCCCAACTTCCTTGAAGTCAAGGACACAAAGTCTTAATAGATCTTCAAGAGTTTGAATCGCCCTCTCCGATCGCCTGTCCGATCGAGGATGATATGCCGATCTGAATCGTAAATCCGTGCCCATAGCTTTTTGCAAACTAACCCAAAATCTTGAAGTAAATCTTGGGTCTCGATCAGAAACTATGGATACTGGCATACCATGCAATCTTACAACCTCGTTTATGTACATACGAGCAAGACGTTCAAGTGTATAAGTTTCTCGTATCGGTAAAAAATGAGTAGACTTGGTCAATCTATCAACAATGACTCAAATCGCATCTATGCATTGAGAAACTTTGGGAAGACCGGTAACGAAATCCATGGTAATGTGCTCCCACTTTCGTTCTAGAATTTCAAGTGGTTGCAATGGACCTTTTGGTACTTGATGCTCCGCCTTGACTCGTTGACAAGTTAAACACCTTGAGATAAACTCATTATCTCTCTTTCATATTGCACCACCAAAATGTATGTCAAGATCACGATACATTTTGGTACTCCCAAGATGGATTGCAAACGGTGTGTTGTGCGCCTCCATCATGATTTTATACTTTAAATCAGGGTCGTTAGGAACACAAAGTCTGGAGTTGACTCGAAGTATTCCTTCCTCATCGATTCTTGCTTCCGGCATAACACCTTCTTGCACTTTCTTCTTTATACGCATTAGCTCCAGGTCTGTAGCTTGAGCAGCTTTAACTTTATCGATTAAAGTCGGTTCTACTCGTATATTCGCTATCATCATATGGGTCCCTGGAGTCTTTAACTCTATCTCCATCCTTTGCAAGTCACACAAAATGGGCTTTTGTGTTGTGAATATTGCACTCGTGCATTCAGATATGATCTTCTACTCAATCGTCAACTACCACGCTCGCTTTTCCGGGATGGTATTGGATGGTATGATCATAATCTTTCACAGTTCAAGCCAACATCGTTATCGCATGTTGAGTTCCTTTTGAGTGAAGAAATATGTAAGGCTTTTATGATCCGTAAAGATCTCCACTTTATCTCCATACAAGTAATGCCTCCAAATTTTAAGTGCAAAGATAATAAATGCCAACTCTAGATCATGAGTAGGATAATTCCTCTCATATTCTTTGAGTTGTCTTGAGGCATAAAGGCTATGACTTTCCCATGTTGCATGAGAACACATCCTAACCCTTTGCTTCAAGCATCATCGTAGATGACAAATCCTCCGAACCAGATGGTATTGTCGAGCAGTCTTTGAAATGAGTCTCCTTTGAGTTCTTGAAAACTCTTCTCACATTCTCGCTCCAACCCATTGAACTTTGTATCTTTCCGAAGTCACCGAGTTAATGGAGTAGCGATTCGAGAAAAAATCCTTCCACGAATCTCAGATAATAACCAATTAAACCGAAAGCTACGATTTGATTCTTCGATTTGGGTTGCTCCCACTTTGAATAGCTTTCAATCTTTCGTCAATCAATGGATATTCCATGACTTGATACTACGTGTGTAAGACCCCAACTTATTATAAATAAAATTGAATTTTCCTTTATTCATTATTCTAAATTAATAAGGGTTAATTTGATATAATTCTTTGGTTATGGGTGAAATGTGCAAAGTTTACAAAAAAAAGCAAGTGGTTGTAAAATATTCATTATTGTTTGGGAATATTCGTTTGGTCGTTGAATATTCTTTTTTTTAGGAATCTCCGTATTTACGCCAGTAGCAATCATTGGGGGCCCCATAACTAAAAACTATTGGATGAAGGAAAACGACAAAGATTGAGTTTTATAAATAACGACGTAAATTGTTACCGCTAACACCGTTGGGTTACTCCGTGGTTAAAATACGAGAATACGCGTGGTTGCATAAAAAGGACACCAGTATTGCACAAATATTATTGAATTATTGATCCTTACGTAAGAAAGGCACTACTCAATAATTGTTACGAAGAGTTATTGCTCAATATTATATTTTATTGATTCAATAATTGTTGCGTTGATATTTATATTATTATGTTTCAATAATTGTCACTGCACAGTATTTTCCATTATCAGATTAATAATTCATATTATTTGAATAATATTATCAGATAACATTATTGGCAATGTCTAGAAAGTTCTGTCAAGGAGAGGTTTGGTCACCTAATCATACGCGCCGAAGTGAGAAATCCTTATTGGAAAGCCCTCTTTCTGGAACTACCGGTTGTCATAAGATCGTGATTCTGTAATATTAATTTTTTTTTAAAATAATTAATTATTGATTATTATGATAAAGAAAATATTTATTTTATGTGGATATAGATGGAGAAAATTTTTAATGTGACAATTGTTGAAAATTAATATTTTATCTTTTTCTAATAAATTAATTCATTTAAATATATTATTTTAATAATATATTAACGATGATATTTTTATAATGGATGTGGGATATATGAGTATATGAGGAGGTAGAGTATTTTGTGGCATTAAATGTTTAACATATGTTTTGTGTGTGTTACAATGGACACAATTTCGATCAAAATTGATTATAGAATCGTAAAATCTCCCGTTTGTGGATTTCGGTCAATTTCGCTTGGAATTTGGAAAAATTTTCTTACGCAAAGTTGTAGAGAATGGAATTTCCCATGGAAAACGCGAGTTTCAATTTTTCTGATAAACGAGCTATTTTCTACTTAATTATTGAAGTTTCGGAAGATAAAATAATTTTATTAAATAATGGGTGGGACCCACTCTTGTTTGAACATGTGGGCCTGAAATTGGGTCAAGGTTGGTGGTGGCTGATTTGGTTCAAAGGCATGCGTAGAAGATATAAATTATAATATTATTTTATTATTTTAGTCTCTTCATGCTTCTAACATTTTCCTATAAATAGAGGTTAAGTTAGAATTGAAAATCACACCGTAAACAAAGTTTTCTCTTTCTCTCTATATTATCGAACGTATTCTTGTGAGTATACTTTGAGTGTTGCTATACTGGTCTGCGAGTTTACAAAGACTATACCTAAAAATTCAAATGTAACACGGTTATTTTGAGGTAAGGGATGTTATTTTTTTCATGAAATGATATTATTTTCTTCAATATCATTATGCCAAAATCTTTGTTGAACTTTTTATCAAATTTGGAACTTGTTGTGTCAAGTTACTTATTCACGATATACTAAGACTATTCACCGAAAAATAAAATTTTTCTTTTTGTCCAAAATATCTATTCTGGATACTAGCTTTGATTGTATCCATGTTTTGATCATTCTTGAATTTTACACCAATATGATTATTTTTGAAGTATTTTTGGACATGGGTATAACAAAGTACGAATCCTTAATCCTTAATCCTTGTCATTTTGTTTCACTGGATTCGTTTCTTTAAAAATGTTTTTCATCATCCTCACCCTAAATGGTGATATAAATGAATATCTTTGGCTCAGAGTAGTGCAAAGATGAACGATTAATCGATGAATATCTTTGGCTCAGAGTGCAAGATGAATGTGTTGAGATGAACATGACCAATCTGGGTGATATAAAATGAATATCTTTGGCACAGAGTGCAAAGATGATTAAAGATGTATATTGATTGTTATTACGAGGGATAAACTATTGATGATGGACTTTTAAACCTTAGAAGACAGTAGAATTCTTTCTCTACGTGACTCTTCTAATGGATTGTTGTTTTTGCTGCATTTGTTGATCTAAAACTTGTTGTCTATTGTATTCTATTAGATTTTTTCCTCGTTGAAGACTAACGATAATTTGTTGTATATTATCTTAGTCATAATATTCTTTACTGGGCTAGTTGAGCTCACCCTTTTCCTTTTTGTTCCATTTTTTCTTCTCAGGAGGTGAGAACATAGCAGGATCGAGTCGGGGTATGGAGTGATGGTTCTAGGAAGATGTTTTAGTCATCTCTCGCTATTTCTATAAAATAGTGTATGAATAATTAATGAGGACTTATTTGGGTGTGTATATTGTCTGTAAGACAATATTTGTATTCAAACTCACAGTTGTATTGTCGTATTCTACACCTACATCCATATTGTCAAAGTTGTAGTTTTCTTTCTATACCATGTATTTTTGGCGACTCGAAATGGTGTTGTATACCTATTTTGGGGGCGCCACAGGTTGGTATCGAGCTTAGGATATGATCTCCAAGGAGATCTAGGGAATAGAACTAGAGGAGGAGACGAGTAAATCCTTCGCTAAAGTGTGTCCTACCTAAGCTTATTTGTTGGTCGATCATAATATAGGATATTATGTGATATGTTAATTTGTTTAATTAACCCTTGTTTTATGGAAGTATTTAAGAATGTCTCACGCGAGAACGTTAACAATGGAGTTTATGAGGCCTGTGGAGATGCCGTAGACTCACCAACGAGGAGAAACGTCTGTACAGTCGGCAATGCTCCTCTTGTGAACAACGCCAATCGAGCAAATGATGAACGACGGGATGTTTAGAAGCTTTTTGCAGTTCATGCAAAATCGAGACGAGGAGACTCGTGTACAAAATACGAGAGAAATGATAGAATGCAAGGTTTGTCACGGCCAAACAATTCAAAGAGTTGGGACCACCAGATTTCCATGGAAAGCGGATCCGATCAAGGCGTAAACGTGGGTCAAGCAAATTACCAAGATATTCGATGTCTTGGGTTGCACGGAGGAATGAAGGTTCCATTCGCCACCTTTATGTTTCGTGGTGAAGCGAGACATCGGTGGGAATCATGGCGGCGTACTTACCAGATGCACTTAACATGTCTTGGGAAAGATTTCAGAATCGTTCAATGACAAGTACTTTCCGGAAAAGTATTCGCTATACGTGAAGGAGGTAGAGTTTATTAGACTCGAAATGAACAACATAACTGGTGTCTCAATGACGAGACAAGGTTCGCAGAATTATCCGTGTTCAGACCTCATTTGGTGGAGAATGAGGAACGAATGACGCGTATGTTTAGAGAGGTCTAAAACCGTAGATTCGTCAATACCTTATCTCTCATAAATTTTCTCTCAGTATTCGGATGTTGTCAGCAGGCTCGATTATTAGAGCGAGATAATGAGTATACTCAACCGAGGGACCACAATTAGGGTAGTCATCGTAAGCGATGATAACCAACGAGGAGGAAAGAATACTGGACAAAGGCGGTAACCACTCTCGGTGGTAATCGTGGACATGATAATAGGAGAGGTGACTCAAGTGGAAATTTCGAAAAGAGAAGATTCAACAATGACGGAAGATATCAACGGCGGCACCAAAGACCAACAACAAATGCTGGGGAGGAGAGAGCGACCGCCAGTTAGATGTTACAAATGCGGGAAGGAGGGACATATCATTAAAATTGTCCACAACAATCCAAGGTATGTTACAACTATGGAAAGGAAGGCCACATCGCTTCGAGATTGTCTTATCGCGAAACCAAGTTCAAGAGAGTGGTGATTCCAAGGGTCATCCGGATAAGTCGAAATCGGCGGTTCTGGAAGAAGCGTTTGTCGTGATCGGACAAAACGTGAGGAACCCAAACGAGGTGATCACGGGTAAGCTAATCTTGGATTCTTGCGAAGTTTATACCTTACTAGAATCTGGGCTCTACCCATTCTTTTATCTCTCCCGCTTGTGCTCAACGTTTAAACTTGACTCGGGAGAAATTAGATTTTGATTTATCTGTTGAAACTCAGTTGGGTGAAACCTTCGTTACATCTACGCTTTATAAATCTTGCATGATCCAAGTTGGCACTATCACATTACACATTGATCTTATCTCTTTAAAGATACTTGCTTTTGATGTGATTTTAGGAATTGATTGGTTAACCACTCATCATGCCAAAATTGATTGTTTTCGTAAGGTGGTTAGTTTTCTTATTCCTAACCAACCTGTCATACGAATTCAAACCACTAAACCACTAAAATCAGTCACTGTCATATCAAGCCACAAAGCTACTCGTTTATTGAAAAACGGATGTCAAGCTTTCTTAGCCCATGTTATGGATTTGAATAAAGACAAGTCAGATTTGAATAATATTTCTGTGGTTAGAGAATTCCTTGATGTATTTCCTGAAGAGCTTCTGGTTTACCCCGAACGTGATGTTGAATTCTTTATTGACCTTGAACCGCATAAAGCCCATTTCTAAAACCCCATATCGAATGGCTCTATTGAACTTCGTGAGTTAAAAGTCCAACTACTGTGGAGTTATTAGACATCGGTTTCATTCGGCCCCAAGACGTCTCCTTGGGGTGCTCCTGCTTTATTCGTAAGAAAGAAGAAGACGCGAGTATGCGACTTTGTATTGATTACAGAGAATTAAACCATGTCACCATCAAGAATAGGTATCCACCACCTCGCATTGATGACCTGTTTGACCAAATTCTAAAGGAGCACAATTCTTTTCAAAGATCGATCTTCGCTCGGATATCATCGATTGAAGATTAAAAGCGAGGATATTCCAAAGACCGCCTTCGGGACTCGATGCGGGCATTATGAATTTTTTGGTCATGTCTTTTGGATTGACTAATGCTCCTCTTTGCTTTCATGGATATGATGAACCGTATATTCAAGGAATATTTGGATCGGGTTCGTTGTTGTCTTTATTGATAACATCCTCATCTATTCCAAAAGCCGTGAAGATCATGAGCACCATTTGAAGTTTGGTACTACAAAGACTTCGTGAACACAAACTTTATGCCAAGTCAAGAAATCGAGTTCGCTTAAGGAAGTAGCATTCCTTGGGCACGTGGTGTCAAAAACAAGGAGTATCTGTGGACCCGCGAAGATTGAAGCAATACAAAGTTAGAGCAACCAAGTCGGTGGATCAAGTCGCATGACTTTTCTCGGGCTTACCGGTTATTATCGGAGATTCGTGGAAGGATTTTCTCGAATCGCTATCTCAGATTAACTCAAATGACTCGGAAGGATGCAAAATTCTTATGGAGCGAGGAATGCGAGAAGAGCTTCCAAGAGCTCAAGAGAGACTCATTTCGCACTGCTTCGATAATACCATCTGGTTCAGATGGATTTGTTATCTACAACGATGCTTCTGGCAAGGGGTTAGGATGTGTTCTCATGCAACATGGGAAAGTCATAGCCTATGCCTCACGACAACTCAAAGAATATGAGAGGAATTATCCTACTCACGATCTAGAGTTGGTAGCAGTCGTATTTGCGTTGAAGATATGGAGACACTACTTGTATGGAGAGAAAGTGGAGATTTATACGGACCATAAAAGCCTCAAATATTTCTTCACCCAAAAAGAACTCAACATGCGGCAACGACGCGTTGGTCGGAGTCATTAAAAGATTACGATCACACTATTCAATATCATCCTGGAAAAGCGAACGTAGTAGCTGACGCATTAAGTAGAAGATCATATGCAAGTACGAGTGCGATATTGTCAACGCAAAGGCCCATTTTGTATGACTTGCAAAAAATGGAGGTAGAATTAAAGACTCTAGGAACCCACATAATGATGGCGAATATACAAGTAGAACCGACTTTAATCGATAAAGTTAAAAGTCTGCTTTCAAGCTACGGACTGACCAAGGGCGATGCGTATGAAGAAGAAAGTGCAAGAAGGAGCTATTCCTAAGCAAGAATTGATGAGGAAGGAATACTTGAGTCAATTCTAGACTTTGCGTTCTCCTAACGATTCGACTGAAGCATAAAATCATGATGGAGGCACACAACACCCCGCTTTGCAATCCATCTCGGGAGTACCAAAATGTATCATGATATTCATATACATTTTGGTGGAACAATATGAAGAGAGAGATTGCGGAGTTTATCTCAAGATGTTTAACTTTGTTAACGTGTAAAAAGGCGGAGCATCAAGTGCCAAAAGGTCCATTGCAACCACTTGAGATTCCTGGAATGGAAATGGGAACACATTACTATGGATTTTGTTACGGTCTTCCCAAAGTTTCTCAAGGTGTAGATGCAATTTGGGTTATTGTTGATAGATTAACCAAGTCCGCCCATTTCTTACCGATCGCCGAGACTTATCCCTCGAACGCCTTGCTCAGTATTTTTTGAATGAGATTGTAGCGATTGCATGGCATGCCAAGATCCATAGTTTCGGATCGTGACCCGAGATTCACTTCAAGATTTTGGGTTAGCTTGCGAAAAGCTATGGCACGGAGTTCTGATTCTGATTCAAAGATACCATCCTCAAACCGGACGGAACAATCGAGAGGACTATTCAAACCCTCAAGATCTATTAAGACTCTCAGTGTCCTAGATTTCAAAGGAAGTTGGGATAAGTACTACCACCTGTGGGAATTCTCCTACAACAACAATTATCGAAGCAAGTATAGGCATGGCTCCATTTGAGGCGTTGTATGGATTTAAAATGTCGTTCTCCAAATCTTTGGGGACGAGGTGGGAGAAAACAACATTGTTGGGACCAGAATTAGTAACGCATGACTACGTAAAAGATCCAAATGATTCGACAACGATTCAAACTTCACAAGATCGACAAAAGAGTTATCTTGATCTTCATAGAAAGGACGGAGTTTAATATTGAGATCATGTATTGTTACGTATTGCTCCATGGAAAGGAGTTACAAGATTTGGGAAAAGAGGAAAGCTCAATCCAAGGTTTGTTGGTCCATTTGAGATTCTTGACCGAATAGAAACGAGCCTATAGACTCGCGTTACCTCCAAGTATGTCTCGTGTGTTCACAATGTATTCCACATATCTATGCTTCAGAAATATGTGAAAGACCCGAACCACATTATCAGCATTAGAACCCGAATTGAGATAAATTGAAGATTTAACCTACGAGGAGATACTGCTGAGATTTTGGATAGGAAAGAAGAGCATGTCTTACGACGAAAGGTTATACCACAAGTTAAGGTTTTGTGGAGAAACCATGCAATTGAGGAAATGACATGGGAGTTGGAATCGGAGATGAAAGCGAGGTACCTCACCTTTTCGATATACCAGTATCGTCGTCAATTTCGAGGATTTAAATTTCATAAGGAGGGAGGTTGTAAGACCCCAACTTATTATAAATAAAACCGAATTTTCCTTTATTCATTATTCTAAATTAATAAGGGTTAATTTGATATAATTCTTTGGTTATGGGTGAAATGTGCAAAGTTTACAAAAAAAAGCAAGTGGTTGTAAAATATTCATTATTGTTAGGGAATATTCGTTTGGTCGTGGAATATTCTTTTTTCGGGAATCTCAAATGCACCGGCCAAGCATCATTAGTGGGCCCCATAACGGAAAAAACGGTTGGATGAAGGAAAACGACAAAGATTGAGTTTTATAAATAACGACGTAAATTATTACCGCTAACACCGTTGGGTTACCCGGTGGTTAAAATACGATAATATCGTGGTTGCACAAGAAAGACACCTGCGATATTACAATATTATTGAATTATTGATCCTTACGTAAGAAAGGCACTACTCAATAATTATTACAAAGATGAGTTCTTTATTCAATATTATATTTTATTAATTCAATAATTGTTGCGTTGATATTTATATTTATGTATGATAATTGTCACCACCGCAATATTTTCCATTATCGATTAATAATTCATATTATTTGAATAATATTATCGAGATAACATTATTGGCAATGTCTAGAAAGTTCGTCAAGGAGAGGTTTGGTCACCTAATTACTTGGCTACCAGAGAAGAGAGAAACCTTATTGAAAGCCCTCTTTCTGAACTAGCGGCACGGTTGTCGATCTTGTGATTACTCAATATTAATTTTTTTAAAATAATTAATTATTGATTATTATGATAAAGAAAATATTTATTTTATGTGGATATAGATGGAGAAAATTTTTAATGTGACAATTGTTGAAAATTAATATTTTATCTTTTTCTGATAAAATAATTCATTTAAATATATTATTTTAATAATATATTAACGATGATATTTTTATAATGAATGTGGGATATATGAGTATATGAGGAGGTAGAGTATTTTGTGGCATTAAATGTTTAACATATGTTTTGTGTGTCGGTGGACACAATTCTTGACCGAAAATTGATTATAGACTGTTAAATCTCCCGTTTGTGGATTTCGGTCAATTTACATTTGGAATTTGGAAAAATTTTCTTACGCAAAGTTGTAGAGAATGGAATTTCCCATGGAAAGTCGTGAGTTTCAATTTTTCGATAAACGAGCTATTTTCTACGAATTATTGAAGTTTCTAAGATAAAATAATTTTATTAAATAATGGGTGGGACCCACTCTTGTTTGAACATGTGGGCTGCTTGGAAATTGGGTCAAGGTTGGTGGTGGCTGATTTGGTTCAAAGGCATGCGTAGAAGATATAAATTATAATATTATTTTATTATTTTAGTCTCCTTTTGGCTTAGCATTTTCCTATAAATAGAGGTTAAGTTAGAATTGAAAATCACACCGTAAACAAAGTTTTCTCTTTCTCTCTATATTATCGAACGTATTCTTGTGAGTATACTTTGAGTGTTCTTTATACATGCCAGTGAAGTTTCACAAGACTATATCTGAAATTCAATCGAAATACGGTTATTTTGAGGTAAGGGATGTTATTTTTTCATGAAATGATATTATTTTCTTCAATATCATTATGCCAAAATCTTTGTTGAACTTTTATCAAATTTGGAACTTGTTGTGTTCTGGTTACTATTCACGATATCTGCACTATTCATTCATAAAAAATAAAATTTTTTCTTTTGTCCAAAAATATCTATTATGGATACTAGCTTTGATTATATCCATGTTTTGATCATTCTTGAATTTTACACCAATATGATTATTTTCAAGTATTTTTGGACATGGGTATAACAAAGTACGAATCCTTAATCCTTAATCCTTGTCATTTTTGTTTCACTGGATTCGTTTCTTTAAAAATGTTTTTCATCATCCTCAGTCCTAAATGGTGATATAAATGAATATCTTTGGCATGTAGTGCAAAGATGAACGATTAACTGATGAATATCTTTGGCCTGTAGTGCAAAGATGAACAGGTGTTTAGATGAACATGACCAACTGGTGATACAAATGAATATCTTTGGCCTGTAGTGCAAAGATGATTAAAGATGTATATTGATTGTTATTACAGGGATAAACTATTGATGATGGACTTTTAAACCTTAGAAGACAGTAGAATTCTTTCTCTACGTGACTCTTCTAATGGATTGCTGTTTCCGCTGCATTTGTTGATCTAAAACTTGTTGTCTATTGTATTATATTAGATTTTTTTTCCCTGTTGAAGACTAACGATAATTTGTTGTATATTATCTTAGTCATAATATTCTTTACTGGGCTAGTTGAGCTCACCCTTTTCCTTTTTGTTCCATTTTTCTTCTCAGGAGGTGAGAACATAGCAGGATCGAGTCGGGGTATGGAGTGATGGTTCTAGGAAGATGTTTTAGCTGTCCTCACTATTTCTATAAAATAGTGTATGAATAATTAATGAGGACTTATTTGGGTGTGTATATTGTCTAGAAGACAATATTTGTATTCAAACTCACAGTTGTATTGTCGTATTCTACACGACATCTGTATTGTCAAAGTTGTAGTTTGCTTTCTATACCATGTATTTTGGCGACTTAGAATGAGTGTTGTATACCTATTTTGGGGGCGTCACAACGTGCCCAAGGAATGCTACTTCCTCAAGCTAGAACTCGCATTTATTTAACTTGGCATAAAACTTATATTCACGAAGCTTTTGGAGTATCAGCCTCAAGTGTTGCTCATGATCTTCACTACTTTTGGAATAAATAAGGATGTCATCAATAAAGACGACCACAAAGTGATCCAAATATTCCTTAAATACTCGGTTCATCATATCCATGAAAGCGGCGAGAGCATAGTCAATCCAAAAGACATGACTAAGAATTCATAATGCTCGCATCGAAGTTCTCGGCGATCTTTGGAATATCCTCGCTTTTAACCTTCAAATTTGATGATATCCGAATGAAGATCGATCTTTAAAAAAATTGTGCTCCTTGTAATCGATCAAACAGTCATCAATACGTGGCAATGGGTACCTATTTTTGATGGTGACATGATTCAACTCCCGATAATCAATACAAAAGTCGCATACTCCCATCTTTCTTCTTCACGAATAGAGCAGGAGCACCCCGAGGAGACGTCTTTAGACGCGAATGAAACCAATGTCTAACAATTCCTGCAATTGGGTCTTTAACTCTTGAAGTTCAATAGGAGCAATTCGATATGGGGCTTTGAAAATGGGTTTTGTCTGGGGTTCAAGGTCGATACAAAATTCAACTTCACTTCTGGGGTAGCTGAAAGTTCTTCGTGGAATACGTCGTGAAATTTATTAACAATAGAAATATCCTTCAAATTTGACGTATTTTTGTTTAAATCCGTGATATGAGCTAAGAAAGCTTGACATCCGTTTTTCAATAAACGAATAGCTTTATGGCTTGAGATGACCGTGATTGATTTTAATGGTTTGGTTGCTTGAATTCGCATAATAATAGTTTATTAGGAATATGAAAGCTAACAACCTTTCGAAAACAATCAATTTTAGCATGATGAGTAGTTAATCAATCAATCCACAGAATCACGTCAAATGCAAGTATTTTTAAGGAGATAAGATCGACGGTGTAACGTCAGATTCTGGATTTGAATCAAACAAGACTTATAAACGATTGGATGTAATGAAGGTTTCTCCTAATGGAGTTTCAATGATAAAATCAAAGTCTAATTTCTCCTGAGTCAAATTTAATCGTTGGCGCAAGTAGGAGAAATAAAAGAATGGGTAGAACCGGTATCAAATTAGGTATAGACTTCGCTTTAGAGTTTATGATAAGCTTACCCGTGATGACCTCGTTCGGGTTCCTTTGCTTTCCGGGAGGTCACAACAAGCGTTCTCCTTACCTTTCTGGCTTTGACTTTTCTCTCGACTTTTGGTGCCTCCATCCTAGCTGAACTTGTCTTCGGTGAACGAAAAAATCGGGCTAGGTGACCTTCTCTTCCACAATTATAACACGCTTTGGATGACATCACACAGTTTGACCGATATGTCCTCCCTCCGCGTTTGAAGCATATGATGATAGGTGGTCGTTCTCCTCCCTTAACCACGGTTCTTTGGTCTTGACGTCTTTCCATCATTGTTGAATCTCCTTTTCTTGAAATGTCCATTTTTACCGCTCTTGGCCATGATTACCACCGAAGTGGTTACCATTTCGCATGTTGATTCCTCCACGCTTATTGTCATCGTTTACGATCATTGTTACCAATCGGTATTTTCATCTTTGCGCTTGCTTTCCTTTGGTTACGTTGACTCGTTCTGCTGCTTCTAATAATCGAGCCCTATTTACAACATCCGAGTACAAACACGGTTTATGAGAAATAAGATATTGGACGTATCTCCTGCTTTCAAACCTCTTAAAAACATTCGTGTCATTCGCTTCCTCATTATCGACCAAATTGGATGCAAAACCGGGATAACTCTGCAAATTTAGCCTCGTATTGCGACACGGTCATATTGTTTTGTTCCAACTTGATAAACTCCACCTCTTTCATGTAACGAATACTTTCGGGAAAGTACTTATCGTTGAATAGTTCTTGGAACTTCTCCCAAGACATTTTGAGTCAAGTCGGTTTGAGTGCGTTTCTGATTCCCACCAAGTCCGCTTCTTCACGCAACATGAAGGTGGCGAATGGAACCTTTTGCTCCTCGGAGCATCCCAAGACATCAAATATCTTGGTGATCTGCTTTATCCATGCTTCTGCCTTAAGTGGTTTAGGCTCTCCAATAAACTCGGGTGGTCCCAGCTCCTTGAACTGTTTAGCGGTGACCTTCCGAGAGTTTCCTGTGTTTACACCTGTATTTTGAACAGGAGCCACTCTCGCCTGATGTTGCATAAATTGCATGAAGCCTCGGAACATTCCATCGTTCATCATTTGGTTAGTGTTGTTGTTTGCATGAGGATTGTCGCCTTCTTGATCCACGTTATCCTGGTTATTGATCTATGGAGACTCAACGGTCTCCTGTGCTCCATTGATGTTCTCAACATTCTCGGATGCCATTTTCAAACACTGCCACAAAACAAGGGTTAATTAACATGCAATATATTATCACTATACTCTACCGAGCCAATCAAATACCAAATAAACTTAGGTAGGTCATACTAACGAAGGAATTCTGCCTCTCCCTCCTAGTTCTAGTCTCACATCTTTGCCGGGGATCATATCCTAAGCTTTGATACCAACCGTGGCGCCCCCAAAATTAGGTATCGTCACCCATCTTGGGTTGCCACTTACATGGTACAAAATTCAAATACAACTTAATAATACAACCGTCAGTAATACAATTCGACAAAACATAAAGCGTGAGTTTGAATATAAATATTGTATACTAGAGATTATACAAACTCAAAAGAAGTCCTTATTACAATTATTATTACACTATTTCACGTAAATAGTGAGGACTACTAATGCTATCATCATCTGTCCGCCTACTCCGTTCCCGACTAGTCCTGCTACGTTCTCATTTCACGAAGAGAACAATAAAAGTAAAAGGTGAGCTCAACTAGCCCATGAGGAAATATTATGACTAAGATAATGCATAATATATTATCGTTAGCCTTCAACGATGTTAAACGTCTGACAATATGACAACCATCAAGTTTAACTACAATGAACAAGCAATCCATTAAAAGAGTCAAGTAGAGAATAAAATCTACTATCTTTTATGATTTAGAAGGTTTTTCATCACTTTTATCATTGGGACTTAGCTTAATAAATAATCCACATCATCGAATCACCCCTGCGCTACTGACCAGGATATTCTTTAGTATCACGACCACAATTATCCATGCACCTACGGGCGAGAATATTTGTGTATTCATTAATGGTCATGATCATGCCAACAACTCGTTCCATCAATGCACTATGGGCCAATGAGGACTTTTACCACATCATTTGTAACATTACGGTTATGATTACACCGAATAATTCCTGGTCATAATCATACCAAGTTCATCTATGCACTATAGGCCACAGATGACTTTCAACAAAATATAAACATGAGGATGATGACAATGATATAAGAATTCAATAAAACAAGCTCAAGAATTATTTTATCCAGGAGCTAATAACGTCCAAATTGTTAACATGATACTGCTTTGTAGAGTAAAATTCAATAATGCTTAGAAGAATATTTCCACGAAAAATCTTTGGATGAAGCGCAAATATCAAGGATATTCCACTAATTTCATGGAGTATAAAGTCAAAACTTTAACCAACCGAGTATAATAAGGAATGAAATAACAAAAGAAATCACCGGGCATGCGATATGACTTAAAGCGGGTTATTCCAACGAATAATAAATAACGGAATCGAGTCCAAAGAAAAACGCTTGCAGCGGGATATTCCAACAAAATAATAAAAAGCGGAATCGGTCCGTAAGTAAAAACGCCTGATGCATGAGGATACTCCAACGAGAATAATAAAGACGCGAAATCGGTCCGGCGTAAAATGCATGAACGTGGATATTCCAACAGAATAATAAAAGGCGAAACCAGTCCGACGTAGAACGCATGCAGACGTGGATGTTCCAAATGAATGATAAAGAAAGGAACAATGAAGAATTTCACCAAGTATAGGGTAGCAGCATTATCTGAGTTATTCCAATGAGAATAATAAAGAATGGAATAACAGAAGTTCTCTTCATGGATAAGAAAGAAATAATACTCCCTACCTTGGAAAAACTGGATACTGGAATAGTGAGTAGCAGATTTCTCTCTATAATTTCTCTCTATAATAATCGCTCTAAAGTTTTTGTGAATTGGTGAGAAATGAAGGAAGAATGCGTGACACCCCCAAAATAGGTCCATTCCATCCAACCCTTTTTGAGTCGCCAAATACATGGTACAGAAAAAAACTACAACTTTATTACAACAATTGTCTTGCAAAATACAACAACACATATGTTGTGAGTTTGGATACAAATATATATCAATTGTGACTCATGTCCCAACCGTGAATGACAATGACTTCATAATGACACCTTACATAAAGGTATAGTCGAAAATTGTTTTAAAATTAGAATCTTTGGGAAGTGCTCAAGAAAACCTTAAATGCATGGGAGGCCATGCTTACAGGTTATGATAGATATCATATAGCCACGAATTATCCTTGGTTGACCCAATAGACCCCAAAGAAAAATGAGAAGATTACTATCATATTCTTCCCGATGGTGAGTCTTCTCTTGACATATCATTATCTCCACTGTCTCTAATTGGGTATTATACTCCAAACAAACACCAAGATTATATAGGTAGTTACGGTAGATATACTCGATGTAAGTGGATGAAACACAATCTGTCTTATGATGACTGACGAGGTTGTATGTCATTAAACATCTTGTATAATAGTGACAAAACACCCTTCCAAAGTTGAATTCACCTCACCCTCAACATCTATAGACCATGATTCTATTCCCTGTTATTCCCAAACTCGACCCAAATTTACACTTTTATTACACAGAAAGGAATTGTGAAGCAAAAAGGGTGAAACACAACTAGCTCGATAAAAATATCATGGCTAAAGATAATTAAATTATCAATAGCCTTCATCAATAATAAATCGAGATTTAGAACATATGGTAGATGATAAAAAAATTCAACCATAGTTGCGGTAGACGAGCGAATCCATTAGAAGAGTCAATAGTATAAAATTACATTATCTTCTCCGTGTTAAAAGTCCACCAACAATGTTTTATCCTGTAACATCAATCAACAATTCATCATCCCACAATCACATGCATAACTTCATAATCGTAATTGTTGTTCTAAATTCCTTTTCTCATTCGGGACGAAGATAATTTTCATCACTTGTCTTTACGAAATATCAAAGATCATGGTTATACCAAATCACAATTCCTTTTCATAATCATACTAATAAATTCATCTTTAGTACTACGGGCCAAAAGATATTCATCAACAGATTCATTTTTTGCACTTTCTGAATAAAGATATTCATCAACGATTCATCTTTGCACTTTCTGGGCCAAAGATATTCAACAACAAATCATCTTTGCTACGACCCAAAGATATTCATCAACAATTCATCTTTTACTACTGGCCAAAGATATTCCTCAACAGATTCATATTTGCATTCTTACGGGCCAAATATATTAATATCTCAAAGAAATATATAATCATTTCGTAATTTATATAAACAATAATTATAACCATGTTGATCAATTCACCTTTGCACTTAAGCTAAAGATATTCAATTATAAATTGATGGTTAAGTGATCATACCAAATCACAATTCAACTTTTCACTCTTGGCCAAAGAGAACCCTAGTCATGATCATACCAATAATCTACCCATCTTTACACTCCAGGTGAAAGAGAATTTCAACATCGGGGTTATAAAATGTTATATAAAAATAATATAATCAACATATAGATTTAATCTCAAGAGTAAGATTCATAAATCAATGATTTCATAACAACTTAATCAAAATGTTATAAATCACTTAATAATCTCATAATCTAATATTATTAATACTACCACAATATTTAGTCATTTCTTAAACTTATAAACAATTTATTTTAATTGTTTACACTTTACTAATAAATGCATTTAATCATCTTAAAATGCCAAACTCATAAGATCTCATCATCAATAACCAAAACCCTTATCAAAAATCTGCATATACCTCATATAGGATTCTCAAGCCATAAAATCCTATTTTCTAATTTTCTTACTTTACATAACATATTTAATTCATTTACTCATAACTAGTCCATTTTCATGAAAAATAACAAATCAGTTCCAAAAATATTTCTTTTCTGGAATTTAGCAGAATATAGTCCCATATTGAATATATATTTTTCTCAAAATTTTTAAAATTTATTTACTATTTTTCACATGGCCAAAACCACCGAATATTCAGACATTTATCATAAATTGTACTTTTATCCAAAAATTCCGAAATTCACAGGGTATACTGATATTATATAGATGTACTCCCAATAAAAATTTCATCAATTTTGGAGTTAACCACAAGGAGTTATAAGCAGTTACTTTTAAAATAGTCTTTTCTCATAAAATCCATAACTCCTAATCTATATATCCAAAAATCGCCATTTTTGGACACAATCAACAAAACTCATCAAATTATCATTTCAAATTTTTTCAGAATTTTGAAGGTTCAGAAGAATTTTGAAATAATAACCCTTAAAATCCCTTACCTCGAAAAGAAGAAGATTACTTGATTGGAATAACTTGAATCGAACTTGCACCGTATAGCAATACTCAAAGTATACTCAAAATACTCACAAGAATACGCTTCGATAATATAGAGAGAAAATTTCAGTTTCTTGTGTGATTTTCAATTCTAACCTAAGCACCCTATTTATAGGAAATTGCTTAGAACACCAAAGTAAAAAATTTAATAAATTAATATTATTTATACAAATATTATACGCATCATTTGAAATCTGAATTTCAGCTCTCAACACATTTATATCACATGTTAAATGAGTCCCAACAATGTAAAAAACGTTTTTGTAATTAAAAATATTTTAAACTTCCAAAAATCAATTATTTCGGAACTTCGGAACTTCAATAATTCATAATAAATAGCCCTTTTGCCAGAAAATTCGAATCTCGCGAGTTTTTATAGGAAATTCAATTCTCTACAATTTTACAGAAGAAAGTTTTTCCAAATTCAAAACAGAAATTGACCGAAATCCACAAACGGACGATTTTACTGGTATAATCAAAAATTTCGATCGAGAAAATGGGGTCCACCGACATGTTTAACATGTTTTAAACATTTTTGGTAACAAAATACTCCTCCACATATACTCATATATCCCACATTCATCGTAAAAATATCATCATTAATATATTATTAAAATAATATATTTAATTGAATTATTTTATCAGAAAAAGATAAAATATTAATTTTCAACAATTGTCACATTAAAAATTTTCTCCATCTATATCCTCATAAAATCAATATTTTCCTCATCATATAAATCAATAATTAATTATTCACAAATAATATTACAGAAACACATTATTGACAACCGAGGCGGTTCCGGGAAGAACTTTCCAATAAAAATTTCTCACTTCTTGCCTAGCTTGATTAGGTGACCAAACCTCTCCTTAGACAGAACTTTCTAGACATTGCCAATAATGCTGTCTAATAATATTATTCAGATAATATGAATTATTGCTCTGATAATGGAAAATACTGTGTAGTGACAATTATTAAAATAAAATAAAATATCAACGCAACAATTATTGAATCAAAAATAAAATATTGAACAGTAATTACTGTAATAATTATTGAGTAGTGCCTTCTTACGTAAGAATCAATAATTGGTGCAATCTGGTATCTCTTGTCACAACAACAACGCGTATTACTTTACTTTACCCACGGGTATTCCAATGATATTAACGATAACAACTACGCAGTTATTTATAAACAACTTATTCTTGCTCGTTTTCTTCCTCCAATCGCTTTTCAGTTATGGGGCCCACAAAAGGCTGTAGTCGTCATCTGAATATTCCCAACGATCTGAATATTCCACGACCAAACGAATATTCTCAGACAACAATGAATATTTTATAACCACTTGCGTATTTTTGAAAAAAAATTTCATATATCACCCTTAACTTTAACTTTTTATCAATTTAACAATTTATTGAATTGTAATTATAAGAAAAATTGAATACTTTTATTTCATAAAATTCGGGGTCTTACAGAATGAGCTTCTATTTATAGGAAAATATAGTTTCAATAATTGCACGTTTTGGGGCTCAAAAATTACAGTACAATACCTCCAATTTTTCTTTTATTTTTAATTTAGTCCTGCAAGTATTATCAATCTTGCACCAACTCCCCTAATAGTAAATGTGAATCAATAGTTCAATCATGTGAATCAATAGTATAATCATGTGAAAAAATACGAATTACAGTATAGTACCTCCATCTATACCTCAATTTTTAACTTAGTCATGCAAGTATTATCAATCTTGCACCAACTCCCCTAATAGTAAATAATGTGGTTCAATAGTACATATATGTGAACAAATAGTTATATAAGCATTGTAAGACCTCGAATTTTATGAAATAAAATTATTCAATTTTTCTTATAATTATTATTCAAGAAATGTTAAAATTGATAAAAGTTTAAAGTTATGGGTGAAATATGCAAATTTTACAAAACACACAGTGGCTATAAAATATTCATTGTTGTTTGAGAATATTCGTTTGGTCGTGGAATATTCTTTTTGTCGGGAATATCCGTCATTTACTGCGTAGCGATCATTTATGGGGCCCCATAACTAATAATAACTTCGGATGAAAGAAACGACAAGTTTGAGTTTTACTGCTAACACCGTTGGAATACACGGTGGTTAAAATACAATAATACGCGTTGTTGCACAAAGAAGACACTGCAGTATTACACAAATTTTTTGAATTATTGATTCTTACATAAGAAGGCCTTTACTCAATAATTGTTACGATAAGAATTATCGTCAATATTTTATTTTATTGATTTAATAATTGCTTTGCGTTGATATTATATATTATTATTGTTTCAATAATTGTCATCGCACAAGATATTTTCTATTATCGGATCAATAATTCAAATTATTTGAATAATATTATCGAGATAACATTATTGGCAATGTCTAGAAAGTTCATACTTCAAGGAGAGGTTTGGTCACCTAATTGCTACCAAGAAGGAGAAATCCTTATTGGAAAGCCCCTCTTCCTCGAACGGCACGGTTGTCGATCTTCGTGATTCTCATATATTAATTTTTTAAAATAATTAATTATTGATTATTATGATAAAGAAAATATTTATTTTATGTGGATATAGATGGAGAAAATTTTTAATGTGACAATTGTTGAAAATTAATATTTTATCTTTTTTCTCGATAAAATAATTCATTTAAATATATTATTTTAATAATATATTAACGATGATATTTTATAATGAATGTGGGATATATGAGTATATGAGGAGGTAGAGTATTTTGTGGCATTAAATGTTTAACATATATGTTTTGTGTGTCGGTGGACACAATTCTTGAATAGAAAATTGATTATGAATCGTAAAATCGCCTGCTTGTGGATTTCGATCAATTTCTTGCTTGGAATTTAGAAAATTTTCTTCCAAAGTTGTAGAGAATGGAATTTCCCATGGAAAGTCGCGAGTTTCAATTTTTCGATAAATCGGCTATTTTCTATGAATTATTGAAGTTTCGAAAAATAAAATGATTTTATTAAATTATATGGTGGGACCCACTTTGGTTGGTGTTAATAACATGTGGGTGCTATATTTTTTCAGAATTGGCATGCTTGGATGGCTGGTCTTGGATGGTTGGTGTGTAGAAGAGAAAAATAATATTTTATTATTTTAGTCTCCTTTGACGTTCTAGCATTTTTCTATAAATAGAAGCTTAAGTTGGAATTGAAAATTACACCAGAAACTGAAGTTTTCTCTCTATATATTATCAAGTGTATTCTTGTATCTTGAGTGTTGTTATACGGTGCAAGTTCGTTCAGCGTTATTCCAGTCAGAAATACTGCTCTTTTGATGTAAGAGATTTTAAGGGTTGTGATGTTTTTCATGTTTCGTAACTTTTCATACCTTTAAAAATTCTGAGAAAATTTGGAATGATAATTTGATGAGTTTTATTTATTGTGTCCAAAAATGGCGATTTTTGGATGTATAGATTATGAGTTATGAATTTTATGGAAAAAGACTATTTTAAAAGAAAACCCTTATAACTCCTTGTGGTTAACTCCAAAATTAGTAAAATTTTTATTGGGAGTACATGTATATAACATGAGTATATTCTGTAAATTTCAGAATTTTTGGATAAAAGTACAATTTATGATAAATGTTTAAATATTCGGTGGTTTTGGTCATATGAAAAATAGTAAATGACTTTTAAAAATTCTGAGAAAAATATATGTTCAACATGGGATTATATTGTGCTAAATCCCAGAAAAGAAATATTTTTGAAACTGATTTGGTATTTTTCATGAAAATGTTCTAGTTATGAGTAAATGAATTAAATATGTTATATGAATGAAGAAAATTGAAAAATATGATTTTATGGCTTGAGAATCATATATGAGGTATATGCAGATTTTTGATGAGGATTTTGGTTATTGGTGATGAAATCTTATGTGTTTGGTATTTTATGATGATTAAATGCATTAATTAGTAAAGTGTAAACAATTTAAATAAATTATTTATAAGTTTAAGAAATTATTAAATATTGTTGTAATGTTAAGAATATTAAGATTTTGATATTATTAAGTGATTTATAATATTTTGATTAAGGTGTTATAAATATTGATATGGATTTTATTGTGAAATTTTATCTCTTTGTGTCGTGAGTTACTATTCACGAATCATTTACATTATTCAATTCTAAAAATAAAATTTTCCTTTTTGTTAAAGATGACAATTATGGTTACTATCTTTGATTGAATCCATGTTTTGATAATATTATTTTTATTATCATATATAACATTTTTATAATTCTAGTGTTGAAATTTCTCTTTGACTTGAGTATAAAGATGGGTAAATTATTGGTACGATGCGATTAGGGTTCTCTTTTGGCCAAGAAGGCAAAGTTGAATTGTTGAGTGGTATGATCATGACCATTGAATATATAACTGATATTTTTAGCTTAAGTGCAAAGGTGAAATGATCAACATGGTTATAATTATTGTTTATATAAATTCAAAATGATTATATATTTCTTTGAGATAATAATATATTTGGCCTATAAGTGCAAATATGAACCGCTGAGGAATATCTTTGGCCCAGTAGTGCAAAAATGAATTATTGATGAATATCTTTGGCCTGTGAGTGCAAAGATAAATTATTGATGAATATCTTTGGTAGTAGTAAAGATGACATGTTGTTGAATATCTTTGGCCAAGAGTGCAAAGATGAACATGTGTTGAGATGAACATGACCAACTCGGTGATATAAATGAATATCTTTGGTAGTAGTGCAAAGATGAAATTATTAGTATGATTATGAACAAGAAATGTGATTTGGTGTAACCATGATCTTTGATGTTTCGTGTAAAGATATGTGATGAAAATTATCTTCGTCTTGGATGAGAAGAGGAATTTAGAACTACAATTATGATTATGAGTTATTCATATGATTGTGGACCGAGAATATTTGATTGATGTTACGAGGATAAAACATTGTTGGTGGATTTTAACATGGAGAAGATAATAGACTTTATAGTCTATTCGACTCTTCTAATGGATTGCTTTCGTTCACCGCAACTATGGTTGAAATTTTTATCATCTACCATATGTTCTAAATCTCCGATTTATTATTGATGGAGGCTATTGATAATTTAATTATCTTTAGTCATGATATTCTTTATCGAAGCTAGTTATGCTCACCCTTTTGCTTTACAATTCCTTTCGTGTAATAAGAGTGTAGTTGGGTCGAGCGGGGTAATGAGGGGAATAGAATTCGGTGGTCATCGCTTTAGTAGTTATATTTGGTGAATCTAATAGGGTGAAAGCGAACCCAACGTTGGAAGGGTGTTTTGTCACTATCATACAAGATGTCTAATGACATACAACCACGTATCATCATAAGATGTGGTTGTCTTCATCCACTCACGAGTATATTTACGAGCACTACCTATATAATCTTGGTGTTTGTTTGAAGTATAATTCTCAATTTGAGATAGTGGAGATAATGATAAATCAAGAGAAGACTCACCATCGGGAAGAATATGATAGTAATCTTCTCGTTTTCTTTTTGGGGTCTATTAGGTCAACCAAGGATAATTCTCCGGACATATGATATCTATCATAACCTGTACGCACGGCCTCCCATGTACGAAGGTTTCTCTGAGCACTTCCCAAAAGATTTTAGTTTCTAAAAGCAGTCTTTGACTATACCTTTATGTAAGGTGTCACCGTGAGGTGTTGTCCACGGTTGGGACATGCGTCACATTTGGTATATATTTGTATCCCAACTCACATTATATGTGTTGTTGTATTTTGCACGACAATTGTTGTAATAAAGTTGTAGTTGTATTCTGTATCCATGTATTTGGCGACTCAGAATGGGTTGGATTGAATGGACCTATTTTGGGGTCGTTACAAGCATGTGCATTAGTAACAATTAATTACTCATTTATCCGATAAATTACCCGATTTATCAATATAACCCCTAGACATCAATTATCATCGGAATAAATGTCGATTTTCACTAACACAAACAATTCCAACATAATGAAACTATTTTTATCAAAAATCTAAAATTTGAAATTTCAAAGTTTGACTTTTCTCGAAAAAGTCAACTGTTGACTTTTTGACCAAATAGTGAATCTCGGAAAATTTTGTGTTTATAGACTATTTTACTAATTTAAATTGCTTAGGACGCTGTCTCCAAATTCAACTCCGAACAACATTCATCATTAATATTATAACTCACAATATTTATCAACCAGGTCGTTCCCAGGAAAGAGGGGGGCTTTCCAATAAGGATTTCTCCCTATTGGCGCGCAATTAGGTGACCAAACCTCTCCTTGGATGTAACTTCTAGACATTGTAAATATTGCGCTTTTATAATATGAATAACTTTGTCATCTCAAGTATTAATTTAATAAAAAACATTTTATGCAGATAATACTGACCATAATTGAATCCATAATATGATAGATATGATGCAACAATTACAGTAGCAATAATTGAGTATAAGCGGTGACTTCTCACGTAAGCATCAATAATCAATACCGGTGTCTTTCTATGCAACCACGCCAGCGTATTCTTGTTTTTTAACACCGGGTGTTTCAACGATTAACTGAAACTTCCGTAGTTATTTTCATAAAAGTATTTTTTGTCGTTTTCTCGATCCGATAATAATTCCGTTGTGGGGTCCACCAATGATTGTCTTGGTTATACGAATATTCCCCGTTAAAACGAATATTCCCCACCAATCGAATATTATATAACAACTTGCGTACTTTACAAAATTTATAAATATTACCCACAACTATAACATTATATCAAATCCACACCATAATATTCAAAAATATATTTCGAGAAAATTTAATCTTTATTCAAAAAGTTGGGGTCTTACAATGTATATATGCCTAGTAAAGTTTATCAACAAAGTACTAGTTTCTTAATATTAAATTTATATCTTCAATATGTTATATAAATTTTTTTTAAAAATTATTGAAATAAAATGTATCTGAATATACATTAATACACTATAAAAAAGGCTTAAATATAATTCACTATCCTAAACTATTGGTTATATTCCACTTTTGTGATTCACCTTTCAATTTTGTCAATTAGATGAGTAAACTATTAATTTTTTACACTTCTGTCTAATTTCTCTTGTCATGTCGTAATTGCTGACGTTGCCCTCAGAGTAGGCCCATCTACAATTGATGTGTCTTGAAAAAATAATTTCTTCACCATTTTATTAAATTAAAATATTTAAGCAGGGGTAACTTTGACAAATCATTTTTATTCTCCATTAAAACAAAATAAAATTTTGATAAATCTCATTCAATCGATCAACAAAAAATCCTCCCACTCTTTCGATAAAAAATTCTTAGTTATGATCGATAATCAATTGGTGTGACCAAAGAAATACTAAGAATTGACCTTTGCAGAAGAATATCAGACCAATTAATAGAAAAATTAGCCAAATGCCCAAAAAATCAAAGAACAATAACAAGAATCTCGTTAACACAGACTAACTGCATTGCAACAAGAGGACACCCATCGAAGCCACTCCATGGATTTCGACAAGGTTAAGCCCAAATAATTTTGAGAATTTGTTTGATTTATTTTAATATGGAAGAAAGAAAATGGGGGATAACAGTCACAAACCACAGAATCCGACCATTCAAACAAATCAAACGGGAATCACATCTTAAAATTAGAAATGAAAATAATTTCAGATGAAGAAAACCGGCGAGACCAACAAAAACAAGGATCCAATCAGTATATGAAAATGATAGTAATAAACAGGAACTCACATCGGACAAGGACCCCAAATCTATACCCACCGGGAACATTGAACCCAAACCAGATTTACTAGATTTCGGCGAACAGGTATAGAGCAATTGAAATCGCAGGAGATAAATAAACAAAACATAAGATTTCGCAGCCACAAACAAATTAGCTTAGATGTAAAAATGACAGCAGCCTATATTGACACCATAAATGATAGAAAATCCCAAAACTGAATCATGAAAAAAATTAAGCCACAACAGAATATGAAATCCAGTTTAGATATATAAGACATATATTAACAACTTCCGCAAAATCCAAATCGAGGAAAAAGACCACCAAAATTTATAACCCCCAGACAACCTAGATTCTGGCGATTCAAGATTTGATAATGGCAAGGAACACAACCAGAACTGAGCAGTTCCAACATCCAAAACCCAGATCGAAAAATCAGCCAAAAAGATCCAAACCAGATTTCGATAACCATTTAATCCCCAACAAAGAGAGGGATTTAAAAACAAATTAACTAGATCCATTAATACAAAGCTTTAATTTAAGTTAATCATATCACAACTGCAACAAACCACAACTCAAATCTACCTAATAACAGACCCAACTCTTCAGCCTCCAGACCAGATCCAAACATCCTAACCCAAGAAATGTACTCCCCTATTAACATGAACGAGATGAGAAATCGGTGAAGTCAGACTGTACGTAGTTTGTGGCTGGATTTTCTTTAAAGGAAATTTACGTGTTGGATAGGAAGATGATGAAAACAATCTTCATTCGATGAATTTGTCAAAAAAAATTAATTACTTATTTGATTTTTACATTTCTGCCCTTTTAGTTCTATAAAATGATTTAAAATGAGTGTTTTTTGCCACATAAGCACATGAATATCACCGGTCATAACCACGTCATCAATTTATGATGTGGCAACTTCAATTGAATCAAAGTGAAAAAAATTGATAGTTTAATGACCTGATTGAAAAAAATTAAAAGGTCAATCATCGAAGTGAAAAAATGTCAATAGTTTAGGATAATAAAACATATTTAATTTAAGCCTATAAAAAATAATAAGGCTTTCATTTGGGACAAATAGAATATGTAAATATTATTTAATATTACTCTATATAATTTATTTTTTTGATTGGGTATTATTCATAAATTCCTACAATAGGGAAAAATTAATATATATAGAAAAAAAGGTGAGAAGTTCACATAATTATTTAACTCCAGCTGTGACGTATGTTTTAGTGTTTTTCAAAGTTGAAGGCATGATTTTAATTTGTTATTCCAATTAAATTATTATAATTTATAAACTTGTTACGTATGCCTGACAAAGCTTTAAGATTGTTTTGACAGTAAGATCATCTCCTTTTTTAAAATTGAGCATACTTAATTATATTTTCAAACTCATTAAAAGTAAAGGTAGTAGTAAATTTGACATATTTTCTTCCACATGTATTTATAAAAAAATAGTATACTTTTTTTAATATATAAAATTGGTTAAATTTGACTGAAAAAGTCAAATTAATTAATACAGGTTTTCAGGGAGTATAATATTTTATTTTATTTTAAAAAAGAAGAAGTATATTAATTATTACAATTCTGGTGAGACTTGAAGCAACAAACTATACTTGCACCAATCTCAGTTATATATATTTATATATCTTTAATTTGAAGACTACCTCTTTTTTTCCCCCTTTATTAGACAACAAAAGGATATGTATAATAAATTAGGAACACTACTCCAACCAATCAATAAAGCTAGAAATTAAAGGACACCTAATTTTCATTAGCTTTATTTAATTGACTTTACAAGATTGAAAATTAACAAATTGCTAAAAGAATATACATTTAATATCCCCATCACCATGCAGGCCACAAACATTTGTCTCTAGAGTCCAAAAGGTTGCTTTTACTTATGACTTTTGAAAGTGCTAAAAATAAAAATAAAAACAGAATTAGTTATCCCCAAATTTACCAGACATCCCAAACTTGACATTGTGGTTATCTCATTTTGAAGAAAGGACCAACAAAATTTTCTTTATTTCATTAGAGAAAATGAAAAATAATTAATAGATTTATTTGTAATATTTGACCTACCTACCTACAAATTGAAACTGAGATTGATTGATTACTCATTGTTCTTTTCACTGTTATTATAAAAGAAAGAAGGGAATAAGGTGCACTGAATTTGGAATTTCAGTTTTGTACTAGTCCATCTTTTTGACGATGATATATATATATATATATATATATATATATATATATATATATATATATATATATATATGCAATCAATCAAAGCGTAAGTCTTAAATAACATAATTCTTTAAAACGACGTCGGTTTGGAGTGGCTTAAAAGAGAGTGGTCACATTTGTTTTTCTTTTATTTACAAAAATGTCACTCGTGATCACTTCAAAACGACGTCGTTTTAAAGAAGTATGTTATGTACTAATCTGGTCAATTTGACATTTTAATTAATTTTTCGATGTATTAAAATTTAATCAGGGCATGCATACATAAATTTCTAATCAAATACTATATGTTAAAAATATAATATAGAGACACAGAGAGAGAGAGAGAGAGAGAGAGAGAGAGAGAGAGAGAGAGGACATTAATCATCTCATTTTATTTGCATGCATGTACATAAATGTTGTGACTTTATATATCAATTTTTGTTGTGAGTTAGGTAGATAATTATATTTGATAATATTTTAACGATTTATTTAATATAATGGATCAATCTTATAATTTTATCTAATTTCATATATTAATCTTTGTTACATTCACAATTCAATTAAAAAAAACTTAAATTTTGAATCCATAACACAACTCATATACTCCCTCCGTCCCAAATTAATTGCTCAGTTTTGATTTTTTAAAGTCAAATTGACCATTTTTAAAACTAATCTTTTTATTATTTTTGCTAAAATATAGGTGAAGAGATTATAACCAAAAGAAAGTATATACAATTTATTACTAATCCCAATTTTTAGAATTTTAAAAATATATTTATATATGCTTAATTATTAATTCTAAAAATAGTCAATTTAATTTTAAAAAGTTAAAACTGAACAATTAATATGGGACGGAAGAAGTATATAATATGGACTTATCTCCAAAACGATTAACTAATTTTTGTGGTTTTAATTTGATAAAGCAAATAGAAGTGCTTAAACACATTAAAACAGTCCAATTGATTTACTTTTACTATAGATGGTTCTTTAAGTCGTGGTAGCGTAGCAGGATGAGTGCCAAATTAATTAAGATGAAGATGCCACATAAATTAAAATTTGGCATGTGGGACCATCCGAACAAATAGTCTCCTACCAGCTACCTCTAACCCTAATTGCTTTCATGCAACGTACGTAGAGTCGAAAAGATCATCATCTTATCATTATCATTATCATAATCATATCCTCTCCTCCCCTCCCCTCCCCTCCCCATCCCATATATTGACCGACGTTCACTCAACAAAATTCAAGATTTTCATACCCTATGGATCAGAATGCCACATATATATACAAACATCAATGGTCTTTCTAGGTATTATATATATATATATATATATATATATATAGAGAGAGAGAGAGAGAGAGAGAGAGAGAATTTTGAATATTTGATTGAAAATTTTGCCTCTAAGAATATTAGAAAACATATTTTTCAATAAATGTATTCTCGTATATTTTGTTGTAGTCGAACTACTATGTTTTAAACTTCAGAAAGATACTTTTTTGGATTTTTATTTATTTATTTTTATATATATAGAGAGAGAGAGAATAAAGCTTTTTTGTGGAAATATTATCCATATTTAAAGTTGTGTGATGGATCCATGCATGATATTAGTTAGTTTATTAGGGCAGTAGGGTCTTATAATGTGCGACATATATAATCACATAAATTAATGACAACATTATTTGTTGGTCGATCATATCTTAAAACCATGTGCACACGACTGGATCTCCCTGATCCTAATTAAATTAATCCATCAAATTGGTTTTTAAAAAATTAATAGATCCATTAACTGTATCCATCGATCCCTCAAGCAAAGTAGTTATGAGTGTGACGACCCCATTGATTAAGTTCAGACAATATATTAACAAGTTCATAATAATCTTGATTCAATTCATTGCTATTAATTAATAATTAATAATGGGGTAGGTATAGTCATTTACTCATGAGTGTCTTCTAAGCAAATCTTAGTCTACACAAATAAATACTAATTAAGAAATTAACAGATTAAATAAAACTCCATTATTTCTTGTTTAATATATATATATATATATATATATATATATATATATATATATATATATATATATATACACTTTAGTCTAAACATCATAATCATACAAATGAACTTAATTTGACGTACACCTATATATACATATATAAATATAAGTAACCCAAATATTAAAAGTTCCTCATTTCATTACTATACTTTTTGGGTGCGTACATAAACAATTCGTCTAAATTGATTGGCCACCGTCCTTTTCAAGCAAGTCAAATGTTACGGATCGGAACTCCTTCATAAATTGATACATTGATATTCCTCTAAATTGATATGGACACCATGCATAATATTATACTCCTTTAAAATTAATGGCGTTTGACAAAAATGAGTAATTAAGATATGGATGGTTATTATACTTTAATAAATTAGATTATTTAAGTGAAATAATATTTGACTTTGAAAAAATGTTAATTAGTAATTAAAAAGTGTAAAATATCTGAATGTTGTTATTTTACTATTTTAACCATCTGAGTTGTTTAAAAATTTTATTTGTTTGAATATGCAGTCTAATAAAACAACAGGTGAATAATATTGCTCATAAATATGTTTATATAAATTTTATTTATAACTCATAATTGACATGAATTTTTTGATTTTAATTTATACAATGATGAATATTGAAAAAATATCAAAAAATAATAATATATACTCAGTCTAAGATTTATTGTTTCATAATTTTTAATCATCTCAATTTTAAAATTTAAAAAATCTCAAATTGATTTTTCAAAAAACGATCTTAAAATTTGGAACGGATGGAGTATTATAATTTTTATTAAGGCTTTTTTTGTTCATAGATTAAAATTTTTCATTAAAAAACAATAAGAGGCAAACAAAAATTTACGAAATAACTTTATCTTCTTAACGAATGAGATGTTGAGGTGCTAACAAACAATCTTTCATTTGTCCTAATTAATTTGATGTGCCGCAGTTAGCTTTACTGGAGTGTGACCTAAACCATTATTAGACTTTGCATAATTTGTTCAACCACTACAAACTTATCCATAAAAATCCTTTCACATATATTCAGACTCAATTTTAATAGCTCTATGAGGATTTGCATGGCATGGGTATATATTGACTATTCATCACTGTATTTTAGTAGTTAACTTAATTAATTCTCCCCACCCCACCTACCCACCCCACCTACCCACCCCACCCTTGCTTGTTTTTTCAGCATAAATTTTGCCTATGGGAGAAGTTGGTTGTTTGTTGTCAAGGGAGTAGTAGTAGTATACTAGTATATTGCAATAGCCAATAGGGTCAAATGTAACAACTATAACTAGATAGCTAGGCAATGTATATACAGGTTCAACCTCCTCCATGGCTCGATCCATATTCATAATTACAAAAACTACCAATTACTTTTTGAGTAAGGAGCATCAATGTCAATTAACTCATGATAATGGAGTTACAAATGATTTAATTTTTTAATTAGGTAGCTATATATATTATGTTAAAAAGAAAATGACAGCCTAATTATCATTTCAATTCATGGAAAAACAAGTTCCTTATCTTTGGTCGTGTGATGCTCGATCAACTTTACTTAGAAACTGATATTTTCATATAAAAAAATTGATATTTTCACGTGATCTTTCTTACACGAATGGTGAGTAGGTCTCACATTCATATATATGATAGAGACTCATATAAAAATATCATTTTAATATCAATTTCCTACTTTTATATATATATATATATATATATATATATATTGCTTTTGCTTGTTTCACATATAATATAAGGAAATTGATATTTTCATGACTTTTTGATATTTTTATATGAAAAGTGTCGTTATAGACTTATAGATGTATAGCGATGGTAACAACTGTTGCTCTATAGGATCTATAACGACGATTTTTATATGAAAATATCAAAAAATCATATAAAAATATCAATTTCCTAATATAATAATCCTTTTCAACGTACAGTACCTTTCATTCTTTCAATTTCTCTAATGTATTGAAGTTTCTTGGGCCCATGCCTTGTTGGAATCTCCCTTACATTTTATCCAAATGATCACGATCACCTTGCAAGTTGCAACTATAAGCAATTAAGAACGTCTATGGACATTTGCCAGCAGGCAATTCTTCATAAGGAAACTAGTAACTGATTTGTATTACTGTTTGGTTGCATGATTTGAATTTTATATATATATATATTCGCATTCTCTCCAAATGACCTGGAGAAAGCGAATAAAAAACGAACTTAGGTTATAGCGATGATTTTTTTACGTCATTTGACTATCATATAACATAAAAAACCTACTTTATGCATCTTTATAATGACGGAAAAAAAATCGTCGTTATAAATTGGTTTAGGCTCGCCTTCCATATTTGGAGAAGTTTAACTATATATATATATATATATATATATATATATATATACATTAAAAACGAGAATTTTCTTTGGAAATTTGTTATGAAATGACTTAGGGACGTAGTTAAGTAGAAAGTTGGGATAAGTTGTTTGTATCATATCTTGCTAGTGGAAGTCTAGTCACATATCTTGGTATGTAATTGGGCTTCATTAGCCTGGCTCAGAAAAATAGATGGGCCAATGTATTTCAATAAAATGTGGGCTACAGCTATCAAAACTTGTCCCTAAAGTGTTAAGGCCTAATTACATGTTTATAAATATATTCGTCAATAAAATATTCAAAAAAAAAGGTTCAAACTATAATTAACTATTCATATCAATATTTATTCATTTAATCTTTAGATTAGAGTGATAATACTGTCATTTTGTTTGTTAAAAAATCATTTAGTGTTAAAACATGTCTCACACTAATTAACTACCCCATGGTATGATGGTACAAGTTCAAATCAATTTCACAATAAACATCAATGCCAAAATCATTAAATTTCATAAGCAATGAGTAAGAATATACAAACCTTATGGCAAGTAAGCAAGAAAATTCCAAAATAAAATATAAATATAAATCACACAACTAATGATTCATTCCATTAATGACTGGAACAAGTTATTCCATAAATAAAATTCACAAATTTAGCAAGAATGAGAATGATTTATTTCATTCTAACGGAACAACCAGACGCAATTTTTTTTATTTTGTATGAATGAGTCATTCCATTCTCAATTTGATTTTCTTATCTAAACCTAAAAAATTGTTTTTAATTTGAAAATTTTGTTTAGAGCTATATGAGTTATGAGTTTCCAAACTTTTATGGTTAATTTTAGAAATAACTTGATTCATTCCTTTCTTGAGCCAGTTTTAATTTGGAGTTGTTAGCATAAAGTTAATTTTGATCAATTAATCAATATAATATCAATATGCAGAATTTCATGATAATCAAATCCGTTTTAATCATGAAACCTGGGCCATATATAGAAGAGAAGGGTCTTTTGATTAAAGAGCATGATATTACTGTGAAGAAACATGTGACAACCCATATTAATTAGATAGCTAGTACATATCATGACCTCCCAACCTCCAGATGTACTTGTTTTGAAAATTAGTAGCATCAAATTTAGGGTTCCTTTGGATATTGACCACCTGATCAACTTTTTCATTAATAAGTAACATTCGACATTTTCATTAAATCAAACATGTGACAACCCATATTAATTAATCCATAGTACATATATATCATGACCACCCAACGACCAAATTAAATGTACGTATTTGTTTTTATTCTATATATATATATACAGACAGTTTTCTATGCAGGTGATCTGCATGCGGACCATCTTTAACAACGAACAAAATCGTCGCTAAACTCGTCGCCATATTGACTGAACCGTTTAGTACTATTCATAATTTGAAAACAAATTTAATATATACTTTTCAAACTCAAAATTAATATATATTTTTCATTTAATATTAACAAATACAATGATATATATATATATATATATATATATATATATATATATATTATAGACTATCCAAAAATTACTAGTAGTTCGATTGTTATAATTCTACATAAATTCATTTAATTTTGAATTTGAAAATGTCTAAACTGACTTTTTAAAAAAATTAATAATGATCTTATATTTTGAAATAGAGGGAGTAGTACGAGTTAAAAGAGGGAATTATATACTCTCCCGTTTCAAAATATAAGATCATTGTTGACTTTTGAAAGTCAATTTAATATATTTTCAAACTCAAAATTGAGATTGTTCATTAAAAAATTTGAAACAATAGATTTTAAAATTAGTGATATTTTTTATAATTAGTGATTATAAAATGACTTAAAATGAGTGATTATTTAATGTCATGTTCAACTAAGTATTATAATCCCGAGATTATAATCTCATGAATTATAATTATCACAAACAAACATGACACTATATTGTAACACCCAAATTTCACATCGTAACATGTGAGATACTTGAATGCATATATAAATATTCAAACAGTTATCCTTAATACATTCTGTCATAATTTTTTGATAGTGAACTAAGATAACCCAAAGTGTCTTATTATTATGTTATGATTTGATGTGGACCCCGGTATGACCTGGGTCGTTTTGGGATGAAAACGAGAGCAGATCTTCTGTCCTCATTTTTCATATTTCTTTGTGTCCTCTACTTAAATTAAATAAGAAGTCAGATGTCAAAATTTAAGCGAGGGACACAATAAAAACATAAAAAATGGAGACAGAAGATCTACTCTCACCATGAAAACATGCACTACATTAGTTACATGTGATTGTACAAACTGAAACCAATAATTACTTTCCCATTAGCGTTCTTTATCTCAATCAATTGGTTCAACTCACTCCTACCTTATCCCATTTTTTTTATTCTAAGATGATATTTGATTATCTGTTAATGCATCTTAGCAGCTTACTTTTTAATGCATCTTAATCGTTCACATCTTTGTATTAAGAGGTACTCTGAATAGTTAAAATATAAATATGAGTCTAAACTATGCATATGACCTCTTAATACAAATATATAGGCTGTTAAGATGTATTAAGAAATGAACTGTTTAGATACATTAAGATGTAATCAAACACCACCTAAACACATATAAATTATTGTTCGCACCAATTTAAATAAATTTTACTACTACTATTTTCACCTCGGTACAACTAGTATTTATGGTTATGATTAAATTTTTAATTACACTACTTAAGAATTTATTTATAATGTTAAAAACATTTAATATTTGTTAACTTAAAATAACTCAATATGTGAGACGAGATTTATTAAAAAAAAATCAATCCTTCCGGCTTTCACTACTAAGAGTAGCGGAGGATCCAGCAAATAATTTAAGGGGGGTGTATTCAATTAAGATTTTTAAAGACTTTTTTTAAGTGACATATTTTTGTAGAATTTATGGGATTTTAATGACTTTAGACTTTTTTAAAATGACTTTTATAGACTATGAAATAAGTAACAAACTTTTATAAACTTTTTATCAAGACTGTGATAGACTTTTGTATACTTCTAATATATCTTGCAACTTATATTAATTGTTAATTAGCCCATGTGTACAACATCTACCTCTTTTTTCATGAACTAGAGTAAATCTCATTATATTATTGTGGCATGAGATTTTATATATGTTGAAAGCGTTCATATTATTCTACTCATTTCATAATACATTTGAATACTCGGATACCAATAAAATTTTAGAAACTACAGATGCAATACAAAAATTAAGCTCACTTTTCATTAAACTATATATACTTTATGCATATGCGTACGCTTATTTGGAATTATTATTTTTCATTCCAGTCTACAAAAGTTGTCATCAATACTTATTTACGTAACTAGCAATTAAAAAATTAATATAAACATTTGCAATATATATATCGATTTCCATTCAAATATTTGAATATTACCTCGTCTTAGTATCAAAATTTGCAAATAAAAATAATATATACTTGTTTCATGTATATTTTAAAATAGCAAAGTTATTTTTAAATAAAAAATATTTTTTATTTATATTCTTTTTAATAAATTTTAGTTTAGTAATGTAACATATAATAAAATTATGATAAAAATCTTGAAGAACTTATATATTTTATACAACTATATATCACCTGTATCACTATATCAATGCGTCTTTCTATATAAATTACTTTCTTCTCTTTTCTCTCACTTTTTTTTTCTTCATTTAACTCTGATTCTAAGTTAATTTACGAAATTATAAAATTTTAAAATATTGTGTATTTATTTTTATTTTTGAAATAATAATGTGTGTTTATTATTAAATAACAAATAAATTCAAATTTTAAAAATTTTGAATTTTATCGTTATTGACTACAAAAACAAAATAAATGTTTTATTTTTGTGGAGTGCAATGATATTAATTATTCTAAATTATAAAGTAATTAGAAATATTGGATTCATGTGAATTGTATTTTAAATTTATTTAGTTTATTAAGATGAGATATGAAGTCTTTAGAAATCTTTAGAGATGAGGTCAGACTTTGGATATGGGTTGATAGTTATAATTCTTCTTCTAAAGTCTGTCAAACTCTACCATTTAATAAAAATCTGGAAAGTCTATGACTTTTTGAATACCAAAATACTTTTATAGACTTTGTAAAAATCTTAATTCAATACCACCTAACTTTTAAAGATGTTAAAAAAGTTATAATTGAATACCACTAAATGTGACGCCCCCAAAATAGGTATACAACACACATTCTCGAGTGCCAAAATACATGGTATGCGAAAAAGCAAACTACAACTTCAATAATACAATTGTAAAATACAAAATACGACAACACATACTATGAGTTTAAATACAAATATTATCTTCTGTAGACAATATCTACACTCAAATAAGTCATCGTTACAATTATTCAAACACTATTTTACAAAAATAGTGAGGATCGCTAAAATATCTTTCTAGAACCATCACTCAAGTACTCGACTAGTTCCTCGATATGTTCTCACCTCCACGAGAAAAATGGAACAAAAAGGAAAAGGTGAGCTCAACTAGCCCAAAGAAAGAATATTATGACTAAGATAATATACAACAAATTATTGTTAGTCTTCAACGAGAAAAAAGCGATAAAATATAATAAAAACAAGTTTTAGATCAACAACTGCAGGTGAAACAACAATCCATTAGAAGAGTCAAGTAGAGAATGAGTTCTACTATCTTCTAAGATTTAAAAGTCTATCATCAATATTTTCTCCCTCATAACAACAATCAATATACATCTTTAATCAAATATTCATCTTTGCACTACAGGGCCAAAGATATTCATTTGTATCACCAATTGGTCATGTTCATCTCAACACTGCTCATCTTTGCACTACTGGGCCAAAGATATTCATCGATTAATCATTTATCTTTTGCCTACATGCCAAAGATATTTAGTAATATCATCATTTAGGACTGAGGATGATGAAAAATATTTTAAAGAAAACGAATATAGTGAAACGGAAGGACAATTAGTAGGGATTCGTATAACAGTTTATCCAAGATCAATAATACTTCATAAATACCAATTTTGAAGCAGAATTCAAGAATAAAGATCAAAACATGGATACAATCAAAGATAGTAACCATAATAGACATCTTGGACAAAATGGAAAATTTTATTTTTCGGTGAATAGTGTCGTATACGTGAATAGTAACCTTGACTCAAAAAGTTCTAAATTTGATAAAAATTCAGATCAATATTTCGGCATAATGATATTGAAGAAATAATATCATATATGAAGAAAATAACATCCCTTACAATCCCTTAAAATCCCCTACCTCAAAAGAAAGAAAGACTTCCTCATTTGGATATCGGATATGACGTCAAGGAAACTTGCACTGATGAATATCAACTCACCAAGTATCTAAATACTCACAAAATACATTCAATAATCTAGAGAGAGAAAGAGAGAAAGCTTATGTTTCTGGTGTGATTTTCAATTCTAACTTAGCCCTCTATTTATAGAAAAATTTTAGCAGACTTGACCTGCAACCTGATGGCTTTACCTGCTACTATTCCCACCCACCACATTTGAAATAAAATTCAGCATATTTTTTCACCAATCATAAGTGGGACCCACTCAATTCTAGAATTTTCCACCAAAATGCTAAATTCGGATACTTCAACAATTTCTGAACCATTCACCTCTTAAAATTCATAACAAATCATACGTTCATTTTTAACGGTTCAAAATTTGTGGACATATACTCAACTTATATATGTATAACATATCCAAAAATTACAACGATCCAACGGTCGGATTAAAAATTATAACTCACACAATATATCTCAAAAATAGTAGTTTAATTTTTAATACCTTCATTCCGACAAAAATACTGATAAAACACCTCAACATTAATTCCTTCATTTATAACCACATAAATAAACCCATCATTTATATCCACATCAAATAAATATTTCCTTATTATATAAATCAATAATTAATTATTCACAAATAATATTACAGAATCACAATTATGACAACCAAAGTAGTTCCTAGAAAAGAGGGGCTTTCCAATAAGAATTTTTCCTTACTGGCGCGCAATTAGGTTACCAAACCTTTCCTTGACAGAACTTTCTAGACATTGCCAATAATGCTATCTAATAATATTATTGATAATGAGAAATATTGTGCAGTGATAATTATTGAAACAACAATAATATAAAATATCAACGCAGCAATTATTGAATCAATAAAATAAAATATTGAATAATAATTCTTGTAACAATTATTGAGTAGTGCCTTTCTTACATAAGAATCAATAATTCAAAAATACTATGTAATACCAGGTAATCTTCTTTGTGCAACAACGCCAGATTACTTTATTTTACCAACCGGGTATTCCAACAAAGTTAGATCAGTGAACGATTCTGCCGTTATTTATAAAAACTTAATTTTGTCGCTTTTCTTCCGTCCAAGCGGTTATTACATTATGGGGCCCAAATGGTCATTTGCGTCAAATGCATTTAAATATTCCCAAAGCGGAAAAGAATATTCCGACCAAAACGAATATTCCCAAAACAACAATGAATATTTTATAACCGCTTGCGTATTTTGAAAAAAAAATTATATATCACCCTTAACTTTAACTTTTATCAATTTAACAATTTACTGAATAGTAATTATAAAAAAAATTGAATACTTTTATTTCATAAAATTCGGGGTCTTACAATAAACTTTTTAAATGTCTTGATTGAATACAACCAAACTTTTAAAATCTTTAAAAGTCTTTAAAAATCTTAATTGAATACACCCCCCTAAATTTAACTAAAGGGACATTTAGGACATTACCCCCTCACACTCCTAATTAATTCTATGTCTTCTACTGAGCGGCTTGAGAAATTGACCTATGTCCTCAAATCCTCGATCATTAATTTTATTTACCATCTTAAGTTAAGGTTATAAACGAGCCAAACAGTTCGAGCTCGATTCTGATTCTGATTTAATTCAAAAAAATATTAACGAGTCTCGAATTCATTAATAATATGATCCAAATCTGAGTATAAAAAATAGTTCGAATAAAAATATGAATAGAATCTGAACAATATTGTACTCGACTTGTTTAAGATTCAAACTACTCAAATTCTTAATTGTGATTCGATACATACTCGATTGATACAGATTCAACTAGATACTCGATACATTCTTTTATATATAATATATACAAAATTAAATCAAATTAGGTTCATTATTTATTACTATTTTGTTTTATTTTTAATTTTAATCGTGATTTTATATTTATAAATTGTAATAGTAAATATATTTTCTTATTTCTAAGTAAAATAACAAATTCAATAATTATATTTATTATAAAGCTAATTATTATGTGGAGACTCGAATTTGAGCCTTAATTTGAAATTCACGAGTTGTTTGAATATAATCCGATCCGAGTTGGATCGAATTTGAGTAATAAATATTCGAACAAATACTCCCTCTGTCCTATAATATATGACGTTTTAGAGTTGTGCACAAAAATTAAAAAAACAATTGTATAACATTAAATATAATATTAATTGTCTATAATACCATTTACCATATATTTATCTAACTCATACTCTCTATCATCTGTAACATTTTCTCATGAAGGGTAATTTTAAAAAAAATTATAATTAATTTATTTAGATTATATATATAAATCGTTAAATAATTTTTAAAAAAATAAAATCATCTAAAACGGTATATATTTATGGGAGAGAGGGAGTAGCTAGTAAGCTGTTTGGCCCATGCAGAGAGAGAGAGAGAGAGAGATGGGGTCAGTTGACATTAAGGAAAAAATGTCATGGCCCTTAAGATTTTGAAGCACCATTAATTATGAAAACTACCTGCATTTGGACATACCCATATTACTGACAGGGATAACATGATAATCTTTTTCAATACGTCTTCATCGATGTCTCAAGCTAGGTCCAGCATATACATACACACATACATATATTAATTTGTAGGAGTGATTCCTAAGTAGCATACGTAGCCCATCTCTTTATCATTCAAATTATTATGTCTTGATTTTTCGTTTTAATTCCCCCTAATTAATTTGGGTGGATATTATCTTATATGTTGATGAGAAATGTATGTCGTACACAATTAGTTTATAAATGTGTCATTCTACTTTTCTATGGCTCGTCTATATGTATATATATTTACTATTTTCTTGGCTCGTGATGAAGCCATTTGTTAATTCAGTTATATATGGAAAAGTGATGGGATATATGAGAGTATCTTTAGATTTTATTCTGCTGATAAGGACTTTACATAAAAATATTCTTGTAATTATTTGGAAATTTGTAAACTATTAAGACCTGTTAAAACTTGGGCAAAATAGTGTCAGAAAAATAATAAAGAAATAAAGGAACCCAATTTTTTATACGAGTAGTAGAAAAAAAATGCCCCAACAAAGGTTGACCTAGGTGGAAGGGACTCTGTAGGTCGCTTAATCAAAAGGTCTCGGTTTTGAGCCTTTGTGAACGCAACAAACTTTCTTAAGAGAGATCCCCGTTTCGACGTCTGATTGTACCTCGAAAGATTAGTTCTGAACAAACTTGTACCTTGAGAAACCAAAAAAAAAAATGCATGCGAAGGAAATCTAAACTTTTGGAAGCAGTTCTACTCCATTTGAAAGCCAAAGTCTCATTTATTTTTACATTATTTGTAGACATTTTAAAATTTGTACAAGACCCAGATTAATTAGGCATAATGATTTATGATCTTTTTTATATTCAAAATATTAACACTAAAATTAGTTGTTTTCGGAGAATACTTTTGACAAGTAATGTGTCTCATGAAAACCTTAATATACAAAAAAATGAAAAGGTTAAACCAGGGTTTAATTTCCATATGGGAGATTTTTTATTTATTTTTTTTTAAAAAAAACTACGATAGACACATATATCCATAATCCTTTCAACAAAATAAAAATATGAAACAAGTGCCAATGGTAATTTAGAGATAAATTAAATTCATCTAGAGAAATGAGAATTGTTTAATCCCTGGGTATAAATGAAATTAACACTATTTACAAAATAAGATCTGGCTCCTATGACAAATGAAAAGGCATGTACAACCTTAATAAATTACGAACCATAATATATATATATATATATATATATATATATATATATATATGTGTGTGTGTGTGTGTGTGTGTGTGTGTGTGTGTTACAAAGGAGCTAGCTGCTTTCTTATTTTTTCCAACTGTCAAATTTTGTTGTTTCTTGCTAGTGGTTACCAGTCTGCATTATTGGTATATCAATCCCTCTTTAATTTCTACAAAACCGTAAAGTTTAATTTGCAAAATTTACAAATATTAAGGGTATATTTTCCTTTCGCATTTACCCTTAAAAAATAATTAGTAAATTGTTACTTTTATGATGATAAAATTGAGAATATATATTATGTCATTTATATTTTTATTAATATATAAAATAAAAAAAATTCGAGTATATATACTATACTATAACAATACAAGGGACAATATGAGCTAATCATTCAACTGAACTAATCATTTCAAGACATAAGTGTATTGTTAAAATAAATATCATCAAAGGTTAGGGCTGGGGAAAGAGAGAGAAGGGATCCGATTATCATGAAATTAAGATAAGTTGGTCAATTAACCAATACAGTGTTGACAGGCAGAAGGAGATCACCTCTCGACTCCTTAATTAAAGATAAGTCTGATTATATATATATATATATATATATATGTGTGTGTGTGTGTGTGTGTGTGCGCGCGTGCGCGTGCGCGCGCGCGTGTGTATGTATATATTGAGATGTTTGTGGGGAGGGTGGGGATGTAGCATTGTTGTCCCTTGCCTGTAAGGCATTGAATGCCTTTTGGCAAGACTAGCATGATGGAAAAATGTTCTCATGCAAAACCTTACCCTGCTGTATCTTTCTTTCTCCTACGCAGAATGCCCTAATTTGCCTCTGTTATATGACTCCAGATTTCTTTCATAATATTAATTTCTCCTCATGAGCATCCGCTAGCTAAATGTTTTCCTTCTGTGCAGCCGACTGCATGCGTTGAGGACAAACAAACATCTTAGTAAATCACGACTGCCCAACTTGTAGATTCTGATCTGTAAGTTATGGAAGTATATAACAGCCTCCATGATCAAGAACTCGCCGTGAGGTTTCCACACACCATGTTAATACTGAGTGAGTGTACAAAAATAACAGTTTCATTTGACTTTTTAATTTTCAACATTTAACCCGTTAAATATGTCGTACTTAGAGTAAACTTTTTCATTAAAAATTTAAGATTAAAAATTATTAACAATGTGTATAAATATGTGGATGACTAAAATAGATGGATATGAAACATACTTAACCTGGCCCCCCAGTTGAGAAGTGCTCGTGTTGCACTCTTTTCTCCTGATTGAAGCGTACAAGTAACGAGACTATCTTAGCTTAGTAAGACAAATATAAAATTTAAAGATAATAATGAAATTCTGTAATTAAGTACATCTAGAGGGGGTGAATAGGTGTAAATACTTAGAAGTAATCTACAGTGATCAATTTTTGAAGTTTACTATATAGCGGTATAATCTGACGATTTTAACCTCATCCGTATTGAGATTATGTTAACATTATGCATTATAAGCGAGCAATAAATACATGTCCGTATTAGTATAAAATTAAACTAAAATTTGCATAATATTAAAGTTTTAAAACAGAAACACAAGAACACTAAATCACATCGAGATTTTTACGTGGTTCAACCCCTATTCTCTAGTCTAGTAGCCTAGCTAATCCACGTCCAATCCCAACCAGGATTGGACTCACTTTATTAAAATAATACTCAACAATTACAAAGTAAATAACTCCTTGTTACAACAACGATCGATTGGACATATCTGCCCCCTTTGCACCTCTGCAACACGTCTCGCCTCTGAGACTTTGATAGTTTCGTTGTACTTAATATTACTAAAATAAAAACCCCAAGCCAACCTAGACTTGTACTATGTTTACAATAGATTTGAAATAAGGAATACAAGAACACTATAAACCAAGACTAAAATAGTGATATGATGATTTGTTTCCTAAATAGCTTGAAGAGTTTTTGATCAGTAGTCTTGTTTTTTCATGAAGCCGAGTAAACAGTATATATAAAGAAGAGAGCAACGGCTATTTCATGCAACGTACCAATTCTTCCAGCAACGGCTATTTTACTTGTTAATAGGAGATGAATAACAACCTCAGTAGATAAGGGAAGTAGTCAAATAAAATACAAAGACTAGTTGAAAAAGTCTTATTGGCAGTTAGCAATATCCCTTCATAACAACAACTTCGGTAAGCATAATTGTTGTTCCAACTTGAATAAGAGTCCTTAAATATACCAATTCCTAAAACATCTCCAAGACACATATAAATTGGTAACTCAATATATATATATAACAGATAACATATATATCTATATTGGAAGAATATAACTCAACAAATAAATATGAGAAACTTAAGGAATTTTAAACAGATTAGATATAAATTCCAGCTTGCACATACCTATTATAAATCCAATACCTGATTTTCAATCTCCTTAAAATACTCCAATTCACATTAGAATTAGTCTTCATACCAAAACAGGTTTAGTTAATAATATAAATATTATATTCCAAAAACTTTGAAGCACGTGACAACCTGCAGTATACTTTCATGTAATAACCCATGCAAACTATTATATATATATAATTAATATGCATAAAAATATTTGATTAACATGACTTAATTAAAATTATAAGCCAATATAAAATTAATTTAGCCCATATAAACATTGTCATCATTAAAACCACAAAGAATAAATACTAACAAATAATACAATATTTACGTAAAAATTTAAATCGAAAAAAATGATTGACGAGAAGTTGAAGATATTATCACTACAAGAAAAAGCCTTAAGACCGACGGAATTATTATCGACGGAGTTTATTCAGTCGACCTTATTGTAATGTCGACCGAATATTCAGTCGATAGTAATTCCCTCAGAAATATGTTATCTTCGACGGCATTCAGTCGGGATAACACCAGTCCCAAGGGCGCCAACCTTTCGCGCCACACGAATTATAAGGTCGACGGAATCAAATTTATAGTCGATTTTAATATCCGTCGAAATAAAGTAATATTGAGGGAACCAATTTAAATGACGATATTCCGTCGAGAATAATCGATTAAAAAAGCTGCATTCACTTCCTTCTTTCTCTTATTTTATTTCGATCTCTCTCTTCTCTCTCTCTAACGCGTCTGGTTTCTCTCTTCTCTACAAGCGCGGCAAGTCTCGGACCTCTCTATCCGGCCAAAGATCTCCTCCTCTCTACCATGATATTCTCTCACACATGCGATATATATTGATCGTAAAGGGAAAACCCCTTGTCGTCCTCACACTTCAACTCCTCTATCTCTCATCACGGTAGAAGTCGGATTTCCGTGACGTCGTGGTGTGGCGCATGGGCTTTCCTAAGATATCGTCTCTCTATTTCTAGCATTCAAATCAATTGAGGTACACAATTTCTATCTTCGCCAATACCATTAAGGTTTGAATATTATATAAAGCAGATATATGTCTGATTGATTTTGGGGCTTAATTTAGGTTTTAATTTGTCTTGTTATATATGAAACTGATTGAGGTTGAATGTTCAATTTGAATTTTATATTTGATTTAGGGTTTAATTTGGTTTGGTATAAAACTTTTTTTGAGACTGAGATGTTACGCGGTGTTTACTGATATTGGTTTACTGTACCCTTCAAATTTGTCTTTGATTTGGCATGGATTGAATGTCCATAATCAGTAGTGTGTTTAAATTGTTATCTGATATTGAGGAGTTATAATGTAGTGTGATATTGAGGAGTTATTGATTAATTTGTCTTTAATTTGCAGTGTTCTGATTTATGCATTTTCTAGTATTGTGAATTTTAATTTGTGAATCAATTGAAGACTTCCCTGGTGTTAAGTATTAATTCCGACGGAATTTCCAACTGAATTTCTGTGAAAGTTATAGATGGTAATAGATAAATATTTAATTAACTATATAAAAGACAATATATTATAATATAATAAATAAATATTTATATAAATTAATAAATTAATACAAAAAAATACTAGGAGCTTTAAATAACTTTAATAAATTATATAATATAATATAATATAATATAATAAACTTTAAAATAAAATAAACTTACTTTATTATTTAATATAATATTATAAAAAAATAAAATAAAATAAAATAAAATAAAATAAAAGCTCTATTTTGTCTTTCCAAGCAACAGGTTAAAAACATTTGCAAGTGGCTTAGCGCATTGAAGCTCCCAGATGGATATGCTTCTAACATATCTCGTTGTACTAAGTTTGAGCAGTTGAAAATTACTGGCTTCAAAAGTCACGACTGTCATGTATTCATACAGAAGTTGATGCCAATTGCATTTCGTGAGATGTTACCCAGGAATATTAACGACTGTCAAATTTCTTTCGGGATATTTGCTCAATTTGTTATAAGGTATAGTGATGTGGAGAAGATGGAGAAAAACATAGTGTTGACAATGTGCAAGCTTTCGAAATGATTTTACCAAGGGGTTCTTTGACAAACATGGAGCATTTGCTATTCATCCGCCATATGAACTTAAGCTTGGAGGACCCGGTGCAATATCGATGGATGTATCCATTTGAGAGGTAATATCACATACATTGTGCAATATTAAATCATCTTTATATTTAACTTATCGGTAATATATATCACATACTTTCACGTGGCGGTATATCGCGTCGATTAAAGCGAAAAATTAAAAACAAAGCGGCGTGTAGAAGGTTACATTTGAACGCTTATACGGAGGAAGAAACTTGTCAACTTACGCTCATTGTACTTTGACGATGTAGTCATGAACGAAGCATAACCGTCTAAGTCGGAATGAGGTCGAGGATCCGTCTGCGTCGTCTTGATGATGATGAGTTGGTTGTATTCACTTATCCAATTAAACCATTTGGTCAAATGAGACAAAGACTTACCTAACCGATAAAGATTTAAAGATTGTCTCTACATCGTCTTCTAAATATGCCGAAGTATAAATGCATTACATCAAGTATGTATTATTACAAGTTGAAAATGATTTATCTATCCTTAATCAAAATTTAATTAATTGCTATATTATTGTCATGCAGCTCATTCATTCGAATTGAGCGCGTCTTCTAACCCAAGTTTGATGAAATTACGGATGGAAGCATTCACTAATGCAAATTTTCATCGATGGTTTAAGAGAAGGGTCAAGAAGAGAACATGTATGATCGTTTTAGAGATGTCATTTTAGGCCCGTCATAAACTTGTTAGTTCATTTCGGGTTGTCAGATCGTGAATGGGTATAGATTCAGGTTGATGACTTGAATGCATTGACATCGATCAACTCAACTCGTTGTCGTGTTGGGAAGTTGTTATGTAGATTACAAATCCAATTACTATAGAAGATTAAAGGAAGTGGTTGTGCTTTCAATTATCCGAGGGCTAAAAAGGTCGTTACATTTAAGTGTCATTGGTTTGATCATCGCAGCGGTGTTAAAGTTGATCGTAATAGAATCGTAATAAAGATAGATATAAAATCATTTTACTGATCGATGATGTATTTGTGTTAACCCAAATGAAACAACTCAAGTGTCTTATACCCCCAATGTCGATTCATAGTAGAACCCCACGGTATCTGATTTGTGACAACGAAGACTCGGCCATTTGATGGTACTAATTTATGCGGAACGGATGACCCGTTGTAAGAACAAGTTAGTAATCCCAGCCACGTTGTGGTATATGATGACGATGTGTTGGGTGATGATGTCGTTGACCTACTCGATGTTGATGAAGTGGAGGAAGATGTGGTTGTTGGTCCGTATGTGATGATAGAAGATGATATTGAGGAAGGTCAATGCATGTTATTTACATATTGTTAAAATAATAAATTATACGTATGTTATGTCTGTTTGATAGAGATACTACAGATATGAGGCCTAAGATCATCGAGGTGGATGGTGACGCCATTATCATTGCCCACATCTCGAAGAATTATCTTTGGTGATTATGCGAGATCTGACGGAGAAAGCGATCCGGCGATAGAAGAAATGCCCGGACTACTTTGCGAGATCATCACCACCTAAGAAGATATCGAGATCTGGACATGGCTGCGATGTGTAATCTTGGGGATGATGATGCGTTCAAGACCAAGTCGGAGCAGATGAAGAAGAATTGCGGCAAACTGCGAGTTGTACATACTTCTGGCTCGCAGTCGTTTCAGGAGGTTAAGTCGGTATGTATTTCTCTTTAGTTTAGTTTAATCTTATATTGCAACTATAGTAAATTTAGGTGATCTTATTTAATATATGTGATCTAGGCCATGCGGAGTAGGCCGGTGATTCTCCTACTATATGATCGAGTTACGGGATAGAGTCCATACGCAGAAGGGCTCTACTTGGGTCGACGATATCTCCAAAGAACATTAGCTATCTGGTAATACATTTACTAAAATAGATATTATTTAGGATAATATTACGTTATATGATGATACCAAGATAACTCACTTGTATATCAAATTACGGAGAGCGGTTTGAGAAGCTCATGACCAAAGATATATTGATTCTGTCATTAGGGGCGATCTTGAGACGTTAGATTCCACCGATCCCTCATGAGATTAATTTATCTCGGGATGAGGAGACGACTCTTTGGGTCGCGTCTCAAGATACTCCCACTAAGTATTACTTACCAAATCGAGTCTTTGGGGTTACTGAGGATACCAACCTATACACCGCCAGAGGTATAATATTTGTGTTTATTTCACGTGTTTATGAATAAAGTAAACTTGTAATATTATTCATGTTATATTTATTTTTGTAGGCTTTAGCCGTCTGCGTCAAAGAGCCCCTGTGGGACCATCACATCTGGTATTGGCTTTAGATGATGCTTTGTTCTAGCGTGTTATGGGCTGCTGTTGTCGGAGAGGTTTGAGGCCGATCCATTGTTCCATCGTCAAGACCCTTGCCAACCGTTCTCGGCCTCCATCACCAAGGCAGGACGTTCTGTTGGTGCCACCGCCGAGAAACACTGGGTATTCCTCCGAAGCGATGGGCGCGATACGCGACGAGATTGTTCTGATGGTGGTTACCTTAATCGAGGACAGCGTTTGGGCGATGTTGAGTCGGTATTCATTGCTTCGGTATATTTCGTTTTAAATACAAATATATATTCGGATGTTATTTAATTTTCGTTTAGTTATCTTTAAGCAATCATATATATGGACTAATGAGTTACATTATATTGTAACAACGAGGGTGATGAGCGGATTGACGAAGCGGGATGACGATTTTCATACTCCCGCAAGTAGTCGATGCCCTGCCGATGATCCTTCTCACACAAGAGCTCTACTAAACGACTTAGTTTATATTCTTTTGTAGTTTAAATTCTTTTGTATTAATTTTACATAACTTTTGACGTACATATTGTAGTTTAAAGTACCTTATCATTAATTACTCTGGTTTTGTTACGGTTTGACACTTAGCTTAATGGGATGTTTGTTATAGTTAGTTTAGATTAATGGGATCTTTTGTAATTTACATTAGTTTAATTTACATTGATTAATGCGGTTTTACATTTCATTACTTTGGTTTGTTGCGGTTATGCTAGTAGTAATGGGATGTTTTTGACATTTAGCTTAATTTAGCTTGTGTATATTGGGAAAACAGGTACAGGTACAGGTACAAGATGTGGGTTAAATCCCTGAATATTGCAAAAACAAAAAAAATATTTTTAACAAAAAAACACAGTAACCTCGACGGAATATTGGTATTCTCGACGGATAACCGTCGAGGTTAAGTTTCTTCCCATTTTCGGCATATTGCCACGTGGCATGCATAGGCTCGACCGAATATCCTCGACTGAATATCATCGACGGACTAATTATAACATCGACGGAATTTCGTCGTCCTAACAGTGATTTTCCATTTTTGTCAGGTTGCCACGTGTCATGATTATCATCGACCAAATATCCTCGACAGATATATTTCAGTCGGGGATATATTAACTCCGACTGAATAGTCGATCGATAATAGATCCGTCGACGTTAAGTATTCCCGACTGAAGAATCGATGGGCTTATTTTCGACGTGCTTATATACGACCGAATTGTCAACCGAATATTCTGTCGGAATTAATAACACCCTCGACGGAATAACATTAGTTCCGACCAAATATTCCGTCGGAAATAAGCCTTTTTGTTGTAGTGTATCACGATATATCAAAGTGTGAAGAATATTATATATGAGGTGAACTCCAACACTCCAAAACTTAAATACCCCAAATTGTTTCTCTGTGTGAATACTGAATAAATAATGTTACAATTATATAAAAAATGGTCACATAATACTCACATACACACACATGTATACTGCGGGCCTCACGTGTCACACGGATGCCCACAATATGCATGTGTGTGTATGTGATCATTATGTGACCCTTTTTTTATGTGATAGTAGTATTGTTGATACTGAATAGAGCTAAAAACTAACTTGATATATACTCCCTCTGTTTTCAAAAGGATGAGCAAATGTACAATTATTTTTGTCATAAAGTGAAAGATAATTATATCATTTAGTGGGGTCCATTAGTATAAATAAAATAAAATTACTCATTATTTTATTAATCTCGTGAAACTACTAAAGATAAATTTGAAAGTTTATTTACTCTATTTCCTCTATTTTTACTTTTATTAATATATGTGAAATTTATATTTTGTTCATCTTTTAAACAAAGATAATATATAATATATACATAAACCTTAACTATAATATAAATGTATATATATGGTTGGGCTAAAAATACAATACACTCAAATAACCTAACATAATATGTCCATATACCTTTCTTAATTCCTTCTTGTGTTCGCAAAACATAATTCAAATCGGATTGAAGATTAGATATCTAGAAGAATTCGAGACCCACATAACATTCACAAATTCAAAAAGTGAAATAAAATTTTCATTTTCTTAAAGAGGAAGTACGTACATATGTAGCTATATATTAGTATCCCAATATGTTTATGTGGCTACCATGCATCTAATCTAAACTTTCTGAATGGAGTATAATCTTTAGTAATTTTCATTTTTTAACAGCAAGATATAAGATCATTTTTTGTAGATAGGGTTCGGTCATATATATATATAGTTAGGGTCGTGGTGGCAGAATTATATTCTCTCTCTAGATCTCTCTCTCTCTCTGCTGTTTTCTGGCTTGTCTTTTTGAACTTTTGTTAGTATCTATATATACTATACAGTGTCATGAAGTCACGTGAATGTCTAGATCTCTGCCCTCTTATTGCCTTGCAGCAGTCTCCTGTAAAAGACTTTAACCCTTCTTCTTTCCATTAGGCCCTTTTTGCTCATCATCAGCTACCCCTCTGATCTTGTGATCACTTCCCTAGCTAGCTCGCTAGTTATTCTTTTTCTTTAATTTTTCTAGTCGGCCAAATCATAGTCAAAAGAAGAGTTTGATCCTCTTAATTTCCCTCATGACTCCAACTTACCAAAATTCATCACCAGCACCTTCTCCTTTCCAATTTGTTGCCTCATCATCTTCATCTCATAATTTTTTCTACTCAACTACTCATCATGATCAACAAGATCAAAGTGGATATTATGATCATAAGGAGCTCCAACAGCCACTAATTATTCAACAAGATCAGGTACGTACGTACGTTACATATATCGTAAAATTAAGATCATCGTGTTTGAATTTATGTATATTTCTTGTCTTTAGGTCATTGATTAAATTAACATTTGAATATATATGATCATCAAGATATAATTAATTTAATTTCTTGTTAAATAATTAATTATGATCTAACGACACGTTTTTGTATTTTCTTGATTTTTCAATAGGCCGATAATTTTGCTTCACAATATGATCATACAGAGAATGAGAGTAGTGACAATGGACTCAAATTCTCTATATGGAAGAAGAAAGAAGATAAATATGCAAATCATCAGGAGACTCCTAATTATCAAGTTAAGTGGATGTCTTCAAAGATGAGAATGATGCATAAGATGAAGAACGTTGATCCAGCGGCTGTAAATGCCCCACCAACTATGCTTAAGATTGAAGATCAAAAGCAAATACCATCATCTCCTATGGAAACTGAAAACTCTAGCAACAGTTCTTCAAACAACAGCAACAGTCCAATTAGGGTTTGCTCTGATTGCAACACTACTAAGACCCCTTTGTGGAGAAGTGGACCTCAAGGCCCTAAGGTAAATTAATTTGTTTCCATTCATTACCAAACCCTAATTATTCAACAGCTAGCTAGCTAGCTGCATACAACTAAATTCTTCCCCTAATTCGATCTTTTTCCATTCTCTTAAGTCTTTGTAGAACCTGACCTCAATCTAATTTACTACACAAAATTAGGTTATGTAATAACTCTATCTGTTTCAAAATATAAGATCAACTTGCTGAAAATGTTTTATATAGTGAGGAGATAATTTATATATTTATACGTTTTCAAAACACATTTTCTCATTTATTTTGGAACCAAACTAAAAGTCATATTTTTCTCTTATAGTTCGAAACTGATGGAGTATAGAGAGTATATTATTTAAAGATAATTCCTCTCCCGAAACACCAAATCTTGAGCACTAATCCCAACTTTAATTTTTCATCTCTCTCTCTCTTTATTTGTTACATAACACTAGTCTAATAAAGTTTATTTTTTACCACTTAATTTTGTACAGTCACTTTGCAACGCATGCGGAATTCGTCAACGTAAGGCTAGAAGAGCCATGGCAGCGGCAGCGGCAGCAGCAGCAAATGGGACAGCAATTCAGACTGAGAAAACACCAGTAGTACTACCCAAGACGACTAAGACACAACAAAAAGATAAGAGATCAAGCACTACTACCGGCCATGTTGCTAAATACAAGAAAAAGAGCAGCAAACTGCAGGCTGCAACTAATAATAATTCATCTCAGCAAGCCATAAAGAAGCTTTGTTTTGAAGACTTTTTGTTAAGTTTGAGCAAGAACTTGGCTTTTCACCGAATTTTTCCACAAGACGAGAAGGAAGCTGCAATTCTGCTAATGGCCTTATCTTGTGGTCATGTTCATGGTTGATGATCAGTTTTGCTTGATTATAATTCTCTATTCCTTTATTTAAAATGAATTAAGTTTATTTTTCTTGGTTTATAAGCTATGGTAGGATCGTGAGTAGATAAGTGTGTGAGAATGAGAAGAAGATAGAGAGAGAGAGAGGGAGAGAGAGAGAGAGAGAGAGAGAATCAGCTCTTAATAAAATTGAGTTAAGTAGCTAGCTAGTAATTAATATATTTTGTGTGCGATTTATTTAGGTAATTTGATTGTAAGCTTATATATGATGGATTTGAACATGTTGATAACCAATATTATGGATCTCTTGTTCTTCTATTATCTAGTACTTATGATCGATATATATATATATATATATATATATATATATATATATATATATATATATATCAAATTTGATTAATTAATTATACTAACTAAGTGCCTTTTTAAATAAAATTATTTTAATTTATTTTATTTAGTGATTATAAAATATATTTTTTGAATTTTAAATTGACTTACTACTATTTATTTAGCTTTAAAAATAAATGACTACAGATCACATACAATTGTCGAATACTCACAATTAAATGTTACGTACTAATGTGATATTTTTATTATTTTTAATTTAATATTTAGTTTTTATACAGTCTCAAAATTTAATATTTAGTTTTTATAATTAATCATTTGTATTTATATATGCATTTTTAATTAGAATTCAATGTTGAGTGAAAACCTAAAAACCAAAATATAGTGTTTAGTCATACTCTAGTGTATAATTAATTAAATAAATAAATTTTATTAAAAATAAATTGTTGTAAAATAATAAGTTACGATCATGATTTTAATTTTAAAAGGTAATTAAATTTTAATTGGTGTGGGCAAGGAAATTGTGCATTACTAGTTAGGGTTTCGTGTTGACTGAGGAGGAAAGAAATTCACGAAGAGCACGGAATTGATTGATTGATTGAAGAGGGGAGAAGATGACGATTATTCTAATGACACCTGACAGAACTCTTAGAATTCGGAAACCGTATTAGGGTTGCAGGGATTCCAATAGCCTTCTTGAGTACGTGTTTCGAGTTAAGAGAATGTACAAGTCTTAATTGAGTGATTTGAGAGAGAATGTCCAAGTCCCAAGTTTCAAAAAAGGTCCCCTTCCTTCATAGAAGGGAAGAGGTATTTATAGAGTTTTCTGGAACTTAAGTAATCACATGTCAGACACATGCATGTGATCTTCAGAGAAATTCTAAAAATACTCTTTAGTCATTAGGATAATGTCTATATCGTCATGTCCTTCCAGTCACCAATCCAATCTCTCAATCAATTCCCAAAACGAGCCGCTTCCACGAGCCGTCTGTAATTCGGGACACGTGGAGGCTTCTCCCAGGTCTAGCACATTTATTTTTGATTTTTCCGTCTTCATTCAATTAGGTTGTGTGAACCCTAATTTGTACATTTAATGAGACCGTTGAACCCTAATTGTGCATTTATTTTAATTAAGTCATGTGAACCCTAATTTTTACTTGGGCCTGCAATTAGTAATATATAAATTAGGATAATTTTTTTAAACATTAATTAACTTAATTAAGATCTCCTATATGAAATAAAGTTGTTTACTAAATTTTAATTTGTTAATATATTTTATAAATTTTTTATATTAATTATTAGTTTATTACAACATAATGTGCATAACTTAAATTGTGAAACTAATCTATATGATTAATCAAAATGGTGAATGTGACAACCCCAAAATAGGTCCATTCCATCCAACCCATTCTGAGTCGCCAAATACATGGTACGTAAAACAACTACAACTTTATTACAACAATTGTGTCGTGCAAAATACAACAACACATATATCTTTGTGAGTTTGGATACAAATATATATCAAATGTGACACATGTCCCAACCGTGACAAAGACTCTCACAAAGACACCTTACATAAAGGTATAGTCAAAAATCTGCTTTTAGAAACTAAAATCTTTGGGAAGTGCTTCATGAAACCTTTCGTGCATGGGAGGCCATGCTTCTAGGTTATGATAGATATCATATGGCCACGAGAATTATCCTTGGTTGACCCAATAGACCCCAAAGAAAAACGAAAAGATAACTATCATATTCTTCCCAATGGTGAGTCTTCTCTGATTTATCATTATCTCCACCGTCTCAAATTGAGAATTATATTCAAACAAACACCAAGATTATATAGATAAAGGCTCGTAAATATACTCAAAGAAGTGGATGAAAGACAACCTGCGTCTTATGATGACACGAGGTTATATGTCATTAGACATCTTGTATGATAGTGGCAAAACACCCTTCCAACGTTAGGTTCGCTTTCTCCTATATGATTCACCAAATATAACTACTAAAAGATGTATACAACACATTTGTCTATATCTTTGCTTAGGGAGAAGTCCACGCCAGAGACCACCGCTCTATTTCCTCATATTACCCACTTGACCATTCACTTTACACTTTTATTACACGAAAGGAATTGTGAAGCAAATGACTAAAGATAATTAAATTATCAATAGCCTTCATCAATAATAAATCGTAGATTTAGAACATATGGTAGATGATAAAATTTCAACCATAGTTGCGATGGAACGAAGCAATCCATTAGAAGAGTCAAATAGACAATACGATCCTATTATCTTCTCCATGTTAAAAGTCCACCAACAATGTTTTATCCTCAGAACATCAATCAACAGTTCTTTTCCACAATTATATAAATATCTCATAATCATAATTGTAATTCTAAATTCTCTTCGCACTCCGTGATTTAATATAATTTTCATCACATGTCTTTACCAAAACATCAAAGATCATGGTTATACCAAATCACAGCCTCTGCTCATAATCATACTTAATAAATTCATCTTCGCACTACGACCAAAGATATTCATCCACGCTTTATCTTCGAACCACCGCCAAAGATATTCAACAAACAGTCATCTTTGCACTACGGGCCAAAGATATTCATTAACAGCTTCATCTTTGCACTACGTGCCAAAGATATTCATCAACAGCTCATATTTGCACTATAGGCCAAATATATTAATATCTCAAAGAAATATATAATCATTTCGTAATTTATATAAACAATAATTATAACCATGTTTGATCAATTCACCTTTGCACTTAAGCTAAAGATATTCAATTATAAATTCAATGGTCATGATCATACCGACCACAATTCAACTTTTCACTTCTTGCCAAAGAGAACCCCTAGTGCGATGATCATACCAATAATCTACCCATCTTTATACTCAAGTGAAAGAGAATTTCAACATCGTGGTTATAAAATGTTATATATGATAATAAAATCAATATAATCAATATATAGTTTTAATCTCCGAGTAATATTCATAAATCAACTATAATTTGGTTAGAAAAAAGAAACCAATTTTGTAGTGAATAGTACTGAAGTGAATAAGAACTCGTGAATAAGAACTCATGAATAAAGAACTCATGAATAGTAACCTGACACAAAAAAGGTAGAAATTCTACAATAAAATCCATACCAATATTTCGATATAATGATATTGAAAGAATAACATTTCTTAAACTTATAAACAATTTATTTTAATTGTTTACACTTTACTAAATAATGCATTTAATCATCATAAAATGCCAAACTAATAAGATTTCATCACCAATAATCAAAACCCTTATAAAAAATCTGCATATACCACATATATGATTCTCAAGCCATAAAATCATATTTTCCAAATTTTTTTCTTCACATAACATATTTAACTCATTTATTCATAACTAGTTCATTTTCATGAAAAATACCAAATCAGTTCCAAAATTATTTCTTTTCTGGGATTTAGCATAATATAGTCCCATATTCAATATATATTTTTCTTAGAATTTTTAAAATTCATTTACTATTTTTCATATGGCCAAAACTGTCGAATATTTAGACATTTATCATAAATTATACTTTTATCCAAAAATTCCGAAATTTACAGAGTACACTGATATTATATAGATGTACACCCAATAAAAAGTTCATCAATTTTGGAGTTAACCACAATGAATTATAAGCGGTTACTTTTAAAATAGTCTTTTCTCATAAAATTCATAACTCTTAATCTATACATCCAAAAATCACCATTTTTGGACACAATCAATAAAACTCATCAACATATCATTTCAAATTTTTCCAGAATTTTCTGAAGGTCAGAAGAAGTACGAACTGAAAAACATAATAACCCTTAAAATCCTTTACTATCCCTTACCTCAAAAGAAAGAAGACTTACAGTGGATATCGGATATGATACGAAGAAGGAAACTTGCACTGATGAATATCAACTCACCAAGTATCTAAATACTCACAAAATACACTCAATAATCTAGAGAGAGAAAGAGAGAAAGCTTATGTTTCTGGTGTGATTTTCAATTCTAACTTAGCCCTCTATTTATAGGAAAATTTTAGCAGACTTGACTTGCAACCTGATGGCTTTACCTGCTACTATTCCCACTCACCATATTTGAAATAAAATTTAGCACATTTTTTCACCAACCACAAGTGGGGCCCACTCAATTCTAGAATTTTTCACCAAAATGTTAAATTCGGATACTTCAACAATTTCTGAACCATTTACCTCTTAAAATTCATAACAAATCATACGTTCATTTTTAACGGTTCAAAATTTGTGGACATATACTCAACTTATATATGTATAACATATCCAAAAATTACAACGATCCAACGGTTTGGATTAAAAATTATAACTCACGCAATATATCTCAAAAACATCGGTTTAATTTTTAATACCTTCATTCCGGCAAAAAATACTGATAAAATACCTCAACATTAATTCCTTCATTTATAACCACATAAATAAACCCATCATTTATATCCACATCAAATAAATATTTCCTTATCATATAAATCAATAATTAATTATTCACAAATAATATTACGTAATCACAATTATGACAACCAGCCGCTTCCTGGAAAGAGGGGCTTTCCAATAAGAATTTCTCCTTATCGGCGCAATTAGGTGACCAAACCTCTCCTTGATGTAACTTTCTAGACATTGCCAATAATGATATCTAATAATATTATTCAAATAATATGAATTATTGATCCGATAATGAGAAATATCGAAGCAGTTGATAATTATTGAAACAACAATAATATAAAATATCAACGCAGAATTATTGAATCAATAAAATAAAATATTGAACGAAGAATTACCGTAACAATTATTGAGTAGTGTCTTCTTACGTAAGAATCAATAATTCAAAAATCGCATGTAATACCGTGTCTTCTTCTTGCAACAACGCCAGACATTATTACTTTTTTTAAACCGGGTATTCCAACAGTGTTAATTGATGCGATTACGCTAATTATTTATAAAAACTTAATTTTGTCGCTTTTTCATCCGACGGTTATTACATTATGGGGCCCACAAATGGTTCATAACGTCGTCGTTATGAATATTCCCTCACGTAAAAAGAATATTCCAAGACCAAACGAATATTCTCCGAAATGAACAATGAATATTTTATAACCACTTGTATTTTGAAAAAAAAATTCATATATCACCCTTAACTTTAACTTTTATCAATTTAACCATTTACTGAATAGTAATTATAAAAAAAATTGAATACTTTTATTTCATAAATTTCGGGGTCTTACAGTGAAGCTTGTTTAATTTGCTTGATTGATATATAATTAAATAAGGAAATTGATAAAGTTATTAGTTTTTGATCTCTCACATGATAGTAAATCTCATTTACTATTCATGTAAAGAGAAACTTATGAAACTATATGTAAGACCCCAAATTATTAATAAATAAAATTTATTTTCCTCTATTTATTATTTTAAAATAGTAAGGGTTGATTTGATTAATGTGGATAGTTATGGGTAAAATACGCAAATATTTCGAATAAGCAAGTGGTTATAAAATATTCATTATTGTTTGGGAATATTCGTTTGATCGTGGAATATTCGTATTATCGAGAATATTCGTATTTACTCGCCAGCTTTTGTGGGCCCCATAACTAAAAAGCGATTGGATGAAGAAAACGACAAATATAAGTTATTTATAAATAACGGCCACGTAGCATTGTTACCGTTAAAACTGCTGGAATACCCGATGGTTAAAACACACTAATACGCCATTGTTGAGCAAGAAGACACTAGTATTGCACCAATTATTGATTCTTACGTAAAAGGCATTACTCAATAATTGTTACGATGATACTGCTCAAAGATTTTATTTTATTGATTCAATAATTGCACGCGTTGATATTTTATATTATCGTTGTTTCAATAAATTGTCATTACACAGTATTTTTCATTATCGGAGCAATAATTCATATTATCTGAATAATATTATTAGATAACATTATTGGCAATGTCTAGAAAGTTCTGTCTAAGGAGAGGTTTGGTCACCTAATTACGCTACCAAAGAGGAGAAATCCTTATCGAAAGCTCCTCTTTCTTTGGGAACTACTGTCACCATGATCGTGATTCTGTAATATTATTTGTGAATAATTAATTATTAATTTATATGATGAGAAAAATATTGATTTTATGTGGATATAGATGGAGAAATTTTTTAATATGACAATTGTTGAAAATTAATATTTTATCTTTTTCTAATAAAATAATTCATTTAAATATATTATTTTAATAATATATTAACTATGATATTTTATAATGAATGTGGGATATATGAGTATATGAGGAGGAAGAGTATTTTTGTGGCATTAAATGTTTAACACATATTTTGTGTGTTGGTGGACACAATTATTAACCGAAATTTGATTATAGACTGTAAAATCGCCCGTTTGTGGATTTCGATCAATTTCTGTTTGGAATTTGGAAAAACTTTCTTCTGCAAAGTTGTAGAGAATTGAATTTTCTATAAAAACTCGCAAGATTTGAATTTTCTGATAAAAGAGCTATTTATTATGAATTATTGAAGTTCCAAAGCTCCGAAATAATTGAATTTTGAAAGTTTTAATTATTTTTAATATAAAAAAGGTTTTTATTGTTTTTGGACATGTGTTAGGTGTTTGAGATCAGCTGGTAGGATGGCGTAGAAGATTTATTATATATATTATTATTATATTAAATTTTCTACTTTGGTGTTCTAAGCATTTTCCTATAAATAGGGTGCTTAGGTTAGAATTGAAAATCACACCAGAAACTGAAGTTTTCTCTCTCTATATTATCGAGTTTATTCTTGTGAGTATTTTGAGTATACTTTGAGTATTGATATACGGTGCAAGTTCTTTCAACACTATATCCAGTATTCCAGTCGGAAATACTATTCTTTCTAAGGTAAGGGATGTTATTTTATTCAAAAATGATATTATTTCTTCAATATCATTATGCCAAAATATTGGTTGGAAATTTTTATCAAATTTGGAACTTTTTCATGTATGGGTTACTATTCACGAGCTTCTTATTCACGAGTTATTATTCACGATTCTTATTCATTTAGTCTATATTCACGAGCGTGAAGATGTTTTTTTGAAATTTCTATCTTTTGGTGTCGAGTTACTATTCACGATACTGTGACTATTCACGTATACAAAGACTATTCACTTAATCACGCAATTATTCAATTTAAAAAATAAAATTTCTTCTTTTGTCCAAAATATCTATTCGGATACTAAACTTTGATTGTATCCATGTTTTGATCATTCTTGAATTTTACTCTACTCGATTACTTATGAAGTATTTTTGAACTTGGATTGTTTAAAATATGAATCCTTAATATTTGTTCTTTTGTTTCACTGGATTCGTTTCCTTTAAAATATTTTTCATCATCCTCAGTCCTAAATGATGATATTACTGAATATCTTTGGCCTGTAGTGAAAAGATGAATGATTTCTTGATGAATATCTTTGGCCCAGAGTGCAAAGATGAGCAGTGTTGAGATGAACACGACCGATCGATTAATATCTTTGGCGTGTAGTGCAAAGATGAACAGGTGTTTAGATGAACATGATCAACTGATGAATATCTTTGGCCTGTAGTACAAAGATGAATATTTGATTCCAGATATATATTGATTGATATTACAGGGATAAAATATCGACATTGAACTTTTAAATTCATATATAGAAGATAGTAGTTTGCATTCTCTACTTAACTCTTCTAATGAATTGTTGTTTCCACTGCAGTTGTTGATTTAAAACCTGGTTGTCTATTGTATTCTATTAGATTTTTCTGTTGAAGACTAACGATAATTTGTTGTATCTTATCTTAGTCATAATATTCTTTCTTAAATTAGGCTTGAAGCTCACCATTTTCCTTTTGTTCCATTTTCTTCTCGGGGAGGCGAGAATGTAATGAAAGTACTTAGTCGATGTATGGAATGAAGGTTCTGAGAGAGTTGTTTAGTAGTCCTCACCATTTTTGTAAAATAATGTATCAATAATTATGATGGGGATTTATTTGCGTGTGGATATTGTCTAGATGGCAATATCTGTATTTAAACTCACAGTTTATATGTTGTAATAATAAAGTTGTAGTTATTTCTGTATCGTGTATTTGACAACTCAGAATGGGTTGGATGGAATGGACCTATTTTGGGGGCGTCACACTATATATTAAATTTCTTATAAAAATATCAATTCCCTTGTGGAAATATCAATTTTCTTTAAATAATGTTGAATATATTACTTCAAGGTGAATTAAATTGGTTTGTTTGTTTTTTTGTTTTTTTTTTCTTGAGAGATGAGAAAAGAAAAAGGTGATTTAGATGTGAATATTCAAAATTGTCAACAAAGATGCCTTTATATATATATATATATATATATATATATATATATATATATATATATATATATATATAGAGAGAGAGAGAGAGAGAAGGTACCTGGATGTTCACAGACAAGGCAAAAGAGTACAAGCTTTTGGATCTTCAATTACTCACTCATGCATGATTGTGATGATTCAGAGAGAAAAAAAAGGTTGATCAGTTTTTCTTTTTTTTTCTTTTCCTGAGCTGAGTAGTAGTTGTCCAAAATTAGGACAGAGCGCTGCATGCAGTTTTTTGTCCTAGACAACAATTCAGCAGCTACTATAGAGAGAAAAAAAAAAGAAAGAGAAAAAAAACAACCGGAAGCATGCATGCATATATACACGTAAGTTATTTGCATCAAGTTTATTTTTAGGTAAGTTGGTCAATTGATTAATAGAACGCTGACACACAGACGAAATTCTATATGTATCAGTATTTTATTAATTAATTGACAATTTATCAAAAAATAAATTTCATACCAACCGAATCTCCTCTATATAACTACAATCAAATGCATCCTATATGTGACTTGTGTTATCGTCAAACTGGACAATGGATACATTAATTTATTAATGGTATTTGTCTTTTCAGCATATTTATTAATCACATTACGGTCATTTCATTATTTTATTATTAAATACTATGACGTTTTGAGTCTAATTTACATATAGTCAAGATTATATATATGAATGATGTACTAGATATTAATTTATATACAAGTATTTTCTGCATATGACTACAATCAAATGCATCATGCATGTGTACTAATTAGTAATATCGAAGAAAAACAAATTCGTATAATTATATATATAATGATGCACTATATATATACTTGTAAAATTATATAGAAAAAAATGTATGTACACAGCTGTGTATTACACGGTCAGCTATGACACGATTTTTTGAAATATAGCGACGGTTTCACCCGACGCTATAGCCCATAGCTATTCTGGGCTATGGCGACGGGACCGTCGCCATAGTCTAAAAAACCCGTCTTCATAGCCTTAAAAATCCGTCTTCATAGCCTTACTGTGTAATACACAGTTGTGTTCATGTTCGCGAACTTGATTATATTCAACTATGTTCGCGAACTCGATCATATTCGCGAACAGTTCGCGGACAATCAAACTCACACATTGGTGTTAATTCGATCATAATTCAACTAACAAGGTTCGAGTTCGAGTTCGAGTTCGAATTCGACAACATTCGAGTTGATACAGTTCCTTTGCAGGCCAAGTTAGACATTTCTAGCAAGGGTATCGGCCATCTGGTAGGCTTCTTTCTCTATATATTGACCGGCTTCTCTATAACTGATAAATCTGGTTGAGTATTATGTGATGGGTCAGGCCTAGTCCGTTTTAAAAGAAACTGATAAAACCTAGACCCATATACTACAAAATAACTGAACATTATCCTTGAGCTTGGGCTTATTAACAGTTTTATTCTGATTATAATCAAATACACTAAGAGCATTCACAACAGTTTTTCTAATAGACTCTCTATCTCCACATTTGAAGAATATATAAATAAATCAGTATCCAACAGTTTTCTTATCCTTATATAATTCTCTATTTTAATCTCTATATATGATTTGACTCTCAAGATGAGGGAATCAAAAGAGCGTTCCCTATTTATTTAAAATGACATTTCACACCCTATTTATTGCGATTTTATGTTAGTTAAAGGATCATATCTCACTTAATTGTTGATTTGGGTATGCCTATCAAATTTACTCATTTTTATTTTTTAAACAAAGGATTTAGAGAAGAAAGAGAACTATAAAAAAAAATTTAAAAATCAGTCAAATTTTAATTTTGATCATTTTTGTAAAAAATATTACTACTAATTATAAATTTTATTATTTTATAATTAAAATAATGTTGTTTTAGTTCTCATAAACACATAATGATCGTTGCACATTTTGATTTCTAGCAATATCTATTTTTAAATTAAAATAATTGCAATTTTTAAATTCAAACAACAATTATTTTTAAATAAAAAATAGTTACAACGTTCAAAACATGATTTGACTGTTGGAACTTTCAAATTTAACTTTTAAATATTAAAATTTAAATTTTAAATTTCAAATTTAATATTTAAGGAATCAATATAAGGAACATGTTGGGTACATAGTGAAAATTTTGAATCCCTATCTTACAGAATGACCTAATAGCACTGCAGAGTATGGATAGAGATAAAGAAACTGTTGTGAATGCTCTAACGATTATCGTCAATTATTAAAAAAATATTATTTATTATGTTATCATTTGTAATTAATTATTATAATTTAAATATAAAGGTTAATTTTTCTATAACATTTTATCATCTATAACATTTTTCTATAAAGGTTAATTTTAAAAAAAATTGTAATAATTCTCCTAAATGACAAATAATTTAAAAAAAATAAAATGGCAAAAAACACTTTTTCACCACTGTGGTTGTAGTATTTTAAGCAATTAGCCATTGTGCTTTTAAAATATTCAATTAACCCACTCTACTTTTTAAAAATATTCAATCAAGCCATTCAGTCAATTTTATGTATTTTAGACGTTAAAAAATCAATGATTTTCCTACGTGGCTTTTGAAAAAAAAAAGAAGAAGTTATTTCCTACGTGGTAAGCCAGTCAGCCAAATTCCTAATACTATTGAGCCACTGCATTTTAAAAAAAATGCAATTGGCCCACTGTGGCTTTAAAAATATTTTATTTTCTTTCTTTTTCTTTACCTAAATATTTTTAATATGTATAATATTAATAAAAATTAATATTATAATATTTATAATATGTATGTTTTATTTTAAAAATAAAAATAAAAATACTTTTATGTTTTAAAATACTTATAAAATTTTAAAAATAGAAATATTTTTATGTTTTATTTTCTTTCTTTTCTTTACCTAAATATTTATAATATGTATAATATTAATAAAAAATAATATTATAATATTTATAATATGTATGTTTTATTTTAAAAATAAAAATAAAAATACTTTCATGTTTTAAAATACTTATAAAAAAATTTAAAAATATTTATATGTTTTTTAAAAAATATTTATATTTATAATAATTTTTTAATAGATTTTCTTTATAATTTTTCTTCTCAAACAAAATAATAAAATCATTATGTGGTAAAAATAATAATTAAAATAATAATAAAATTAAAATAAATATTTTAATTCATTTTTATAATTTTTTCTTTTCCTTTTATCTTTTCCTTTCTTTTTATAATTGCTTTAGTTCATGAAAAGAAGAGGGATTTTTGCAAGAATGATAGATGTTAAAGCCAATGATGGAAGGAAACAAGACCTAAGGTCTAATTTAAAAGTTTATAACGATGATGAACCTTTAATGTCACCGGTTACAGTAGCTTCGGTTTAATCCAATTCGAAATCTGATGAAAATGGAGATGAAGAAAATGAAAATGGAGCGTAAGGATTTCGAGATTTTTTTAAGTGAATCGTAGTATCGGTCCAATTGAAATAAACTCTAAAGCGTTGAAGTTAGATTATTGCCTTGAGGCGACAAATTCGCTTTATTGGTGGGAGTTATGAGATCTGTGCGATTATTTTAAAGGTGAGAGCTCCTCCTGCCGGAGAAAACAACGCCTGAACTCCGATCGATTTGATGATTGTACTTGATGTCGATTACCTGGATCGGGTTGACCGATCAAGAAGATGATGAGCCACATCAGCATTTACATGTCATTTATTTTATTTTTATTTTACTTTTGAACTGCCACGTGTGTAATTATTTGACGTCCATCCAAGAAATTGGACGGAATAAGTTGATTGAACATTTTTAAAAAGTACAGTGGGCTGATTGAATATTTTAAAAGCACAGTGTCTAATTGCTTAAAACACTACAACCACATTGGGTTAAAATTTCTTTTTGCCAAAATAAAATCATATATATTACAAAAACGGAGGGATTAATAAACATTTCCCAAATCAAAAATATATAGATAGACACAGAGGGAGAGGAAGGAAAGAGGTGGTGAGGCAAATCGGAATCCAATGGTTACACCACCACCACCCCAGGCGGCGCCAAAGCAATCGGTCGCTTTACGCTACAAATTCGTTTGGCGTCTTCTGATCATTTCTAACCTCGCTCTCGGAGGTCTATTCTCTCCCTCTCTATCTGTATATAGTATTACATATATAAACTAATGAATTTGGATTAATGGAAGCGCTAGGTTTTTCAATTAAATGCCCATAATGCACATTTATTGCCTAATGAGATCAGGTGTTATGTATAGCATATATATCTGATTTTTTTACCTATTATATCATTTACTTGTTCTTTTTTATTGTTAATTTTAAGCCTAATTGCTGATATGTGTTATATGTTATCCTTGGCATAACTGTGGTTGGATTCTGAAAAGCAATATCATGAAAAGTTGTAGGATTTGTTGATACTGTTCCTAATGTCTTGTGTTATAAAAGATTAATTTATCTCTTTGTTATCAGCTGTTAGAAATGTCTCGTGTTATAAAAGATTAATTTATATTTTCGTTATCAGCTGTTAGTGTAATATCCGGTTTAAAAAAAAAGATAAAAGATAATAAAATAATATAATTAGATAATAGAAGTGTAACTAATAATTATTTATACATATCTAAAACCTATATTAGGATAAGTCAGTTAGACTGTAACAAACTTTTAATTTTAAAATGACTCTTTTACTTAATAACCTATTTTTCAAAGGAATTACATATATTTAAACAACTAGAAAGAAAGAAAAGAACGTAAAAAAACTATTTGGCTTAGAGTATTGCAGAATAGAGAAGAAAAGAAGAAAACTCAAAGAATTAGTTCACTTTTAATTTCGTGTTTCGCAATATCAAGTAAGTGGTTTTCCGAACTATTTAGTGTTTTTTAAGATTATCGTTACTTTTAAGTATGTCTTATTAATTATTCGGATGCCTAAATGTACAGTTTCAAAATTCGTTATTTTTTATTTAAGGCTTCCATTTAAATTAAATTGTTATGTTCTTTTATTTCAAAATTCGGATCAAGTATTTATTTTCGAACTGTGAATGAGATTATATGATTTTGAACTGTGAAAAAGTATCGTTTATATTATCGATAATATTGAGAAAAGTTTTTGAAATTTCAGTCTGACTATGTATAGAACCCGTTATTGATTACGTTTAGTTCCGGAGCTAATATAGAACCTACTAAGGCGCACACCTTTTAGATGCCCTTCGGGGAGCGTGCATTTTTATAGATACCTTAGTAGGGTGCGTATTATAACGTTATCGAACTTTTGGGCCGTGTTACAGGGCTATTGTAACCTTAGTCGCTAAGGCTGTGGATTAAAAGAGATAATATACATTGAAATTATTTTTGAATTGTTTTAGTTTTAAAAATTTTTTGTACTATTGTTATTGAAAAAAAAAAGTTATTTCAAAAAAGTATTTTGCAAATTGTACTTGATTCGGCTAGATTGCTCACCCCCTTACAGATTTTTACAGGTCCCATCGTTGAAAGCTGAGCACTTATTTGATACGCTTGGAATAGCTGGAGTTTAGTTTTAGATGTTATTCTTTTGTTGATGAATTTTGATAAAACTCTTAGTTTCGAGGAGTTGCGTCTCCATTATTTGAATGTGGTTTTTATTAGTATTTCATTTGGATTGATTTAAAGTATATTTATTGTTGGGTTTTAAGTTAAGATTAATGTTAAGTTATTTTATTTGGGCTGCGCGTTATTGATATTGTTGCCTTGCGGGCCTATGGGCTTGCGGCGTGTAGCACTTCGGGCCTATATCGGGTTCGGGGTGTTACAGTTAGAAACATTGTGGAGGTGGGATTTTCTATTTGTAATTTTATTTGGAGGAGGTAAAAGATTGTGTTTATTCAGTTAGTTGGAAGAAAGTCATCTTGGTTACTATGGTAGCTTGTGATCTTTGTTAGACAAGTTATTATGTTTGAACCCCTAAATGTTAAAATTGCTGATAATTTCCAAGGGGTAATAGCCACTTAAGTTACTGATATCAGAGGGATGGTTTGCTGTTTCGTGGCCAAAATTCCCTTCTCATGAATAGTTTTTTCTTTTGATATGTTATTTTGGCCCCCAGGATTGGGATTGAAACCTGCAGCCTCCATCATCTTTTGCAGCTTGAACTTCTTCTCAAGAAGCAATTTACTTTCGGGTTTTGTGCTTGAAATGGGGTTCCCTTAGAACATAGTTGAGCTCTTTCCAGTGGCCTCCTCGACTCTCCACATAACTGATATTCTATTGTATCTAGTTTCTTACTCTGTTTTCACTCTCTCCCTCATTTCTAACCTTCTGAAGTCGTTTGCTAATAGTCATATGATGTGGAAACACATGCCCTCCCTCCTCTTTGATAAAACATTCACAAGGTATTAACATCAAAGATTTTCAGATATACGTACTCATGAAAACAATATTAACTATGTATCGACATCTAAGATTTTCAGATATTAAATATACAAATTCATGAAACAAGTAATTATTCACTATGTCGATTCATCTAAAATTTTTAGATATTACTAATCAAAAAATAAATAAATATTTAGATATCAGATCCCCAAATCATGAAAACAGCTTATCGGTTTCTTTTTAAAATAAAAATAAACAAATTTGTGATCACTACGTATTAAAATTATTACTTAACGGGTCAGCTCTTCTCCTCCTCGTTATGATTGGCATCATCTGGTTGAAAGAGCCTAATCCATATTAAGGACAACTTTTCTATTAAAAAGAAAAGATATGTTGTCCTGGATACATAGAGAAACATGTTATTTTCCTTTGTTAGGAATCCAATTTTGTGTTGGAGTTGTAGAAGACTCAGATTTTTGAAGTTTTGAGTTTTAACTGTGAATCTGTGATAGACAAGTTGACTGCGCTTCATCCTATATTATGGCTTTACCAACCTTCATTTGTTGTTTTGCAGCATACATGTTTGCCACTCCAAAGAGAAAAAATATGGGCAATGAGGATGCTATTGCTAAAGCTGCAGCCAAAGCTCGGTCTGCTCCTATTACAAATATTACTTCAGTTTCTAACGACTCCGGAGACCAATGTGAAGCCTGTGAAGGTGCACCCGTCCATTCCTGAAAATCAGCAGCATGAACTTTTCAAGTGATGCTGGAAGGAAAAGAAAATTAACCCCCAAGGTTCCTAGATAGAAGAAGCAAATAGATATACAGAAGGCTACATTTTGATACAATTAATTTGTGCATATATCAATCCCTAGATTTTGATCCTATTATCTGTTGACAAAGTTTGTTACTTGGAAAAGATTACTTGATGGATGCGTTCGGTTCAACAAGTGGTGCCCTTCGAGGTCTCAGCTTATGCACATATCAATGGCATGGATAACCTTACTAAAGGTTTGAATTTGAACACACGTCAGCAGCTGATTTGTACAATTATAACTGATATACGATTGTATTTGATTCATATTTGGGACGACTGAAAAGAGAAATAGTTCTTCCAAAGAGAAAATGTCATCGTGTATATTAATGGGATTCTATATTGCGCAAATTGATGAAATTGCTTTCTTCTTAAAAAATCTTAATCTTGCTGCATTTTGAAGCTCCTATAATGGCCAAGATGCATGTGTACAAAAATCGGTTGAGTGGAAGTGGTAATTCAAGTTTTTAAGGCCTTCCTCTGGAGCACTTGGTTAGATTTCATGTATGGGATAATATCATTGTAATGGGAGTCTGGCAGGATGATTATATTGTTTTAAAAACAAAGTTAAGATATTGAAATTGTGAGTTTCATCTGAAAAATTGCTTACTTTTCTCATTGTATTTTGGGGTTCTCCAAGCTTATATTTAAAGTGGAGCACAAATGGTTAAAGTAAAAGGCATGTAACATGTTTTTTCAAAGATTAATATTTTGTCTGTTTGGTGCATAGCATGCTATAAAACTATAGAAGTGTCTGGTCTCCCCACCTTGTGTCCTCCCTCCTGTTTGTTACAATTGTAAAACTAGCAAGGTTTTCGTGCACCGTGCGTCCCACAAGCTAGCAACCTTAGCCGTTATTTGGTCGATGTCCAATTGTTTAGGAACCTGTCCATTTATGCATTAATTGGAGTCCTCCTACAAATTTCCTGAATTCATGAGGTTAAATAGTGGTTGAAACAATGAAGCATGGTAATGGCGTTTGCAGTGCACAGTTATGCTCTAAGTCGTTGTTTCAATAAGGAACCAAAACCAAGAAAAGATGGGCTAAATGAACAAGAAGCACCAATTAAGCTGAACTTTGTTCTTATTCAACTTTGTTCTTATTCTTGGCTGTATAATTTTCCATTTTGGGTTAATTTTCTTGACTTTAAAGTTATAATTTCAAGATTCAGGAGTGAGACAAAAGGAGAGATTTGGTTTCCAAGAATTAGAGGTGGTTAACAAATACTTGGCAGATTAATGGACCCCACCTTGCATACTGGCCTTTCCCTTTCTCTCCCTCTTGTCCAACCACATCCACACTCTTTCATCCAATCCTAATTTCCCATTTCTCCCAAGCAAAATCCACAATAGGCAGACTACAGACTACAGACTAGAGAAACTTAACTCCCTGAATCAAATTATTACTTGCTTGGCTGTTCTCTTTTGTATTCCCTGCTTTGGGCTAAAGCTCCATATCCAATGCCAGGAACCATTCAGGTTTCAGGTACAGAAAGTTTTCCTCCATTCTTTAACAGTACTTTAATTTTTTCTTTTTAACTATAGCTCAATTGTATCACTACAGTCTTGGATTTCAAGGGACTTGCATCACCATCACCCCCTTCATCATTTTTTATAAAGGGTAAGCAGTAAATCACCTCCCTCTGTCTCTGTCTCTGTCGATGTGTAGTGAAATAGTGTTTACCGTAATCCTTTATATTGTAAATGCAGTTTCAATGGGGAAAATTGAGCACCAAACATGGGACAAGGGGGATTTCTCTTTGTAAGTTTCTGAATTACTTTTAAACTCTATTTGCATAGCATTCCCCATTTTGTGCTTGCAGTGCTGAATTTTTGTTATAACTTGCTAACAATGTTGTTGATTTAGTACAGTCCATTAACGACCTTGTGCGACAATTTGATTATTACCCTTCAAGATGCTGAGGGGAATGAAATATCACATATAGGTTGATCATTTTCCCCTCCTTGCCTTCTCTTCTTATCCTCTTCTCTCTCAGCTAATTTTATGGCATGTACATATGTTTCCTTCTTAAAAGTAGGCTGATTGGAGTGATTTTGTTCTGGGGCAGGTGTTCAGTCCATGTCAATTGTCGAAAAGGGTATTTGGGATGACTTATTTCCCCTTGAAGGAGGTGGGCATGTGCATATGAAGCTGCAATTCATTCTCAATGAAGATGAGCGCAACCGAATACGTGGCGTGGTACCATATATATATACTAGGGTTAACCCGTGCCTCCGGCACTACTAATACTCGTGTAATTATCTAATACCTAAAGATGAATCTAAATGAAAAATGTGAGTTACAATGTTTAAAGAGTATATATTTAATAAAAATTATAAATTTTCGTAATTATTTGTTGTAAATAAGAAAATTTCTAATTAAGATAGACATCCCACCCAAAAAATAAAGAAGTCAAGAATTTTGCCACAAATTGTATCTACATACCATTATTTACAAATCGAGACTCACAAGAAAAAATGAATTTGTTAAGGAAACAACTAAAGCCAACATCCACATTCACTCAACAATAAATTTGACCTAGGATAGTTAACTACATTTATTAAATTCGAATGCCAATGACCTTCATATTTTCTTAATAAATTTGACCTAGGATAGTTAACTACAATCCCAATGCCAATGACCTTCATATTTTCTTCAAGCACATTTAAAAGTACTTCTCTTCACGATATGCTATTGATTCCTTTATTTAATTTGCAATTTTAGATGGAACATGGATTAATTAGTAAAACTATTTTAAGACAATACATCATACAAATGTGTCCATTGAATACCAATCACCGATACATTAACAGTAAAAGCATTGTAGTTTTGAAATAAAGTAATGATACCCACTTGCTTAAAAGGTTCATGTGCACAAAATTGGTTTGGAGCTCCTTCACCGATTAAAATAAAATAAGAACTTCAAAATAATTGACCCAACCGCAAAAAAAAGGTAAATTTAGTCAAACATATAGCCAAAAAAAATCATCCGGGCCATTGCAATTTGGGCAAGTTAGTCATTCATCGACTTTAAAAATGTTGGCAAAATTTCGCTTTAAAATAGATATCCGCATAAATCTAAACCCATTTATAAAACTTACAATCATCCAAACATATCCAAACCACAAAAAAACCATCATTTCATACCCAAAATCATCATACCATGCGTAAATTAATACATATTCAATAATCAACACATATCCAACCACCAAAATATCAAGCTAAGAATTACTAATTTCAAGAAATTTCACAGTAGTTTCCTTTAAAATAGATATCCGTAAAAATCTAAACCTGCTTAAAAACTTACAATCATCCATACATATCCAAACCACAAAAAACATCATTCCATACTCAAAATCATCATAACCATGTATAATTACCCAACTTTACAAAAGACTTTTAGAACAAAAATACATATATGCAGTAAAATAGAGAAACAACATGTTGAGCACCACCCTTTACTTTACATCTTACACCAAATACATTCTTTACAGCTTACACCAAGTATCCTTCAATATATACCCAAAAATACATATAATAACATTTACCTTATATATCCGCAAGCTCTACCATGTCTTTGGTACATAAACCTTTGAAAAAAAAAGGTTATCCATCTAAGAACGCCCACGACCAACTAATATTGTTTGTATAAAAATCATATTTATAAGAGAAAGCAAAATGTTAGTAGTATCGCAAAGAATCTAAACAATTGACACGTGATTACTTAAATACGATTTAAGAATCGCAATGATGCTCAAGCGGATAGTTCAAATTTATATAGCAATGCTATTGTATTTCTTCTAGATTGTTCGCTCTCTGTAGAGATAAAGTCATTTATTTATTTTTCCAATACACGAAAGGATAAAGTGATAAGTTTGACAAACAAAAAACTTGTGAACTTGATAAATTACTCGATGTGTTTGCTTATTTAAGCTTATAATTAGATAACTCGTACAATGCAACTTAGAATCGATTAAATGGAATTACTCACGATCGCATGTTTTGTCATTTTTCCATACTTAACAATAAGTGATATGGCATTTATTTGATTTTTTAGGGGATTTTTTCTCCTTTACTTACCGTCAATTAATCCCCAATCTATCTATACAGAAAATTACACTTGTACATGTTATGTAGTCTGGAAAATTACAACCATCGGCATTAATGGCTCAAATATATGGGAATATGGACAATTACAATGATGTTCAAGTGGATAGTTCAAATTTATATAGCAATGCTATTGTATTTCTTCTAGATTGTTCGCTCACTCTAGAGATAAAGTCATTTATTTATTTTTCCAATACAGGAGAGGATAGGCAATAAGTTTGACAGCAAAAAAACTTGTGAACTTGGTAAATTACTGATGTGTCTGCTTATTAAAGCTTATAATTAGATAACTGCACACTGAAGTAGAAATATCTTCACAATCAAGAATTTATTCCTAACGTAGCAGTAAGTTTCTCCACAAATTAGGAATTGAAAGAAATGCATTAAATATTCCCTTATTTTTATCAATTATTTTCAACAATGATCTATCTCCAGATATCGTTCTACATCAAAATAGTAACACTTAGAATATATTGTTTTGTTTGCACTTTGCACCAGAGTTTGCAGCAGCAAAATGTTTGCAGCATGTGCGACCGCAGATTGTACACCACAGTGTTTGTCAAATTTCTTATTACAATAATTTCGTAAAGGTATCCAAATGGTTCGGTTTACAAATTTACAGTGTTAGCGTATTGGAAAATATAGATAAAAGCATTTAAAGCCACACTGTGCACTTTATAATCTGTAGGTATAAAGTTGGTTAAACCATCGCTATGTTAGTCATGACACTCAATTTTAATATAAGTGGTTTGAGAATTTTAAGTAATTATTAATTATTTAGTTTTTAATATTATTCCAAGTATTAAATATAATTTTAGTTCTCTCACTATTTTTTGCTAAGAAATAACACTCTTTTTATAATATAAAGATAATATAGATAATTAATATTATATTTAAAGTTATACAATTATTTTTTTAATATTGTACACAATTCTAAAACGACTTATATCAAGAAACGGATAAAGTATGAATTAGGACAAAGTTTTATGCACGGACTCGTTCAATCTCTAATACTAACTTTTTACTACAGTTGCTAAAGTTTTATCTTTAAATAAATTACATTTATGATACTGGTGATCTTTAAATAAATTTCTTCATTGCATGCAATTATCTTGTCAACTCAATTTATCCCTAACATTACAGATTAATTTTTTTTTTATCGTATTATAAAGAGAGTAATAATACTAAAGTCTACAACCACCAAAATTAATAATAATAGAAACTAATTTTGTGTGTGCTAAATTAGTACAGTTTTCCTCCTCACATCTCTCTACTTGTAGTTTTCCGAGCAATAATTCAAAAGAGAAACAGGTAGATATAACAAATATACCCTGGTGCAACTTGCAATTTTCCTCATTTGACATAGCAAATATACAATACATATGCCTGATAAATAATACATATGTGTGTTTGTGCATGTAGAAAAAGATAAATAAACATACAAATTATGCAACTTACAATAATCAAGACAAACCCACTACGGTAATTTGTCAAGATCCACTCCGCAAAATTGCCATTGAAAACACAAATTTATACAAAGAAAACTTGGGTCATAATCAGTGCAAATTATGTAGCAAAAGAATGTAATTATAAAACTTGATAGTGAGAAAACAACAAATATCATACTTGAATCAATAAACAATTAAAACAATTACATGATATTCAGTGAAACTTTGAATACATGAAAGTTTATTAAATCTAAGAAAAGAATGGGTTGATTTAGATCCCAAAATATTCAAAATGCATTTTGTGTCCGTGCAACTCCAGTTAAAAGTTAGCATTTTGATTTTTGGGTATTAAAGAGGTGGGATTAGAGATAATAAATGAGGAACATTTGTGTTTTTGCGGTGTAATTGTTATTGGGTATTTGGGATTAAGCAATGGTTATGAGTATGATGAGTATCTCAATGGAAACAAGGTTTCATTTCAAGATTATGTTTTTGGAGTCTCTGCTGCTGCATATAATCCTCTTCCGGTGGGTCTCACCATTGTTCGAGGAGCTGGTGTTCAAGGCGCTGGTACAATCCTTTCTCTCTTTCTCTGTAAGTTATATATGGATTTTGGGTTACAGTCTGGTCATACAAAACACAGACATAGCTTCAGATTCATACAAAACGCAGTTCATTTACTAAAAAAACAACATAAAATAATCTACTTACTAATCTAAAATGAAGGCACCAATAACGATAGAACTGCATAACTTAATTACCTCAGCTAGTAAAAAGGAAATGCTGCAAAATTCCGTTGATCAAAACAAACCCAAAATTCCTTTCCTGCACTACTTAAGCATCACAGCTTCAGATTCACCTTCTTCCAATCAAGTCCCAAGAACACTACACACCAAAATTGCATGAACAGAGAAACCCAAGCTCAACCCAAGTAAATTTCCTTTAGAATTAAAACCAATAAAACACTCGGTCAAATATCACCCCTCAGAAAAAACACATAAGGATCAAAATTAGACAAAAACCCAGATCTTATTATTGATACAAAATTAGATATATCCATATTTGCTCAAAATTAGGTGAAATTAGGCACTACTTATAAGATTCTTGCATAATTAAACCATTAAAATAAACAAAATGACCATACGGAAATCAGATCACATAATCTAAACGTCATTTCTAATAGTCATCAATCTTATATATTTAAAAAGTGTAAAGATTCAAACTTTAGCATAAATTACCTTCAGATTGTACTTTCTTTCAGAGAAGAAGATTGAGGTGGGTTGTTAATGGAGGGGGGAAATGGAGAACTATAGAGAAAGGGGATGAGGAGAGAAAAAGAGACTGAGCCTTTTGGGTTTTCTTTTTTTTCTTTTAGTGTATTTTCTCTCACATCTTCTCTCTGTCATTTTCATTTTCATCTTCTTTGGATTTTCAAGAACTCTTTTTTTAACTTATCTACACTATGACTCCTAGTAAAAAAATCTCTAGCTCCATTTCATGATCCTCCACAATATTAAATGCTACTAGATACCACTCCTACCCATCCTAACTTTCAAACCCTAGTATGCAAGTTACTAAATTTTTCATCAATTACACAAATGAATAAAGAGTACTTCCTAGAGGTCTGAAATGATGTTACATTATTACATCAAGTTAACAATATCAATTGTGATTGGCCATTTAATAAAATAAAATTACAGTATCCATGTTGAGAACCCTCTAATTAGAATAAGTTGCAAGCATTTTTGGAATACATTACATCATCAAAGGAATGCTTGCTTATTCATACAAATTTAGATATATCCATACAAATTAGGCACTACTTATAAGATTCTTGCATAATTAAAGCATTAAAATAAACAAAATGACCATACTGAAATCGATCACATAATCTAAACGTCATTTCTAATAGTCATAAATTACCTTTAAAGCATAAATTACCTTCAGATTGTACTTTCTTTTCGAGAGAAGAACATAAAGGTGGGTCATCATTGTAAATTCAGGTTAATTAAAGAAAACCCAAAAACCTAAAACTTGAGATACTTTATATAGTAAAATACTTTATCAGTAATAAATTCCTTCAAATCAATATTTCATGTGAATTGAGAGGCATTTATCTTGCTTTTCAAATCATGCCCACCTATATGTGAATTGAGACTTGAAGGCAACACCTATTTATCAGTACGATAAGAGATACATGTAATTTTCTCACGTTTTGAAATCTAAATTACTTTTAAAATTGGTAATTCTTTACATGTACACAATTTTGGAAATGGTGCACTTTTCCAATTAAAAATTATGGAATTTTAGAGGATTTATACTCTTTTACGTGGTTTACCTGTAATACCCAGTAAATTTTATGATTTAATATTATTATTAAATAGATGCCATGAATTATTTATTTTACAAATGCTTACGTGGCATGAAGAGAAAGAACTCAATTGAATTAAAATTGAGTCATGATGATCGATAAGATAGGTTCATGAAATGTCTCTGTGTGAACAATGATGGACTTAGTGAAGGATGAGTAAGCAATTGCATGTTTAAGGTCCAAATAATAAATCGGGAGTCTAGCCCAATAAGTTAATTGATGGACTTTTGAGTTAGCCCAATAAACTTGGGATATTTAGAATCCAATCTAATCCAACAAAATAGTTAACCGAGAGTACAAGTATTGGTTAAATTAAAATGTGGCGTGGGCAAATCTTCACACCGCCATTAGCCCTTGTCCATGTCCCGAGATCTACTCTCTTGTCCCCAAATTAGGGTCACCAAGTACAAAAGAACAAGAGCTTCTAAACTCTCTTTACGCAAATTTCAAGTTGCTAATCCTAGGCATGCATGGCTAGCTAAGTGACCGTGTATGGAGTGATTGAACAACTCCTTAAATAACCATTGTTCATTTCTATTGCACCATGAATCCCAATATTGGGTAAAGCAAGTGTCCGCCCATGTTTTCTCTTTAAATACAAGCCACTAGTAAGCGATCTGTTTTTAGTGATAAGAGTGTTGGAGAAATCTGAGTAAAGAATTCTTAGTTCTTAAGCATTACCAAATCAAGCAGTGTGAGATATCAAGGTTAAAGCTCGGTAGAAGGTATAAGTTCTACTCCGCTTCTTAACTTGAGTCTTGTTGATTCTCGCTTTTCAGATTATTAGGTCAAGTATGATGAATTAGCAGGATAAAGGGTGTTTAGAAAGTTTACCTTCGTGCATAAATACGTTAAAAATTGTCCGAATCAAGCGGTAGCTACTCAAGCAAAAGAGCATGTTCACCGCTTCGAAATCCATGGGTGCAAACAGCACCATGCTTAGGAACCATGTTTGATGGGTTTGGTCGTATCGGACCTTGTATTAAGAAATTCCCTTAGGTTGTATGCATATAGTAAAGTCTTAAATTAACCCGACGAACTTAAACCTTGTCGGCGTAGTGTAGGCAATCAAGTCTCTCAAGGAGCCGCTTTGACAAAGCGTGATGTCTTCGACAGTATGTAATGTCTTCTTGGACAAAGCGTGATGTCTTCGGACAGAGCGCGTGATGTCTTCTTTGACAAAGCGTGATGTCTTTGGACGAGGCGTAATGTCTTCGAACAGTAGCGCGATGTCTTCTGGACGAAGCATGTTGTCTTCTAACAAGCCATAATATCTTCTGGACATGGCGAGATGTCCCAAACTTCGGAGACAAAGATCATAACTTGATATAAGGATGGATTAATAAATACTCAGATACCGTCAGAAACTATTAGTACACGAATGAGTTCTAAGTAGAAATTTTACCAACTTCGGGAAAATAAATCTAATACTTGCAAACATGCGTAGAAAAAGGTTCTGGTGGGATTAATAGACGTTATGGTCTACTTAAAGCAATGAACCTCTTAAAACTTCGAGGAAGAAAGATTATGAATAAGCTAACAAAGGGTCAATAGTATGAGCATGTTAGTGTACCATTATGAGTTTTGATGGGTACAATGAGATAGAAAGAAAAATGTGTTATGTGTACATGTTGTTGATATATATCAAGTGTGTTTGGCTAATGAATACCTATACTTACATGAATAGGATAGACATAGTTCGTTGAGGTGATTTTCGCTTATTAGTAGTAATCAACGCTTAAAGGCAAGTTTCTTACTTCTACCTTGATTTCAAGTATGCAAGTTTTTATCCCTAACTTATTGTTATTGTTGGGCAACCTCACCCAAATTTACAATGAGCAAGTATCCAACACTATTATTATCAGGTTGCAAATTCACACACTTCATACGTTGAATTGTTGTCATATCAATCATATTTTATCAAGCAAATATCCGCTTCTATTCAAAATCACTTGTATACCTTGACGTTGTTGTAAGCATTGGACTTATCATTCCTCAATGCATGATGAAAAAGCGCTCTAGCCCTTGATTCGCTAGACTATTATTATGAGTTAAAGAGCTATCCAAACCGATTGATTTGGTGCGGACTATCGTAAATCTCATCGAGATGAACAACCCTCATGTAAGGGAAATTATATATTGTCGGAACCGACGCAAGCGATGCAGACATAGTAGTATGATTAAATGTTATGCATAACATAGGGTACCTTAGTCGATCACCGATGTACTCGTGGATTTTGGATTACAGGTAATACTATTAATTCTAGTAAGAGTTCTTGGTCCTTAGTATCGCTCAAGATTCAATTATGTTGAACCTCGAAATGAATAAATCTTTAGATTTTGTCGATATCCTTCGGTCCATAATGACACCGTTGAATACTCTTGGTATTCTTGATATCCTTGAACTATCAATTATTATTATACCTTTGAAAGATTCAAATGCTATAACCGCTTGTTCTTCTAGCTATATTGCTTCTTTGGGCAAACTTGTTGCTCATTCTTGCTTCCTAAAACATTACGCTTAAGGCGCAGCAAGGCGGTACTTGAGAAAAGGACAAGGGAAAGGGCAAGGCTGTAATAATTTAGCCCTTAAGACTAGAAGTATTATTATTATCGTTATTATGATGTATTCAAGAATGATTAAGCTATGTTAAGCTAATCACGTAATGGTTGTAATAATGGTTACGGTACCTTGGGACGTGAATATTTATATTTCATCAATGTAAATTATCCTATTATTTCATTGTTAATGATTTTGTAAGATATTCGTAGTAGTAGCGTGATGCACCGAAATTTGAGATATGAGTGTCTCAAATTTTGGGGCGCCACGAGTTAATATCAAAGCCATAGTTATAAACCTTGGGAGCGAGAGCCCTTAGATTATAAATCGAGGAGAACTCGAAAGATAGAAAGGATGAAACTCATATAAAGTTTTCATAGAGATGGACTTAGCGTGTTATGTAATATAACTTCATTTTATACAATGAACTTATGATTCTAATGGAGTTGTTGGTTGTTTTATTTTGTGTCGGTGATTGTAGGATGGCTGACATGGGAGGACCTAGCCGAGTAGTAGAAGAGGAGCCGCGTGACATACACGTGTGGTATATGAGGCACCATTGATAGCAGAGCCTAGATCAACCGGTAGTTCTATCGATGATGATGACGAGGAAGAGGAGATAGAGCCACCCAAGAGTCCGATCCAGAGGAGGAGCGTATGGTGGATGAGGCCATGGGGGACTCCGACGAGGCTACTTTTGAGGATAGGATGTTGGGGGAGTATGAGGAGAAGATTTTGGAATTAGGGTGCAAAGTTGAGAAGTTAGAGGCTGAGGCCAAAGACAGAGAGTTCAATTCCAAAAGTCAAGGACGAAGACCACCAGAGAAAGTTAATAATGCAGAGATGGAAGTAGAGATTGTTTACTGTAAGGAGGCGGTGAATCCAGATGGGGCTTTGTTTCACAAGCGGGTGGCTAGGAATGTAGAATCGCAAGGAAGTTGGAAGAGATGGAGCGAGAGGGGGTTGAGCGAGGGGACGGAGAAGGAAAGCTATCCGTACTCGATTAAGGATGGAAGTAATGGATAGATCCATTTCAAGAAAAGTGGAAAGGGGCCAATGATAGGGCCAACGATCTAGAAGATGAAGTGAGGTGCAAAAGGAGGAAGATGGACAGATGAGCTATGATTGCAAGACGCCATGGAGGGGCCCGATTGGTGGGGTAAATCACTACCCGACAGAGCAAGGCGATGCACCCGACACACCATAAGTCGAGATGTGGTGGTGCACATTACTCGTAGGAGTACCGTAGCCCAACACGGGCGCGGAATGATGGATTAAGTCTAGCGCTAAAAGTTATTAGTTGTAGTTCGTTGTGTAATGTATTATCTCGCTGTCGTAATCCTTATGTAGAATGTGAGATGTTGTAAACCCCAAACTTTTGAGTTATGTTAGAGGGGTAGTATGTTAATGGTTGTCCCCATCTTTTGTGATATTAGGGGATAAGTTATGTCATTTATAAAGTATCTTTGGAGATAATCATGTAATGTAACAATTTGGCATATGAATATAAATGATCTTGTTCTCAAATGTATTCCAAATCTTATTCCTTTTATGGAGAATTGTTTAAGTAATATAATTAGATAATAAAATGGGAGTGTCTGATGTAGGAAAATGCCGCCCAGACGTAGATTAACCGCTTCCGTAAGAGTCGGCCAATGATGAGAGAGGACAAGTAGATCCCATTCGGAGGCTTGTAGATTTGTTAGGGGAGGCTCTTGGGGAAGAAATGAACAAGTACTACCTGCTTCCCAAGTAGCTCTGGGTCGCAAACTTCAAGGACTTTAAGAGCATAGGACCTCCTAATTCATGGGTACTACCGAATCTTATCGTAGCATAAACGTGGATCAAGGAAATGGAGAAAGCCTTCGCCATTGCTCGTGTGGGTGAAGACCAGAAAACCGTGTTCGCTACATATATGATGAGGGGTGAAGCAAACTACTGGTGGGAAGCAAATCAACAGAGAGCGGGAGAAGGGACTATAACCTGGGAAAGGTTTAAGACTTTGTTCTTCGAGAATTACTTCCCGAAGAGCGTGAAGAATAGGATGGAGGTAAAGTTTCTAGAACTAAAACAAGGGGAGATGACAGTGGCACAGTATGCGGCCAAGTTCAATGAACTCGCGCGATTCGCAACACATCAAGTAGACACTGAAGAAAGGAAAGCTCGACGCTTCGAACTTGGACTAAAACCTTGGTTGTTCAACAAGGTGTCAGTCCTTCAAATTGACTCTTTCGCCACCTTATTGGAGAAGGCGATAATTGCTGAGGGAGGTAGCGAGGCATTGAGCCAATACAACAAGGAGAAGAAGAGCAAGAATGCTGGAGGAGAGACTCGTGGAGGGAGTAGCAGTGGTGGAAGTTATTTGGGAAAGAGGAAATGGGATAACCGCAACAACGACAACAACACCAACCACCGAAGCATCAACCAGTCAGAAAATTATCAAGGAGGATTCAAGAAAAGAAGTGAAGCTTGCTCGAAATGTGAGAAAAACCATCAAGGGGAATGCTGGAAGGGGCGCAACATCAGCTACAACTGCGGCCAAGAAGGGCACATTTCACCTAACTGCCCGTCAAGAGAGCAAGGGATGTTTCAAGTGTGGCTCAACCGAGCATCAAATCAAGGATTGCCCAAAGAAAGGAAGAAGCGGAGGAAGCGGCCAATCAGGAGGGGCGCAAAGTCGATGATCGGCGGACCAACGCAATCCAACCGAATCGAACGCCTCAACCTTTAACATGACCGCCCGAGACGCAGTTGAATGAAAGGGGACGTGGTGTCGTATTCTCCCAATCAATAATATAAACGCCTATGTATTATTTGATTCGGTGCTACTTATTCCTTTATTATTCAAGAATTTGCTAATCGACTAAACATACCTCCTGAACATTTAGAAAACTCATTGAACGTAGAGATTGCGAATAAGGAGGTAATTCCCATAGAGTTTATTTATCAAAAGCTGTTAGTGCAAACATTAGAGGTCACGAATCCTAACGTAGACTTAATTCCGATTAAACTGGGAAAGTTTGATGTAATATAGGAATGGATTGGTTATCCCACCACGCATGCGATAATCGATTGTCAAAAAGAGTGTGAACCTTCGCACCTCAAATCGGTCTAAGGTAGTGTTTTACTGATAGCTCATCGCTTCAAGCAATCGTGTTGCCTTACGATGATGCAAGCAAGAAATTGTTAAAGAAAGGATGTGTGGGTTATTTAGCCTATATAGTGGACATTCATCAAAAGAGGATAGAAATGAAAGATATATTAGTGGTAAAAGATTTTCAAGACGTGTTTCCAACGAATCGCTGGCTTCCGCCATTGCAGAGAAACCAATTCATAATAGACTTAAGCACCGAACCGCACTAATTTTGAAAGCCCCATATCGTATGGCGCGCCATAGAAATAAAGGAATTGATGATTCAATTGCAAGAGTTGCTAGATAAGGGTTATATTCGCCAAGTGTGTCTCCTTGGGGAGCACCAAAGTGTTGTTTGTAAAGAAAAGGATGGATCGAGGAGACTCAGATCGATTATCTGGAGTTGAACCGAAAGTGACAATTAAGAATAAATATCCATTGCCAAGATGTAGGCGACCTTTTCAATCAACCAAGAGGAGCGAAGTGTTTTTCCAAAATAGATTTACGAATGGGTTATCATCAGTTGAAAGTGCGAGAGAGGACATACAAAAGACGGCGTTTAACTCGCTACGGACATTACTTAATTTTTAGTGATGTCATTTGGGTTAACTAACGCTCAAGCAGCTGCTTCATGGACTTGATGAACCGGGTTTTCAAGCCATACTTAGATAAGTTCAGAGTAATATTTATCGATGACATTTTGATTTATTCAAAGACAAAAGAAGAAAGACGCCTAACACCAAGATGGTATTGGAAGCATTGAGAAGGGAGAAGATGTATGCAAAATTTTCAAAATGTAAATTTTGGATGGAAAGGGTCCAGTTTCTAGGACACGTGATAGATCAAAATGGAATTTTCGTGGATCCTGCAAAGGTGGAAGCGGTAAGTAATCGGGAACAAATAGAAGACGCCAATGTTTAGAGTTTCTTAGGTTTAGCCGGGTACTATCGAAGATTTATCCAAGATTTTTCTAAGATAGCAACCCCACCGACCAATCTAACGAAGAAGACGAGAGAAGTTTGTATGGACGGAGAAATGCGAGGAGTTTCCAAGAATCAAGAGAGGTCGAGTGAGGCGCTGTATTATCATTACCGGATGATACGAGAGGATTTGTGGTGTATAGTGATGCATCGCATAGAGGACTTGGTTGTGTGCTAATGCAACATAGCAAGGTCATTGCATATGCCTCAAGACAGTTGAAAGATTTTGAAAAACGATACCCTACCCATGACTTGGAGTTAGTGGCGGTAGTCTTTGCATTGAAGATTTGGAGGCACTATTTGTATGGAGAAAAATGTGAGATATATACGGATCACAAGAGTCTGAAATATATCTTCACACAGAAGGAGTTGAACATGCAACAAAGAAGATGGTTGGAACTCGCTTCAAGGATTACGAATTGTGAAATTCTTTATCACCCGGAAAAGCAAATGTTGTAGCCGACGCTTTGAGTAGAAAAGGAAGGGAGAAGTTATTCAAACTGACAACTCAAGAGGATTTAATAAGAGAAATGGAAAGGTTAGAAATAGAGGTGGAGGAACCAAGAGAATCGGAAGGAAGATTTCTCATGATGAGAGCTCACCCGACGTTATTGGATAGAATGAAAGAAGCACAAGAGAAAGATGAAGAATGTGAGAAGATAAAGAAGAGAATAGTAGAAGATAAGGAAGAAAGGTTCAAAGTAGATAAGGATGGTATATTGAGATTCGAGGGTCGAGTATGGGTGCCACCAGAATCGAATCGAGAGAGAGAAATCCTACACGAAGCACACAATACGACGATTTCAGACATCCGTGGAGGCACAAAATGTACCGGATCTTCGACACCATTTTGGTGGCCTAATTTAAAAAGAGAGGTTGCGGCGCGCTGTTAGCGGATGTCTTATTTGTCAAAGAGTCAAAGCGAACACCGTGAGGCCAAGTGGACTACTTCAACACCGGAAATACCGAATGGAAATGGGAGCACATTACGATGGATTTCGTGGTTGGACTTCCTGCCATACGTAAGAGTTACGATGCCATTTGGGTCATTGTGGACCCACTAACAAAGACAAATTTCATTTTCTACCCATCAAGATTCGATTCAATTTGAACCAATTAGCAAACTTGTATGTAAAGGAAATCGTATCGCGACATGGAGTGCCGTGTCGATTGTCTCCGATCGAGATCCGCGTTTCACGCCAAAATTCGGAAAAGTTTGCGAGAACGAATGGGAACTTAATTGAGATTGAGTAACGCTTATCACCCTCAAACCGACGGCAGTGAACGAACCATACAACGTTGGAGGACATGCCGAGAGTCATGCGTGATGGACTTCAAGGGGAATTGGGGACGACCATTTACCATTAGTAGAATTCGCTTACAATAATAGCTATCATGCGAGTATCGGATGCCGCCATACGAAGCTCTTTTTACTGGGAGAAAGTGCAGGGACGCCATTATGTTGGGATGAAGTCGGAGAACGACGACTTTTGGGACCGTAATTAGTCCAAAGAAACTACCGACGTGGTAGCAACAATAAAGGGCAAATTGGTAGCAGCGACAGATCGCTAAAGAAGCACGCCGACTTGCATCGTCCGTAACCGAGACTTTGAAGTCTCAGAGTTATGTGTTTTTGAAGGTATCTTCGTGGAATGGAAAGATCGATTCTGAAAGAAAGGAAAATTGAGTCCGAGGTTCATAGGCCATTCGAGATATTGAAGCGAGTGGGCGGCGAAGTGGCATACAAAGTTGCTTTGCCACCAACCGAACACATCCACAACGTGTTTCATATTTCCGCATTACGACCGTACAAGTCTGACTATAAGCACGTAATTTCCTATGAGCCCATTCAAGTAGAGAAGAATCTGGCATATGAAGAAATTCCTGTTCAGATAATAGATAAGAAAGAGCAAATGCTAAGAAACAAAGTTATATCTTCCGTTAAGGTTGTTTGGCGAAACCATGATGTCGAAGAGGCCACGTGGGAATTAGAAGATAGGATGAGGAGAGACTATCCCCATCTTTTCGTATAACCCTGTATCAATTTCGGGGACGGAATTTTTATAAGGGGGAGAGGATGTAATACCCGTAAATTTTATGATTTAATATTATTATTATTAAATAGAGCCGGCGAATTATTTATTTTACAAATGCTTACGTTGCATGAGGAGAGTAACTCAATTGAATTAAAATTGAGCTGTTGATGATCGATAAGATAGGTTCATGAAATGTCTTGTGTGACACAATGATGGACTTAGTGAAGGATGAGTAAGCAATTGCATGTTTAAGGTCCAAATAATAAATTGGGAGTCTAGCCCAATAAGTTAATTGATGGACTTTTGAGTTAGCCCAATAAACTTGGGATATTTAGAATCCAATCTAATCCAACAAAATAGTTAATCGAGAGTACAAGTATTGGTTAAATTAAAATGTGGCGCAAGGGCGTTGGCCTACCAGCCCTTGTCCATGTCTCTGAGATCTACTCTCTTGTCCCCAAATTAGGGTCACCAAGTACAAAGAACGAGAGCTTTCAAACTCTCTTTACGCAAATTTCAAGTCGCTAATCCTAGGCATGCATGGCTAGCTAAGTGACCAGATGGAGTGATTGAACAACTCCTTAAATAACCATTGTTCATTTCTATTGCACCATGAATCCCAATATTGGGTAAAAGCAAGTGTCCGCCCATGTTTTCTCTTTTTAAATACAAGCCACTAGGGCGCCTATTTTAGTGATAAGAGTGTTGAGAAATCTGAGTAAAGAATTCTTAGTTGCTAAGCATTACCAAATCAAAGTGTGTGAGATATCAAGGTTAAAGCTCGAGAAGGTATAAGTTCTACTTCGCTTTTAACTTGAGTCTTGTTGATTCTCGCTTTTCATTATTAGGTCAAGTATGATGAATTAGCGGGATAAAGGGTGTTTAGAAAGTTTACCTTCGCATGCATGAATACGTTAAAATTGTCTAGAATCAAGTCGTAGCTACTCGCAAAAAAAGCAGCATGTGTCACCGCTTCAAATCCATGGGTGCAATCGCACCATGCTTAGAACCATCTTCGATGGGTTTGGTCGTGTCGACCTTGTATTAAGAAATTCCCTTAGGTTGTATGCATATAGTAAAGTCTTAAATTAACCCGACGAACTTAAACCTTGTCGAAGTAGTGGTAGAATCAAGTCTCTCAAGGAGCCGCTTTATTACAAAGCGTGATGTCTTCTTTGACAGTATGAATGTCTTCGGACAAAGCGTGATGTCTTCGGACAGAGCGTGATGTCTTCGGACAAAGCGTGATGTCTTCGGACAGAGCGTAATGTCTTCGGACAAAGCGTGATGTCTTCGGACAGAGCGTAATGTCTTCTTTACGTAGCGCGATGTCTTCTTTGACGAAGCATGTTGTCTTCGAACAAAGCCATAATATCTTCGGACATGGCGAGATGTCCCAAACCCTGAGAGACAAAGATCGTAACTTGATATAAGGATGGATTAATAAATACTCCTATACCGTCAGAAACTATTAGTACACGAATGAGTTCTAAGTAGAGAATTTTACCAACTTCGGAAAATAAATCTAATACTTGCAAACATGCGTAGAAAAAGGCCTGGGGGATTAATAGACGTTATGGTCTACTTAAAGCAATGAACCTCTTAAAACTTCGAGGAAGAAAGATTATGAATAAGCTAGCGAAGGGTCAATGGTATGTATGAGCATGTTAGTGTACCATTATGAAGTTTTGATGGGTACAATGATAGAAAGAAAAAATGTGTTATGTGTATATGTTGTTGATATATATCAAGTGTGTTTGGCTAATGAATACCTATACTTACATGAATAGATGTATATAGTTCGTTGAGGTGATTTTCGCTATTAGTAGTAATCAACGCTTAAAGGCAAGTTTCTTACTTCTACCTTGATTTCAAGTATGCAAGTTTTTATCCCTAACTTATTGTTATTGTTGGGCAACCTCACTCAAATTTACAATGAGCAAGTATCCGAACACTATTATTACTGTGTTGCAAATTCACACACTTCATACGTTGAATTGTTGTCATATCAATCATATTTTATCAAGCAAATATCCGCTTCTATTCGAAAATCACTTGTATACCTTGACGTTGTTGTAAGCATTGACTTATCATTCCTCAATGCATGATGAAAAACTGCTCAAGCCCTTGATTCGCCAGACTATTATTATGAGTTAAAGAGCTATCCAAACCGATTGATTTGGTGCGACTATCGTAAATCTATCGAGATGAACAACCCTCATAGAAGGGAAATTATATATTGTCGGGAACCGACGCGTGACACGAAAGTATGATTAAATGTTATGCATAACATAGGGTACCTTAGTCGATCACCGATGTACTCGTGGATGTTGGATTACAGATGTAATACCGTTAATTCTAGTAAGAGTTCTTGGTCCTTAGTGATCGCTTTCAAGATTCAATTATGTTGAACCTCGAAATGAATAAATCTTGAGATTTTGTTGATATTCTTCTATCCATACGACACACTCGTTGAATACTCTTGGTATTCTTGATATCCTTGAACTATCAATTATTATTATACCTTTGAAAGATTCAAATGCTATAACCGCTTGTTCTTCTAGCTATATTGCTTCTTTGGGCAAACTTGTTGCTCATTCTTGCTTCCTAAAACATTACGCTTAAAGGCAGCAAAGCGGTACTTTCAGAGAAAGGAGCAAGGGAAAGGGCAAGGCTGACGTAATAATTTAGCCCTTAAGACTAGAAGTATTATTATTATCGTTATTATGATGTATTCAAGAATGATTAAGCTATGTTAAGCTAATCACGTAATGGTTGTAGTAATGGTTACTGTACGACTTGGGACGTGAATATTTATATTTCATCAATGTAAATTATCCTATTATTTCCGTTGTTAATGATTTTGTAAGATATTCGTAGTAGTAGCGTGACGCACCGAAATTCGAGATATGAGTGTCTGAAATTTTGGGGGCGCCACATTACCTCTGCATTACAATTAAAAATGTGCATAAAAAGTATGTGGTTCTAGCAATTAAGCATAAAATATATTTCTTAAACTATAAACAGCTCAGTAACCAAGCCACTAATTCAAATCAGAATTAATGAAAGATTGTACTTTTTTGGCCCTTCTGGTAATAACCAAGCACAAATTGAAAATATAATAATAAGCAGAACATACCTGATCAATATCTTTAGCTACAACAGTGTTCCCATCCTAGTGAATAATCACTTATTGTTGTACTTATGTGAGTGAGTGAGAGGTCACATGTGATGCCCCCAAAATAGGTCCATTCCATCTAACCCATTTTGAGTCGTCAAATACATGGTACAGAAATAACTACAATTTTATTATTACAACATATAAACTGTGAGTTTAAATACAGATATTGCCATCTAGACAATATCCACACGCAAATAAATCCCCATCATAATTATTGATACATTATTTTACAAAATGGTGAGGACTACTAAACAACTCTCTCTAGAACCTTTATTCCATACCCCCTACTAAGACTCGCTACATTCTCGCCTCCCCGAGAAGAAAAATGGAACAAAAGGAAAAGGGTGAGCTTTAACTAGCCCAAAGAAAGAATATTATGACTAAGATAATATACAACAAATTATTGTTAGTCTTCAACAGGAAAAATCTAATAGAATACAATAGACAACCGCTTTTAAATCAACAATCTGCAATGAAACAACAATTCATTAGAAGAGTTAAGTAGAGAATGCAAACTATTATCTTCTATATATGAATTTAAAAGTTCAACGTCGATATTTTATCCATGTAACATCAATCAATATATATCTGGAATCAAATATTCGTCTTTGCACTACAGGCCAATGATATTCATCAGTTGGTCATGTTCATCTAAACACCTGTTCATCTTTGCACTAAGGGCAAAGATATTAATCGATCGGTTATGTTCATCTAAACACTGCTCATCTTTGCACTACGGCCAAAGATATTCATCAAGAAATCATTAATCTTTGCACTACTGTGCCAAAGATATTCAAGAATATCATCATTTAGGACCGAGGATGATGAAAAATATTTTAAAGGAAACGAATCCAAAGAAACAAAAGAACAAATATTAAGGATTCGTATTTTAAACAATCCAAGTTTAAAAATACTTCATAAGTAATCAGAGTAGAGTAAACTTTAAGAATGATCAAAACATGGATACAATCAAAGCTAGTATCCAGAATAGATATTTTGGACAAAAAAAAGAAATTTCATTTTTTCTATTGAATAGTGCCGATTCGTGAATAATGCCGATACGTGAATAGTCCGTATACGTGAATAAAGGTCGATACGTGAATAAAGGTCGATATCGTGAATAAGAACTCGACACCAAAAGATAGAAATTTCACAAAAAAACATCTTCACGCTTCGTGAATAAGAACTCGTGAATAAGATCGTGAACAATGCATTTAATATTCTATAACCACTTGCTTATTTTGAAATATTTATGATTTTACCCATAACTAACCACATTAATCAAATCAACCCTTACTATTTCAAAATAGAGGAAAATAAATTTCATTTATTAATAATTTGGGGTCTTACAACCTCCCCTCCTTATGAAATTTCGTCCTCGAAATTGACGTACGTGCACTGTGTTTTCAAAAGATGAGAATACCTCACTTTCATTTCCGCTTCCAACTCCTGTGTCATTTTCTCAATAGCATGGTTTCTCCACAAAACTTTAACTTGTGGTATAACCCCGAGACATAGGACATGTTCTTTCCTATCCAAGATCTTGACAGTACCTCTCCTCGTGACGTGAAGTATTCGGCTATCTCGTCCTGGTTTAACTCAATGACGTGGTTCGGTCGTCCACATATTTATGTAACATCGATACGTGAAAAACATTATGAACACGCTGTCATACTTGGCGGTAAAACGAGTCTATAGGCCACGGTTCCTATTCAATCGAGAATTTCAAATGGATTAATAAATCAAGGTTTGAGCTTTCCTCACCTCACCGATTCTCGCTTTTGAAATAACAACTTCTTGCACCTCCTTCTTCAAATTCAATCCCTCTCGGTTGTGTAGCTTGAACAACTTTAACTTTATCGATTAAAGTCGATTATACTCAGATATCATCACGCTGGTACCAGAGTTTTCATCTCCATCTCTATTATTTGTAAATTATACTGAAATGAGTCTTTGACAATATCGTACTCAGATTTCAGATAACGATCTTCTACTCAACACGCCACCTACCACGTTCGCTTTTCCAGGATGGCATGGTCGTAACATGTCTTTGAAATGAGTCTCTCTTGAGTTCTTCAAGCTCTTCCCATGATAACCTTGATTTTTGAAATTATTAAAATAAGAATTTAATAAATAAAATTCTTAAATTCTTATTAGATGATATGTTGTGTGATATAATATTGCATAAATGAGTAATAACTATGCAATATGTGATATTTATGCTTAATAAATATATTGGTATTATATATTTATTATATGTAAATAAATTTTAGGGATAATTTATTAAAGGAAATGAGATAGGTAGAATTAAAATAATTTATGATATTAAATTATTTTAATATGGTAGATTGGTGGCATTAAGTATACTTCATGTATAACCACTATTTTATTGAAGAAATCATATATTACATTATTGAGTGTAATGTATGCGTGTATTAAATGTTGTGAATATATTAATATATTTACTACGATTTAAATACATTATGAAGACAATTTATAGAAAGGAAAGAAAATAATTGGATATATGATAGTATGTTACATGGATAATAGTATAATATTTAATATTATACTAAATGACGTAAAGTAAAAATATGAGATGAGATCCAATATATAAAATATGTATATTGGTATAAACTAGTTAGTAAATTAAATTCATATTTGAATAAATGATTGAATATATTAAATTATATATTTGATATATAAATAAATTGTTTGAAAACAATTTATGGAGAGAAGGAGGAAATTAAATTTAATTATACAATATAGATTGTATAATTTAAATAAGTTATTTAAATTAGGTAATGGGGTGAATGTTGATTGTTTAAATAGTTAATTTGTTACACTAAAAGTGTTAAGTTTTTTATGGATTAATTCCATAATTAGTGAGATGATTTTTATACATAATTATAAATATATAATTATTTAAGTTTAATTAATTGAAATACATGTAATTAGAATATAAATATGAATTATTATGTGTATTGGAAGTGTAATATGTACTATATATGTACATATATGTGGAATAAGGATGTAGAGTAAAATATGGGTATAACACATGTATGCTGGAACGAGAAGCTTTTAATTCATGAATGTTGATTCATGATATAAGGAAGCAGGATGTGTCACTTTATTAAACATGATACAAGACACTAAGCTTTTGTCTATTAAATGAGAAAAAGAAAAACCACAAAACATACTCAGTAAAAAAAAAAAACCCTGGGCGTATCATTTTGGGATTAGGAGGTGGCATAGTTTAAGTAAGTAATTAGATTGACTCAGCTAAGTAAGTCCTCTATGCTCTGCTGCATTCCATCTCTTGTTCATTTAAAAAAAAAATTTATTACCAAGCTAAGATAGATTCCTTCTTCTTTCTTTTTGGTTTCGGAACTGCACTTCAAAGCTTGTGTCGAAATCTTCTTAGGCTCCGATGTAATCATCAAATTAGGCGAGTAAATCAAATTGAAGGGACAGAAGTACAACAATCAATTGGTCTTCAAAGGAGAATTTCTAGGAATTTGAATTAAAAAGCAAATAAAGAGGTAAGTTATGAGATTATTCTACAATTTCAGTAATAGAATATGTATATGCAAATATGGGCTAAAATAATGTTAAATGAAAAATTGAACTGTGATTTGAATTGTGATAACTATGAATTAGAAAAGAGGGAATTTAGTTGTTATTGTGAGGAGTATTGGAAGAAGAAAGTTTGGATTTACACGTGTGAACATGTATGATCTTTGCCCCCAAAATAAATGCCTATGTTATGTTTGATAAAAGGTTTCTTATAAGCTCTTAGCATAAATAAAAGAATTTTGGTCCAATTTATGAATTATAAATTTTTATATCTGTTTTTTTTATAAGAACTGAAGAAGGTTGAACAAACTAATTTTAAGTTTGGGGCTGCTTAATGTCTTATGAATGGAATGACTGTGTTGGTAAATCAGTGGCAACCAGGTAACTTTGGACACTTGTTAAGCTTGTTTCAAGTGGTTGTTTTGGTTAAAGTATTTTTTAATGGGTTGATATACTAATTATAACATATCACAATTTTGTTGTAATTGGATTCATAAATTGGGGGAAAATAATGTGTAAAGTGGGCATGTTAGTTATGGTTCAGCTGGGCAGCAAACTCGCTGCGTTGTCGTGACTGTTACAGCTAGCTAGTTTAGCTTTTGTTTAAAACTATTGGAGCCCAAAATCCACTTTCTATTATACTCACGATTTACCCACATATTATACCCTTGTGTATATGTTTACAGATCGTGCGTCACATATCTGTAAAACTTTTTATTGATATGTGGGATATCAATATCAACTTTCTCTAAACATGAGAAACCATCCTTAGCAGACAACAATATTAGAGAAATATCCTTTGTAGTCAAAATATGAGAGTCTGGGTGTTAAGACTAAAAACTTAAAAGTGAAAGGATTTTCCCCAATAATACTGAGATATGGTGAGGTGTGTGAGATTAGATTAAGTAAAATTGAAAACCTCTATATTATATTACATTTTCAACACACATAAATAGATATTCTTCAAATGGGGAAAATTGTCAAAACTAAAATCTCTCTCCCATAAAAGTTATTGCAGTTAAGTGTAAAGTTAATGTCGGAGAACTCCAAAGATACTCTTGTAACTTGAAAGCACTTAGAGATAAAGCTTTTAAACTAGACCTTAAATTCTTTCCAATTAGAATCAAATTTCGGCAACGTAGTATTCAGTTTATGTTTTAAGGACGGAGAGGAAAAAAGATTTATGGAGTGGAAAATTTTCAGTCAAATTTTTCAAACGAGTGCAGGCTGAATTCCTGTACATTATGAGAAATTGCATAGTTTGCATGCTTAACTTTGTTCCGACATTATTATGAAAAATAACGTATAGTTAAAAATGAGTTTTATAACTTGTTTTAAAACGAAACTTTAAAGACTGTTTTGCTGTGACGTATGATGATATATCTTGAACGTTAAAAGATAATATATGTGTAAGGATGGTCAATACTAGTCATGAAAGCAATGACTAGTTTATGGGGAGAATCGATTAAGAAACTATAAATGAAATGAATCTATTTAAAGGATAGTAAGAGTTAGTAAAGTATGAGGTTTTGAACTAAAAATCTGATTTGGACTTACAGTTATATATATACATGTTAAATGTATAAGTCAAGAAATGAGAAGAAGTTACATTGTGAAATTAGCTAAAGACTTTCAAAGAAACTAAATGAAAGTTTTAAAGAAAAAGATATAGTAATATTAATTAAGTTGATATTAAATATATGATTGACTGATATGGCATGAATGTACATTTAATTTGTGTAGGAACATCACAGAGCAGATAAACAATAATATTAGACAGTGCTAAAGACAAGTTTTTCAGTTCTGTTATGTTTGTGGATGGAATGTGGTTATGTGCTAAATTACATATCATGCTCTATGAATTGTTAAAGTCAAAATATGACTCATTTAATCAAGTTATGGAACTCAATTTATATATGTGATTTGTGATAACACATGTCAGTATGATGTAACTCGATAAATTAAAAATGTATAATGCATGAATGTATGCTTTGTAAGGAATTATCGATGCACGTAGGATATGCGTAAGAAAGAATATATGTTAAATGCGATATGCATATTAAGGGCAATGTAAAGTGCATATGGAATTGTGTCTTTATGTGAAACATGATAGATCGTTAAATTTGTTGGGTCATTGAGCTCAATCTTGCAAACACAAACTTTTGCAAAGTTAATGACGTTATGCAATATTATTTTTGTTTTCATGGATGATGAAGGATGAATGATGGACTGAAATGAATACATTTATTTGAATTAAAAATGGTATAAAGCTATGATTGATAGTTCTTAAATATAATCAATAATGTATAGTTTGAAATGTTAAATAGATAACGAATGTTTATTCTAAATGAGAATAAATATAATTTTAGTATAAAGAAGAATTGTAAAGGTCATGATTCAGTGGAATGAATGAATGGGAATAAAGAAGAAAATTAAAATTTATTTTGCATTTTTAGCTATTTTAACATTAAATAATGTTTTAAAGATATAACAGGGTAGTATTAACGCACAAGATCGGGAAGGGAAATGGTCCCGATTTTGGGGGCGTTACATCCCACATTCCTTGCTCCATTCGAATTTTGTATCTCTACGAGTCAGCTGCGTTAATGGAATAGCGATTCGAGAATATCATTCAACGAATCTCCGATAATAACCAACTAAGCCTAGAAAGTTACGTATTTCGATTACCGACTTAGGTTGTTCTCAATCGTGACTCATATCCCAACTTCGATAAGACGTTACAATGACACCTATCGCTTTACTATCGCACGAATATGGTGTCCCCTTCGGAGAGTCTGGCTTCGGTGCATTCCACAAAGGAAGTCACCAGATAAGGCTCAGGTACCAAATTCTATAGTTGAATTTTTAACTCCTGAAGTTCAATAGGAGTCATTCGATATGAGATTTTAGAAATGAGATTTGTATCGGGTTCAAATTCGATACAAAATTTAATATCAGGCTTTGGGAGTAAGCCAATAAATTCTTCAGGAAATACGTCAGGAAAAATCAATAACACGAATATTATTCAAATCTGACGTGTCTTTATTCAAATCCATAACATGGACTAAGAAAACTTGACATCCGTAATAAACGAATGACTTCATGGCTTGATATGAAAATGTTTGACTACAATGGTTTGATTACTTGAATTGAATAACAGTTGCTTAGGAATATGAAAACTAACAACCTTACGAAAAAGTAATCAATTTCGCCGTGATGAGTAGTTAACCTTAAAATCACATCAAGCAAATATCTCTATAGAAATAAGGTTAACGAGTAATGTGATAAAGGCAACCTGAATCAAGCAAGATTTCTAAACAACGGATGTAATGAAAGTTTCTCTAACAGAGTCTCCATAAATAGGTTGAAAGTCTAATTTCTCCGTAGTCAAGTTCAAACGCTGAAGCGCAAGCAAAGAGATAAAAGAATGGGTAGAATCCCAGATCTAGTAAGGTATAAACTTCGCAGAATTTATAATTAACTAACCCGTGCTAACTTCGTTCGGGTTCTCGCGATTTTAATTGGCCACGACAAACGCCTTCCGTGAACTGTTGACTTTGACTTTTTCGGGACATCCTTTTGAGTCACCATTCCCTACTGGATCGGTTTTGATACCGTCTAATCTTGAAAGCGATATGTCCTTCTTTCCACAATTATAGCATACCTTAAACTGTTGTGGGCGGTTTGGTGATATGTCCCTCTTTCCCACATTTGTAACATACGACCGGTGGTCTTTCTCCTCCTCGTACCCGATTCTACTTGGTACCGACGCCTTCACACGTGTCGTTGTTGAATCTCCTCTTTTTTAAAATCTCCTCCCGACTCGCTTCTTCTATTTTCACGGCCACGATTACCACCGTAGTGGTTACGCTTTCATCCGTATTCTTCTTTCTCTCTGCCGGTTATTGTTATTCGATGATCGCTATCTTCTGGTATGATCCTCGTTATGGTCTCTCGGTTGAACGTACTCATTATCTCGCTTCTAACAATTGAGCCTCATTGACAACATCCAATAGAGAGAAAATATATGAGAAATAAGATATCGACGTATGCCGGTTTCAAACCTCTCAAAACATCCGCGTCATACGCTCCTCATTCTCCACCAAATGAGGTGCAAACCGGATAACTCTGCGAACTTTGCCTCAGATCGATACCGCCATATTGTTTTGCTCTAGTCTAATAAACTCTACCTCCTTCATACGATTTAATACTTTCGAAAAAGTACTTGTCATTGAACAGCTTCTGAAACATCTCCCAAGACATGCCGAAAGTGCAAATTTGGATGGGTACGCTTCACGATTCCCACCAAAGAATCGCCTTCACCACACGGAACATAAAGGTGGCGAATGGAACCTTCGTTCCTCCGCATCCCAAGACATCGAATATCTTGGTAATTTGTTCGACCCACGCTTCCGCCTTAATCGGATCCGGCTTTCCCGAGAATGCACTCGTGGTCCCAACTCTTTGAACTGTTTCAACAGAACCACCACGTGATTTGCTATCATTTCCTCCTCAGATTTTGAACACGAAGTCTCCTCGTCTGATTTTGCATGAACTCGCAAAAAGCTTCTAAACATCCCCTCGCTCATCATTTGCTCATGGGTGGTGTTGTTCACAGAGGTACATTGCCACTTGTTACGCTCTCTCTCGCTTTGTAAAAGACAGCATCTCCACTACCTCATTTACTCCATCATTAATATTCTCAATCGACATTCTCAAATCATCGCTAAAAACAAGGGTTAATTAAGGAAATCAATATATCACATAATATCCCTATATACTAACCAACTAACAAATAAGCTTAGGTAGGACACACTGGCAAGGATTTACTCTTCTCTCCCTCCTAGTTCTATTCCCCGATCTCCGCCAGAGATCATATCCCTAAGCTCGATACCAACCGTGACGCCCCCAAAATAGGTCCATTCCATCCAACCCATTCTGAAGTCGTCAAATACATGGTACGTAAATAACTACAACTTTATTATTACAACATATAAACCGTGAGTTTAATTACGTATATTGCCATCTGATAATATCTACACGCAAATAAATCCCCATCATAATTATTGATACATTATTTTACAAAAATGGTGAGGACTACTAAACAACTCTCTCTAGAACCTTCATTCCATACCCCGACTAAGACTGCTTTACATTCTCGCCTCCCCGAGAAGAAAAATGGAACAAAAAGAAAAAGGGTGAGCTCAACTAGCCCAAAGAAGAATATTATGACTAAGATAATATACAACAAATTATCGTTAGTCTTCAACAAGGAAAAAATCTAATAGAATACAATAGACAACCGCTTTTAAATCAACAATCAAGTAATGAAACAACAATTCATTAGAAGAGTTAAGTAGAGAATGCAAACTACTATCTTCTATATATGAATTTAAAAGTTCAACGTCGATATTTTATCCATGTAACATCAATCAATATATATCTCGAATCAAATATTCATCTTTGCACTACTGTGCCAAAGATATTCATCACCGGGTCATGTTCATCTAAACACTGCTCATCTTTGCACTACGGGCCAAAGATATTAATCACCGATCATGTTCATCTCAACACTGCTCATCTTTGCACTACGGGCCAAAGATATTCATCAAGAAATCATTCATCTTTGCACTACTGCCCGAAGATATTCAAGAATATCATCATTTAGACCGAGGATGATGAAAAATATTTTTAAAGGAAACGAATCCAAAGAAACAAAAGAACAAATATTAAGGATTCAGTATTTTAAACAATCCAAGTTCAAAAATACTTCATAAGTAATCGAGTAGAGTAAAATTCAAGAATGATCAAAACATGGATACAATCAAAGCTACTATCCGTAATAGATATTTTGGACAAAAGAAGAAATTTCATTTTTTCTATGAATAGTGTCAGTGATTCGTTAATAGTGTCGTATCACGTGAATAAGAATCTCAACACCAAAAGATAGAAATTTCACAAAAAACATCTTCACGCTTCGTGAATAGTAACTCGTGAATAAGAATCTCATGAATAAGAACCCTCGACATGAAAAAAAATTCCAAATTTGATAAAAATTTTCAACCAATATTTCGGCATAATGATATTGAAGAAATAATATCATTTTCGAATAAAATAACATCCCTTACCTCGAAAGACAAGATTTCTAGTTGAAACACCGGATATAAAGCTATGACTTGAACTTGCAGACCAGAGCAATACTCAAAGTATACTCAAAATACTCACAAGAATACGCTCAATAATATAGAGAGAGAAAACTTCAGTTTCTGGGGTGATTTTCAATTCTAACCTAAGCACCCTATTTATAGAAAAATGCTTAGAACACCAAAGTAGAAAATTTATTAAAATATTAATATTAATATTACAATTCCTACGCCCACTTCTAAGGATCTGAATTCAAAGATTTACATCATACGCAAGACCCACCTTTAATGATAAAAACGTTTTTCATAATAAAAATAATTAAAACTTCCAAAAATCAATTATTTTGGAACTCCAAAACTTCAATAATTCATAATAAATAGCCCTTTTATCAGAAAATTCGAATCTCGCGATTTTTTATAGGAAATTTAATTCTTTACAACTTTGCGAAGAAAGTTTTTCCAAATTCCAAATGTAAATTGACCAAAATCTACAAACCAAGCGATTTTACAAAGTTATAATCAAATTTCTATTGATAATTGTGGTCCACCAACACACAAAATATGTGTTAAACATTTAATGCCACAAAAATACTCTTCCTCCTCATATACTCATATATCCCACATTCATTATAAAAATATCACCAAGCTAATATATTATTAAAATAATATATTTAAATGAATTATTTTATCGTAAAAAGATAAAATATTAATTTTCAACAATTGTCACATTAAAATTTTCTCCATCTATATCCACATAAAATCAATATTTTCCTCATCATATAAATTAATAATTAATTATTCACAAATAATATTACAGAATCACAAGATCGGCAACTAGTAGCTCCTAAAGAAGAGGGGCTTTCCAATAAGAATTTCTCCTTCATGCGCCAAGAATTAGGTGACCAAACCTCTCCTTGATGTAAACTTTCTAGACATCGCCAATAATGTTATCCAATAATATTATTCGGATAATATGAATTATTGCTTCGATAATGGAAAATAATTGTGTAATGACAATTTATCAAAACAACAAGAATATAAAATATCAATGCAACAATTATTGAATCAATAAAATAAAATATTGAACAATAATTATCGTAATAATTATCGAGTAGGCCTTCTTACGTAAGAATCAATAATTGGTGCAATACCACGTATCTTCGCTCAACAACGCCAGACATTCTGCGTTTTAACCACCGGGTATTCCAACAAAGATAATTCAGAATAACTACGCCGTTATTTATAAACAACTTATATTTGTCATTTTCTTCATCCAATCGCTTTCCATTATGGGGCTCACAAAAGACTGCGTCGTCGTATGAATATTCCCCGACAGTACGAATATTCTATAATCACTTGCTTATTTTGAAATATTTGCGTATTTTACCCATAACTAACCACATTAATCAAATCAACCCTTACTATTTCAAAATAGAGGAAAATAAATTTCATTTATTAATAATTTGGGGTCTTACATCACAACTGCAGCCGGGTGAAAAAATTAAATGTGAGAGCTTCTTACTCTCTTCTCTCTCTCTGAGTGTCAAACGCACACTTGAAGGAAGTTGTTGCCAATCTTGGGTGTTTATAATAGTATTGTCAGAATAGAAAAGGAATCCAGAGACTCATGAAAATCATGGAAAATCGCATATTGAAGCAATATCACCAAAACATGATCAAAAATCAAGCTGTAAAACAGAAAAAAGGATAAAACCTTTAGGTGTTTGGAGACTCTGGCTTTCTCATTCATGGTCGGTTGCACTTCAAACTTTTACATGGACATGTTTACAACAATCCTCCTTCACTGGTGAGCATGACAATTTCACGGGAAATAACAGAACTCTCTTCGACCAAAAGTAGAATCGTGGTTTATTACTCTGCATCTATTGTAATGTCTAGAACTTGCTAAATAATTAAAAAAAAATTGATAATTTTTTTAATGTCTAAATCTTCTTATAAAAAAATTAAAGGGAAGGAGTGAAAGAGAGCGAGGATCAACGAAATTTTGAATAAAGGACATAGATAGTTATCATCATATACGCATCGACGTAATGCTTGTTTGATATATATGCAAATATCCAATCTTTTCCCATATTCCTACTATTTCAAAGTTGTCACGAAAAAACATCTTCAAATCCATTTTAAACTTAATTTCTACACTTAAATTAATCAACCAAAAGAAAAGGAATGAAACCCCCAAGAAGAGCTAAAATCATGGGTTCGAATGGCATCTCCAATATTTTATTTTGAAATTGTAATGGTACTCTCTAATAGTACCCAGTTCAGAGAGGAAAGGAGAGATTGGGCTAACAGTAGATTGTTGTCCATATTCATCGCCAATTGCCTGGCTAAAAACTCATGCGGCAGAATTCGATCCCCACCGTCGTCGCCGTCGCCTTCGCCTTCGTCAATGGCTATATCTCCGTAGATCCTCTTCATAGTCCTCGCTTGATGATTTTGACCAAATCCGGAAAGTTGTCTAAAGAACGACGACGCTTGTTCTCTGGCCTTGACATCCAAAGACTGCTTACGAACCTCTCTGGCGAGGCGGCTGGCCGAGTTCAAAACGTCCGATTCGTCGAAGTTCGTACATCGAGTCCATCACGATCGGACCCGTTCTTTGGTGAGGGGAGGAACCGGTTTGTTTGTTTCATTATGATAGAGAGTATGAAGGAGAAGCAAACAAGTGATATCTATCTATACAAAACACAATTGATTTTGAAAAAATTAAGTTTCCCGCTCAAGTTATTAAAAGATCGGGACCGTTAAAAACTTGAGATAAATCTAGCCGTTCAATGCTATTGTAGTTAACAAAACACGGAAGAAAAAAACAAGGTTTGGCCGCCTCCCTTCATCTCTCCCAAAGAAAACAAACAATAGGTCCGACCGCGAAAAGCGGACTCGATGTAACGGACTCGATGTACGAATCGACGAATTTGAACGTTTGGAACTCACGAGCCGCTTTCGCCGGAGGTTAAATAAGCGGTCTTTGGATGTCGGCCTGGCCGAGGAGAACAAATGTCGTCGTTCTTAGGACAACTTTCCTGGATTTGGTCGAAGATCTTTGAAGCAGGACTATGAAGAGGATCGGCGGAGAGATAGCCACGACGAAGACGAAGACGACGACGACGGTGGGGATCGAATTCTGCCGCATGAGTTTTTAGCCAGGCAATTGGCGATGAATATGGACAACAATCTACTGTTAGCCCAATCTCTCCTTTCCTCTCTGAACTGGGTACTATTAGAGAGTACCATTACAATTTCAAAATAAAATATTGGAGATGCCATTCGAACCCATGATTTTAGCTCTTCTTGGGGGTTTCATTTCTTTTCTTTTGGTTGATTAATTTAAGTGTAGAAATTAAGTTTAAAATGGATTTGAAGATGTTTTCTGTGACAACTTTGAAATAGTAGGAATATGGGAAAAGATTGGATATTTGCATATATTGAACACAAGCATTATGTCGTGCATATATGATAAGACTATGTCCTTTATTCAAAATTCTGCTGATCCTCTGCTCTCTTTCACTCATTCCCTTTGATTTTTTTATAAGAAGATTTAGACATTAAAAAGATTATCAATTTTTTTTTAATTATTTAGTAAGTTCTAGACATTACAATAGATGCAGAGTAATAAACCACGATTCTACTTTTGGTGAAGAGAGTTACATTATTTCCCATGAAATTGTCAATGCTCACCAAAGAAGGAGGATTGTTGTAAACATGTCCATGTAAAAAGTTTGAAGTCTGACCCACCATGAATGAGAAAGCCGGAGTCTCGAAACACCTAAAGGTTTTATCCTTTTTTACATTTCTGACTTGATTTTTGATCATGTTTTGGTGATATTGCTTCATATCGATTTTCCATGATTTTCATGAGTCTCTGGATTCCTTTTTCTATTACAACAATACTATTATAAACACCCAAGATTGGCAACAACTTCCTTGAAGTGTGCGTTTGACACTCGAGAGAGAGAAGAGAGTAAAAGCTCTCACATTTAATTTTTTCACCCTAATTTGCGCCAGACCTCTCACTCACTCACATAAGTACAACAATAAGTGATTATTCACTAGGATGGGAACAACTTGTTGTAGCTAAAGATATTGATCGGTATGTTACGCTTATTATTATATTTTCAATTTGTGCTTGGTTATTACGAAGGGCCAAAAAGTACAATCTTTCATTAATTACGATTTGAATTGGTGGCTTGATTCTTGAAATTTTTTATAGTTTAAGAAATATATTTTATGTTTGATTGCTAGAACCACATACTTTATTATGCACATTTTTAATTGTAATGCAGAGTAAAACTACGTAAAGAGTATAAATCCTCCAAAATTCCATAATTTTTAATTGGAAAGTGCACCATTTCCAAAATTGTGTACATGTAAAGAATTACCAATTTTAAAAGTAATTTAGATTTCAACAGATGAAAATTACATGTATCTACTTATCGTCTGATAAATAGGTGTTGCCTTGAAGTCTCAATTCACATATAAAGTGGGCATGATTTGAAAAGCGATAAATGCCTCTCAATTCACATGAAATATTGATTTGAAGGAATTTATTACGGTAAAGTATTTTACCATATAAAGTATCTCAAGTTTTCAGTTTTTGGGTTTTCTTTAATTAACTGAATTTGCAATGATGACCCACCTTTTTGTTCTTCTCTGAAAGAAAGTACAATCTGAAGGTAATTTATGCTAAAAGGTAATTTATGACTATTAGAAATGACGTTTAGATTATGTGATCTGATTTTTATATGGTCATTTTGTTTATTTTAATGCTTTAATTATCTGAAGAATCTTATAAGTAGTGCCTAATTTGTATGGATATATCTAAATTTGTATGAATAAGCAAGCATTCCTTTGATGATGTAATGTATTCCAAAAATGCTTGCAACTTATTCCTAATTAGAGGGTTCTCAATATGGATACTGTAATTTTATTTTATTAAATGGCCAATCACAAGTGATATTGTTAACCAATGTAATAATGTAACATCATTTCAGACCTCTAGGAAGTACTCTTTATTCATTTGTGTAATTGATGAAAAATTTAGTAACTTGCATACTAGGGTTTGAAAGTTAGGATGGGTAGGAGTGGTATCTGGTAGCATTTAATATTGTGGAGGATCATGAAATGGAGCTAGAGATTTTTACTAGGTCATAGTGTAGATAAGTTAAAAAAGTTCTTGAAAATCCAAAGAAGATGAAAATGAAAATGACGGAGAGAGATGTGAGAAAAAACACTAAAAAAAAAAAAAAAAAAACCCAAAAGGCTCGGTCTCTTTTTCTCCTCATTCCCTTCTCTATAGTTCTCCATTTCCCCCATTAACAACCCACCTCAATCTTTTTCTCTGAAAGAAAGTACAATCTGAAGGTAATTTATGCTAAAGTTTGAATCTTTACACTTTTTTAATATATAAGATTGATGACTATTAGAAATGACGTTTAGATTATGTGATCTGATTTCCGTATGGTCATTTTGTTTATTTTAATGGTTTAATTATGCAAGAATCTTATAAGTAGTGCCTAATTTCACCTAATTTTGAGCAAATATGGATATATCTAATTTTGTATCAATAATAAGATCTGGGTTTTTGTCTAATTTTGATCCTTATGTGTTTTTTCTGAGGGGTGATATTTGACCGAGTGTTTTATTGGTTTTAATTCTAAAGGAAATTTACTTGGTTGAGCTTGGGTTTCTCTGTTCATGCAATTTTGGTGTGTAGTGTTCTTGGGACTTGATTGGAAGAAGGTGAATCTGAAGCTGTGATGCTTAAGTAGTGCAGGAAAGGAATTTTGGGTTTGGTTTGATCAACGGAATTTTGCGACATTTCCTTTTTACTAGTGAGGTAATTAAATTATCTTGATTCTATCGTTATTGGTGCCTTCATTTTGGATTAGTAAGTAGATTATTTTATGTTGTTTTTTAGTAAATGAATCTGCGTTTTGTATGAATCTGAAGTCGTATATGCGTTTTGTATGACGGTATGTAACCCAAAATCCATATATAACTTACGAGAGAAAGAGAAAAAAGGATACACCGGTAGCCTTGAGCACCAAATCCCTCGAACAATGGTGAGACCCAGGAAGAAGGATTATATCGCAGCGGCGAGAGACTCAAAAAACATAATCTTGAAATGAAACCTTTGTTCCATTGAGATACTCATCATACTCATAACCATTGCTTAATCCCAAATACCCAATAACAATTACACCGCAAAAACACAAAATGTTCCTCATTTATTATCTCTAATCCCACCTCTTTAATACCCAAAAATCAAAATGCTAACTTTTAACTGGAGTTGCACGGACACAAAATGCATTTTGAATATTTTGGGATCTAAATCAACCCATTCTTTTCTTAGATTTAATAAACTTTCATGTATTCAAAGTTTCACTGAATATCATGTAATTGTTTTAATTGTTTATTGATTCAAGTATGATATTTGTTGTTTTCTCACTATCAAGTTTTACAATTACATTCTTTTTTGCTGCATAATTTGCATGATTATGACCCAAGTTTTCTTTGTATAAATTTGTGTTTTCAATGGCAATTTTGCGGGGAGTGGATGTTGACAAATTACACTGTAGTGGGTTTGTCTTCAATTATTGTAAGTTGCATAATTTGTATGTTTATTTATCTTTTCTACATGCACAAACACACATATGTATTATTTATCGGGCATATGTATTGTATATTTTTTATGTCGAATGAGGAAAATTGCAAGTTGCACTGAGGGTATATTTGTTATATCTACCTGTTTCTCTTTTGAATTATTGCTCGGAAAACTGCAAGTAGAGAGATGTGAGGAGGAAAACTGTACTAATTTAGCACACACAAAATTAGTTTCTGTTATTATTAATTTTGGTGGTTGTAGACTTTAGTATTATTACTCTCTTTATAATACGATAAAAAAAAAATTTAATCTGTAATGTTAGGGATAAATTGAGTTGACAAGATAATTGCATGCAATGAAGAAATTTTGTCACCAGTATCATAAATGTAATTTATTTAAAGATAAAACTTTAGCAACTGTAGTAAAAAGTTAGTATTAGAGATTGAACGAGTCCGTGCATAAAACTTTGTCCTAATTCATACTTTATTCGTTTCTTGATATAAGTCATTTTAGAATTGTGTACAATATTAAAAAAATAATTGTATAACTTTAAATATAATATTAATTATCTATATTATCTTTATATTATAAAAAGAGTGTTATTTCTTAGCAAAAAATAGTGAGAGAACCAAAATTATATTTAATATTTGGAATAATATTGAAAACTAAATAATTAATAATTACTTAAAATTCTCAAACCACTTATATTAAAATTGAGTGTCAAGACTAACATAGCGATGGTTTAACCAACTTTATACCCTACAGATTATAAAGTGCAATTGTGTGGCTTCAAATGCTTTTTTATCTATATTTTCCAATCTGTTAACACTTTATAAATTTATAAACCGAACCATTTGGATACCTTTTACGAAATTATTGTAATAAGAAATTTGACAAACAACATAATGTACAATCTGCTGATGCATACATCTTTAAACCATTTTGTTTGCTGCAAACTCTGGTGCAAAGTGCAAACAAAACAATATATTCTAAAGTATTTACTATTTTGATGTAGAACGATATCCGGAGATAGATCATTGTTGAAAATAATTGATAAAAATAAGGGAATAATTAATGCATTTCTTTCAATTCCTAATTTGTGGAGAAACTTATCGCTTCGTTAGGAATAAATTCTTGATTGTGAAGATATTTCTACTTGATTATGCGATTATCTAATTATAAGCTTTAATAAGCGAGACACATCGATAATTTACCAAGTTCACAAGTTTTTTCTTTGTCGAACTTATTGCTATCCTCTCTGTATTGGAAAAATAAATAAATGACTTTATCTCTAGAGTGAAGCGAACAATCTAGAAGAAATACAATAACATTGCTATATAAATTTGAACTATCAACTTGAACATCATTGTAATTGTCCATATTTCCCATATATTTGAGCCATTAATGCTGGATGGTTGTAATTTTCCAGACTACATAACATGTACAAGTGTAATTTTCTGTATAGATAGATTGGGGATTAATTGACGGTAAGTAAAGGAGAAAAAATCCCCTAAAAAATCAAATAAATGCCATATCACTTATTGTTAAGTATGGAAAAATGACAAAACATGCAGTCATGAGTAATTTCATTTAATCGATTCTAAGTTGCATTATGCAGTTATCTAATTATAAGCTTAAATAAGCGAGACACATCGATAATTTATCAAGTTCACAAGTTTTTTTCTTTGTCGAACTTATTGCTTTATCCTTTCATGTATTGGAAAAATAAATAAATGACTTTATCTCTAGAGAGAGCGAACAATCTAGAAGAAATACAATAGCATTGCTATATAGGCTGAACTATCCGCTTGAGCATCATTGCAATTCTTAAATCATATTTAAGTAATCACGTGTCAATTGTTTCGTTCTTGCGATACTACTAACATTTTGCTTTCTCTTATAAATATGATTTTTGTTCTGAAAATAATATTAGTTGGTCGTGGGCGTTCTTAGATGGATAACCTTTTTTTTTCAAAGGTTTATGTACCAAAGACATGGTAGAGCTTGGCGGATATCTGAGGTAAATGTTATTATATGTATTTTTGGGTATATATTGAAGGATACTTGGTGTAAGCTGTAAAGAATGTATTTGGTGTAAGATGTAAAGTAAAGGGTGGTGCTCAACATGTTGTTTCTCTATTTTCTGCATATATGTATTTTTGTTCTCCGTCTTTTGTAAAGTTGGGTAATTATACATGGTTATGATGATTTTGAGTATGGAATGATGTTTTTTTTGGTGGTTTGGATATGTATGGATGATTGTCAGTTTTTTAAACAGGTTTAGATTTTTCTGGATATCTATTTTAAAGGAAACTCTGCCGAAATTTCTTGAAATTAGTAGCTACTAACTTGATATTTTGGTGGTTGGATATGTGTTGATTATTGAATATGTATTAATTTTTGCATGGTATGATGATTTTGGGTATGAAATGATGGGTTTTTTTTTGTGGTTTGGATATGTTTGGATGATTGTAAGTTTTATAGACAGGTTTAGATTTGTCTGGATATCTATTTTTAAACGAAATTTTGTCAACATTTTTTAAAGTCAGTAGCGACTAGCTTGCCTAAATTTGCGATGGCCCAGATGATTTTTTTGGCTATATGTTTGACTAAATTTACCTTTTTTTGTGGTTGGGTCAATTATTTTTGAAGTTCTTATTTTATTTTAATCAGGCAAAGGAGCTCCAAACCAATTTGGTGCACATGAACCTTTTAAGCAAGTGGGTATCATTACGCTATTTCAAAACTACAATGCTTTTACCTGTTAATGTATCAGCGATTGGTATTCAATGGACACATTTGTATGATGTATTGTACTTAAAATAATTTTACTAATTAATCCATGTTCCATCTAAAATTGCAAATTAAATAAAGGGAATCAATAGCATATACGTGAAGAGAAGTACTTTTAAATGTGCTTGAAGAAAATATGAAGGTCATTGGCATTGGGATTGTAGTTAACTATCCTAGGTCAAATTTATTAAGAAAATATGAAGGTCATTGGCATTCGAATTTAATAAATGTAGTTAACTATCCTAGGTCAAATTTATTGTTGAGTGAATGTGGATGTTGGCTTTAGTTGTTTTCTTAACAAATTCATTTTTTCTTGCCAGTCTCGATTTGTAAATAATGAGTATGTAGATACAATTTGTGGCAAAATTCTTGACTTCTTTATTTTTTGGGTGGGATGTCTATCTTAATTAGAAATTTTCTTATTTACAACAAATAATTACGAAAATTTATAATTTTTATTAAATATATACTCTTTAAACATTGTAACTAACATTTTTCATTTAGATTCATCTTTAGGTATTAGATAATTACACGAGTATTAGTAGTGCCGGAGGCACCTAGTATATATATATTACTTTCTTATTCTTCCATTTATTTCATGCCCACCCTGAGAATCATACTTAGATGGGTCCTATGTTTCGGAGGCTATTGAGCAATTCTTATGGAAAAGTTCAAAAGTGTTTTCTGAATAGGAATTCTCTCTCAAATTAAAAACTTAGTTTATATAGTTAGTTGCTTTGCCATGAATTTTGTTGCCTCAAAAAGTAGGAAATTACAAATCAAGGTGCGAACCAAAAAACAGACACAAATCAACTACTATAGCTCAAGGATGTGTTTAAGAAAAATATACTTAAAACCATCATCTTTGTGAGCAACTTTAGCCACTAAAGGAAGAGCTGCTCGAGTCCCAAAGGTGCTAATATTATCTAGTAAATTCCCCTATGCAGCAAGTCTATTTGTCTGTGTTTCCTTGTCTGAAAGCATGTTGAACAACAGCTTGCTTAGGGATGAGAGTGATGCACTTCCTAATTAGTCCAGTTGGGAGAATAGAGATGCTTTATCGATTGAATCAGCGCCATGGATTCCGAGTGAAACTAATTAATTCAGTTTAAATTGGAACATATTTACATTAATGTACTTGTAATGTACATCTTTGTTGGTGCCATATTATTCAAACTTGCCTATCATTTTTCCTGTAGAGAGAATCAGCATTGAAGAAGCAAGGGGAGGTTCTCAATTACAATCTTAGATATTCAAAAGAGACTATTGGTGTTTGTAATTCTGTTGCATCATCTGCTCCCGTCTACCACGAGGTCTCAGGTTTGATCTTGATTGATGTAATAGAAATTAAAAAGTGAATTGATAGATGAAAAGTTAGCTGAAATTATCAAATCCGCGTGATGGAGGTGCAGCCAAGCAAGCTGGTCCATTATCAAATCCTAATACTTCCTCCTCCAAGGATTCACAATCTAACAATGGGAAAGAAGAAGAAACCATACGGAAGCAAATAACCCCAGTTAAGGATTAATCATATTGCCTCATAAAAGTTTATTGTTCATCTAAAAGAAAGATTTAATGTATAGTGAAATAATTTTAGCATTAAATCCCTTGTTTTAGAATGCTACAGATAGACGTGAAGAGTCTTCATCTGAAACTACATCTTCAGGGGTTGAAGTTCATCATATGTCATTAGTAGGGAATATTGAGACTCGGTTACTGCATGCTGATGTTCCAGCGTCACCCATTTTTTCACATGATGATTCATCTATGTCAGGAGGCTCAAGACCAGTTTTTGCTGTGAAGAATAAACCAGTTCTATTTAACCTGGAGGATAATCCAATTAATGACCAAGAGAAGCAGGGTCCACTAAGAAAACCGCCTAGCAGTGTAAGGAAAATGATTAGTGCCTTTGAAACTAGTTTAGTGCAGGTATTTCTTATGAAAGCTTTTGGGGTATTTCTCATGTAGTTTTCAAGTTAAATAGTACTTGTTTTTCCATTATATGAGATGCAAATATATGGAATCAAAGCAGGAAAGGAAGCCTCCTATTATACAAGTAGCAGCAAAATCTCAATCAAATAGAGCTGGAAAGGAAGGTCCATTAAAGGATCAGGACTCGAGTCATTTTACTAAAGAAGCAGAATCAATTTCTGGAAGGCTGAGAAATCCAACAGAGTTGAGTTCAGGGAGGCTCAAGTTTAATGATGTTCGGGGATTCAGTAGAATCAAGTACAGTAGCTCCCAAGAATCCAGCAGACTCAAGTTCAGGAAGGATAAGACTCAGAAATCCTTTCCTTACAGAGAAGTCGCCAGATAGGATGATTACAGGAGAGCATATTAGTATTAATAAAGAGTTTGGTGGTATTAAACCAACTCCGGCCACTAGGCAGTTGATGAAATCAAGTACATCACAAGTCCTACCAGAAAAGGCAGATGCAAGTATCAGGAGTGTAATAATGTCAGATCACAAAGAAATGAAAAGAGGAAAGCTTGCGGGTTTTCATGAAGATTTCGGTGATTATAAACCGTCTCAGGTCACTATGCAGGTGATAAAGTCGAATGCATCAAAGGTCCAATCAAAAGAAGCAGATGCCAGTATCAAGAGTGAATTGAAATCAGATCATAAAGAGATGAAAAAAGAATGGGACAATTCATCTGAAGATATGATGAGATCATCCACTTCAAAAACAGCAACAGTTTTGGGACAAAAGGAGGAGGAAACTTCAGGTGGACTCCAACCTTCTCATTTTGATGCTGAGCAGAAGGATTCCGGTGGCCCTTCAGGTATTGAAGGAGGAGGAGAGGAAACTAGCTCAAACAATTCAAGTGAGAGTCTAGTGGCTTCAAACAATAAACTGAATTCAATACATGAAGATGAGCAGTATCACCATGAAAGTTCTGGTGTATGGATATTCCCAGATGACACAAGACATTTGTGTATAACAACTGGAATTAGTGAGGTAATGAAGTTACACGATGGATGCTGAAGGAAAGAAGAGTTTTTCCGTACCAGAGAAGCTGGAGAAGGTAACATTATATCCTTTCTGACTTACTTGGCTTCTGAATACATTCTTTAGGATCTACATATGTGCAAATTGCAAAGATAATTTGGTTTTTGTTTTAGGCTCTTCTTTGTCCTTGTCATCATGCATCAACATTGATGATTGGAGCTTTAATCCCTAATAAATGCAGCTTGTGATTATTCTTTCTTCTTTCTCTCTCTTTTTTTTTAAAAAAAATAAAAATAAAATATTTGATTGTTGTTTTCTTTAATAGCAATAATCCTAAACTATCAGTTTAGATGCAATTATAGCATTTGCCACTTTGATACAGCGACCTTGAAAATATTACATGATTATGAATATTGTCTGGTAGGATATATTAAGTATAAAGTTCAGGTTTATCATAGCTAGAGAGGGTATCAAAGTGATTATATGGCGATTTCAGCAGGAAGTGCAGTGTGGATTAGATGGTGAGATGATGAAAAGTGAGAATAATTCACAGAAAGTGAGGAAATCAAAGCCCGAGAGCTCAACAGATGATGCATTTACTGGAGCAGTTAAACAGGTAAACTTTATACAATAATTTTGAGTTCATTTCTTATCCATTAAGTTAAAAAAAATGCATACTTGTGAACATATGTTTACATTATCCATGAAAAAATTTGTTTATCCTGAAACATTTAAAGTTGGAAGAAGAATCTAATTAAACTGCTGTACTCTATTACTATTATTTTTCTTCTCAGGCAATAAAAATTGCAATCATCATAGGTTTTGGAGCACTTATTCTTTTTACTAGACGAAGGGAACCCAGGTATGCATTCAGAGGAACAAATCAAATGGCATAACTATATCTTTTTTTCATATTAGAAAAGGCATCCCCATTTCAGTGCTTCCTAACTATCTAAAAAAACTCATTTTACAGGCAACAGCAGCCTTCTGTTTCTTATAAACTTTTCTTCTCTAACAGGAAAAACAGAAGAAAAGCAAATGATCCTTTCTTCACCAAATCACATTACATACACCTTCAAACATCAATGGAGGAATGAGCACACTCGGGTCGGGCCAAGTTGTTGATCTACCTACCTACCTACCTACTACTTTTGCTAGAGCAATCTGCATTTTATCATTTGCTTCGCATTGTTTTCTGTCAATAAATGTGGCTTATAGCCAGCCCTCTACAGATCATGGAACTTCTTCAACTGTGGTTGCTCTTGCTCACTAGCTCACTTCATTATAACAATGACCCAAACCAAAATGAGCTGATACCTGATCACAACTTCTAACTAAACAGAACTAATAATAGAAACTGCAAAATGGTCCTTAAGTTATTCATACTTTATCAATTTGGTCCCTAAAATAAAGCCACTTTTTTTATTTTTGGAAACAATAAGTATATGCAGACAGAAAAATTCGAAAAGAAAATTAGACCGGAAGAACAAAATGAATTTGTTCTCGCGAACAAATAGATTGTATTATCCATTTATTCGCGAAAACAAATTCATTTTGTTCTTCCGGTTCAATTTTTCTATCCACGTAAAAGTACTCTTTTGAAAACGAGAGCACAACAAATTGTAAGAACTCAGAAGTCTTATACTTCACATATACATACATAGTCGCATATATGTACAAATAAGGAAGAATTATAGCATAAGTTAAGCACAACTAAAAAAAATATTTCCTTCCACAAGTTAATTTTTATTAAGAAATAATTCTAAACGTGACGAGTTTTTCAACTTTTGATTCAATGTTTCATATTTTCATACCAAAAAATTCAGAATAATTGAATCTTTTAAAATATCAAATGGTCAATTAGAACTTATTTGGTAACTAATGACACGTGACATTATATTTTTTTGACCGAATTGATAAATAATGGATATTTAGGGGGCTATTTTGTCTTTTTACCAAAACCAACAAGGCCTGGTAACTAACTTGGGCTCAGATTAATCCAACCCAATTAATTGGGTCCAAAGCTCTCTATTCAAACGAAGAACCGGGCAGAATAAAACCCTAGACCTCAGAAGTCAGAACCCTGTCATCATTTTACCTCTGGAATCTTTCTTCATCTTCAATCTCTCTCGTTCCCTTAAAAATGGTTCGGAGCATTAAAAACCCTAAAAGGGCCAAACGAAAGAACAAGGTAACTTTTTTTTTATTCTTTTTAATTTCCTTAATAATTCATATATTAGTTCATTTGTTTTTTTTTCGTTGTTATGTTTATTGTATTAGGGCTCAAATAAAGGAGATGGAGCTTCTTCGTCATCAAATTCTGTGCCAGAGTTGCCGGCAAAAGTATGGCAACCAGGTGTTGACAAATTGGAGGATGGAGAGGAGCTTCATTGTGATGTCTCTGCTTACAATTCTCTCCATGCCTTCCATGTTGGCTGGCCCTGTTTAAGGTCCTTTATTCAATTGTTATTTTTTCACCTCTGTCTGTAAATAGATGGATCCTTTTTGTTTTAGTTTTGGTATTATGTTAAGAAATTTGATATTTATGTTATTGAAATGAATATTGTTCTAAATTTTGATAGCTTTGATGTGGTTCGTGATTCGTTGGGATTGGTACGAACTGAATTCCCACATACCATTTACTGTGTTACTGGGACACAGGTAAGATTTATTGGTACCAGTGGTTATATGCATTAGCTATTAGCTACTCTTCCGTCCCACAAAGAGTTTCATTTGCCATTTTTTTTTTGTTTTTGAAAAAGAGTCCACTTTTTAGTAAGTAGTAAGTATAAACTGACACCATGTACTCAAGTTTGTCATCATAATTTAATTATTATACCACAATACTAAACTAACAACTTATTATATTTAGTGTTATACATGGAACAAAAATATATTCTTAATACTTGCAAATTTTACAAATGGGACTCTTTTTGTTGAAGAACGGACTTTGTTGTTGATGGATAACCTTTTGTTTCTACAGGCAGAAAAAGCTTCCTCAAACTCTATCGAAATATTTAAACTGTCTAATGTTTCTGGCAAAAGACGAGCATTAGTGCCAAAAACAGCTGCTAATGACACTGATATGGAGAGTGAGAGCAGTGATAGTGATGAAGATGATGGAGAGGAGGATGGTGGATCTGTGACACCAATTTTGCAGGCATTGTTTTGTTTCCTTTTAATTTTGCATATGTACTTAACATTGCAGTCATTGTAATACACCACCGATTATATGTCATGGTCCATCAAAATATTTTTGAAAATTCATTTTTTTATATTGTATCTACAGATCCGCAAGGTCTTTCACGAAGGATGTGTGAATAGAATACGAGCAATGACACAAAGCCCCCATATATGTGCATCTTGGGCAGATACTGGTCATGTTCAGGTCAGGCATGCGTGATGTATCAGTGAAATTCTTTTATAGTACTTCCTACCCATGTCGGCCTTTCTTCCTCTTCTAATGAGCAATATGGTAACCAACTTCAGTATTTCATTTGTGACAGGAAAGAAAACTATTGTTTGTATAGTATTTGTTGCATGGGTAATAGGTGATGTGGCTTTGTCAGATTGATTGATGAGAATTTAGTTTATTAGTAAGATAATGTATATCTTGATTATCTTCACCCTCAATACTTACATCAAGTCATAGAAAAAAGAGGATGTTCTTGCATCTTTTGTTAATATGGTTTGGGCAGTATGAATTCAAAATCAGTGAGGACTATGGGTGAGGTAAACCTGTAGCCGCCTCAGCCCACCCCTAGCGGGATGGGGTTAGGGTGCAAGTAAGCAGGCGCACTTGTGATTATCCTGTTTTAAAGACCTTTCACTCTTCAATTTCTTCTCTAATTAAAATCATTGACACTTGTGCAGGTGTGGGATTTCAGCTCTCACCTAAATGCTTTGGCAGAATCAGAAACCGATGTTACCAGGAGAGCTTCTTCAGTGTCTAATCAAGCTCCTTTAGTTAAATTTGGTGGGCATAAAGATGAAGGCTATGCCATAGACTGGAGTCCTCTTGTTTCTGGAAGGCTTGTATCTGGTACTGAAAGCATTCTTAAATTATTAGTTATGTCTTATGACCCTGCCTTAGGATCTTTGAGTGAATGCTAAGTGATTACGAGTTAAATTCTAATTTTTTGATATTGTCATTCTTCAAGGGGACTGCAAGAACTTTATTCATCTATGGGAACCATCATCTGATACGACATGGAATGTGGATGCTAAACCATTTGTTGGACATACCACCAGTGTCGAAGATCTACAAGTATGTATCAATATATTGAAGTAGACACAAATGATAAAAAAGTCTATTTGGGTGTCGGTTTATTCAGAGTTGAAAGCTCTAGTAATGTAAATTGATTTTTTAGGAGGTTTAATTATGTGAGAATTTATTTTTTAACATTTTTTTTTCAGTGGAGCCCTACAGAACCTCATGTGTTTGCCTCCTGCTCGGTAGATAAGACTATTGCGATATGGGATACTCGTGCGGGGAAATCCCCAGCAGCTTCAATAAAGGCGCATAATGCAGATGTCAATGTTATTTCATGGAACAGGTGTTTTAGATACTTTTCTTATACCAGATTGCTTACCCTCTAATAATTGATATTCATTAAAGGCAAAAAATCATATAAGGAAAATCAATGCAAGAGCAAGAAATTGGGACCTTTTTCATGCCTTGGGGTTTGGCTGAATAAATGTGTTTATAGATGAAAAAGTAAATTGTATATGAAACTCTATATTTTATCGATGTTGTGTGTGTATGTATATCACAGAAATTTGTCTGATAAAAATATGAGAATAGTTAATAATAGTAGTCATAATAATTACATTCTTACTTATTCCAACATTATTAATCATTAGAGGGTTGATAACATTATAAATTATATTAGAGGGTTACTGCCTTGTTGGTACATGATGGCCTCACTAATTACACCCTTGATTCAAAATAGGCTAGCAAGCTGTATGCTGGCGTCTGGAAGCGATGATGGGACATTCTCCATTCGTGATCTTAGATTGCTCAAGGTACAAAATGTTTGACGTAGATATTGAAATCTTATATGATGTTTCAGAATCTATTAGAGATCATTATGTTACGTACCATGTGTTAGAACTTGGTCTGTGTGGCTTCTCAATTATTTTCAACTTTATGACATAGCAGATTTTATAGTTATCAGGTATTCCGTACCATGCCGTCATGTGAGTGGAGTAAGCTTTTTTGGGTCCAATCTGTTAGAGTTGCTAATATTAGTTCTATTTTAGTTTTAAATTCAGGTGCAAATTTTAATCACAGTAGTAAGCTTTTTCCCTCATCGTTCTTTAGCTTCAAATGAATTTATATGCTCATGGAACATCTTGGTGTTTGGCTTGGTTCGGGTGAGATCCAAATTTGTTTGTTATGTAAAGGAGTCAGAGTCGGACTGTGCTTGAAAATTACAAAGCTTGGTTTGGACAAATTATTTATACGTTACTCTATAGTTAATAGTAGTGTTTTCATATACAATACTATAAAAACATGCCTTAAAAATCATGATTCTTACATTTGAATTGTATTATGTCAATGCTAAACATTCTCTTAAATTAGATGTTATATAAGTTGATTAGAATTTTATTACTTCTTATGTCAAGTGTTCTCAATATTATGTCTTTTGTTGGCTTTCTTGCTGATAAATCTGACCTGTGCATTAATATCAGTGCATCTATTTGGTTTCACATTACTAGATATGTATCAATAGTACACAATTATATTGCCTCTCCTTTCAGCTGCAAAGGTATAGATCTATTGATCCTTTCTTGTTGGCTTTGTTCTGGAGGCATATATAAATCTCATCCAAAGTCTTGGGGATCTTTTTGTAACCCAGATTGGTTGTTTTACTTCTCTGGGTTCCCTTTCTTTGGTAAATTTATGCATCCCTTGTTGTAAATTATATAAAAATAAAGAATTATTTTGTTTCAATTTTATTTCAATATAATAGTTTTCAAATTTCTTGCCTCGACTTTGGCTTTATTAAGCTTTGCTTAAACCTGCTATTGGGTTTCGTGTAAATGACTCAAGCTTAAACACAATCTAGGTTTGTTTGCTAAACTGCTTGAGAGCTCGAATTGGTTCATTTGCAGTTAATGTTTCTCTTTGCTAATTACATTCTTTTTCCAATTTTATCTTAATGACAATTATATGTTTGCTTCCCTCCCTCCCTCCCTCCCTCCCTCCCAACACAATGTTTATGGTTTTTGCTACTTGCTAATTATCTTACTAACATAGAAAGAAGCAGCATTCTTAATCAAATTGTAGTTTTTTCTTTTCTTTTTTTCCTTTTCCCGTTTATGCATTCCCATGTATTCTTATAATATTAATGTAAGATGTGCAAATCTAGTGATATTATCATAATAAATTAAGTATATTGGTGGTTGTCATTATTGATACAATTATGTCCATTTCTACAGGACGGAGACTCTGTAGTTGCTCATTTTGAATACCATAAACATCCTATTACATCCATTGAATGGAGTCCGTATGAAGCCTCTACCTTGGCTGTGACATCAGCAGATAATCAACTAACGTAAGAAAAAAGCTCCTGCTCCCGTTCTTGTCTTCTTTTTTTTTCTCTCTTCTGACCTTTAATTTAACTTAATTTTCAGGATATGGGACCTTTCCTTAGAAAGAGACGAGGAAGAGGAGGCTGAGTTCAAAGCTAAAACAAGAGAGCAAGTGAATGCTCCTTCTGATTTGCCACCACAACTACTATTTGTTCATCAGGTTAGGTCTTTCCCTTTCTCATTACAAGAAGGAATATTTTACCTGGTCATTTTAAACTTGAATTTTTGTACTATACACATTTTCTTACAGGGTCAAAAAGACTTGAAAGAACTTCATTGGCACACACAGATCCCAGGAATGCTATTGTCTACTGCTGCAGATGGTTTTAACATCCTGATGCCCTCAAATATTGAAACTGCACTTCTTGCAAATGATGCTTAAAATTCAGATAGATTTTCAGAATTATACTTGGTCAGGCAATGGACAAATATGCTCGTCTCTTTTTAGGTTGCTTGATTGCCCCTTTTTTTTTCACTGTTCCTGGAAGAAGAGTGGGGAGTGGGTTGGGTATTCAATATCCTTGTATGGTTGCAAGCAAAATCAATTTTGTTTTGTGTTTTCTTATATATAAGATTTGAGAGTACAACTCGAAAAAGACTGTACTATGTTGGTTACCGTGCACCGCGCAAAAACATACAGTTTATGTTTTTGTCAAAATATTGGAAGTACCAAAATATTGAAAGTAGTGAGATTTTTGTTTATATCAAAAATATTTTGTATGTTATGTTTGAAAATAACATACAAATTATGTAAATATTATAGATGCATGTTTGAATATTTGTTCCATTTTCTTCTTATTAAAATGATAATTTGTTGATTTATCTGTAGGGGCATATTTTGAAATTATGCATTGAAAGACTACTTTTTCCATGGAACCAAAAAATGACTAGTGAAATAGAGACTAATATTGGGAATATATAGATTTAGTTTATCTTCTTTTTCTTTTAAAAATGAATGAAGATTGTTTCAATCCAAAATGATAATATGATTTACACTTGGAAACAATCAAGTAAGAACAGTTTGCAGGTACCAAGTGAAATGAAAATAACCTACTTTTTAGTTTACCCTGTTGCATTTACCATCTTTGCTTAAATATCTTGACTATGTAATACTTAATAACCCTTAATTTGGGATATAGCTAATCAGTATATGAAAGTAGTAAATTTGGATCAGCTTGGCTTGTTTATCTTTCAAATGGATCTCAGATCGGCTCTAAACAAACCAATCACAATAATCTCTAATAGTTACACTCCTACACTTGGCAGTTAATGTTTGTGTTTACGGTTTCAACATTTTGGGATATTAATACAGCATTTATAGACAATAAAATTTAAAACCGAGACTTCAAGCACATATATATATATATATATATATATATATATATATATATATAATAGATATTATTTGAACCGTTGTCATAGCCAAAACCATCGTTATAACCGTCGCTTTATATCCGCTTAGACTAAATAGTGATCCGTTTTGCAAAACCCTATAAAGCCGCCTGGTATATATATAATGGCAAAAAAATCATACAAAAGTAGGAGTCTCAATTCGCTAGACGCATGCAAGTTTCAAAGGCTGTTAGCATGGGTTGTTTTTGTAACATCACGATTTACCATTTGAATTTCTGTCTACCACAAACTCGCAGCTAAAGATTGCAAAAGCCAACAACCAGTATGCCAAGACCAAATGGTTAAAATAAAAATTACATGCTCTACCAAGATTGACGAGGAGCCCTTAGTTGACAGGAAATGATCCATTAACCAAAACAAGGGTTTGTTCACTCGCTGTTTCAGCAATTTGGAAGTTGATCCTATAAGAGAAGATACGATGTCCAGCCCCCACGTTCCTGAATCTATTAGGTCACACCAAGGAATCTATAGAAGCATCCTCAATTATATGAACATGAATTCAACCTGCAACAGGCTGATCAGATGAGCAGTTCTATCAACTAATCTGCCATCCCTAGGAGTTGACTGGCTTGCCGTTTAACTTGGGGAAAGGATCTTGCTTGCTTAGCACCACAACTTTGCTCTTGTGAGCAAAGTAACCTTTCATGAGATTCTTGTATATTAAAATGGACATTATGCATTCAACCTGGAGAATAGAAGCAGGTCTCAATAGGACCAATAGGTAAAAGCAACTAGCTTAAAGCAAATATTGTCATTTTCTATAGTTAAGCCAGCTCTCCTAAAATCAAATCCAAACATGGGAGATCTGAAATTAAATACCTCATCAACATCCATGTCCATCTCAAGCCATTTTAATGCCTTGACAATTACTTCTAATTTGACCTGGTGTGCCTTTGCTGGGTCTTTCTGCTTTTGGATGATGTAGCTGCCAGACCAGCATGAGATGCATAATAACTTCACAATTTTTTTTTTATTTCAGTGAAATAAAATATAAATCTAAGCAACATTGAAACTTACATTTTCTTTACCAGTCTTTGGTAAACCTGAAGCTCTAGCTTCTCAAGGACAAGATAAACACCTGACCTTAAGAACCTGATGAAACATGGTTTTTAGCCTTCATTCAACTTTTCCCGTATAATGATAATTAGCCTGGATTTATGGAAGTGAGTGAGCATTACCGATCTTCATGCTCATGAAGAGCATGTCGAAGAAGTCGAAGATCACCTCTTCTCAGAGCTAGCACAACATTACTATACTGTATGATAATACCAAAAACGTTATTGATTAAAATGCAAGAAAAAATGTATTTTGTTTGCTTCTTTGTCAAGTAGTCACCTGGTACTATTTCCTAAAAAGAAAGAAACAGTTTTAAGGAAAGAAAATGTAAATATGTTGTACCTCAACCAGGTTATACTTCTCCAGGAGTGAATTTTCAGGTAAGATTCCAATTGAAAGCTTCACAGGTATCAGATATTTCAGGATCATCCTATTGCAACACCAGACAATAAATTTAACCCACAAAGCTAAAAGACAAAAATATACAACAGTCTAAACTCTCATATACAACTTATCAAAATTAAAAGTCCAAGACAGCTAATGGAGTTATACTTCCCTAAGATAGTAGTCAATAATGGCCAAAAATTTTCAAGTGTATAATTATTGCATACAGAAATGGTGTGTCATTACTTCTGATTATTCTACCTCCGGAAAAGAAACGAAAAAAAGGCATGAAGTTAAAGATCTTTTACAAACATATTATACATTATTACAATGTTGACTGGCAAAGAAAAGCATCAATATCAACTGAATCACCATACAATTAAATGAAAAGAATTCCTAAGAAAGAAACAACCAAAAAGAGGTATGCTGGACCAAAGTGCAACTTATAAAAGCTCCAATATGTATTGACCATTGACGAAGAAGGATGTAAAATATAACAACAATTTAAGCACATCCATCAATGCAAATAAGCTTTAGTATAGATGCTCTGAATGGTGAATATAGTACTATCTTCCTCTAGAAAAACCATTCTCAACTCACAACTGGGTTAGTTGAAAATGAATTGCATATGTAAGCCTGAAAGCAGAAAGGCAAAGAGAAAAAATAGAAAAATAAAAATAAGAAAGACTAATATAAATAAAATATAAAAGAGATTATATTGTTAATAATGGTATTAAGATTATTTGGGAGCATATTTCTGGTATCTCTAACAAACTTGCAGATCAGCTCAGCAGAGGAGTCCAGGAAACCACTAAAATCTTAAAACCCATTCTTTTAAAACAGATGGTATTTCAGAGGCCATCCGCTGAAGATCGACAGTATATTCGATCAGATATTACTAAATAATTTCTATAAGCGGCTTATAGAAGGCCCAAAGAAAGCCTTATTTCTTACAACTGAACGTTGGCAGTATATCCAACTAACTAATCCTTTAAATAATTCCCATAAGTTAAACATGGAGGGCCTTCCATTCTTATGAATGAAGAATTTATCTGGGATAAATTAAATAAGTGTCTTTAGACCAACAAATAATTGCCATTTTCTTATAAATGGTTATGTTTTATATTAATAGGCTTTTCTTTTGCAACGGGAAATAAAGATGGCATCCAGTTCAGGAAAAGACCAAATAAATAAGCCCAAAGCCAAAAAGGGCTAGATTTCTACCCCTAGAGTAGAATTCAAACAATTAACTTTTGGGTCAACAACTTTGTTTGCCTACCCACAACATTTACCCTTTGTTTTTCGGGCCCCAAAAGACTTTGTTTTTACCGAAAAAAAATGCATTCTTGACAATCTCTGGAAAAACCGTGAATCCAATCCCGGAATTTTTTCAGCGGCAATGTTTTCTCTAACCTTTCTTTTTCAAGAAAATAAGTATAACTGCTATGTGGTCACTCTTGGCCATATTAAAGGAATTTTTGGCAACTTAAAGGAATCATCCCCACAGGTTAGCGGAATTAAAAATGGGCAAATGAAAGGCTTCGTCAACATAAATGAAGCTAAAACATTTGCAATCACTAAGCTTGGACCAGATTGTTATATAGCACCCTCTCTCAAAAACAGGATGGATATGACACTTCCCATTCCAAGCACTGTTGAAGTTGATGATGAAAGAAGCACAGTTTCCTGCTATGCTTGCGTCAACAAGAAAAACACCATTGCCCAGCTTAAAGCTACCAATGCAAGCTGAAAAGGTGAAAAGGAGCGTCTTGAACACTCCTTAATTAAACAAGAAGAATTTCTATCAGACAGTGAACACCAGATAGAAATTTTAACTGCTTGGGTTCAAGAACTCGAAATTAAAATAAAAGAGCGGGAAAAATATATTGCACCCGTTAATGTTCAAAATTGGATCACTTTTCTTAAATTCAGAAATGCTATTTCTGAAAAGGATCTAGAACTAATTTACTTCCAATTTCCTCATCTCAAGCCTGTGCCAAGCTTTTGGTCCATTGAAGATAGCGGAAGAAAAATAACTTTTCAGATATGAAAAAAGCAGAAACTGAAGCGATCTACAAGTTCCTATGTTGAAATTGTAAGTGCCCCGGCACTGGACAAAAAGAAGAGAAAAAAGAAGCCTCAACTTCAGCGACAAAAAATTGCCGCCAAAGAAAAGAAGATTCAGACTGAAGAAATCTCTTTACGTCCACAAAAGAAGATAGTGACAGCCACTACTTCTAAAGTAAATCCTATAGCCTCAAAATTGCTTCAAGACGACGCTACAATATAGACCGCAGGATCAAAAGTTAAGATAAGATTCTATCTTATCTTCACTTTAAATAATTCAGGACGCGTCTTTAGCTAAGACAGCTGTCCATTTGTAATAATTAAGCTGATGTAATTGCTTACGTCAGTTGCTTAGTTTGTACGCCCCATCCTATTATAAATAGGGGCTTAGGTTTTCATTCTTAGGCATCAGAACTCGGAGCTACTACTCCTCTCTCTCTCTTTTCTCCATTGTAATCTTTCTATGCTTCTAATCTTTCAACTAAGAACTCTTAGGAGTTCTAATTAATAGAAATCTCTTCGGAGATAATTAAATAATACTCTTCGGAGTTAAATAATCATAACACTTCGGTGTAAATTAATCATTAAGGTTATACTCAATTAATGAGTAACTAATCTTAAAAGGCAGATCATTGATCAAGAACACAGAAGGCTGAAGTAGAAAGCTTAATTAAGGTAAACAAGGTATCTATCTCTTGTATGGTTTGAAGTCTTTTAAATTCTGGTGAAGTACTGCATGTTCTGAGTTCATCGAAACACCAAGTCTTACTTTCCATTTTTTAAACAACGAAGTACTGCATATCTAGGTTATCGAAACACCAAGTTATGTTGTCCATTTCATTTAGCTTTGTATTAAGGGTCGAAGTCCTGTAGCTGCATGAAACCTGAAATGAGTCGTAAGAGTACCGTCAAGCCGATATGTGAACAGGCGCCAAGGGAAGAAATACGTAAAATAGGGTTGAGAAGGCAGTGATACGATTAGATCAAGACATACTTTATGCTTTTTGATTTGAGTCTGCATCGGTAACATACCACTAGATCTTGAGAAGTTGTAAAAATTTGAGTTTGTAACGGTGAACATATGAAGAACCTTGAGAAACCAGAATACCAGACGTATACTACCCCTAGGAGATATGATTTAAACCTTGAAATCCTTAATAGATCCAGAGCCTCTGTTACTATTAATCTTTGAATCTGTCTATTTTCCAAATACTTGGTTAAACCCCCACTCTTTTCATCAAAAACTTTTTGAAATATGAATTCAAAAGATTTTCAAATAAATTTGGATCTCAGTTCAGTAGATCCTGAGGTTTTCAAAACAAACCTTGTTCAATTAACTTTTGAGATATCAACTCAAGAACAGGCCGGATCTTCACAGATCGGACCTGATCCAGATTTGATCTTCAAGCTAGGACAGTTGAGTGTCAAAACCAACGATCTCAGCCCAGTTTCTTATGAAGAAACAATTAAAGAATTAAATAAATTAATTAAAGAAAAAGATTCTCTTTTTTCTAAATTAATAAATGATAATGATTCCGATGATTATCAAAAACGTTTTTTACACAACCAGCATGAAAGTTTAAGAAACAAAATTTAAAAGCTTGAGGAGACTATCCTTAAATTAACTCTTTTTGCAGAATGAGGACAATCTTCATCGAGCGCTATTTAATTGAAAAGCGACAGGACCTAAAACGTCAGCATAAACTGATGAAAAGAGTCTTCGAAAATCAAGGACGCAGGCTACGTTTAGCCTCTAACCTCCCAGAATTCACGAGGAGTCCAAATTTAATAAGTATCATTTCTCGTGATTGCGAGCGCACCTCTGAACAACTCGAGTTAATCGAGCTAGAACTCAAAAGAGTGAAACTAACTCTAGATCTAGCGGCTACCGTAGATCGCGTAGATCGTGACATAGAATTAAGGATAAGAAATAATGAATAAATATTCCTTTTTTCTGTATTATCCATGTATTTCTGCATGTATTCCTGCTTTAGTACTTGTATACATGTTTGGATTATGGTAACAGGTACCTTTAAACCTGCCCAAATAACATCTTGTTCACTATTTGTTTAGTGCACACGAATAAATAACACCCCCCCCCCCCCCCCCGTTTTCCTGTTGGTCTAAAGACACTTATTTAATTTATCCCAGATAAATTCTTCATTCATAAGAATAGATCTGTTAAGAGTTATATTTGCAACTCTTAACTGTTCTCTAGTAATAGCTAAATCAGCATATCTAGAATCAATGAGATCAGATCTGATATTTAGCTCATCATAATCAGTTATTTGTGAGAAGTCTCTAAGATCTTCATCACGCTGCCTTTGTTGTCATTTAATCCGTAGAGAGTTAGTGAGGGCACTAACAGGAGCTGGCTTATTCATAGTGATGCCTGGCGAAGCGAGGCCTTCTATGACATTATTAATTAATACCTTGTATTGAGTTTCCAAGGTTTTAGACATACGGCCCACAAAGTAGGTTATCAAGCCCAAATTGTTGCCATGGTCTAGGTCTTCATAACCAATGGTTTGAATACCTATTTTTAGATCATTTCCAAAGTCTTTAATAGTCATTGGAAAATTTGGGGCTAAATATATAAGCCCACCGCATTTATTCATGTCTACCTCACTGGCAGCAATGATACCTTTCTGTGGATCATTGGACCTAGTGTCAAGGATAGTAATGAGGACTTTGTCTCCTCTTCCTTCCTTATGTTGACCTTTAATGCCAATTATAATTAAACCCAAATGGATAAAATTATAATTTTCCTTTCTTAATTTTTTAAGATCTTCAGGGCTGATTAAAGAGATGGTTTTAGAGTCATCTCCAACTACCCTTAAATCAAAGGTCTGGAAGTTCCTAAAGAACCTTGTAAAAAGTTCAAAACTTCCTGAATGATAAAGGGTTTTACCTTTGACAGTTTCTAACCCTTTCTCTTTTAATTTCTCATATGATCCATTTGGATCAATGAGCTGGTCAACCTGCACATGATTATGGCGCTTGCTCTGACCCAGATGTCTAATGTTACTTAGCCATCCTGAACTAGAACTCGAAGATTCAGCGCTAGGCCTTTCTTCTTGAGTTAGAGTTCTACTGGTTCCAGAAAAAAGTTGAAATAAATTACTCATTTATTTCTTCTGGTCCAGCGTGGATCTTCGTAATATAGAATTTTTCCCGGAGGATTCTTTCTATATTGCAATGGTTCCCCAGTTTTCATAGATTCCATAGATTTATTGATATCTTCTATGCTAACTGGCTTTTGCCTATTGAGAGTCTTGACATTTGTGTCGATGTAGTCTATTTTTTCATCGAGCTTAAAAAGTCTTTCACCCATCTGCTGGGATCCAACTCTTTGAAGAAGCTCAAGAGTCTCAATTCTTTTATTAAGAAGAACGAGTCTTTCGCCCTGTTCATCAAGGGCTTTAGATAACAGCTTTATAGATTCTCTATACTGCTTCTCATTCTTAGAGAGTTTATTTGATAAATCAAATAACCCATGAATAATTAAATTTAATTGAGCGACTTGGATCGAGGATCCTCTGGCAAGTTTGTCAGAGTTTTCGATTTTATAAAAACCGATTTTTCCTTGATCATAGTCTAGCTCTTCTACTGCTTTAAGGCTAACCTGATATTCAGGATTTGTGTCCATGATTAGCTAAAATCTTGACGAGCCTTAATTTCAACAGCTAGTTCCTTAATGTCTAAAGCAAGCTTCTGTTGTTGCTCTAGTTGAGGTTTAAAGGTTTCAACTAAACCTTTAAGATTAATTAAAAGCTTTTCTGTTTCAAGTTCAACCTGTTTTGGTTGTTCTTGAAAGCTTTTAACTATTTCACTTATTTCTTCTTTGGAAGGAAGTTTTCCAAAGTTTATAAGCTTCTTAATTTCTCTTAACATGCTTTTTTGTTGATCAAGCATGTCTTTGATAAAATCTAAGTTAGGGACAGTCGTCTCCTTTCTTTTCTTAGATTTAGAGATCTGTCTCAAATCCTTATGGATTTTTTGAGACATTGATGAGAACATCGACAACTGTATTGAGTTGTCTGCTCATAATCGTGTCTTCATCACTGTGCAACAGATGCCTATGATTACCATTAGGACAATTACAACGTAGTGTAAACATCTGTGTTTGAGAGTACACATATTTATGAGGAGTTCCCAAAACAAGGCGAGCTATCCGAATTCTCTTCTTTAGAGATCTGGACAAAGCTCGAGATGTAGTATTTTTATCGTCTGAGGCGGAGCCTGAAGACATACTCATCCTTTAATAAAGTCACGAATTAAACTTGCTAATTCAAGGACTTTTTCTTTTTCTTGCCTTAAAAGATCCTTGAATCGATCTCTCAAAGCTTGAAATTCCTCATACGAAATATCTAAAGAAACAGAAATATTTCTTCTTTCCGCTGAAAGATTCTTTAGATCGTATAAAAGAGCATTAATCCTATAGAGTTTAAGCAACTCTGGATCAATGATGGGATTATTTATAGGATTATTAAGAGATAAGTCTAAATCCATTAATAACTGTCCAGATAGTTTCGGACATGATTATTCAAGACTTCTCTAGCATCTCTTAATTGTTCCCTGATTAGAACAAGATTAGAATATTTAAGATCTAACAGATCTCTTCTAATACTTCGTTCATTTCGATCAGTGATGCTAGCTAACTCAGCTAGATCTAAAGATCTTCTGTTAAGTTGTCGGTTAATCTTTCGATTTAGACAATTAACATAACTTAATTGATTTCGGATAAGAGTAAGATGCTCCGATCTTAATCTTTCCTGATCTTGGGGATTATTAAATGATGGTAAAACCATTTAATCTCCTTCTGTAAAATTCTGAATAGATCTGTTATATTTGCAACTCTTAACTGTTCTCTAGTAATAGTTAAATCAGCATATCTAGAATCAATGAGATCAGATCTGATATTTAGCTCATCATAATCAGTTATTTGTGAGAAGTCTCTAAGATCTTCATCACGCTGCCTTTGTTGTCTTTTAATCCGTAGATTTAAAAGTCTAACATAAGCTAACTGATTATAAATAATGAATTTAAGTCTTATAGATCTTAAATTCTCATGATATTCTTCATCGATTCTTCGTTGAAGATTATCTCTTCTAGAATCCATATTTGGATTATAGAGATCTAAAGGTGACCTTGGAGATCCCGGATTATCCATTCTACCTTTAGTCTTTATTTTGAGTTATGAAAACAAGCGTGGGGTATAACATGGCCTTATTCACCACAGCTTGATTTACTGGTATAACTCTTCCTTAAGTCTATTAGACCTAAAGAGTATGCCCTGATTCGTGGGGTATAACATTGCCTTATTCACCACTGAAACAGGTACTGGTATACTCTGTTGTAAAAATTTACACATATGATTATAAATAAACATATGCTAACTATTATCCAATTAATCAAAATGATTAAAGGGATTAATAGAAAATTATTATAGATAATGAAATCAAAGGGATCCATTATCCAATAATTAAATATCGTAGTAACTCTACGATTAATTCAATATCATCTATGTCGGCTAAAAGACCAACTAAGATGTCATAGCCCTCTTCCCAAAGAGGAGAGGCATCGGTTACGAACTTACTCATTCCCTAAGGAACTTATAAGCTCTGATACCAGGAAAAACGAGGGAGAGGGGGGGGAGGGGGGTTATTTATTCGTGTGCACTAAACCAATAGTGAACAAGATGTTATTTGGGCAGGTTTAAAGGTATCAGTTACCATAATCCAAACATGTATACAAGTACTAAAGCAGGAATACATGCAAAAATACATGGATAATACAGAAAAAAGGAATATTTATTCATTATTTCTTATCCTTAATTCTATGTCACGATCTACGCGATCTATAGTAGCCGCTAGATCTAGAGTTAGTTTCACTCCTTTGAGTTCTAGCTCGATTGACTCGAGTTGTTCAGAGGTGCGATCGCAATCACGAGAAATGATACTTATTAAATTTGGACTCCTCGTGAATTCTGGGAGGTTAGAGGCTAAACGTAGCATGCGTCCTTGATTTGCAAAGACCCTTTTCATCAGTTTATGCTGACGTTTTAGGTCCTGTCGCTTTTCAATTAAATATCGCTCGATGAAGGTTGTCCTCATTCTGCAAAAAGAGTTAATTTAAGGATAGTCTCCTCAAGCTTTTTAATTTTGTTTCTTAAACTTCCATGCTGGTTGTGTAAAATACGTTTTTGATAATCATCGGAATCATTATCATTTATTAATTTAGAAAAAAGAGAATCTTTTTCTTTAATTAATTTATTTAATTCTTTAATTATTTCTTCATAAGAAACTAGGCTGGGATCGTTGGTTTTGACACTCAACTGTCCTAGCTTGAAGATCAAATCTGGATCAGGTCCGAACTGTGAAGATCCGGCCTGTTCTTGAGTTGATACCTCAAAAGTTAATTGAACAAGGTTTGTTTTGAAAACCTCAGGATCTACTGAACTGAGATCCAAATTTATTTGAAAATCTTTTGAATTCATATTTCAAAAAGTTTATGATGAAAAGAGTGGGGGTTTAACCAAGTATTTGGAAAATAGACAGATTCAAAGATCAATAGTAACAGAGGCTCTGGATCTATTAAGGATTTCAAGGTTTAAATCATATCTCCTAGGGGTAGTATCGTCGGGTATTACGGTTTCTCAAGGTTCTTCATATGTTCACCGTTTCTGACTCAAATTTTACAACTTCTCGAGATCTAGTGGTATATTACTGAGTCGCGACTCAAATCAAAAAGCATAAAGTATGTCTAGATCTAATCGTCTCACTGCCTTCTCAACCCTATTTTACGTATTTCTTCCCTTGGCGCCTGTTCACATATCGACTTGACGGTACTCTTATGACTCATTTCAGGTTTCATGCAACTCTGGGACTTCTAATTAATACAAAGCTAAATGAAATGGACAACATAACTTGGTGTTTCGATAACCTAGATATGCAGTACTTCGTTGTTTAAAAAATGGAAAGTAAGAGTTGGTGTTTCGATGAACTCAGAACATGCAGTACTTCACCAGAATTTAAAAGACTTCAAACCATACAAGAGATAGATACCTTGTTTACCTTAATTAAGCTTTCTGCTTGATATACATGTTCTTGATCAATGATCTGTCTTTTAAGATTAGTTACTCATTAATTGAGTATAACCTTAATGATTAATTTACACCGAAGTGTTATGATTATTTAACTCCGAAGAGTTTGAAAGAAAAACTCCGAAGAGTATTATTTAATTATCTCCGAAGAGATTTCTATTAATTAGAACTCCTAAGAGTTCTTAGTTGAAAGATTACAAGCATAGAAAGATTACAATGGAGAAGAGAGAGAGAGAGGAGTAGTAGCTCCGAGTTCTGATGCCTAAGAATGAAAACCTAAGCCCCTATTTATAATAGGATGGGGCGTACAAACTAAGCAACTGACGTAAGCAATTACATCAGCTTAATTATTACAAATGGACAGCTGTCTTAGCTAAAGACGCGTCCTGAATTATTTAAAGTGAAGATAAGATAGAATCTTATCTTAACTTTTGATCCTGCGGTCTATATTGTAGCGTCGTCTTGAAGCAATTTTGAGGCTGTAGGATTTACTTTAGAAGTAGTGGCTATCACTATCTTCTTTTGTGGACGTAAAGAGATTTCTTCAGTCTGAATCTTCTTTTCTTTGGCGGCAATTTTTTGTCGCTGAAGTTGAGGCTTCTTTTTTCTCTTCTTTTTGTCCGGTGCCGGGGCACTTACAATTTCAACATAGGAACTTGTACTGGCTTCAGGTTCCTGTTTTTTCATATCTGAAAAAGTTATTTTTCTTCCGCTATCTTCAATGGACCAAAAGCTTGGCACAGGCTTGAGATGAGGAAATTGGAAGTAAATTAGTTCTAGATCCTTTTCAGAAATAGCATTTCTGAATTTAAGAAAAGTAATCCAATTTTGAACATTAACGGGTGCAATATATTTTTCCCGCTCTTTTATTTTAATTTCGAGTTCTTGAACCCAAGCAGTTAAAATTTCTATCTGGTGTTCACTGTCTGATAGAAATTCTTCTTGTTTAATTAAGGAGTGTTCAAGACGCTCCTTTTCACCTTTTCAGCTTGCATTGGTAGCTTTAAAATTTGAAGCGATGGTGTTTTTCTTGTTGACGCAAGCATAAAGCGAGAACCGTGCTTCTTTCATCATCAACTTCAACGATGCTTGGAATGGGAAGTGTCATATCCATCCTGTTTTTTTGAGAGGGTGCTATATAACAATCTGGTCCAAGCTTAGTGATTGCAAATGTTTTAGCTTCATTTATGTTGACGAAGCCTTTCATTTGCCCATTTTTAATTCCGCTAACCTGTGGGGATGATTCCTTTAAGTTGCCAAAAATTCCTTTAATATGGCCAAGAGTGACCACATAGCAGTTATACTTATTTTCTTGAAAAAGAAAGGTTAGAGAAAACATTGCTTACCGAAAAATTCCGGGATTGGATTCACGGTTTTCCAGAAGATTGTCGAGAATGCATTTTTTTCCGGTAAAAACAAAGTCTTTTGGGGCCCGAAAAACAAAGGGTAAATGTTGTGGGTAGGCAAACAAAGTTGTTGACCCAAAAGTTAATTGTTTGAATTCTACTCTAGGGGTAGAAATCTAGCCCTTTTTGGCTTTGGGCTTATTTATTTGGTCTTTTCCTGAACTGGATGCCATCTTTATTTCCCGTTGCAAAAGAAAAGCCTATTAATATAAAACATAACCATTTATAAGAAAATGGCAATTATTTGTTGGTCTAAAGACACTTATTTAATTTATCCCAGATAAATTCTTCATTCATAAGAATGAAAGGCCCTCCTTCATAAGCGAACTTATGGGAATTATTTAAAGGATTAGTTAATTGGATATACTGCCAACGTTCAGTTGTAAGAAATAAGGCTTTCTTTGGGCCTTCTATAAGCAGGCTTATAGAAATTATTTAGTAATATCTGATCGAATATACTGTCGATCTTCAGCGGATGGCCTCTGAAATACCATCTGTTTTAAAAGAATGGGTTTTTAAGATTTTAGTGGTTTCCTGGACTCCTCTGCTGAGCTGATCTGCAAGTTTGTTAGAGATACCAGAAATATGCTCCCAAATAATCTTAATACCATTATTAACAATATAATCAATAAGAACAAGCCAACGACGTCTAGAAAGTGTTTTTCTATCATTGAGTTGTTTCATGTATCTGACTATATTTTCACAATCCGTTCTGACAGTTATTTGAGGTTTGTCAATTATTAACAACCTAAAATGATCAAGGGCGTATTTAATAGCCAATATTTCAAGATCAAGGCTTGGAGTTAACTCAGTAACTGAATCCTTAAACTTTCCACAACCATATTTGCAGATTTGTTCATCTGTTTTAGGTGAGGTGAAATTTGGTTTTTTGTATAAAACAGCTCCCCAACCGTGTATACTTCCATCAGTCTCAATGATTAAGTAATCAGAGTCAAGAGGAAGAGGATAAGGAGGAAGGTTTCGAACCTTGTTTTTAATCAATTGAACAGTTTTGACATCTTCACTGTTGAAGTGTCTCTGTCCATTTTTACCAGTTTTGGAATACAAAGATCCCAAAAGCTTGTGAATACCAGCCAAAAAAGGTCTGGCATAATTTACAAGACCAGATCCTAACTCAGGAAGTGCCATGCAGGCCGTAAAGAATTTGATTACTCTGGACACATTAACAATTAATGACCCAGTGTATATCAAACCTAAAAAAAATGGAGATAAAATAAAAAATTACCCACAAACAGAAAAATACATACATATATAAGAAAAAGATAAAATACAAAGGGGAAAAAGAATAAAAAAGTAGAGGGGCGGGGAAAGAGAGAAACAGAAAACTAAACAAAAGGAAAGGGGAAAAGAAAAGAAATTGAAACACTCCAATACGTAGATTGTACTCCAAGAAACACCTCTCCACTACATTATTTTCCCAGCATAGGGAATCACCACATATGTCACAGTGGACTTTTGAATGGCTCTATTACTATCTAGATGCAAAATATTCACAGAAAGAAAACCTTAGCCTTACCTTATATTTGCTTCTCTGTGAGGATTACAATGTGTTAAGGCATATGATAACTTCTGATCAGCCTGAAGGAAACAAAAGTCAAATCCGTGAAAAACAATCCAGCAAAAGTACTCCTAAATATTTTAAAAACATAAATAAAAAAGTTAATATTTCTGACAAAAATTCAGTCGAAGTTCAATAAGAAGCAAGAAATTGAGTTCAACAATAGAAATTATAGTGATTGGACTAGGTGGCCATTCTTTATACAGCTCTCATATTTAATCAGATAAAAGAATAAATATATAAGCTAGACTTTAAGCAGAATATGGCACTCATCCAGTTTATTTGTAGTTGATAACTTGAGATCCTAAAAGGTAGCTACACTATATTTCCTTGAGAACTACTACTACTACTACTACTAATATAATTATAATAGAAAAAGTATAACAATAAATATACTAGCTATTATATAATTAAATCATACTAATATTCAAAATATCAAAGGAATTTTTAGGATGAAGTCCGAAAAGAAAAAATAAATTAGTTCCACCATAACTACTGCCAATTAAGAAAATCACGAAGCATAGAAACAATCATTTACTGATTAAGGCATACATGAATTTTTATAGTTAATGCATAAACATGTTGGCTAAAAATGTGTATCCTTGATTTTAAATTCAAATTCAGAAAACAACATACATGATATCATTTATGTGATAAGAAAATGAAGAGAACTCACAGCAGGAAAATTTTCATTAAACACTTCCAAGCGACCAGTGTAATACATGTAGGTGACCTGGAATACCAAAAAACAATTCAATCTTTTTTCAAAAAATAATCTTATAGACTAAGTTGTTTTTTTTGACAATGAAGTTGATAATTACCTTATCCCTGACAGGAAATTCCTCAAAATCAAAGAAACGTGCAGTTTCAATGCTTCTTATCACACTTCGGCATAGGTTAACAGTGCCAAGCTGCACAAATTAGTTGAAAGATTAAATCACACAGTTATTTTAGTCTTACATTCTGTTCTAACTATACTAGACAAAGAAACCTTATGGTCTAGATGATACTACAAAGTTTCTCCATGTTGGGACTTTTTTTTTCTTTTAGTGATGCGTCAAATAAACATTGGAGGGAGGAGGACATCCTCCTATCAAATGCTATGTGCTACCTTCAAGTGGACATACATAAATATTGGCTCATGCCACATTATCCTGCAAAGGCTTGCCTCAACCAACCATGATGGGAGGACTCGAACCCAAGCTCTCTTAGTGAGAAGGAGATGCCTCCAACTACTTCTCCAAATGCTTCAATTGTTGGTTGTTCATCTCATATTTACTTGTATCTTTTCGCTAAGGCTGACGAGTAGGGGGAATGAGCAAAGAGAAAGTATATGTAAAAAACAATAATGCAGAAAGAGAGAGAGATAGTCACCTTGAAATAAATTTTGAACAACTGGCAAGTAACGTATAATGCTCCAATACGTTTCGGGCCTTTTCCCTACAACGAGAGGTCCACTATCAAAAACTTTAACAAAGTTATGGTAGTAAATATGCCAAGTATCTAAAATAATTTTGGAAAGATTAACATTGCTTTTATATGACTGAGATATACAAATCTATATTACAACCTCAGCAATAATTCAACCAAAAACTAAATGTTATGTACTTGTTGAAGAAAAAAAGCGAAAGAGAATAGGAAGAGGAAACCCTTATGAACAAATATGGGGAAGAGAGAACCCACATCGAGGAGGTGAAACCACAATGATATAGTTCATGGAGAACCAAACCTCATTACAGTTATTATTTAGTGTTTATCATTAAACTGGTGATACATATATACAAAAACAAATAAATTAAGTACGTACAAATTCACATTTCTAGAATAACTCTAGCTACACTGTAACACCCCGAACCCGATATAGGCCCAAAGTTCTACACGCCGCAAGCCCATAGGCCCGCAAGGCAACAATATCAATAACGCGCAGCCCAAACCAAATAACTTAACATTAATCTTAACTTAAAACCCAACAATAAATATACTTTAAATCAATCCAAATGAAATACTAATAAATACCACATTCAAATAATGGAGACGCAACTCCTCGAAACTAAGAGTTTTATCAAAATTCATCAACAAAAGAATAACATCTAAAACTAAACTCCAACTATTCCAAGCGTATCAAATAAGTGTTCAGCTTTCAACGATGGGACCTGTAAAAATCTGTAAGGGGGTGAGCGATGAAGCCCAGCAAGTAGCAATCCTCTCTATCTAGCCGAATCAAGTACAATTTGCAAAATACTTTTTTGAAATAACTTTTTGTTCAATAACGATAGTACAAAAGCTTTCAAAAACTAAACAATTCAAAAATAATTTCAATGTATATTATATCTCTTTTAACCCACAGCCTTAGCGACTAAGGTTACAATAGCCCTGTAACACGGCCCAAAAGTTCGATAACGTTATAATACGCACCCTACTAAGGTATCTATAAAATGCACGCCTCTGAAGAAGGTATCTAAAAAGTAATGCGCTTTAGTAGGTCCTATATTAGCTCCGGAACTAAACGTAATCAATAACGGGTTCTATACATAGTCAGACTGAGGATTTCAAAATCTTTTCTCAATATTATCGATAATATAAACGATACTTTTTCACAATTCAACATCATATAATACCATTCACAGTTCGAAAATAAATACTTGATCCGAATTTTGAAATAAAAGAACATAACAATTTAATTTAAATGGAAGCCTTAAATAAAAAAATAACGAATTTTGAAACTATACATTTAGGCATCCGAATAATTAATAAGACATACTTAAAAGTAACGATAATCTTAAAAACACTAAATAGTTCGGAAAGCCACTTACCTCGATATTGTAAAACACGAAATTAAAAACGAACAAATCCTAAATATAAAATTAAGACAAATAGAATTATTAGAATACAATATTATAACACAATCATACTCTTTATTCAATATTATGCACATAAATCTTAAGTTTTAAATAAATTAAGTAGTTAATTATTATAAAATTGATTACAAAATTAACCATATATATATATAAAATAAAATATCTCATAATAATAATAAAAAGGGTTTAAGTTTTACCTTTTTGAATTTTCTTCTTTCTTCTTCTTCTTTATTACTGCTTTGTACTCAAAGCGAAATAAATTTTACGTTCTTCTCTCTCTCTACAGTTGTTTAAATATATGTAAATCCTTTGCAAAATAGGTTACTAGGTTAAAGAGTCCTTTTTAAAATTAAGAATTTGTTAAACTTGAATGACTTTTCTTATCCTTATAGGTTTTAGATATGTATAAATAATTATTAGTTACACTTCTATTATCTAATTATATTATTTTATTATCTTTTATCTTTTTTTTTAAACCGGGTATTACATACACAAAACTATTAACCCACTACAACTACATCCACAAAACCAGGACTATTAAAAGCTACTAAAAATAGTCCAGTTAATAAAGACAATAACAATTTAAGTAAAATAATAATATGGGAATGTAACACTAAATTAGTGAGGATGGTACTTTGTATATATATATATATATATATATACGGTCCGGATCTTAAGCTCACCCATTATCTAACTCACCTTGCTCACCCCTCTTTAGCGACGGACCGGACGACGATTCGATCCGTCGCTATATATAGAACTGTCGTTATATGTTGTCCGTCGCTAAAAGCTAAGACAATGGTTCTATATATAGCGACGGACCAAATCGTCGCCAGTCCGTCATTAAAGGGGTTGAGCAAGTGAGCTAGATAAGGGTGAGCTTAAAATCGGGCAGATGTATATATATATATATAAGATTTAACGACAGGGTTGAATAAGGAGCTTAGATCCTTAAACCACCAAATTTTTATTCTTTTTGTACACGAGATCCATAGATGAGATGAGGCGCACATAGTAAAGAAAAGCGTAGACAGTAAACTAATAGTAGGATCATTCTTTGGTTCTCGATCCAACTTACTCTAAATATCCAACAAGGGGTTAGTGAGGTTAAGAGGTCCGGAGGAAGGAAAACCCGTAGTTTCAATGAATCTAAACATCTAATCGTGGAATGTAAGAGGTCCAGGTAACCGTAGGGAGGCGTGTGGCTAGCTTCTTTTCGGTTTAGTCTTGGCTTTTACCCCGATTGGCGTTTTCGCTCGCGCTTTAGAAACCTGATGTAAGTACCGCTTTGATATTTCACTTTTAGGATTGACTATTCTAATTTAGAAAGGTGAAGGGAGCCAAACACGTAGTATCATTGTGTAAGTTGGCACCCCTTACTTCGTTGTATCTGATGAATTTAATTGTGCGAATCGAGGGCATCCGTGTCTTAGGTACCCCCTTAAAATATATATCATATATGCACATTAGCGATCCTTTGTCCCTTTCTAAATCCGGCTTCAACCGAGCATCGTGTCTGCCATGGAACAGGGAAGAACGGAAAATTTACTTTTCTCGTAAGTGATGCTCGAAATCAACGATGTACTGAAGTAGACTAGAATCTCTAACCAAGCTTCAAGCGACGCGTTAAGATCGCCCATATCTGATCTTGTCCAATGAAGTTGAAAAGATCAAGTCTGATTGATTGGTAGACAAAATACCTTAAATTGCCGATCGGGTACCTTCGAGACCATATCGATCATCTCGCCGGGGCTTAGAAGACGGTTAAAGAATATATGACTGGTTGATCCGAAGATGGTCAGTCCTAAACCGGTAAGTCATCATCCAAGTCTTGGGAGTTGGAAGACCGCGTTAAAGACAAGGCAAGGGTTATATGAATGGATCGTCATGCCATTCGGCCCTATTACGATAAGGCCAACGCACCTGCAACCTTTATGCGGCTGATGAACGATGTTCTTAGGCCTTATTTAGATTGGATGAATTAAATGCCACGCTCTACGATTTACGACATCTCGGTTTATAAGCGAAGACACAGGAGGAGCATCTGAAACACGTGGAGACTGTTCTAGAAGCTCTGCGTGAGCACCAGCGGAAAGCCAATACGGAGAAGAGCTTGCTTACTTATAAGCAAAAAGGGATGAGGGAGCTGGTATACTTGGGGCACATCATCGGCTCATCCGGAGTCAAGATAGATCCTGAGAAGACGAAGTCTGTCCGAAAAATGGTCAACCCCAAGTCACCATGGAGGTAAGGAGTTTCCTCGGCATGACCAACTACCTCCGCACTAAAGATTCATAAAAAACGACTCCCGGTTGATCTTACTCGGGGCCCAGAAAAGAAAGAGACCTTTCGAGATGGGGAGAGGATCCAGAGCGTGCGTTCCAGGCACTTAAGGAGAAAGTCTGCGAAGGACCAGTTCTGGCCATGCCAGACGTTCAGAAGCCATTCGAAATCAAGACGGACGCTTCTGCTCATGCTTTGGGAGCCGTTTTCTGGCAAGACGGCCGAGTGGTCGCGTACCACAGTGAGATGTTCAATACAGCCCTCTTAAACTTTCCCACATACGAGAAGCAGATGTCCAACGGTGATGGGTTGTGTGTGCTCTATGCAGCACATCGAAGCCGTCCAACAGGAAGTTGGGGCTTTATCAGCCCAATACCTTCTTGGCCATGGGAAAAGCATCACCATAGATTTTGTAGGACGATTGCCCTATCTCTTAAAATGGGGGGGAATAACTATGTTTTTGTCGTAGTCGACCTTTCGGATTCAGTAAGATGGCCATTTTGTACCAGGTCGATGCGCTGGCCGAATTCTTATTTTAAAATTGAGTGGTATAATGATGTCTTTCTTAAAAATATGCTGCAATCTTCAATCAAAGGAAGAAAAATAGAAATTTTACAACACGCTGGTGAGAAGACCCACAACCGGTACCCCAGCCTCCGATGATGGCCAATCTCTTTCATCCTCGTCCAAAATGGACAATTCCAAAAAGGAGGAAACTCATCGCAAAAGAGATTGATCTTTCAGCACAGGTTCAAGTTTAGATAAGAGACGGGAGCTAGAAAGTTTATTTACAGAAAGAGTCAAATCGAAATATTTCTTCCAACTTTACCCCACCCGACTGCCTCCCCGTCAAACTCTTGTATCCCGTAGTTGAGGGTATCTAAACTCTCGTTTAAATGCTTTAGAGGAGAGGCCCCCAACTTATTGAACTGCAAGGCGCGACAACCCATAATTAGTCTGTGCGCGTGGGCCAACAAGAAATGGGAACAATCTGGCTGGAAGCAGAATCCATGGGTGAGCTGATTCTTCCTTGGCTTACAAAAGCAGGCATTTTTGGAATCAAGCAGATTTCGAGCAGGGGTCGGAGTGAAGCTCATGGGGTGACCTCACTCAATGAATCAACAATCTAAGTTATGTTTCGTGTCATGAATGTGTGAATCGAGAATCGGTCATCTGAAATGCACGATGGACTCCTTCGATGAGGGGGCGATCTTGCTCCCATCCCAAGCTGCAGGGGAAGAATGGTATTTTGTTCCTACACTCGTTTTCAGCCCTGAGAGCGACGTTGGTTATAACGACGGGGGATTCGAGGTTTCACGCGCGATCTTCTTCTAAATAGAAATAGCCCTGGAATAGACATTGAGGCTAGCTCAAATGACGGCCATCCTCTTTAGGGAAATCTGGAAGAGTTTCATCTTGAGCCAAAGCTAGCAAGATGGGGTTCAATGAAAGCTGCTTGTGAGGCTACAGATTCACGCCGCATAGCTTACTTAATAGGAATGTAGATCGGAGAGCTACCTCCCTTAGAGAAGTAGGAGGGCACTTAAGCTATTCCTATATAGGGAACAAATCTACTCCGTGGGACTCTATCCTGGAGGGAAGTTTAAGCATCATTCCTTATTCAACTACCGCTAGAGAAGTAAGGGTATTTCTCAAGCATATGTGATTTGTCAATTTGGTTGAGTGCCGTAGCTTTTCTCCTTAGCTTTGTGAATGGCTCGATCGGGCGCGTGACGTTGCTTTTTTGTATCGTAAATTGATACACCATCGTCGCTTGGGTGGACAATTGGCCGAGTCTGAGATACTTACACTACATACTAGCAGATAGCTTGCAGAGCGGGATAAAGGCAATCCCAATGAAGAGAATTCCGTGTGACTCCCAATCCTGTCTTGTTCACGTTCTCGCTCCTTCTCATTCCAATTAATGCCAGTCAAACCATGCGCAAGGAAGGTTGAACTCTTTTTCTTTCAAAAAAACTCGTATACACTAAGACCGGTCTTATCCATTTGTAGATGGAGCTTGACAAAGAAGCTAGGTCTAGAGGGAAGTTATGAGCATTACGTTCATGCATAACTTCCATACCAAGGTTCGCACGGTTAATGATATCACCTGAAGTATTAATTACACGGCCTTGACTATCAACTATGATTGGTTGAAATTGAAACCATTTAGGTTGAAAGCCGTAGTGCTAATACCTAAAGCGAAGAACCGAGATACCTACTACGAAGCCAAGCGACTGGAAGAAATGTAAAGAACGAGAGTTGTTGAAACTAGCATATTGGAAGATCAATCGACCAAAATAACCATGAAATGACTCTACGATATTATAAGTTTCTTCCTCTTGCACGAATCAGAACCTTCATTAGCAGATTCATTTTCCGTGGTTTCCACAGATCAAATTAGAAGTTACCAAGGAACCATGCATAGCCTTGAATAGGAGCCATTAATACACCATTCACGCTTTAACATGTGAAATGGGTGCATAAGGATATATATATATATATATATATATATATATATACACACACACACACACATATATTTTCTAGATAAAAGGTATCTTGTTTCATTTAGTTATAAGATCGTACAATGCAAGTCTCCAGCAAGTAAAGGTAAGTATAACATAGACATTTGAATAAAAGATTTCCAATTTCACATATGATGTAAGAAAAACCCCAAAAAAATAAAATTTTCTTACAACATATATTGATCAGGGCAGTAGGGCACAATTATCTCTTGTTAAAATATACCACCATTAGAGTATGGAATTATTCCACAACTTGACTAAAGGATAGATGCGAAATTATGAAGATTAGATCTACATGACACATGTATAGGCAGTGCAAAAGAGAGGAAACTTGGTGAGAATTTATTAGGAACAAGCACCACAAAGCATGTGCCAAAGAGTTGTATAATGGAGTCACATGGAATGTGTTTAGATAGTTTCTGTAAGAAATTTGTTGCTTACGATATAATCTGTAGAGTAAATTGTAAATAACCACCTGTAGTTTACCCAAAGTTACTTGTAGCCACCTATAGTTTAAAAAAATACTTTCGACAACCTGTAGTTTATAAACATAGCAAATTAACTCATTTCCGTCCAAATTAAGAGAGTGTACTCCACTTGCCTAAAAGCAAGTGAGTTTAGCTTCAATTGTTATATTCTTCTTTAAAAGGTCATTTTTTGTCCCCAAACAATGCTATGTAAAGTTTTAATTGAATTCTTTTGGTTCCTAATCCACTATCTAAAAACATCACACCAAAATATTGTGAACTTTTTTCTCTCGAAGTAAGTGCTATTTAATTTTATATACTCCCCCCGTTCCAAAATATAATAGAATTATTGATTTTTTTAAAAAGTTATATTAAGACATTTTTAAACTCAAAATTGACATGAATTCTTTTAATTTTAGCAAATATAATGAAAAATTTAAACTATATAACAAGTATTACAAATTTATTTTTTCATAACTTTAAATGAATTATCTCAACATAAGTTGCAACCTATTAAACTAGCATATAAACTATTTTTCTATATAATTTATATAAAGATATAAATTATATTTAAAATATTATTTTATCTTTTCACTAATTTTGTGTGCATAGTATAACGTAAAGTTAATAATATTTGTTTTTGTTCGATTTTGGAAATAAATTAAATTACTTGGCCACTATTTTGGTTGGTGGGTTGATGTAGGCACACAATCCTCATTGTATACATGTGTGTGTTTTATGTGCTGTGAGTTTTGACTTTAATGTATAATGAACATATACTATTAAAATTATGAATACTAACCCCAAAAGTAATACCAATTGTAAAATTTACAAACTTTAAGAATATATGTTTATTACATATTTACTCACTATATATATATATATATATATATATATATATATATATATATATATATATATATATATACACCCAATCGGTTATAAAAAAAAACTTTATATGCTTTCATTCAACTTTTGTTTAAAAGATTACAAAAAGTTGAAATTTGTACCTTGAGTCAAAATTGTGACCATTCAATTTTGCCTATATTCTTTTTCAAATTATCCCTCAAATTTGAAATTGTGATTTCCTAATATTTTTCAAGCCCTAGACTAAAGAGAGTTGTAGCCGCCTATGAAAATCCTAAATCAACTTCTGAGTTGTTTATGTCGAATTAGAGCCATCATAATATATATATATATATATATGGAGGGTAGCAACGTACTTACACACCATTCGTTAGCTTTTGTTAATATAGTACTAGTGGATAAGACTGAGAAAAAAACGGATAAAACCGAATAACCGAACTAAACCGAATTTTTTTAACCAATTATTTCGATTATTCGGTTATTTTTTATAATTCGGTTATATCCGAATTTATTTTCACTTTTCGGGTTTGGTTTTGATTATTAGTTATTCGGTTAAACCAAATAACCGAAATAAAAAAATCTAACGCATTTGTTATTTGTTTATTCATAGATATTTAGTCAATTAGTCTACCTGCCTGCTTTGTTATTGCCCGGCCACTGTTTGTCAGTTTTGCATTTAGTGTTAGTCTTGTAATATCTGTTGAAAATCAAAAAGGACTTATTGAAAAAGAAGAAGTATGGAGCAAGAGAAGGAGAGAAATATATGGAACAAAGCTTTATTAATCTGATGAGAAAGACAGAAACAATTTCTTCATATAAAAAACAGAGTACTACTAGCCTATTTATAATAGGCACTTAAACAACAACTCCTACTTTCATGCCACTACCAACTGAATGGCGTAAGACTAGAACTTACCCAATTTATTCTAACTGAAGTAAAGCAATTCAATCTAGTAAATAAATAAGACTAAAGACTTGTTCAACCAACTAACTAGCACAGAATCAGGATTACACATCAACATCTTCCCTTAATCCAGATTCGACAAAGTCGTCATTCCCATCTTCTGCTTCAGCTTGATGAAGGCATCATACTTCAGTGGCTTAGTTAGGATGTCTGCCGCTTATCTTCAGACTTGCAGTACTCCAATTCTATCTCCTTTTTGCTAACTTGATCTCTCAAAAAATGATAGCGAGTGTCAATATGCTTGCTTCTTTCATGTATGACAGGATTCTTGGCTAGACTGATTGCAGAAACATTATCAACGAAAATCTTCATAGGCTTCTTCTGTGGAACACAAATTTGACTTGTTAAATAATGCAGCCAGATTGCTTGACATGCACTTGATGCTGCTGCAACATACTCTGCTTCACAGGTTGAAAGTGCAACAATTAATTGCTTCTTAGAGGACCACGAAAAAGCTGTATTTCCGAAATTAAAACAGTAGCCAGAGGTGCTTTTACGATCATCTAAATCTCCTCCCCAATCACTGTCTTGAGTATCCTACAAGAGCACACTGGTTAGTTGAAGCATAAAACAAACCATGATCATAAGTGCCCTTTAGGTATCGCATGATTCTCTTGGCAACTTGTATATGAGATTCTCGAGGAGATTCCATAAACCTGCTAATCAAACCAACTCCATAAGAGATATTAGGTCTTGTGCATGTTAAATATCGCAAGCTGCCAACAATTTGCTTGAAATAAGTTGGGTCAACAGGAGCCCCATCATCATTCTTTGATAATTTTGTTCCAACTTCCACAGGAGTTCTCACAGGATTGCATTCAAACATATGAAACTTCTTTAAAAGATCAACAACATACTTCTTTTGGGAAATAAAAATCCCATCTTCTCTCTAAACTACTTCTATCCCAAGATAATATGACATCAGACCAAGGTCTGTCATTTCGAACTCATCCATCATAGATCTCTTAAACTCTGAAACCAGTTTGGGATTATTGCTTGTAAAGATTAAATCATCAACATAAAGACACAGCAATAATATATCACCAGAATTATTGACTTTGACATATAGAGAGTGCTCGGAGGGGCATTTTTCAAAACCTATTTTACTGAAGAAGGAATCAATGCACTTGTTCCATGCTCTCGGTGCTTGTTTCAGGCCATACAATGCTTTCTTGAGTCTATAAACTTTATCTTCCTTTCCCTTCTTCAAGAATCCTGGCGGTTGCTTGACAAAAACCTCTTCTTCCAAAGGACCATTTAAAAATGCCGACTTCACGTCCATTTGGTGAACCTTCCAATGGTTCTGCGCAGCCAAAGCAATAAGCAATCTAACAGTTTCAATTCGAGCAACATGAGAAAATACCTCTTGATAGTCATAACCCGGTTGTTGCTCATATCCCTTCGCCACCAATCTCGCCTTATGCTTTTCTACCTTGCCATCTGACTTTCTTTTTGTCTTGAGACCCACTTCACATCAATAGCTTTGTGTCCTTGTGGAATATCAGTAAGCTCCCATGTGTCATTTCTTTCTATAGCATTTATTTCTTCGTTCATGGCATTCACCCACTTGGAATCTCGATTTGCTTCTTCAAAAGTCGTTGGTTCACAGTCTGCGAACATAGCATAATGCACGTAATTTCCATCATCATCAATAGCATTATCAGAAATTACCTCAAAATCACGCAACGTAATCGGTGGCTGTTGTTGTCTCCTTAGTCTTTCTGTTTCCAAGGGGGTAAATTTTTCTTGAGCAGAGATTGGTGAAGCCTCTTGATTTCTGACGAGAATTGAAACTTCAGAGACCTCTTCAAGGTTAGGAACGAGGTGTCTATCCGAATCACCATGTATTTCTTCATCCCATTTCCAAACCTCATCTTCGGCAAACGTCACATCCCTGCTTACAATAACCTTATTTGTCACTAGATTATACAGCTTGTAGCCACCACGCTTGTAGCCAACACAGATGGTTTTCACCCCTCGGTTATCAAGTTTGGTCCTTGATTGCGCTGGAACATGAGCATAAGCAACTGATCCAAACACCTTCAGGTGTTTTACACTTGGCTTGTAACCACTCCATGCTTCTACAGGGGTAATATCTGGGACACTCCTTGTTGGAGACCTGTTTAATAAATAAACCGAACACGATACAGCTTCTGCCCAAAAAGAACTAGGCATACCTGTGGCCCTTAACATGCTCCTCGTCATATTCATTATCGTTCTATTTTTCCGTTCGGCAACTCCATTGTGCTGTGGAGTATAAGGGAACGTGACTTCATGCTTGATTCCCTGTTCATCACAAAACTTATTGAATTCACCAGATACATATTCACCACCACCATCAGTTCGCAGCACCTTAATAAACCGACCACTTTCCTTTTCGACATGGGCCTTGAATTTTTTAAAATACCCAAAAACATCAGATTTCCTTTGCAGAAAATAAACCCAGATTTTTTTGCTATAATCGTCAATGAAAGTGAGAAAATACTTATTGTTCCCAATTGACGGCGTGTTCATCGGGCCACATACATTGGAGTGGACGAGCTCAAGCAGTTGTACTGCACGCTGATTTTCTGCAACAAAGGGCAGCCTACTCTGCTTTCCAAGAGTACATGCTTCACACAAATGATCATGATGTTGAATGCTTGGTAAACCAGTCACCATATTTTTCTGAGCAAGCAACTTTAAACTACGAAAATTTAAATGTCCGAAACGAAGATGCCACAACCAAGATTCATCCTTTACAACAGCATTGAGGCAGGAATAATTACCACTAGAAATATCAACCCGAAACATTCTATTTATGGTTAGAGGAGCCTTAAGAATGAGTGTACCTCTTTTGTCAAGAATGGAGAGTTGTTTGTTCCGAATACTCATGGCATACCCTTTTTCCAGTAGTTGGCCAATACTAAGCAGATTGCTTTTCATGTCCGGCACATAAAAAACATCAGAGATGTACTTATGATCTCCATTCTTCAATTTGAAGAAAATCTTCCCTTTCCCCATTACTGGAATTGAGCTGTCATCGGCAAATTTCACCTTAGATCTCACTAATTCATCAAGGTCAGTAAAGAGTTCCTTCTTGCCACACATATGATTCGTACATCCGGTGTCAAGAAACCAAGTGTGATAGCTTGGTACTTCATCCGCTGCTGTAACCATTAAGAGAGCATGACTCTCATCATCATCACTTCCTTGTACATACTGAGCCCTTTGATCATCCTCCTTGTAGCTGCACTCATTAGCGTAGTGTCCAAATCTATGACAGGAATAACATTCAACATTGGACTTGTCATACCTCCCTTTACCACGTCCTCGACCTCGACTTCTGGAGTTTTGAGTTGTGTTGATGATAATTATTCCCTTGAGAATCGTTTTGACTACCACGTCCTCGTCCTCTACCTCGAGAACTGCCTCGTCTTGAGTCGGTGTCACTGCTGCGTTCAGCTTTGGTGGAAACTTGACTTTGAAAGGCCTGCTCAATAGGCTTTTCAATTTGCTTCTCATTCATACGTTGCTCATGTGCTTGTAACGTACCTGATAGCTCATCAATTGTCATCTTAGCCAAATCATGAGCTTCTTCTATCGCCACTACAATATGCTCAAATCTGGGTGTTAGTGTCCGCAAAATTTTTTCAACTTTTATCTGCTCTGAATATTCCTCCCCGTTGGTTTTCATTTGGTTTATCAAAGAAAGAACTCGACTTACATAATCGGAAACACTTTCAGAAGATTCCATTTGTAAGAGTTCATATTGACGTCTTAAGGTTTGGAGTCTCACCTTCTTAACTTTATCAACACCCGTAAATGACGTCATCAGAATATCCCATGCTTTCTTTGATGTTGTTGCATCTGCAATCTTCTCAAAGACCTCATCATTCACCCCTTGATGAATGAAGTACAGTGCCTTCTTGTCTTTCTTCTTCTGGTCTTGATGAGCATTTCATTGCTTTCGATTCTTTGCTTTGAAAGAATTCTCGAGACTCCATTCTCCAGCACGCTTAGCAATTCATGGTAGTCAAAAAGCACTCTCATCTGAACGCTATCGGTTGTAATTTTTCCCAGTCAAAATGGGAACGGAAATCTGATTTGAGCCGTTCATGAACCTTAGCTCTGATGCCACTGTTGAAAATCAAAAAGGACTTATTGAAAAAGAAGAAGTATGGAGCAAGAGAAGGAGAGGAATATATGGAACAAAGCTTTATTAATCTGATGAGAAAGACAGAAACAATTTCTTCATATAAAAAACAGAGTACTACTAGCCTATTTATAATAGGCACTTAAACAACAACTCCTACTTTCATGCCACTACCAACTGAATGGCGTAAGACTAGAACTTACCCAATTTATTCTAACTGAAGTAAAGCAATTCAATCTAGTATAAATAAGACTAAAGACTTGTTCAACCAATTTGCTTCTCATTCATACGCTGCTCATGTGCTTGTAACGTACCTGATAGCTCATCAATTGTCATCTTAGCCAAATCATGAGCTTCTTCTATCGCCACTACAATATGCTCAAATCTGGGTGTTAGTGTCCGCAAAATTTTTTCAACTTTTATCTGCTCTGAATATTCCTCACCAAGTCCAATAAGAAGAAACTGTAAAGCAATTTGGAAAAAAAATAAACATCTTTCATCTAGTCAGCTTCTCTAATATTCCTCTGCCTTTTTAGTTTCTTCTCCAAATCTGTGGGTTGTGGCGGTAAACATCTCTGATCTCTCATCTTCTCTAATATTCCATCGCATTTCTTCTCCAGATCTGTGGTGGTAAACATCTCTCATCTTCTCTATTATTACAAAATCAGTGGCGATAAACATCTTTCATCTTCTCTATTATTACAAAATATGTGGTGGTAAACTTCTCCAGATCTGGAGATCTTCTATATTATTACAAAATCGACAGTATGCTCTTAGAATATTCTCCAGATCTGTATGCTCTCACCAAATCGACAGTCTACTCTCATCTCTCATTTTCTTTCACCAAATCGAACTCTAGAACCCTGATCTCAAATTTGTTCTCGATCTTGATTTCTCAGAATACTCAGATCTTAATTTCGGTTATTACCCGAATAACCGAATAGTAAATTCGGTTATTAGGTAATTCGGTTACTTGTTCAGATATTAAAATTGTAGAAATTTTGGTTTTCAGTTATAACCGAATAGGCTATTCGGTTCGGTTATAACCGAATGATCAGCCCTACTAGTGGAGTGAGAATATGTTATGTTTATGAAACCACAAGTGGTTGATAGTTCACTTTTAAACTACATGTGGCTACAAATAACTTTGAGTAAACCACAAGTGATTATTTTCAATTTACTCATATTTGTACTATTGTATGTTGTATATAAGGTGTATGCCACTTGATCTTTCAGTACATATCTGCTTATTACAATAAATAGACATTTTCTTAATTAAAAAAAACATTTCAAAATGAAAACCAAAAATGCTATGGCACATAAGTTACACAGATCAACAAAACTTGGGGCCAAAATTACCGATAAAAAAAATTAGGATTAACAAAGCTAAAAAAGGTACAGAGCAGTAATAAAAATAGTACTGTTCCAATAGTATCATAAACAGAATAGTGCTAGTGCAGCATTGTGTAAACAAATAGCGACTTCTCATTACAAAATAATGAGTAGCAATTTTTCAACTTAATGCAGGGAAAATGACAGAAATGGGACATACAGCAAGAACCCCAAACACTTTCATAAGGAATGAGCCTGCTGCCTTCAACTTGTCCGGAGTTTTCCCAGTGGAGGCCAACTCTCTGTCAGCCTACATTCCCAATAACACAACTTTTCTAAACACAGTACATACATATACATATACATATACATATATATCAATAGAACAGAAACAATTAAAAAATCCAAATTTAACTAATTATTACCCGCTCAGCAAGAACCCTAATTTCATAAGAAACAACATATAATGCTTCTAAAGCCCAAGCCGATTCCCAATTCCGAAACTCCTGAATAAAAGAACTGTGTACAGATTTGTATACACAATTAGTATCATCATTAAACTACACAAAATACACCCAAAATCAATATTTGTTAAATCAAAATTTCAGAACCATACTTTGCTGATTTTTCAAAGGCCTGGTAAGAATCAACCAAGTGACCGATTCGGTAATTTTGGAAAGCTCGAAAAAGAGGAGCTACGATTTCCGCATACTGAGAGTACTTATCAGCTTGTCTGATCAATCTATTAGCGTCCTGAAATAGGTTTAGGGCATCGGCGAGGTAGAGGATAGAGGGGGAATCTGAGGAGAGAGAAAGGATTTTTTTGAGGGAAGTACCGTCTTGGTATGAAACGGCGTCGGAGAAGTGGTTAAGGTATTCTGTTATTCTTCTGTGCGCTTCTCCCATGCTCATATACGCCCCCGCCATTACTGTGCTGCTGCTGCTCCTCCTCGTCCTTTGAATCAAGCTAGTGATAAGAGGTAAAAGACAGAATTTTGTTTGTGCTTTGAACCAAGGTGCGACGACGTTTTAGTCTTTTATTTGAAATTCCATCCCAACCCTTTATGTTAAAACTATTAATATAATATAAAATTATTTTTTTAAAAATTATAAACAATAAATAAATTAAAATAAATTATTTTTTTCAAAATACAATTTTTCATAATCGGAGGGAGTATAATTTTTAGGGAATTGTTAAATCTACACTATTTTTTGTTATTTTCACAATAAAAGTGTCGCTGTAGATGTATAACGACGGTGAAAAATGTCGCTATAGGATCTATAACGATACTTTTGTTGTGGAAATAACATTTTCTAGTGTAGATTTAACAATTTCCTAATTTTTATCCTTTGAAAAGAAAAACTATGGTTATAAATCCTCCTCGCATAAACGTGTCCTTCTATAATAAAAAAACATGGCCGGGAAGTTGTTAGTATGAAGTTTATTTTTGAGTAAATTGGTTAATTTTACTATAAATAATACCGATTTACGCTTATTTTTGAGAAAAAAATTTTTTAGACAACAAAGGTTAATTGGCATAAAATACCTAAAAAATTATAAAGTAAACGAGGTTCTATCTATATTATCAATCGATAACTTACCAAAAAATTAAACTGGGTGCTAACTGGATCCAACAATGGTGGTTGTAGAAAAAGCAATCAAAAGTTGAGTGACAACTACAATACCGTAGTCCCGAATCTAACAGCACAACCACCGTACTCTTCCACCATTTTCTTTCAATCCCTCCGACAAATACCCCCCAACTATCTACTACCTGCCATACCAACCTTCTTCCCTTCTCTCTCAAGAATTCACCACTCATTTTTTTAAAAATAATTTTACAATCTCGGAATCCATTGAAGAACAAATCCGAGTTCAACACTACCCGGATCGCAGAATCAGTTAAATTTCATTACCCAGATCATAGAATTTCTCAATCTCTAAACCCATTGAAGAACAAGTCAACGCTCTGTATATGCCATGGTTTCCGATTCACTTCCACACACCAAGCTCACACCAACTCCTACTCAAGAACCAGATGACCCACCAAATCCTACTACTTCCCTTCTCTCCTTCGCCACAGATTCCTCCTCTGAAACCCCTCATCCGTCAAAACCAACCACCACCACTGTCCTCTTCATCTCTCTCCTCCTCACCACCTGCTTCACTCTCTCCGTTGCCGTCGCATTTGCCTTCCTCTTCTTCTCTTCCTCCTCATCGCCACCACCATCTCCTCCTCGATCCTCTTTGTTTAAATCCCAATTCGCCCGGCCACTAACCAAACTCAAGCACCCAGTTGTTCTCTTGGTTTCATCGGACGGATTCCGATTTGGGTACCAATACAAAACCCCTACTCCTAACATTCACCGCCTGATCGATAATGGGACTGAAGCTGAAACGGGTTTGATTCCTGTTTTCCCAACTCTAACTTTTCCAAATCATTACTCAATTGTCACTGGTTTGTATCCAGCTTATCATGGAATTGTAAACAACTATTTTCTTGATCCAAACACTGGTGAGCCTTTTACAATGGGAAGTCATGAGTCCAAGTGGTGGCTTGGTGAGCCGTTGTGGGAGACTGTGGTCAATCATGGACTCAAGGCTGCCACCTATTTCTGGCCTGGCTCTGAGGTAATCAAAGGTTCTTGGACTTGCCCTAAGAAACTTTGTGTGCATTATAATGAATCTGTACCATTTGAGGATCGAGTCGATACGGTTTTGAATTATTTTGATATGCCAAGTGATGAAATTCCATCGTTTATGACATTGTATTTTGAGGATCCAGATCATCAGGGTCACAAGGTTGGACCTGATGATCCTCAAATTACTGAAGCTGTTGCTAGGATTGATGGTTTGATTGGGAGATTGATTGATGGTTTAGAGAAAAGAGGGGTTTTTGAAGATGTTACTATAATTATGGTTGGTGATCATGGGATGGTTGGTACATGTGATAAGAAGTTGATATATTTGGAAGATTTGGCTCCATGGATTGAAATTCCAAAGGACTGGATTCAGTATTATACTCCATTACTTTCAATTCGTCCGGCGCCTGGTTACTCCCCAGCTGATGCTGTTGCCAAGATGAACGAGGGATTGAGCTCTGGGAAAGTTAATAATGGGAAGTATCTGAAAGTTTATCTCAAAGAGGAGCTGCCTAGTCGGCTGCATTACTCAGAGAGTGACCGAATTACACCAATCATTGGATTGGTTGAAGAGGGATTTAAGGTGGAAGAGAAGGGATCAAAGAGCAAAGAATGTGGAGGAGCACATGGATATGACAATGCATTTTTCTCTATGAGGTCCATATTTATCGGCCATGGCCCTAGGTTTGCTAGAGGAGTGAAAGTGCCTTCATTCGAAAATGTTCAGATATACAACTTGGTAACATCAATCCTCAATATACCGGGAGCTTCTAATAACGGGACATCATCTTTCTCAAACACGATTCTGTTGCCTCACCATTAGAATCCTTCTAATTATATTATACTAGTATGTTCAGAGTGATGTCAACTACATGAAGAGTTAGATATTGTATGAAGCCATATGCTTTCTCAATCAAGGGATTAATGAAATCTATAAAGATGGATTTAACAAGCTGGTGCTTTGAAAGGTAATGTTGTTGAGATCGGGATCCAGGGAGACAATGGTCTTGATTATGCTTATTTAGGTTTCCGCTGTATTGCTTATGTTTAGGTTGTTTCAACTTGTCATTTTCTATGATGAGCTTCATGAAGAAAAATGGAACTAGAATGTGAACTTGAATATTGTAAATGCTATCATTATTTTTTTCTTGAGCTAGATTAATCTCCATATGAATGTATGGCTATTGTCAAATAATGAGATTTTGCTCTTTCCAATCTTTGTTGTTTCATATTTTGAAACCGTGAATTGGTTCAGCGTCATTTTTAAGTTGCGGATGATAATAGATTATTGCAAAAACTAACCAGATTGTAGTAGGACCTTGATGCCAAATTGAGAATGTGAAAGTTGTTGGTGACAATGATGCAAGTTGATGTTCTGTTGAGCTAGTTGTGGATAAATTTTGTCAAGAAGTTAATTATCGAACTGTTAGCATATCAAAAAATTAAATTAATTTCTAAATACTGAATTTCGAATTGATAATGTGCAAAATTGTAGTATAAAACAATATTCTGACTATTGCCTGTATTAAATAATTTTATCGATCTGAACATAACTTCAGCTAACTATGTGGCCATTTTGTTTCTTATTTGCCTCTCCTGTCAATTTCAAGATTCTGTTAGAGGCTTAAACTAGGATGCTATTCGTTCTACCTTTTCATTGAGCAGCTCGTTTTGCTGCAGTTACAGTTTAGAAATTGGGGGTGGTGTATATATTTTTCAAAATACATTGTATATTGATTTTTTCCCATTAGCCGAGTACTTTTGAGTCCATCCATAAATCTATTTTCTTCCCTATGAGTTTTAGTCTCAATAAGAATGCTAGTTTTTACCGTTCATATATTATGTTATAATATGATTAGGTATGGGTGATGAGATTCCATTGATACAAAACCAATTCCAATAGACTTATTGGAGTGTGCATCCAGTAGGAATTGAACTTACAAATTCGCCAATTATGAAGGATGTTTAGTGGGGATTCTCGTACACGGTGAATAACTAAATTTCAATTGAAATGAAGTCTTTAGAATGAAGAGAAGAGGTTTCCTGCGTTCAGGCAGGAGTAGGATAAGAATCTTTTTTTTAAAAGACTAGAAATTATTACTCACCAGAGGTCTTTGTTATTTTCACAAATTTAGCATGTCAGACATATTCACTATTAATGCAACAAGTGAAGCAAAATCACAACCTGCTTACTGTAAATGAAATGTAAAGCAATCCTCCCCCCTCCCCCCTCCCTTCCCTTGTTTTTTCCTAGTCATACCAATTCTTTTGCTTTTCAACTTGTGGGTTGTTCCAAATTTCTATCGACTTGTTTGACTGTCACTTCTGCTTATCCTTGGATGAAACTTTAATCATCTCTGTCTTCACAAGTTGTTTTTTTACAGCTTTAATTTCATCCGGAAACCTTCATGTTGAGGTTGATTACATTAGCTTACTCTATGTATTTTGTTGAATGCTATTTACTTGCAAGTCATACAGATGCAAGAACATGTGTTGATTTAAGTCAGGTAAGTAGTTTCTTTATTGGCACAATTAGGTATCCAATAAAGTTGGGTTGTTCATTGGATTCTTGGTTTACCTGTTTCTCTCAAGACAGCATTAAAGAAAATTTACCTCATGTTATTATTCACCCAACTTTTCTTTTTTTCAGTTTTATGGATTTCTATTCTTTTGGGAAGTACTAATTATTGGGTCAATTGGCAGTCAAAAAAGAGAAGCATAGCTTCCAAGGGACTAGAGAACATCAATGATTATCACTACAGGACGCCAGTTGATGGAAATATCAAATATCAAAATGCCGCACTTTTTTACTTTATCTGCCGACGTGGCCTTTGCCTTCCTCTTCTTCTCTTCCTCCTCCTTGCCACCACCACCGCTGCTGCAATGCTCTCAGTTTAAAACCCAATTCGCCCGGTCACTCACCAAACTCAAACACCCAGTTCTCTTGGTTTCATCGGATGGATTCCAATTTGGGTACCAATACAAAACCCCAACTCCGAAATCATTACTCAATTGTCACTGGTTTGTATCCAGCTTATCATGGAATTGTCAGTAACAATTTTCTTGATCCAAACACCATTTGAGAATTGTACAGTGGAAAGAAGTATTGAGTCCAAGTGGTGGCTTTGTGGGAAACTGTGGTCATTCATGGACTCAAGGCTGCTACCTATTTCTGGGCTGGCTCTGAGGTAATCAAAGGTTCTTGAACTTGCCCTTTGAAACTTTGTATGCATTACAATGAAACTATATACGGTTTTGAATTATTTTGATATGCCAAGTGATGAAATTCCTTCGTTTATAACGTTGCATTTTTTCGGATCCAGATCATCCTCAAATTACCGAGGCTGTTGCTAGGATTGATGGTTTGATTGGGAGATTGATTGATGTTTTAGAGAAAAGAGGGGTTTTTGAAGATGTTACTATAATTATGGTTGGTGATCATGGGATGAGAAGTTGGAAGATTTGGCTCCATGGATTGAAATTCCAAAGGATTGGATTCAGTATTATCCTCCATTACTTTCAGTTCCTTCACCTCCTGGTTACTCCCCGGCTGATGTTGTTGCCAAGATGAATGAATGAATGAGGGATCGAGCTCTGGGAAAGTTAATAATGGGAAGTATCTGAAAGTTTATCTCAAAGAGGAGCTGCCTAGTCGGCCGCATTACTCAGAGAGTGACCGAATTCCACCCATCATTGGGTTGGTTGATGAGGGATTTATGGTGGAACAGAAGGGATCAGAGAGCAAAGAATGCATGTGGAGGAGAACATGGATATGACATGCATTTTTCTATATTTATCGGCCATGGTCATAGGTTTGAAAGGTAATGATGTTGAAATACGGATCCAGGGAGTCAATTGTTGTCTTGATTACGATCACTTAGGTTTCCATGGTGTTGCTTCTGTTTAGTTGGTTTCATGCAGAAAAGTGGAACTAGAATGTGAGCTTGATATTGTAAGTGCTATCATTGTTTTTTCTTGAGCTAGATTAATCTCCATATGAATATATATAATGTCTATTCTCAAATAAAGAGATCTTGGAATCTCTAATCTTTATTGTTTCACATTTTGAAACCCCAACTTGGTTCAATTACATTTTAAGTTGTGTATGATATTAGATCATTGCAAAAAGTTGGAAAATGTTATATTGCGGATGTTTTTGAACGACTTTTTAATTGTTAGGTTACGTGGATAAATAGTAATAATAATTCCATTGCGAAAAATGAAGTCCTTTAAGAATGTAATTTCTTACATAATTATCCTTAGATTAAATACGACGAGTTTTCATTTAATACCAATTACAATTGTAATGTTAAATACAACCATATTGTATCTTTAACGAAAAGAAAACTCTTTTACAAAACAATTATTATATTATATTATATGTTTACAAATGAAACAAGTGTATTAAAATATTCATGGTTCCTCTTTGTACTCACCTGAAGATAGAATTCACTATATACTCATATGAGTGAAAATCATAGGAAAATATCAAAAATACATCCCTTAAAATAATTGAAGTAATAAAAACATATTATGTTATATATGTAAACTTGTCAAGTTGGGCCTAAAACAAAGGGGCCCAAATAAGATTTTATTTGACTGCTCTCCCGTAGAAAAGGGCCCTCCATTTCTTCCTTTACGCAGTCTCTCTCCTCCTCCAATTAGGGTAAGATTGTTGGTGTTTTGGATTTTCATAACTCTACAGTAGACTTAATATATGTATTATAATAATTAAGGATACTATGAATTTGTTGGAAACAAAAATAGGATTGAGTGAAAAAGAATCTCGACTTTCCATTTGTCTTGGTAGAGTTTTTCTTTTCTTTTCAAAATAAATAAATATCTGCAGGTTTCTTGAGTTAACTGAGGATGCAGCTGACTCTCGAATTTGGGTAATTGTTCCTTTATTTCAATTGTTCACAATTTGCTACTGCCACCGTTTTTAATTCGTTCATTTTGGTCTCTACTATGTGTACACTTCTGTGTGTCTGTGTATTATATAATTGATCCAACCAGTCCACAATTCTTGGCGGAAAGATGTATAGTTATGCTTATTCCCGTAGAAATTCTATGGTTATAATGGTTTACTAGTATTTTTTTTAAGTGTCGGTGTACACAAATATATATCTATCTAATAAAATACAAATGATTTTGAATTTTTTGCTCACTTAATAAATCATCTGGGTCGTTCAAAGTTTGAGATAAATTCCACCGTCCATACAGTGCCTTACCCAGCTAGTATATATATATAATACTACTATCTATTTAATAAAATCTATCTAATAAAATACAAATGATTTTGAATTTTCCGCTCACTTAATAAATCATCTGGGCCGTTCAAAGTTTGAGATAAATTTCACCGTCCATACAGTGCCGGAGGCACGGGCCCAGATAGTATATATTTATATAATACTACTATCTATCTAATAAAATACAAATGATTTTGAATTTTCCGCTCACTTAATAAATCATCTGGGCCGTTCAAAGTTTGAGATAAATCTCACCGTCCATACAGTGCCGGAGGCACGGGACCCAGCTAATATATATATATAGAAACGGGATCAGGTGCGGGAATCCGCATTTTGTTAAAATGCGGATTTTTTTTATTTATTTTAAAACAACTAAAAAAAAGTTTAATATTTGATAGAACTAGAATTTTTTCATAATACAGTATTTTGGGCGTGATTTGGATACATATAATAAAACAGTCTGGACAGACCTGTTTTGTTATATGTATCTAAAGCACGCCCAAAACATTGTATTATGGAAACATTACAATTCCATAAAATATTAAATTATTATTTTTAGTTGTTTTTAAAAAAAAAGCAAAAAAAAATGGTCCGCATTTTAAGAACGTCCGGGATCCTGTATAGGATCCAGACTCTCTCTCTCTCTCTCTCTCTCTATATATATATATATATATATATATATATATATTTTCTTATCTATTTTATGGACTATAAGAATTGAAGTATTTACTACTGGTGACAACTGAAGTTCAAATTTTAGTACTCTAATTGTTACAATGTAGTGTGTGTTGATATGTATACTTCGGGATTATTCACTAATGATTCATGTGTTAATTTTTTAATTGAAGCTATAGATTCTGTGATGATGTGATATATGATACTAAATGATGGCCAAAGAAGGATAATTCCGATACCTAGGATATTGCGAATAATGAAGTATAAGTCACACACGAGTGAGGAATATGAATATGGAGTAGTTCTTAGTATGTTACATAATGTCAATGTTGTTCTCTGCTCTTAATTCACATGCTCGATCAGTAGGTTTTCATTTTTATATCTCCTTACCTAATAGCCTTGGATTGAAACGCTATTTGCCTCCTTGTTGTTATTATTTTTTTTTATTGTAGTGGAGGATTGGAGCTTCTTTGCGACTCTGTAAAGATCCATAATGTCAATGTTGACCAACAAGCTGGAGAAGAGAAGGTGACTGTGTTTCATTATGAAGGATGCTAATACAACACATACATTTATACTTTATAATCATGCTTTACATTTGTATATTCTTATGTTATTTCACCTATTCCGTACAGTTTATAATGAAAGATTTGCTTTCCTGAGTGCGTACCAATTTGATTAAGGAGCGTCCTGAAATGTGTATGAAAGGAGATACTGTGTAAGTTCAAAGATTATTCCTTATGTCCTTAAACATGTAGTCCATCTCTAAATTTCTTGTATATATCTTTAACCTTGGAGGTGGTGTACAAAATATACTGCCATTTATTACATCCATTGTGCACTGATGTCAACTGCATTGCATGACGAATGATCAATGATTTTGTAGCGTTTTAAATTTAGAAACACTGCGCATTACTGAAGTCCAAGGTCCTCATAGAGAGCCAAAAAAATATGCGTGCCTCCGTTCTTATTATTCCCTTCTGTGTCCAGCTGTAACATGGAACTTCAAAGAAGCTATTTCAATTATCAAAAGGCATGAGGTCTTCTTATTAGTCCTTGCATAGAAAGAGAATTGCACGCACAAACTCTCGTTAGATACCGGAAATAATTGTGAATAGGGGTGTAAACATGTCGGTTACAGAGTTGCTCGGATTCGATTCGGAAAGTAAATTTTTTACTCGAATTCAAATTGTATTTGAAAAACTCTACTCAGATTCTACTTGGCTCAAATATTTATTACTCGATTTCAATTCGACTCGAACAAATTATATTCAAACTACTCGCGAACTTCAAATTCAAAGTCGAATTCTTGAATTCGAGTCTCCACATTCCACATAATAAGTAGCTTTATAATACATATAATTACCAATTGAACTTATTATTTTACTTAAAAATTAGAAAATATATTTAAATTTCACTTTACAAATAAAAAATACAATTTAAAATAAAAAGAATTATAAAAAATAATAACTATTTATTCTAATTTTATTAAATTGTGCACATATTCAGTGTTCTAAAAATCTCTGCCTAGGCCCCCCGCCTAGGCGCTAGGCCCCCTTTAACGCCTCACTCAGGCCCAAGGCGTCAAAAAAATTCCTTCAGGAAATTAGGCGGGGAGCTTAAGCGGGGTCTAAGCGGAGAGTTTTTTATTTTATTTTAATAACTATCCAAACCACATTTTGATATATTTATTTTTCTAATGATTTACCATATTCATAATGGCATATCAAATCACAACAAGAAGTGAACATATCAAGTCAAAATAGATAATTTTATTATAGTTGTAATTTTTTGAACTTGGACCAACTTTAAATTATATAAATGATGATACATTTGAAATATTTAGTTTAATTCAATGTAATTCTTAAATTTATGTTTAGTTTCTTAAGTTTTAATATTGAATTGAATTCTTGAAATTTTAAATTTTATTATTTAGTAGCAATCTTGTTTATGAATAAAACTAATACGTTAAAAATATGTTTGAACTTTCAACAATTGCATGTTTGTGTTTGAACTTTGACATTGGCAATATGGATATGTGTTAGAACTTTAAGCAAAAGCCTTTATTATCTTTATTATAGATTGTTTTGCTTTATATTATTGTTTTGTTTGGATAAGTGTAAGATAAAATATTAAAATTGACTTAAAATAAAAAAATTCGCCTAGGCTCCGCCCATGCCCCCCGGCCTCCTGCCTCTCGCTTAGCGCCTTTTAGAACATTGCACATATTATAAGAGAATGTATCGAGTATCTATTTCGAATATGTATCAATGGAGTATGTATCGAATCATGATCAACAATTCGAATAGTTTGAATCCTAAACAAGCCGAGTATAATCTTACTCGTATTTTTATTCTAACTATTTTTTGTGCTCAGATTTGGATCATATTATTAACGAATTCGAGACACGCTCACATTTTTTCGAATAGAGTCCGAACTGTTTGGTTCGATTTACAGCCTTAATTGTGAACATACTTCCAGCAACCAACTGCATTAAGATGCCTCAGTCAACTGTCAATGCTGATGTGTGATATTCTTTGTGCAGGAGACCTGGAGTTTTGGTTCTTGTGAACGATTGTGATTGGGAATTGAGTGGTCAACTCGATACAACACTAGAAGAGAAGGATGTAGTAGTGTTCATTTCGACCTTGCATGGGGGATAACTTGAAATTGATTTCTTCTCTCCCTTGTAACTGTAATTTGTCTGTTAGAACCAAATGTATGAAGTATTGATGCTTAGCATATACCATAAATGTATTTCATATCAGAGACAATTTTGTTCAACAAGACTTGGATCTTAAATTTTAGGCTCTATGGAGCCAAAGTTTAAAACAATGCATTTTGTACTTCTATTTTGTACATAATACACACACTTGGCTCCTTTTATTCAGCTATGGTTTGTGTGTAAAAAAATTACACAAGGAATTTTGAAGTTCCAATGGGAGCAAAGCCAATCTGAAATCCATTTGAATATTGAAAGCTTATTCGACTCTCAAATCTGGAGTAGCAAGCAAGGAGATGTTCTCAATCAAGCTCATCTAAACACCATAGCTGGTGAACATCTTCATTCTTCAAGCAAAGGTGGTTTAATAAATAATAGGGGAAGGGTAGGGTAGGGTAGGGTAGGGGGGGTGGTGGTAGAATAAAATGAAAAAAAATAAATCAACCTCATCTAAGCACCATAAGTTGATGAACATCATTAAAAATAAACCAAGTTCATCTAAACCAAACACCATAGCTGAACTCATGAACATCATTCAAGAAAAATAGAATGTTGAGAGTGGGATTTGAACCCACGCCCTTTCGGACCAGAACCTTAATCTGGCGCCTTAGACCAACTCGGCCATCTCAACATGAAACTTAACGTGGCCCTTTAGCAATTAGACCAATTCCCGGATATTCTAAGATTAGTACTTGAATTTATAAACGAGGTTGAGCTTTTTACTTTTCCAATAACCATTTCTTACTCATTTTTACCCCTATTTGGCTTCTATGGTAATCTCATCCAGTTATTTGTAAGGTTACTCGATGATTTTCGAATTGTATTATTTGACGGTGTTCATGAATAAATGACTATGGCCCGACTTAAAATTGATATTAGATTATAACATTTATTTTTTGGGAAAGGAGGATAAATTGACCCGGTGTCAATATGACTTTTAAAATTTAGTAATAATCTTATAATTTAGAACTAAAAAAAGTATTATAAATGCTGTTAAAGGATAAAAAAATTTAGAAATATTTTTTTCTTTAATTACCAAATATTATGAACAAATAGAAAAACACAAAAAATAGTCATTTTTCATTTAATAGTAATTCGTCCAAAAGTTAACCAATTTAGACCAAAACTAAATAATATAAATAATTTTGGGAACTGTTACGTTTTCAAGAAAATTTTAATATTTTCAAAAAATCTTACTCATAAAAATAAGTTCCATTAATATAAATGTGAAGAGAGTGAAATATTAATCGATAATTTTTCATCTATATTCTAATTTTTATATACAAATTTAATAATTTACTACAAGGTTAAAATAATAATTCAAAAAGAAACAGTAATAAAAATGAGAGGCCTACATTTCCCGATGAAGAAGGCGAAAACAGTAATAAACACTAATAAAAATTTCATTGTTGTCAAAATATGTTGGGGTAAACAAATTTTTTTGGTATTTCAGATGATGAAGCGAGCTTATAGGAACATTTCCTACCAGGTCATCATAAAAATGGGTCAAAACAGTTAATTGGTTTGGACCTTTTTTTTATAAAAAATATATGAATTCAAACTTTAATCGACCCAAATAATTTAAAATAGTTAATCAATCCAAATGATTCTAATTAATATAAGTTGACGTATCAATTTATAAACCAAATTATCATGTCCAGATTATATATATATATATATATATATATATATATATATATATATCGTGGACCCAGATATATATCATCCGCTAATACACGACCAATTATATATATATATATATAGTCGGTTCTCCAAATGAATCGAGGGAATAATCGATATAACGACGATTTTTTTTCGTCATTATAGCATAAAACCAACTTTTATGCTATAACGACGAAAAAACCCGTCCGCTATAACCTGATTAGATTCTTGGGTCATCATTCCAGGTTCGTTGAAAAAAGCGGTGATATATATATATATATATATATATATATATATATATATATATATATATATATATTTGGTTAGAATTTCGAGCTATTATTACTACAATATTGTCTAGAGAGTTAACTAAAATAGGATTGAGATTAACAGAAAATTAGATAAAGATTATCACTAAAATTGATTAGATATTATGTAGAATTTTTAAAGAACACCAATCCATGAAAACTCTTAATTGTACTCTTACTCTTACATAATACTCTCTCTTTTACATATACAATTTGACGGTCAAACGACAATATATTAAATTTTAAATTAATGTGAATATATTTAATTTTAGTTTATATAGTTATTATATTTATATACTATATATAGTAAAAACTATTAATTACAAAATTTATTTTATTTTAAATTTTTATAAATAATACAAATTTTAAAGTTTAATGTGTTCTCATTTAATTTTAAAAGTCAAATTATATCAAGTAATAAAAAAATTAAAAATATCCGGTATAGACAATTGCCTAAGCTGGCTATCAACAATGCTACTATCCTGTAGACAGTTCAGCCTGACATGTAGAGCCCACAAATATACCTGTGTACTTATGTGAGCATTATAATAGCATTATTTTTGGCCATATACCACGTCCGCCACTCATGGACAGGGACAAAGCCACGTAAAGTCGATGTACATCAGAAATGGCAAACTCCAAAACTCTAAAATGCATACCAAACAGGTCTTAAATAGTTCTTGGTGTTGCACTATCGTCCTCGATGCTTTTGCTTCCTCTAGTCGGCATAACAGTCAAATAATGTATAATTATTAGTTGAAGTCAAAAAAGGTTAAAAATATAAGATGGCCAATTGTTTTGCATTTACGTTACAAAATAGGCTACCAATTTTGGCGGGTGTTTATCCTTCTTTATCCTCAACTACTTCAGTGAGCTATGTCGTTGTTAATTCTTTACCTCATTTTTCCAAGAAATTGGGCAGAGGGATAAGTGGGTATCAGACACCTCGCAGACTGGTTTTGGGGCTTGGGGTTTCATTTTTGGCGCAGTTCATGAGTATGGCGGGTAATATTGGCGGCACATCTTTTGTTGCCTCTGCTGCTAGACAAAAGGGTGCAGTTGAACAGGTTACATTTCTGCTCAATTATAGTGTTTTTTCGGGTTTATTGGTTCATTCTAGTTTCTGTTAGATTCTGAAAACTGAGGGTGGGTTGGTGCTTAATTTGGGAAACAGGCTGTGGTGGATTAGAATTTCGTTGTTAGGGTTTGGTGAAATTCATTAATTGTTGATTAATTTCGTTGTTAAGATTTTTGATATCTGATGATGGGATGGTAACAGAGTGACAAAGCTCAGATTTTACTTTGATTCATACTTTCTTGATGTGGGTGCATCTGCACTTTAGATTAAAACTGAGATTTTCGGATAAGGATTGAAATTTTTGAGGCACTTCGGTTATTTGTTTTGCAAAATAATCATAGAATCATTTGTAGTTGTTTGAGATTGGGAGGCTAAACAGTGAATGGTATTTTATAGTTTGATTGACAAGTACAGTTCTTTATATTTGATTACAAATGACAGGTACTGGAGAATGTGGAGTGGCCCGAGCAGTTTCCCTTCAAGGAGGAGGACTTCCAGCGCTTTGATGAGTAGGGACTCTAAGCTGTGTATTAGCTGGATTATATTTTTCATAAATCATTTTCGGTTGAGCCCTTAAACTGGTCTACTCTGTGCAAGAATCATACTGTATCCATATTTATAATGTACTAGGCAATAGCTGATAATGCGTGTTTAACAAGCAGACTGTTTTGACAAAATTTGACCTATCAAAAAAGAAGAAGAAGAAGCGGACTGTTTTGACATACAGTTCTAAATGCTTCTCAACAATTTTTGAATAAAATTCCGGTGCTGTATAGATTGGCTAAAGGATTGCATCTTTTTGTGGATTCAATAATTATGGCAAATTATTGTGCTTTCTAGGTCACCGGATACAGTCTTCTATGAAGCTCCTCGCTTTGTGACACATATAGATGATCCGGCCATTGCTGCACTTACCAAGTATTACTCACAGGTTTTTCCTCCAAGTAACACCCCAGGAATAGCTCTCCTTGACATGTGTAGCAGTTGGGTAAGATACTATTATCTTTATGTCATTCTCATTCCCTGTTTCATTATCTTGTGTGACAGTAATTGGGTTCTTATATCATATCTAGGTGAGTCATTTCCCTGCAGGATATAAGCAACAACGGATAGCAGGAATGGGTCTGAATGAAGAAGAGCTGAAGCGGAATCCGGTAGATAGCTTACTACTTTTTTTTGATGTTTTGGATAAGGAAACAATAAGACAACTATAGATTGCTTGTTATATCTTTTTGTGTACCCTTAATTTTAGCCTGTTCGTCAACGCACTTAGAAAACTGATCTGGCTTAGAATAAACAAGATGTATTTTGTATAGCGTTTAGTTATGTTAGTTTCATGACCATTCATACTGACCTCAACTACGGATTTTCTGTTGATAATTAGTTTTGTAAATGAAGCTTGTTTATAAAGGGTAAGCAGTGGGTGAGTCATGAGTATGTCCCTCAAATTGATGACATTTTTCTTTTCTTTTTTCAATTTTTCGATGATAGATAAATATTGTAGAGACAAAAAAGAATTTGCAGTAGTTGGAGATCTGAACAATTTGAGTAAATACCTAAGCAGGCCTTCCACTAATTACATCAATGCCATGGAAGAAAAAAAGAGGAAGTAATTTTTTTATACTAAATCTTAAACTTCCGTTTGAAGATAATTTTTGTATTTGATGAGATGAAGAAATAAAAACTCATGCAATTTTCACTTCCTTGTATTTGTAGGTTCTGACAGAGTATGTTGTGCAAGACTTGAACACGAACCCTAAACTTTCATATGAAGATAATTCCTTTGACGTCATTACAAATGTGGTATGTGCATCTTTCTCACCATCTGGAATTTTTCTTCAAGCAATTAAAAAATAATTGATTCTTTGGTCAAGTTTTGACATCATGTCTATAGGGAAATTCCATTTGAACACTTGATATCTTCAGTTTGCAAATTGTCTAATAATGCTATTAGTTGTAACTTGTAAATGGTGGTGATTGCAGAAAGTCATATAAAGCTAATGTTTATTGATGATATTTTAATCCAAACTGCAGAAACTTTAATTCTGGAAGATATATTACAATGGTAATATTATGCAACCGGTTAATAAAATGTTAAAAGACAATGCAAATACAACGTGCTGCTTAGCCAGGATTGCTGATATCTTTCATTGATGACAAATGTTGTAAAAATTTCAATCTTCTGAATTTAGTCAAACAAGTTGAAACTTGAAACGGTATTACTGACTTGGAGGCAAAACAAGTTGTCATCAGCTACAGGATGAATTATCCCTCTTATTTTCCTTCCTTACTTTTTCCTTATAGTAGCATAAAGAATGTAATGTTAATCTCCAACTATTCAACTTGAAAACCCAATGTAACAATCCATTCCTTTTGTTTTCCTAAGAACTAGAAGACAGAAACCTATCTAAAGAACCCCTGAACATTCTGTTTAGTATTTCATGTGTTTGATTGCTCTTATATTAGGCTTATACAACATACCTATATTTTGCAGGTTAGTGTTGACTATTTGACAAAGCCGATGGCTGTTTTCAAGGAGATGAACCGGATCCTAAAGCCAGGTGGTCTGGCTATAATAAGGTGATAAGAATGAACTTATTTTTTATTTCTTATTAATTTATGATAAGATCAGTTCAAGCTGCTTATAAAAGAGAATGTAAATAAAGGATCAATTCAAGCTTAAATATGATTTGTATGACCAGTTTTGATGTGGCTGTTCAGTAATTCCTGAAAAATATAAGTATTATAAGATTTAATCCATTATTAAATTAGAAATTATTGAGTCATTTCATTTGTTGAAGATCATATTGTTTCTTCACAACTTTGAACCCTTGACGTGAGAATATAGTCTAATAATACTGGTTATGAGGTTGAGGAAGACATCAATAGATCTTCAAATGCCATATATTGCCTCTCATACTCTTCTTTTTTAAACTCATTATGTGGTAAATCATTTCTAATTTCATGGACTCCACTTGTAATTTGTGAACCAGCTTCTCCAATCGCTGCTTTTGGACAAAGGCGATCTCAATATGGACATCGACTGGTGATGCTGATCATGTCATGATAGTGGGTTCATATTTCCATTATGCTGGAGGATTTGAACCTCCCAAGGTAATTAACTACTTCGTTTTTTTTCTTTATTATTGTTTTAGCATTAGAAATTTAGTGCTAGCCATTTAATACTTTCATTTGGATTATAGCGTTATGTAGATATACAACTATCATAGAACTTTTCTGGTTGTGCATTCTTGAAGAATAACTCTCTCTTTTTCTAAGCACGATAACTCTGGATTATGCAGTTTGCAAGAATGGCTTTGACTTTGGCTTACTGCATCCTCATAAAAAGATAATTCATTCATTGCACCCTTATTCATCCTAGAAATTTTCATTTTCTTTTTCTGCAGGCTGTGGATATATCTCCAAATCCCGGACGTTCAGATCCAATGTACATTGTGTACTCTAGAAAGCTTGCTAAGGCGTGAAAAGAGGATTACATTGAGGACTTGGTGCCTATCAAATTGGAGGAATAAGGAATCTTGGGGGTGTGGTTTTTCCCAGATCCAAGTGTTGCTTTTAATAAAAGGTGAATATTAGAAGACACTTATTTCTCATTTCATGAGCAATTCTTGCATTCGAATTAACGAGTTAATATTGAGACTGAAACTTAAATATACATCCCTGAGGGGAATATATATGAGCCAAAGGTAGTTTGTGAAATGCAGTTCGAATAAGAAGCACAAATTTTTGTTTAAGATGTGAGGTTATTTAATTGATATAAGAAATGCTTGAATTGTGACTGGTTTTGCTCCATCTGTTCTCTTTCATAAGGTTATGAGGTGCAATTCTTCTATGGTCTAATATAAACAAGTTAAGGGTGTAATTCAAAAGCCACTGCCACGAAATCCTATAGAGGACTAGGGAATGTCCTATATTATTGAGCAAACACTTTGTGTAATTTTAACCTCGATAAACTACAGTTGTTGTAACGCGTAAGTTCAACATAAGCCATTGCTCGCACCATCTCATGTTTCAATGTTCTGCCAAAAGCTGCTGTGTTTCAATGTTCTGCCAAAAGCTGCTGTGTAGAAGAAGATGCTAGGCAGGAAATTTACAAATCTTTAATATCCAATGAACTGGTATGGAACGAACCATTATTTAACGCAAGCTATCTTGAATAAATCAATTTGTTATCATGTATGTTCAAGAATTAGCTGACATGTTTATGAAATCTTTAAAGTTGGGATTTTTATTTTTTATTTTTTTTGCTATGTTTAGTCTTCAAATGTTCTCCAATTTTAGATTATCATAGTCTTCAAATCATTCTTATCAAAACCCTTGAGATGTCCGATATCACAGATGAACAGAACAAATTTATCAAAATTTCACCAAATATAGGTCACAGTTTACCTGTCAGGAGGAGTACTTTTTATTAGAAGCTTTAAATTCAGATAACATGATATGCTTCAAATACAAACTATAAGGGGTACCTTTCAAAACAACAAAGTATATGAATAAGGGGTACCTTTCAAAACAACAAAGTATATGAATAAGAGAACAGTGTGCTGCAGTAGTTCCTTGTAAACAAGACAGAACCTCTGTCACTGAATTCTAAAAATTGGCTTGTGGGTTTCCATTAGCCATTTTCTTCATGACTTCAAATCTGGGACCCTTATCATCAGACTTTGTCGAGGCATAGAGTTTCAGATAGTCTTGAAAACTGAAGTTAGTAGGATATAAGAGTTTAGGAGCTGGAGAAATGATGGCATCTCCAGCAGGATTGTAGAAAGTGGCGATGGAGAGTCTGCTTCCATTTTTGTCTGCCATGACACGGTGCAAGCCACTCTTATACCTTCCGTTAGATAACACTTCCACTTGATCACCTGTGTTTATGAAGATGGTGTTGTCCTTGGAAGGTGGAATCTGCACCCATTGTCCATCTTTGAAGAACTCGAGACCGAGACTTGCTCATCTTGGAGCAAGAGAATGATCCCACCAGCATCTGTGTGTTCACGAAGTCCTCTGACAAGTTCAGGATGAGGACATTGAGGGTATTTTGCAACTTTTGTCCCAACAGCAGGACCTTTATTCCCTGAGAATGTGTTCTTTATGTACTTCCTTCTCTAGACCAAGATTTTAACACATCAGCTCCGAAAGCTTTTCTGCTAGCTTGATCAGTTGATCAATGTAGTCATCCACAGTTTTGCTGCATACATATAATGCTCCATTCATTTTAAATATGCAAATGTGAACTACATATGCTAATCAATTCTAATGTGAGTTTTCAAGCATTATTATTTTGACAACCGGGAGTTTCCCAACCGTAGTCGGACTAATCTCTACGAACTCAGGTCAGTCTTTTCATGCGGGCTTCCGCCCGCGGCCCATGAACAGTTATAACTCGATCCTGGTGATTTAGCAAAGCAAAGCAAAAGGGGTTAAAAAGTGACTTACCAAAGTAGTTCAGAGAGGTTAGGAAGGTCGTTGATGCTAGAATTAGGACGATGCCAAATGAAAAAGGCAGTTTCCCAGTCTATGTTTCTTGTGTTGCCGTCTTTGTTCTCGAAGGTCTTGGCTATATCTGATTTGTAGAAACTTTCCCATGTTCTCTTCATAATGCTTATTCACTAGTTCTTTAACCTTCACCATCAACTGTTTGTCGATCCCATGATTCTCGATATGCATATATTAGGCTAACCATGATAAAAGCTATCATACAATATGCAACATTTTGCTAACAAAGGGGTAGTCGATCTCTTTACCTGAAAGAAACCCCATTTCTCACAAGCATCGCCGAGAATTTCCATTGCTTCACTTCTCTTCTCACCATCTAGATTACTAAAATCTATTGTAGGAATCTCCATCTCTCTACTCTAATACAGTGACGAAGATATGCAACTTACTGGAGTATATATAGGCATACTCAGAGGATAAACATTCTTATTTTATTACTCTCTCCGTTCCGTTCCAAAATTAGTGATATATTGACTTTTTTGAGTCAATTTACGAAATTTTAAAACTCATAATTGATATAATTTCGTTTAAGTTTTAAAAATAACAAAGATGATAATTAGTACTACTTCATCTTTTCATGTGAATCTGACTCCCTTATCTCCACATTAAGTTATTTATCAACTTGCTTTTATCATATGCTTTTATTTTTGTTTAGTCTGTGGGAACTCTAATTCATCACACTGGACTGGACTGGACTGGACAAAACTAGGGGCAGTTTTTTCCTTCAAACTGCTACACAAACATTAATTCCAATGGGTGATTTTGCTGCTGTTGGGTTATTGGCACCCACACCCACTGTTTTCTTCAAATATGTCACTCCATTAACGCTCTGTTTCTGAGTTTTAAAATGAACAGAAAAGAAAAAAAATAGACGGAAAATTTAAGTTTTCTTTCCAATTCTTATGTTTACGAGTTTTTTAATAAACGGAAAAGAAAAGAAATGGATAGAAAACTTGGCCACTTTTTTCTCAAGAAAGTTTTCCGTCCAAAATTGGCATGATTTGACGGAAAATAAATTAGAATAAGTAATATTTTATAATTCTATATTATCCTCAACTTTTAATATAATAAATTTTAAATTACAACTCATGTCCTCAATTTTAAATTTTATATCTTTTTCCATTAAAAACTCGAAATAATACAAAAGAAAAACTTGAGTTTTCTATTCTTTTCTTTTTCTCATTACAATTTAAGTTTTCTATTCTTTTCTTTTCTGTAAGGACATTTTAGATATATCATCATCAAACCATCTTTATAAATAACCCCTTTAATCTTTCTAACCCGACCCTGTTTTGCAGAAGCAAGTACCTAGCTATTCGAACTATATCCAAACTCAAGGAATTCTCGTTTTTAAAAAATCAAACTAAACAAATATATGAATTAATTGAACGAGTGCACGTTGGTCGTAATCTAATTTCGTTATTATATTCACATTTTTAAAGTATATAGTAATCTCTCCAATCTACCCCCTTTGGTATTTTTCAAAAGAAAAAGTAAGAGTACCGTACTTGACACTCGGACTTGACGGCTAAATGTCGTCGGGTGACAACTCTGGTATGAGAGTAGGTGAAGGTTTGAGTAAATTTTAACAATGGAGGGAAATAGAGTTTGAGTGTTTAGAAATGCCTTTTTTCTTTACGTCTTTGTCTCTTTGCATGGAGAGTTATTTATAGTGCCTTTAAACCAACGGTAGAAGGACAAACGTCCCGCCAGGCCAGTCCAGCACCCAACCCCTTGCCCCCAAGCGTAGTGTTGTGTGTGTAAGGGCATGGGTTGGTTTGATTTGCTTAGTGTTTAATTTGTATGACAAGTGACATGCTTGACATGAGCCACTGTATCCTACTAACCATTTGTGTGGATGTCAATGAGCTATCAGAATTGGTCGTTAATAACAGGAACCCGATTTTTGACTAAAGCCAAGTAGTTGCTGAAGCGTTCTTTGGATGAAGCAAGTCCGAATGACACTATAGCTTATGGGAGACTCTGTAATGTATAGCCTTTCGGTGATATTTCAAATGATTGCTCCTTATACCCAAGGAATCATAAAAGTAATCATTTGGTTCTTAGCTGCATCTTCGGCTATTTAAGGATTGATAAGAGTAATCTTTCGCCTTCTTAGCTGCAACTTCGGTTATCCAAAGATTTATAAAAGTAATTTTTCGTATTCTTTCCTAACGTGTACTATAAGACTTTTTATTATATTCTACGTTACGTTTGGATTGAAGTAATAAAGCTGGGAATGGAATGAAAAAAATTGTGTGTGGTTGCGATTGGAATGGATTGAACCATTAAATTTTTTTATTTTTTTTGCTATTTTCGACTGAAATTTAACATTCTTGCCCAAGATTTTTTTTTTATCATTGAGCTATCAGAGTCTTGGAGAGCGTGAAATAACTCATTCTAACTATAATGGAATGAATCATTCTTGATAAGGATAAGACCAATGCAAAACAGAATGACCAAGTCAAAACAGAATGACAAGAAGTAAATTCAAAAATGTGTTGTATCAGTTGATAAGATTATCTTGCAACAGAAATAGCTTTGTATCTGTGTATATATATCTAGTTCAGATAGCTAGTCAATGTAGTCTTTTACTTTATCAATGTAACAATATTTTTCTCTTCATCACTTTTCTTATCTGCTTATGTTTTCTATCATGGTATCAAAGCCTATGGATGCATGCTTGATTTATCATTCATTATTTTATTTTATTTTTTGCTTCACAACCTATATTACTTATAATTTAAAATGACAACACAAGGTGCCTCCAGTTCCATTTCTACTATTGAATATCAAGCAGTTCAATTAGACTCCAATCATCCATTATATTTACATCCATCAGACCATCCAGGTTTGATATTAGTGTCACAGATTCTAACCGGCACTAATTTCAATCAATGAAAAAGATATACTTCCTCCGTTCCTAAAAGATTGTCGTTTAAGGTTTTGGCACATGGATTAAGAAAGTGTCATTTACCAAGTAAAATTTGTTTGAAATTCCATCACTACCCCTTTATGGGAAATTGAAAACTATTAATACAAGGGAGATAATTTATTGGAACAATGAGAGAAGGTAGGGGTAATATAGGAAAGTAAATAATTTATTCTCCTCGAAAATTGTAAACGACAAACTTTTTGGAACAAATTTTTTCTTCTAAAACGACAATATTTTAGGATCGGAGGGAGTATGACATTGGCACTGTCTGCGAAGAACAAGCTTGGGATGGTAAATGGTACACTGAAATCTCCCTCTGCAGATTCACCTCATTCTCTTCCTTGGCAAAGATGCAATGATATGGTAATCTCTTGGCTTTTAAGTTCTATCTCTGCAGAAATTGTTTCAAGTATTGTATATGTTCCTACTGCACATGAGATTTGGAATGACCTGCATGCTAGGTTTACTCATAATAATGGTCCAAGGCTGTTTGAAATTAGAAAAGATATTGCATCCTTACCTCAAGGTAACTTGTCCATATCTGCATATTTTACAAAGTTCAGGTCTTTATGGGATGAATTGACAAGTCTAACTCATGCACCAAAGTGTACTTGTGGTTGTGGAGCAATTAAACTTCAAGAGGAAAATGATAAATCCATGAAGCTAACTCAGTTTTTGATGGGGCTTAATGATTCATTTACAGTTGTAATTAGAGGCCAGATTCTTATGATGCAACCTCTATTACATCTGAATCCGCTGCATTACTGAGAAATTTTTTTGATAATCTCAACAAATCTCATAAGGGTGGTCAATTTTCTATTAATCAGTTTGGTGCTCACAAGAACAATGAGATTAAGAAAGGTAATATGAAGTGTGATTATTGTAATAGAAAAAATCACACTATCCTGAGTGGCATAGGTTGTTCAAAGGAAACTCTCCAAATTTGAAAACTGTGGCGCCAGTGACGCAAACTCAACCACAACAAATGCATAACTCTTATGCACCTTAAAGTTTTGGGCAGATGAATGGAATGTTGCCTAATTTTAATCCAGATAGTGTTTCTAGTACCGTGAACATGCCAGTTACTAGTGCAAATACAAACACTTTTGGAGGAGGACAATAATTTCAGCAGTTTACACCAATGATGAATCCAGAAGTTCCTTCATTTTCTAATATGGTTGGTCCTCTTGACATATCACAAGCAGGTATATCTCCAACTTTCATTAAATCTACTAGCACTATTTGTTTATCCAATCATAGTTGTGTTTCTGATTAGATAATTGGCTCGGGAGCCACAGATCATATTGTATCTTCTTTTACAGCTTTAGAAAATCCTAGTATCGTGAATTCAACAATCTTCCTTCCAAATGGAAATTCATCAATCATCACACACAAGGGCATAGTTAGATTGTCTTCTACTTTAACTCTATATGATGTTTTGTGTGTTCCAGATTTTAAGTTTAATCTCATCTCTGTTAGCAAATTAACAAAAGACTCGCATTGTTGTTTGTCTTTCCTTTCTGTTGGGTCATGATATTTCTTCTATTTGGGCCGAGTAGATTGGGCTCATTTATTAAATTAATCTATTGGGCTTTTATAATTAAGCCATGGGGTTCGTTGGGCCCAACTACTGTGTTAGCTTTATTTAATCATATAGGACCGGGTTGGTTCATTGGATTAACCCATTGGGTCACTTAATATCTATTACTTTGACTTGTAATGATGATATAGTATGACAGTTGACCAAGATATCTGCCATGCATTAATGTGGATGAGATTATAGTCGGCCGGCGGTGTGAACAGTGGCCAAAAGCAGTGGATAAGTTCCATGCAGTCGGCAAAACCCATCAGATCAGGGGGATATGTAAGATGGTAGTGGGTGGCACAGTAATCCAGACAAAGATATTATTTCTTGGCGAGTAAGTCTTCACAAGGAGGTACATTTTTGATATATATACATTCACACAACTAATAATAATAATCTATCTCATCACACTAGATTTTATCATCCTCTTGAGTTAACCTTGTGAACAGACATACTTACTCTTACGCTTGAGCTATCCCCCGGCGGTCCGGCCGTCAAGCTTGTGGTGTTTGTTGTGTTTACTGTGCAAAATCAGGACGTCTTTAGTGATTGGGACGTGAAGAAAGATCCTGACGTTAACATTGGCGCTAGAAGGAGGGCGCTGAGTTCTAGTGTCTTGAGTACTTCTCAATCACAGATTGTGTTTTATTCTATTCATTTTCATGGGAAAGAGTAGAACACTTACATTTGAAGGATGTACCGATGGTCGTCGATGAATCGATCTGTGATATCTCGCCAAAGATCGTTTGGGACCAACCATAAGTGTCCATGCTAGCACACATATTCAAACGGTCACTGAAGATTCTCGGCCAAGGCGGTAGAAAAGCGGCGTAAGCTAAATATTCAACGGAGAAGGGATCTGGTTATGGTCGGAAACGGGTGAAGGCACTTCGCCTAGAACTCGATCTGAGATGACCGGAGATCTGAAGGCTTCCCTACTTTGGCTAAGATGGCAGATGAAGCGGATAGAGCCATGGAGGTACTAGTGAAGCAGCGTCAGGATATAGCTGAGCAGATGGCTCGGATGGCGGAGTTGAGAAATGAAGAGCTCAGTTATGTTCAATCCGAAGAGCAAGGGCATCGAAGGGGAGGAACCCGCTTCGTTGAGGCGGCGATGTCTGGTAGAAACAAGGAAAGAAGAAGGTCCCAAGCCCTACTCCTCGGAGATCAAAGAGGACTTATCACCCCGCCGATTCCGAGGGGGGAGGCGAAGCGAAAGAAGAGGTCGATCCAGGATCGCACCTCGAGTAACATGCAAAAAAGTCCTTGTCGTTGCATTTCTCGCCATAGTGTGCGGGTTCGAGGGCGAAGTATATTCGAGGACATACTCCCGAGAGTCTCTTGAGGGCACCCCACCTGTAGACACTCGTCTTGAGAGGCCCTCTAAAGTTGAAGGTTACATTGAAAGAATCCGGTGCTTATAGGAAGAAGGGGGTCACCGGAGAAGAAAGCATCATCACAACCGAAAGCGTGGAGTATCTGGTTAAAGAATGAAAGGAGCTTGAGCGCAACCACAAAGTCCGGAAAACCAAAGACGCTTCCGGGAAAGAAGGCGTCCCTTTTTCCGCGGAGATTCTTAGAAAAAAGTCGATCCTACCAAGAAGTTGCCCCATATCGAGAGTTATGATGGATCGGGGACCACTTACGACCATAGTCGGTGTTCGATCGAGCTTATGGATTATTATGACTTCACGATCTTTTCTAAATGCCATACTTTTGTCACAACTCTTAGAAAGGATGCCCGCGGTGAATGGGGACCTTACCTCGATTCAATCTCGTCACTGGAAGACATGTGCGAAGAATTTCATGCTCGCTTTGGGAGCAACGATTAGAGAAATTTCAAGACCAATCTTGATTTCTGGAAGAAGTCAGAGAGATAGCCTTAATCAAATTGGCAGCCTATCAGCAAAGAGTGGCTAAGCATTATAATAAGGGGGTAAAGCTTCGCAGATTTGAAGTAAGAGATTTTGTCCTCAGAGAAGTCAAGCATCTACGCCTCGAAATGGGGAAAGTTGATGCCAAATTGGGAAGGACCATATGAAATCACTGAAGTTCCAAAGCCGGGGACTTATCGGTTGAAGGCATTAGATGGCTCAGTAATCAAAAACACTTGGCACGCTGGCAGGCTTAGAAAGTACTTTCAGTAGATTCAATGTCGATTACACATCTAAGTCCAGAAATATTTACATCATCATCAATAAAAGTTCCTCTTTTCTCTCAAACAAATTTTATCTCTGTTGCTGCTCAGTTCATTGGTGTTAGGAGGTTCGGGAGGACTTGCTGACCATTCGATGGTAGCCTCTTCGGCAGGTGGTCACTATTTGGCATTGTCAGACCCTTCGGGGTAGGCAATTGTCGCCACTATTTGGCATTATCAGGCCCTTCGGGGTAGGCAATTGTCGCCATTATTTGGCATTGTCAGGCCCTTCGGGGTAGGCAATTGTCGTCACTTAGACCTTGTCAGGCCCTTCGTGGTAGGCAAGTGTCATCTTCAAGACGTTGTCAGGCCCTTCGTGGTAGGCATTGGTCGACACTTAAACTTCATCGGACCCTTCATAGTGGCGGCTAATGTTATCTTCGGTGTTGTTAGGCCTTTTGGGGTAAACAAACTCACGATAAAGCGAATCATCTCTCACACTTGATGAATCGAATGAGTATCTCTTTACTTTATTACCCGAATTTTTCTAAGTGTTGAGTTCTTAATGCCTCGCTTCTTTAAATTCACTTTATCTCGTTATATGACATGCTTAATTGTTAATTAACAAATTTGAGTTAAATCCTTGAAGGGTTTTTGTACATTTGTCCCTATAAATTCATATTGAAGTATTGGCGGGAAGTAAAAATACATCAAGACATAAGGAGAAGATCACTTTTCATTAAAACTTAATTTATTTACAAAAAGGAAAATAATGTAAAAATTTTTACAAGTATTTTTTAAATAAAACCAAAGAGAAACAAAAGTTGTTGCCTCAGCGGACACCTCATCATCCTAAGAGTCGAGCAAGTATGGATCTAAGTTGACTTTGGTCACTTTTTCCTTGCTACGACTTCTTGAGAGCTCGTAGCTTCCGTATGAATCCTCATTATTTCTCCATTAATTTCATCCGAGGAGTTCCGTTACTTTCACATATCTCTTTGCAAGAGCATCACCAAAGGAGGCCCAAGGTCCCAAGAGCCTTGAGTTCTCGGATTTCTTGTTGAATTCTGCCAGATATTCATCCGACGGGTTTCTTCCTCTCCCAACTTATAGATCGTCTTGGTCAAGATCTTAGCGTTAGCCTTCAGCTCCTTGATCTTGTTCATCCTTAGTTCACTCCTCTGAACCAAGTCGACGTTCATATTAACGATTTCAGCATGTTGTGCTTTAGTCGACTTCAGTTCTTCCTTGGAGGCCTTCACATCTTCCTCGGCTCAGGCCAACTCTTTCTCAAGTCCTTCATTGGTATGAAGGATGCCTTCACGTTGGGTCCTTTCCCGAGCCAAGACAGACTTCAAGATGGAGTTCTCCTTCCTCAGCGCCTCCTCTTCGGATTCAGCCTCGAGAGATCTTGGACGTAGACGCCCAAATACGACATTTGCTGTGCATGTTCGGGCTTTATTTAATCAATTTTCGGATATATGAATACGAAGATAAGTATGAAAAGCGAGAGAGGAGAGCCATTTACCTTCGCCAAGTAGCTCATGCCTTCGCTTAAGCAAGTCCCCATTCGACTTGTTCTCGAATCGGTGGTCATCTGGCCTCCATGAACGAAGGCCTCGAACAATTGAAAGGGAAAGTTGGCGTTGAATCGGGGCCACATAGTTGGCGAGCCCATGGCATCCTGCTGAAATTCGATAGTCTTGTGTCTTGGAGGAGAAGGCACAGGTTGATTTATGACCGTGAGGATCCGCATGTACCGCCTTTGGGGAAGGAGATCGAGCAGGTATAGGCTCAGAAGTTGAAGAAGGCGAGGTTGAACTGGTGGTCAGTCCAACTTGTTGTTTTCTTTTTGGACAAATGAGGGATCGGCTTCACCAAATTTCAAAGATCGTGTGTTTGGGTTTCGGTTGGGGGGTCAATTGTTGAAGTTGGAGGGACGCGGAGTTCTTCGGCGGTGAGGGGAATTATTTTTTATCTTAATTTTTTGGCACGAAGGACTTTCGCCCGATCGTGTAGAGGTATGTCAAGTAGACTCCTCTTTATTGGGGCTGGTTCAGAAGGTGTGGTAACAGGGTCAGTTGGAGGAGTTGATTGTGGGTTTGCTTCGGGAAGAACCTCCTCGTCGCTTTCAGGATCTATCTCGCGAGGGGTAGTTCGGCCTTTTTAGCATGACCTTCTTCCTTCTACATGAGGTCGGAGGACTTCTTCAGAATGAAAGGCTCGTCGGCCAGCTCATCATTAGAAGGGGGTAGAGTCTTGGGTCGGAGGTAGGGGTGTCGGTTCGGGAAGGTTCTTCAGTAGGAAGCTCTTCATTAGCCTCCGAAGTCCTCCCCGCCAGAAAATCTCCCAAATCTTTCACTTCCGAAGAAGTTGGTTTGATCAGGGATACTGCAAATAATCACATATTAAAATCCTTGCCACATAAATACCTCAAAAATTATACTGCAGAGTTATTCAAAACTTACATTTATGATCATACAGCCAGGCTTGTTTGGTCAGCAGGGTAAAACTCCATTCTTGTGGAGGGATCTTCTTCAGAAAGTCTCTCATTTCCCTCACACGCTCTTCGGGAATGTCACCAAAGTCAGCAGAGATCCGGTCTAGGATGGTCCAGTCTGGAAGAGAAGAGATCTCTGGTCCAGTGATGAAGAACCATTTCTCGTGCCAGCCTTTGTTGCTCGAAGGGGTGCTCATCAGGGGCCTCTTCTCGAATTTAGAGTTTGGGCGTGGAGATTGTTTGCTCAGCATCTTAAACCCTCGTTCTCGGGATCTACCGGCCGAGAAAAGGGTGAAGAAAAGGTCGACGGAGGGAGTAACCCCTAGCTCAAGGCGTAAAGCAATGAATGCCAAGATGTGGATATAGGAGTTGGGCACCAAATGAGCAAAGCCCACTCCTATGAACCTAGGAGGGTGACGACAAAGGCGTGAAGGGGTAAGCGAATCCCTTTTCGGAAAAAGTGGCGAGCATGGCGACCAGTAGTCGTCAGTCATTTGGTACATTCGCTCCTCCGGAGCGAGGCCCTTATAGGCGTGGTTTTCTCGGAATCTGCATCGAATCCGGAGGCACGTATTTCGGATTCTCGTGATTTGTGGATGCAATGTTCGCATGAGGGAAATTGTTCCCCATCCTTGAAGAAATCGATGAGGAAATGGGGATTTGAACTCGAACCCTCTTGGTTAGGGTTTGAGTGGGAGAAAACTGGAGAAGTCTGGTTTGGATTCACCATTGTTGAGGTTTCGAAAGCTAGAGAGAGAATTTTTGAGAAGGAGAAGAAAGCTCAAAGGTTCGAATTTCAAATTAGCAGGTAAAACCGTCAGAATTGGTAAAGCTCACCTTTTATCTTCGATTTACCACGAGGAACGAGGCCGACGCATTAAATGTCAGTAATGATGAGAATTCGAATGGGGCGTGTTTGGGACGACCTTTGGATATCTTATCGGATTGGGCCTCACAGTTGGGTTTCTAATTATTGATCCATCCTATTCAATTTCAATCCTTTATTGATTGGGCCTATTACTCTGGGAGTTCAGCCATTCCATGTCCCATTTTTTGCATTAAAGTGGGTATGTCTCAATTATTTCCTGTTTTGGGCCTTTAATAAATCCTGATATCATGGACCGTTTATAGTTTTCCATTAAACATCCTGTTTAACAAAAAACTAGGGGGTAATCATGATATTTCTTCTATTTGGGCCGAGTAGATTGGGCTCATTTATTAAATTAATCTATTGGGCTTTTATAATTAAGCCATGGGGTTCGTTGGGCCCAGCTACTGTGTTAGCTTTATTTAATCATATAGGACCGGGTCGGTTCATTGGATTAACCCATTGGGTCACTTAATATCTATTACTTTGACTTGTAATGATGATATAGTATGACAGTTGACCAAGATATCTGCCATGCATTAATGTGGATGGGATTATAGTCGGTCGGCGGTGTGAACAGTGGCCAAAAGCAGTGGATAAGTTCCATGCAGTCGGCAAAACCCATCAGATCAGGGGGATATGTCAGATGGTAGTGGGTGGCACAGTAATCCAGGCAAAGATATTATTTCTTGGCGAGTAAATCTTCACAAGGAGGTACATTTTTGATATATATACATTCACACAACTAATAATAATAATCTATCTCATCACACTAGATTTTATCATCCTCTTGAGTTAATCTTGTGAACAGACATACTTACTCTTACGCCTGAGCTATCCCCGGCGGTCCGGCCGTCAAACTTGTGGTGTTTGTTGTGTTTACTGTGCAGGATCAGGACGTCTTTAGTGATTGGGACGTGAAGAAAGATCATGGCGTTAACACTTTCAAACACTTGTATTTTTCAGGACCTTGTGCTGAAGACACTGAAAGGGATTGGTAGATTGCAGAACAATTTGTATAAACTAGAGTTACCTGATCAAAGTACTGTTGCAATGTACTCTCAACAAATCTCAGATGAACAACTTTGGCATGCTAGGCTAGGTCACTTACCTAAGTCTATTTTACATTCAATTCCTATCTTATCTTTTGTTAAAAATTGTACTTCACCGAATTCTTGTGATATTTGTCCTATGGCAATGCAAATTAAAAAATCTTTTCCATTGAGTACAACTACTTCTACTAGCCTTTTTTGAATTGATACATTGTGATGTATGGGGCCCTTATAAGCATAAAACACATCATAATTGTACTTTGTTTTTTACTATTGTTGATGATTTTTCCAAATGTACTTGGACATACTTGATGAATACCAAGTCCCAAGTCTTTTCTATTCTTCAATTATTTCTTGCTTATGTTTCTAATCAGTTCAATATTACTGTGAAAACCATTAGAACAGACAATGGTAGAGAATTTTTCAACAATGATTTGGGTCCTTTACTTGCTATCAATGGAATTTATCAACAAAGTAGTTGTGTTGCTACCCCTCAACAAAATGGGGTAGCTGAAAGAAAACATAGACACTTGCTTGAAATGGCTAGAGCTTTGAGATTCCAAGCTCATCTTCCGATTCAATTTTGGGGAGATTGTCTTTTGACAGCTACCTATCTTATCAATAAAATACCTCTTTCTTCTCTCCAAGGAAAATCACCTCATGAGATTTTGTTACAAAAACCTCCTAGATATGAACATTTAAAGGTTTTTGGTTGTCTTTGTTACGCTTCCATAATTCCAAAACTTACAGATAAATTTGTTGCCAGAGCTGTCAAATGTGTCTTCTTAGGTTATCCATTTGGTCAAAAAGGCTATAGGGTTTGTAATCTAGAAACAAAAAGAACATTTATTAGTAGAGATGTTGTTTTTCATGAGCATATTTTTCCAATTGCTACTGAGTTTAATCATCTGACTTCTAATTCTTTTTTGTTTCCGGTCTCCAATACTTTTATTGATGATTTGAATGAATGTCCTGTCTTACATATTCCCTTGTTCCATCTAATACATTGCATCAATCTTCATCTATACCTGATATATCATCATCATCGCCATCACCACCACCATCATCATCATCATCTCAACCCATTCTTCCATCTAAATCTCAAAGAATAAGATCTTTGCCAAGTAAGTTTCAAGATTATGCAGGATTGCCTGCAAATTTACCAAATACACCACCTGTCACTGTCTCTCAACATTCAGGTTTTACCTCTCTCAACTCAAGTACAAGGTACCCTTTGTCTTGTTATTTGTCATATTCTCATTTATCTCCAACTTATCAAACTTTTCTTACTGCCACTTCTACTATTTGTGAACCTCATTCTTATTCAAAGGTTGTGAAAGATCCTAAATGGTGTCAAGCCATGCTTGCTGAAATTCAAGCTCTAGGACTCTAACATCATTACCTGCTCATAGAATGTTATCGGTTGTAAATGGGTGTACAAAGTGAAGTATAAAGTAGATGGCTCAGTAGACAGGTACAAGGCGAGGTTAGTTGCCAAAAGTTTCAATCAAGTTGAAAGACTTGATTACTTTGAAACTTTTGCCCCCGTTGCAAAGATGACAACAGTGAGGGTGTTTCTTACTTTGGCTGCTTCAAAGGGCTGGAGTTTATCTCAGTTAGATGTCACTAATGCTTTTCTTCACGGAGACCTTAATGAGGAGGTGTATATGGAGCTTCCACCTGGCTTTCAAGTTCATTCTACAGATTCGAATCACAAACTAGTGTGCAAGCTATTGAAATCGCTATATGGTTTGAAACAAGCTCCTAGAGAATGGTTTTCAAAATTTTCCACTGCTTTAATTGCCTTTGGATTTAAGCAATCAAATAGTGATCATTCTCTTTTTACTCTAACTACATCTACATCATTTACAACATTGCTAGTATATGTGGATGACATACTATTAACCGGCACAGATCATACTTCAATATCCACAGTCAAAAAATATTTATGTACTCAGTTCAAAACAAAAGATTTGGGTACATTGAAGTATTTTTTAGGCCTGGAAATAGCTCGCTCACAGCGAAGCATCTACTTACATCAAAGAAAGTATGCTCTTGACATACTCAAAGACACTGGTTTAACTGGAGCTAAACCAAGTATCATCTCAATTGAACACCATCATAATCTAACTGATCATGACTCTGGAGATCCTCTTCATGATCCGAGTTCTTAAAGGAGATTAATTGGGAGATTGATTTATCTTACTATCACAAGACCTGACATCTCATATGCAGTTCATATCTTGAGTCAATTTTTGACTAAACCAACAACTTCCCATATGGAAGCTGCCACAAAACTGGTAAGATACATCAAAGGAGCACCTGGCCAAGGTTTACTTCTTCCATCATCTTCAACTGAAAGCCTTTTGTGATGCTGACTGGGGCACATGTCCCATGACTAGAAGGTCTCTTTCAGGACAGTGTGTGATGCTTGGCCCATCTATTATCTCATGGAAATACAAAAAACAATCAACTGTCTCAAGATCAAGTGCAGAGGCAGAGTATAGATCAATGGCTAATGTCACATGTGAGGTCACATGGTTACTGACTTTACTAAAAGATCTTGGTCTCTCCAATTTGACTCCAGTATCTTTGTATTGTGATAACAAGGCAGCACTTCACATTGCTGCAAATCCTGTTTTTCATGAAAGAACCAAACACATCGAGATTGATTGTCACCTGGTTAGAGACAAAATTCACGAGGGAGTTATTGCCCCAGCTCACTAATCCATCAAAATTCAACCTGCAGATCTATTTACTAAGCCATTAACCTCAGAACATTTGCATGGTTTGTTGTTCAAGTTGGGAGTGTTTAATCTTTTTACCACTTCCAACTTGAGGGGGGTGATAAGGATAGATGTTAATGGTCTAATTTTTTCCCCTACTTTTTCGGTCCGTGTAGAAGGATTCTTTGCTAAATGTATATATTTATATGTAAAAGTTTCTTCTTTTTTATTTATTTTTCATTAAAGAAGACTTAATGCAGTTTATATACTACTATATTTTTAGGAAATTGATATTTATATATGTTAAAATGATATTTTCACATAAATTTATCTGATATGGAGGTGAGACCCATACACCATTCATATAAAAGAGTTTATGTGAAAATATGAGTTCCCTATTTATATAAGTTATTTAGCATGATAATGAACAAATGGAGCAAAAGGAAAAAAGAAATAGACCAACAATTCTTGCACGTGTCATTTAATCCTCTACTAGGTTTTTTTGTTTTTTTTTTGGTAAATCTAACAATGTCAAATCATCAACAAATTTAACATTTCTAAAGAGGGATCGAACTTTGGAGTAATTAGCAAAGAGATATAAAATTGTCGTTTTGAGCACATTTTTATTTGCATAATTAAGAAACAAACATGAATGCAATACTTAATGTGTTTTCATATATTTTTTATAATTAAAAAATAAAAATTAATTTATATCATTAGGCTGGTGTCTAAGATAGTGAACGATTGATGTCATTCGGTTGAAAGTGTATGTGATACGTGTTATGCTGTTAAGTGTTTTTTTAGTTGTTTTATAAAATGTATCTTCTAAGTTATTCTCACGCCAAATTATCACCAAAATTAGACACATAAATTTTTCATAATTAGTTATGTTGTCAACTTCTCCAAATAACCTATTGTTGTAAATTTAAATTTTACACATTTCATTGTATAATTTTTTTTCTACAAAATTGGAAGGTGAAATGCTAATTGTCTATTTGGTTGCAACATAGGAATTGAAATGGGAATGAGAATGAAAATGGAATGGAATGGACATTTCTATTCAGAACGAGAAGCTACACCAGATTTTTTTTAAATTTGTTGATCGGAATGGAATGACCAATCTTTACACATCCCTATAGAATAAAACATTCATTTAAATATATAGTTAGACATTCCATTGGAATGCTCATTCATTCCCTTTATAAGTAACCAAACATAAGAATAAGAATGAACATTAATTTCTCATTCCATTCCCTCCGAACCAAACAGGCCATAAGTGTTATGTTTAGAACTATTAGGTGCAAAGTAAATTTTAGCTAAACTTAAAGGTGTCAAAGTGAATTTTTTGTTTTTTCCAACTTTTCTCTAATTATTTTTAGGTGATCAACGCGTGAGCTACACGCTCTAGCATTGCGATTAATATTAACCATATCTATACAACATTCTCAGATGATTCCCAACAGCGAAAATCAAGGACCTTTTTGTACTTTCAACTCCATCTCCATTCCCAAGCTAACCAAACAAAGCTCCCTTTTCCCTCCGTTGCCGCAAAGAAGACGACGGTTTGAGGTGGTTTTAGCTCCCTCCGGCCACCACACTTTCCTTCCCTCAGCCGCTTCTCCTACCATTCACTCTCTCTCCCCTCGCAACTAGATTCCACAATGCGAACTATCCAAATCATCTTCTGCTTTCTCTCTCTACTTTCGCACTCCTACTCTATCTCCCTCCTCGATGATGATGCCGCCGCCATAAATGTAACTGCTTCAAACTCTTTGCTTTCGAGATCTGCTGAGGACGATAGCTTCGCTGGCATGATCGATCGAGCGCTCGAAAAGGAGTTTCAGGAGAATGACGAACAATCCGAAGGTTAGTTAGATCTAAGTTCCCAGCTATTTGTGTTTTATATCTGTTAGTTAGGGTTGTTTGGTGTGTTTTTATAGCCTAGCGTTTGAGAATTTAGGATTTTTTTGAATCAGCGAGCTTGAGCTTGAGCTGAAACAGATGCCAGTAGGCATTGGATATGAATTAGTGAGAAATTACGCTTCTGCTTGAATTTTGGCAAAATATTATCTTGTTTTGGTAAATTATATTGGAGTATTTCGTTTTCTGGCCGTGTCTGTATGTTCTCACTTGCAGAGGTACATAGAGACAGTGAGAGTATATATTTTTAATTCTATTCCTATTTTAGTTTTACGTATTTGGCTTGTGATATGCTATTAAAAAAATTTTCAGTATTTCTTTTCTGCATTTGATAGATGGAAAGTCTGGAGTACTATTGTGAATTGGGAAATTCCAATGAAAATTTAGTATTTATGCCATTTACACTCAAAGAAGAAAGTCTAGACAATACATGTTGAAGCTGACTTTTATTTGCATCTCTCTCTCTCTCTCTTTCCAGCTACTGATCCTGGCAGCTTCAACAACAGCGTGGCTGAACAGCAGGTTGGTACTTTAAACTGTCATCTGCATGGTTCTTGGATAATGTGTTTAGTTTTTATTTCCTTATAGGCCTGCTATTAGTTGTGATGTTTAGTCTTGGGACTTCAAATATTGAATCAAACTGAGATGCCTAGGTTTCTTAAGTATTTGCCATATCTAGTTAGTCATTAAAGTATTTGTCAAAGATATTGGTATGTAATTTTTCCTACTATGCTCATATAGGAAAAAGGAAACTTTAATTGATTTAATTGTCTCTAACTCTTACTATCTTACCACAATTATTACTCCAATACTCCCAATTAAAGAGAAAATGAATCAACTAGAAAGGGACTCTTGCATTGTTTTATGGCTAGTCTTTTGGATATATAAGTAGTGGTTAATGTGTATTGATCATTTTTTACGGTTTTATAACTTTAATTTATTCCTGTTTCTAGTATTGAAAGTATCCCAATCTTACTTACTTTAAACCTCAAGAGGTTCATATTACAATGTACCACAATTGATATGTCTTATGAATTGACCTCATTATTTTGAAATTTTTGGGAGGAGCCTATTGGGCTATAACTTATGAACCATAATCCACATAATCTATGCAAGAATGTTAAGTTCCTTTGACATGCGGCGTGCATCATCTATGCAAGAATTAAGGTCCTAAAACCCACTCCCACTAACAAATACCCAAAAAGTAAGGTGTGAATGCCAAGCTTGTTATTGAGGACTCGCTTCAAATGAGGTGACACTAGACTAAGGAGATAGCTTTCATCTTCTTTTTATTTTCTTCTTGTTACCATGGTGGTACTATAGGTTGATTTTGAAAACTTGAGGAGCTTATATCCTTTATTTTTAATAATAGATTATTACTTTTGCTGTTTATACCTGCTCTACTATTTTTGTTGAGTATTCTTTCCCTGATGTTCTGATTTAATCAGGCAGTTTTGGAAACTGTTGCTAGAGTTAGTTTGAAGAAGAATGACACCAAGGAGGAGAAGTAAGTGTTATTCACTATAGAAGTATTCAAAATTAAGGAGAAGAAAATTTTCCTCACATAGGAATCTCAAACTTTAGACTGCTGATATCATTGTGAGTGTTATCTTAGGTCATTTCAGCTTCATGATGTTTTCAATTTAGATAATGAGAACCGAGTGGAAGATATGCCAAAGCTGATTGATCGGAAGGTATGTTAGGTCATTTCAGTTGTACTTTTCAATAAAAACTTACTTTTGTTTTTTGCATTGTAGATTTGGTGTTCCGTCTGGTTATACATTTATTACAATAGTGGTCATATATTTACGGTTTACATTAGCCATGTTCAAAATTCTTCAGATTTTGATCCCACTTTCGGAAACTTTCTCTCAGGACAATGTCTTTATTATGTCTAATCCCAAGTCAAAGTATCCTGTCCTACAGCTAGACTTAAGGTTTGGTTTTCCCTCTTTCCTTTCGACATAGGTATATGACTATCAGTAAGTTGCTGACTGATGCAAATGATCATTGCTTATATCTGCAGATTGATATCAGATCTGGTAGTGGTCATTGTCTCTGCAACTTTTGGTGGCATTGCCTTTGCTTGTGCTGGACAACCGGTCTGACCATGGTTTCGTAATTTTGTTTTCTTATTCTTTTCGAATGTTTATGATACGTCCGCATACACCTCAGTATCAATGTTTATGCTTTAAGACTTGAATCTTTTGATTATTCTAGCTATTACCATCTCATATCTGGATGGAGTGTCTTCAATGAATTGGAATTCTTGCAGGTTATCACTGGATATCTACTAGCAGGATCTATTATTGGACCAGGTGGTCTTAGTTTTGTTAGTGAAATGGTGCAAGTATGTTCCCTTAATCTCTATCAAGTATCAAGGCCAATGGCTGATATTTTTTATACTATTTCTCTACTATATACTTTTTTAGATTTCATTATCTTCATGTTGGGGTTCTGAATCCATCACACTACGTTTCTTGAACCTTTCGAAGGAATTTTTGGCCTTGAAGTGCTGATTGTGTATATACAAATTTATGTCATTGGGGTTTAGGGAAATTAGAAATGTGTATATGTAAAACTTGTAGCTATGAAAGGTTCCGAACCCTAGTTTTGTATGTCATTAGCGACCAACAAAGTTTTCACTAAGTGAAGCAGAAATGCCTTTTCTGTGAGCAAAAAAGGCATTAGAGTATTGGGGAAGAGATGGTAAAACAATTCACTGCATTATGCTCAGTTGTAATGGCCTGATAGTTAAGTTGTTTATCTATTGTTAATTTGTTATTTTATTATAGTGTCATTAAATCTTATTTAACATCAGTTAAGTTGTAATTTCAATTTCAATTTCAATTTGCATTTCCATTTTTTTTCAAATATTTTCGTACAGGTTGAGACGGTAGCTCAATTCGGTGTTATTTTTCTTCTTTTTGCTTTGGGGCTGGATTTCTCCGCAAAAAAGGTAGGATGTTCTATCTCCTCCTTCCCTCTAACCAAGTTCAGAAATTTGTCAACTCATTTCAAATACAGTGATATGATTATATTTGTTGTGTGTGCAGCTTCGTGTTGTCCGAGCTGTTGCTGTTTTAGGAGGCCTCTTCCAAATATTTCTGTTTATGTGCTTGTGTGGAATAACAGCCTCGGTGTGTAGGATTTTTTTTATTTTTAACATTTTCCAAAAATACATTTTATCATTGCACTTCTTGTAAAACAAGAAGCAGAACTACTTCTCAGATAAATTTAGTTGCTAGAAACACCTAAGGCAGCTGGAACAATATATGGCATTGTTTGTTTTATCTCAGTTGGCAACTTTCTGATTTATAGGGATAACATTTTATTGCTTTTCCTATTATTTAAACAAAGGGAAAATAAGAACAATAATGTTAAGGAACCAACTCATCTAAAAAAACTTAAACTGTTAGATGGATGTATATCATGCTAACAAATAACAATGGTGATATTTAATTGTTCTTTTAATCCCCTTCTGTTTATTTTTCCTTGAACTCTAATGAGCAGTCACATGCTTTTTGTAGTTATCCGGTGGGCAAGTGTGAAGGAATATTTGTGGGTGCATTCCTGTCTGTCATCAACAGGGTGGTAGATCTCTTTCCGTAGACTTAAAATTAATATATTTGCTGAGTTTAATTTTGGCAGTTAAAATTGTCGCGTCATTGCTGACTACACATCATTTTTCTTGTTGAGTTTGGTACAGAGTAAGAAGAGAGATTCTACTCTAGGATTTAATAATCAAATATACTTATTTTAAATTACTAAATACTGTTTAGTGGCTTCATTGAGCACGCGGCCACTCCTGATAATAATAAGTAACAACCTGATAACTTTTCTGCTCAATAGTGGAAGTCTGAAACATAGAAAGCCTGAATTTCATTTCTTTAAACTAAAAACGGCAAAAAATGATTTGACCACTAAAATTGGCACATTTTATCGAATTCATGATTAAACTTTTAATTTTTCAAATTAAGTAATTGAACTAATTAAAATTGTTAAATCGGATCATTCTGTCAAATATGGTTCACGGACGTTACATCTTTTCGGCTAATATCTTACGTGGACTTAAAAAAGAAAAGAAAAAAAAAATGACATGGTTTTGAGACGTGGCTTTCACGAACATTGGAATGCTCATATTAATAATTATGACACTGTTCTGTGGTGCCGTCTCACGAACACATATATACTTCTCCGATTCCATTGTAACATTCGTAAACCAGATAAATTGTGGGTTGATCCCTATGCTTGGCAGCTGTAACAACATCACATCGAATTACTTAATTAACCATGAACCAACACCTAAGGCACACCCATAATACAGAATTTTGATTTCATATACATAAATTCAGCATTTTTAACTCCACAAATAAACACTCCTATATCACAGATCTGGAAGCAATTACACATAACAGATCTATTAGCTCCTTAGTGCATGTATTAAGCAACAGGAACACCTCTACTAATATAAATCGCACATACGATAACGGAAGTGAAGCTAAGAACAGAGATTTCAGCTTTCAATTGATTTCAAACTGTGTTCTATCAGTTCAATAAACAAAAAAAAAACATGTCAACCCAGCTGAAATTTTAATGAATAAGTGCAAATCGGAGCAAAATGTCAAAGGTAATTTACCGTTAGGGTCTCCTTCATGGTGATCGGAGCGTTAGCGGCCGCCATGTTGGCGAGGAAGAGAAGTTGAGATCAAAAGTCGGATCTGTGAGTGATATCTGATGTGATGAATCGCCAATTGAGAAGAGTCCACTCATATGGCTACGAGATCTGACAAACCCTCGCACCCTCAAAGAGAAATAGAGAGAGAAAGTGAGAGATCTAGAGAGAGGGTGACTAGAGAGAGAGAGTCTGCTGGGTTTTCTAATATATGTAGCGAAAAATGAAATTGAAGGGATAAAATAAAGAGGAATACAGATGAAAAGCCATGTCATTTTTTTTTTCCCAAGTCCGCGTCAGATATTTGCCGAAAAGATATAACTTCCGTCAGTCATATTTGACAGAATGACCCGATTTAATAATTTTAATTAATTCAGTTATTTAATTTGAAAAATTAAAAGTTTAATCCTAAATTCGATAAAACGTGCCAATTTTGGTGGCCAAATCATTAGTTTTATCAATTAAAAATCTTTCTAAAGATGAGAGTAGGGAAAATGGCGCAACAGCTATCGAGTATCCTATTGTCAAAAAACTTCAATACTAAATATTAATGCTATTTCAAGGTCCTGAGTTGAGCATCATTGGAGGAAGTGTAGGAGTTTTTATTAGAAATATACTTCAAACCTATTGGTGTAATTACTTCTTTTCTTAAAAATTACCCTACTACATACTTCTCAATAAACTTAATAAAAAGAATAGAACTTTGTGGCCAAACACCATTCAACGATAAGAAAAGCATACACAGTATCAGGGATCTAAGTTTACAAACTGCGTCTTCCCTCTGCACAAAACATATCTGATTTATCGCCCTCCATAAGTCCATATGGAGCACATAATGCAGTGAGACACTATCTCCCACTTCCTCCTTAAATGCCTCTCTACTCTAAACCCATGAAATTCCAAAAAGTAACAACTAATATTTCCATAGCTTACTCACCAAAGAACATTAAATAAGCAAAGGATCAAAGTTATCTGTTGCCACTCTAACAAAATCTACCCTCTCTTTTGCCAGTTAAAAACAGTAAGAATAACACCCTGATATACAATCCACCCAAAAAATGTTGTCATAACTGGGGTCAAAGATTTCCAAATTACCTTTCATGGAAAAACCAATCTGCTGCATGCTTGATAAAATCCCAGAGAAGTTTTTGACTGATACTTTACCACTTTTATTTCCGTCACATTTCATTAAGCCCCCTCCCTTGTTCTTGATGATATGCACTACATAAAGCAAGTCTAAAAAGGAAACCACTGTCTGAATCCAACTCCCAATTTTAAAATGGTTCCTACATCTTGGCATAGTCGTCACGACGTCCATGAGATGGAGAGAAGGGCATGTTGAGGCTTGACATGAGGAATATATTTTATCCTTGCCAATACATAAAGCTTAATTAAATAGATAGAGAACAGTTAGCCACTTAGGTCAGTACATTTCAATCTCAAGATGTTTTATTTTTGGATTGTTATTGCTAAGTATTTACATAATTTTACTTTTAATGTTATTTCATAGTGTTATGTTTTGGGTTTTAATGTATATGATATTTTATTGCCAATATACTTGTGAAGTAAAATAAATAATATATAAGTTGCACATTGTAAACGACTTGTCGCCATATGAACGTCATGGCGGTCGCTTTGTCATCTAAGCGTCCTGGCAGTCGGCTACCGTCATGCCTCGCCGTGGCACCGTGACAACTATCATTTCATCAGAATATGCTCTTTGAGAAATTTATAACTTCTATCCCATTATTATGCATTCTTAAGCAGTTTTTTGATTGATCCCCAGGTTTTGAAGTTTTTGATGGAAAGGAATAGCATTAGTACTCTTTACGGGCAGGTCACTATTGGAACACTTATTCTGCAGGTATTTATCTTTTCTATACTTTATCTTTATCTTTTTTGCAGATATCCATATCTCCAATATTCAAGTAATAGTAGAGTTTTGATATCTTGTGCTAGCTTCTTCTCTTGCTTTACTTTCGCTAAAGCTTTATGCTCCCCAGTTTGAGCAATCTTTACCTGCCAGGATTGTGCTGTGGGTTTACTGTTTGCATTGCTTCCGATTTTGGGCGGCTCCTCTAGTGTTCTTCAAGGAATGATGTCTATGGCAAAATCGTAAGTAAAGATATACCTGAAGAACTGTGATTCATAAGTGAAATATAAACTTTATATTACTCTGTTCCAGTACCATTTTTAAAATTGATAAATTTTTCATCCATGTTTACCCATAAAAATAATAAATTGTTAGTTTAGTAGTGTTGGCTTTATAATGTAATTAGGATGTTAAGCTTGAGGATATTATGTCATTTTATACTACTGTCAATAAAATGAGAATTCTTTTGTGGAACAAATTTTTTTGGCAAATGGAAACTTTGTGGAACAGAGGGGGTATAACAATCCTTACATTTCAAATTAAATCTGTTCTATGCTAGTAGCATTAGAACATTTATTGGATTTATAATTCATCTTTTGTTAGTGAAACTATCCACGTATCAGCAAATGTTTATCAGTTCTAAATGGCTAATGCTTTGATTGTATGGATGTGATCTTGCAACAATCTATCAGCTTGTGTCTAAAAACTTGTGGTGTGCATCCACATTCAACTGGCTGAGTTGTCTACTTGTATTTTTACTTTACCTGATATGCCTTATAGCCCATGTCTCAAAGTATACAAATGCTTGTGTCATCCAAATGTGTTCTGTAGTGAAAGCTAAATGTGTTGAGTTTAGAAATCAGATTCTTTGTTGAAGTTGCATAATTGATAATTCTAGATCTTCTCCTTCCTGATTTTTGCAGCTGCACAAATAGAACACGTTTTTTTGGAAATCGTTGCATACAGACACTAACGATTGTAATTTTTTAAAAAAAACTAATAATTTATTCGACTAAAGTGCACATTTCATTTCGTTTCTTGACGATTGTGCTGTGTTTCACATCTAACTTCCTTTTCCAGGTTGGTGATTTTGATTACGTTTTTGGCCATTTTGTCAATATTATGTCGTACATTTGTACCTTGGTTTCTCGACCTGATGATAAGTCTATCCTCACAGGTAATTCTTAATCAAGTGACATATTCACGTTAACCTTTTTAATGCTACGTTTGGATTGGAGGAATGTAATTGGTGAAGGAATGGAATAGAGAAGAGAATGGAATGATTCACTCCATTCCTGGCTGGAATGATTACCCTCCCCCAAGAAATAAACTTCACAAATTTAGCAAGAATGAGAATGATTCGTTCCATTTCAATGGAACAACCAAATACAATTTTTTTTCATTCCATGGAAATGAGTCATTCTGCAATCCAAACGTAGCATAAGTGCTGTCTTTTATGTTGTGATGTGGTATTTACGAAATTTGTGCAGACCAATGAACTTTATCAATTGGCAGCTGTGGCTTTCTGCTTGTTAGTTGCTTGGGTATGCTTCATTTCCCAATTATTAGGTAGCATAATGTGTTGCATACTTACATCTAGCTGGTATACTCTTTTTTGATTTTGTCCCAATAAATAAGACATGCATCATCAATAAATTGAAAAAATATTATGGTTTTTACTAATTTCATCTTGGTGGGCCTTGACGACTATTGAAAAAAAGATGTATCTTGTTGGACTCTTTGTCAACAATTTATTTATTAACCTCCTTAATGTACAGTTGTACATTTATTAGTGTATAATTTTATTGTGGTTATGTTGTCTTACAGTGTAGTGATAAGTTGGGCCTGAGCCTTGAACTGGGTTCCTTTGCTGCCGGAGTGATGATATCAACAACTGATCTTGCTCAACATACACTTGAACAGGTAAGCTTTGTAGTTGTTTCTCTATAATCAGATGCACGTTCTCATACCTGCAGATATAATTAGGTCTTTGCTATTTATTTACATGTACTCTTTTTAATCTCTTGATCCATTGTGTTTGGGTGAGTTTGCTAGCTCTCACTTTTAGGTCTCTCCTGTGCATTTCTTTCTATTGGTTTTTCTTCCCATTTAAACTTCTCTCCTTCCCTCTATATTTACTTTCCTTAAATATAATTTGGATCATCCAGATAAAAGAAAGAGAAGTTCTACTATTTCCCTATAAATACACATGACGGATAAAATCAGAGCATAGGAGCAACTAAAGGGACATGTATACCACCTATCAATCCTAATCGTATATAGAAACTCTATATCCAGGGCAACCATAAAGTTGCTATACAATGCCTTGAAGGCAAACTCATCAAGACTCCGCAAAAGAAACTAAAGAACCTGAGAAAACCTCATTGTGATTTGAGGTAAGCTTAAGAAGAAAGTCAAAAGGATCATCGACCTTCTCTGTAGTTTTTCCCCTAATCTTTGGTTGCAAAGTTTCACAAGTTTGTAGAATCATATTTTGGAGTTTACTCTCTTGTAGGTTGTGCCTATATTCAACTTCTTTGCTTAAAATTTATGGTTCACTATGTTTTAGGTTGATCCCATACGCAACTTCTTTGCTGCTCTTTTCCTTGCCAGCATTGGGATGCTTATTCATGTTCATTTTCTTTGGAATCACATTGATATATTACTAGCTGCCGTAATTCTGGTGATCATTATAAAAACTGCTGTTGTAGCAACAGTAGTCAAGGGATTTGGATACAATAACAAGGCTTCTCTTCTTGTAAGATTTTACCGTAACTATTGCATTATCTTGTGTCATTGGATTTTTGATTATTTTCATCAAGTTGTTCTGACAAAGGAGCTTGGTTATTCTATTTATAGGTGGGAATGTCTCTGGCACAGATTGGGGAATTTGCTTTTGTTCTTTTAAGTCGTGCTTTTAATCTTGGTCTAGTCCAGGTAGTATTTTAATCTGAAGCTTGTTTGTGAATGATTTTCAACTACCTCTTATTTGTCCTTGAAGAATTTATAGTATTTTGTAGTGTCAGACTGGTGTGTAGCTGTTAACTTGCACCAGGGCAGGAAGTGTGTGTGGTAGAGAAGATAATGAGCTTACATGATTGATAAGAGGAATAAAGAAATTGCATATATATATATATATATATATATAAGAATTTTTTTAATTATTATTTTCTGGTAAAGTTCTGATTTAATGATTTGCATCGCAGGGTAAATTGTATTTACTGCTTCTTGGTACAACAGCTCTTAGCCTGGTATGTTCTAGCTGTAGTTTTCTTGCAAATTATACAATGTTGAATCATGGTTGCATAGTCTTTGCATGGACATTCAAAAGCTGGTGTTTACTGTGGTCACCAGTCACTACTGGCAAAATTCTTATCAATAGCACTCTTTGTATGCCAAAGATTCCTTGGTATTATATGGGTTTAGCAGCTTAAAACTTATTAAAAAAAAGAAGAGGATGTGTGAGCTGCTGGGTCAGCTATCTTTAAGATGTTTTGCCTCGTACAATATTTTAATTTTCTGGCTAGACCCTCCAGTTTGAAATAGCTACTAACTTGATTGCTTCTAAGGTTAGATGAAGAGTATGAGCTACTAGTGAGTTGTGACTGCTTAAATGTTCAAGTGTTTGAGAGGAATGGCAAGAATAAGAATAAATATATAGCTCAGATAGCGTGTTTATGACATGAATGAGTATTTAATGTGTGACAAGGATGCACTTGTCATTAGCATTATCGCTAGCACATTAGAGAGACTTTAAACTTTGGAAAGCGTAATTTCCTTGTCAGTTATTTATTCGGATTGCATTGATGTATGCTCACAAGTTATGCAGGTGACGACACCATTACTCTTCAAGCTGATACCTGCTGTAGTACATCTTGGAGTTCTGTTACGGTGGTTCTCACCTGATATTCCAAATGAGGTAATCATCACCAACTTCAAATATTTCTCATATTCTCTCAAGTATCACTAAATGGTTCATTGCCTCCTGGTTCCGTCTTATTTACTTCTGGCTGGATAGTAGAGTTTTAAGGCACATCTATTTCTCATCCCAGATTGGATATAAAGGAGAAATGTTGCGGACAGACAGTGCTAAGCTTATTAGTTTGATGATCCAAGGCTCTCATGATTCATGATATTAAAAATTAAATACACGGATCAGAAATTGCAAATCTCAGATTTTACCTGATGGACTTCTTAATTGTACTATGGGGGACAGGTACCCAAGAGTGCCAAGGAGGTCGACTGAGCAGCGAAGCTCCTCCCTTGCCCATATACTTTGAGCCAATGAATACCCTGACCGGAACCGTACAAAGCAAATTTCTGGTCATGGTGTTTTGACTGCCTCGTGACCTCCCCTGTAAAATAGTGTCTTCATTTCATTTTTACAAACATTTTAGTTCCTTCTATAATTTCAGTTTTATCTGTCTGCCTAGTTCGTTTTCATATATAAACAGGAAAAAAGCCCTCGATATGATCAAATCCGATTATAATGTTTCTTATTCAATGAATTTAGTGACACTGCATTACTCTGAATAACTGAAGGAGCTTTCACCCCCAACTAATTACATCCTGGTTGGCATATTGAATATGTAGCTTGTACAATGAATAGACGATGGCCTTACTTTCTCTGGTTTGGATATTATAGACGGTGTAATAGGAGGGATTATAAAGGGCGACCAGACAAGGAAACCCCTAGAAGGAAGAAATCAAAAGAACAAGCTTTATGTTTTTTTTGTGTGTTACATTTTCCTTGTGATAGCCATGGCACATGCTAGCCATTTATAGGCTAGGCGTGTCATCTTCTTAGTCACTCAATTCAAGCATCTGCTTCAGTAAAATGCTAATGAATTAACTTGAGCTCTTCATAACTCTATATAGAAAAAACTTCAAAAACAAAAAAAGAATAGTTAATGTTTTTTGGATGTAATAAACTTAAACTGCTCCATCCGTTAAAATTATGAATATATATATATATATATGTGTGTGTGTGTAATGATTCATAGTATATATTTGTTGTGGATCAAAAATTGATAAATAATTTCTCTGCCTTATATTACAATTATGAAGGGTTGAGATTAAAAAAAAAACTCGTCTTCCGCTAGAATTTCTAGCAGACTGGATTAAATATTTTTTGGGACCATTATACCTAAATTCTAGCGGATACACTGCGTTTGCTAGAATTTCTAGGAGACTGTAATCTCTGTTAAAGAATTGGGGCAAACCAACAGCAACCCTAAGGTAAAAGCATCCAGGCGATGGTTCACATTTCTACGCCTGTATGCACGTGCCCGATGGTTCTTGTGTTATAAACGAAAATCTGACAATGTCAATACTCTTCTTGACCAACTTCTTTTTCAAGTTTTCAATTGTCTGAAGACACTAGAGGGCATGATATTGATTGAGGATCCATTGACCATGAAGGCTCTCTTGACTTGGAGTCTTGATAAGTTTTTTGACATACAAGTGTATATACATTCCTCTCTCCCTCTATTCATTTTTTTATTCAATAACGATAAGGTGAAAAGGCCTAATTTTTTCTTTGGGCTATAAGCTTACATTGTTTATGTAACAAGTAGCACGCCTAAGCTCCACAATAGATTTCCTAATAAAATTTATGAGAATGTGTTTAGCATTGTACATCATCGGATTTGATTTCAAATCTACGTGCAGTCCTCGTGCAATAACCTTGTGGAAAGAAATAAGAAAATATTTTTTTTATTAAAAAAGAGGTCCTCTAAGCTCCCTCTCTAAGTACATTCAGGTGTTCTGCTTGCAGGCTATCTCATGCAGTAAAGAGAAACAAGAGCAGTAACAGATGACAAAAGGCCTTTTTTCATTAGATATTTGATCTTAGCACAAACAACAATATCAAACGAAAAGAGAGAGACTCTAACAGAAGTCTTCCCTTCAAAAACAAACTTTTTTTGAGCCAAAAACTATCCCAAACATCCCAATCTCATCACTCTTATAACCCATAATTAAACCTATAACATAATTTCCAAATGCACTCTTCTAACCAGTACAAAAATAATCATAATAGTTCAAAAAAGTCGATCCAGACCAATAAATCCCAAATATATTTGACGTTTTAGGGAGTTCAAAATTTTCCATGTTTACAAATTTCTAGAAAGCATTAATTACTATTTTTCCTCTATTGCCCTCAAATATATTCTTTCATAATTTCTCTCTCATTTATCTAGGCAACTTTATACATATTTCCTTAATTCATGCAAGGATAATTGTGACAATTCATATTAATCTTAATGACAGAATTGAAACAATAAATGACTTTCCTAATAAGTGTGAAACACTCTAAAACGTCACTTATTTAGGAATAGAGGGAGTATTAACTAAATATATCCCCGAAAATATCTCTAAAACCTGCGCCTGAATACTTCTTAGTGCTGGTTATGAGCTGCATCAACTACCCACATATGAGAAGAACCCAGTCCTAATGAGTTTGTCATCTGGTCTGTTGTCTGCATATACCTTTGATAAAGTCTTGGATCCAACTGTGCGATCCTTGTATTTTAAATTTTAAATTGGACTAAATTTTAGGTGCGCAATAAGCATTTACTATTAAATTTTAAAATTGAAACATTAATCTCTAATGTATCCAAGGCAAATGGTACTCTCATAATAAGGATATAGAGGGGCAGATGATCAGCACAAGTGCACAACCCCTAAAAAGTTAGTTCAATGGTAAGGAATTGCATACAGATAATTATGTTTTTAAAAAATAAAAATAAAAATCAAACAGAGGAAGAATTGTAGCAAAACAAAAAAGAAAGGTTTTTATTTAATTGGTACCTATGGGAAGAAGTGACGGCAAAATCAACCCAACCATTGATTTGTCCTTCCCACTTAAGAATCCGACCATCTGCAACTTCGGTGTAGGGCCCTTCGCCTTTGGGATCGAAAGCCAGACTCTCTGGTCCGACAGCTCCGGTGACATGGATGATTTGAGAAGCGTGGAGCTGGTCATCGACCCCAGGTACCGGCAGTGGTGTGAGCAAATGGGTCGAATTGAAAGCTAAGGTGATTGAAAAAATTGTTAGTAGTATTGCAGTCAAGATGAGCTTCGATTTCATCTCTCCTCTCTAATAGCGATGGGTTAAAGTGTCCTAAGGCATCGTCGGCATAGATATAATAACACCCATTATTTATAACACTATGACGACCACAATACTGTCGTCATAGACCTTACTTACGATTAACAAGCCATCATTCATTACACCTTTTTCGCATAGTTGACGCATTAAGAGTAATCAGCCCTTGTAGCTTTAAGAGCCTTTGTTTGCTCAATGTTTCATAACTTGTATCTACAAGATAGAAACCATGAAACAAATAAGTAAAAATTACTTGAACAAAACAACACTATAATGTACATATATACACATGCATCATCCTTATTGCATTAAAATCAACTAATATGAATAAAAATAAGATGATTATTTCAATCACACAGTAATGGATAAAAATTTGTAGGAAACAACTGCTCACAAGCATATTTATCAAATTTGGAATACAGAAATATGTCCAAGCCTGCAAAATGTCACTATCATGTTTACATTTTAAGCAAATATTATTAAAAACATACATATTCCAAACCTTTTACTTGAACGCCGGATAATACTCTTATTAATAGGAGCATTCAACAAAATGAGAAACCATATATAATAAGATATAGCTGAAATAGTATAAGTTTGGCCTTCAATTGTCACACTCTCTCCACATTGCAAGTTCCGCCACAGGACGGACATACTTGCAATAAGATCAGACAACATAATAGACATGCCCTACCCACCCAGCTGCAAAATATTGTGTTTTTTTCTGTTTATAATTATTCAAAAAAATGTCGGTCAAGGCCTAGATATCAAAATGCATGAATGCAACCATGTTTGCCAACATGACACAGATAAGAATTTAAGTATTTTATGGCATGTTACACTGAATGAGGGCAGTATGTACAAATTCGTGAGAAATGACATCTGACTTGCTACAAATGTCAAAGAAAGGGTCTAAAATCACTCGGTCGCATTTCTACTAGTTTAAAACATGCAAAATAAATAAATTAAGATATCGATGTAACCATAAGAAGCGTATATTGTTCATTTTACGGAAAGGCAGCATGAGACCTTATACCATAAGAAGACAAACAAAGATATTTCAATAATATAATTATATTCCCATGAGCTCATAATATAAGCCATAAACAAAATCAACACCTAAGCAACCACGTGAGATCATGATATTGTTCTGCCAGAAATGCTCTCACAGGACAAGGTTGTCACTTTCTTAGGCATTCATCATAAAATCCATATACTTGAGTAATCTGCAAGAAATAAAAAAAAAAGGAGCCATGATGATATAGTGCTGATATTAAATCAAAAGGCCATAATGGAATAGAAAATAAATACTTAAACCTAAACCTGTATGGAAGAGGACATCAGAATAGAACTTCAGACAATATTTAACTATAGCTATCACCCGGCTCCTACTAAAGATTAAATATCAATTCAGAGAAACACATCCTGGGTGACAAAATGGGAGCCATAACCAGGCGGTCCAGGCTGTTAAACAAGCAAAAGGCAGAACATGAAATAAATAAATACTTGGAAAAAATTATACCTGACGACTCTCATGGTTTCCTCTCAAAATAGTAATTCACTGAGGATACCTCACTTTGAGCGCCACCAAGAGCTGAAAAGGTGAAAAAAGTGGTATCAGAAACAACAAGGACAGTAACTCAATTCACAAAGGCAAGACAATCCATCCTTCTAGTTTGAATAATTCATAACAAGAACGCAATCACTTAATGTTAGTACGATCAAAACATGGGTTTATATGTATGAGAGAGGATTTCAGAACTAAAAAACACAATAACATAAACCTATTGTCTCAAGCAGAGTCACTTAGAACACTAGAAAGGTTAGCATTGATTATAATTATCTAAATAATTTGTGAAACTCCTGAAGTTAGTAGGCCTGAGGCAGGCTTGAGAGTCGATGGTAATTACATGTATCATTTTTTGATTTGGCAAGGAGTTTGCCATCCTAGACTCCTAGTGAACTGGGTAAAACAATTCAGTGAATCTGATGAAGGATATCTCAAGCTTAAAGACATGGCATATTTACAACTTAGGCTTCGCTCAAAAGACCCAATGTCTTATTCTACTTATTCTAAACGTATCTGTTGGGTCTCCAACTTTTAGTTTTATTTTGATGATAACAATAATTAGTAAATAATTTAATTAAAAGGGTAGAATCCTCTCCATAGGATTTTTATTATAATTATTTTATTTATCTTATTTACTTTGTCCAAAAATATTTTCTAAATCTTATTTAATTGATTTTATTGATCTTGATATTTTAATATGTTAAATCAATTGGGTTATGCATTATGGGACAAAAGTCATATGTTGATTATCAAATACTTGTTTGACCGAATTTGAAAAGAAGATGGAAATGTTGATTAAATCATTTTTGACATATGGACATTTATATTTATTCTCAAACTAATTTTATTGTTTATATATATGTTATCAAATATAAAAATATATTTGTTGTAATCATTACTTAAATATTATATGTATTATATTATAATATATATATAGTTAGTAATCATTGCATGCATATTATAAGTAGTATATATATATATATATATATATATATATGTATAGTGTCACTGTGTATATATAATATATGTATAAACTATATATATATGTAATCATATATATTATATACTATATATAAATCGTATGTATACTATATATATATATATATATATATATATATAGTTATTAATTATGCATGCATGCATTATATAAAGTCTACATAATAAATGAGCATGTGCTAGTAAAGCTATCAAAACCGTGTCCTGGCATTTTTCTTAAAAACCGAGTATAGCTTTAACATGTGGTCAAAATTGAACATTAAATGTATTGCCTTGAAAATCCTTGACCAAATTGATGAGTTCACAATAAATGCTGTGTAGTTTGAAAATAGCCTGGGCGGAAATTTATAGGCGGACCATTTGGCAATCCGTGGCTCATCTTTTCATCCAAACCGTCCATTTCAAAATTGATCATCTCAACCATTAATTTTAAATCAGATTTTGAAAATTACCATTTTACCCCTGATTTCAAAAATCTATAAATAGGAGGTATTTCTTTCCTTTTCATTTTGCCAATTCACTTACAAAGAAAAGCTTATTTTCTCTCTCACATACTCTCTCTCTCTGAAAAAGCTTTCTATATCTCTTATTACAAAAGTTCTGATTATTTGAGAAGAGGAAATTGGTCAAGCGTATTGAGATAAGTTATTTGATTTATTTATTTGAATTATCTCTTGCTTATTTATATTTATAGATATCTGAATATAAATTGTTCTACACAATTCTATATATCTATATTTCATCTATTTATCAAATAAAAGGATATTTGGTATGCGCAAGACTACTTGGAGATAAACCTCTACTTGAGAGAATCCGGCAATCGTATTTATTCCTTATAGTCTTGAGAACCTTTTATTGATATTATTTATATAAATATCGTAAAATAGATACGACACTTGATAGCTCAAAACAACACCGAGATCTTTGCTCCAAAAGATTAGTCATCCGAACCGGATTTGAGAATCGTGGTGATCTATTGAAAATATTTATATAAATATCAATTGTGAAAATTATAAATTTTGTCATACTTAGGCGCCATGAGGCTACTTTAGATACACTCTACCAAGAGGAATTGAACCGTCATTTCATATAGTACTAAGTGACATTATCATATAAAAGTTCACATAATAAATAAAATATTCTTATATATTGTTTGAGTTAAACAATAATATTTGTTAGATCAAGTATTGCTTAATTGATTTATATATTATACTTGATATTCATCATCACAAGTATTTGATCATAAATTCATTTATTCATAAAATACTTGTTACACTATGTAAAAGTTATTTAAACTTTTATTTCACAAACTTAAGTGAATATATCTCTTTAAATAGAAGCATATTTGATTCAAAGTTTAAAATAACTTATTTGCTTACTCGTAAGCATTCTCACTCTAAAAGTTATTTAAACTGATTTTTTCTTTACTCCATAAAGAATAAATATTTCTTTATAATTTGCATTAAATTATATATCTGCTTAAACAGAAGCATTTTTGAGCTAAAGCTAAAATTGACTTATTTGCTTATTCAAGAAGCATTTTTACTCAAAAACATAAAAGTTATTTAAACTTTTATAACAGTGCTTAATTTACTTATTTGCGTATTCAAGAAGCATTTTTTCACACAAAATATAAAAGTTATTTAAACTTTTATACCATTTCATATTTGCTTACACAGAAGCTTTATTTAATCAAAGCACAAATTAATATCTGCTTACTAAGAAGCATATTTTCTCAAGTATAAAAGTCTTTGAACTTTTATAAATATATTTGATCTTTAATTGATATCTCGCTTATTTGAGAAGCACCAATCAGATTAAATTATATCTGCTTTTTTTAAGAAGCATCCATCTGCATTTAAATTCTTATTTGCTTATTTGAGAAGCATCAATCAGTACTAAATTGTTATCTCGCTTATTTAAGAAGCACATTGTTGTAAAATCATTTGTAAAAAGAGAAAAGGTTAGAGTTAGTTTATTTTATGTACCTGTGAGAAAAACGAGTAATTCTTCGACCAAGACCAGAGTCTTAGAGAGGTCAGCGGGAAGTTGGGTCTCTAGTGTACTTGTGAGGTGAGGAAGAGGTTGTTGTTTCAAGACCAGATCATAGAATAGAACTGAACTCAAAAGAAATACAACTAAGCTTGAGGAGGGAGCGGGGAGCTTGCTGTCCAAGATAGATTAGTTGGGAACAATTGGAAGTTTGACTATAAAATTTTGTAAAGGCTTCTCCGCCTGTTGAAGGAGTATTTATTACTAATAGTAATAGGATCTCAAGTCCTGGAGAGGAGCTTGAGACCAGGACTTGAGACTGGATGTAGCAGCATACCCATGATGTATGTTGTGAACCAGACAAATCTCTGTGCATTGTGTGATTGATTTTTTACTGTCTTGCATATTAATTTCTAACACTGCAAATTAATTATACAAAAAATCAAAAAGGCCTAAGATAATTTTTAAATCTGTAATAATCTATTCAACCCCCCTTCTAGATTATTATTGGACTTTCAGTATCATATCCTACTTATTCTAATAATGTCATCACATTGTGTTTAGTGTTGTATCCGTATCGTGCATCCGTATCGATGATTCATAGGAAGGAAACCTTCTACAGTGATGCTCTATGGCTCTAATTGTGGTTTAGAACTTTAGATATTTGTTTCTTAAACTTGTATGCTCCAAGTTCAAAGGAGTTCACCTGTAGTTTGTAATCCAAGATATATACAATAGCAGTTTACACTTTATTGTGATCAACATAATCTCCCATAAATAAGTAATTAGTATCTGGACACTACAAAAAAAAACTAGATTAGTTAAGAGTTCAAGCCGGATTTAAGTAACAAGGCATGAATACAATAAGATATCTATTACAAACAAGTGTTTTCAAATTATAAGCTGCTTGAACCTGCAGCTCAAGTGGCTTAATTCAATGAGAAGAACTCCAGAAGCATAAAAATGCAGCCAACAGAGCATTCAAAAATAAAATAATTGTGAAGTAGCATATAACAACATCATAGTGCTTCTCTCAACCACATAGTCCAGTACAAAAAAAAGTACAGCTACACAATGGGAAAAGCTTGAGCAACACATTTTCTTCACATCACTCCAATATGTTCAAAGCTGAGAGAGGGAGTGAGACATAAAACCAAAAATCCCGTATTACAATGCTCTAAACTAACATAAATATCATTACCATCATCATATAACCTTGCTTAGGATGCAGCCACCACATAGAGATGAGATGCCAGCTCATTTTTTTTTAAAAAATAGATCCTCTAATTAAACAACTTCTCCAACACATTATTAATTTTTTTAAAAAAACCAGCATAATAAGATGCCAAGAACCATCTAGAATTGAGCCTCATAAATATAATATATCTGCACTAACTATACAGAATTATGTTTCCCTTCTCTTATCAAGCCATGGTCCAACCGAATGACCTGATATTTTAATCCCACTGACCATGATGGAAAAGAAAAGAAATTCGATGCAAAGGCTGATCTGAAATTATAAAATTCAATCTTACTCTAAGTAGCAATCTGAATTAGCAAATTTAAATACATTCCTACAAATACTTGAAGGTTCCATGCCCAAAAATGAGGTTGTTGCAAAATGCAAAAACCAGAAGGAAAGAAAAATCAAAAGGGGTGGTAGAGATAGAGAACAGATACCTTCCCTCCAATTCGAAACAGCTCCGCAAGATCATGGCATTGCCCATGAATATCACCACAAATCGTCACTGGGCTTTTCACAGGCTGAAATGGAGGCAAACAAAAGACTAATTAAAATGTTGAAACCAAATCTCAGCTGATATTCTTTTTTATATATACAAGTCGTATCTCGAATCTCAATTGATATTCTTCAAATGGAACATAGCAGGAGTGTCAATTTTGAAGTTAAATCTAATTTTTAAAGTTCATAATATATGCATATTCAATATTTCAGTCACTATGCTTTGATGGAGGCTTAAAGAAAAATGATTTTTCAAGTATGAATTATTTATTTTATCATTTTATTTTGACTAGTGTACTTATGACTATCGATTTCCACTTGTGAACTCAGTAAGTGACAAGTCATTTTTTGTTTTTAAAAAGTCTTCTAGAAAATATATTCCTTAAAACAAAAACTATTTTTGGAACAAATGAAGCCTAAGATGGATTATACAATAAATGACCAAGATAATCTACATCAAAATAAAAAAAATTGGACACAGCATTATATAATGTTGTAACAGTTGTTAATAACAGCAATGGGGAAAAACAAAAGACATAATGGCAAACCTGCACATTGCTTTCGTCCATTAGAATCTCCTTAGTCTTCTCGCACAGCACCCTAACCTATACCACAGAAATAAAACATTTCATAAGGGGAACAGAAAGAGAGTTCTTAAAAGAGGGATTACAGACCGAAACTCAATAGCTTTTAACAATGAAATTGTGTGTGATGACAAAAAGTAGATTATATGTCTAATACCCATCTCAAAATCAAAATCAGCCTCTTAAAGGAGGCACTATATACGCAAAAGAAGTCTAACTAATAGTAAATTGTCAATGTTACAAACTTAAATAACATTAATTTTCACTTAGCTTCCAAAAGGCAAGAACTATTGTGACGACCCCAAAATAGGTCCATTCAATCCAACCCATTCTGAGTCGCCAAATACATGGTACAGAATACAACTACAACTTTATTACAACAATTGTCGTGCAAAATACAACAACACATATCTTGTGAGTTTGGATACAAATATATACCAAATGTGACACACGTCCCAACCGTGGACAACACCTCACAAAGGACACCTTACATAAAGGTATAGTCAAAGACCTGCTTTTAGAAACTAAAATCTTTGGGAAGTGCTCAAGAAACCTTCGTATATGGGAGGCCATGCGCTCAGGTTATGATAGATATCATATGTCCAGAGAATTATCCTTGGTCAACCTAATAGACCCCAAAGAAAAACGAGAAGATTACTATCATATTCTTCCCAATGGTGAGTCTTCTCTTGATTTATCATTATCTCCACTATCTCAAATTGAGAATTATACTTCAAACAAACACCAAGATTATATAGGTAGTGCTCAGATATATACTCAAAGAAGTGGATGAGCACATCCCTCGCTCTTATGATGATACGTGGTTGTATGTCATTAGACATCTTGTATGATAGTGACAAAACACCTTCCAACGTTGGGTTCGCCTCACCCAGATTAGATTCACCAAATATAACTACTAAACGATGACCACCGCTCTATTCCCTCACATCCTCCGCTTTCACCCAAATACACTCTTTATTACCTCGAAAGGAATTGTAAAGCAAAAAGGAGAGCACAACTAGCTTCAAGAAAGAATATCATGACTAAAGATAATTAAATTATCAATAGCCTCCATCAATAATAAATCGTAGATTTAGAACATATGGTAGATGATAAAAATTTCAACCATAGTCATAGCGGTAATGAGCAATCCATTAAGAGTCAAATAGACTATAAAGTCTATTATCTTCTCCATGTTAAAAATCCACCAACAATGTTTTATCCTTGTAACATCAATCAACAATTCTTGTCCACAATCATATGAATAACTCATAATCATAATTGTAGTTCTAAATTCCTCTTCTCATCCAGGACGAAGATAATTTTCATCACCTATCTTTACTCTCAAACATCAAAGATCATGGTTATACCAAATCACATTTCTTGTTCATAATCATACTAATAATTTCATCTTTGCACTACGGCCAAAGATATTCATTTGTATCACCAATTGGTCATGTTCATCTCAACACATGTTCATCTTTGCACTACCGGCCAAAGATATTCAATAACATGTCATCTTCAGACTACTACCAAAGATATTCATCAATAATTCATCTTTGCACTACAAAGCCAAAGATATTCATCAATTACTATCTTCACTACAGCAAAAGATATTCCTCAACAAGTCATATTTGCACTATAGGCCAAATATATTATTATCTCAAAGAAATATATAATCATTTCTAATTTATATAAACAATAATTATAACCATGTTGATCATTTCACCTTTGCACTTAAGCTAAAGATATTCAATTATATATTCAATGGTCATGATCATACCAAATAACAATTCAACTTTTCTCATTATCGCCAAAGAGAACCCATAGTCATGATCATACCAAAAATCTACCCATTTTACACTCAAGTCAAAGAGAAATATCATCATTAGGGTTATAAAATGTTATATATGATAATAAAATCAATATAATCAAAACATCTAGATTTAATCTCAAGAGTAATATTCATAAATCAACTATAATTTGTTAGAAAAAGAAACTAATTTTAATGAATAAGAACTCATGAATAAGAATTCGTGAATAAGAATATGAATAAGAATCTCGTGAATAACATGAAAAGGTAGAAATTCCACAATAAAATCCATACCAATATTTCTGTATAATGATATTGAAAGAATAATATTTCTTAAGCTTATAAACAATTTATTTTAATTGTTTACACTTTACTAAATAATGCATTTAATCATTTTAAAATGCCAAACTCATAAGATTTCATCACCAATAACCAAAACCCTCATCAAAAATCAGATATACCTCATATAGGATTCTCAAGCCATAAAATCTTATTTTCCAATTTTCTTATTTCACACGACATATTTAATTCATTTACTCATAACTAGTCCATTTTCATGAAAAATACCAAATCAGTTCCAAAAATATTTCTTTTCTGAGATTTAGCATAATATAGTCTCATATTGAACATATATTTTTCTCAGAATTTTTAAAATTCATTTACTATTTTTCATATGGCCAAAACCATTGAATATTAAAACATTTATCATAAATTGTACTTTTATCCAAAAATTCTAAAATTTATAGAATATACCCATATTATATATATGTACTCCCAATAAAAATTTCATCAATTTTGGAGTTAACCACAAGGAGTTATAAGCTTACTTTTAAAATAGTCTTTTCCCATAAAATTCATAACTCTTAATCTATACATCCAAAAATCACCATTTTGGACACAAACAACAAAACTCATCAAATTATCATTTCAAATTTTTCCAGAATTTTTGAAGGTCCTAAAAGTTACGAAACATGAAAAATATAACAACCCTTAAAATCCCTTTACCTCAAAAGCGCAAGATTTCCATCGAATAACGCCGAACAAACTTGCACCAGAGATAGCAACACTCAAGATACAAGAATACACTTGATAATATAGAGAGAAATAGAGAGAAAACTTCAGCCTCGTGTGATTTTCAATTCTAACTTAAGCTTCTATTTATAGGAAAATGCTAGAACGCCAAAAGGAGACTAAAATAATAAAATATTATTTTTTTTCTACACACCAACCATCCAAGACCAGCCATCCAAGCATGCCAATTCTGAAAAAAATATAGCAAATTTCACATGTTATTAACACCAAAAACAAAGTGGGTCCCACCATATAATTTAATAAAATCATTTTATTTTCTCAAACTTCAATAATTCATAAAAAATAGCCCGCTTTATCGTAAAAAATTAAAACTCATGCGACTTTCCATGGGAAATTCCATTCTCTACAACTTTGCGTAAGAAAATTTTCCAAATTCCAAACAAAATTGACCCGAAATCAACAAACGAAAGCGATTTTACAGCCTATAATCAATTTTCTAATTAAGAATCATTGTGTCCAATTTACACCCCAAAAAATATGTTAAATATTTAATGCCACAAAAATACTCTTCCTCCTCATATACTCATATATCCCACATTCATTGTAAAATATTACTAAAAATATATTATTAAAATAATATATTTAAATGAATTATTTTATCGTAAAAGATAAAATATTAATTTTCAATAGTTGTCACATTAAAAATTTTCTCCATCTATATCCACAATAAATATTTTCTTTATCATAATAATCAATAATTAATTATTCACAAATAATATTACAGACTCACAAGATCGACAACCAGTGTAGCTTCCAGATAGAGGGGCTTTCCAATAAGGATTTCTCCTCATCGGCGCCGCAATTAGGTGACCAAACCTCTCCTTAGATGTAACTTTCTAGACATTGCCAATAATGTTATCTCGATAATATTATTCAAATAATTTGAATTATTGATCCGATAATAGAAAATATACTGTGCAAGTGACAATTATCAAAACAATAATAATATATAATATCAACGCAAAGAATTATTGAATCAATAAAATAAAATATCGAATAATAATTACTGTAATAATTATTGAGTAAAGGCCTTCACGTAAGAATCAATAATTCAAAATATACTGTAATACCGCAATGCCATCGCGCAACAACGCCATTATTTTATTTTACCAACCGTATTCCAACAAAGGTACTGCAGAATGATTACGCCGTTATTTATAAAACTTAATTTTGTCGCTTTCTTCATCCGATAGCTTATTCTCATTATGGGGCCCACAAATGGTCAAGGCTGGCCGCATTTAATATTCCCCGACGTAAAAAGAATATTCCACGACCAAACGAATATTCCCCACAATTGAATATTTTATAACCACTTCATGTGTTTGAAAAAATTTCATATATCATCCTTAACTTTAACTTTTATCAATTTAACCATTTACTGAATTGTAATTATAAGAAAAATTGAATACTTTTATTTCATAAAATTCGGGGTCTTACAATCTCCCCTCCTTATGAAATTTCGTCCCCGAAATTTACGTACCTGGTATTTCGAAAAGTTGAGAATACCTTGCTTTTCATTTCAGATTTTATTTCCCGGGTCATCATGATTTCTCCGTTGCTCACCTCCCGTGATAACTTCATTTGGGTTCCTCATTTGTTGGGAAGTCATGACAACCTCCATCCCTTGAAGTACCCGGCTTTGACTTATCTGGGCAAGATTTAAGCGCCATCACTACCGTTGGAATATATTTTTTTATAGGGCATATTCCTCCTTCAACTGCCTCGTTGTACTCCTGATTCATGATCTGAATCATCAATCTTCGATCCATATCGAATTCAGGTTGACCACTCTGTACAGGGTAATTCAAAACTCGATGTTGGATTCTCCCAATTGCTTTCCAAAAAGAGAAATTCATATCATCTATTTTAGCCTTCTTAGATCGGACATCTCTTTCCACAATATCCCCGTTGTCGTGTGGCTTTTACCCATGCATCACTCATTCTTACTCGCTCATTTTTCTTCTTTCAAATTTCGATTCCATCTTTATCATCTTATACTCGCCAAAGAATGCTTCGCTCAAGCATCACATATCGGGTAACACAAGCTTGAATTGTTGCGTCCTTTTGTTCCACGCAATCACCGTCGCTTCTTTCAAATTTCTTCTTCACTCATGAATACGATTTTGAAATTCTACATTTTGATCATATAATACCTCTAATAAACTCTCCTCGTGTACCTTTTTCTTCCTCTTCTTCCTCACTCTCACCAATTTGCTACCTCTGTGACTATCTCTAAAAGCAACTATCAATTCTTCACTCACCACATGGATATCTCTAATTCCTTCTTCGTCTCGACATCACATTATCATGGTTAGTGATTAGAGGTATCCCCACTAGCCTTTCATTCACTCCATTGTTAACATTCTCAAAGCAGCCCATTCTCAACATCGCCATAAAACAAGGGTTAATTAAACAAATTAACATATCACATAATATCCATATATTACGACCAACCAACCAATTTAAGCTTAGGTAGGACACACTAGAGAAAGATTTACTCATCTCTCCCCTCCTAGTCCTATTCCCTGATCTCCGCCAGAGATCATATCCCTAAGCTCTGATACCAAATGTAACGACCCCAAAATAGGTCCATTCAATCCAACCCATTCTGAGTCGCCAAATACATGGTACAGAATACAACTACAACTTTATTACAACAATTGTCGTAAAAAACACAACAACACATATACTCGTGAGTTTGATACAAATATATACCAAATGTGACACATGTCCCAACCGTGGACAACACCTCACAAAGGACACCTTACATAAAGGTATAGTCAAAGACCTGCTTTTAGAAACTAAAATCTTTGGGAAGTGCTCAAGAAACCTTCGTATACATGGGAGGCCACGCGCCTAGGTTATGATAGATATCATATGTCCAGAGAATTATCCTCGTCAACCTAATAGACCCCAAAGAAAAACGAGAAGATTACTATCATATTCTTTCCCAATGGTGAGTCTTCTCTCGATTTATCATTATCTCCACTATCTCAAATTGAGAATTATACTTCAAACAAACACCAAGATTATATAGGTAGTGCTCAGATATATACTCAAAGAAGTGGATGAGCACATCCTCGTTTTATGATGATACGTGGTCAGATGTCATTAGACATCTTGTATGATAAAGACAAAACACCTTCCAACGCTTGGGTTCACTTTCACCCTATTAGATTCACCAAATATAACTACTAAACGATGACCACCGCTCTATTCCCTCCTATATCCCCACCACCCAAATACACTCTTTTATTACCCGAAAGGAATCAGAAAAGCAAAAGGGTGAGCACAACTAGCTCAAGAAAGAATATCATGACTAAAGATAATTAAATTATCAATAGCCTTCATCAATAATAAATCGTAGATTTAGAACATACGGTAGATGATAAAATTTCAACCATAGTCATAGCAATGAAATGAGCAATCCATTAGAAGAGTCAAATAGACTATAAAGTCTATTATCTTCTCCATGTTAAAAATCCACCAACAATGTTTTATCCCTCAGAACATCAATCAACAATTCATCGTCCACAATCATATGAATAACTCATAATCATAATTGTAGTTCTAAATTCTCTTCTCATCCAGACAAAGATAATTTTCATCACCTATCTTTACCCTCGAAACATCAAAGATCATGGTTACACCAAATCACATTTCTTGTTCATAATCATACTAATAATTTCATCTTTGCACTACTACCAAAGATATTCATTTGTATCACCAGCTTGGTCATGTTCATCTCAACACATGTTCATCTTCGCACCATCGCCAAAGATATTCAACAACATGTCATCTTTTGCACTACTACCAAAGATATTCATCAATAATTCATCTTTGCACTACAAAGCCAAAGATATTCATCAATAATTCATCTTTGCACTACAAAGCCAAAGATATTCCTCAACAAGCTCATATTTGACATTATAGGCCAAATATATTATTATCTCAAAGAAATATATAATCATTTCGTAATTTATATAAACAATAATTATAACCATGTTGATTATTTCACCTTTGCACTTAAGCTAAAGATATTCAATTATATATTCAATGGTCATGATCATACCAAATAACAATTCAACTTTTCATTATCGCCAAAGAGAACCCATAGTCATGATCATACCAAAAATCTACCCATTTTACACCCAAGTCAAAGAGAAATATCATCATTAGGGTTATAAAATGTTATATATGATAATAAAATCAATATAATCAAAATATCTAGATTTAATCTCCAGAGTAATATTCATAAATCAACTATAATTTGTTTAGAAAAAGAAACCAATTTTGTCGTGAATAAGAACTCATGAATAAGAATTCGAATAAGAACTCATGAATAAAAAGGAATAGAAATATTCCCAATAAAATCCATAAAATCCATACCAATATTTCTAGTATAATGATATTGAAAGAATAATATTTTTTAAGCTTATAAACAATTTATTTTAATTGTTTACACTTTACTAAATAATGCATTTAATCATTTTAAAATGCCAAACTCATAAGATTTCATCACCAATAACCAAAACCCTCATCAAAAATCAGATATACCTCATATAGGATTCTCAAGCCATAAAATCTTATTTTCTAATTTTCTTATTTCACACAACATATTTAATTCATTTACTCATAACTAGTCCATTTTCATGAAAAATACCAAATCAGTTCCAAAAATATTTCTTTTCCGAGATTTAGCATAATATAGTCTCATATTGAACATATATTTTTCTCGTAATTTTAAAATTCATTTACTATTTTTCATACGGCCAAAACCAATTAATATTTAAACATTTATCATAAATTGTACTTTTATCCAAAAATTCTAAAATTTATAGAATATACCCATATTATATATATGTACTCCCAATAAAAATTTCATCAATTTTGGAGTTAACCACAAGGAGTTATAAGCGGTTACTTTTAAAATAGTCTTTTCCGTAAAATTCATAACTCTTAATCTATACATCCAAAATCACCATTTTGGACACAAACAACAAAACTCATCAAATTATCATTTCAAATTTTTCCAGAATTTTTGAAGGTCTGCAAAAGTTACGAAACATGAAAAATATAACAACCCTTAAAATCCCTTACCTCAAAAGAGAGCAGATTTCGATCGAATAACGCCGAACAAACTTGCACCCGTATATAGCAACACTCAAGATACAAGAATACACTTGATAATATAGAGAGAGAAATAGAGAGAAAACTTCAGCTTCGTGTGATTTTCAATTCTAACTTAAGCTTCTATTTATAGGAAAATGCTAGAACGCCAAAGAGACTAAAATAATAAAATATTATTTTTTTTTTCTACACACCAACCATCCAAGACCAATTTTCCAAGCATGCCAATTCTGAAAAATATACAGCACCACACATGTTATTAACACCCACCAAAGTGGGTCCCACCATATAATTTAATAAAAAAAAAATTTTATTTTCTCCTAACTTCAATAATTCATAAAAAATAGCCGCTTTATCGTAAAAATTCAAACTCATGATTTCCATGGAAATTCCATTCTCTACAACTTTGCGTAAGAAAAAATTTTTCCAAATTCCAAATGTAAATTGACCGAAATCAACAAACGAGCGATTTTCAACACCTTATAATCAATTTTTATTTCGAATTGTGTCCAAATTTAACACCCAAAACATATGTTAAATATTTAATGCCACAAAAATACTCTTCCTCCTCATATACTCATATATCCCACATTCATTGTAAAATATTACTGCTAATATATTATTAAAATAATATATTTAAATGAATTATTTTATCGAGAAAAAGATAAAATATTAATTTTCAATAGTTGTCACATTAAAAATTTTCTCATCTATATCCACAATAAATATTTTCTTTATCATAATAATCAATAATTAATTATTCACAAATAATTTTACATACTCACAGTACTGACAACCAGGCCGTTCCCAGGATAGAGGGGGCTTTCCAATAAGGATTTCTCCTTACTTGCCAAGCAATTAATTAGTGACCAAACCTCTCCTTGACAGTAACTTTCTAGACATTGCCAATAATGTTATCTAATAATATTATTCAAATAATTTGAATTATTGATCCGATAATAGAAATATCTATGTAAAGACAATTATCAAACAATAATAATATATAATATCAACGCAAAGAATTATCAATCAATAAAATAAAATATTGAACAATAAATTACCGTAATAATTATTGAGTAGTGGCCTTCACGTAAGAATCAATAATTCAAAAATACCGTAATACCGTGTGCCATCGCAAGCAACAACGCGTATTATTTTATTTTACCAACCGTATTCCAACAAAGGTTAATTCAGAAATTACGCTCATTTATAAAAACTTAATTTTGTCGCTTTCTTCATCCGACAGCTTATTCATTATGGGCCCATAAATGGTCAAGGCCATCGCATTTAATATTCCTCTACGTAAAAGAATATTCCACGACCAAACGAATATTCCCCAACAATTGAATATTTTATAACCACTCATGTATTTTGAAAAAATTTCATATATCATCCTTAACTTTAACTTTTATCAATTTAACCATTTACCGAATTGTAATTATAAGAAAAATTGAATACTTTTATTTCATAAAATTCGGTCTTACAATCTCCCTCCTTATGAAATTTCGTCCCAAATTTACGTACTCTGTATTTCAAAAAGTCGAGAATACCTTGCTTTTCATTTCGATTTTATTTCCTCGGTCATCATGATTTCTCCGCTGCTCACCTCCCGTGATAACTTCATTTGGGTTCCTCATTTGTTGGGAAGTCACGACAACCTCCATCCTCAAGTACCCGGCTTTGCCTTATCTCTGGGCAAAGATTTGGCGTCATCACTACCGTTGAATATATTTTTTATAGGGCATATTCCTCCTCAATCGCCTCGTTGTACTTCTCGATTCATGATCCAATCATCAATCTTCGATCCATATCGAATTCAGTTGACCACTCATGGGGTAATTCAAAACTTCGATGTTGGATTCTCCCAATTGCTTTCCAAAAGAGAAATTCATATCATCTATTTTAGCCTTCTTAGATCGGACATCTCTTTCCACAATATCCACGTGTCGTGTGGCTTTTTACCCATGCATCACTCATTCTTACTGCTCGCTTTTTTTTCTTCTTTCAAATTTCGATTCCATCTTTATCATCTTATACTCGCCAAAGAATGCTTCGCTCAAGCATCACATATCGGGTAACACAAGCTTGAATTGTCAGATCCTTTTGTTCCACGATCACTTTCACCGCGCTCTTCAAATTTCCGCTTCTTCTAACTCATGAATACGATTTTGAAATTCTACATTTTGATCATATAATACCTCTAATAAACTCTCCTCGTGTACCTTTTTCTTCCTCTTCTTCCTCACTCTCACCGTTACCTCCGTGACTATCTCTAAAAGTAACTATCAATTCTTCACTCACCACATGGATATCTCTAATTCCTTCTTCGTCGACGACATCACATTATCATGGTTAAGGATTAGAGGTATCCCCACTGGCCTCATTCACTCCATTGTTAACATTCTCAAATAAGCCCATTCTCAACATCGCCATAAAACAAGGGTTAATTAAACAAATTAACATATCACATAATATCCATATATTATGACTCAACCAACAATTTAAGCTTAGGTAGACACACTAGCGAAAGATTTACTCATCTCTCCCTCCTAGTCCTATTCCCCGATCTCCGCCAGAGATCATATCCCTAAGCTCGATATTTAAATGTAACGACCCCAAAAATAGGTCCATTCAATCCAACCCATTCTCGAGTCGCCAAATACATGGTATAGAATACAACTACAACTTTATTACAACAATTGTCGTGCAAAATACAACAACACATATATCGTGAGTTTGATACAAATATATACCAAATGTGACACATGTCCCAACCGTGGACAACACCTCACAAAGGACACCTTACATAAAGGTATAGTCAAAGACCGCTTTAGAAACTAAAATCTTTGGGAAGTGCTCAAGAAACCTTCGTATATGGGAGGCCACGCTGCCTAGGTTATGATAGATATCATATGTCCAGAGAATTATCCTCGGTCAATTCTAATAGACCCCAAAGAAAAACGAAGAAGATTACTATCATATTCTTCCCAATGGTGAGTCTTCTCTCGATTTATCATTATCTCCACTATCTCAAATTGAGAATTATACTTCAAACAAACACCAAGATTATATAGTAGTGCTCAGATATATATACTCAAAGTGATGGATGAGCACATCCTCGCTTTTATGATGATACGTGGTCAGATGTCATTAGACATCTTGTATGATAAAGGACAAAACACCCTTCCAACGTTGGGTTCGCTTTCACCCTATTAGATTCACCAAATATAACTACTAAACGATGACCACCGCTTATTCCCCTCATTACCCCCACTCCGACCCAAATACACTTTTATTACCCGAAAGGAATTGAAAAGCAAAAGGGTGAGACACAACTAGCTTCAGAAAGAATATCATGACTAAAGATAATTAAATTATCAATAGCCTTCCATCAATAATAAATCGTAGATTTAGAACATATGGTAGATGATAAAAATTTCAACCATAGTCATAGCAAATGTGAACGAAAGCAATCCATTAGAAGAGTCAAATAGACTATAAAGTCTATTATCTTCTCATGTTAAAAATCCACCAACAATGTTTTATCCTCAGAACATCAATCAACAATTCGTCCACAATCATATGAATAACTCATAATCATAATTGTAGTTCTAAATTCCTTTCTCATCCAGACAAAGATAATTTTCATCACCTATCTTTACAAAACATCAAAGATCATGGTTATACCAAATCACATTTCTTGTTCATAATCATACTAATAATTTCATCTTTGCACTACTACCAAAGATATTCATTTGTATCACCAAATGGTCATCATGTTCATCTCTCAACACATATTCATCTTTGCACCATCGCCAAAGATATTCAATAACATGTCATCTTTGCAGACTACTACCAAAGATATTCATCAATAATTCATCTTTGCACTACAAAAGCCAAAGATATTCATCAATAATTCATCTTCGCACTACAGCCCAAAGATATTCAACAACAAGTCATCTTTGCACTTATAGCCAAATATATTATTATCTCAAAGAAATATATAATCATTTCGTAATTTATATAAACAATAATTATAACCATGTTGATCATTTCACCTTTGCACTTAAGCTAAAGATATTCAATTATATATTCAATGGTCATGATCATACCAAATACAATTCAACTTTTCACTATCGCCAAAGAGAACCCTAGTCATGATCATACCAAAAATCTACCCATTTTTACACTCAAGTCAAAGAGAATATCATCATTAGGGTTATAAAATGTTATATATGATAATAAAATCAATATAATCAAAATATCTAGATTTAATCTCAAGAGTAATATTCATAAATCAACTATAATTTGGTTAAAAAAAACCAATTTTGTAATGAATAAGAATCTGAATAATAAGAATTTCTGTGAATAAGAATCATGAATAGTAATCGTGAATAAGATCTGAAAATAGGTCAAAAAGGTAAAAATTCCACAATAAAATCCATACCAATATTTCTCAGATAATGATATTGAAAGAATAATATATTTCTTAAGCTTATAAACAATTTATTTTAATTGTTTACACTTTACTAAATAATGCATTTAATCATTTTAAAATGCCAAACTCATAAGATTTCATCACCAATAACCAAAACCCTCATCAAAATCAGTATATACCTCATATAGGATTCTCAAGCCATAAAATCTTATTTTCCAATTTTCTTATTTCACACGACATATTTAATTCATTTACTCATAACTAGTCCATTTTCATGAAAAATACCAAATCAGCCCAAAAATATTTCTTTTCTGAGATTTAGCATAATATAGTCTCATATTGAACATATATTTTTCTCGTAATTTTTAAAATTCATTTACTATTTTCATATGGCCAAAACCACTTGAATATTAAAACATTTATCATAAATTGTACTTTTATCCAAAAATTCTAAAATTTATAGAATATACCCATATTATATATATGTACTCCCAATAAAAATTTCATCAATTTTGAGTTAACCACAAGGAGTTATAAGCGGTTACTTTTAAAATAGTCTTTTCCCATAAAATTCATAACTCTTATCTATACATCCAAAAATCACCATTTTTGGACACAATCAACAAAACTCATCAAATTATCATTTCAAATTTTTCCAGAATTTTTGAAGGTCCGCAAAGTTACGAAACATGAAAAATATAACAACCCTTAAAATCCCTTTACCTCAAAAGAGCAAAGATTTCGATCGAATAACGCCGAACAAACTTGCACCGTAGATAGCAACACTCAAGATACAAGAATACACTTGATAATATAGAGAGAGAAATAGAGAGAAAACTTCAGCTTCGTGTGATTTTCAATTCTAACTTAAGCTTCTATTTATAGGAAAATGCTTAGAACGCCAAAGGAGACTAAAATAATAAAATATTATTTTTTTTTTATACACACCAACCATCCAAGACCAATTTCCAAGCATGCCAATTCTGAAAAAAATATAGCACCCCACATGTTATTAACAACCACCAAAGTGGGTCCCACCATATAATTTAATAAAAATCATTTTATTTTCTCAAACTTCAATAATTCATAAAAATAGCCCGTTTATCGAAAAAATTAAAACTCGCGATTTTCCATGGGAAATTCCATTCTCTACAACTTTGCGTAAGAAAATTTTTCCAAATTCCAAATGTAAATTGACCCAAATCAACAAACGGATTTTTATACACATAATCAATTTTATTAAGAATTGTAACAAATTATACACCCAAAAACATATGTTAAATATTTAATGCCACAAAAATACTCTTTCCTCCTCATATACTCATATATCCCACATTCATTGTAAAAATATTACTCACATTAATATATTATTAAAATAATATATTTAAATGAATTATTTTATCGTAAAAAAAAGATAAAATATTAATTTTCAATAGTTGTCACATTAAAAAATTTCTCCATCTATATCCACAATAAATATTTTCTTTATCATAATAATCAATAATTAATTATTCACAAATAATTTTACAGACTCACAATCTCGACAACCGTGCCGCTCCAGATAGAGGGGCTTTCCAATAAGGATTTCTCCTTACTTCGGCCAAGCAATTAGGTGACCAAACCTCTCCTTGATGTAACTTTCTAGACATTGCCAATAATGTTATCTAATAATATTATTCAAATAATTTGAATTATTGATCCGATAATAGAAAATATCATGCAAAGACAATTATCAAAACAATAATAATATATAATATCAACGCAAAGAATTATTGAATCAATAAAATAAAATATTGAATAATAATTATCGTAATAATTATTGAGTAAAGGTTTCTTACGTAAGAATCAATAATTCAAAAATACTCGTAATACTGCAGTGCCATCGCGCAACAACGCCAGCATATTATTTTATTTTACCAACAAGTATTCCAACAAAGTGTTAATTGTGAACGATTACGCCGTTATTTATAAAAACTTAATTTTGTCGCTTTTTCATCCGACGCTTTATTCTGCATTATGGGGCCCATAAATGGTCATACTGTCATTGCATTTAATATTCCCCGACGTAAAGAATATTCCACGACCAAACGAATATTCCCCGACAATTGAATATTTTATAACCACTTCACGTTTTGAAAAATTTCATATATCATCCTTAACTTTAACTTTTATCAATTTAACCATTTACCGAATTGTAATTATAAGAAAAATTGAATACTTTTATTTCATAAAATTCGGTCTTACAATCTCCCTCCTTATGAAATTTCGTCCCCAAAAATTACGTGACACAGTATTTCAAAAGTTGAGAATACCTTGCTTTCATTTCAGATTTTATTTCTCGGTCATCATGATTTCTCCGTTGCTTCACCTCCTCCGTGATAACTTCATTTGGGTTCCTCATTTGTTGGGAAGTCACGACAACCTCCATCCTCAAGTACCTTGCTTTGACTTATCTCTGGGGCAACATTTGGGCGTCATCACTACCGTTGGAATATATTTTTTATAGGCATATTCCTCCTCAATTGCCTCGTTGTACTCTCGATTCATGATCTCGAATCATCAATCTTCGATCCATATCGAATTCAGTTTGACCACTTGCATGGGGTAATTCAAAACTCGATGTTGGATTCTCCCAATTGCTTTCCAAAAAGAGAAATTCATATCATCTATTTTAGCCTTCTTAGATCTGGACATCTCTTTCCACAATATCCACGTGTCGTGTGGCTTTTACCCACGCATCACTCATTCTTACTGTTCGCTTTTTTCTTCTTTCATTTCGATTCCATCTTTATCATATTATACTCGCCAAAGAATGCTTCGCTCAAGCATCACATATCGGGTAACACAAGCTTGAATTGTTGCGTCCTTTTGTTCCACGGCCATCACCGCTGTTCTTCAAATTTCGCTTCTTCTAACTCATGAATACGATTTTGAAATTCTACATTTTGATCATATAATACCTCTAATAAACTCTCCTCGTGTACCTTTTCTTCCTCTTCTTCCTCACTCAAACCATTTACCTCTGTGACTATCTCGCAGTAACTATCAATTCTTCACTCACCACATGGATATCTCTAATTCCTTCTTCGTCTCGACATCACATTATCATGGTTAGTGATTAGAGGTATCCCCACGGTTTTCATTCACTCCATTGTTAACATTCTCAAGCAGCCCATTCTCAAATCATCGCTTATAAAACAAGGGTTAATTAAACAAATTAACATATCACATAATATCCATATATTATGACCAACCAACAATTTAAGCTTAGGTAGGACACACTAGCGAAAGATTTACTCATCTCTCCCCTCCTAGTCCTATTCCATGATCTCCGCCAGAGATCATATCCCTAAGCTCTGATACCAAATGTGACGACCCCAAAATAGGTCCATTCAATCCAACCCATTCTGAGTCGCCAAATACATGGTACAGAATACAACTACAACTTTATTACAACAATTGTCGTGCAAAATACAACAACACATATACTGTGAGTTTGGATACAAATATATACCAAATGTGACACGTCCCAACCGTGGACAACACCTCACAGTGACACCTTACATAAAGGTATAGTCAAAAGATTGCTTTTTAAAACTAAAATCTTTGGGAAGTGCTCAAGAAACCTTCGTACATGGGAGGCCATGCGTCTAGGTTATGATAGATATCATATGTCCGGAGAATTATCCTTGGTTGACCTAATAGACCCCCAAAGAAAAGCGAGAAGATTACTATCATATTCTTCCCAATGGTGAGTCTTCTCTTGATTTATCATTATCTCCACTATCTCAAATTGAGAATTATACTTCAAACAAACACCAAGATTATATAGGTAGTGCTCGTTATATATACTCGGCAAGTGGATGAGCACATCCTGTCTTATGATGATACGTGGTTGTATGTCATTAGACATCTTGTATGATAGTGACAAAACACCCTTCCAACGTTGGGTTCGCCTCCCTTATTAGATTCACTCAAATATAACTACTAAACGATGACCACCGCTTACTATTCCCCTGTTATTCCCCGCCGACCCCAAATACACTTTTTATTACCCGAAAGGAATTGTAAAGCAAAAGGATGAGCACAACTAGCTTCGATAAAGAATATCATGACTAAAGATAATTAAATTATCAATAGCCTCCATCAATAATAAATCGAGATTTAGAACATATGGTAGATGATAAAATTTCAACCATAGTTGCGGTGAAATGAAGCGAATCCATTAGAAGAGTCAAATAGACTATAAAGTCTATTATCTTCTCCATGTTAAAAATCCATCAACAATGTTTTATCCTCGTAACATCAATCAACAATTACGGTCCACAATCATATGAATAACTCATAATCATAATTGTAGTTCTAAATTCCTCTTCTCATCCGGAACGAAGATAATTTTCATCACCTATCTTTACGAAACATCAAAGATCATGGTTACACCAAATCACATTTCTTGTTCATAATCATACTAATAATTTCATCTTTGCACTACTACCAAAAGATATTCATTTTATATCACCAATTTGGTATGTTCATCTCAATCATGTTTCATCTTTTACACTACATCTTGGCCAAAGATATTCAATCAACATGTCATCTTTGCACTACTTACCAAAGATATTCATCAATAATTCATCTTTGCACACAGAGGCCAAAGATATTCATCTTTGCCATATTCCTCGCCATTCTCATATTTGCACTATAGGCCAAATATATTATTATCTCAAAGAAATATATAATCATTTCGAAATTTATATAAACAATAATTATAACCATGTTGATCATTTCACCTTTGCACTTAAGCTAAAGATATTCATTATATATTCAATGGTCATGATCATACCAAATCCACAATTCAACTTTGCACTTCTTGGCCAAAGAGAACCCATAGTCGTGATCATACAAAAAATCTACCCATTTTTACACTCAAGTCAAAGAGAAATATCATCATTAGGGTTATAAAATGTTATATATGATAATAAAATCAATATAATCAAAACATCTAGATTTAATCTCAAGAGTAATATTCATAAATCAACTATAATTTGGTTAGAAAAAAAGAAACTAATTTTGTCGTGAATAGTAACTCGTGAATAAATAGTAACTCCCGTGAATATGAAAAAGGTAGAAATTCCACAATAAAAATCCATACCAATATTTACGTTTATAATGATATTGAAAGAATAATATTTCTTAAGCTTATAAACAATTTATTTTAATTGTTTACACTTTACTAAATAATGCATTTAATCATTTTAAAATGCCAAACTCATAAGATTTCATCACCAATAACCAAAACCCTCATCAAAAATCTGCATATACCTCATATAGGATTCTCAAGCCATAAAATCTTATTTTCCAATTTTCTTATTTCACACAACATATTTAATTCATTTACTCATAACTAGTCCATTTTCATGAAAAATACCAAATCAGTTCCAAAAATATTTCTTTTTTGAGATTTAGCATAATATAGTCTCATATTGAACATATATTTTTTCTCGAAATTTTTAAAATTCATTTACTATTTTTTCATATGGCCAAAACCACCGAATATTAAAACATTTATCATAAATTGTACTTTTATCCAAAAATTCTAAAATTTATAGAATATACCCATATTATATATATGTACTCCCAATAAAAATTTCATCAATTTTGGAGTTAACCACAAGGAGTTATAAGCGGTTACTTTTAAAATAGTCTTTTCCCGTAAAATTCATAACTCTTAATCTATACATCCAAAAATCACCATTTTGGACACAAACAACAAAACTCATCAAATTATCATTTCAAATTTTTCCGAAATTTTTGAAGGTCTGCAAAGTTACTGAAACATGAAAAATATAACAACCCTTAAAATCCACTTACCTCGAAAAGCGGTATTTACATTGGAATAACGCCGAACAAACTTGCACCGATAGCAACACTCAAGATACAAGAATACACTTGATAATATAGAGAGAAATAGAGAGAAAACTTGGGTTTACGGTGTGATTTTCAATTCTAACTTAAGCTTTTTTATAGGAAAATGCTAGAACGCATGAAAGAGAGACTAAAATAATAAAATATTATTTTTTTTCTACACACCAACCATCCAAGACCAGCCATCCAAGCATGCCAATTCTGAAAAAATATAGCGACCCACATGTTATTAACACCAACCAAAGTGGGTCCCACCATATAATTTAATAAAAATCATTTTATTTTACGAAACTTCAATAATTCATAAAAAATAGCCCGTTTATCGGAAAAATTGAAACTCATGACTTTCCATGGGAAATTCCATTCTCTACAACTTTAGGAAGAAAATTTTTCCAAATTCCAAACAAAAATTGACCAAATCAACAAACGAAGCGATTTTACGATTACATAATCAATTTTCGGTCGAGAATTGTGTCCACCGAACACCCAAAACATATGTTAAATATTTAATGCCACAAAAATACTCTTCCTCCTCATATACTCATATATCCCACATTCATTGTAAAAATATTACAGTTAATATATTATTAAAATAATATATTTAAATGAATTATTTTATCGAGAAAAAGATAAAATATTAATTTTCAATAGTTGTCACATTAAAATTTTCTCCATCTATATCCACAATAAATATTTTCTTTATCATAATAATCAATAATTAATTATTCACAAATAATTTTACAGACTCACAAGATCTTGTGACCAAAGTAGTTCTCAGGATAGAGGGCTTTCGATAAGGATTTCTCCTTCTTGGCTAGCCTTGATTAGGTGACCAAACCTCTCCTTGGAACGCGAACTTTCTAGACATTGCCAATAATGTTATCTCGATAATATTATTCAAATAATTTGAATTATTGATCCGATAATAGAAAATCTTGTCGATGACAATTATTGAAACAATAATAATATATAATATCAACGCAAATTATTGAATCAATAAAATAAAATATTGAGCAATAATTATCGTAACAATTATTGAGTAAAGGCCTTCTTACGTAAAATCAATAATTCAAAAATCTTTGTGTAATACTGTGTCTTTCTTTGTGCAACGCAATGGCGTATTACTTTATTTTACCAATAGGGTATTCAAAGGTGTTAATTGATAACGATTACGCCGTTATTTATAAAAACTTAATTTTATCGTTTTCTTCATCCGACGCTTATTCTCATTATGGGGCCCTGAATGGTCAAGGCAGTAGTAAATGCGAATATTCCCGGCGGAAAGAATATTCCACGACCAAATGAATATTCCCCGACAATTGAATATTTTATAACCAACTGCGTATTTTGAAAAATTTCATATATCATCCTTAACTTTAACTTTTATCAATTTAACCATTTCTTGAATTGTAATTATAAGAAAAATTGAATACTTTTATTTCATAAAATTCGGGGTCTTACAATCTCCCTCCTTATGAAATTTCGTCCCCGAAATTTACGTGCACAAGTATTTGAAAAGTTGAGAATACCTTGCTTTTCATTTCGATTTTATTTCCGGGTCATCATGATTTCTCGTTCTCTCCTCCTCCGTGATAACTTCATTTGGGTTCCTCGTTTGTTGGGAAGTCACGAACAACCTCCATCCTTGAAGTACCCGGCTTTGACTTATCTGGGGCAGCATTTGGCGTCATCACTACCGTTGGAATATATTTTTTTATAGGGCATATTCCTCCTTCAATGCCTCGTTGTACTCGATTCATGATCTGAATCATCAATCTTGATCCATATCGAATTCAGTTGACCACTCTGATGAGGTAATTCAAAACTTCGATGTTGGATTCTCCCAATTGCTTTCCAAAAGAAATTCATATCATCTATTTTAGCCTTCTTAGATCGGACATCTCTTTCCACAATATCCACGTGTCGTGTGTGGCTTTTACCCATGCATCACTCATTCTTACTCGTTCGGTTTTTTTCTTCTTTCAAATTCGATTCCATCTTTATCATCTTATACTCGCGAAAAGAATGCTTACATTCGAAGCATCACATATCGGGTAACCTGAGCTTGAATTGTTGCGTCCTTTTGTTCCACGACCTTTTCGTTCTTCTTGACTTTCTTCTTCTAACTCATGAATACGATTTTGAAATTCTACATTTTGATCATATAATACCTCTAATAAACTCTCCTCGGTACCTTTTCTTCCTCTTCTTCCTCACTCTCCGTTTGTTACCTCTGTGACTATCTCGGGTCTGTTATCAATTCTTCACTCACCACACGGATATCTCTAATTTCTTCTTCGTCGCGACATCACATTATCATGGTTAGTGATTAGAGGTATCCCACGGTTCATTCACTCCATTGTTAACATTCTCGTGACCATTCTCAAATACTGCCATAAAACAAGGGTTAATTAAACAAATTAACATATCACATAATATCCATATATTATGACCAACCAACAATTTAAGCTTAGGTAGGACACACTAGCGAAAGATTTACTCATCTCTCCCCTCCTAGTCCTATTCCATGATCTCCGCCAGAGATCATATCCCTAAGCTCTGATACCAAATGTGACGACCCCAAAATAGGTCCATTCAATCCAACCCATTCTGAGTCGCCAAATACATGGTACGAAATACAACTACAACTTTATTACAACAATTGTCGTGCAAAATACAACAACACATATCTTTGTGAGTTTGGATACAAATATATACCAAATGTGACACGTCGTCCCAACCGTGGACAACACCTCGCGATGACACCTTACATAAAGGTATAGTCAAAGACATTTTAAAAACTAAAATCTTTGGGAAGTGCTCAAGAAACCTTCGTGCATGGGAGGCCATGCGTCTAGGTTATGATAGATATCATATGTCGGAGAATTATCCTTGGTTGACTAATAGACCCCAAAGAAAAAGAGAAGATTCTTATCATATTCTTCCCAATGGTGAGTCTTCTCTTGATTTATCATTATCTCCACTATCTCAAATTGAGAATTATACTTCAAACAAACACCAAGATTATATAGGTAGTGCTCGTATATATATACTCGGTGAGTGGATGAAAGACATCCTCATCTTATGATGATATGTGGTTGTATGTCATTAGACATCTTGTATGATAGTGACAAAACACCCTTCCAACGTTGGGTTAGCTTTCACCCTATTAGATTCACCAAATATAACTACTAAACGATGACCACCGATTATTCCCCTGTTATTCCCCCTTGACCCGGCTACACTCTTATTACACGAAAGGAATTGTAAAGCAAAAGGGTGAGCACAACTAGCTTCGATAAAGAATATCATGACTAAAGATAATTAAATTATCAATAGCCTCCATCGATAATAAATCGGAGATTTAGAACATATGGTAGATGATAAAACTTCAACCATAGTTGCGCGGTGAACGAAGCGATCCATTATAAGAGTCGAATAGTATAAAGTCTATTATCTTCTCCGTGTTAAAAATCCATCAACAATGTTTTATCCTCGTAACATCAATCAACAATTACGGTCCACAATCATATGAATAACTCATAATCATAATTGTTGTTCTAAATTCCTCTTCTCATCCGGGACGAAGATAATTTTCATCACCTATCTTTACGAAACATCAAAGATCATGGTTACACCAAATCACATTTCTTGTTCATAATCATACTAATAATTTCATCTTTTACAACTAATAGATATTCATTTTTATCACCAATTGGTCATGTTTCATCTCAACACATGTTCATCTTTGCACTCATCTTGGCAGATATTCAACAACATGTCATCTTTTGACTACTGACAAAGATATTCATCAATAATTCATCTTTGCACTACGGGCGAAGATATTCATCTTTTCTTTCTGACCAAAGATATTCTCTCGTGATTCGTATTTGCATTTATAGGCCAAATATATTATTATCTCAAAGAAATATATAATCATTTCGAATTTATATAAACAATAATTATAACCATGTTGATCATTTCACCTTTGCACTTAAAGCTAAGATATTCAATTATATATTCAATGGTCATGATCATACCGGTCAACAATTCAACTTTTCCTTCTCTTGGCCAAAAGAGAACCCATAGTCATGATCATACAAAAAAATCTACCCATTTTTACACTCAAGTCGAAGAAATATCATCATTAGGGTTATAAAAATGTTATATATGATAATAAAATCAATATAATCAAAACATCTAGATTTAATCTCAAGAGTAATATTCATAAATCAACTATAATTTGGTTAGAAAAAGAAACTAATTTTATCGTGAATAGTAACTCGTGAATAGTAACTTTCATGAATAGTAACTTTCGTGAAAAAATAAAGAAATTCCACAAAAAATCCATACCAATATTTACGTATAATGATATTGAAAGAATAATATTTCTTAAGCTTATAAACAATTTATTTTAATTGTTTACACTTTACTAAATAATGCATTTAATCATTTTAAAATGCCAAACTCATAAGATTTCATCACCAATAACCAAAACCCTCATCAAAAATCTGCATATACCTCATATAGGATTCTCAAGCCATAAAATCTTATTTTCCAATTTTCTTATTTCACACGACATATTTAATTCATTTACTCATAACTAGTCCATTTTCATGAAAAATACCAAATCAGTTCCAAAAATATTTCTTTTCTGAGATTTAGCATAATATAGTCTCATATTGAACATATATTTTTCTCAGAATTTTTAAAATTCATTTACTATTTTTCATATGGCCAAAACCGCCGAATATTAAAACATTTATCATAAATTGTACTTTTATCCAAAAATTCTAAAATTTATAGAATATACCCATGTTATATATATGTACTCCCAATAAAAATTTCATCAATTTTGGAGTTAACCACAAGGAGTTATAAGCGGTTACTTTTAAAATAGTTTTTTCCCGTAAAATTCATAACTCTTAATCTATACATCCAAAAATCACCATTTTTGGACACAATCAACAAAACTCATCAAATTATCATTTCAAATTTTTCCAGAATTTTTGAAGGTCTGAAAAGTTTCTGAAACATGAAAAATATAACAACCCTTAAAATCCTTACCTCGAAAAAAGCGGTATTTACATTTGGAATAACGTTGAACAAACTTGCACCGTATAGCAACACTCAAGATACAAGAATACACTTGATAATATAGAGAGAAATAGAGAAAACTTGGGTTTACGGTGTGATTTTCAATTCTAACTTAAGCTTATTTATAGGAAAATCTTTAGAAACATGAAGGAGACTAAAATAATAAAATATTATTTTTTTTCTACACACCAACCATCCAAGACCAGCCATCCAAGCATGCCAATTACGAAAAAAATATAGCAGACCCACATGTTATTAACACCAACCAAAGTGGGTCCCACCATATAATTTAATAAAATCATTTTATTTTACGAAACTTCAATAATTCATAAAAAATAGCCCGTTTATCGGAAAAAATTGAAACTCGCATGACTTTCCATGGGAAATTCCATTCTCTACAACTTTGCGAGAAGAAAATTTTTCCAAATTCCAAACAAATTGACCAAAATCAACAAGCGGCGATTTTACGATACATAATCAATTTTGGTCGAGAATTGTGTCCACAGACACCCAAAACATATGTTAAATATTTAATGCCACAAAAATACTCTTCCTCCTCATATACTCATATATCCCACATTCATTGTAAAAAATATTACCGTTAATATATTATTAAAATAATATATTTAAATGAATTATTTTATCGAAAAAAATAAAATATTAATTTTCAATAGTTGTCACATTAAAATTTTCTCCATCTATATCCACAATAAATATTTTCTTTATCATAATAATCAATAATTAATTATTCACAAATAATTTCTGACTCACATGATCTTGTGAACGGTAGTTCCGGGATAGAGGGCTTTCGATAAGGATTTCTCCTTTCTTGGCGCTTGATTAGGTGACGAAACCTCTCCTTGACGGAAACTTTCTAGACATTGCCAATAATGTTATCGATAATATTATTCAAATAATTTGAATTATTGATCGATAATAGAAAATTGTCATGCGATGACAATTATTGAAACAATAATAATATATAATATCAACGCAAATTATTGAATCAATAAAATAAAATATTGAGCGATAATTACTGTAACAATTATTGAGTAGTGCCTTAACTACGTAAAAATCAATAATTCAAAATATCATGTAATCTGGTAATATCTTCTTTGTGCGACATTTTTTATTACTTTATTTTACAATAAGGGTATTCCAACGATGTTAGCTTGATGATTGATTCTGTAGTTATTTATAAAAACTTAATTTTGTCGTTTTCTTCATCCGAAGCGATTTATTACATTATGGGGCCCACAAATGGTCACTTGTGGCAGTGATACGAATATTCCCGACGGAAAAGAATATTCCACGACGAAATGAATATTCCACGACAATTGAATATTTTATAACCAACTTGCGTATTTTGAAAAATTTCATATATCATCCTTAACTTTAACTTTTATCAATTTAACCATTTTGAATTGTAATTATAAGAAAAATTGAATACTTTTATTTCATAAAATTGAGGTCTTACAATCTCCCCTCCTTATGAAATTTAGTCCCCAAAATTTACGTGCACAGTATTTCGAAAAGTTGAGAATACCTTGCTTTTCATTTCGATTTTATTTCTGGGTCATCATGATTTCTCCGTTCTTTCCTCCGTGATAACTTCATTTGGGTTCCTCATTTGTTGGGAAGTCACGACCTCCTCCATCCTGAAGTACCCGGCTTTGACTTATCTGGGCGACATTTGGCGTCATCACTTCTGGTTGGAATATATTTTTTATAGGGCATATTCCTCCTTCAATTGCCTCGTTGTACTCGATTCATGATCTGAATCATCAATCTTGATCCATATCGAATTCGGGTTGACCACTGTGTCGAGGTAATTCAAAACTTCGATGTTGGATTCTCCCAATTGCTTTCCAAAAGAAAATTCATATCATCTATTTTAGCCTTCTTAGATCGGACATCTCTTTCCACAATATCCACGTGTCGTGTGGCTTTTACCCATACATCACTCATTCTTACTTCGTTCGGTTTTTTCTTCTTTCAAATTTCAGATTCCATCTTTATCATCTTATACTCTGCCGAAAGAATGCTTACATTCAAGCATCACATATCGGGTAACACAAGCTTGAATTGTTGCGTCCTTTTTGTTCCACGCACCTTTGTCTTCGTTCTTGACTTTCTTTCTTCTAACTCATGAATACGATTTTGAAATTCTACATTTTGATCATATAATACCTCTAATAAACTCTCCTCGGTACCTTTTTCTTCCTCTTCTTCCTCACTCTCAGCTGTTACCTCTGTGACTATCTCGGGTGCAACTATCAATTCTTCACTCACCACATGGATATCTCTAATTCCTTCTTCGTCTGACATCACATTATCATGGTTAGTGATTAGAGGTATCCCCACGGTTTCATTCACTCCATTGTTAACATTCTCAGCAGCCATTCTCAAATACTGCCATAAAACAAGGGTTAATTAAACAAATTAACATATCACATAATATCCATATATTATGACCAACCAACAATTTAAGCTTAGGTAGGACACCTTGGCGAAAGATTTACTCATCTCTCCCCTCCTAGTCCTGTTCACGATCTCATGGGAGATCATATCCTAAGCTCGATACCAAAATGTGATGACCCCAAAATAGGTCCATTCAATCCAACCCGTTTCGAGTCGCCAAATACATGATACGAAATCTGACTACAACTTTATTACAACAATTGTCGTGCAAAATACAACAACACATATCTTGTGAGTTTGGATACAAATATATATCAAATGTGACACGTCCCAACCGTGGACAACACCTCACGATGACACCTTACATAAAGGTATAGTCAAAGGCTATTTTAGAAACTAAAATCTTTGGGAAGTGCTTTCGAGAAAACCTTCGTGCATGGGAGGCCATGCGTCAGGTTATGATAGATATCATATGTCCAGAGAATTATCCTTGGTTGACCTAATAGACCCCAAAGAAAAGCGAGAAGATTCTATCATATTCTTCCCAATGGTGAGTCTTCTCTTGATTTATCATTATCTCCACTATCTCAAATTGAGAATTATACTTCAAACAAACACCAAGATTATATAGGTAGTGCTCAGTATATATACTCGTGAAGTGGATGAGCACATCCACATCTTATGATGATATGTGGTTGTATGTCATTAGACATCTTGTATGATAGTGACAAAACACCCTTCCAACGTTGGGTTACCTTCACCCTATTAGATTCACCAAATATAACTACTAAACGATGACCACCGATTATTCCTGTTACCCCCACTTCGACCCCAATTACACTTTTTATTACACGAAAGGAATGTAAAGCAAAAAGGGTGAGCACAACTAGCTTCGATAAAGAATATCATGACTAAAGATAATTAAATTATCAATAGCCTCCATCAATAATAAATCGGAGATTTAGAACATATGGTAGATGATAAAAATTTCAACCATAGTTGCGGTGAACGAAGCGATCCATTAGAAGAGTCGAATAGTATAAAGTCTATTATCTTCTCCGTGTTAAAAATCCATCAACAATGTTTTATCCTGTAACATCAATCAACAATTACGGTCCACAATCATATGAATAACTCATAATCATAATTGTAGTTCTAAATTCCTCTTCTCATCCGGGACGAAGATAATTTTCATCACCTATCTTTACCTCAAACATCAAAGATCATGGTTACACCAAATCACATTTCTTGTTCATAATCATACTAATAATTTCATCTTTGCACTACTGACCAAAGATATTCATTTATATCACCAAATTGGTCATGTTCATCTCAACACATGTTCATCTTTGCACTTCTTGGCGAAGATATTCAACAACATGTCATCTTTTGCATCTACGACCAAAGATATTCATCAATAATTCATCTTTGCACTTCTGGGCCAAGATATTCATCTTGCAACTTCTGAAAAGATATTCTCGTGATTCATATTTGCATTATAGGCCAAATATATTATTATCTCAAAGAAATATATAATCATTTCGAAATTTATATAAACAATAATTATAACCATGTTGATCATTTCACCTTTGCACTTAAGCTAAAGATATTCATTATATATTCAATGGTCAAGCGATCGTACCAATCAACAATTCAACTTTTCACTTTCTTGGCGAAGAAGAACCCATAGTGATGATCATACAAAAAATCTACCCATTTTTACACTCAAGTCAAAGAGAAATATCATCATTAGGGTTATAAAATGTTATATATGATAATAAAATCAATATAATCAAAATATCTAGATTTAATCTCAAGAGTAATATTCATAAATCAACTATAATTTGGTTAGAAAAAAAAATTAATTTTAGTAACTCATGAATGAATAAGAACTCGTGAATAACTAAGTATCCCAAATATGAAAAAAAGGTAGAAATTCCACAATAAAATCCATACCAATATTTACGTATAATGATATTGAAAGAATAATATTTCTTAAGCTTATAAACAATTTATTTTAATTGTTTACACTTTACTAAATAATGCATTTAATCATTTTAAAATGCCAAACTCATAAGATTTCATCACCAATAACCAAAATCCTCATCAAAAATCTGCATATACCTCATATAGGATTCTCAAGCCATAAAATCTTATTTTCCAATTTTCTTATTTCACACGACATATTTAATTCATTTACTCATAACTAGTCCATTTTCATGAAAAATACCAAATCGGTTCAAAAATATTTCTTTTAAAGATTTAGCATAATATAGTCTCATATTGAACATATATTTTTCTCGAAATTTTTAAAATTCATTTACTATTTTTCATATGGCCAAAACCACTTGAATATTAAAACATTTATCATAAATTGTACTTTTATCCAAAATTCTAAAATTTATAGAATATACCCATATTATATATATGTACTCCCAATAAAAATTTCATCAATTTTGGAGTTAACCACAAGGAGTTATAAGCGGTTACTTTTAAAATAGTCTTTTCCCGTAAAATTCATAACTCTTAATCTATACATCCAAAAATCACCATTTTTGGACACAAACAACAAAACTCATCAAATTATCATTTCAAATTTTTCCGAATTTTTGAAGGTCTGCAAAGTTATTCTGAAACATGAAAAATATAACAACCCTTAAAATCCACTTACCTCGAAAAGAGCGGTATTTACATTTGGAATAACGCAATGAACAAACTTGCTGCAAGTATAAGCGAACACTCAAGATCTGAGAATACACTTGATAATATAGAGAGAAATAGAGAAAAACTTGAGTTTACGGTGTGATTTTCAATTCTAACTTAAGCTTATTTATAGGAAAATCTTTAGAAACGCATGAAGGAGACTAAAATAATAAAATATTATTTTTTTTCTACACACCAACCATCCAAGACCAACCATCCAAGCATGCCAATTACGAAAAAATATAGCATTACATGTTATTAACACCCAAACCAAAGTGGGTCCCACCATATAATTTAATAAAAATCATTTTATTTTACGAAACTTCAATAATTCATAAAAATAGCCCGTTTATCGGAAAATTTGAAACTCGCGATTTTCCATGGGGAAATTCCATTCTCTACAACTTTGCGAAGAAAAATTTTTCCAAATTCCAAACAAAATTGGACAAAATCAACAAACGAAGCGATTTTACGATTACATAATCAATTTTCGATCGAGAATTGTGTCCAATTTACACCAAAACATATGTTAAATATTTAATGCCACAAAAATACTCTTCCTCCTCATATACTCATATATCCCACATTCATTGTAAAAATATTACAGTTAATATATTATTAAAATAATATATTTAAATGAATTATTTTATCGAGAAAAAGATAAAATATTAATTTTCAATAGTTGTCACATTAAAAATTTTCTCCATCTATATCCACAATAAATATTTTCTTTATCATAATAATCAATAATTAATTATTCACAAATAATTTTACTGACTTCATGATCTTGTGAACCGTAGTTCCGGGATAGAGGGGCTTTCGATAAGGATTTCTCCTTACTTGTGGTAGCCTGATTAGGTGACCAAACCTCTCCTTAGAGCGTAACTTTCTAGACATTGCCAATAATGTTATCGATAAATATTATTCAAATAATTTGAATTATTGATCCGATAATAGAAAATATTTGTCGATGACAATTATTGAAACAATAATAATATATAATATCAACGCAGCAATTATTGAATCAATAAAATAAAATATTGAGCGATAATTCTTTGTAAATAATTATTGAGTAGTGCCTTTCTACGTAAGAATCAATAATTCAAAATCTTGTATATCTGGTGTCTTCTTTTGTGCAACAACGCGTATTACTTTATTTTACCAACCGTATTCAATGATTGTTAGCGATAGCGATTACGTGAATTATTTATAAAAACTTAATTTTGTCGTTTTTTTCATCCGAGCGGTTATTACATTATGGGGCCCACAAATGGGCTGCTTGTAGTATTTGCGAATATTCCCACGGAAAGAATATTCCACGACGAAAATGAATATTCCTGACGACAATTGAATATTTTATAACCACTGCGTATTTTGAAAAATTTCATATATCATCCTTAACTTTAACTTTTATCAATTTAACCATTTCTTTGAATTGTAATTATAAGAAAAATTGAATACTTTTATTTCATAAAATTCGGTCTTCTGATCTCCCTCCTTATGAAATTTAGTCCCCAAATTTACGTGCACAGTATTTTGAAAGTTGAGAATACCTTGCTTTTCATTTCGATTTTATTTCACGGGTCATCATGATTTCTCCGTTCTTCACCTCCCGTGATAACTTCATTTGAGTTCCTCGTTTGTTGGGAAGTCACGACAACCTCCATCCTCAAGTACCCGGCTTTGACTTATCTGGGCGACGTTTGGCGTCATCACTACTGAATTGGAATATATTTTTTATAGGGCATATTCCTCCTTCAACCGCCTCGTTGTACTCTGATTCATGATCTGAATCATCAATCTTGATCCATATCGAATTCAGTTGACCACTCTGTCTGCAGGTAATTCAAAACTTCGATGTTGGATTCTCCCGATTGCTTTCCAAAAGAAATTCATATCATCTATTTTAGCCTTCTTAGATCGGACATCTCTTTCCACAATATCCACGTGTCGTGTGGCTTTTACCCATACATCACTCATTCTTACTCGTTCGTTGATTTTCTTCTTTTCATTTCAGATTCCATCTTTATCATCTTATACTCTGCGAAAGAATGCTTCATTCAAGCATCACATATCGGGTAACCTGAAGCTTGAATTGTTGCGTCCTTTTGTTCCACGACCGCATCACCGTCGTTCTTGACTCTTCTTCTAACTCATGAATCGATTTTGAAATTCTACATTTTGATCATATAATACCTCTAATAAACTCTCCTCGGTACCTTTTCTTCCTCTTCTTCCTCACTCTCACCGTTACCTCCTGTGGTATCTCTAAGATGCATTATCGATTCTTCACTCACCACATGGATATCTCTAATTCCTTCTTCGTCGACATCACATTATCATGGTTAGTGATTAGAGGTATCCCCACGGTTTCATTCACTCCATTGTTAACATTCTCAAAGACCTATTCTCAAATCTTGCCGCCAAAAAAGGGTTAATTAAACAAATTAACATATCACATAATATCCATATATTATGACGACCAACAATTTAAGCTTAGGTAGGACACACTTTAGCGAAAGATTTACTCATCTCTCCCTCTAGTCTATTCCATGATCTCCGCCAGAGATCATATCCTAAGCTACGATACCAAATGTGACGACCCCAAAATAGGTCCATTCAATCCAACCCATTCTCGAATTCGCCAAATACATGATGCGAATCTGACTACAACTTTATTACAACAATTGTCGTGCAAAAAATACAACAACACATATCTTTGTGAGTTTGGATACAAATATATACCAAATGTGACACGTCCCAACCGTGGACAACACCTCACAGATGACACCTTACATAAAGGTATAGTCAAAGACATTTTTAAAACTAAAATCTTTGGGAAGTGCTCAAGAAACCTTCGTGCGTGGGAGGCCATGCGTCAGGGTTATGATAGATATCATATGTCCGGAGAATTATCCTTGGTTGACTAATAGACCCCAAAAGAAAAGCGAGAAGATTCTTGTCATATTCTTCCCAATGGTGAGTCTTCTCTTGATTTATCATTATCTCCACTTATCTCAAATTGAGAATTATACTTCAAACAAACACCAAGATTATATAGGTAGTGCTTTCGTATATATACTCGTGAGTGGATGAGCACATCCACTGTCTTATGATGATATGTGGTTGTATGTCATTAGACATCTTGTATGATAGTGACAAAACACCCTTCCAACGTTGGGTTCGCTTCACTTTATTAGATTCACCAAATATAACTACTAAACGATGACCACCGCTTCTATTCCCTGCTACTTACCCCATTTCTCCACCCATTACACTTTTATTACACGAAAGGAATTGTAAAGCAAAAGGGTGAGCCTGAACTAGCTTCGATAAAAGAATATCATGACTAAAGATAATTAAATTATCAATAGCCTCCATCATAATAAATCGGAGATTTAGAACATATGGTAGATGATAAAAATTTCAACCATAGTTGCGGTGAACGAAGCGATCCATTAGAAGAGTCGAATAGACTATAAAGTCTATTATCTTCTCCATGTTAAAAATCCATCAACAATGTTTTATCCTGTAACATCAATCAACAATTACGGTCCACAATCATATGAATAACTTTCATAATCATAATTGTAGTTCTAAATTCCTCTTCTCATCCGGAATGAAGATAATTTTCATCACCTATCTTTACTCAAACATCAAAGATCATGGTTACACCAAATCACATTTCTTGTTCATAATCATACTAATAATTTCATCTTTGCACTACTGGCCGAAGATATTCATTTTATCACCAGGTTGGTCATGTTCATCTCAACACATGTTCATCTTTGCACTTCTGGCCAAAGATATTCAATAACATGTCATCTTCTTTGCTGACTACTGACCAAAGATATTCATCAATAATTCATCTTTGCACTCTCACAGCCAAAGATATTCATCTTTTTACACTTCTGAGGCCAAAGATATTCCTCGCCATTCATATTTGCACTATATAGGCGAATATATTATTATCTCAAAGAAATATATAATCATTTCGAATTTATATAAACAATAATTATAACCATGTTGATCATTTCACCTTTGCACTTAAGCTAAAGATATTCAATTATATATTCATGGTAATGATCATACAACCAACAATTCAACTTTTCACTTGGCGAAAGAGAACCCATAGTCGTGATCATACCAAAATCTACCCATTTTTACACTCAAGTCGAGAAATATCATCATTAGGGGTTATAAAATGTTATATATGATAGTAAAATCAATATAATCAAAACATCTAGATTTAATCTCAAGAGTAATATTCATAAATCAACTATAATTTGGTTAGAAAAAGAAACTAATTTTGTCGTGAATAGTAACTCGTGAATAGTAACCCCGACATGAAAAAGGTAGAAATTCCACAATAAAATCCATACCAATATTTCTGTATAATGATATTGAAAGAATAATATTTCTTAAGCTTATAAACAATTTATTTTAATTGTTTACACTTTACTAAATAATGCATTTAATCATTTTAAAATGCCAAACTCATAAGATTTCATCACCAATAACCAAAACCCTCATCAAAAATCTGCATATACCTCATATAGGATTCTCAAGCCATAAAATCTTATTTTCCAATTTTCTTATTTCACACGACATATTTAATTCATTTACTCATAACTAGTCCATTTTCATGAAAAATACCAAATCAGGTTCAAAAATATTTCTTTTAAAGATTTAGCATAATATAGTCTCATATTGAACATATATTTTTCTCGAAATTTTTAAAATTCATTTACTATTTTTCATATGGCCAAAACCATAGAATATTAAAACATTTATCATAAATTGTACTTTTATCCAAAAATTCTAAAATTTATAGAATATACCCATATTATATATATGTACTCCCAATAAAATTTCATCAATTTTGGAGTTAACCACAAGGAGTTATAAGCGGTTACTTTTAAAATAGTCTTTTCCCATAAAATTCATAACTCTTAATCTATACATCCAAAAATCACCATTTTTGGACACAAACAACAAAACTCATCAAATTATCATTTCAAATTTTTCCGAAATTTTTGAAGGTCTGCAGTTACTGAAACATGAAAAATATAACAACCCTTAAAATCCCTTACCTCAAAAAGAGCGATATTTACATTTGGAATAACGTTGAACAAACTTGCAATAGTATAGCAACACTCAAGATACAAGAATACACTTGATAATATAGAGAGAAATAGAGAAAACTTGGGTTTACGGTGTGATTTTCAATTCTAACTTAAGCTTATTTATAGGAAAATCTTTAGAGCATGAAGGAGACTAAAATAATAAAATATTATTTTTTTTTCTACACACCAACCATCCAAGACCACCCATCCAAGCATGCCAATTACGAAAAAATATAGCGACCCACATGTTATTAACACCGACCAAAGTGGGTCCCACCATATAATTTAATAAAAATCATTTTATTTTACGAAACTTCAATAATTCATAAAAAATAGCCCGTTTATCGGAAAAATTGAAACTCGCGACTTTCCATGGGAAATTCCATTCTCTACAACTTTGCGAGAAGAAAATTTTTCCAAATTCCAAACAAAATTGACCAAAAATCAACAAACGAAGCGATTTTCTGATATAATCAATTTTCGATTCGAGAATTGTGTCCACCGACACACCAAAACATATGTTAAATATTTAATGCCACAAAAATACTCTTCCTCCTCATATACTCATATATCCCACATTCATTGTAAAAATATTACTGTTAATATATTATTAAAATAATATATTTAAATGAATTATTTTATCAGAAAAAGATAAAATATTAATTTTCAATAGTTGTCACATTAAAAATTTTCTCCATCTATATCCACAATAAATATTTTCTTTATCATAATAATCAATAATTAATTATTCACAAATAATTTTACAGAGACTCACAAGATCTTGTAACCGTGCCGCTCCTCCGGGATAGAGGGCTTTCGATAAGGATTTCTCCTTCTTGCGGCATGATTAGGTGACGAACCTCTCCTTAGATGAGAACTTTCTAGACATTGCCAATAATGTTATCGATAATATTATTCAAATAATTTGAATTATTGATCGATAATAGAAAATCTTGTCTTGATGACAATTATTGAAACAATAATAATATATAATATCAACGCAGCAATTATTGAATCAATAAAATAAAATATTGAACAGTAATTACTGTAACAATTATTGAGTAGTGCCTTCTTACGTAAGAATCAATAATTCAAAAATCATTGTGTATCTGAGTATCTTCTTTGTGCAACAACGCGTTATTACTTTATTTTACCAACCGGGTTCCAACAATGTTAATTGATAACGATTATTCTGTGAATTATTTATAAAAACTTAATTTTATCGTTTTCTTCATCCAAATGCTTATTACATTATGGGGCCCCTGAAATGGTCAAGGCAATTGTCGATGCGAATATTCCACACGAAAGAATATTCCACGACCAAATGAATATTCCCTGACAATTGAATATTTTATAACCACTTGCGTATTTTGAAAAATTTCATATATCATCCTTAACTTTAACTTTTATCAATTTAACCATTTACTGAATTGTAATTATAAGAAAAATTGAATACTTTTATTTCATAAAATTCGGAATCTTACAACTATCACTTTAGAGTTAAAACTTTAAATCTCTCTCATTTCTCCAATTTAAGAGCACCACAATCGCAACCTAGCCTCCTCATCCCAAAAAATATGGGTATTATCACTACTTCCCTTCAGTTTTTACGAAATCAATTTCCTCTCTGACAACACCATGAGAACAATAGCGTTCGAGGTTTATTACTAATTTAAGAACAAACAAGAACATATCTAACCCACGCCATCCTACCTTATGTTATTCATGCTAAAAGTCTTCAAAATCTAGAAATGTCACAACATTGTTTCATTCCTTTCTTGTTTAAGATACACACTACTGTTTCAACATTTTAATCACCAACTACACCCAATTTAAATGAAAGAGAAAAATTCAAAACACCTCCAGCTCTCAAAAGGAATCATCTAAGAAATAAGGGCAAAAAGCCCTGGATATTTTTCTTTCAAGTTCTTAGTTTATAGGAAAAGGATTAATGTTTCTAAACAAACAACATATAAAATCAGCAAACAAATTATAGAACCAACTATACTCGAATTAAATATAAGAAAATTCAAAACATATCCGAGAGTTATCTAAGGAAAGGATGTAGCTTTTGTTCCTCTCACCCTCAATTCATTTTTTTTTATTCAATAATGATAAGGTGAAAAAGGCCTAATTTTTTCTTTGGGCTATAAGCTTACATTGTTTATGTAACAAGTAGCACGCCAAAGCTCCAAAATAGATTTCCTAATAAAATTTATGAGAATGTGTTTAGCATTGTACATCATCAGATTTGATTTCAAGTCTACTGCAGACAGAGTAGATCCAACACCAAAGTGCAGTCCTCGTGCAATAACCTTGTGGAAAGAAATAAGAAAATATTTTTTTATTAAAAAAGATGTCCTCTAAGCTCCCTCTCTAAGTACATTCAGGTGTTCTGCTTGCAGGCTATCTCATGCAGTAAACAGAAACAAGAGAAGTAACAGATGACAAAAGGCCTTTTTTCATTAGATATTTGATCTTAGCACAAACAACAATATCAAACGAAAAGAGAGAGACTCTAACAGGAGTCTTCTCTTCGTAAACAAACTTTTTTTGAGCCAAAAACTATCCCAAACATCCCAATCCCATCACTCTTATAAGCCATAATTAAACCTATAACAAAATTTCCAAATGCACTATTCTAACAAGTACAAAAATAATCATAAATAGTTTTAAAAAGTCGATCCAGACCAATAAATCCCAAATATATTTGACGCTTTAGGGAGTTCAAAATTTTTCAATATATTTGACGTTTACAAATTTCTAGAAAGCATTAATTACTATTTTTCCTCTATTGCCCTCAAATATATTCTTTCATAATTTCTCTCTTTCATTTATCTAGGCAACTTTAAACATATTTCCTTAATTCATGCAAGGATAATTGTGACAATTCATATTAATCTTAATGACAGAATTGGAGCAATAAATGACTTTCTTAATAAGTGTGAAACACTCTAAAACGTCACTTATTTAAGAATGGAGGGAGTATTAACTAAATATATCCCCGAAAATATCTTTGAAACCTGCGCCTGAATACTTATTAGTTCTGGTTATGAGCTGCATCAACTACCCACATATGAGAAGAACCCAGTCCTAATGAGGTTGTCATCTGGTCTGTTGTCTGCATATACCTTTGATAAAGTCTTGGATCCAACTGTGCGATCCTTGTATTTTAAATTTTAAATTGGACTAAATTTTAGGTGCGCAATAAGCATTTACTATTAAATTTTAAAATTGAAACATTAATATCCAATGTATCCAAGGCAAATGGTCAATGTTCTAAAAGACGCTAGGCGGGAGGCGGGAGGCCGAGGGGGGCCTAGGCAGGATTTTTTATTTAAAGCCAATTTTAATATTTTATCTTACATTTATCCAATCAAAACAATAATATAAAGAAAAACAATCTATAATAAAGATAATAAAAGCCTTTGTTTAAAGTCCAAACACATATCCATATTGCTAATGTCAAAGTTCAAACACAAACATGCAATTGTTCAAAGTTCAAACATATTTTTAACGTATTCGTTTTATTCATAAACAAGATTGTTATTAAAAAATAAAATTTAAAATTTCAAGAATTTAATTCAATATTAAAACTTAAGAAACTAAAAATAAATTTAAGAATTATATTGAATTAAACTAAATATTACAAATATATCATTTATATAATTTGAAGTTGGTACAAGTTCAAAAAATTGCAACTATAATAAAATTATCCATTTTAACTTGATATTGTTCACTTCTTGTTGTGATTTGATATGTTACAACATGTATTATGATTATGGTAAATCATTAGAAAAATAAATATATCAAGATCTGGTTTTGGTAGTTATTAAAATAAAAAAAATATCTCCGCCTAGACCCCACCTAGGCCCCGCCTAATTTTCTGGAGGAATTTTTTTACCGCCTTGGGCCTAGCGCCTAGACGGGAATTTTTAGAACACTGCAAATGGTACTCTCATAACAGGGATATAGAGGGACAGAAAGTGCACAAGTGCACTTGTACTCTCAGCACAAGTGCACAACCCCTAAAAAGTTAGTTCAATGGTAAGAAATTGCATACACATAATTATATTTTTAAAAAATAAAAATAAAAATCAAACAGAGGAATAAATGTAGCAAAACAAAAAAGAAAGGTTTTTATTTAATTGGTACCTATGGGAAGAAGTGACGGAAAAATCAACCCAACCATTGATTTGTCCTTCCCACTTAAGAATCCGACCATCGGCGACTCCGGTGTAGGGCCCTTCGCCTTTGGGATCGAAAGCCAGACTCTCCGGTCCGACAGCTCCGGTGACATGGATGATTTGAGAAGCGTGGAGCTGGTCATCGGCCCCAGGTACAGGCAGTGGTGTGAGCAAATGGGTCGAATTGAAAGCTAAGATGATTGAAAAAATTGCAAGTAGTATTGCAGTCAAGATGAGCTTCGATTTCATCTCTCCTCTCTAATAAGAGAGTACTGCTCTTTATGCAGTACCTTCTATATCAGCCAATCATGTTACTAGATATTTCTATTCTTAACAAAAATACATATGCTCCAATAACAACATATTGCAAATTCAATCTGATCATTTTTTCGGATACTAATGACTTATAGGAGGAATTTTAAGATTTTGATGAATATGTTGATTTTTGTCGCTGAGAGGAGGGACGATTGAAGGAGATAGGGTGCGATTGAAGGAGATAGGGCTCGACTGAATGTATTTTCTATTCTGAGGGAGTGACAATTGAGGGAGAGGGCGGGCGTGAAAATAATGGAGGGCCATTTTTTCAAATAATTTCATTTTGGATTATACTCCTATAGTGACGATATTTCCGATCCTATAGCGACGATGCTACGGTCGCCATATATTTTCAGTACTAATAAATTGGCGCCAGACTTCCTGCCTAATCTATACTAACCAGGTATAAATCATCGGATTATACCTCTATAGCGACGGTATTTTAACACTTATAGCGATAGTACTACGGTCGCCTTATTTTTTTAGTACCATTAAATTAGTGTCAGCCTTCCCGCCTAATCTATACCGACGGGATATAAATACCCGTCGGCTTATAAGTCATATGGCGACAGGTTTTATCACTGGTCACCATATTTCGTTGCCGTATCGCCTTTTTCTTGTAGTATAAGTGTAAGAAACATTTAGTGTTGAGGTAGGTTCAAAGAGAGAAGGAAAAAATGCAGAAACTGAACTGGTAAAACCAACGCCAGTCTTTTAAAAAGACTCAATCAGAGACTAAAATTGCAAGTTCTTCTGTTTCAATTCCATGTTAAAGCTACTTTAAAAACAACAGTAGATCAAACAATTTAGCAGCTAATGATATTAAGACCAACAGAATAATGTCACCTCTTGACAAGCCCGCTCAATTGTTTTGCATTCTGAATTGCAATGTCCTTTGGAGTCATATTCGACAAGCTGAACAAAAGAAAAATGGAAGTGTGAATTCAAGAACAGATATTGTACCTAAATTGAGCATCAAAAAAGCATTAAAGATTTCTAATAAGAAAACCTACGATGCAACACATCCTCATTTTAAATAACATATTTTCAGGACTTACCTATTACATCGGCATATTAATTATCACTCACTCTTTTTTTTTGGGATAAGTTCTCTCAACTAGCTTTGAAGAATAATTATTCTTAATCATAAATACCCATTCCAAATCATTCAACGAGGTTAAAGAAACAAAAACCCGAATACATCATTCTTACCTCCGATCTATCTCCTTGTTCAACAATATCAATTTTAAGGATCCAGTCAGCTTCTTGCTTCTTCAAATTACATTCTCCGAAATTTCAATGATTTCATACTCTGAAATCTGATCACAAAATTAACATAACAAATATATCCCAATCAAACACCCCTATATATAAACATATAGACAATACTAATACTACCCAGTAGGTGAAATTGAAAACTATACAAGTCACAGTCAATACCAACAAAATAAACAATTACCAATCACTCAATTACATAGATTGGAAATAAACCCAACACATAATACTGTGCAAAATACATATAAACAGTAAACTCAGTTCTTAAATTCGCATATTTGGGAACTTGGGGAAAAAACCAGTTGAAAAAGATTACCTTTTGGGGAGAGATCTGAGCTTGTTTATTCTGGACTTGTTGGTATAACTGATGTGCAAGTTTTTCACAGACACCACATTTTATATAAGGGATATCTTCTTTTCTAGCTACCCCAACTGGCTTCTTCGAACAATAAGAGATGGGTACCCATGAAAATGCAAGCAATAAACATAAAATTAACACAAATGTTCTCGCCATTAGCGTGTCCCTCTCGATTTCCCAGAGGATTGGTTGGAGGTATAGTGGTGTCGAAACACTCTGTAATGTCTTGCAGAGAATGTTTGATCAATTAAATCTTTTTGATAGAATTACCGGTTGGAGGAGGGGGGCCTATACGATGTAACGACGTCGTTGTGTTGGTTTGAATAAATTGATACGTGTTTTTATAATTCTGATTGGCTACTTCAGAGGTTTCGTGTAATGGTCCCACTTGTTTAAGCCAATAGGAAGAAAATACACTCGTCATAAAAATATTGACGCCATGGGGCCACACAGCTACGCCCCCCACCCTGCCCTTGTTATTTGATCCAAAGTGCATCAGCTCCAACTGTTTGGAGTGCTTCTTCCTATTGGAGGGTTAAGGTGTGTTGTCTATTTGTCTCTCTTTTTTGCTGCTTTTACTTTTTCCTGTCAAATTTGTAAATGGAGTGTCAAGTATGTATATCCACAAAAAGAGCCCCATTTTCCATTTAATTTTGTTTCAAAAAAAGAGCCTCATTTCTATTGATTATAGTATAATATAACACAATATTCTCAAGTTTATCATCATAATTTTATTATCATGTCACCACTACTCTAAGCATTCAGTTTATCATAGAACAGAAATCTATAATTTTGTAATATTGTAAATGGGACTCCTTTTGTGGAATTATCAAAATCAAATTATTAAAGTCACCACTACTTGTCTAACCTGACTTCATAAATGTGTGTGTCGATATATTTAATTATTGCTCACAAGAAAGGAAAAAAAGGAATAAGAGAGGGATGAAATAAAAGAGTTGTGAAAGCATGTGTTTTGGTAAGTTGTCACATAACAATGAAGAGTAAAGAGAGGACTTCAATCCATGAAATAAATAAAGTTAGAGTAATGCTAGGGGTCTCAACCTTTTGTTCTCAAATGGGTCTCAAATGACATGGCATTGCCATAATTTATGACATAGCCAATCACATAAGACCTACCCAACCAATGTTATGGTATCATTTGAGACACTTTTTTTTGACCAAAAATTTAAGACCGCTAGCATCACTCGTAAAGTTATTCCCCGTAGATACGACTTGTGGGTATTGAACAAGTTTAGCACTCAAAAAATAAACAATATCAATATTATGTTAAAGCAAGTAATTTTGTCAAATACCAAACTGGTAGCTACTGAAGTTTATCGATCATTATTTTCCAAAGAGAGAAGTTCATTTACCATTCTCAATGGAATGATGAGGAGTCAACTGTCATGAGTATCATATGTCAAATGAGTTAAATCTGCCTTGACCCAGCGTTCCCAAAAAAACATACATCAATGAGCTAATATCAGGTTGACTTTCAAAAACTGTACTGTCAAAAACATTCACTAACAGGAGTTCATATGGTCTAGAATAATTACCTGCAATCACAGAGACCTTATTAACTGCGTATGCCGTTAGTCAAATTATCCACCAGCTCATACATTCAGCTTAGGTGGATGTGTACAAGTCATGCATACATAACATGTCAACTAAGAGCAGTGGCATATTTCCCAGTAACAAGACTCCAAAGTCACATATCCATGGACCTCAAATAATCATGTATCTCAATAAAATTTTGTTGCACTGCATTTCCAGCTGTTAGAGAATCCACAGAAGTACTACTAAAATATCCATATTCTCGAGGAGGGAAAAATGCACAAATGTTGTTACAACTTCAGCACAATAACTGTTTTTAATCAAGTAATCAAAATATGAAGAGGAAGAGAAAATAGTTTAAAGCAAAACATAGACGACAAAACTTATGTAACAAGGCAGTGAGATGAAACTTTAATGCTTGTAAAAAAACAAACCCGCAATAAGATAATGGTTGTGAACTTGTTTGGGCTTTGAGTAGGGGAACATGAAGCCAGGGAACCTGTATTAGTAATGATCAAACTAGTTTAAATATTGCATCTTAGAGCTCATGATATATGAGGCTCTCATTTTTTTACCTTGTAGTTTATCACACTTCACTGATCCAGCATGCAGAAAGCTTCAATGAGGCCAAACATTCAATTGGGCATAAGAAAATATGTTCATTGTGAGCCCCATGGTTACATATGGAAATTGCTTCAAGTTAGGAACTTCTAGGCAGTCAATAATCCAAAAATTAGAAACTAGTCACCAACACAAATGTTACCTTACATCCGAAAGACGAAATCACCAATAGTCTTGGCATGAGCACACACCATTTTGAAAATGGTGGAAGCGGGTAATGTCACGAACAACTATCTCCTGATTAGTGATGTCTGATATGAGCTTCATATATTCATGACAATCTTCACATGTGCGAACATTCTTAAAGATTCTAATTGTTTTATTTGGGATGCTGTTTATCAAGGCAAATGCTACAGCCAATCTTTCACTATGATTATCGTGACTATCCGTTTTCTCTCTGTCAGTTACATTATGCAGTTACACCCTCTACATTAGGCATGTAGCCTACAGAACTAAGTTTGTCTCTTAGCTCCCCCAACTTTTGATAGACTTCCCAAATCCTTGGATGTGAAGCATCTTGAGACCTGAAAACGTGTATCTGAGCATCAACTTCAACCCAGCTACATCCGGTTTCCTTTTTAACACCTCGACCGGACATTAATGCCCTAACCTGAGAGGAATCATCCCACATCCCATTGCCTGCAAAAATATTGGATAATGATATATAGTTTGAGTCTATATCAGGTTTCATCTGAAAGAGTTTCTCTGCAGTTCTTTCACCAAGTTCTGCATTTCTGTGAACCTTACAAACACCGAGGACAGACTCCCAAATCAAAGCATTAGGAGTTAGATTCATCTGCTCAATGAAACTTTCAACCTCATCAAGTTTGCCTGCCCGACCAAGAATATCGACCATGCACGCATAATGCTCAATCGAAGGTGTAAGCCCATAAACTTCAGTCATAGAGTAGAAATGCTTCTTCCCTTCTTCAACCAAGTCCGTATGTCTGCACGCAGAAAGAATGCCTAAGAAAGTGACCCCATCAGGCGAGACACATTCATCTAACATATTCTTAAAAGCCTCAAGAGCTTTTTCTCTCTGCCCATGCCGTGAGTATTCACAAATGATTGTGTTCCATGACACCGTATCATGAAAGTCCATACCTTTAAAGATAATCTCAGCCTCATCAATGCACCCACATTTTCCATACATATCAACAATTGCACTAGCAACAACTATATCATCAAAATTCCCAGACTTGATTGCCAATGAATGCAACTGTCGTCCGTTAACAAGACTCGCTATCCCGGAACATCCCCTCAAACAGCTGGCAACTGTAAATTCATTTGGCTTAAGACCTTCCTTAAGCATCTGATTGAAGTACTGAATAGACTTCTCCCCTTGACTATTCTGTGCATAACATGTAATTACTGCGTTCCAAGTGCAGAGGTCCTTCTCATACAATTTATTAAATATCACTTCTACATCTTCCATACACCTGCACTTGGCATACATGTCAATAAGAGTGGTTCCTATGTAGTTATCACCGTCGAGGCTGTCTTTAACAATATGTGCGTGTACCTGCTACCCAAAGTTGATATCTGAGAGGATGGTACATAACCTTAGAGTGCTGGCATAGGTGGACGTGTTGGGCGTGAAACCTTCCACAAGCATCTGCTTGAAGATTGTAGTCCCTGGATCACAAGTTTCCTTGTCACGGAATCCAGACAAAAGGCTATTCCATGATATGACATCCCAATGACTCATTGCGTTGAAAACTTGGTAACCATCACGAAAAGATTCAAGCCCCATGTACATTGTGATTAATGCATTGCTGACCACATTATCAGATTCAAAACCATATTTGTATACACAAGCATGGATACTTTTACAATACAGTGGGCCACCCAGATTTGTGGCGGCATTAACAAGACTAGCCAGGGTAAACTGGTTAGGTGTCAAACCAGCATGCTTCATCGAACGGAACAGTACGGCTGCTTCTTGCTTTCTCCCCTGCTGAGCAAGGCAACCAATCATTGCGCTCCATGTCACAATGTCAGGACATTTTATCCTCAAAAATAAGAAAAGTGCATCATCTGCCACCCCACACGGAGTACAAATCCACTAGACTACAACTTAGAAACTCCTCAGGTTCATGCCCAACTTTGATGGCAATAGAATGCAGGAGTTGGCCAGAGCCTAAATCCCCTGTGAGTGCACATCCCTTGAGAACATTGCACAAAGTAAACTTATTAAACTTCATTTCAGTTTCTTTCATGCTGCAAAACAGTCTCAAAATCTCTTCTCCATCACCCAGCTGAGCATATCCATTAAGCAAAGCATTCCACAAAACAGCATTCCGCTTGAGCATGGAATAAAACACTTTTTCTGCACTTTCCATGTCACCACATTTTGCATAAAGATCAACAACAGCAGATCCAACATACATATCTGTAAAGACTCCATCTTTAATCACCTCTGCATGCAATTGTATCCCAAACTCCATATCTGCTTCCATTGAAGCAGCTTTTAAGACAGTAGATAAAGTAAACTCATTTGGCCTAATACCTTCTTTCTGCATCTCACGCAACAAACTAGCAGCATCACAACTATACCCTTCAGCTACAAATCCCGAAATAAGCGCTGTCCAAGACACAACATCTCGCTCAGGCATTTCATCAAGCACTCGACTTGCACATGCTAAACACCGGCACTTGGCATAAAAATTAATCAATGAAACCCACAAATGAGAATCCAAAACTATCCCACTTCTGAAAATCTGACTATGAATTGCCTTTCCCTCCCTTATAGACCGACCTGAAGCACAATTGTGCAGCACCTCTGAAAACCATTTAAGCCACTGTTTTCTATCTAAAACCCCACCTCTCCCGATTCTAGTTGGCAAATTATGGTAATATAATCTTCTGGGTGTTTTTTTCAACCTTAAAGCAGCGCAAGACTTCAGGAAACAAAGGGTTTTTATAACCGTGGAAACCATCAAAAATGGGTAATTGATTTCAGCAGTTCTTTCAAACGAGTCAGCGCAAGACGATGAACAACGAAAAGGGAAAGAAACATAGGGTTTAAATTTGTGCGCTTTTTTCTTCGGTAAGCATCATATGAGAAATGTGATTCTAATGGGTAAAGGAATGACGAAAGAAGTGGTGAAGTTCGCATTCCATTCAAATTAGTCCGATTTTTAAACCCTCGCTTTTGCATGATGAAATCTTTTTACTTTACTTCGTTCGTCTTCTTCGCTTATTTCTCTCTCGCTCGTGTTTTTCTTCGTATATTCTTATTGCCATTTTCGCTTTGGGTTTTGTTGTATAGTCTCTGCTAAGTGTTATTCTTCGTATATTCTGTTAAATCATTTTTCGCTTTTGTTGTATAGTATCTGCTTCGTGTTGTTTCGCTTTTGTTCTTCCGCATCTCTCATTAGTAGTTGTTTTTCTTTTGTTCTACGATTAGTTTTGTTGGTTTTGTTCGTTCGATTTGTTTTGAATGGTCGATAAAATGAAGACGACGAAGAAGAGAAAGAGAATCACAGAGGATGATTACGTAAAGGGCTTGAAGAAGTTTGTTGTGGAGAGGAAAGGGAAGGGGGAGTGTGTTGATCGAATCGAGTAAGAGTGAGCGTGAGGTTGGTGTTGCCACATGTTAGTTACTAACATATATAACCGTTTGGTTACTTCATTAGTATATTTTTTTTCTTTGTTGACTTATGATTTGATTTATGTGTTGGTTACCATTAATATATGTTTTGATTACTAACATATAACCGTGCTTTGTTACTTCATTAGTATATTTTTTATTATCGCTGTTGACTTATGATTTGGATTTATGTGTTGGTTACCATTAAAACATGGTTTGGTTACTATCATATAACTGCTTTGGTTACCACAGTTCATAATGTAGAAGTCTTTTCAAGAGAATGAGAGAGCGACCATGAAGAAGAAAGTAGCAAGCACCAAAAAGCTCAAGTTTCGTAAAGATTTGTACCGCATTTTGATTAGTTCGATTGTCGTTTTCTTGTCCTTCGAATTGTGTTTTGTACTTTGATTTTTGTTGGATATCCATAACCATTTGTTATGGTTAGTGAGTATGTAATGTTTATTGGAGCTTATGTAAATGGAATTACATATTTGATTATATAATCAATTATTTGATATTGTTTGTTGGTTCGTATTAAGTCAGGTCTACGATACATTATTTGAAAGGTGCGGTTGGTAACTAAACATGCATAGAAGGGTAACCATTTTATTTTTTTGTAGTAACCAGATAGTTACAAGCTTGTATCAAGAAATAAATTAAGTGTTAAATCATGTGAGAGTATACATGGGTTGCCTAAAATTAGTTGGATATACATGTTGTTTCTGTTTTGGTTACCATTAAAACATGTTCTGGTTACATTCATATAACTACTTGGTTACTTCTTTACTATGTGTAGTGCAAAGATGAATGATTTCTGAAGAATATCTTTGGCTCGTAATGCAAAGATGACCTGTTGTTGAATATCTTTGGCATGTAGTGCAAAGATGACTTGTTGATGAATATCTTTGGCCTGTAGTGCAAAGATGACTTGTTGATGAATATCTTTGACCCGTAGTGCAAAGATGAATTTATTAGTAGGATTATGAACATGAACTGTGATTTGGTATAACCATGATCTTTGATGTTTCAGGTGATGAAAATTAACTTTGTCTTGGATGAGGAAAGGAATTTAGAACTACAATTACGATTATGAGTTATACACGTGATTGTGGGATGAAATTGTTGATTAATGTTACGAGGATAAAACATTGTTGATAGACTTTTAACATGGAGAAGATAATAGATTTTATGGTCTATTTTACTCTTATAATGGATTTCTCGTTCCGCTGCAACTATGGTTGAAAATTTTTATCATCTACCATATGTTCTAAATCTCTGATTTATTAATGTTGAAGGCTATTGATAATTTATTTATCTTTAGTCATAATATTCTTTACTGAGCTAGTTGTGCTCACCCTTTTGCTTCACAATTCCTTTCAGGTAATACAAGTGTAGCTAGGTCGAGCGGGGGTAACAGGGGAATAAAACAGTGGTCATCATTTAGTAGTTATATTTGTTGAATCAAATAGGGTGAAGCGAACCCAACGTTGGAATTATGTTTTGGTTACTGTTACCTTATGGTTTGGCTACTATTATTGTGCTCTCGATGTGGAATTTTGGTTACTGTTATTTTTATTCTGGTTAATATGTAATTGTTTAGTATACATGGATTGCTTAAATCGGGTTTCATTATATGAAATTTATGTTTTGGTTACCATTAAAACCTATTCTCGTTACTTGTCATACAATTATGTAGTTCTTGTTTTATTATGTTACATTATAGTTATTGTTATTAGTAAGCGGAGATAGTTACAAGCTTTGTATTAGGACAAACATCAATCGTTAAATGTACATGTGAGAGTTTTTATTTATATATATGGTTACTTATAGATCTCATATTAAAATAAAAATAGTTTGAGAGGTGCAGTTGGTATCCAAACATGCATATAAGGGTAACCATTTTAGTTTTTGTTAGTAACCAAATAATTAAAACTTATATCGTAATGCAGGTTATCAAGTGCTTAATGTACATGTGAGGGTTCCCATTTATCTAGCTGATGGATACTTTTAAATTACATAGTTATAAAAGTTATTTGGAAATGGTCTATGCCAGTTGGTAACTAAATATGAATATAGAGGTAACCATTTTATTTTAGATGGATAACCAAATTTACATAAAATATTTCAGAACAGTTACCAATTGTTCAATGTATATGTTTACTTTATATTGATAACTCATGATGGAATCAAAAATTAAAATATTAATCAACATCAATTTTGGTTACTGTTCACCATCAAAAATGTTACCAACCATGTGGTTAATAGTTACTAGCAGTAAACAATTATATATTCCTCTAAACAATTAAATTTGTTGTATTGGTTACTTTATCGATAGCCATTGTTTAACAAGCTGAATAAACATTGTAAAGTAACCAAATCAATATTAGACAGTAACCAAATTACATAATCTTAGTAACCAGAAAATAAACCAAATTTTTACATGCAATTTTGAAGGCCTAAATGATGGAATTCGACCAAAAAAACCCTGCGGTTCACCAGCAAAGCTGGTGACTTTTGATCGTCAATGACCCGTTTTCAATGAAATTAGGATCTCAAAAACGCCAAAATCCGACACTCCAAACTTGGATGAAATTGTCAAATTGTCACCTAAACCAAATAAACATTATATCAGAACTAATTAAATAGTATACAACAACCAATATATGTAATCGAGTTAGCGGTTGTATGAAGGTAACCAATGTAGTCAATGAGTAACCACCAATATAAAAGAAACAATTATAAAAGCTGAATAACAAAGATAGAAAGTAACCAAATAAACACCTTACAATATCTAAATACATATTATACAAGAACCAAGATATATGTAATTAGTAGCCAAGATTATAAAAATATTTTTACATTCATTTTACAACCAAAATAATCAAGAATGACTTTGTTACAAATTAAAGACTAACAGATGTATGAAGGTTACCTACCAATGTAGTTAATCAAGAATTATCAATATAAAATAATCACTATATAAAACAAAGAATATAATGCAAGAACCATGATAATATTACACAATAACTAAGTCAAGATTATATACTAACCAAACTCAAATTAGACAAGAATCAACATATATTTACTTAGTATACACAAGATAAATACATTCTCAGATTGCATTTTATATAAAAAAAACAACTAGTATAATTTGTTTGTTACCAACTAAAGGCAAACTTTGTAAGAATGTAACTAATGTAGCTAACAAGTAACCATTAATATAAAAAACATAAGTAGAAGTGTACATTAATATGCTTCAACAACCAATATTACAAAACTAAATTAATCATTACGAAGAATTAAGTTTGCATTAATCAAGAACCAAGTCAAAGATTAGTTAGTAACCAAGTCAAAGACTATAATTTTACAAAGTAACCAAGTCAAGATTAACGATTTGTATAAAGGTAACCAATATATATAATCAGATTAACGATTGTATAAAGGTAACCAATGTAGTCAATAAGTAACCACCAATATAAAAGAAACAATTATAAACTACAATAACATTATACAAGAACTAAATAAACACCTTACAATTATCTAAATACATATTAGTCAAGAACTAATATATATGGTAATATTATCATAGCTTTATGGTCCGTAAAGTAACCAACTCAATGTCGACAAGAACTCAAACTACATAATGTTAGTAACTGAACATGAACCGGGAGGGTAATATTACGCGAAGAACCATTGCAATTTTACACAATAACTAAGTCAAAGATTATATACTAACCAAATTCAGATTAGACGATTACTAACAATTAGAACCAATATATATGGTAATATTATCATTAGCTTATGGTCCTCAGTAAAGTAACCACCAATATAAAAGAAACAATTATAAACCACAATAACATTATACAAGAACCAAATAAACACCTTACAAAGATCTAAATATATATTGGCGATAAAGAACCAATATATGATAATATTATTATCGTTAGCTTATGGTCCGTAAAGTAACCATCACAATGTCGATAAGAACTAAACTACATAATGTTAGTAACGAGAACATGAACTCGGGGTAACATTATGCAAGAACTCATTGCAATTTTACACGAAGAACTAAGTTAGCATTATATTCTAACCAAATCCAGTTAGACAAGAACTAACAAATTGCGGAAGGTAACCAATGTATTTAATAAGTAATCATTAATATAAAAATATCGGTAGAATAATGTTTAAAATACTAAAGCAAACATATAAACATTATACATCAACCAAATTAATAATAAACAGGAACCAAATCAATAATAAATAAAGAACTAATTTATATGTATTTAGTAACTAGAGTTTAAAACATATTTTAAAATGCATTTTGCATTCAAAACATTCATTATTTTGACTTTATGACCATTTAAAGAGCGAAAAAGTTGAGAAAGGTAACGAATAGACGAATGCGTAGTAAACACGGGGTAACACTATGCATATAAATTGGAAACTCAAATACCTCGGTATACAAAATTATAACGAATCAACAATCGGTGCGATCGATCAACAATCGATCTTGAAGTTGTCGATCTTTTATGTTTTTTCTTCGATTTGAGTTGCGTCGCGACAAGAGATTTCTTCTTCTCCAAGAGATACGTCGTTGATCCGTTTTTCTCCGATCTCGAGTTCTTTGTCGATCTCGGTATAAGGTCGTCGTGACAAAAATTTTCGCCTTCTCCGATCTCGGATGTCGCACTTGAAGATTTGGATTTCTCCAATATCAAAGTTGCGTGTTCTGTTCAGTTGCTTAAATGTAGGAGCGTGTTACTTGATTTGCTTGAATATAGGACTGATTTTATCAATTTTATATTGTGTTGTTTTATTTTTATAATTATGTTGTGTGTGTTTTATTTTTGTAATTACTTTCTAATTGTTGTATATTAGTGTTAAGGACCCAAAACATTTCTTTAATTTAGGCTTGTTTTAATTTTTCCAATTATTTTAAATTAATTTTTCTTTTCTTTTACCTTTGTTTGGCTTTTGAGAATCCTAAGAGAAAGGATTTTGATGAATTTTAATAATTTAATGTTTACATCTTTAATCTTTTAGTAATTTAAATTTTTTGGAGATATACTTGTATTGTTAGTGTTGGAGTGTTGGTGCTTAATTTATTTCTCATAATCTCATTAGGTTAATTGAAATTATTAAATTAGGTTAATTGATGAAATGTTTCAAATAAGCAATTAAAGCAAATTTTTTTACTGATATATTTTGACCCCCTATAAAAACGTTCTGGTTCCGCCACTGAGTCCGAATCGAAGCTTTATTCTAAATTATGAACCAACAAAAAATAAAAAATAAAACTTTTTATATACATACTGCATTATACGAGTATATGAGTCTTGGACGGAAGTGGTTAGTATGAAGTTTATTTTATGATAAGTTGATCAATTGATCAATAGAATATTGACACGCAGACGAGATTTTATATGTGTCAGTATTCTATTGGACGGCAAGATGATGCACACTGCCACACTGGTACGGCTCTGTGCCTCTGTCTCACTGTCTGAAAAAGCAATCTTGGGCTACAAGAGTATATTTTTGTCTTTTTTTTCTCGTTCATGCTTCAAGGGTCGGGGCTACAATAATATTAGAACATCAGTTAAATAGTCTTATTTTTGTTTTATTTTTTAAAAATATTAAATTTAAGATTTAACTCATAATTTGATATGATTTTTTTTTTCTTATTTACAAAACTGACTTTGAAGTTTAACATTGATAAATATATGTATTTGAAAAAGATTATGTCCAAAATAATGTTGGAACTTCAATAAAATCCATATTCAAAAGATTCCAAGTTTTTTAAAATGTTGTAGGAAAAATAAAAGATTTAAGAGTGCACTATTTTTATATGTATTTTTGATATTTCTGTATGATTCTTTTTTGTATGAATAAGGGACACAGTGATCATGTAAAAATATCAAAAATATATATTAAAATATTAAGATTTAACTGGAGAAAAGTTAATAAAATGAGTAAATGTTTTGTTTGGGATATTGTGAACTAGACAGACTACTCTACAATCCATTATACCTAACACAGTATTTCTCTCAATAAATATTTAATAATAAAATTATAACATTTGGTGACATAAATAATTTATTTGCTAGTGCCACTGCTAAATGTAATATCTGTGTAACTAATATGTAGAGTGAAATTAAGTAAAAAGTATAAGAGAGGAAATTCTTCAGTATACCTTTCTTTTCAGCTATCAATGGTTTTATTTTTGAGCAATGCGAAAGATGGGAAGAAAGTACTCTCTCGGTTCCAAAATTAGTGATACATTTTAATTTTTAGAGTCAATTTGTGAAATTTTAAAATTCAAATTAATATGAAATTATTTGTTTTTAGTACAAATAAATATAATAATTATAAACTAACTATAAAGTCCGATTAATTATCATCTTTTTTATTTTCGAAACTTGAACGAAATTATATCAATTTTGAGTTTTAAGATTTTACAAATTGGCTATAACAAGTCAAAATGTATTTTTTATTTTGGAACAGATGTAATATTACTAAGCATGCGAGACAAATATAGCCTATGACTTCGACCGTTTAATATATTTTTTCCTTTACAAATTATAAGATTATTATTGACTTGCAATAAATCTTAAAATGATTAATAGTTTTTACATAATTTATAATATTTGCCATTGTATGTCTAAAACTAAAGGAACGTATTAATTTTGAATTTGAAAAATTGACTTCAAAAAGTCAATAATAATATTATACTTTTGTACAATTACATGAACATCCCTGTCTCCAAACCATATATTAAAAGCAGCTACATTGGTCCAATCACTGGATATCAATATAAAGTTCAATGCAGTAAGATGATAATAATCAAGAAACAGGCAGCAGCCCAGCACTCAGCAGCAGGGTAGCAGTAGGCAGCGGCAGCAGCCAGCAGACCAACAACAATACAGCCAGCAGTAGTGTCATTCTGCATTGAAAGAGCATCATACATAATTAAGTTGATTCTGCCCATCACAATGCATACCAACTATATCTATCCAACTACTACATAAATCATCCATAAAAAAATGTTTCATGATATCATTCTGCATTGAAAGAGCATCTAACCAGTAAGAGAATTACCTCATCCACACATCATATTAAGCTAGGAAATGTCAAGATTATATTGACAGGGATCTTTCATGATTTTTTTTATGTGTGATTTTCACATATTAAACTATACCATATAATTTACTGCTTGATTCACATATGTTGTCTGAATTTCAATAGTTCCAAGTCAAGCCCATATTTTTTATGGTGACAATATTCAGCTATAGATATGTAATTAGATGGCAAAAAGAAAACGAACTATAAATGGATATGCAGTATTTGTGATTTACATAATATAATTCATCTGATGGATCCATATACAAGTAATTGTCCTCATTTTGCCATTATTTGGAATTGTAAAAACACTACGTACAAATTTTTGACTCAAATTCAGATGTGATAGTGACATTTTAAAAGTTCATTATATATTGATGGTTGGTTGGTTGCTTTATTTGGGACGTAACTGAATACTTGCTAGACAGGTTCTATAGAACAACTCTGTTTTGTAGTTTTCAAGTAATGACTCATGTGTCGTGTCCTAATTTGTTCCGTACTTCCTAGATGTGATTCTGCTAATCATCAGTTTAACCAATTTTTTGGTTTCTAGTGTGGAAGTGTATCAAAATCTAAAGCATACTGTGGATGAAAGTTACCTCTCAATTTTGACAGGCATTTTCGCAGCCTTTTCTCATGTATGCCCACCATCTCTACCTTCAACCTGTACATAAAAACACAAACAAATTATTTTAGATACTAAATGAATTAAAAAACTGAATTATGGTACCAAAATATGAACATGCCAAAATATGGGTTATTTGCATCAAGAGGACCAAAGTCCACAACATGCTGAAACTGCAGAGAAGAACATGTAGCTAGAAAACATTTTATATTTGCCTAAATTTACAGAAAGTACAATCAAATGCCTAAGAAGTAAGAAGTGAGAGTTGCTTGACAAATAACCAGCACCATATTCCCAAAATGAAATTAAATTGTATGATAAAAACTAGCATGATAAAAAAATGTAAATATCATTTGTGAGAATTCCCAAAAGCACTATATTCCAAAACTAGCATGATAAAAAAATGTTAAAAAGGAATTCCACTGAATACTGATCATCAATTAAGCAAAATTTTGTGAGTAACATAACTGGTTCAAATAATCAGTACAAAATGAATGATAGATAATCTTGCAAGTCCATTCCATGAATCATTTTGTCAAAAAGCTACTCTACAAATTAATAAAAGATTCCTTCTCAAGTACAAAGCAGACCCAAGTAATGCAGAAAATTAATTATTGAACTCTGTTGTGCAATAATTACTCTACCTTATTAGAAAAACAAAATAAGCTCACCACCAATTAAAAAATTATCAAAGCCAAAACAAACAAACCACCAGCAAAAAAAACACTAAACACCCATATAGACAAATCGACATAAGTAGAGAGAAATCCATTCACTAAATCTCAAAATAAACTCAGAGAAAAATTACCTAAGACAAATCTTGGAATCTGGAGTTGGAGGCAGCGGTGCGGTGAGTGAAGACTGAACAAAAACGAGATCTGAATGGTAAGAGAAGATGGATCGGTGGCCGATGGGAGAGGAACGGAGGTTTGGCCAGTGGGAGAGGATGGATCGGAGAATTCGAGATGGAGTTCAAAAAGGCAGAGAGAATTCGAGATGCAGAGAATCAAAAACTGAGAAAGGGGAGCGCAAATCTAGTGATCTATTTGGGAAAATTGAAAGTAGTCAAGTAGAACTGTAGAATTAGAATACAATCAAAATGTTTTTAATTTAACCGTACAAGCGGCTCGGTTCGGTATTATATCCAACAAGCCAAACCCCCTCCCGTTTTCGGGCCCGAATATCCGATAATATATATCGGTTCTATGTACCGTTACCAAACTGGTTACCATTTCTCTCGAACCGGTTTGATTTGGTTAAAAACCGAAAAATCGAAAATTTTGGTCACCCCTAAGGGATGGAGTACTTAACAAGAAAAAACAAAAGAATAAACCAATTTAGACAGCTCATGAACAATCCAGTTATCCTTATGGCAGAACTTCGGACTATTCATCTCTTGGAATGGGATGCTAAGGAAGTCGTTAAACTCCTGTCAGCATCCATGTCTTCACCATCCTTGCTTCCTAATCTTCTCTCAAGGAAGGAACCTTCTCTCTCAAGAAGGATTGGGATGTTAAGATTCATGATTCAGAAAATGTTTTGGCAAACCTCCTACTTTTGTTAATTGTTGTGTAAGGAATTAATGATGTTGTTCATTAAAAATGTTTTTTCATTGTTGTTTAATATTCCTCCTACTTTTGTTCAAAAATAAGTGTCAAAAGTTTTTGATTTTGAAGGCGCCATCGTGGTTATAAACTCTTAACCTTGTGGCTTGTGTTTGTTGTTTAATGTAATGTGGATACAAGTATTTAATTTTTTTCCTAAAAAAAAACGACGTATGTTGAAATAAATACTTAATATATTTTAATTTTGTTTTTTCAGCATTGTGGGTTTCGAGATTAACAATATCATCACGTTTTATGGAAGTTTTGGGTGGGTCGAAGTTTTGTTGGGAGTGTTTAGTGTGAATTCAACATTACTAATTATATCTTCTTTCTTAATACTGATCTTTTATTAAAATGTTACTGTACTAATTTTAGTTAAATTATTCACTCGAAGGGTTATTTTCAAGCGTAATTCATTACTCATCAAAATACTACACAACTAATTAATTCAATGTTAATTTAATAAATCGTATTAAATTTGTTAATACGTTTATAAAATAATAATTCATGAAATATTTAAACATTAAATACAAAAAATATTAATTAATTCAATTAAGTATAATAATAAACTAAACTTATAATACCACATATTTTGTATGAGCTAGTTTAATTAAATTAAGCATGTTGACAAAACCAAAAACTAAAAACCAAAAAAATAAAGAAAAAGATAAATGTAGTCTATTGCATGTACTGCATTAGTTGCTAGTGTCAATACATTTACACAACAACAACATCAGATGCAGCACAAACTAGCACAACCAAGACATGCTCAGCTCCAACACAAACTAGCACAAGAACTTAAACATATTGCCAACATGGACTTAATACATTGGGAATAATACATATAACACGTGTCATGAGATCATGGGAGTAGTAATTAGGACAGTTGTATTCAATTAGAACTATGGTTAGACTTAACTAATCATAATTACATATTGCATAAATACATTAGATAGTTAGCCTGTTGTTGCTGTTGTGAAAATGTATCGACACTAGCAGCTAATATAGTACCTATCATGGTAGTCTATATCTTCAGCTAGATGTTAACAATGCTTTTTTACATGGAGATCTTGACGAAGACGTTTATATGGTTCTTCCACCTGGTCATACTTGTTCTCAGCCTCATCTTGTATGTAAAACTGAATAAATCCTTATATGGTTTGAAACAAACAAGTAGGCAGTGGTTTGTGAAATTAACTACCTCTCTCAAACAAGTTGGTTTCATTCAGTCTCCTGTTGATTACTCTCTCTTTACTCAATCTCAAGGTTCAATTTTTACGGCAGTCTTGATATATGTGCATGATATATTGGTAGTTGACAATCATAAACCTACAATTCTACAACTCATACAGTTTCTCGATGAGGCTTTTGCCATTAAAAATCTAGGACTCATTAAATATTATCTTGGCTTGGAGGTATGCAGATCTTCCGCTGGCATTTCCTTGAGTCACCGAAAATATGTCTTGGATCTTCTTACATAAAATAATCGTCTTCATTCTAAACCATTGGTTATTTCTTTTGATCAATATGTTAAGCTGACTGACAAGGATGGTGCCTTGCTTCCTGATCCTTCTCAGAACATAAGCATTGTAGGAAAGCTCTTTTATCTTACTATTTATGCAATCCAGTTATTAAGTCAATTTATGCAAACACCTAGAGAACCTCATGTCAAAGCTACTATAAGGGTGCTCAAATATCTTAAAGGTACTGTATGACAAGGGTTATTTTCCCCAGAAATAATCCTATGATTCTTCAAGCTTATTGTGACAATGATTGGGGTTCTTGTCCCATTACTAAACGATCAGTCACATGCTATTCAGTTATTCATGGTTCTTCTTTAATTTCTTGGCATTCCAAGAAACAATCAGTTGTTTCTCGAAGCACAATGACCGAAATTTGGATACGTGGACTTTAGCTCTGATCCACTTGTGAACTAATTTGGTTGGTTGCATTGCTCAAAGATCTCCAATTTTCAGTTTCTCAACCAATCACAGTTTTAGGTGACAATGTCGCTACCCATTGACATAACCTCCAATCATCTTCATCATTCTAAAACCAAACACATTGAGCTTGATTGTCTTTTATGTGATAAACCCATAGTTTTAAGCAATGCTTTTAGAATAATGATGATGACCATTCTAATGAGATCTAAATTCTTAGAAAGCTTAAAACTAAAATAGTTCCCAATCGTTGGATTACTAAATTGGGGATTAGTGAATCCGGGATAGATTGGTACATACGTTGCTTGCTCATTGGATGAGGATGATTGATCTCATGATCATTTGTGTGGAGACACTAAAGCAAGTATGTAGGTGCTTATTAGAGAATAAGTTCACTGAACGTGGCTCGCTAAGGAATACCTAATGGAGTTTTACTTGCCTGTCAATAGGAATTCCTGTAGTGATAGTAGTACAAGTGATCCTTGGACTTAAAATCATCATAGTTTCTTGTGTATGATGAGTTATACTTTGACTTATTCCTTAAGACCCTTAGGGTATATCAAAGGGTATGCTTGGGTATAATAAGTTGTACATGGAGATAATGTATGATCAATAAAGAATCTACCACTTCTAGTAAAAGAAGAGAAATGTCCTATGTGATTCGATAAATGACAACCCAAAGTAGTCCTTGGCGGCGCGAATGAAATTAGAAAGGAGTTTCTAATTTGCATTATTTAGTGTTGTGCATTTAAGAGTCGAATACATATAATTAAATAAAATAAGACTTGACAAATAATTCCATGTCTTATATTTAATTAGGACATTGTATGGTGGAAGGATTGAATTGTCATTTCAAACTATTTACTCAAAGGTTCTTTTATGATTAATGTTGAAATCTATATTATCTGGAAAGTCGCGTGATCGCTAGGAGGCTTATCCTATTGTAGAATAAATATTATTTATTTAAATAAATTAATAATTTAATTTATTTATTTAAATAAGATAATAATTGTTATAATTGATTTATTCACAACCGATTTAATATGGAGAACCTAAAGGGTCACACCATAAAAGGAAGAATAATTATTTAAGAAGTTAATGGCATAATCGTAATAATAAGTTAAGTATATTTTATTTAATCTATGGTGATAGAATAAATTAAATAGCTTAATATTTATTATTTAATATTTTGGAAATATTAAATATAAATTAATAAGAGGAGTCTTATTATTATTATTACTATTATTATTATTTAATTCTAAAGGAGTTTGGGAATTAATTAATAAAAAGTACTCTCATATATTCCTAATAAGATTAGGAGGTTAAATAAATTAAAAGAGTTTAATTAATTATCTCTAATAAGATTAGGGAGCTTAATTAATTAAAGGAATTTAATTAATTAAATAATATCCTATTTTCTAATTAGATTAGAAGGGTTAATCGATATCTTTATAAGAGGAGTCTTATATCGAGGATATCAATATAACGTAATTCAAACAGTTGGGAGAGTACGCTTTTTTCTACATGAGAGATAGAAAAACTAGGGTTTAGCCAACCACCCATCTTCTTGAATCTTTCTTCTTCTTTGGTGGATCACCTCTGAGAGGCCAAACACTTGGGTGGCTAACGTTGATCAAAGGAAGGAACCAAACCGGTGGATGAAATTTTAAAACTCGATTTTCACGTTTCCGCTTATTTTGTGCAATTTGATTGCGTTCATGAATATTACAAACCTAACAATTTTATCATAGAAAAGGTTCAAGCACATTTTATACATCCTACATATATTCCATCCAAGTTGCAGTTGGTTGAAATCTTCACAAAGTCTCTTGGTAAGGTACCTCACTGGTTTTTACTTGCCAAGTTGGGAGTGCACAACATTTTTGCCCCTCCAACTTGTGGTGGGAGTATTGCAGGTACTACATTAACTGCTAGTGTCAATACATTTTCACAACAGATGCAACACAAACTAGCACAACCAAGACATGCTCAGCTCCAACACAGACTAGCACAAGGACTTAAATAGATTGCCAGCATGGACTTAAAACATTGGGATTAGTACATATAACATGTATCATGAGATAATGGGAGTAGTCATTAGGACAATTGTATTCAGTTAGAACTATGGTTAGACTTGACTAATCATGGTTACATATTGTATAAATTCATTAGATAGTTAGCCTGGTGAAAATAATTAGAACTTGAGATTGTTTCTCTGATAGCTTTATTTCTAAGCAATACACAATGGTTCTTCTTCTTGTTTGCTAATACTTGATTTCCATTCAGTTAATAGAGTCAAACAACAAAATGAATAATTACTGGCACAAAACGATCTATAGGCCAAACATTGGGTACCAATTTACAGCATAGAACTAGCCAACAACAGGTACTTGGTCATCATAGAGCTCTATGGGATTGTTGTATCTTCAATATATCTCAGTCTTGCACTTCCATAAATGATCCGTCAATCATACGCAAGTAATCCATAGATGGTCGTAACAATAAAAAGAGAGTTTTTGAGAAACTTACAATAATTACTAATTTCATATAAAAGAGGAATACCAAAGTCGCACATTACCTTTCAAATCGAATCTGACACCTAAATGTACAGGACCCTTAATCTTTAAGCATCAGGCTTCAGTCTAAGACCTCATTGTTACAATTGAAAACATGGACAACAAGAGGAAAGGACTTAAGACTAACTATATGGTGCATTAGATGGAATTCATCAGTGATACTTCATGCAATAAACATAATTGTGAGACGATTCTAGTTGCACGTGATAATGGTCAGGTCATTTAAATATTTAGAATTACATCTATGTATTCTAAAGAAATCCATGCAATATAACTAAGCACTGTAAAAATTATATAGATAATTAGATATAAGGTAGAGCAGGAGGATCACCGTGATTAAATTAGTCTATGTTGTTTTTAGCCTCTTCAATTTCTCTTTTATGCTGGTTCTTCTCATCACTCCCACCACCACCACTACCACTACTATCATCACCACCACCACCACCGAGCTGAACAAGGCTTCCAAAACAAACATTTGTAAGATAGATTTCAGGGATACCCTCAATTCTGACATCTTCGACTGCTTTCGTTTCAAGGTCATACCAAAGAAATCTTTGAAATTTGTCCAAAAGCAATTGCCCTCCACACTTTGAATATGTCAGAGGCTTTACATACTCGAAAGACTTTGGTTGCGTAGCTGAAATTAACTTAGTCCAAGACTCCTTTACTCCATACTCTTTCATTACCCATGTGTCCTCAAATCGCAACGTGTTGTCAACTCGCTGCCCGGGAGAACTCATGGGAGAATAACAGAAAACCCAAAGCAAACCTCCCAATGATCCAACAATCATATTAAACACCCGATCCGAATACTCAAAATCGGACAATCGCAACAACCTATATTCCTCAGTTCCAAGATCAAATGCAACAATCAAGCTACCATGATCGGAATTTCTTCGATCCTCCACAACCCAATGCAAAGCACCACTAGCAAAAGTACCATGAAGTCGGGTATGGCGGATGTAATAAGGGAAATCCTGAACCCTTCGCCACGAATTCGATTTCAGACTATAAACCTCGGTATAAAATGAATCATCATTACCATTGGCATCCGATTCAAACTGTACTACTCTCACTACCTTGTAATCATCACTATAATGATCATACCCAAAGCCGAAAATGTTGCTTTTCTCGGCCAACTTAACAGGGGAAATCACAGGTAATTTATGGTACTTACGAGTCGATGGATTCCACAAGGTAAGTTGTTCCTTTCCATCCAAAAGGAGGAGCAAACCATTGCAAGAACCTACTAATTGAGCTCCACCGCCGCCTGGGATGTCGAGTTTTTCGGCGATTTCGAGTGAATCGAAGTCGATAGAGTAGAGATTACCCCCACTCGAAAGAATAATGGTGAGATTGGAATTGGTTTTGGTGGAGTAATCGAGCTGCACCTTAATGAACTCTGGGCTGTCAATTAAGGCACAAAACGGTTTGGATACGCACCTGGACCGGAGAAGAAACTTCACCGGCAATCGTGAGAGTATGTCACCGAGAACTTCAGCCGGAATATCTGACATTGTTGGGTTAATTATGGTTTATTGTTGAATGAACTTCATGAGAAGGGAGCCACAAATATATACGTGTAAGCGATAATTATTTGAGCAACCATTATTTATCTGCTAAGATAACGTTGACTAATAGTCTAATACCACGTGCTTCCTTGACATCCACTCGATTTTCACTTTACTTATTTATTTATTTTATCAAGGAGATGAAAAAATTTAACTGTTTCTTGAAATTTTTTAACCGTGTCTTAGGCTTAACTTCCTCTTCTTTCTTTCACTTTTCATGATTAACTTCTCTTCTAAATTTTATCTCATTCATATTACAACTCTTATTCAATTTTTTCCCCTTAATTACAAACACATGATGTGTGCTAAAAATACCATTTTCTTTATTGGGCTTTTGCGTAAAAAATGAAAATGGTTAGTATTTTTGTCAATTAGGTGATTAAACTATCAATTTTTTCAATTGACAAAATTGATCACGCCCACGTCGAGAAATTGGTGGCGTGGCTAATTAAGTGGGGTCTTAACAAAACTACGTGGCAAATAAATAATTTATTATTCATTACATAATCTAATCATTTTATCGAATGGGTAAAATCGTCAAGCCCTGATTAAAATAAAAGAAACATATCACACACTCTAAAATCAACAATCGATCGAACACAAAAGCCCCAAATCGCAAACCCTAGCTCAACCAAGCCTCCCTCCAGGTCCATCGCTTCTCGATGGAGGTTTCAAACAACGAGGTGGTCCGGCCTCCCTCCATTCCATCGCTCCCATTCTCCGTGTTGCCGCCGAGATCCAAAGCGAGTGTCCTCGTGTCGACTTATCTCCTAACCCTTTCTTGTGGAATCTGGAGAAGAAGCTTTCTTCGTTCACCTTTTAGCCTCACATTACGAAGCGAAAGGATCAACCAGTGAACTAGAGAAGTGGAGTATAAAAGCGATGTCTTAAGAAGTCTTCATGTCAGATCTCATATCTCGGATCTGTCGAATAAGCAAGCTTTGAATCGGCGGTGTCGAGAAGAGGAGAGAATTCTTTGTCGCCGAAGCGAGGAGAGGCGTTAAAATGCCAGGCAATATATACGGATCTGTGCAACTTGATCAAAGTTATTCACTTTGGATCTGTGCAACTTCAATCAAAAAAAATCGATTTCTCACAAAATCCAACGGTCTGGTTTTCACCAAAACAAACATACTGGATTAATCTCATCTTTTTTGGAGGGCTCTTGGTTGTTTTAGGTCAAGTGTAGAAGTGGTATGTTGTGTTGGGGTTGGAGGTAATGGTGGTTTGGGCGGTGGGCCACACGGAGACAGGGGGAGGACGTGAGGGCGATGGAGTTGAGGAGGAGATTTTCGTGAACGAGAGGGTGGTGGTCGTCGGTCAAAAGCGGAGAGAATTTAGACTTGTCGGTGAAATGGAGGTGTTGGTGGTTTAGGTGGAGGTAGTGATCGATGGTGGTGGTATGCGGAGAGTTGTGGGGAACCCGAAAAGGAAGGGAGGAGAGGTTGATTTGGATCTGGATCTAGGATTTGTTTTATTTTAATTAATTAAGGATGGGATGAAATATAAGGATTTGTTTTATTTTAATTAATTATGTTAATTTTTGTTTTGACCATTTTCCCCCCTATTAAATCAGACTTATTTATTTTATGATTAAAAAATTGTTTTTTTTGCCACGTAAGCTTGTTAAGACCCCACTTAAATTAGCCACGTTAGCAATTGCTGACGTGGCATGTTCAATTTGTGTAATTGAAAAAAATTGATAGTTTAATAACCTAATTGACAAAATTGAAAGGTGGATCACCGAAGTGGAATATGCCCTATAGTTTAGGGTACTAATTCATATTTAAGCCTATTTATTTGTGAGTGATTCTACACAGACAGGAAATTGGGACAGAAAAATTGGACATTTCAAATTATTATTTTTTTCTTTTTTTTGCTTGTGACTCTTAAAAAATGTATAGTATTTATTCAAACAAAAATTTTTACAAAATATAGTGTTTTATGTGTAATTTAGATACATATACAAGAACAGTATTGTACAGTCTGTATAACACTGTTCTTGTATATGTATCTAAATTACACCTAAAACACTATATTTTGTAAAAATTCATGTTAAAATAAATACTATACATTTTTTTAGAGTCGAAAGCACAAAAAAAAAAAAAAATTTAAAATAAAATATTCAATTTTCCTCCCAATTTCCGGTCTGCCAAGACTTTTCCATTTATTTGTATACACAAGCATGGATACTTTTACAATACAGTGGGCCACCCAGATTTGTGGCGGCATTAACAAGACTAGCCAGGGTAAACTGGTTAGGTGTCAAACCAGCATGCTTCATCGAACGGAACAGTACGGCTGCTTCTTGCTTTCTCCCATGCTGAGCAAGGTAACCAATCATTGCGCTCCATGTCACAATGTCAGGACATTTTATCCTCAAAAATAAGTTAATTACATCATCTGCCAGCCCACACTTGGAGTACAAATCCACTAGACTACAACTTAGAAACTCCACAGGTTCGTGCCCAACTTTGATGGCAATAGAATGCAGGAGTTGGCCAGAGCCTAAATCCTCTGGGACTGGGAGTGCACATCCCTTGAGAACATTGCACAAAGTAAACATATTAAACTTCATTTCAGTTTGTTTCATGCTGCAAAACAGTCTCAAAATCTCTTCTTCACCACCCAGCTTGAGCATATATATCCATTAAGCAAAGCAATATTCCACAAAACAGCATTCCGCTTGAGCATGTAATAAAACACTTTTGCTGCATTTTCCATGTCACCACATTTTGCATAAAGATCAACAACAGCAGATCCAACATACATATCTGTAAAGGCTCCATCTTTAATCACCTCCGCATGCAACATGTATGGCTACTAGTGAAAACAGGTAAAATAATTTTATTTTATTACCCTGAGTTAGAAGTAGTGATTTAATCTCTCATATTTAATTTTGTAGCCGTCCATGTGCGTGCACATCTATCTTGTGTTTGTAAATGGGGACTTTTTAAGTTTCATTTGATTAGGCTAATACTCTTTGACTACTTCAATAAGGTTGAAACAAGTCGGATCAAATCTCGAGTCCGGAACTAATTTCGAGTCAAATTCATCTAAATAATATATTCTTGGATTACAGACTCACCCAAAAGATCATAATTTGAACGTACTATTGTTAGTAACTTAATTTTAAGCCTTGGGTGTTACAAAGCTGTTGAAAGCCAATAGATGACTCACATGAGGAAAGCAAATATGCTTTCCCAGCTACTTAAGATTTTAATTATAGTCTAGAGAAGATAAGTCATTATGGTATATTACTTGAATCTATGTCTAATTTCCTCACTATTAGGATAATGTGAAAATATCACATATTTTTTATGTAAAAATATCAGCACCCTAAAATAATTATTGGACTGCATAAATGTAGAAAACAAAATATTTTCTTTCACATATAAGTAGTTTATCCAAACATGCATGCTAAGCACAAGGAAAATATTTTATCTATAAAAAAAGAAATATTTCCTCATGCACCAAATTAAATATCAAGTATATATTAGTTCAATCGGCAAAAAGTTTAAACCAACAGTAATTAACAAACTAATTACCAATGAGGATCCAGATTTTCTTAATTAAGTGATTTCTTCAACTTCTTGTAGTGAATAGAGACATTACTATGACAAGCCAGCCAGCCAGTCCTTCTCAATTGTAGAATTTGAACTACCAAGAAATTCAAATTTTAAATTAGCCTTTTTGCAGTAACATACCCTTCCTAAAGAAAGACTGACTATCATCTTGAAAGAATATATATATATATATATATATATATATATATATATATCAAAAAGACAAAATTTACAACATACCGAGTCATTATCCGAGACAAATCCCGAGTCCTCCAAATAAGGTCTTAGACCACTGAACCAAAATCCCGAGTCCTCTAAATAAAATCTTAAACCAGTGGCTCAAAATAGTATCTTCTCATGACTTAAAAGTACTATTGATAGTAACTTAATTCTTTATACAGAATGTGAGACTGGGGTGTTACAATCGTCCCCTCAACACAAAAATGCAGAGTGACAGGCATATATTTTCTGTTTAATTTTTATATTCTTGTAATATATAATAAAAGAATCGGAGTTTTTCAACAATTTATAAATCATGCATTCAGAAAATGAAAACTGAGCGAAAGAATATATCAAACTTCCAATCTTGATTTGTTGCCCCTTTTTCACCAGCAAAAAGAATGATACAAAATTTTGGTGTTTTTTGATTTCTGAGACTATATATATAGGTGCAATATAAAATGCATGTAGGTTAACTTGAAAGTGGGAGAATTTAAAAAAAAAGATAAAAATATAATGTTGCATGCCATCAAGCATATTATACAGATGTTTCTTAGGGGAGATCCTCCTTACTTTTTCCGAGCTGCCATTTGTGTTCTAACGGAGAAGCCTCCTACTTAACCTTGCTGTTGCTGCAGTACAACAATAGGACATTTCTAGAGCAGCATTGCCCCTGCTTTGTCTCAATTACATCCTTCTACAATTGTTCTTTTAGACCATATGTAGATCAATGTATATTATAGTCTAGTTCATGAAATTGTCACCTTCCAACATCCGGAGCACCTATGAAGAAAATCGTAAACAGGAGATGAGCAAATAATGAAGGCCTACTTTTAAAGCTTAGATCGGAGTTAAAGGGGTCAATCCTCAAACACAAGTCAAAGGGAAGGTTAGAGTTCCATATTCTTTAAATCAAGGAGCTTAAATGATCCCTATCTTTTATTCAGGTGTGCAGCAAATTGTTATTTGGTGGTGGAAGTACAGTATGATGGTCTTGCTAGTCAAACTAACCTACTTTGAAGTTCATAGTGTAAATCAGCAAGTGGAACCAACATCGAGGTATATTTGATGAAATTTATAATATATATATATATAACAAAAGATGGCTACGAAAATGGTATACAGGCATACAACAGCCTACTAGTACTTGCAAAGTGGAAGTATTTGGGAGATTACTCTCGAGCAGTACTCGGGTAGTCTTTAAGATAACATGAACAGGTGTGTAGTTACGAGAATTTGGATGTTGTCTTTGAAGAGAGAGGCAGGTCAAGATTATCCACTTGGCCCGAATCATTTTCTCATATAATTAGTTGGGAGAACTTATTTGTTGTTTAAATACCCTTAGTTTTTGAAAGAGAGTTAAATGACCAACCTGAGACATGCGAGGCCTTGAATGAGGATCCCGTCGAATGCACAAGGAAGCACAATGTACCATGCTATAGATTTCTTGCTCTGAATAGGAATTTCTCAAGCATGGATCAATCAGTTCTCCAATTGCATTATCTTCCAATAAAGGGCGTGCCTGATCCAAATCAAACAAGGACCCCTTGAGTTTATTATTATTTATTAAACTACACCCATAAAAAAACAGGTAAATTAGTGGAGGACAATTTGATAGCAATTCTGAATGAAAAGATGTTTCTCTACCTCCCTGTGTGGAATACAAACTAATCTGAACTGAAATAATATTTCATCAGTCCCACTTTAGATGTCACCATTGGCATATGGTATACAAGTAATAGAGTTCCAAACTTACCCTTCATTAGACTCCACTCAAATTTCCCCTTTTTAAAACAATGTACGGTGTTAATGTAGTCCAAGGAAAAAATCTGAAGTCACAAAGTTCTGGGATAGCCTGAAAAAGGAAAAAAAAAATATCTCCTATTTGAACATACAAGCATTCAGCATTCTTGCAATTTTTTTCCGAAATGAATGTACGCTATAGTCTGGAACCCATCACTGATAATAGCAGGCCTCATAAATTGTGGGTTATGTTATTAAATATAAAAAAAACTAATGTAAATTTTGGTCCACTAAAGGTGTATAATAAGAAATTTCAATAATACCACAAATAATAGAGCTCTATAATTTATACCCATTCAGTAAGGCACTGCTGGCCTTTGGGATGGTTTAGATCAATAGCTTTCCGTCCTGTGATTAGTTCCACCAATATGACCCCAAATGAATACACATCAGCCTTTTCAGTAACTTCACCACTTTGAGCATATTCTGGAGCCAAGTACCTAGAAAAGGATATCACTTTAAATTCTGTTTGGTAGACTGTATGGTTGACAAGAAAATTGCATCATTCATGTTTACCCAAAGGTTCCAATTATTCTTGTTTCTACACCCATGTCTCCTTCTGGCTGCCACCTTGCTAGTCCAAAATCGCCAACCTATTAAAGAAACAGGAGGGAAAAAATGAAGAGAAAAAGAAAAAGAAGAAGTTGAAGAAAAATCCCCAAGGGGCACCCCACTTTTGTGGAGGGGTGAGGACCTAGCCAAGGCTTGGCGCGGCCAGCGGGGCCGGGCTCAAGCTCGTGACTCGTCAGTCTGGATGCTTGTTGTGTGCCTGGCATTTGATCAGCTTATGCATGAAGTTGAGAACATGCAAGTATATTATTATAACCAAGCCCCTCATGGCTCAATGGTAAAAAAATTACTCATAAGTCTTGGGTGCATGAGGTCTTGGGATTCATTCTTGTCAAAGGCAAAAATGTTAAATTTCAGTCGAATATAGCAAAAAAAAAAGAACTATTTGATTCACTGCACAAGCTTTATATTGGTCTTTTTTGATCGATTATAGCTTTATTAAAGAAGTTTCTCAAAAATAAATGCAGTCAAATGCTTTGTGTTAAGTGATTTAATGGTTTGCCTTAGACTGCAAGATGAAGTCCTTATATGTTAACCAGAACACCACACATAATTTCACTTAATATGCACACAAAGGTATCATATCACTAATATCTTTTAAGACTTATCAAGAACATAGTACAAAAGCTTAAATGTGGTCCAATTGTTTGCGTCAGGCATCAAGTTATTGATGACAATTATTCTGATGACCATCTCGTGAGGCATGAAAATTACGACCTTATAATATAGTGCATATTAAACATAAAAAGTGAATTTATTTATCAATACATATAGAGTGCATACTAAACATCAAATTTGACACTTTGAAAAAACACTATAAGTGGTACCAACAAACCAATTAAACAGTTGAGAATGAAGTGTTTATTTCATTTAAACAACATTTTTGTCTTCCAAACTATCTTTAGAGGAAAAAAAATTGAACAAGTAATATATAAACATTTTAAAGAAGGAAACAGAAATAGAATGGTTTACCAATGGTTCAAAATCATGAGTGAGGAGAATATTGTTTGGCCGCATATCACGATGGACGATACATCCCACTCTACATTCTTCATGAAGGTATCTCAATCCTCGAGCAGCGCCAACTGCAATTTTTTGTCGCGCAGACCATTCTAGTGCATCCTTATTACGTCCTGCAATTCCAGATATAAACGGAGGCTGATCAGCCACAGAAGGTATAGCATCAAAATTTTAGAATATTTTTTGATAAGTAAGTTTGGCCCCAAGTATGGAGATTGGTACCAAAGACCTTGAGGTTATTCCTCAAGGCATTGACATTTCTCCCACCCTAGAGTTATTAACTTACTATAATATCATCAATACTAAAATATTAATTTATAAACTATAATAGATAAAAGAACTTTATATAAGTTCTATGACACAGAACTTATCCTCAACAAGTTTTGAAATTACTAGTATTCATGTAAGTCAAAGTTTTATAACAAGTTAAAAATGACAGGGCTCAAATAAATAAAATGGAAGAGCAATTCATAGCGTAGCCAATACCAAAATCAGGGAAGAATTTGGAAATTATGGATGATGAAACCGAACCCAAGATAAAAGGACATAATCCCTTTGTCTGGAAAGAAGAATCCTATTTCTTTTGTTGACTTTTTATTTTTCAAATATTAAGGTTTGCATTGGACACACTTAGACGATAATTGCCTAATATAAAAAAAACACTTGGGATATAATTATTTTGGATGATTTTGTTCAATTTAAACTTCAAAGAGTAAATTTTATCATCAAAAAATAGTTATGTCTAAGCGTGTAAAATACAAACCTAGGACTCCCATTCCAGACAGAGGTAGTTATCTAAAAGAGAGTGGAAGCCTGTAATCTCATGTGAGCTTAAAAATATTAGGTTAGCTAATATATGGAAGTTCTAAAGATTTCATTGTATACATTGTGTCAAGCAATGAAGAACAGAAATAAGAATAAAGTAAGAAATGCTACCTATAAAATGGGCAATTCCATGATCCCCTACAATTGCTTTACTACAGTAAACAAATATATAAGGATAGAAATATAAGTACCATAAAGGTGATGATCCAAAGACCCGTTGCAAATGTATTCATACACTAGTAATCTTCTTCTATCGTCCACACACAATCCAATCAGCATCACAACATTACGATGTTGTGCGCAGCTAAGGACCTCCACTTCTGCGCAAAATTCATGATCACCCTGAGAACTAGCGGGTTTATGTTGTTTGACGGCAATGACCCGGCCATCTGGTAAGACCCCTCTATGTACAGAACCAAATCCACCTTCAGCCAAGAAATTAGCTTCAGAGAATCCATCTGTAGCATGTCCTAGCTCAGCATAGGTAAACCATCGAGGAGGTTTTCCAAATATAGGTGCTTTGTGCTGGCATATTGAACACAATGGAGGAGGTTCAGCAAGTGCATTTCTGGTAAATGATATCATGTTTCTCAAATTCTTACTTGAGTCCTGATTACGCCTGTCAGCCAGCACATTAATTTCATGGTCTCGATCAAGTTCAGCAAATTTTCCTTTTAAGGCTTCCGACATCAAATTCAGAGCTTTACCATTGGATATTTGTGAATTTTCCACCAAATACTTTGAGAATTCACCAGAAGAACTGAGAACATCTTGTGTCCATGGCTGCGAACATGAACTTGTCGAAGGAGAACTTAGCTTTTCACTGTCTGTATCCGAGTCAGAGTCATCAAGGCCATGATTTCTTACAGCAAATAATAAACCCTCTTTCTTCAGATCCCAATTGATATTGGAGATGGCAAAAGGAAAAGTACTTAGATCTAAGCTTGATATTGACTTTGACGATGTTCCAGCATCGGTCGTTGTAAAAGATGAATGTTCTGGACTGCTTGCTGGAGTGACATTTGGCACCCTAATTGTATTCCACAGAGCGTATTCATTTTTCGTATGTTCTGCAGATGAATCTGACCCAGACAGAACCTCAGTTTCCATCTTAGGTGATCCAACCAGATTTAAACGAAGCACCTTTGGCTGAGACTTTTTCATTACCACAAGATTGCATTCCAATTGTTCCATGCAAAGTTTTGCCTCTTTTTTTAGTTGTCTGTTTTGGAAATTGAAAGTATTAAATAATGCAACACCTAAAAAGAAGTAATATTAATGGCACAGGATATAATACAAAATTGAATTATATGCAGATACTATGAAAGAAGATTTTTACTAATAATAACAAACTAAATTTTGTGAAATACGAGAATCACGGTTGTAGCCAACTATAAAGCACAAAGTTAAACTAAGAAATTGATTCATACTATATATATGTATATATTACTTATCCAATATAACCCAATATGTTTGAGCTTTTTTGGCTTCAGCAGCCACCACTCCACTTGGTGAGCCACATACAACTTTTACCTTGATCTTTATCTGTAAGGAAAAATCAGCACTGTGGAATTTAGTACTAGAAGCCAAGCATGTCAGAACTAAAATCTATAGAAAAGGTGGGAGTATCTACCAGTTTACCTTATCTATATCATAAAAATCACGGAGTTGAAGCATCATATCAGAGCATGAGTCTGCAATATCATCATTATCATCTGACATTTTCCCTGAGAGAGATCTCCAGTGACCAGAAGTGCAATCACTACTAAATCTACCAAATCCCCATAACTTTTTACCTACTAAGGTAAAATACTTTAGAAGTCAAACTCTAATGCATCTGAAGTTGATGAAACAGGGCATACAATTATACAAAAGAAAGAGCATAACAATCATAATATGGCCTAGAAAATGCACAAGCACACAGGACATTTGGGTTTAGTAAAGTGGTGAATCAACTGATAGTTGATTCATAATAAAAGAAGAACAGGAATAAAAGCTATGACATACAAGTCCAGTCACCAATTGCTCAAAGCCTCAAACTTAGTAAAATCCCAATTCACTTCAATTGATATGTAATAAAAAGAAAAGGAATGAAAGCACATGATATGTGTCAAGTCACCAATTACTCTAAAGGCATAAAGATAATGGGCCAACAAGCTTGAAAAATATGCACATTCAGATTCAATTATTTTAATTTTGGAAAATGATCTAATGGACCAAATTGTTTTTTACAACTAATTATTCACAAGATTTACGTATATGTGTGTGTCTATACTAATTTTCAGTAAACACTTGCAGACATGCACTCAAACAATTGATATGACTTAAAAATAAATATCTATAACATTTCAACAGCAGATAAGAGCTAATAAACTCAACTAACAATGAACAGGGGGAATCACATAATCATCCACACTAAACTTGAGCAACAGGCCAGGATCACTTAAAAAACAAAATACATCAGATGCAGAAGTCAAGGTATATCTCTCTAAGGCCTAGGGCATTTGAATTCAGAACACTTCAAATTAAATTCTGACATTGCCAACAAAAAACACAACTTTATCTGAAGTAAAATATAGTAGCTATTTAGCATAACATAAGCATATGAAAATAAAAGGGGTGACCCATAATCCTAAGTCACAAGGAAACAAAAATTGAAGGTAATATAGATAGAGATTATAGATGTTTACTTGAGCTGAGGACAGGGATGACCACTAGCAGCTTAACACAATCCCCATTTTGAACAACATGAGTTAAAGCCCACACCAAAGCAGTTCTTGGGATTTCCCTAGATGCTTTAACAGCTACAAGCACAACCCTCTCCACCACATCCAAACCCTTCCTTTACTACTCTTTTGCCGCAGACTCATCTCAGCTCAGCAAAATATTCAAACACCAATTAACCAATTTGTTCAACCCCTTAAACAGGCAAAAATGTGAATTTCTGCTTAAAAGCCTTGAAATCAGACTCAAAATGGAATGACCCAACAGCTTCAAAATTCAAATGGTCAAATAACTGAATGTAACTTTTTCAGGCAAAATTCATGTATAATGTATGAGACAAAATGCTGAAAAAGAGGGCAAGAGAGTGAGAATAAAAGGGGGAGAAAAGAAATTATCAAAACTCTGCAGGCGGTATTATATAATCATTTTCCCACTGCGGTTTGTATAATGAAGAAAGAGAAGTACAAACAACAAGAGAATCAACCAAAAAGAAAGATTAGAAGAAAAGGGTATCACGAAATAGATGTGAAGAAAGTGGAAGCCAACAAAATTGCTGGGACATGAGCTTTGCGGAAAAGACACTTGCTGATCCCACTGTCTGTAACATAAAACAAACACATTTTGCTCGAGGGAGGTAGCTTTCTCTCTCCCCTCTAATTATACAATTATTAGTATAATTATATCTGTGTTCGGACACATTTAATACACTTGTCTTTTTTTAAAAGAGCTACTGTACTCCTTTTGGCTCCTTTTTTTGCATCATTTGCCATTTAAATTTATATAGGAAAATGATTATTTAGGATTTCACTTTTTATTCATATTTTACCTTAAAAATTAAATTTAAAATAAGAGTTAAAATTTCATAACAATAACTCTCTCTCTCTATATAAAAGCCCCTTAAGATTATGATATGTTATTAATAAAATACATATTAATATTTATTTATAATAAGATATAAGTCGATTCACAAATAAGTTAAATAAGTAGACGATTTTTTAATTTGACTAAATTCTCCCGAGTTAGTATTGAGTTATAAGCAAAAATAAACTAAATTGAGTTTGATCATAAGTTTTCATTCGTAAATATATATAACCGAGTTAATTTTGTTGGTACGAGTCATAGTCCAATTTAAATTATAAAATCAAATAATTAATATCATTTATCTTTCACTTAATGTCCTCTATAAATTCATTTACATTCTCCTCTATAAATTCATATACATTCTCCCCCCCTAAACTCCTCCCCCATAATTATCAAAGTCCTAATATATATATATATATATAGAGAGAGAGATATGCAATCAAATCTATCTATTATATATATATATATATATATAAAGAGAGAAATAAGATGTGAATAAAATAGAGAAAAACTAAGTAAAAGAAGATCGGAACATGTAGAGTAGGATTAAAAGAGTAGAGGAATTGAAAATCAGTCGATTGAAGTCATCGTCTGCCTGTTTGATGATGATGATAATACGGTATCGTTGGTAATATCTCTTCCCCACAACATATATCTCTCCTCTGTAAAAAAAAATTAATTCCCCTTTATTTTGAAAATAAATTTTATCACAAAACTATTTTATTTTTGAATTGGATTACTTTTGAATCAATAAATTAATTACTAACCATTTTGTAAATAATATGTTATAATTTTTACATTGTTAGTATTAATGATTTAAAATTAAACTTTTAAAATAATAGTTATTTAATATAACTATTTTATTGATAATGTCAAACTTTAAGCCTAATTTTTATTGACAATTTTAGACTATCACTCATAGCATAGCTGCATAGGTAAGGTATCCATCACCAGACGCCAATTATTTATTATGTGGTCAATAAAGCACAACTACCCCGATGGCATGTCAATAATTGTGAAAAAGGGGAAAACTAATATCTTAAAAGTTGTTAAATGTGAATAGTATTTAGTTTGGCAATTTCTAATAATTTAATAAATAGTGTCGGCTAGTGTGTCTTAACTTTATAAAAAGCCAATTAAAATGTAACAAATAAACAAAAAATTTTATATTTTCATGCGTAGTAATCACAAATATGGACCAGACGTGTAAGAATATAAAAAAAAATAACGTGAAAATATCAGTTTTCATAGCTGTCTTGCCCATTCACTTTCGGCCTATTTTTTTTTAAAAAAAATTAGTTGTTGGACTTAATTTGTCAGTTTTCTCATTTGTGGTATGATTTGACTATGAATTAGAGGTTTTACGTGCTAATTTAGTACTAATCCATTAAATTATTATTAGTATTAATTCATATTCATATTTGGCCTTTATCTCAATAAAATTTAGCTATTGTCTTCTTGGTAAGAGCCAAATTCACAACTTTGAATTGATTATTATGAACAAATTAATGGGATTGAATATTTATATATCAAATGAGAAAAAGGAATGTGATCGTGAGATTATATATTTTATTATTGATAATTTTGTCATTTCACTATTTTTATTAATAATAATGTAATCGCTTCACTATTTTATCATCAAAATTGATGTCCTTTTAGACCCAAGTTAAACCCAAATTAGATTGTAACTTGCCACATATTTCCTTTTTATATACATAATATATAGTCAATATCCATGTGTACCTTCATTTTACATTTTCTAATCCTTATATTAATTAGTGAAACATAATATGTTAAAATTGTATATTTAAGAATACGTGAAATAATATGTTAAAATTGACATTCTTTTTATCAAGATATCTCAAATTTTTGACTATTTTTACTTGTAGATACATCTCTATTTACGATTTTATTGTGTAGAGTCACATGTTCAAATCTATCTGTTAACAAGAATTTAAAAAGAAAATTGATATTTTCACATAAAAAAAAATACATTATAGATCTTATAAATGATAATTTTTATCTATCATTATACATCTATCTATATGACGTTTTTTCATATAAAAATATTAAAATGTCTCGGCCCCTTCCCTAGGCTCCTCTTAAATCCTCTTGCTTAATAAGATGCCTAGAGTACCATTCAAATAAAATACGATGCTTTTTATTATACTTTCCACCTAATTTTTTTTCGCGTACTTTTAGTAACAAATATATATATATATATATATATATATATATATTTAATGGCAACATAATATTCGTCATTAAAAATTTTTCGCTAGTAACGTCGGTAAAACTATTTTTTGTCACTAAATATATTAAAAAAATTACGTGGAAAGTATAATTTCAGTGGGGCCTAGAATTACAACGTGAAAACTATGGTTTCTCAATTATTTGAGCTAAATAATAATAATAATGGAGCAACTTTAGCCTTCTTGTCATTCAATCATGCCAAAATTTTGTTGAATTGTATGTATAACCTCACAGGTCACAGCACTCTAATTAGTCACACCACAATTATATTTATTATTTAACTCTAATTGTGAAGCTTTGACTATAACATACCTACTAATTTAATTTTTAAAGTTAAATTAATTATTTTTAAAATTAATAAATATTTAAAAAAATCAAAATACACGCTTACAGATTATGATCATATCAACTTTTGTAATTAAAAATTATATATAGATATTTTTAATGATTTATTATAAAAATAATTATTTTGACCATAGAGAGAGTAAGACTTATTCAGTGTTAAGAAAAAAAAGGAAAATAAAATATAGGCAGGGTCCCAGACCTTGGTGTCTTACAAATTAATTGTTCAATTTATTTAAAAGTCAAAAAATGGACTAAATATATAAATTTGTAAATATAAAAAGATTACAACTACTGAAAATGATACAAACACTAATTAATTTCTTCCAGGATTTAAATAATTAAATTTATATATTTGAACAAACAAAACCTCAACACAAATGCCAGTCAATGATCTTCTTCCATTTAAATGTGAATAAATTTACTATTATTGATGAGCATAATGAAATAAATATCACAGAAAAAGACAAATAATTCCCAAATTAAAAAGATAAGGTCCCACAAGTGTAAAGACAAAAAACTCTTCTAAATAAATAATTTGGTTTCAAAATATATGATCATGTGAATAGATTATCATTATTTTATTGATGAGCACAATAAAATAAATATCACATAAAGAGAAAATTAATTCCCAAAAGAAAATGACTAGATCCCACAAGATTAAAGAAGAAAACTCTGTCAAAGAAATAATATTTTTTTCCAGTTTTAAAATATAAGATTATTTTTTTTTTTTTAAGATAATTTAATATATTTTTAAATTAAAACTAACATCAATTCGTTTATAAAGAGTACTATCATTTTAAACTTTGTTGTTTCATAATTTTTAATAAATTATTTTAATTTTGAGTTTGAAAAAATATAAAATTGACTTTCAAAAGTCAATACCGATCTTATAATTTATAATGACACGAGTAATAACTCACAAAAAAATCACAATAAATAAGAAGAAATAAAACTAGAAAGAGATATTATGTATGGTCAATCGAATAAATAAACAAAATCCTACCAAGGTGTAGTTTTAAAATAAAATAAAAGTGAAATATTTTATTCCATTATAGTTAGAATGAGTTATTCCATATTCTACCTTCCTAAATAATAAATTTCATAAAATTATTCCATTCCCAACTTTATTATTCAAATCCAAATGTAGAAACATTAACGACCGTTATAACTTCATAACTATGACTAGTCTGGTATTTTGTGATTACCGAGGGGTAAATCGGGTCTTTCACACAAAATAAGAACACCGCCTATATACGTGACGCTAACGGTCTAGTTCATTAGTTGGGGAGCGGCATGGGAGCGACTGATAAATCCGTCGTCTCCCCATTCAGGTTGAAGAGGGAGGAATATAAGCGCACTAAACATGATTTTGCTTTCTCCGATTGGAAGGTATTGTTCCCTTCCTCTTTCTCTCTCCTAAACACACCCATTTTTTTTTCTCTCTATATATATATGTATTAATGTTATAATGTATATATCTATTAAGTTTACTATCTATCTGCATATCATTTAAATTGAATTGAAATGTTATCTGTGAAAGTTCTGATGAAAGAGTGGTCTTAGTTATTATAGCAATATCAGTTTTTAATTGACTTGAAATGAGCACATATTTTTGGGTTTACTGTTACACTCTGTTTCTGAGTTTTGAACAGAAAAGAAAAGAATAGAAAACTTAAATTAGAACAGAAAAGAAAAGAAAAGTTTTCCTTTGTGTTGTTTCTGAGTTTTTAATGGAAAAAGATAGAAAATTTAAAATTGAGGACATGAGTTGATAGACTCCATGACACGCTTGTGTGAGGTGGTCGTCGCCCCGATCGTTTCTAGCACAGTTGTTGGGTGAATTGCTTGCAACACCTTAACCTCTCGCCTATATGTAGACGGTAATCTTGGTACAATTGCTCGCGTTCGGAATTCTGCGTTGAATAAACACCAACGACACCTTGACCCCTCGCTTATATTGAAGCGGTAATCTCGGTACAATCGACGATTGATGCGGTAGAAGACGCCACACACAACTATGAATTGTTGTATGATAAGTCAAATTGAATCTCAAAGAAATAACTAAGAAAAATACTTAGGAATTCTTCAAAGAACCAAAAGTAGAGAATAACCTCACAAATATATTGAATAATAATAATGTATAATGTGTTTGATTACATAACTTGAACCTCTATTTATACTACTCAAAACAATCCAAATCCTAATAGGAATTTATAAGCTATAACCCTAATTTCTATAAGGAAATAGAAGTCAATTTAGAAAAGAAATTCTAATTAAAAAAAAATCCTAATTATAATAGAATTTAAAATTAACTCTAGATTCCGAAATTCTTTTGCCAAAGTCGCGAATTATCTGGTATTTTCCAAGCCGCGTGCCTAAGATCCGCATAAACCAAATGAGAGTCAAATTCGTGGCTATCAAGGATTCCATGTAATCACATATATATGATGATTTCCTTTGAGATCTAATGGCCCCACCACGTGACATCACAATACACTTGAAGCTTAGAACTAAGTTATTGCATTAACACCCCACCACGTGACATCACTATATACTTGAAGCCTTGAATTAAGTTACTTGGCCCACATGATATGTTTATGTAATTTGACTATGCTTGATGCCCACTTTGCATGTTTTGCATGGATGATGATATCATTAAGTCTGATAACTTTGAAACAAGTATACGTGATCAAATAACCTTGCCAAATTACCATGTCATGTGAAAAGATAAGTAAACTTCCTGATATATAATACTTCCATGCTTGAATTAAATGGAAGGAAAATTTGGCCCAACCAATAATAATACTTGAATTGTACTTTCTCTTGAATAATTTTCATTTCAATTATTTAAAATCACTTGATGAATCATTGGAACTTGAATTGAGTTATTATCGTTTGATCTGAGCTTTGATCGAATTGTATCATTCCCTCCTCTTGAAAAAGATTTGTCCTCAAATCGACATCCTCTCTCTCGAAAAAATATGTCCATAATTTTGATCCTACATAAGAATAAACCAAGTTAGTAACACCTATCAAAGCATAACCATGCACAAGTCCCACTAGCGGGATAAACGAATAAGTAATATCAACAACTAAGCAATAATTTGAAAAGTTTCAACTCCTCCCGGATCAAATATCAAAATGAAAACTCTTCATGTGATAGATTTTCCCAATGGCGAATTCCGGATCAAACGGAAATCTTATGATCTCGATCATTTTCAAACATAACCACGTCCAATGATCCCGGGTCAAATATCAACTTTTGAAATTCATCGGTCGCATAAGCCCATACACACAATCCTGGATTAAACACGAGAATAAAACAAATCAACAAGTTCCTTTTGTCTAATCACAAAGAAATTAAATAAACCAAAATCATATCGTAGTCTACTAAAACAATATTCAAAACACTCCCAGAGATGTCTTATGCATTGAACGGGACAAACTGCACGATCCATGCTTCCCTCGATGAATATGATCCTATCACGAATCTGCAAAACACAACCAACCTCCCTCTTTCCATTGACATTAACACAATAAAGAACAAATAATGTTATCAACGGAGTAAAAAGGTCACAAGCATAAGTTGAAAATTCATAGCATATCGACGATGATCACAAACAAACTCAACACATGCTAAAGAATTTCCCAAAATGTTGACAAAAATCGAATATCATCAAAAGAGAATAACAAATTTTCCCATGAAAAATGTAAAATATAATTCAACAATTCCATGGAAGTATGCAATGCCTTAACTAATCCAAGTGAACTAACTAAACATGCAAATAACTCATCTCTCAAATCATCTTGATGATCAACACTTCTTGAATCAAAACCATATAATAGCAAATCATGGAATGAAGATTGCTCTAACGAAACAACATGATTACTACCATTGTCAACTAACAACAATTCATGTAAAGATTGACTAGCATGAAACCCTAAGTCAATATTTGGATAACAAAACCTAAAATTAATTTCATGCAAGTAAACACATCGAAAACGAGAATATATATCATGATCATAAACTAACTCAACATAAATCAAATATCCTCCATAGTTTATGATAAAAATGATTCTACCATCAGAATAGCTAACAACAAATTTTCCAACGGAAGCATGCAAAACATGTTTTAAATAACTCATGAAAACACTAGATGCATCAGTTAATCTAACAAAAATAACTAACCACCTATATAACTCACATGCTAAAACAATTTTCCATTTATCACAATCTCTCGTGCTAAATTGATTAGGCATTATCATCCACATGACCATTATCACATGTAGATAAAACATAAGTACTATGCAATTTATCAAACATATTATCTAAATAAAGAAAAGAATAACGATACTTGTTTACCAATTCAAAATCGATGCACAAATTTTTTATCTCATTCTCCTTAGGTACTATGATCTCATAATTAGCACACGAACTCATGTCTTCTCTCATGATACCCACTTTCACCAACTCTCCAACCCGCTTGGTAATTCAAGTGCGTCTTCTAGGGAATACTATCATTTGATTGATATAGAATGATAAGCGCGAGGTATATCATCAACAACTTTGTCTGAGAGACAAAATAGAACTAGACAAAAGAAGAATCATTAATGTTAGTATTCAAAAGCGCCCGTCTTATGCAGATGTATGATCGTTGACTTTTTCAAAATATAACTCACTTTTCAACTCACTCTCTTTTTCATAGTCACATATTTCTTCTCTCTCTTCTTTATGCTCACCCTCTCGTTTGTTTTTCTCTCGTTTGTTTTCAAGGTCACTCTCATTCTCTTCATTCTCAATCTCTCTTTTCTTTTCATTCTCACTCCTTTCAATTTTTTCTTTAACATTATCAATCTTTCGAACAATTTCTTTTTGTTGATCTTTTCCACATGTATTTCCTTGTACGAACTCATCTTCTTGATTACTTTCTTTCGGATGTTCATCATCTTGCTTTTGATCATGGATTTCATCTTGAACACTTGAACCCAATAACTCTCCTTGGACTGCATATTCTATAATTTCTTCCACCTCCTTAAAGCTCTTGATGTCTTCTTTAAGTTCTTGGATGCCTTAAAAGTGTCTTGGGTTGTCTCCAATGTGAATCCTCTTTGTTTACTTGTCTGCGAACCCTCATATCATCTTAAATGTAGATCGCCTTGAAGGTTGCTCTACAAAATTTTTTGAGATGTATATTCCTCCCTCCTGTCACGTTGTGTCTTTGGAGCAAATCGCTTCTCATTCTTGATTTTAATTACATCCGTGTCTCGAATGGACGCTCCCCATATTTTTGTTTGATAAGTCGCCACCATATAATAATGTATAATCGGAGAACTCTTGAATTGCCGTCGACCTTCCTCCTCTCGGAGTAATCATGATAGTCAAATTCTCGCTCCATTTTCTCTCCCATCTCGATATGCCTCTGTGTCAATATTGCCTTGGAAAATATTCCTTTGAGACCCATAAGAACTTTCATAATTGTAGCCATACATGTTTCTTTGTAAAACAAAGGTTAGTAGATAAAAATTTTCCTCACACACTCCACTTACGTGTTTCATTTCGAATAATGATGAATCACTTCGTGTATCACTTTCAAATTTGGCTTTTACCCTCTAATAATCTTACACTTCTTGCCTTTTACCTCTAATATTCTCTCTAATAGGTTCTTCTTGAATTCTCTAGCAAAATTCTTGGTTTTACTTAATCAATTCAAAAATTACTTATCACGAAACAAAATTATAGATGGTGTAACTATTAAATATCACAAAATCACCGTCGATTGCCTTGTACTCCTCTTGTATGCCTCAAATTTGTAAATTGTAGCTCTGCTTTTGAAATTGATGATGATGGAGCGGTATGAAATCTTCGTTGGAATTTGATTTGATGGTGTCTTTACAAATTTGGTTAATACAATGAAAATATGAATTTTTTTTTTTTTTTTTTTTTTTTTTTTTTTTTTTTTTTTTTTTTTTTTTTTTTTTTTTTTTTTTATATATTTACACGAGATAATTAAAGATAAAAACTAAAGATAAGTAAATGCTTAGCTTTGATACCAAATGATAGACTCCACGACACACTTTGCGTGAGGTGGTCGTCATCCCGATCGTTTCTAAAGACACGGTTGTTGGGTGAATTGCTTGCAACACCTTAACCCCTACTTTATATGTAGAGCGGTAATCTTGGTACAATTGCTCGCGTTGAGAATTCTGCGTTGAATGAACACCAACGACACCTTGACCCCTCGCTTATATTGAAGCGGTAATCTCGTGACAATCGACGATTGATCACGGTGAAGGCCACACACAACTATGAATTGTTGTATGATAAGTCAAATTGAATCTCAAAGAAATAACTAAGAAAAATACTTAGAATTCTTCAAAGAACCAAAAGTAGAGAATAACCTCACAAATATATTGAATAATAATAATGTATAATGTGTTTGATTACATAACTTGAACCTCTATTTATACTACTCAAAACAATCCAAATCCTAATAGAATTTATAAGCTATAACCCTAATTTCTATAAGGAAATAGAAGTCAATTTAGAAAAGAAATTCTAATTAAAAAAAATCCCAATTATAATAGAATTTAAAATTAACTCTAGATTCAAATTCTTTTGCAAAGCAGCGTGAATTATCTTTGGTATTTTCCAATGGCGTGCTAAGATCCGCATAAAACCAAATGAGAGTCAAATTAAATGGCTATCAAGGATTCCATGTAATCACATATATATGATGATTTCCTTTGAGATCTAATGGCCCCACCACGTGACATCACAATACACTTGAAGCTTAGAACTAAGTTATTGCATTAACACCCCACCACGTGACATCACTATATACTTGAAGCCTTGAATTAAGTTACTTGGCCCACATGATATGTTTATGTAATTTGACTATGCTTGATGCCCACTTTGCATGTTTTGCATGGATGATGATATCATTAAGTCTGATAACTTTGAAACAAGTATACGTGATCAAATAACCTTGCCAAATTACCATGTCATGTGAAAAGATAAGTAAACTTCCTGATATATAATACTTCCATGCTTATGGAAGGGAAAATTTGGCCCAACCCAATAATACTTGAATTGTACTCTCTTGAATAATTTTCAGCTCAATTATTTAAAATCACTTGATAAATCATTGGAACTTGAATTGAGTTATTATCGTTTGATGCGAGCCTGATCAGAATTGTATCAGTTGTGGTCATATTCGACTTTGATCGGACAATTATTGACGATGATAGCGACAGGTGGGTTGTGGTCCAAATGGGTCTAACCGATCTGTTCAATCAGCTCCGACTAACATTGCCTTGGAACTCTCTCATGGTTCGTATTACTTAGACTTCTCATCTCCAAGAATCTATTTTTATTTCATTTTCCATTTAATTGCATATTTAATCAAGCAATTACTAGGCTTTTATATGGTTATTGCTAAATCTTAATTATTAACTAAAATTGTTTTTTCTTTTTCGCTTTTGGTCAATTTGTAGATGAGAAAACTCCATTTTAAGTGTTTGCATAATTGCATTGATTATAAAGGATAAGGCTGATTTGTATGGTTTATACTTTTATCATTACTTATATTTGTTTTTTTGACTTATTCTGATTATTAGTTTTAACTTAATTCTGTTGCTTTCCCTATTATTAAGGTGTATATTTATATTGATAAGTTATTATGTTATATTTATAATGCATTTCTTCTTTTTAGGACAGAATGATGGAGGAGCTGTATTCACATGGGAAAACAGTTGAAGATATTGCTGAGTGTTTTAAACAGGTTCCATTGCATCCAAGGATTGTTTCAGCCATTAAATCAGCCCATGCTCTTGGGTATTTTCCATTATCATCTTCCTGGTTTATAGTCTATATTACTTTTGTCAAGTAATTAGTAATATTTGCTGTATAATATTGCTATTTCCAGATGTGAATTATGGGTACTTAGTGATGCAAACCAGTTTTTCATTGAGACAATCTTGAAACATCATGGAGTACTTGGCTGTTTTTCGGAGATAGTCACGAACCCAACCATTGTGGATGAGCAAGGCAGGCTTAGGATCTTCCCTTACCATGATTTGTCCTCATCTCCTCATAGTTGCAATCTTTGCCCTCCTAACTTGTGCAAGGTGTGTTCTGTTTAATGTAATTTATATTTGCTTTCATTTCGGTCATGCTTTATGCATTTTCCATAAGGTTATAAAACATCAAATCGGTAGGCGGCAGATAGAGTGGTTAGTGCCTGGGCCGCTTAGCCGTTTTCCTAAGAGATCTTGTTTATTTATTTTTTCTTACAATATATTTTGTGTGTGCGTGCGTGTGTGTATATATATATATATATATATATATATTAAAGCATATATTAGATACAAATATTATAAATTATACATGAAAAATTTCCCAAAAAAACAAAAAAATCTTATAATGAATAACAAGTCCATTTTAAGCATTGTAGAGCTTTAGAGCCTTCATTTGTTGTTTATTGTTTTAAATTCATATTTGTGTTCATTTGATTCTAATTTCAAATCTATTACTTTTGGTAAAGTTCATTTAGCACTTAAAAAATGATGCGATCTAGAGTTTAGAGCTGTAAATTACAAAATGTGATGAACTATGACAATTGAGAAAAAAATTAGGATACAATCTATAGTTTTAAATAAACTTGAAAACCTCAGGATCATAACCTAGAAAGAATCAGGTCCACGACTATGGCAAATCGAGGTATTCGCCTAGATGGGGGTTTAAGCGTCCAGCCGAATCGAGGAGGTAGGACACCTAGAAGGATTTTTAGAACATTGCATCAAGTCTTGTTAAACTTAAACCTGATCTCCTAGATCAAATGATTGATTCGTAAAATTTAACTGATTGACTACCAATTAAGAATTTATAGAGAAGCTTATAAATATGTTACTAATGAAGTTATCCATTTAATTTGTTTTTCCTGCTGGATGTTTATTAATTGATTGGTGAATAACAATATTGAACTAGTTCAAAATTTGATGCTTTTACTAGCCCTGTAGTTTAAGTCAGCATCACGTATTTTTGGGTTACTCTGAGACTTCAGTTTGCTTCAAACAAAGTCTTGCCCCTTCTCCCCCACTTTTTCACTATACTTGGGGCCAAACTTGCCTACAAAAAATAATTAAAAAAATTAAAACCTATTTACATGGAGAGTCCTTTGATTAGTTTTTGTTTTCTTTTTTCTGCACTCTTCTGTATAAACCTAATAATCATGGAAGGTATAAATTAATAAATATTATCAATTAGAAGTATTATACTTGTAAGTGTACTATACTAACATTGATCAGGAAGTTTTAACACGTGCATAAATACTTCTGGATAAAGTACAGATTACTAGATAATGAAACATCTTCTCAACTACATTACTGGTCCATCTTACACAAGACATTAAAAAGCTCCTAGTATTTTCCGAGGTACAATGTGTGAGGAATGACAAAGTCTTCCTGATTTCTTAAGTGGTAAAACACGACGCTACTGCATTTCAAAAGCTTTAACAAGTAAGAAACAAAAGGTAATAGATGCGAAGGATGTAACTTATCAAAAAAAATAAAAACAAGCTAAGGAGGTAAGACAATGATAATTTCAGATTAGATGTAGTAAGGCTAATAAAGGAGAAAAAAATGATGTAAAAACTAGTAACCCGTGTTCAAATCTCTGTTGGACCTTTACTATTACGACAATCTCGAGTCCAAATCAAATCATAACATACTGAGGTTGTAACATTGTCTTAATAGTATCTTCTTAGGTCATCTTAGCGCATAAAATGCTCACTCAAAAGGTCACGACTGAATGTATTAGTGATAGCAACTTGAGTCCTTATATACATATCAAAGTATTCAACATGTTACGATGTGGGATTGGGGTGTTACATTTACTTTTTCAAATATTTTTCCCTATGAATATATGATATGATGTTTTTCTTGAGAAAAAAATGAACTCTTATTGAAAGGAAATATTATTATAGTATATTTTATTTTTGAAAATCATAATAGCATGTGTTAAAGATTCTACTTGTCGTCCATGAAGAGTATTTGGTGGTATAGATACTAATATAATTAAAATGTAGCCCTACATGAATATGATATGTGTGTGCGTCTCTGAACTTTCATGTCAATAATTAGTATCAAAAGATTAATATTATTGAAAGATTTAACAAGAGGGAAAAAAAAGTAATAAATGGTAGCCAACCTAATAAAAGAAGAAATAAAAGTTGAAACACAAGTTATGATTGCATGTTAAGGTCCCATGGTCTAGCGGTTAGGACATTGGACTCTGAATCCAGTAACCCGAGTTCAAATCTCGGTGGGACCTTCCCCTTTTTATCTTTTTAAAATGAATGTTAGTCGGTGTAATTTTACTTCGAAAAATAAATCTTCATATGTTAAAGGTCATGATGAGGCTTGTCATTCATGAAGAGTATTTTTATTTTCAATTGGTAATATTGATGCTAATATATATAAAATGTTGTCATGCATGAATGTGATAAATATGTGTGTGTGTGCATTTCTAAATTTTTATCCAATAATTACTTAATTAGTAGGAAAGATATGATGAGGGAGAAACCGAAGGTAATAGAAGTTCAAATATAGCTTATTTATTTAAATAAAACTAAGGAGGTAAGACGATGATATGGTCTTATGGGATGTTGTCAACCTAATTAAAGAATGACTAATAGACAAAATACAAGTTATAATTGCATGTTAAGGTCCCATGGTCTAGCGGTAATTAAGGACATTGGACTCTGAATCTAATAACTCGAATTCAAATCTCAGTAGGACCTGTCCTTTTTAATGTTTTTAACTTTTTGGTACTTTTGAAGAATAATAGAACTCTTATTAAAAGAAACCCATAAAATTTGATTTAGAAAATAAAATTTGGATATGTTAAAGCTCTTGATATGGCTTGCCATCCATTTAAGAGTATTATATTCAGTTGTTATTATAAAGAGAATGTAGTTATGGATGAATAGGGATATATACAAGCACACAAACACAAAACACACACACACACATGTGTGTGTGTGTGTGCCAATAGTTATGGTGCCAATAATTACTATGAGAAGATTACTTAGTATCAAATAATACAATTATTAATATTCCAAAATGGAATGGTTAAATCCATCAAAATTCATAAATCAATAAAAGAGTATTAACTCATTAAATATAATCTTTTAGGCTATGTTTGTTTGCAAGGATTACACTTGGGATATGACTATAAATCCAAAGTGTCTTGTTTGTTTTTAAATTTGGACATGAGACTATTAGTCCAATGATTATAAAATGACTTAAGATGGGGGACTATTTAATAACATATCTAGCTTGGTATTATAATCTCATCACGTGGGATTAAAAAATTATGGACAAAACTAACCTTTATTTCTTTTAATATGACTAGTGTGTATTAATAAATAGAAATTAATAAAATCCTTGGACAAATTTTAACTTAATTTATATATATTAAGTTAACCAACTTATCAAGATACTAACCTTTATTTCCTGTGATAATTTCAACCTTTATTTCCTGTGATAATTTCCTATAATTATACTAACCTTTATTTCTTGTGATAATTTCAACGTAATAAAAATTAATGTAATAAAAAGTAATACATTGATTACTACATTAATTAATACATCAATTAATAAATGTAGTAATCAATGTATTAATACATTTAAACGTTTTCGTAGTTGTATTTTTTTTTATGAGAATAAAAACTTATTTTGAAAATACATCTACATTTACTATTAAAAATTTTATCATTTATTTTTCTTAAAATAATTTTTTCATGACGAGCTTCATCATAACTGTCTCTAGCACGTACAGGTGATATGTTTAAATAATTTTTTATTTATTTATAGGTGCCTTTTTGATGTATAAACAAGTTTAAATTATAGTTTAAAATATGTTATTATTGGTAAGGGTATAATAGTCCAAATGATATTTTTATCCAATCTTTTAATTAATCTTGTAAAAAACAAACATAATATGTGATTATTTTAAATTATCTCATGAATAATCCCATAAAAAACAAACATGTGACTAGGACTATTTAATCTTAAGATTAATAGTTTTGGGATTATAATCATTGCAAACAAACATAGCCTTAGAGATTCAACTGTTTCTCAAGTACTAAGGTTTGCATCATTGGTGTGTGCCTGTCTTCGCCCACAAGATTTACAGTAACTACGATAATAATCATAATAATTAGATAAGTATATCTAATCTGACAAATAAACAAAGAACTGCTATTTCATTTCCACCCTTCAATCTCACAAGTCGCAGCTACTGTAAAGGTAGATTATGTCGAGGTCTGCTTCTGATATAGTTCATGCATTTGACTGTTAGTTTAAATCATTTGGGCGCATAAGTAAAAGCTTTAGCTTATAGTTTGGCTTTATTTTGCATGCATAACATTTATATTGCATAAGGTCTGATGAACTGTTTCAGTTTGAACTTCAAAAATTAAGATTATCTTACTTGCTGCATTGGGGGTTCTTCCCAGCAATTAATTACACTGTTTGTAGATGTTACAACAATGGAAGCATTTGAAGGAATCTAAATTAATTTGCATACATGTTAAATAAGGATTTATGATTTAGAGGCCCAATTTCTTTTTCCCCTTTGGATCATTAGTGCTTAATAGTATTTTTGGTTTCCACAATAGGGTCTTGTGATGGAGCGAATCCAAGCTTCTTGTTCTGATAATGGGAAGAAAACATTTATCTACCTTGGAGATGGGAAAGGTGATTATTGCCCAACTTTGAAACTCGGAGAAGGAGACCATGTAATGCCGAGAAAGAACTTTCCTTTATGGAAACTCATATGCAATAATCCTATCCTCATCAAAGCAAAAGTTCATGAATGGGACAACGGAGAGAAACTTGAGGCAATCCTACTCCAGCTTATTTGACACTGTCAACCGCATAAAAACTCTGAATAGCAGTCGGTTGAACTCATCTGACGAGACATTTCCTCAAAACATTAGGCCCCCCCCTGCTGACATGACAAAAGCTATTTATTAACTAATCCTTCTAAAATGCTATAGGAGTATATATTTATTTGTCTAATTAATTCTTGGGGGATGATTATATGGTATGCATACTAGTAAAACCCTTGCTGAGTTTCATTAACTTGGTTGTCTTTGGACATGATATTGATCGAATCATCTAGGTTTCATCAGTGGCTGTATTCAAGATTGTGACTTTACTTAATTTTATGGATTGTTACTACTCAAGATACCTACTCTTTCTTTCCTAATTTTCCCTAGCTTTGATGTATTTATTTATATTTATTCTGGGCAGGGACCCAATATTTCTTTTTGTGTTTCTTCTTCTTAAGCAATCTATGCAGTTAAAAACACCAGTGCTTCAGCTAATCTGGTCTAATGGTGAAAATGGTTGGTTGAGTTCAAAATTTTGTGGACTCGGCGAAGGTTCAAGATAGGCAAAAAGGGATTTTACTCCATGGTGGTTGTAATTTTTTTAGCATTACATCACTAAATTTAAAAAATATGTAATTAGTCAACTAAACTAATTAAAATTTATAAATTAGAAATTAATTTGAATGTATTTTCCTACATGTATGTGCAACACATAAAAAAATTAAAGGAAATTAATATTTTCACAGCATTTTTTGATATTTTTACATGAAAAAGTGTCACTATAGATGTATAAAAATATTTGTTTGTGAGTTTGGAGGGATGAGATGAGGATGGAGGGGAAATAATGAAAATGGATTATAATTTTCACTATCGGTCATGTTTGTGAGTTTTCAAAAGAAATAAAATGGATAAGATTTTAATTATATTTTCTCTTATTTGTGAGTTTAGAAGTAGAGAACGGAAGAGAAAATATTTTTATTTTTAAATTATATTATTATTTTATTATTCTAACTTATTAATATAATAAATGACGTGATTTATTTTGAAAATGTCACAATTAGGGCACCTTTTGTTCTACTAAAGTAATTTATGAAATCCTTCTAGACAAGATGATTGCAGAAAGTGACCACGCAAAGGATAGGGTTGCTGTTGAGGATAGGAACAAATGATTGTTGAAATATGAACCTTGCATTTAAAATAATTTATTTAAATTTTAAGAATAACAAAATAATAATTTGTAGTACTTTTTAATAATTTAGAAATTATAATTATAGATTAATTAAAATATTTGTAAAGTAAAGACTTTTTAAAAATTTACATCTCTAATATTATCTAAAATTATAGTAGCAATTGTATGAAAAAAATAAATGTCAAAATAAATCAATCAACTAAAATTTTTATTAAAAATTTAAAAAAGAAATAATATGTAAAAAATAATATATCATATTATAATTTTTTATATAAATTTTAAAAAATATATCACTAATTTTAAAACGGATGAAAATATGTACATCTCCAATCCATTCTCCAATAATTTCATAACTAAAAATTTTATTTTTTGTATCAAAACAATAAAAAAATTTATTTTAAATGATTGTATTTCTTTTCTTAAAACTTAATTTTTTGTTTAAAACTTCTATGAATAAAATTAATTATTTAAGATTATAATTTCTTTTATTTGAATATTTGTGACAAAAGTTGGTGGGAATGTAACCGAATAATAAGATATGGTGAATGGAATTATGATAATACAAATCGCCAACTTCTTGTCATGGAAAGAAATAGAATCAATTCTATCCGATAATAGTAATAGAATAAATTGTAAATGTAACCTTTTTATTTGTCATATTTTTGTATGTTCCCTAAATTTATTTTTTCGCACAAGTCTCCTTCGTATATACATTAGTCAGGTAAGATTACTCCTCTATCTTTTTTTGTTGATAATAAAATAATTTATGTTAATTGAATTTGACAAAAAAAAAATGCTAACGTATTATTCTGTTGCATAAATTAAGGTTATTATAGTGTTAACAGACGTGTTGTAATTTTCCCAATATGACAATTGAATTATCAACTCCATTTGCAACACTAATTTAAACACTAACGATTACTTGTAACTTTAATTTTATAAAATACGAGGTGGTTGAAATAATTTTAGCCCTAATTTAAAATTCATGGTTCGATTAAGATGAATTTGAACCTTAATTTGAGTCCTCTTAGCTCGTATTTGTCAATTTTTGATCGTAAATGAGAATTTTATTGTTCTAAAAAAATGTATTTTAAATAGGTCTAACTACCATAATGACCATACTAACCTTATTATAGGCATGAATAATATCTTAATATTTTCTGTCAAATTTAATTTGGAAAAAAAATTAATTTTTATTGACAAAAGAGGTTGGTTGGAGGAACAATTTTACACAATTAAAATATCTATGAGAGAGACTTGTGTTAAAAAAAAGTAAGTTTAGAAATCACTTTTATAAAAATATAACAAATAGGACAATTTAGTCCCAAAAATATTACTCCTAATATATTTTCAGGAATTCGATTACTATAAAATTAATTTCATGATAAATTAGTCAATTAATTAATAGAATGCTCACAAAATGTTTTGTACATACCTACCGACACTGTATCCATAAATTAAACAAAATTAACATGCTTTCAGTTTTCAGATGCATCCTTCCTTCTCTTGCATGATTTGGTATCTTTAAATAAAATAAAAATAAAAATAAAAATAAAATAGAATACAGAAGCTTTATGTTGCGTATGGCTTCTCTTCTCTTGACTCCTCTGACCTCTCTCTGTGGTCTTTTGGCCAATACCTGATGAAGAAAAAACCAAATTAAACGGAGGCCAGAAACGTTTGAATTCTTCTTTCTTTCCCCAATTAATTACCTGCACAATTTGTCCTCTTCAAGAATCAGTATAATATAATATAAAGCTCCTCCTCCTTTCTTTCTCTCTCTATAGAGCTATCTTGTAGCTTCTGCAATGGCAAGGAAGACAGAGGAAGGGGAGGAGGGTTTGTTTTGGGATGGATTTATAGAGGGGATGCCTGTGTTTGCAAAGGAGTTGATTGCTGGTGGTGTGGCTGGTGGGTTTGCTAAGACTGTTGTCGCTCCTCTTGAGCGTGTCAAAATCTTGTTTCAGGTACATTGATTAGGTGCTTTTTTGGTCTGTTTTGACTTAATTACGGGTCTTGATTTGAAATGATCGGTGATGTTGAAGTAATCTTTAATGGGTTGGATTCAGGAACTCTTTTTTAGTATTCTGGGTTTGTCATAATTAAGGATCATTTGTGTTGTTTTTAGTGAATTTGTAGTTTATGATCTCTGTGGAACTTGTGATTAGTTAATTATACGATAATGCTGTTTTTTTTTTCATATCTCAATTGGGTGTGGGTCAGTGACTATTTCAATTATTTCATTTGTAATCTTGTTTGATTATCTTTTGTTAAACTCGTTGCTGAAATTGATTGTATAGAGATGGTTCTAGGAGATGCAGTCGGTCACATTGTTTAATGATTGAGCAAATTAGCATTAGATTGACCTGCAACTAATCATAGTAAAAGAACTTCTTTTAGTATCAGTGATCGAATTCTCAAGAGATTCATCAGCAATCTTGGGGGAAAATGAAAGTGAAATGATCAGAACATTTATCCGGCAATTCATTTCCTGATTTTTTGTTTTTCTATGTAATTGGGTTAGTTGTTTAAGTAGCAAGGGTAATTCTTTCAGGAGTTATGCTGTGTTGGGGATGTGGTGCATCCAGTTAGACATAGGTAGTGTGAGCTATGCATCCTGGATAATGTTGAACTGGGATAGTAGTGACCTTCGTAATACTAGGCAGAGCTCAAATTCCTTTCATTTTTGGTAATTTGGATCCTATAGATGTACCAACAAATATATAATGCAACTCAAAAAAAAATAAAAAATATTACCCCTCATGCAATCAGGCCTAATCCTTACAGCAGAAAGACGATAAGACTTTAAATTTCAAAGAGAAACTAAGATATCAGAATAGCCATAGGATAACCACAACACTTGTATTTCCTCTTCAAAAATACATAAATTTGGTCGTGAACTGCTACTATTCTACTTAGATATGTAAAAACCCACTTGACAAATCAGATATTGAAGAGACTCGTTCTTTTATTTTTATGTTTCCTATTTCCAGACCAGAAGAGCTGAGTTCCAAAGTGTAGGGCTCTTGGGATCTTTCAATAAGATTGCTAAAACAGAAGGACCACTTGGTTTCTATAGGTAAATGTTTAATTTTATTTTCAGTTCATTCCTTAGGATGTTTGTTTCCATAAAGATTGTTTCTGTATTTCAATTCCGGTAAATCTAATGTATATGGCGTGAATTATCTTCAGAGGGAATGGAGCAAGTGTTGCTCGAATTGTTCCTTATGCGGCATTGCATTATATGGCCTATGAACAATATAGGCGCTGGATTGCATACAGTTTTCCTGGCATTGGAGGCGGTCCTGTTCTTGATCTTGTAGCAGGATCATTTTCAGGAGGGACAGCCGTTCTTTTTACCTATCCTCTTGATTTAGTTAGGACTAAATTGGCTTATCAGGTACATAGCTTCAAGTCTTTAACTAAGGCCTCTCTCTCTCTCTCTCTCACACACACACAAAAACACAACACACACAACGCATAAAAAACCACAGTCATGGCCAAAAAAACAGTCATGCATGCAAGCGCTTATGTATATAAACAAATTTATTTGGAGTCACTAAAGATAAAAGTACATACACAACTCCAAACAATCTCCATCATTTTTTCTTTCAATTCGAGTCTAATGATATTGAAAGTTCAGTTGTTTTCAGTTCCATACATTTGATCGTACAGGTTGTGGGAACCCCTAAATTGAATGTTAAAGGGATAATCCCTTCTGAAGAAGCTTTTAAAGGAATTCTGGATTGCTTTTCAAAGACTTATAAAGGGGCAGGGATAAGAGGCCTGTACCGTGGTGTGGGTATGTCATACTTCTGCTGTTTCCTTTATTCTGCTTACATCCATGTACTGTGTTCTCATCTAACACTTAAATTCACTCGTGTCAGCTCCATCACTCTACGGAATATTTCCTTACTCGGGGTTGAAATTTTACTTCTACGAGGAAATGAAAAGCCGTGTACCAGAGGAACATAAGAAGGGTATCATGGTGAAACTTGTATGTGGATCCATAGCAGGTGTATTGGGTCAAACTTTCACATATCCTCTTGATGTCGTTAGGCGGCAAATGCAGGTAGAATTAAATCCCATTTGGAAGAGTTAATAAATAACACATCCCTACCATTTAGTGGATTCTTAGATATCACTTTGTAGAAATATATAGATTTCAGCTTAATTTTCACTTTTCTGGTGATAAGATCTACCTAATTCTTCTTATGGTTGGAGAAGGTTTTTGCCCTTAATAATGAGAGTTAATAGTTCATTGACTGAATCATCTTCACTTTGGAAAGATATTCTATTGTATTTTGTTTATTTCACTATTTTTAATATTTCCAGTCATTGTTTCTCTCTCTTCATCAAATAGATATTCAAATTTATACATATAAGATGAAGTTACTTTTTCAAAATACAATTCTATTTCAACATGTAGCCTTAAATTGCAAGTACAGAGTATTTTGAATTTATTTGTGCAACTCAAAGTTTAGAATGTTAAAGAGTGATTAAAACCACCTTGACAGGTCCAGCAATTCTCGACATCAAACAGTGCAGACATGAAAGGCACACTGGAAAGTCTTGTTATGATAGTACAAAAGCAAGGATGGAAGCAATTATTTTCAGGGCTCAGTATCAATTACCTGAAGGTGAGATTAACATAGTTATTTGAATGCTGATTTTGCTGTTTTTGTTTGTCATATCTAAAATTTTCAATGCACTTATTACAGGTTGTACCCTCAGTTGCAATTGGCTTTACTGTTTATGACACCATGAAAGCATCCCTTAGAGTTCCATCCCGAGATGAAGCTGTCATAGAAGTAGTGACGAAGCAACCAACCAACCAACCATCATCCTTGCAATCTTAACTATTTACAACTCCGGAGTAATCATTTTTCTACTCAGTTATATGAGCTTTCCCTGCCGTGTCAATCATTGTTGAGGTTCTCCTACCTCTGAGGCTATTTCATTTGTAAAATTCTATTCTTTTGAGCTTTAACATAACCATTAGGTAGATTACTATTTTTTCCAATAAATACACTGAGGTAGCAAAGGTCGTCGTGTAGATGTCCTATCAGGTGGCTCCTCCATACCTTTGGAGATTCCCTCCCAGTGTACATAAATAAAGAGCACCACGAAGAATATAGGTACATAGATTTTTCAGATCAAGGGTTATAGATGTTAATTGGTAAGCAAACCCACAATAATTTGTTTGGGAAACTGTTACATATGATTGTTGTTGGAAATCGATATATTGATTGTTATTGATAATTTGGAATCAATGAAAATTCATTTTTCTCTCCATTGTGACTTGGTTAACTTTCTAATACATAAATTATGTCATTGCTGTGTAAAAGCTCTATACTGTGGCATCAAGGATTATATTTTTTCGTAAGAATGAGTAATGTCGTCTTTTGTTAATTTAGAATGCATCTCACTAAAGGATGATCTATAAATCCGCGGCAGTTGATCCAAGTTAGATTATCTGATTATTTTTCCTTCTTGATGCATGAAGAAGTTGAAGATTTTCTAGTTCATCTAAATTATAGGACTTGGCAAGTTAGTGTAAGAAGGAATTGGATATTTCGTATAGTGGAGAAGAAACCATAGTTCTGTGTCTGAACAGAAGTTTGCAAATGGAGTAATGTGTGGGAAGATGTTTCTTAAAGCATCTATAGTGCATAAAAAAAATCTCTCAATTTAGCAATCATAAGGGATTTTTGCAGCTTGTAACGTGAAAATCTAATCTAATAAAAAGAAAACTGTGGTATGTGAAGAATTGTTGAACATTACACTTGCAAATTACTAAATTCTTCCATTTGTATTACAAAACAACCATTATGTACAACCTGGTTGATGTTCATGACATAAAAATTTCTGGTATCATCATAGAAATATTACCCTAGAGCATTGAACATTGATCAAGGTATAATGTAGACAAGGGTGAGTAATTAATTGTTTACTAAAAAGTTTTTGAATTTCATCAAAAACATAATTTACAATCTGAGGATGTTGATGACATCTACAAAATTCATCTCCTATATAAATACAGGAGTGTAGTTAAAATTTACAATGACAATTAAATAAAAGCTTTTACCAGTAATCCCCACAAGAGCATTTACCATCTCTAAAATGATGGAACCGCTTGTTATCCCGCACAATCAGTTCCCTGCCAACAATCTTCGACATGATTTTTATGGCATTGTGACAATCACCACATATCCTCAAGTTCTTGATGATCCTAAGAGTTGTCCTTGCTGGAGTACTAATCAAACCATACGCAATAGCCAAACGCTCACTATGATACATCAAGGCCTGTTCTTTAGCCTCCTGATCAATGTCATGAAGCACATATCTCGTGTCTGGCACATAACCAGCTTCTCTCATCTGCCCATTTAAGCCTTTTATTCTCTCATAAGCATCTCCTTTGTATGGATTTGTACACCGATATTCACTAACCCTATTCTTCCCTTCAAGCATATTCAACGGTGAATGCTTCTTTGCCAGAGGCATAGGGAGTTTATCATCTATTTCCCTAGATGGATCCAAAGATACCAACAATTCCTTAGCACGATCTTCAAGCTCAATATCTCCATGCATTCGGGAAAGATTAACCAAAGCCTCCCAAATTTCAGCTGTGGGCTCAATTGGCATATTCTCTACAAACTCCATGGCTTCATTCAAATGACCAGATTTTCCAAGAACATCAACTACACCTAGATAATGCTCATTCCCAGGAACAATTCCATAATCATTCTTCATAGACACAAAATGTAATAAACCTTCTTCGACAGCTTCTGCACTAGCACAAGCCAATAAAACTACAACAAAGGTATCCGCATTGGGCCGCAAACTAACCTTCTTCATTTTCTCAAATAACAGCAACCCATCATCACCCTGCCCATTATTTGCATACCCATATATCATCAAATGCCATAACCACATATTTCTCTCGCGCATTCTATCAAATATTCGGCGGGCATCTCGCATACTCCCGCATTTCACATACATTTCAATCAATTTATGGCTCATTTCAACATCACCGTTAAAAGGTGATCGAATCAAGAACTGATGGACCTTCTTCCCCAGTTCAACCGACTTGGAATTCTTACATGAATCCAAGAGCATTTCGAAAGTAGGGCGATCAGCACTAACACCTTGAGACATGAGTTCAAGGGATTCTGTAATTTTACCTTCACTGCACAAACTCATCAAATCGACATTGGGTGGAGGGCTCTCGGGGTTTAAGGTAGGAGGGAGAATTTCATCTGGGGCTTTAGGTCTCCGTTTGATATTGGGTTTAGAGATGCTATTGTTGCGGCGAGGGATTCTGGGGCTAGTTTTGTTTGGGAGTGCTGCGAAAGTGCATAGAAGTTTGAAAGAGCGAGGATTTGTGGGTATGAAGGAAGACTGGGGGAGTATTGGGATTCGAGGTTCGAAATGAGCAGGAGCGAGAATTGAGATTCCAGCTCTATGGATTGATGCCAAAGATGCCATTGCTGAGTTATTGAGTTTGAGCACTGGTGTTGGCTAAGTAGATGAATTAATATCTTTACAAGGGCTAGAGAGAAGTAGTAAAAATATCAAGCATCTCCAACAGTTTCAAAAAATATATTCAACAGCCTCTTCATTTTCATTCTCACTTTTCAAATCTGAACCTTATTTCCACCCTTCAAATATGCAACTTCATTCTCTCTCTTCAAATTTATATTTAAAGGTTATAAATATTTATTATGTTTAATGAATTTTGATATATAACTCATTAAATTAATGAGACTAATAAGACAAAATATAAAAATAATAAATAATAAATTTTCAAATTTTTTGGTCACGTAAATCAATAAACATTTTTTTGATTTTTTTAATTAGATTTTTTTGTTTTTTACTTTTGATTTAGGATTTCACAAGAATGTATGTAACTGACAAACAAAACATTTTTTTTAAAAAGACTTTTTTTGCTCTTAAAGTTTATTTATTTTGTGTTTGTTTTGTTTTTTATTCTTTTTAGATTTAGATTTTCACAAGAATAAGTATGTAACATGACGCTAAAAAAGCGTTTCAAAACATTCTAAACTAGTTAAAAAAGTACAAAATACTGTATTTGTTGCTCTTAAAGCTTGAATAAAAATTAGACTCCGGGTGGTGTTATCACGCTTGTTTTCTCTGTTATTATGCTCTTTTTCTTCTTCTTCTCCGAGAGTTCAGCTAAGGTTGGGGAGGAAAGGAAGAAGTATTAGACCGATTACATGTCTTTGGTCGATGGCATCATCAGGATGGGTTGATCAAAATTTTCAACATGTCTTCGGCTGTTTACTTTCGGAGGATATAAATTCGGAGGATACAAATCCCGAGGATAAAAATCCCGAAGAGACTTTTTGAATACTTATAAATAAGAGACTGGGGGGCAATTACAGTTCGTACTTTGTGGGACTTTTGGAGGCTCTCCCGTGACATTTGGGGATAAGGTTGGTATGGCGGTATAAGGTCAGGATCACATCCTCCGAGACGGACCGACATCCTCTCCAACGGATCACATCCCAAGACGGACCAACATCCTCTCCAACGGATCACATCCCGAGACGGACCGACATCCTCTCCAACGGATCACATCCTCCGAGACGGACTGACATCCTCTCCAACGGATCACATCCCAAGACGGACCGACATCCTCTCCAACGGATCACATCCTCTGAGACGGACCGACATCCTCTCCAACGGATCACATCCTTCAAGACGGACTGACATCCTCTCCAACGGATCACATCCCGAGATGGATCGACATCCTCTCCAACGGATCACATCCCTAGACGGACCGACATCCTCTCCAACGGATCACATCCTCCGAGACGGACCGACATCCTCTCCAACAGATCACATCCCGAGACGGACCGACATCCTCTCCAACGGATCACATCCCGAGACGGACCGACATTGTAAGACCCCAACTTTTATAAATAAAGATGAATTTTTTATAAATATTATTTTTGAATATTATGGAGTAAATTTGATATAATATTATAGTTGTGGGTAATATTTATAAATTTTGCAAAGTAAGCAAGTTGTTATAAAATATTCGTTTGGTCGGAGAATACTCTTTTTATCGGGGAATATTCATACGACGGCACAATCATTGGTGGACCCCACAACAGAATTATTGTCAGATTGAGAAAACGACAAAAATACTTTATGAAAATAACGGCGGAGGTGTTACCGTTAAAAGCTTGTTGAACTACCCTTAGTAAAAAAAGTACGATGTCGGCGTGGTTGCATAGTAGCACCGGTATTGATTATTGATGCTTACGTGAGAAGTCACTCAACTATACTCAATTATTGCTCTGATAATTGCTTTGCATCATATCTCTTATATTATTGATTCAATTATTGTCACAATATCATCTCATATAATATGTTATATTATTAAATCAATAATTGAGACGACAAGTTATAAATGATTAATAATTGTTGAAAGATTAAATATGTGTTGATTAAAAATAAAATAATTTGTGGTAATATTTATTCAATCCTTGATGTATATAAAGAGTCTATTATGAGGCGTTTGTGGTAAGTTTGGTTATTTTATGGGGGCCCATATGTCATCATCTAAGAGTCTCTTCAATCGATAGTAATTACCTTCGTCGATAGTAATTACCTTCGTCGATAGTAATTACATTCATCAATAGTAATTACCTTCGTCGTCGATAAACTACCTTTTACCAGACGTCAAACCACTTGCCGTTTCATATTACAGCGGCCGAACCAATTGTCGTTTCACATTACAAGCGTCAAACCACTTTTCTTTTCACATCACCGATTCGTCGAAGCCACTTGCCTTTTCATATTTCAAGTGCTTTAGCTAGAAATCTTCTATAAATAGAGGCCTAGTGCTTCATTATTTTCACGAATTCATTCAAGCTTATAGAGAAAGTATAGAGAGATAAGAGAGAAAGAAGAAGAGTATTCTTTGTTACTACACTACTGCGGTATTCAATCTACTACTAATGTAAGGGGTGTTATTCTTTCTTATTCATGAAGAGAACTGTTGTTATTCCATTGCTTATTATTCTCGTTGGAATAACTTTTGTATCGCCAGTTTACCTATACTTGGTGACATTCTTCATTATACTGTTGGAACATCACATACTCATGTGTGTTTTACACCGGACTGGTTCCGCCTCTTTATTATTATTCCATTGGAACATCCTCATGCATGTGTTTTACACAGGACACGATTCCCGCCTTTATTATTACTCATTGGAACATCCTCGCTTGCAAAAATTTTGCTCGACTTGGTTCCGTTATTATTATTTTGTTGGAATAACACGTCATACATCAAGTACCGCATGCATGGTGATTTCTTTTGTTATTCCATTATTTATTATACTCGGGTTGGTTAAAGTTTTGACTTACATACTCCATGAAATTAGTAGAATATCCTTGATATTTGCGCTTCATCCAGTATCTTTTCATGAAAATATTCTTCTGATCATTCTTGAATTTTACTCTACAAAGTAGTATCATGTTGACAATTTGGACATTATTAGTTCTGGATAAATTAATTCTTGAACTTGTTTTATTGAATTCTTATATCATTGTCATCATCCTCATGTTTATATTATGTTGAAAGTCATCATGTGGCCTGTAGTGCATAGATGGACTTGGTATGATTATGACGGATTATTCGATGTAATCATGGCCGTAGTAATGTTATAAATGATGTGGTAAAAGTTATCATTGGCTGTAGTGCATTGATGGACGAGTTGTTGGCATGATCATGACCATTAATGAATACACGAATGTCCTCGGGTCAGAAGGTGCATGGATAATTTGTGGTCGTGATACTAAAGATTATTATTGGGTCGTAGTGCATGGGTGATTCGATGATGTGGATTATTTATTGTCGAGTCCCAAGTGATAAAAGTCATGAAAACCTTTTAAATCATAAAAGATAGTAGATTTTATTCTCTACTTGACTCTTTTAATGGATTATTTGTTCCGCTGCAGTTAAACTTGATGTTGTTATATTTTATTAGTTTAACATCTTTGTTGAAATAACGATAATTTATTCTCGCATTATCTTAGTCATAATATTTCTTACTGGGCTAGTTGAGCTCACCCTTTCTTTCACTGTTCTCTTCAGGAAATGAGAACATAGTAGGAACTAGTTGTGACAACCCCAAAATAGGTCTATTCCATCCAACCCATTCTGAGTCGCCAAATACATGGTACATAAAATAACTACAACTTTATTACAACAATTGTCGTGCAAAATATAACAACACATATACTGTGAGTTTGGATACAAATATATATACCAACTGTGACTCTCATCCCAACCTTGGATAACACGTCACAATGACACCTTACATAAATGTATAGTCAAAAACTGTTTTAGAAATTAGAATCTTTGGGAAGTGCTCAAGAAACCTTCGTGCATGGAGGCCATGCTTCTAGGTTATGATAGATATCATATGGCCACGAAATTATCCTTGGTTGACCCAATAGACCCCAAAGAAAAATGAGAAGATTACTATCATATTCTTCCGAATGGTGAGTCTTCTCTTGACTTATCATTATCTCCACTGTCTCAAATTGAGAATTATACTTCAAACAAACACCAAGATTATATATGTAGTGCTCGTAAATATACTCGAAGAAGTGGATGAGCACAACCCCATGCTTTATGATGACACGAGGTTGTATGTCATTAGACATCTTGTATGATAGTGGCAAAACACCCTTCTAACGTTGGGTTCACCTCTCCCTATATGATTCACCAAATATAACTACTAAAAGATGTATACAACACACTTGTTTATCTTTGTTTAGGGAGAACTCCACACTAGAGACCACCGCTTCTATTCCTTATTGTTACCCCCGTCAACCCAAATTTACACTTTTATTACACCGAAAGGAATTGTGAAGCAAATGGGTGAAACATGACTAGCTTCGATAAAGAATATCATGACTAAAGATAATTAAATTATCAATAGCGTTCATCAATAACAAATCGAGATTTAGAACATATGGTAGATGATAAAAATTTCAACCATAGTTGCGGTGAGCGAGCAATCCATTAGAAGAGTCAAATAGACAATACGATCTATTATCTTCTCCATGTTAAAAGTCCACCAACAATGTTTTATCCCTGTAACATCAATCAACAGTTCCTTTCCACAATTATATGAATATCTCATAATCATAATTGTGATTCTAAATTCCTCTTCGTACCCAGGACGAATATAATTTTCATCACATGTCTTTACCTGAAACATCAAAGATCATGGTTATACCAAATCAAAGTTCCTGTTCATAATCATACTAATAAATTCATCTTTGCACTACGGGCCAAAGATATTCATCCACAGTTCATCTTCGCACTACGGGCCAAAGATATTCATCAACAATTCATCTTTGCACTACAGGCCAAAGATATTCCTCAACAGTTCATATTTGCATTACAAGCCAAATATATTCATCAATGGTTCATATTTGCATTACAGGCCAAATATATTAATATCTCAAAGAAATATATAATCATTTCAGAATTTATATAAACAATAATTATAACCATGTTGATCAATTCACTTTTGCACTTAAGCTAAAGATATTCAATTATAAATTCAATGGTCATGATCATACCAGTCACAATTCAACTTTTCATTACTGGCCAAAGAGAACCCTAGTCATGATCATACAAATAATCTACTCATCTTTACACTTCAGTGAAAGAGAATTTCAACATCAGGGTTATAAAAATATTATATATGATAATAAAATCAATATAATCAATATATAGTTTTAATCTCCAGAGTAATATTCATAAATCAACTATAATTTGGTTAGAAAAAGAAACCAATTTTGTAGTGAATAGTAACTCGTGAATCGTAACTCATGAATAGTAACTCAGGAATAGTACTCAAGTATTAAATACGTAATCATCAGATATCGTAAATAATGTCATATACGTAAATAGTGCCATATACATGAATAGTGCCGTATACATGAATAGTGCCGTATACGTGAATAGTAACCCCGACTCAAAGTTAGAAATTCCACAATAAGATCCATACCAATATGTTAGTATAATGATATTGAAAGAATAACATCATTATGAAGAATATAACATCCCTTAATATCCCTTACCTCAAAAAGAAAGAAAGACTTACATTTGGATATCGGATATGACGTTTGAAGGAAACTTGCAGCGATGAATATCAACTCACCAAGTATCTAAATACTCACAAAATACACTCAATAATCTAGAGAGAAAAAGAGAAAGCTTATGTTTACATTTGTGATTTTCAATTCTAACTTAGTCCTCTATTTATAGGAAAATTTTAGCGAGACTTGACTTCTTGACTTTGATGGCTTTACCTCATACTATTCCCACCCACCACATTTAAAATAAAATTCAGCACATTTCTTCACCAACCACAAGTGGGGCCCACTCAATTCTAGAATTTTCCACCAAAATCATTTATAAACCTAATTTCCGAATCAGTCACCTCTTAAAATTTATAACAAATCATACGTTCATTTTTAACGGTTCAAAATTTGTGGACATATACTCAACTTATATATGTATAATATATCCAAAAATTACAACGATCCAACGGTCGGATTAAAAATTATAACTCACGCAATATATCTCAAAAACACTGGTTTAATTTTTAATACCTTCATTCCGACAAAAATATTGATAAAATACCTCAACATTAATTCTTTCATTTATAAACACATAAATAAATCCATCATTTATATCCACATCAAATAAATATTTCCTTATCATATAAATCAATAATTAATTATTCACAAATAATATTACAGAACCACAATTATGACAACCAAAGTAGTTCCTGGAAAGAGGGGCTTTCCAATAAGAATTTCTCCTTTCCGGCGCGCAATTAGGTGACCAAACCTCTCCTTGATGAGAACTTTCTAGGCATTGCCAATAATGCTATCTAATAATATTATTCAAATAATATGAATTATTGATCCGATAATGAGAAATATTAATGCGGTGATAATTATTGAAACAACAATAATATAAAATATCAACGCAAAGAATTATTGAATCAATAAAATAAAATATTGAATAAGAATTCTCGTAACAATTATTGAGTAGTGCCTTCTTATGTAAGGATCAATAATTCAAAAATCTTTGTAAAAAAATCGTGCTTCTTGCCAAGCGAACACGCCAGATTCATCATATTTTAACCACCGGTATTCCAACGATGTTAGTTAATTGTGAACGATTACGCCGTTATTTATAAAACTTAATTTTGTCGCTTTCTTCATCCGACAGCTTATTCTGCATTATGGGCCCACAAATGGTCACTACTAGTCGCATTTAATATTCCCCTAATGGAAAGAATATTCCACCGCCAAACGAATATTCCCACAACAATGAATATTTTATAACCACTTGAGTATTTTGAAAAAAATTCATATATCACCCTTAACTTTAACTTTTATCAATTTAACCATTTACCTAATAGTAATTATAAGAAAAATTGAATACTTTTATTTCATAAAATTGAGGTCTTACACTAATGTCGGGAAGCGGGTGACCGGTCCGCAGGATAAGATTAGAAGTCTTCACTATTCGTGAAATAGTGTGTTAATAATTGTAATGAGGACTCCTTTTGAGTTTGTATAATCTCTAGTAGGCAATAATTGTATTCAAACTCACAGTTATGTTTTGTCGTATTGTACACGACAGTTGTATTAGTAAGTTGTATTTGAATTTTGTATCATGTATTTAACGACCCAAGATGTAAAACCCCAACTTTTTGAATAAAGATGAATTTTCTATAAATATTATTTTTGAATATTATGGAGTGAAATTGATATAATAGTTGTGGGTAATATTTATAAATTTTACAAAGTACGGAAGTTGTTATATAATATTCGATTGGTCGTGAATATTCGCTTTAACGAGGAATATTAATAACGCGACACAATCATTGGTTGACCTTAATAACGGAATTATTGTTTGGATTGAAAAACGACAAAATTACTTTATGAAAATAACGGCGAAAGTTTTACCGTTAACTGTTGAAACACTCGGTGTTAAAAGTACAGTAATACGCGTGGTTGCATAGTAGCTGTAAGACCCCAAATAATTAATAAATAAAATTTATTTTTCTCTATTTATTATAGTAAGGGTTGATTTGATTAATGTGGTTAGTTATGGGTAAAATGCGCAAATATTTTAAATAAGCAGGTGATTATAAAATATTCATTTTTGTCGGAGAATATTCGTTTGGTCGGGAAATATTCGTACGACGGCGCAGCCATGTGTGGGCCCCATAACGGAAAACGATTGGATGAAGAAAACGACAAATATAAGTTGTTTAAAAATAACGGCGTAGTTATTACAGATTATCTTTGTTAAAATACTTGGTGGTTAAAACACACGAAGAAGACGTGGTATTAACCAATTATTGATTAACTTACGTAAAAAGCCTTTACTCAATAATGGTTACTGATGTAATTACTTTCAAGATTTTTTATTTTATTGATTTAATAATTCTTTGTGTTGATATTTTTTATTCTTTGTTGTTTCAATAATTGTCATTACACGATTATTTTTCATTATCGAAGCAATAATTCATATTATCTCGAATAATATTATTAGATAACATTATTGGCAATGTCTAGAAAGTTACATCTCAAGGAGAGGTTTGGTCACTTAATTGCGGCCACAAGATGGAGAAATTCTTATTGGAAAGTCCCTCTTTTTCTCGAACCTGCACGTTGTCAATATTGTGATTCTCGTAATATTATTTGTGAATAATTAATTATTGATTCATATGATGAGGAAAATATTGATTTTATGTGGATATAGATGGAGAAAATTTTTAATGTGACAATTGTTGAAAATTGAAAATTTATCTTTTTCTGATAAAATAATTTATTTAAATATATTATTATATTTTAATAATATAATAATGATGATATTTTTACGATAAATGTGGGATATATGAGTATATGTGGAGGAAGAGTATTTTTGTTACCAAAAATATTTAAAGCATGTTTTATGTGTCGGTGGTGTAAGACACAAATTATTAATAAATGAAATTTATTTTCCTCTATTTATTATTTTGAAATAGTAAGGGTTGATTTGATTAATGTGGATAGTTATGGGTAAAATACGCAAATATTTGAATAAGCAAGTGGTTATAAAATATTCATTATTATTCGAGGAATATTCGTTTGGTCGTGGAATATTCAGAATCGCTTTCAGAATATTCGTATATGACGGCCGCATGCCTCTTTTGTGGGCCCCATAATGTGAAAGCGATTGGATAAAGAAAACGACAAATATAAGTTATTTATAAATAATCGGCGTAGTTATTCTGCTATTATCTTGTTGGAATACCCGGTGGTTAAAACACACTAATACGCGTTGTTGAACAAGAAGACATCTACGGTATTGCACCAATTATTGATTCTTACGTAAAAGGCACTACTCAATAATTGTTACGATAATTCTTTATTCGAAGATTTTATTTTATTGATTCAATAATTGTTGTGTTGATATTTTATATTACTATTATTTCAATAATTGTCACTACACAAAGATTTTCTATTATCGAAGCAATAATTCATATTATCCTAATAATATTATTAGAAAACATTATTGACAATGTCTAGAAAGTTACTGTCAAGGAGAGGTTTGGTCACCTAATTGCGGCGCCAAGAAGGAGAAATTCTTATTGGAAAGCCTCCTCTTCTCACAACTACCGATCGGCGATTGATCGATCTTGTGATTCTGTAATATTATTTATGAATAATTAATTATTGATTTATATGATGAGGAAAATATTGATTTTATGTGGATATAGATGGAGAAAATTTTTAATGTGACAATTGTTGAAAATTAATATTTTATCTTTTTCTGATAAAATAATTCATTTAAATATATTATTTTAATAATATATTAACGATGATATTTTTATAATGAATGTGGGATATATGAGTATATGAGGAGGAAGAGTATTTTTGTGGCATTAAATGTTTAACACATATTTTGTGTGTTGGTGGACACAATTATTAACCGAAATTTGATTATAGATTGTAAAATTGCCCGTTTGTGGATTTCGGTCAATTTCTATTTGGAATTTGGAAAAACTTTCTTCTGCAAAGTTGTAGAGAATTGAATTTCCTATACAACATTGTAAGATTCAAATTTTCTGATAAAAGGGCTATTTATTATGAATTATTGAAGTTCTGAAGTTCCAAAATAATTGATTTTTGGAAGTTTTAATTATTTTTATTAAGAAAAACGTTTTTATTGTTTTTGGCACATGTGTGGCTGAAGTTTGGACTAGATTTGTGTGCGTAGGAAATTTGATTATATATATTATTATTATATTAAATTTTCTACTTTGGTGTTCTAAGCATTTTCTTATAAATAGGGTGCTTAGGTTAGAATTGAAAATCACACCAAGAATGGCAAGTTTTCTCTTTTTATATTATCGGCGTATTCTTGTGAGTATTTTGAGTATACTTTGAGTATTGCTATACTCTGGTCAAGTTCAAGTTATAGCCTATATCCCGTTTTTTACTAGAAGTCTTGTCTTTCGAGGTAAGGGATGTTATTTTATTCAAAAATGATATTATTTCTTCAATATCATTATGCCAAAATATTGGTTAGAAATTTTTATCAAATTTGAAATTTTTTCATGCTTCTGGAGTTACTATTCATGAGTTACTTATTCATGAGTTACTATTCATGAGTTACTATTCACGTACGTTGTGAAGATATTTTTTTGTGAAATTTCTATCTTTTGGTGTCGAGTTACAATTCATACGTATAAAGACTATTCACACTTAATCACTTGACTATTCAATTTAAAAATGAAATTTCTTCTTTTGTCCAAAATATCTATTCGGATACCAAATTTTGATTGTATCCATGTTTTGATCATTCTTGAATTTTACACCACTATGATTATTTATGAGATATTTTTGGACATAAAATAAATTAAATACGAATCCTTAATATTTATTCTTTTGTTTCACTGGATTCGTTTCCTTTAAAATATTTTTCATCATCCTCAGTCCTAAATGATGATATTATTGAATATCTTTGGCTTGTAGTGCAAAGATAAATGATTTTATAATGAATATCTTTGGCGTAGTGCGAAAGATGAGCAGTGTTGAGATGAAACACGACCGATCGATAAATATCTTTGGCTTTGTAGTGCAAAGATGAATATTGATTGATGTTACAGGGATAAAATATTGATGATGGATTGTTAAATTCATAGATTATAGTAGACTTCATTCTCTACGTAACTCTTCTATGAATTAATAATTTTCGCTGCGAATATTGATCTAAAACTTGTTGTCTATTGTATTCTATCATATTTTTTCTTGTTGAAGACTAACGATAATTTGTTGTATATTATCTTAGTCATAATATTCTTTACTGGGCTAGTTGAGCTCACCCTTTTCCTTGTTGTTCCATTTTTCTTCTCAGGAGGCGAGAATGTAGCGAGTACTAGTCGGGGTATAGAATGATGATGCTAGAAGTTGTTTAGTAGTCCTCACAATTTTTGTATAATAATGTATCAATAATTGTGATGAGGATTTAGTTGGTATGTATATTGCCTGTAAGAAAATATTTGTATTTAAACTCACGATATATATGTTATTAGTATTTTGCACGACAAATGTATTAATAAAGTTGTAGTTATTTCTGTACCATGTATTTGGCGACTCAGAATGGGTTGGATGGAATGGACCTATTTTGGGGGCGTCACAGGTGGACCCCATTTCTTGACTGAAATTTGATTATAGGTAAAATCGTCCGTTTGTGGATTTCGGTTAATTTATGTTTGGAATTTGGAAAAACTTTCTTCTGCAAAGTTGTAGAGAATTGGATTTCCTATAAAAACTCGCGAGATTCAAATTTTCTGATAAAAGGGCTATTTATTATGAATTATTGAAGTTCTGAAGCTCCGAAATAATTAATTTTTGGAAGTTTAAAATAATTTAAATTAGAAAAACATTTTTGATATGTTTGGTGGGCTTGGTTGGCTATTGAAATGAGCTGATTTCAGTTTATAAGAGTGTGCGTAGGAAAAATTTTATATATATTAATATTATATTAAATTTTCTACTTTTTTTGTGTTATAAGATTTTCCTATAAATAGGTGCTTAGGTTAGAATTGAAAATCACACCGAAACTCAAGTTTTCTCTCTATATTATCGAGCGATTCTTGTGAGTATTTTGAGTATACTTTGAGTAAATTTATTCTTTATCTGATGCAAGTTCAAGTCATAAACTTATATCCTGTTTTAACTGTAAGACTGTCTTTGTGAGGTAAGGGATATTTTTTTTTTCGTAATGATATTATTTCTTCAATATCATTATGCTTGAAATATTGATCTGAAGTTTTATCAAATTTGAAACTTTTGGTGTCTGAGTTACTTATTCACGATATCTGACTATTCACGATATCTGACATAATTATTCACGAATACGACACTATTCATCGAAAAAATGAAAATTTTCCCTTTTCGTCTAAAATATCTATTGTGGATACTAGCTTTGATAGTATCCATGTTTTGATCTTTCTTGAATTTTACACCACTATAATTATTTTTGAGGTATTTTTGGACATGGATAAAACAAAGTACGAATCCTTAATCCTTAATCCTTGTCATTTTGTTTCAATAGATTCGCTTTCTTTAAAATATTTTTCATCATCCTCGGTCTTAAATGATGATATTATTGAATATCTTTGGCCCAGAAAGCAAAGATGAATGATTTCGATGAATATCTTTGGCTTCAGTAGTACAAAAGATGAACAGTGTTTAGATGAACATGACTTAATCGATGAATATCTTTGGCTGTAGTGCAAAGATGAATATTTGATTCGAGATATATATTGATTGATGTTACAGGGATAAAAGATAGACGATGAACTTTTAAATTCATATATGTAAGATAGTAGTTTGCATTCTCTACTTAACTCTTCTAAATGAATTATTATTTCAATTGCGAATATTGATTTAAAACTTGTTGTCTTTTGTATTCTATTAGATTTTTTCCTCATTGAAGACTAATGATAATTTGTTGTAAATTATCTTAGTCATAATATTCTTTACTCGGGCTAGTTGAGCTCACCCTTTTCCTTTTTTGTTCCATTTTTCTTCTCGTGAGGCGAGAATATAAGCGAAGACGAGTGAGGGTATGGAATGAAGGTTCTAGAGAGAGTTGTTTAGTAGTCCTCACCATTTTTGTAAAATAATGTATCAATAAATATGATGAGGATTTATTTGAGTATAGATATTGTCTAGAAGATAATATTTGTATTCAAACTCACAGTTTCTTGTTGTAATAATAAAGTTGTAGTTATTTACATCCATGTATTGACAACTCGAAATGGGTGATGTATACCTATTTTGGGGCGTCACAAATGGTATCGAGCTTAGGGATATGATCTCCGGTGGAGATCGGGAATAGAACTAGGAGGGAGAGATTTAGTAAATCCTTCGCTAAAGGTGTGTCTACCTAAGCTTATTTGTTAGTTAGTCAAGATATATAGGGATATTATGTGATATATTGATTTCCTTAATTAACCCTTATTTTATGACGATGATTTGAGAATGTCGAATGAGAATATTAATGAGAAATGAGACCGTGGAGACGCTTTGTCTCACCAATGAGGAGAAACGTCTAACAGTCGTGGCAATGTTCCTCCCATGAACAACACCACCGAAAGCGATGATGAACGAGGGGATGTTTAGAAGCTTTTTGGCTTCATGCAAAATCGATTTAGAGGAGACTCGTGTTCAAAATACAGAGAAATGATAGCAATTCACGGGTTGTCACAAATGCAAGCGATTCAAAGAGTTGGGACCACCAGAATTTAAGGAAAAGCCAGATCCGATCATGACGAAAACATGGGTCAAGTAAATTACCAAGATATTCGATGGCTTGGGATGCACGGAGGAACAGAAGGTTCCATTCGCCCCCTTTATGTTCTGTGGCGAGGCAGACTACTGGTGGGAGTCTGTGAAGTGTACCCATCCAGCCGCACTCAGCATGTCTTGGGAGACATTTTAGAAATTATTTAATGACAAATACTTTCCTGAAAGTGTTCGTCATATGAAGGAAGTTGAGTTTATTAGACTGGAGCAGAATAACATGACGGTACGAGGCAAGGTTTGCAGAGTTATCCAGGTTTGTACCTCATTTGGTGGAGAATGAGGAACGTATGACACGGATATTTCTGAGAGGTTTGAAACCCGGCATACGACAATATCTCATTTCTCATAAATTTTCTCTCTATTCGGATGTTGTAAAATGGGCTCAATTATTAGAAATGCGAGATAACGAATGCACTTGGTCAACCGAGGACCACAATCGGGATCATACCGGAGATAGCGATCAACAAAACAACGATAACCAAAGGAGAAAGAAAAAAGACAGACAAGAATGGTAACCACTACGGTGGTAATCATGGCCATGAAAATAGAAGAAGCAAGTCGAGGGTGATTTTAAAAAGAGGAGATTTAACAACGACCATATAAAGACGACAAAGGTCTTGGAATCGGGTTCTAAGGGAGGAGAAACGACCACCGTCGTATATGCTATAAATGCGGAAAGAGGGACATATCACCCAAACTTCCTACAACAGCTTCAAGGTATGCTATAATTGTGGAAAGGAAGGACATATCGCCGAGATTATGCGGTAATAAACCTAGTTCAAATGGGGACGGTGACTCAAAAGATCGTCCCGTAAAAGTCAAATTCAATGGTTCTGGAAGAAGCGTTTGTTGTGATCGTCAAAATGCGAGGAACCCAAACGAGGTGATCACGGGTAAGCTATTTATAAATTCTTGCGAAGTTTATACCTTACTTGATACCGGGTCTATACCCATTCATTTATCTCTCCCGGCCAGTGCTCAACGCTTAAACTTGACTCGGAGAAATTAGACTTTGACCTATCTCATGGAAACTCCGTTAGAGAAACTTTCATCACATCCACTGCTTATAAATCTTGTTTGATTCAAGTTGGCACCATCACCTTACTGTTGACCTTATCTCTTTAAAGATACTTGCTTTTGATGTGATTTTGAGGGATTGATTGGTTAACTACTCATCATGCCAAAATTGATTGTTTTCGTAAGGTTGTTAGCTTTCATATTCCTAAACAACCTGTTGTACGAATTCAAGCAACTAAACCATTAAAATCAACCACTGTCATATCTAATCATAAAGCTATTCGTTTATTGAAAAACGGATGTCAAGCTTTCTTAGCCCATGTTATGGATTTGAATAAAGACACGTCAAATTTGAATAATATTCCTGTTGTTATTGACTTTTTCCTGACGTATTTCCTGAAGAACTTCCCGGTCTACCCCCAGAACGTGAAGTTGAATTCTTTATTGATCTTGAACTTGGTACAAAAGCCCATTTCTAAAACCCCATATCGAATGGCTCCTATTGAACTTGAGGAGTTAAAGGTCCAACTACGGGAGTTGTTGGACATCGGTTTCATTCGGCCCCTAGTACATCTCCATGGGGTGCTCCTATTTTATTCAAAGAAGAAAAAGACGGGAGTATGCGACTTTGTATTGACTATTGGGAATTGAACCATGTCACCATCAAGAATAGGTATCCTCTACCTCATATTGATGACTGTTTGACCACGATTGCAAGGAGCACAATTCTTTTCAAAGATCGATCTTAGCTTACGGATATCATCACCAAGATTAGAAATGAGGATATTCCAAAGACTGCCTTCAGAACTCGGTACGGGCATTATGAATTCTTAGTCATGTCTTTCGGATTGACTAATGCTCCTGCGACTTTCATGGATATGATGAACCGAGTATTCAAGGAATATTTGGATTAGTTCGTTGTTGTCTTTATTGATGACATCCTCATATATTCCAAAATTCGTGAAGATCATGAGCACCATTTGAAGTTGGTACTCCAAAGGCTTCGTGAAAACAAATTATATGCCAAATTGAAGAAATGCGAGTTCTGGCTTAAGGAAGTAGCATTCCTTGGGCACGTGGTGTCGAAACATGGAGTATCTGTGGACCCGGCGAAGATTGAAGCAATATAAAGTTGGGAGCAACCGAAGTCGGTGACCGAAGTACGTAGCTTTCTGGGCTTAGCTGGTTATTATCGGAGAATCGTGGAAGGATTTTCTCGAATCGCTACTCCATTAACTCAGCTGACTCGGAAAGATGTAAAATTCGTATGGAGCGAGGAATGCGAGAAGAGTTTCCAAGAGCTCAAGAGGAGACTCATTTCGGCACTGTTTCTAACAATACCATCCGAACGGATGGATTTGTTATCTGACGATGCTTCGTGCAAAGGGTTAGGATGTGTTCTCATGCAACGTGGAAAGTCATAGCCTTATGCCTCGCGACAACTTAAAGAGTATGAGAGGAATTATTCTACTCATGATCTAGAGTTGGCGGCAATCGTTTTCCAGCCTTAAAGATCCGGAGGCACTATCTATATGGGGAGAAAGTGGAGATATATTCGCACTAAAAAGCCTCAAATATTTCTTCACGCAAAAGGAACTCAACACGCTAAGCAATTCAAGGGGCTTGAGTTGTTAAAAGATTACGACCACACTATTCAATACCATCCCGGAAAAGTGAACGTGGTAGCCGACGCGTTGAGTAGAAGATCATATGCGAGAATGAGTACGATGATGTCAAGTATACGCGTAGAGCCAACTTTAATAGAAAAAGTTAAGGTTGCTTTCAAGCCACCCAATTCGGAGGCGATGCGTATGAAGAAGAAAGTACAAGAAGGTGCTATTCCTAAGCGAGAATTGATGAAGAAGGAATACTTGAGTCCACTCCGGACTTTGTGTTCTAACGACTCGATTTGAAGTACAAGATTATGATGGAGGCACACAATACACCATTTGCAATCCATCCTCGGAAGTACTAAAATGTATCGTGATCTTGACATACATTTTGGTGGAACAATATGAAGAAAGAGATTACAAAGTTTATCTCGATGTGTTTAACTTGTCAACTTGTAAAGGCGGAGCATCTAGTACCTAAGGGTCCATTACAACTACTTGAGATTACGAAATTGAAGTGGGAACACATTACCATGGATTTCAATTCTGGTCTTCCTACGGTTTCTCAAGGCATCAATGCCATTTGGGTTATTGTTGATAGATTAACCAAGTCTCGCTTTCATTTCTTGCCGATCGGGAGACTTATTCCTTGAATGTCTTGCTAGTATATATGTAAATAAGATTGTGAGGTTGCATGGCATGCCATATCCATAGTTTTGGATCGTGACCCAAGATTTACTTGAAGATTTTGGGTTAGCTTGCAAAAAGCTATGGGCACAGATTCTGATTGATTGGGCTCGCATACCATCCTCAAACGGACGGACAATCGAGAGGACTATTCAAACTCTTAAAGATTTATTAAGACTACGTGTCCTAGACTTCAAGGCGGTTGGGATAAGTATTTACCATTGGTGAAATTCTCCTACAACAACAGCTTATCGGCAAGTATAGGTGTGGCTCCATTTGAAGCATTATATGGACGAAAGTGTCGCTTCCAATATGTTGGGATGAGGTGGGTGAAGCAACATTGTTGGGACCCGAAAGTTAAGACGTATGACTCACCGAAAAAAGATCCAAATAATTCGACAACGTATACAAACGCACAAGATCGACAAAAGAGTTATGCGGATCTTCATCGAAAGGACGTGGAATTTAGTATAGGGGATCATGTATTGTTGCGAGTTGCTCCATGGAAGGGAGTTACAAGATTTGGGAAGAGAGAAAGCTCAATCCACGATTTATTGGTCCATTTCAAATTCTTGACCGAAGTAGAAATGTAGCCTATAGACTCGCGTTACCTCTCGAGTATGTCTCGTGTTCATAATGTGTTTCACATATCCGTGCTTTCAAATATGTGAAAGACCCGAACCACGTTATAAAGTTAGAACCGGATGAGATAATAAAGACTTAACGTCTTTAAGAGGTACTGTCAAGATCTTGGATAGGAAGGAGCGTGTCCTACGCCTGCAAAGGTCATACCACAAGTTAAAGTTTTGTGGAGGAATCATGCTATAGAGGAGATGACACGGGAATTGGAAAGCGAAATGAAAGCGAGGTATCCTCACCTTTTCGAAACACCAGGTACGTACGTCAATTTCGAGGACGAAATTTCATAAGGAGGGGAGGTTGTAAGACCCCAAATAATTAATAAATAAAATTTATTTTCCTCTATTTATTATAGTAAGGGTTGATTTGATTAATGTGGTTAGTTATGGGTAAAATGCGCAAATATTTTAAATAAGCAGGTGGTTATAAAATATTCATTTTTGTCAGGGAATATTAGTTTGGTGGGAATATTATTACGCTCGGGAATATTCGTGACGGCCAAGACAGCGACCGATGCATGTGGGCCCCATTACGAAAAGCGATTGGATAAAGAAAACGACAAATATAAGTTGTTTAAAGCATGTTTTATGTGTCGGTGGACCCCATTTCTTGACTGAAATTTGATTATAGTATCGTAAAATCGCTTGCTTTGTGGATTTGGTTAATTTACGTTTGGAATTTGGAAAAACTTTCTTCCGCAAAGTTGTAGAGAATTGGATTTCCTATAAAAAATTGTGAGATTCGAATTTTCTAATAAAAGGGCTATTTATTATGAATTATTAAAGTTCCGAAGCTCCGTAATAATTGATTTTTGAAAGTTTAAAATAATTTAAATTAGAAAAACGTTTTTGATATGTTTGGTGGGCTTGGTTGGTTGTTGAAATGAGCTGATTTCAGTTTATAAGAGTGTCGTAGGAAAAAATTTATATATATTAATATTATATTAAATTTTCTACTTTTAGTGTTCTAAGCATTTTCCTATAAATAGGGTGCTTAGGTTAGAATTGAAAATCACACCGAAACTAAAGTTTTCTCTCTATATATATCGAGCGTATTCTTGTGAGTATTTTTTGAGTATACTTTAGTCTTCATGTTATACTCGGTGCAAGTTCAAGTCATAGCTTATATCCTGTGTTTAACTAAGATCTGTCTTTTTGTGAGGTAAGGGATATTTTTTTCCGTAATGATATTATTTCTTCAATATCATTATCTTTGAAATATTGATCCAAGTTTTATCAAATTTGAAACTTTTGGTGCTCTGAGTTCTTATTCACGATATCTGGCCTTATTCACGATATCGACACTTATTCACGAATCACGACACTATTCATCGAAAAAATGAAAATTTTCCTTTTAAATCTAAAATATCTATTGTGGATACTAGCTTTTGATAGTATCCATGTTTTGATCTTTCTTGAATTTTACACCACTATAATTATTTTTGAGGTATTTTTGGACATGGATAAAACAAAGTACCTAATCCTTAATCCTTAATCCTTGTCATTTTGTTTCAATAGATTCGTTTCTTTAAAAATATTTTTCATCATCCTCGGTCTTAAATGATGATATTATTGAATATCTTTGGCCCAGTAGTGCAAAGATGAATGATTTCGATGAATATCTTTGGCACAGTAGTACAAAGATGAGCAGTGTTTAGATGAACATGACCAATCGATGAATATCTTTGGCTGTAGTGCAAAGATGAATATTTGATTCCAGATATATATTGATTGATGTTACGGGGATAAAAGATGAGACGATGAACTTTTAAATTCATACATAGAAGATAGTAGTTTGCATTCTCTACTTAACTCTTCTAATGAATTATTATTTCATTATGAATATTGATTTAAAACTTGTTGTCTATTGTATTCTATTAGATTTTTTCCTGTTGAAGACTAATGATAATTTGTTGTAAATTATCTTAGTCATAATATTCTTCTTCGGGCTAGTTGAGCTCACCCTTTTCCTTTTTGTTCCATTTTTCTTCTCGGAGGCGCGAATATAGCGAGTACGAGTCGGGGTATGGAATGAAGGTTCTAGAGAGAGTAGTGCGTTTATTATTATTACTGGTTCCGCCTTTTATTATTATTCATGTTGGAATATATCACATGCATGCGCGCTTTACGTTGGACTCCGATTCCGTCCTTATTAGTATTACATTGGAATAACTCGTCTATACATCTTACCGCATGCATGGTGATTTCTGTTGTTATTCCATTCTTTATTATTACTGTTGGAACATCCTCATTGGTCTTGAATTTACTTTGACACGTTCCGTTATTTAGTATCTGTTGGAATAACTTTGTCATCTGGAACCGCATGCATGGTTATTTCTTTTGTTATTCCATTCTTTATTATACTCAGTTGGTTAAAGTTTTGACTTCTATACTCCATGAAATTAGTAGAATATTCTTGATATTTTCGCTTCATCCAGTATCTTTTCATGGAAATATTCTTCTGATCATTCTTGAATTTTACTCTACAAAGCAGTTCATGTTGACAATTTGGACATTAGTAGTTCTTGGACAAATTAATTCTTGAACTTGTTTTATTGAATTCTTATATCATTGTCATCATCCTTATGTTTATATTATGTTGAAAGTCATCTGTGGCCTGTAGTGCATAGATGGACTTGGTATGATTATGACCAGGGATTATTCGGTGTAATCATGACCGTAATGTTACAAATGATGTGGTAAAAGTCTTCATTGGCCCGTAGTGCATTAATGGACAATTGTTTGCATGATCATGACCATTAATGAATACACAAATATTCTTGGCTCGTAGTGTATGGATAATTGTGGTCGTGATACTAAAGAATATCTTTGGCCGTAGTGCAGGGGTGATTCGATGATGTGGAATATTTATTAAGTTGAGTCTCAGCGATAACAGTGATGAAAAACCTTTTTAATCATAAAAGATAGTAGATTTTATTTTCTACTTGACTCTTTTAATGGATTGTTTGTTCAACTGCAGCTTAAACTTGATGTCTATTATATTTTATCGGTTTAACATTGTTGGAGACTAATGATAATTTATTCGCATTATCTTAGTCATAATATTTCCTATTGGGCTAGTTGAGCTCACCCTTTCTTTCACCGTTTTCTCTTGAAATGAGAATATAAATTTGGACGAGTCGGGGAACAGAGTGATGGTCCAGATGATAGCATTAGTAGTCCTCACTATTCTGTGAAATAGTGTGATAATAATTATAACGAGGACTCCTTTTGAGTTTGTATAATCTCTAGTAGATAATATTTGTATTCAAACTCACAGTTTATGTTTTGTCGTATTGTACACGACAGTTGTATTAGTAAGTTGTATTTGAATTATGTACCATGTATCTGGTGACCCAAGATGGGTGATGTATGTGACACCCCCAAATCCGGGTACTTCGATTCCACGGGATTTGGTGTTCACTGTACAAATATCATCTATCTATCTACTCATAATAAATGCAAACCATGCAATAGATAGAAATAAAAATCTTCCCTTATAGGTTACAACATCCTAATCATAAACATAATCCCAAAGTTGAACTAAACCTTAAACATCCGTAATGGAAATATAAACAATAAGTCTTAAACAACATCATTAACTCAAGTCTAACATAAATACATCATCAAATAAAATAACAAGTCTTCAACACTTGATAACTTTGCCTTGCCTTTACTAGTGGAAGGTTAAATCCGAGGTTCTTTTCGTTCTTAATCGCAATGTTATTATAAAGCAAGAGTGAGCACAAATGCCCACAAGTATAACAATGAAATAACGAAGATAATAATATATGAGTGAATCAAAGACATCTGAATAAAAGCTCAACTTTTGAATCAAGAATGAATAACAAGAATCAAAAGATTTCTAAGGGTCATAAGACCTTGAACTATGTCCTAGGTTATCAAGGGTTATACTTGAAACCTTTAACAGTCATAAGACTATGGACCTTTCTACTCGTCTTGGGGGATCATCCCTTAGTACCACATCATGTACAATATCTTAACGCTAACGCATAAGTAAATCCCTTTGTAGGGTTGTTCATCTCAGTTTGACATTCGAGTCCGCACCAAAGGAAGTTTGGTTTGGACAATTTATCAAGGGTTCAAAAATTTAGAACGCTCATCAACTATGGACTAGTCGAATCAATAAGGGTACGCTAGTCTAATAAGGTTCAATAATAATGATATTCAAATTGAATAATAATCTTAGGAAGTATACAATAGGACAATTATTGTATAACTGAATCATGCTTTGAAAAGATAATCAATCTTTAATATAACATTTGAACATGAATAATAATAATAATGATAATTTACTCAAGGTAATTAATAAAGTTGAACAATAATGACAAGTAGGGTTAGGAAACTTGCCTCGTGCGTATGCTAAACGATTACTACTTCCGTTCACCACAAATCCTACACACATACTATTTGTATTCACGACATTCATTAGTTACATTTTCACTTAATTATTTAATATAAACTCCACTTTATTTAACAAATCATTACCCTTCTAATTTAATTACTTAATTAAATTAGAATATTTTCATTCTCTCACTATTATTACACTCGAATAAATTATTTCATAATCATTTCCATCGAATATTTATTTTATTCCATAAATATCTCAATTAAAATATTTACTTTATTTATAAATATTTTAATAATATTTTTCATCGAATATTTATTTTATTCCATAAATATCTCAATTAAAATATTTAATTTATTTTATAAATATTTTAATAATAATTTTCATCGAATATTTATTTTATTCCATAATATTTCAATTAAAATATTTAATTTATTTTATAAATATTTTAATAATAATTTTATCGAATATTTATTTTATTCCATAAATATCTTAATTAAAATATTTAATTTATTTTATAAATATTTTAATAATAATTTTCATCGAATATTTATTTTATTCAATAAATATCTCAATTAAAATATTTAATTTATTTTATAAATATTTTAATAATAATTTTCATCAAATATTTTTTATTTATTTATTTATTTATTTATTTTTATTTTTTTAATTTTTTTGATCACGAAGTAGTAATATAGTTTAGTAACGCTATGAAGCTAAGTTACCAGCTCATTTTTCTGCGAGTTTAGATTTTGCGATTCATGAACATAATAAGGCCAAATTAGGCCAAAAATCAATCACACGTAAAATTATACATGAATATGGCCATAACTTCCAATTAGTTATTTTTACACCTAATTTAGACTTACCCAATCATTGTAATACATATATAATCATTACTTAACCCATCTAGCATGATTTTTAACAAGTTACAACACATAATTTGCAAAATCAACACATTTACTTTCACTGTTCTTGATGTTCTTGAAGGTTTTGAAAATAAAACATGAAAATTGTCACTACGAATTCGTTATAACACCGAATCCGTTTATTTAAACTTTGGTCTCTTCGTATCAACATGCATAATAATATACGAGTGTAAAATTTAGGGATAACATACGATCAATACATAAAATATCACATATAAGGCCATAAGGCCAAAACCCATACTCTGTAAATTTTTGAAATAACAATTCATAATATTATGAAACTGATGACATGATAATTCACATAATATATATATAATCAAATACGATTTGATACATCTTAACCCATATATAAACTCATAATCAAACCCTTTCTCAATTACGAGATTTTACAAAATGTATGAAAGCCATTTTATAAAAACTAATGACGTGAAATTTAGAATTTGGGAAGAGGGAGATTACCACGAGAATAAGTATAGATTAATAGGAATAATTTCTTCTCAACTCTTCTTCAATCAAAATTCTTTCCGAACACTTCTCAATCTCTCTCTCTGAAACTCTCTGCTTCTACTTTTCTAGACTTAGGAAAAATGAAGAAAGAAAAGAAAGGCGTGTGATATAATAAGAGAATCGACGATCTGAGTGGTCGATTAACCCAATAATGGGTAACTGCTCCAACTCCCCATAGCCTTGTTTGGCTAGCAAAATAGATTTAAAAAAACATTTAATTTAATAAAACTTTATCATATAGTTTAATTAATGTCACACTCCTTCATAAAATAAATCAATATCTTATTTAATTTATTTTAAATAAAATATAATAATTTCTCATAATTTCACATAGTCACATTATTAATTCTCTCATTAATAAATAATGTCAAATTATTAAGTCTCTAATTAATAATTAAATTAATTAAATAACATCATGCTTAATTAAATATTTCATTTAATTACGATAAGCTCACATAATTACATATTTGAATAATAATTATTCTCTACATTAATTTAATAAATGTAACACATAATTAAATTAATCTACCACAATTGCATCAAATAATTATTTAATCCAATAATTAAATCATCGAAAAATATTTATTTAATTCAATAAATATTAAAATTAATTTACAAAAATCTCGTTCGTCACAATGTATACCTAATTTTGGGGGCATCACAGTTGGTATCAAAGCTTAGGGATATGATCCTTGGCTAAGATGTGAGAGACTAGAACTAGGAGGGAAGAGACGGGGAATTCCTTCGCTAGTAGGACCTACTTAAATTTATTTTGTATTTAAATTGGTTGGTCAGAGTTTAGAGATATTATGTTACATGTCAATTAACATTTATTTTGTGGCAGTATCTGAAAATGACATCCGAAAATATTGAGAATAGCAATGGAGCACAAGAGACCGTTGAGTCTCCACATATCAATAATCAGGAGAATGTGCATCAGGAAGGCGATAATTCTCATGCAAACAACAACACTGACCAAATGATGAATGATGGATTGTTCAGAGCTTTATGGAATTCATGTAACAATGAAAGTAGAAGCGGCTCTCATCCAAAATGTAGGTGGAAACACTGAAAACTCTTGGGCGGTCACTTAAAACAGTTCAAGGAGCTGGGACCACCGGAGTTTAAGGGAGAGCCAAAACCACTTATGGCGGAAGCATGGATAAAGAGATCACCAAGATATTTGATATCTTAGGATGCTCCGAGAAGCAAAAGGTTCCTTTCACGCTTTTATGTTGCATGTGAAGAAAGATTCTTGGTGGGGAATTGGTAAAACGTGACTCAACTGCCGTCTTGAAGATGTCTTGGGAGAAGTTCTAAGAGTCATTCAACGATAAATACTTTTCCGAAAGTATTCGTCACACGAAGGAGGTGGAGTTTATCAAATTGGAGCAAAATAATATGACCGTGTCACAATCGAGGCAAAATTTGCGGAGTTATCCGGCTTCGTCCCCACTTGGTGGATAATGAAGAGAATAATAGCGAATGTTTTAAGAGGTTTGAAGCCGAGATACGCCAACATCTTATTTCTCATAAACCGTGTTTGTATTTAGATATTGTAAATAGGGCTCGATTGGTGGAAGCGCCATAACGAAGTCAATGCAACCAAAAGAGAAGCGGTGAACAAAAAATGATAATACCGGTGAGAAGCGATCATCATCGGTGACAACAAGCGTGGAGGAATCAACGAGCCGAAATGGTAACCACTTCGGTGGTAATCGTACAAAACAATAAGAATGGACATTTCAAGAAGAGAGATTCAACAATGATGGAAAGACGTCAAAGACCAACACCCGTTGTTAAGGAAGAAGAAATACCACCTATCATATGCTTCAAATGCGGAGGGAGGACACATCACCAAATTACGCGATACCGGTCCAAAACATGTTATAATTATGGAAGAGAAGGTCACTTAGCCCGATTTTGTGTGCTCACCGAAGACAAATTCAATTGACTAGGATGGAGGCACCAAAATCATGTCCCAGAAAAGTCAAAGCCCAGGTGGTCTGAGGAGAGCGTTTGTTGTGACCTCCCAGAAAGTAAGGAACCCGAATGAGGTCATCACGGGTAAGCTTATCATAAACTCTAGTGAAGTCCACACTTTATTTGATACCGGTTCTATCCATTCTTTTATTTCTCCTACTTGCGCTCAACGATTAAATTTGACTTTGGAGAAATTAGACTTTGACTTATCTGTGGAAACTCCGTTGGGAGAAACCTTCATTACATCCACGGTTTATAAGTCTTGTTTGGTTCAAGTTGGTACCCACACATTACCTGTCGATCTTATTGCATTAAAAATACTTGTATTTGATGTAATTCTAGGGATTGATTGGTTAACTACTCATCATGCAAAAATTGATTATTTTCGTAAGGTTGTTAGCTTTCATATTCCTAATCGACCTATTATGAGAATTCAAGCAACCAAACCATTAAAATCAATCACTGTCATCTCAAGCCATAAAGCTATTCGCTTATTAAAAATGGATGTCAAGCTTTCTTGCTCATGTCACGTATCTAAACAAAATACGCCGGTTTTGAATAATATTTCTATTGTTAATGAATTTCTGACGTATTCCCCGAAGAACTTCCTGGCCTACCCCCAGAGCGTGAAATTGAATTTTGTATCGACTTTGAACCCGGTACAAAACCCATTTCTAAATCCCCATATCGAATGGCTCCCATTGAACTTCAGGAGTTAAAAACTCAACTGTAGGAATTGTTAGACATTGGCTTTATTCGTCCTAGTACTTCTCCTTGGGGTGCTCCTGTTCTATTCTTGAAGAAGAAATATGGGAGTATGCGACTTTGTATTGATTATCGGGAGTTGAATCATGTCACCATCAAAAATAGGTACCCATTGCCACGTATTGATGACTGTTTTGACCAATTTGCAAGGAGCCAAATTCTTTTCAAAGATTGATCTTCGTTAGGATATCACCAATTGAAGATTAGAACCGATGACATTCCAAAGACGACTTTCTCGTAACTCCTATGCGGGCATTATGAATTCCTAGTCATGTCCTTTGGATTGACTAATGCTCCCTTTGCCTTCATGGATATGATGAACCGAGTATTCAAGGAATATTTGGATCACTTTGTGGTCGCCTTTATTGATGACATCCTCATATATTCCAAAACCCGTGAAGATCATGAAAGAACACTTGAGGTCGATACTCTAAAAGCTTCGTGAATATAAGCTTTATGCCAAGTTGAAGAAATCGAAGTTCGGCTTGAGAAAGTAGCATTCCTTGGGCACGTGGTATTAAGTCATGGAATATCTGTTGACCCAAAGAAAGATTGAAGCTATTCAGAGTTGGAGCAACTTAAATCGATGGATCGGTACGTAACTTTCTCGGCTTAAATTTGGTTATTATCTGGAGATTCGTAGAAGGTTTTCTCGAATCACTACTCCACTAACTCAGCTGACTCGGAAAGATACAAAGTTCGGTTGGAGCGAGGAATGTGAGAAGAGTTTTTAAGAACTCAAGAAGAGACTCATTTCAGCACCTGTTCTGACAATACCATCTAGTTCGGAAGAATTTGTCATCTACAGTGATGCTTCGGGCAAAGGGTTAGGATGTGTTCTCATGCAACATGGGAAAGTCATAGCCTATGCCTCACGACAACTCAAAGAATATGAGAGAAATTATCCTACTCATAATCTAGAGTTCGCACTAAAGATTTGGAGGCATTACTTGTATGGGGAGAAAGTGGAGATCTTTACGGATCATAAAAGCCTCAAATATTTCTTCACTCAAAAGGAACTCAACATGCGACAACGATGTTGGCTTGAACTGTTGAAAGATTATGATCATACTATCTAATACCATCTTGGAAAAACGAACGTGGTAGCTGACGCATTGAGTAGAAGATCATATGCGGGTACGAGTGCAATATTGTCAACGAAAAGGCCCATTTTGTATGAATTGCAAAGGATGAAGATAGAGATAAAAACTCTAAGGACCCACGTGATGATGGCAAATATACGAGTAGAACCGACTTTAATTGGTAAAATTAAAGCTGCTCAAGTTACAGATCCGGAGCTGATGCGTATGAGGAACAAAGTGCAAGAAGGTGCGATGCCGGAAGCAAGAATCGATGAAGAAGGAATACTTCGAGTCAACTCCAAACTTTGTGTTCCTAACGACCCTGATTTAAAGTATAAAAACATTATGGAGGCGCACACAACACACCGTTTGCAATCCATCCTGGGAGTACCAAAATGTATCATGATCTTCGACATACATTTTGGTGGGGCAATATGAAGAGAGAGATAACGATGTTTATCTCAAGGTGTCTAACGTGTCAACGAGTTAAGGCGGAGCATCAAGTACCAAAAGGTCCATTGCAACCATTTGAAATTTTAGAATGGAAGTGGGAGCACATTACCATGGATTTCGTAACTGGTCTTCTGTAAAGACCCCAAACTCAGGTACTTGAAACCCGAACTCAATTCTTCACGATACCATTTCTATGAGCGGAATAATACTAATAATAATAACAATAATGTAATTATCAAACTTAACTTACATTTATCAGAGTCTAATCCCAATTACGCAACCTTTACTATAATTCTTTACATGATATATAATACATATCATTGTCTATATATTGTCTAACTATTATAAAAGATACCATTTAAACATGTTCTGTTTGCTTTCCTTTTCACTTGTTCTTGTCTGAAACTTCGAGTTGTTTATGCCTAGTTGAAAACATTTAAATTAAGCAAGGATGAGCATTTGAGTGCCCAACAAGTTATAGCAATTATATATATATAAGCTGAAAGGATTTAAATATTTTCTTTGTAATACCCTTCTACAACAAGTCAATAGTTGTGAAGTATTCTGAACCGATAACAATAACATAACAACTCTCTTTCAAATTTAAAACTACATATTGACTATAACTAGGGTTATGGTGACATGCAATGAACATTGTTTTCATTTTCGATAAGGTTAGATGTAAATTCATCTACAAAAACCGTCTTAGGGCACGAGGGTGTACATCCCATGACCCTCAGATTGATGAATACTACATTACAAGAACGATAGGATCGTTCACTCTGTCACGCCTTGGTGCAAAAAGTTTTCCGTGTGTAGGGATGTTCATACTTGTGCTGGGTTCCAAATCAAAGGTTTTATCTTGTTCAACAATAATCTATAATGCAACATATATGTATACGGGTAATTGACAAAGGTATATCAACATGTGATTAAATACAATGATTATCCAAGTGGGGACACTTGTATAACCATTTATAGAAATTAACGAACAGAATATATATCTGAAATATCATATACTAACATGTTGATATTCAATGAGCGTATATATAATATAAGGTTAATAATCTGTACAATAATAATATAGTTTAGAAACATTCTTACTCATGTCCATTGCATAAAGAAAATGCAAAGGTAAGATACTTGCCTGATGCGCTGCTTACAATTCGTAACTTAGTTCTATCTTTATGTAACACCTATCAGTAATAAGATCATTCGTTCGATTAGAACAACATACTATAACACATATAGATCGCTTATTGCGAACAAAGACATAACCTAATCACATTGTCACATATATTCCACAACCATTGAATCACAAATAAACACATATCTAATCAAATTATCTAAGTCCAGATCAATTTCTGAAATATATCGGTGTACCGACGGCTTTATCGGGTAATTATTGAGTCTAAGACTCTATTCTATAGTTCAATAGATGCAAATATCAGTCATACGATTTTTCATAGCCTTATAACAATATTTAAATAATTATTATAATTTATCATGAATTTTCAAACATCAGAATCATTATTAAATGATTTATATATTAAATCATCCTATTATCATTAATATTTAATTAATATAAAACTATTAATGAAACCATTGTCAAAATGTTAAAGTTATTTATAATAACACAAAATACCTTTAAAGTATTAATATTACCCTTAAATAATTTTTAAAAGAATTAAAATCATTTTTAAATAATTATCATTAATATTAAAATATTAATGTATTACTTATCAAAATATTAAAAGTCCTTAATCATAATTTAAAATATTTTTAATCATTTATTTCCTTTTTAAATAATTTTTAAATAAGTAAAAAACCATTTTAAACTATTTATTTAATATAATTATTAAATAAATCTAATATCATCTAATATTAAATATTACTATTTTTAATGATAAAATATCAAAAGTTATATTTTATAACTTAAAATACTTTTATAACCTTTAAATAAATTTCTATCATTTTTAAATCATTAATTCTATTTTTCATAATTTATTTAATATATTCAATAAATAACTTAATTATCATTAATATTAATTAATTAATAAAATTCATCACAAAATATTAAAAGTTACATTTATAACTTAAACGTATTTTAAAATACTTTATTCTTATTTAAAATAATTTTTTATAACATTAAAATCATTTTTCTCTAATTTATTTAATACACTAATTAAATAAATTAAATATCATTAATATTCAAATAATTATAAATATTAATAAAAATATCCCAAATAGTTAAAAGTTATTTTTCATAATTTAAAAATAATTTTTTTAAAACTATTTTTGTAATTTTTAGAATTTATTTTCTATTTGAAATTAGAAATTAAATAATCCGTCGCTATAGCCTATAGCGACGCTTTCTGTCGCCTTAGGTGTTCTTGGCCTCAAGAACACAGACAAATCAGTGTGCAAGGTGCTTGGTTTGACCATTTATAATTCGAACTCATGATGTTTCGGATGAAATAATCATCGATCGTGTACTTCTAAAGGCAATACTACATGATCTAATAAGAAACATAGCCAAACAACATAAAACAAAAGAGATTAAAGCCTCCAAAACTCATGTCAGAAGTTGTTCTTCATTTCCTTTGTTTTCCGAAATGAAAAACAGCCCATAAGCTCCTTTTGATCTTCATAACTTGCAATACTGGTAACCTTTATGTGATTTAAGACGTCTAGATTGTAGATAGAATGTAATATTACAGATCCAATACAACAAATAACCATAACAACAAAACACTAGCAAGATCTTGATCGGTCAAACATTGTCAGAAAAATGGCTCATGAAGAAATCTGGGTTTTCCAGATTTAAGACAAAATAGCTGGTCAACCCTACTTTGACTGAAAATATCTTTTATTCTAAGCACGATGTAAGTGTTATAGATGCATGATCATGTACCCTACATGTCAGACTACAAATCTAATTCAATAACATGTCCAGATACCTTACCAGAAGTGAGATCTAACGCTTACAAAACATTGTCAGAAATTCTGGGTTTCTGTGTTTACCCAGATTTCCAGAATTCGAGATCGGTCAACCTACTTTGACCGCTTGTATCTTCGATCTGACTGATCGACCCGGTTTCCAGCCCGCATCATAGTCCACATGACAAAGAGCATATCCATAACATAAAACACACATAACACTTAACACACAAAGATCTAGAGGCACTGACATTCGTTGTCAGAACAAGGTTTTAAAATTTTTCCAGATTTACAAAAACACTTGATCCGAGCTTATAGATGTTATTGATCCAACATCTATCAACCCAGATCACTTAATAACACTATAAACAACATATTCTAACACAAAAACACAACATCTAACAGAAGATCAAGATAGAAAATTTTAATTAGGGTTCTATACCTTTCTTGGACAATTCTTGATTCTGTGCTTATGATTTGTTACTGGTATACGTGGGGCTGTATTAAGGAACTGATATACATATATATTTCAAAGCTTTTAGAGAGAGAGAGGGTCAAGGATGAGTAGTGGTAACCAAATGGGCAATAAAATGATTTTTTTTCTCTCTCTTGGATCTATATATAGTGACTTAGATGCAATGTATGTGTGTTATACAATGGCTGATTTGCTGGAAATGACTGATGGGAGTTGTTGAACATGTGGGAAAGTCAAGAGTTGGTTTACCAACTAAAGTTTTGGTTAGTCTTGCAAGCAACTTACTAAATAATACAAAAAGGGTAGTTTGGTCTTTTGATTTTTCCAATTAAATGGCACTTTGGTCACTTGGTAAACCCTTAGGGTTTGACCCTTAGGGTTTAACCCTAAGGTTTAGCACAAATAATTTATAGGATTTCCAATTAGGTTTTGTACAAAAATAAAGAAATAAATAAATTTTAGTTTCTAAATTTGTAATTAGGGTTTCTTGAAATAGTTTAGGTTTCTAATTATATAAACTTACATATTAGATTTAACAACTTACTAATTAGCATTAAATGACTAAATTAGCAATTAACTTTTCCATTTAGCAATTAGGGTTTTCCAATTTAAAATTTAGGGTTGGTAATATAAATAATAGGGTTTCTAAAAATTAAATTAAGGTTTATTTAATTAATCACTTAATACACAACATAACACATAACACGTGACATTCATAACATAACGTAATTACTTGAAATGTTACAGTCTCATTTGACTATCGAATTAGGGTTTAATAAAATAATACTAGAGTTTTGTAATATTGTATCATAATTGACAACCATTATCATGGTACACTTATGTTGTACATATTCATAGCACCGAATTAAAATAATATTATATTCATATTCTCATTCCTTGATCTAAATCCAAAATTAGGGTTTGGATTCCATATCTGATTTATCTTCCATATTTAACCTTAATAATTAAGGTAAAATAATTAACTTAATAATCTGTACCAAAATTCATACAATAAAATAATTATTATAATTATTCAAAGAAAATCCTTTCATATATTATTTAAATAATATATAAATATATTGTCATAGAAAATAATTAATAAAAACATTTCTACTATAAAATTAATTATTATAAGAATATCTTGTATAATAATCAATAATTCTAAAATAAAATTATTTGTAATAATTCGTATAATAAATATATTTTTATTGATCACATAAATACATATACACCTTATCTTGTACAAATCATCATCCTTAAAATATATATATAAAAAATATTATACGCAAAATTTCTGATTTAATTTTATAGAAAATATCGGGTTGTTACATCTTCCCAAAGTTTCTCAAGGCATAGATGCGATTTGGGTCATTGTTGATAGATTGACAAAGTCTGCTCATTTCTTACCGATACGAGAAACTTATACACTTGAACGTCTTGCTCGTATGTACATAAACGAGGTTGTAAGATTGCATGGTATGCCAGTATCCATAGTTTTTGATCGAGACCCAAAATTCACGTCGCGATTTTGGGTTAGTTTGCAAAAAGCTATGGGCGCAGATTCTGATTTAGCTCGGCATATCATCCTCGAATGACGACGGACGATGGGAGAGGACTATTCAAACTCTTGAAGATCTACTAAGACTCGTGTCCTTGATTTCAAGGAAGTTGGGACAAGTTCTTACCATTGGTGAAGTTTTCCTACAACAACAGCTTATCAAGCAAGTATTGGCATCCATTCGAGGCGTTGTATGGAAGAAAGTGTCGTTTCTCTAGTATCTTTGGGATGAGATGGGTGAAGCAACGTTGTTGGGACCTCGAGTTGAATACGTATGACTACGGAAAAGATTCAAACGATCCGTGGAACGTATAAAAACCTCACAAGATCGACAAAGAGTTATCTTGATCTTCATCGAAAGGACGTGGAATTCGATATAGGAGATCATGTGTTGTTACGTGTTGCTCCATGGAAAGGAGTTACGAGATTTGGAAAGAGAGGAAGCTCAATCCTCGATTCATCTACCCATTTTAATCCTTGATCGAGTAGGAACCGTGGCCTATAGACTCACTTTTTACCGCCAAGTATGTCTCGTGTTCATAACATTTTTACATATCCATGTTACGTAAATATGTGGAAGACCCGAACCACATTATTGAGTTGGAACCGACGAAATAATGGAAGATTTGACGTATGAAGAGGTTCATGTTCAAATCTTGGATAAGAAGGAACATATTCTACGCACAAGGTTATACCTCAAGTCAAAGTTTTGTGGAGAAACCACGATGTTGAGGAAATGACTTGGGAGTTAGAATCAAATAAAATCAAGGTATCCTTACCTCTTGACATACCGCACGCGTACCCTAATTTAGGGTGAAATTTCATAAGAAGGGAGATTGTAAACCCCAACTTTTTGAATAAAGATGAATTTTCTATAAATATTATTTTTGAATATTATGGAGTGAAATTGATATAATAGTTGTGGGTAATATTTATAAATTTTGCAAAGTAAGCAAGTTGTTATATAATATTCGATTGGTCGGGGAATATTCGTTTTAACAGGGAATATTAGTACAACGGCACATTCATTGGTGGACCCCTAACGGAATTATTATTTGATTGAGAAAACGACAAAAATATATATTTTATGAAAATAACGGAGGAAGTTTTACAGATTAATCGTTGAAACACCCGGTGTTAAAGTAGAAATGAATGTCTGGCGTGGTTGCATTGTAGCACGATATTGATTATTGATGCTTACGTGATAAGTCACTCGGTTTTGTTGGTATTATTAATGTAATAATACGAGAAAATCTTTTATATAAAATGTAAATACTTTTATAAAGTTATTCTATAAATAGAATATATTATATTCTATTATGCATAGTATTGCATAGTAATCTACATAGTGTTTTGCATAGTAAATTTTTTTATATAAAAGCAGAATACTTTTATAAAGCTATCATTTTTATTAGACAATAATTAGAATATATTATATTTTATTATGCATAGTATTTGCATAAAGGCTCAAGCATAATGTTTGCATAGTAAAATCTTTTATAAAGTTATTCGTTTTATTAGATTATAAATAGAATATATTATATTTTATTTAAAAGATTTTGTTTTAAATATGGATGAAATGATTAAAGTAAATCAATCGAGACCATTCATGAGTTAGTTATTATGCGTCCATTTTCTATAAATAAAGCTCATTCCTTCATTATTTTCTTACTTAATTCACTTTGAAACTCTAGAGAGAAAATTATAGAGAGAGAAAAAAAAGATTTCTGCTTCTTAACTACTCTTATATATTCAGGTTGTTTTACTGGTAAGGGGTGTTATTCTTTCTTATTCATGAAAAAGAATCTGTTATTATTCCATTGCTTTATTATTACATTGGAATAACTTTTGTGTACTGTGATCTACCCTATACTTGGTGACATTCTTCTATTATTCCGCCTTTACAATTACATTGGAATATCCATCATATGCTTTTACGCCGGACTGGTTCCGCCTCTTTATTATTATTCTCATTGGAATATCATATCCGTGCGCTTTTCGCGGACCGATTCCATCCTTATTAGTATTCATTTGGAATAACTTTTATGCGTGACGCCCCCCAAAATAGGTATACAACACCCATTCTGAGTCGCCAAATACATGGTACGTAGAAAGCAAACTACAACTTCAATAATACAATTGTCGTGCAAAAATACGACAACAACACATACCGTGAGTTTAAATACAAATATTGTCTTTTAGACAATATTCACACTAAAATAAGTCCTTGTTACAATTATTCAAACACTATTTTACAGAAATAGTGAGGACTGCTAAAACATCTTTCTAGAACCATCACTCCAAAATACTCACTAGTTCTGTTATATGTTCTCACCTCCCGAGAAAATGGAACAAAAAGGAAAAGGGTGAGCTCAACTAGCCCAGTAAAGAATATTATGACTAAGATAATATACAACAAATTATCGTTAGTCTTCAACAGGAAAAAATATGATAAAATATAATAGCCAACAAGTTTTAGATCAACAATTGCAGCGAAAACAACAATCCATTAGAAGAGTCAAGTAGATAATGAGTTCTACTACCTTCTAAGATTTAAAAGTCCATCATTAATATTTTATCCCTATAACAACAATCAATATACATCTTTAATCAAATATTCATCTTTGCACTACAGGCCAAAGATATTCATTTGTATCACCAGTTGGTCATGTTCATCTCAACACCTGTTCATCTTTGCACTACGGGCCAAAGATATTCATCAGTTAATCATTTATCTTTTTGCACTACAGGTAGAAGATATTTAGTAATATCATCATTTAGGATCGAGGATGATGAAAAATATTTTAAAGAAAACGAATCCAGTGAAACGGAAGGACAAATAGTAGGGATTCAGTATAACGGTTTATCCAAGATCAATAATACTTCATAAATACCAATTTTGAAGCGAAATTCAAAAATAAAGATCAAAACATGGATACAATCAAAGATAGTAACCATAATAGACATCTTGGACAAAAAGAAGAAAATTTCATTTTTCGTTGAATAAGGTCGTATTCGTGAGTAGTCGTGATATTAAGTGAATAAGAACCACGACACAAAAAGTTCTAAATTTGATAAAAATTCGGATCAATACTTGGCATAATGATATTGAAGAAATAATATCATATATGAAGAAAATAACATCCTTACCTCAAAATATCGATCTTTTCCGATCGGAATATCGGTATAAAATTTGAAGAAAATTTGCATCGATGAATAGAAACTCACAAAGTATCTAAATACTCACAAAATACACTCAATAATCTAGAGAGAGAGGAGAAAACTTGTTTCGGGTGTGATTTTCAATTCTAACTTAGCCTCTATTTATAGGAAAATGTTAGCAGACTTGACTGTGAACCTGATGGCTTTACCTCGCTACTATTCCCACCCACCACATTTGAAATAAATTCAGCACATTTCTTCACCAACCACAAGTGGGGCCCACTCAATTCTAGAATTTTCCACCAAAATCATTTATAAACCTAATTTAATCAATCACCTCTTAAAATTCATAACAAATTATACGTTCATTTTAATTCTGTTCAAAATTTGTGGACATATACTCAACTTATATATGTATAACATACCCAAAAATTACAACGATCCAACGATCGATTAAAAATTATAACTCACATAATATATCTCAAAAACACTTTGGTTTAATTTTTAATACCTTCATTCCGACAAAAATACTGATAAAACACCTCAACATTAACTCCTTCATTTTTAACCACAATAAATATATCCAACATTTATATCCACATAAAATAAATATTTCCTTATCATATGAATCAATAATTAATTATTCACAAATAATATTACTGAGAATCATATTTATGACAACCAAAGGTAGTTCGGGAAAGAGGGCTTTCCAATAAGAATTTCTCCTTATTGGCGCGCAATTAGGTGACCAAACCTCTCCTTGATAGAACTTTCTAGACATTGCCAATAATGCTAATCTAATAATATTATTCAAATAATATGAATAATTGATCTGATAATGGGAAATACTGTGCAATGACAATTATTGAAACAACAATAATATAAAATATCAACGCAGTTAATTATTGAATCAATAAAATAAAATATTGAATAAAGAATTCACTGTAACAATTATTGAGTAGTGCCTTCTTACGTAAGGATCAATAATTCATCAATATCACATCCATCGCAGAATACATCATTTTAACCACCGGGTATTCAAATGTGTTAATTCGTAATAACTACGCCATTATTTATAAAAACTCAAACTTGTCGTTTTATTCATCCGGATAGCTTATTCTCATTATGGGGCCCATGAATGATCTGCTACCATTGCATTTAATATTTCCCGACAACAAGAATATTCCACGACCAAACGAATATTCCCCGATAACAATGATTATTTTATAACCACTTGCATATTTTGCAAAATTTGCACATTTCACTCATAACCAGAGAATTATATCTAATTAATACCTTATTATTCACAAATATAATTAAAGGAAATTCGATTTTATTTATAATAAGTTGGGGTCTTACACTGTCTATGCGAAGTACCGCATGCATGGTGATTTATGTTGTTATTACATTCTTTATTTTTACATTTGGAACATCCTGCTTGGTCTGAATTTACGCTTTCCCGATTCCGTTATTTAGTATTCTCGTGGAATAACTTTGTCTATGCTGAAGCACCGCATGCACGGTGATTTCTTTTGTTATTCCATTCTTTATTATACTCGGTTGGTTAAAGTTTTGACTTCTATACTCCATGAAATTAGTAGAATATCCTTGATATTTCAAGCTTCATTCAATATCTTTTCATGGAAATATTCTTCTGATCATTCTTGAATTTTACTCTACAAAGCAGTATTATGTTGACAATTTGGACATTAGTAGTTCTTGGACAAATTAATTTTTGAACTTGTTTTATTGAATTCTTATATCATTGTCATCATCCTCATGTTTATATTATGTTGAAAGTCATCTCGTGGCTTCAGTGCATAGATGGACTTGGTATGATTATGACCGAGATTATTGGTGTAATCATGACCGTAATATTACAAATGATGTGGTAAAAGTCCTCATTGGCCGTAGTGCATTGATGGACAATTGTTGGCATGATCATGACCATTAATGAATACACAAATATTCTTGTCACCTTAGTGGTATGGATAATTATGGTCGTGATACTAAAGAATATCCTCGGCCGTAGTAGTGTGGGGTGATTCGATGATGTGGAATATTTATTAAGTTGAGTCTCGGCGATAATAATGATGAAAAACCTTTTTAATCATAAAAGATAGTAGATTTTATTTTCTACTTGACTCTTTTAATGGATTGTTTGTTCATTGCAGCTTAAACTTGATGTCTATTATATTTTATCGGTTTAACATTGTTGGAGACTAATGATAATTTATTCGCATTATCTTAGTCATAATATTTCTTCTTGGGCTAGTTGAGCTCACCCTTTCTTTCACTTTTTCTTCAAGAAATGAGAATATAGGCGGGGACGAAGTCGAAACGGAGTGATGGTCCGGATGATAAGATTAGTAGTCCTCACTATTCTCGTGAAATAGTGTGATAATAATTATAATAAGGACTCCTTTTGAGTTTGTATAATCTCTAGTAGATAATATTTGTATTCAAACTCACAGTTTTATGTTTTGTCGTATTGTACATGACAGTTGTATTAGTAAGTTGTATTTGAATTATGTACCATGTATCTGGCGACCCAAGATGGGTGATGTATACCTAATTTTGGGGGCGTCACACAAGATGGGTGATGTATACCTAATTTTGGGGGCGTCACAGACATCCTCTCCAACGGATCACATCCCGAGACGGATCGACATCCTCTCCAAAGGATCACATCCTCCGAGACGGACCGACATCCTCTCCAACGGATCACATCCCGAGATGGACCGACATCCTCTCCAACGGATCACATCCCGAGACGGACCGATATCCTCATCAACGGATCATCGTCCTCCCGAACGGATTACTTCCTTCGGGACGGACCATCATCATCTCGATCGGACAATATCCTTCGGGACGGACCAACGTCCTCCCGAACGGTCAAAATAAATATTTATACGGTTCTTCGGAACGAATACGTTTAGTTCCTCGGAACGAACTTTATAATTTATATTCGGTTGTAATAAGGTTGGTTCGGTTGTGATAAGGTTGGTTCGGTTGTGATAAGGTTGGTTCAGTTGTGATAAGGTTGGTTCTCTATATATTTGGATGTGTTCGGTGGATTATTTATCTGTCTTCGGTAGTGATAAGGTTGGTTCGGTCGTAATAAGGTTGGTTCGGTTGTGATAAGGTTGGTTCTCTATATATTTGGATGTGTTCGGTGGATTATTTATCTGTCTTCGGTAGTGATAAGGTTGGTTCGATCGTAATAAGGTAGGTTCGGTTGTGATAAGGTTGGTTCTCTATATATTTGGATGTGTTCGGTGGATTATTTATCTGTCTTCGGTAGTGGTAAGGTTGGTTCGATTGTGATAAGGTTGGTTCGGTTGTGATAAGGTGTGATATTTATATCTTCGGTAGTGATAAGGTTGGTTCGGTTGGTATAAGGTTGGTTCTATATATATTGGGTTGTGATAAGGTTAGTTCTTTATATCTTCGGTAGTAATAAGGGAAATTATTTATCTATCTTACGAGTGAACAAGAGGAGTGGGGCAGCGATATTGGGAGCCGACAATTTTAGTTCTGCACATGGAGTTCAGGTGTGATATATTTTGTCTTCGGTAAATATGGTCGTTTTATTGGGATAAATTTGTATACTCTCTCATTTATAAGTTCCTTTATAAATAAGAGAGACTGAAGCGATGTTGGAATGTGATTATTTGGGTTAGCCATGGTGAGTGCAAATCTTAATCTATTTAATGGTCCGGATCTGGTGATGGCCCATATGTATTTATTATGATAGTGGGAGAATCCTTATTAAAATAGGATTGTATTCCCTTATTTGGAGGGATAAGGAATCCTTTTCCTAGTTGGATGCAGATGGAGGTTACTTCTATATATATGGCTACAAACTAGGGTTTAGGGGGAGGACAACAACACAAATATACAACTTGTACTCTCAATATTATTATAGTGGATTACTCTCTCTCTCCGTGGTTTTTCCTCAATTGGGTTTCCACGTAAATTCTTGTGTTCATACTTATATTTCTTTATTTATGTTTATGTGAGAGTATTTCGTGAGTTTGATTTCACAACAATTACTCCATCAACCGTTGGCGCTATTTTGGCCTGTCCTTTTGGGTGATTTCGTGTACAAAATCAGGCGTTAACAAGACTCAAATACAAATTGCATCTATATTTTATATAGAAATTGTTAAATTCACAATAAAAAATGTTATTTTCACAACAAAAGTGTTGCTATAGATTCTATAGCGACGGTAAAAATCGTCGCTATACATCTACAGCGATACTTTTGTTATGAGAAATAACAAAAAATATTACGAAATTACCTATATTTAACGTGTCTAATTGCACTCCAAACATCATTTTTAAGACAATTGTCACCTTCTGAAACTTTTAACCAGTCAAAAACAACTGAAATAGTCAGTTACTTAATTTTTTTAAGGACAAAATGGGTAAATTATTAAAATATTACAAAATTACATTAAAATTATTAAAACCTCTGACCTAACATTGACCATGACAATATATCTCTCTTTCTTTTAAGTATAGTTATTTTCTCTCTCTCTCTCTCTCTCTCTCTCTCTCGTCTGTAACTTGAAACTCAATTTGAAATTGCTTCTTATGTTGCTTCTTTTCTAACTTTTTAATGGATTTGCTAATAAAATTTTAAGTTAACCTTGTATTTTTAGAAATGGGTCCCAAATTATTTGTTTTGTTTCTTAAGAGCATTTGGACTTTGTTTTGTTAGTTCTTTAAGGTTATGTTTGTAAATCAAATGATGGAATAGCATAAAAATATTAGTTTTTGTGCATGTTTTGTTACAAAGAATTTCTTTAGACTTGATTTTCACCTAAAAATGTGAAAAGAATGATAAATGATGAGATCTTAATCGACGGTCATGACTTGATAACTGAAGCTAATACTGAACTAAAGCCAAGGTAAGACTCCTCCAGCTAGCTTTAACACCATACAATTATACAGAGGCATATGATGCCAGTAATATCATTTACACTAGATAATATAGTCAGACCACTCAGAGATGAAAGACGTATGATCCATAGATTCCCCTGGCACGTCCTCATGTTGTGATGGCCGATCCTTCCCTCCCACCAGCCTCGCTGGATTCCCCACTGCTGTTGTTCGCGGCGGAACGTCAATAAGAACCACTGACCCAGCACCGATCTTTGCCCCCTCCCCGATTTTCACGTTCCCCAATATAGTCGCTCCAGCTCCAATCAGCACTCCATCGCCGATCTTCGGGTGGCGATCACATCCAGACTTGCCAGTCCCACCCAAAGTCACATGATGGAGGATTGATACATTGTTACCAATGACAGCAGTCTCTCCAACAACAACTCCAGTAGCGTGATCAAACAGTATGCCCTTTCCGATTTTGGCTGCTGAGTGTATATCAACAGCAAAGACATCAGAGATTCGAGATTGGAGTGCGAGGGCAAGTGGTCGTCGAGACTGAGTCCAGAGTTTGTGAGCTACTCGGTGTGCCTGATTCCAAAACATCATCTTATTAGTCCAAACTCTTCAATCATAAACAGCTAGACAATCTCTTTAATACAAGAGAGAAGCTGAATTTTATGTCGTATACCAATTCTTGCCACTATGCTCCCTTATTTTCTCCTTTTCTTCTATGCTTAAAATTTTTACTCAGATAATTATAAAATACTATTTCAAAACGTAATTAAAACCATTTTTCATGATAAATGGATAGCATTTTGATTTGATAAAGCTTGTTAATGCAGCCCAAGCCAAAGCATTTCCTCTTCAGAAAAGAGAAGATAAACTTCCCTACAGTTTCTAAATATTAATAAATGGTTTACTACATAGAACTATAGAAGTTAGTTAGAGTGAAAATGAATTAGATTAAAGTAATAAAGAGTATTTTTTTCCCTAATAATTTCTTTAATGCTCTATACTACAATAGATAGTATTAATTTGTCCATGGTCTCAAATACTTGAAGTCAGATGACTCGAATGAATATTAACATCTAAAAACTGTTGTTTAGTGCACACACAATGAATTCAAATTTGGCAAATATTTTTTAAAAAAAATTCTAGCACTTTCTACTTCTTCCGTCCAGATGCCATATATCAAAAACTTGCACTAGCATCCTATCACAAGTTTGAAAAAAAGGACAAATTTAAAGATATCTCTCCACCAAACAGGGAAAAGTCATATTTCTCCCTCCTTATTTTTCCTTTCTCTCTTTCCCTCCTCTTCTATACCCTTCTCCCTGCACCATTGCAGGATTCTCATATACAAATGTTAAACTAAAAACTCAGTAACTTTTTCCCTAAAAAGGCAAACTCAAATATGTGTGAAATCAGTAGTTGTAATTCGGTCCAAATTTTAGTGCGATAAAATGAAAGTTAAAAAAGAAAAAACAAGCTATGATACATTATATTTCATAATATTACTACATTTTTTATACAAGTGACACTACGGAATTGGAAATGGCAACCATTGTAAGAAATAAGAATGAATAAACCTAAGCTACGTTTGAGGCTAACTCAAAATAGTCTATGTATTACTGACCAACTAATACATACATTAGGCAAAATCTAACAAATAATCATAGTTCAAATTTCAATACATGTAAAATTCAAAATAAATCAATGAAATAATCTAATTATAATTATTAATTTCTAACCTGACAAGCAAGGAAGCCTTTGTAATTTAGGAGGCAGTGAGAGAAAGAGACACAAGCAGGATCACGGAACCTAGCAGCGCGTAGGTCAGCAACCGTGGCGTAGCGTAGAGAAGGATCGTTGGAGAAAGTGTTGAGAAACAGGTCGTAAAGCAGTGTCGACAAGAGCGTGGAGGAGCAAAGCTTGTTACCGAGGTGGAAAGAAAGTGATCGCTCTAGCGAGGAGTGAGAAAGTATAGTTGAGTAGAGGTAGCTCGCCAGTGCCGGCTCCAACTCCGCGTCTCGTCGTGCCTCTGCCTTGATCAATCCCCATACCCATGCTTCTTCCTCATCGGAACCCGTCGTAGGCGGTGGTGAGGCATACAGGAATTCACCCATCGGCATCGTAATGTTTATTGCTCCTGTAGCAAGATTAATTTTGTTCATGGTTCTTGTTTTGAAGGAGTATATATTATAATATCCGTAATATGATACTCTCTCCATACCCAAGTCAATCGAGACATTTTCAAATTCGAATTTGATATAAATTCATTTAGTTTTAGTCAATACAATAATAAATATTGTAAAAATATCTAAAAAGTAAAGTTAATTAAAAGATGTATTGTTTTCAAAATAATGAGTAGCAAATTCTCAATTTAGCATCAAAAAATCAAAATTGCTCTTATATTTGAAAAGAAGTGAGTATGAAAAAGTAAATGATCATGGCTAAATGCTGCAATGTTGCCAGATACAAATGTTGGCCCCTTTTCTGGGTTGCCTACCACACTTGAAGCTAGAATGACAACTCTCTTTATTCTATTTTATTTTGTTTAGATTGAGAAATTAATTGTATATTTTTTCTTTTCTTTTTTTTTGGGACAGTGCACTTAGAAATGAATGGAACATCTCATAAAAGATTTACTTACCAAATTTCCGTATGAACTAAAAAATTCTATTGATGATCTTATACTAGTATAATTATGTGAAAGGAAGGATTTTCTAGTATGTGCAACTCAGTGTAACTGTGTTCAAAAGGTTTTAGAAGCTTCAACTTAATTCCTAATAATCCTATAAATTTATTTTACCATTAAAATTTAAGCAGCAGTTGAATCACTTTTAGAAAATTAGAGTAAAATTAGACAAATCAGATCAAATAATTTATTACGAACAGATAAACATATCTAGAGAAATATACAGATCAAAAAACAAATATAATCAGCTCGTTTAAACTATATACAGATCCATATCAATAACTATAATCAGAAAGAGAAGCAGAGAGGGACAGACCGGAGCTTTAGTAGAGAAATTGAATGAAGTAGCGAAGAGCCTTCTGCCGCCGACAACGCCCGAGATAAAGATAGACTGATGAGAGAGAGTGATAGTAGGGCCGTTTGTTGATAAATGTAGAGATTGATGTACAAGTACAACATAATATCTCTAAGCGGTGAATAAATATTATTTGGTAAAAATGTATATACATACAGCTCCTTTTAAATATTTATATACTACTTGGGTTCCGTGCTTCTGTATAAACGGTGAGATTTATTTTAAATTTTGAATGAATTAAATAATTTATTGAGTGAGCGGAAAATTTAAAATCATTTATCTTTTATTAGATAGATAATTATAGTAATAATAATGTCGCATAACTTCAAATTAAAAATATTGTATATATTCTCATATTTATTTTTATGTATTTAGATTAAGTTACTGGGCTTATATACTCAAATTAGATATATCTCGCAAAATTAATTTTTAAATCGAAAAGGTACATGAAATCATATGATTTTATAACTGCGATTGCAAATATTGCAAGTTATATAAAAATTACTATAAACTCTGTTATTTCAAAATTTATTCAAATTCTTGTGATTTTAATTCTAGAGTTTTGCAGTCAAATGTCAAAATAATTTTTTTACCAAATCGAAGTCGGTACAGAATAGCATACATTCATTAAATTTATATTTAAGAAATATATAAAATAAAATAAAATATATAGAAGCAAAAGATAATGCAGAATTGAGTTGATAATGGAGAAGAGATTGGTAAAATGGAGATGCACAGTTGTACACGATATACGATCGAAGAGTTAAGTTACCTTATAACCTCTACGATCGTAGAGTAGTCATGACTGATAATAAAATAATCACTTTATAAGTTAATCCTTAGATCGTAGAATGACTACTCTACAATAGTAGAGTCAGCTGTACAGCTTCATTAACCCGTATGTATATATATCTATTAACAAATTAAGCAGTAATATTTGTTATGATACAGAATTACATATACAGTCACCCAGCCAGCTAAAACGTACCCAACAAACTTTAAATATAGTTGGAACTTCCACGGTTGTGCACCTCCATTTTATTTTATAGCAAACACTGAAGGATAAGTCTCTGACCCTAAACTCTAAACCCTCATGGCTTAGTGCTGCCAGCACCTGCTTCTACCCTGAGCTGGTGACCTTTTGCAAGCGGAACCATTACGTGTCATTGCCCCACAAGTTGATTGATAACTCTCATTGACACAACTTCTATACGAGAATGATCCACAATAGGAAGAATTATACGTTGACTCATTTCTTGAACTCCAATCAGCCCTCGTGCCTTCATGTCGCCAAGACTTCTACCTTGAGCGGTGACCTTTTAAGCGGAACCATTAAGTGTCGATTGCCCACAAGTCGATTGAAATCCTCATTGCTTTAACTTTTATACAAGAATGATCCGAAGAGGAAGAATTACACGTGGGCTCATTTCTTGAACTCCAGTCAACCCTCATGCCTTGATGCTGCCAGCACCGTTTGCTCCCTTTACCCGGCTTCCTTCTGCAAGAGGAACCATCAAGGGTGGTTGCGCCACAAGTAGAGGAAGAATCCTCAGTGACAATGGTTTTAGGTGACATTGTTCGAGTCACAGGAATATTAGACTTGCAGCCGCCTGAATCAGCAAATACACTTGGTAAATTTGCCTCTATTTGCTTAGACTTTAGCTCTTTAACTCTCATGCTTTCATGCTGCCAGCACCATTTGCTCCCTTTACCAGGTTTCCTTCTGCAAGAGGAACCAGCAAGGGTGGTTGCGCCACAAGTAGAGGAAGAATCCTCAGTGACAATGGTTTTAGGTGGTATTGTTCGAGTCACGGGAATATTATACTTGCAGCTGCCTGAATCAGAAAATACGCTCGATAAATTTGCCTCTATTTGCTTTGACTTATGCTCTTTAACCCTCATCCCTTTATGTTCTTCACACCTCACTCGCCCCACAACAGGTTGCCTCGTGCAGAATCTCCCATTTTCAATATCCACACCACATATGAAACCATAACCTTTCTTGACATCAGACCTTTGTGAGTAGATCCATTTATAGTCATTCAAATGAGTTCTGGCTTCAAAAATCGGGCCATGAGCATAATGTTCTTCCTCCTCTGAAACTGACTTAGAAACCGAACTTTGAATCTTTTTTCCTTTATGCTCCTCACACCTTTCCCTTCTATGGACTGGTGTTCTTGTACAACGAGTGCCATCAACCAATATAACTCCACAAATAGGAGATGAGTCCTCAATAACAGGCTTTTTATCAGCAGCTGGTAGAAGCTTAAATTTGCTATAGTTGAATTTCTGATCCTGATGACCATCAAGTCTTGGGCCCATTCCCACATAAAGCTCATGGGATTTCCCTTCTGTAATCAACTTTGCAGCAGAACTACCATCTCTCATCCCTTTGTGCTCGGCACACCTCTTTCTTCCCTCAACTGGTGACCTTACACAAACAGATCCTTGACCCAAGGCCACACCACACATATCAATCCCAATTGAAACTAATGTAGGATGTGATCTGCCAAATTTGAGAATTCCACAAAGCGTATCATCGGTCTCCAGATTTGCATAGAAACTGGACAGATTCTCCAGCGAAACCGGACTTTTGAGTCTGTGACCCACTTGCCTTGGACTTTTAAGTTTCTGAAGTACATAATCGACACGTCGTCGTGGACCATTACTGCCTTTGTTCCAGGCATAGTCAAAAGAATCAAGCAGCTTTTTTTCTCCTTTCTCAGCTTCCCTCTTATTTTTCATCTGTTCAGCATTCAACAAAGGAACAAAAACAGCAATTGTGAGCTTCTGGAGTAACAACAGAAAATTCGTACCTCGGTTTCTGTAGAAAAAATCAACTATATTTTATGACATTATTTTTCTAATTTCCCACAACCAAAGAGTTTCTCAAGTATATTTCATAATAAGCTGTCTCCAAGCCAAAAGAATAAAAACGGTCTTTAACAAGTCATAAGTAAGACACTGAAAACAAGAATTAACATCATTGTTAACTCCAGAAGTTCTTTAGTTCTACAAACATCTGTCTACCTTTGTTAATTTGTCATGTTCATAATATACCTTAAACACATTCTTTACAAAATTTCAAAGCATGCCCATTCGTCAACTAATGCAGAAGGAAAAGAGAAAGTAATACTTACAGGAGCCCATCGATACGTAAGGGAAAAGCCTCTTGAGAATACCTCCGTAAGTAATCCATGCCCTACGCTACCATTCAGCTCAACATTTGGCTGGACTATTTCTAAATGAGAACCGTCACGGCCATACTGCTGAAGTCTAGTCCTCACATTGTCTGCTTGTCCAACATAAACAGGAATTACCTTTAGCCTGGATTTGGGGCTTGATACAACTATGCCAAGCTCATAAAATCCCGAGCAAGAAGAACAATTTGGGAGATTTTGAGTCCTGTATTTTTCTGCTCCGTCCTTGTTCAGTGAATGGTTTTCCCAATCAGAAGACCCTATGAGAATCTGAAAAGAAGCATACAAATTGAATCCGAAGTCTTTTTTTTTCTTTTTTTTAATAGGCACATCCAAAGTCAAAATATTACCAACCCAACCAAAACGCTTTATGGAGCTTTGTCCCAACTACTTCTGATTCCATAGAAAGGGATTTAAAGTTATAAATTACACACAAAAAGAAAGTTTGTTGACCTGTTTAAGGATATGATATTCAGACCGATTATCCCCTATTCAGTAGGTCTTTCCAACATCTATCAATCAATCCAAAAAGGATTTATATAAATAGGGACAAAAATTAGAGCAATTAATGCACTAACAGCATAAAAATTTATAATACCCTTGTGTAAATGATAATACCCTCTCCATTCTCAAGAATCCTTGAATAAATCATTTTACTTAGCTCACAGTTGAAGTTATGAAAAAAATACAGTATATTATTTTCTATTCACAAACTACTGTTCGAGTTCTGAGAGAGTGGACGACCAAGCATAACAGGAAAAAATTAGGCATGCTTTCTCCAACTCAACACATTCTCAACAACAGGATTATGATCTGAACAGTTTTAACCTCATAAAGCATGATAAATTGTGTTCAAACTTGATATCAACCAAAAAAGATTTGTTAGTGTAAACCATAATGGAAAAATTAAATCAGTAAAGACAAACAGTTTTTCATGAATTATATTCAAACATATTTAAAAGAACTACCAAGTAAATAAAATGTATGTCTTGGGTTTTGCTACATAGTAAACAACTGTTTTCTTGAGAGTGTAAACATTTTCAGATAATGAGCACAGGAAACTTAAGAGGAAATACCTTCCATTTGGAGAAAACAGAGTCATACTCAGTGCGATCATATTCCTCTCTCTTCAACCTGGGGGAGACGACAGATTTGCCATTAGTTCCCATTCTTCTCTGCAACTCAAGAAAAGAATTGTTACACGTTTATATAGAGAATTATTATTTCCAAAAAGAAATTTACTACCTCCGTCCTCAAAAGGTACAAATTTCACACATGTTAAGAAAAGCAAAAGTAAAGGAAAGAGAGTAAATAATGTTCTAAATTTCTCCTTAGTGATCCCACAAGATTCATAAAGTGATGAGTAATTTTATTTTTTTTATACTAATGGACCTTACTAAATGACACAATTACCTTTCATTTTATGTACTTCATCCCATCCTTTTTGGGACAAAAATAATTGTACCTTTAATCATCCTTTTGAGGATGGAGGAAGCATATTTTTGCAAGGTCCTCTCAATGGATGTGGACTCACTGTTCATGTGAGGAGGAGGACTTTGCATAAAAATATCCTTGTGAATATATCACTTTCCTTTATATATATCAAGCAATCATATTTTGTGAAAAGACCGAAACCTGAATTGAATTATTCAGAGGCTGATTCAAAAGTTCTTTTACTTAATTTCACCTTTTAAAGCAAATATTTTGTTTCTATTTCTTGTTGATGTAAATGATCACATAAACCAGAAAAATGTGATGCCAGTGGACTTAAAAGCATACCAATATTTGACATATCATTAAGGAAGGGAATTCATTTACCAAAAAGAGCATGATAATATATACATATAGATATATATATGTACGTATGTATGTAAGTAACATATGCATACCAAGCAATGACAATATTTGTTAGGAAATCAAGATGTGCTCTTAACTTGTACAAACAACAGCTTGCGATGAGTGAATGACATAAAGGTTAAAGTGATGTCTGCTTAAAGTAGTTTGTAGCTTTAATAATTGAGATACCATGTTCTTTTCCCTTCCCCTTGTCCTGTTTACTTTTTCTCTCATTTTCTTTCCATTCCTTTAATTTTTTACAGATCAGTAATACAAATATAAATCTCTAAGATGAGTCCAGATACCAGTCCTACACATAATGATGATGTACCAGATAATTTCATCTTTATATTCAGGATCATATTGTTAACTTATAACTTGTCTGTCATTTTTGGTGCTCAAACGTAGACAACAGCAATGAAATCGAAAATATAGAAACAAAAACAACATACAGAATTTTCAATCAAATTTATTAGTTCAATGGATAGTAAAAACGATTTTTAAGGCACAAAGAATGCCTTAAAGGCTTACCTTCTAAATAAAGTTCCACTACAACAAATCAATAATGAATAAACGACATACAACAAACTTGAAACTCACAAACAGAGCCTTCTAATCAGAAAAAAGCTACAACATTTTAAATATGTTGACACGTTACAAGGTAGAGCACTATATAATGAACACACAAACCTCAATTAGTTATAGGAAGTAAAGCTCCTGCTCAGTCTTTGGGCTTTCATGAACTTTTTTTTTTTTGATCGGCTTTCATGAACTTGCATCCTCCAACAATTACATCAATTCTGAACATAAGATGGAAAGATCTCCCACAATGTCCCGCATAGGAAAGAAACCTCTTTATCCACATGCCTTTAGTGCTGCCAACACCTTTGTTTGCCCCAATAGTTAATGAAAAAACTTAACTGCTAAAAACCTTTACACAAAAACTAATCGAGAAGAGGTAGCACATATGTTGACTCAGTGCAAGCACTAACTTTTGATACCCTATCAACCCTCTTGCCTTGATGCTGCCAACACCATTTACTACCTTTACCTGGTTTCCTTCTGCAAAAGGAACCATCAAGTGTCCTTGACCCACAAGTAAAAGAGTCTTCATTAATGCAGGGTACATTTTCCATCATACCAAGTCCCCCGCAGATACCATAATCCTTGTTGACACTGATCCTCTCTGTGAAATCTGAGGACTGCGGTTTACCAGTTCCAGAGAAGAGCAACTCACTACTATCACGAAGACTGCTGGGTTCCAGACTTGGAACATCCACCCAGTGTTTTTTCTCTTCATTAACTGGCTTAGAAATGATCCATGATTCTTCCTTCCTTTATGCTCCTCATACCTTTTCCTTCCTCTTACTGGTTTCCTTGTACAAAGAGAGCCATCATTCAAAGCAATTCCACAAGTAGAAGATAAGTCCTCATTAACAGGACATTTACCTGGTTCAAGCTTCAGACTACCCGGGTCACTAGCAAAAACGGGAATTCTTCCTGTATAAATCATTTGTGAGTTCACTTTCAACTTCAAGGTGGAGCCATTGACTTTCATCCCTTTGTGCTCGCTACATCTCTTTCTCCCCTCAACTGGAGGCCTTATACAAACAGATCCTTGACCTAACGCCACGCCACATATATTATTACTACTGTCCTCGTTAACATCACACCTAACTGAAGCTAATATTGGCCGAGATTTGCCAAATTTGAAAATTCGAGAAAAGATACTATTGCTCTCCCGATTAGAGTAGAAACTGGACTCATTCTCACAAGTTTTGATTCTGAGACCCACTTTTCTCTGACAGTAAATTTGAAGCTTCCTAACAATAGGATGAGACCAAGCACTTGAAGTATAGCAATCAAGTTTTTGGTGTATAGCATTAGGGCGGCGTGTGCCATTACTGCCTCTGTTCCATGCATAATCAAAAGCGTCAAGCAGCCGAGCTTCCATTTCCTCAGCATCCTTCTTACTTTTCATCTGCTCAAGGTAGAACAAAGGGGAGAAAATGTTTGTGAACTTAAAAGAGTAATAGGTGATGTCTTTTACAACCCTGCTTATGCACATACATTATCCAAAAATCAGGGATGCACACAACAAGACAACGAAGCATATATAGTTTTTTAACTTCTACATGTCTACATTGATTTTCTTATAGTCAGTATGTGTGTATATCATGTGCAATTATATGTGAAGTAGACACTAAACCCCTCAGACAGCTTGCTAAACCTACACTTAATCGAAACAACTGTATTCCATTACCCTTTTAATGGCTCATTAATGGGCTTCTCAAATCACGTTATCTGTATCCTTGATCTAAAGAGATGATAGAATCTTCATCGAAATGATTACTTATATTTTAGGCATGTGGCATGAAAAAATTATAGGTCTACATGCATTGAAGAATCACAACAAATTAGAGTAGAAAACACAAGTAAAACATTATTAATGGTGCCTTTCAAGTTTGAACTATTTCAATAATCCACACTGGTTCCCAATGATAAATACTATCACTTTGACTCCATGCATAAAGAAATCCTTGATCCGGAGGGAGTAAATGTAGAAGTCAAACTGCCAAGCTTTCACATTCGAGAGGCTTCCAATAGCCTCAACCAATCTTGAGAAATATTTGACATTGGTTGGAGGCAGAAAACAATACAGACTTGATAAGAAACATCATCATTAATCTATGATCTGGTAAATTTTGCTGTTCCAAATATCTACCTAACATATTGTATAAATTAATTGAAGCAAAAAAAATACATAGCAAGACTGGAAAGCCATGTTCATTGGTCGAAGTAATTACAAAAGGAAAAGAAATAGATATACTTACAGGAGCCCATCTGTACACGATAGGAAATCCCCTTGAGAATATTTCGGTAAACAATCCTTGCCCTCGGCTGTCACTCAGCTCACTATTTGGGAATCCATTTTCCAAATGAGCACCTTCACGACCATAACGCTGAAGTCTAGTTCTAACATTGTTAGCTTGTCCAAGGTAAACAGGAATTATGAAGTTGCTCTTCAGCTTGTCAAACTCTCGCCCAGTCTGCGGGCATGATACAGCTATGCCAAGCTCATAAAGTCCTGGACAAGAAGAACAATTTGGGAGATTTTGAGTCCTGTATTTCTCTGCTCCGTCCTTGTTCAGTAAATGGTCTTCCCAATCAGAAGGCCCAATGAGAATCTGAAAAGAAATATGTGAAATCACTTAAATGTATCCAAAGTTAAAAACATTAACTAAAGAAAAACACACCAGAAGGAGAGCTTTGTCCCAAGACTCCAAATTACTTCTGTTCCACAGAGGCATTCAAAGCTCTAAATAACACACATAATTTTTGTTGTTGAACAGTTTTAAGGATTTGTTATTTACACTGATTAACACTTGTTCAGAATGTCTTCCCTATTCTAAAGACACTTTGTATAAAAAATTTCGTTATGCTCACTATTTAAATAAGAAACACATTCTTCATACAGTACCATTAAAATTCCGGCAGAGGGGATTGTCAGTCAAACAAGTGCTATCAATATCCTATGATACACGATATACATCCTACAAAACAATACCAAACATATATGTATCTTACGATACGATGACATCTCACACTATACATCACCGTATACTACGATACACAGTTCAAGACTAAAGAGTACAACCAATGACTAGCGTTTAAAAATCCACATTCTCTGTTTTCTTTAAGCAACTAAAGAATAAATTTTGCATTTATTAGTAAGTAGCAAGTGTTTAGAAGTTGAAATGTGATTTTATACATTAAACACTTCAATCTTTAATTTCGAAGCTACTTAATAGGATTTGGACACTGAAATGTCTCATTATTTGTTATATGCTATATAATGGTTCGTTTCGATAGAAGATTTAAGTATATTTTGTGAGAACGCATTTAATCTCTAACATACTCTAAAGGTAACAACTTATCCTAAGCAACCAGAACATATCTGATGACAGATTAATCGGGTCAGAATTTTTCGTCAATTTATCGACTCGAGCGTCAAGTGTTCAACAAATGATTTTAAATAATTAAGCTAAAAATTATTTAAGAAAGTACAATTTAACTGTTATTGAACTGACCCAACCCAGCAAATCAATTTGTATTCATTTGGGCCTTCTAATTAAGCATGCAAAGTTACAAGACTACCACGTGGGCCTCCTTACGTATCATATTCCACGAATTTCCTACTTGATAACATGTTCAACACTTGAAAAGCTTTAGTTACACAAATGATTTCCTAATTGGTTCATGCAACAGCAATACCAGCACATGAGGTTTCAGTTTATCTTAATTCGCACGGACGCGTAAAATATCAAGGCACACCACAATTTGCAAGATCTGAAGGCGACAAGGAAAAATCAATTGCGCGATAATTGTGTAATTTCTAGATTCCAGGAAATTAGATTTTTATAATTCTATTATAATTAAGATTTTTTTTAATTAGAATTCTTTTTCAAATTGACTTCTATTAGGATTATAGTTTATAAATCCAATTAAGATTTGGATTGTTTTGAGTAGTATAAATAGAGGTCCAAGTTGATGTAATCACATACATTATTCATTATTATTATTCAATATATTTGTGAGTTTATTATCTACTTTTGGTTCTTTGAAGAATTCCTAAGAACTAGTAATTCTTAGTTATTTCTTTGAGATTCAATTTGACTTATCATACGACAATTCATAATTGTGTGTGGCGTCTTCTACCACATCAATCGTCGATTGTACCGAGATTACCGCTTCAATATAAGCGAGGGGTCAAGGTGTCGTTGGTGTCCATTCAACGCAGATTTTCGAACGCGAAAGAATTGTACCAAGATTACCGCCTAAAGTATATGACGAGGGGTTAAGGTGTTAATGAGCAATTCACCCAACAATCGTATTTAGAAACGATCAGGGCGACGACCACCTCACGCAAGCGTGCCGTGGAGTCTATCAATATCCCAATTAATCTTATCTACCAAAAACCACCAGCAGTTGCAACAATTGGGTAATGGGTACTGATCTGAACAATATTAACCTAATAAGGCAACACACATTGTGCTTAAACTAAAAATCAACCAAAGATAGCAATAATACTAATAACGCTCTGTTTCTGAGTTTTAAAATGAACAGAAAAGAAAAGAAATGGACGGAAAATTTAAATTTTCTTTCCAATTCTTATGTTTCTGAGTTTTTTAATAAACGGAAAAGAAAAGAAATGGATAGAAAACTTGGCCACTTTTCCTGTCAAAGTTTTCCGTCCAAAATTGGCATGATTTGGACGGAAAATAAATTAGAATAAGTAATATTTTTATAATTCCCATATTATCCTCAACTTTTAATATAATAAATTTTAAATTACAACTCATGATACAATTCTGATCAGGCTCGCATCAAACGATAATAACTTAATTCAAGTTCCAATGATTTATCAAGTGATTTTAAATAATTGAGCTGAAAATTATTCAAGAGAATCTGAATTCAAGTATTATTGAAATTTGAGCCAAATTTTCCTTCCATTTAATTCAAGCATGGAAGTATTATATATCGTGAAGTTTACTTATCTTTTCACATGACATGGTAATTTGGCAAGGTTATTTGATCACGTGGGACATACTTGTTTCAAAGTTATCAGACTTAATGATATCATCATCCATGCAAAACATGCAAAGTGGGCATCAAGCATAGTCAGATTACATAAACATATCATGTGGGCCAAGTAACTTAATTCAAGGCTTCAAGTATATAGTGATGTCACGTGGTGGGGTGTTAATGCAATAACTTAGTTCTAAGCTTCAAGTGTATTGTGATGTCACGTGGTGGGGCCATTAGATCTCAAAGGAAATCATCATATATATGTGATTACATGGAATCCTTGATAGCCACGAATTTGACTCTCATTTGGTTTATCTTGGGATCTTAGGCACGCCACTGAAAATACCAAAGATAATTCACGCGGCTTTGGCAAAAAGAATTTCTAAATCTAGAGTTAATTTTAAATTCTATTATAATTAGGATTTTTTTAATTAGATTTTTTTTTCTAAATTGACTTCTATTTCCTTATAGAAATTAGGGTTATAAACTTATAAATTCTATTAGGATTTGGATTATTTTGAGTAGTATAAATAGAGGTTCAAGTTATGTAATCAAACACATTATACATTATTATTATTCAATATATTTGTGAGGTTATTCTCTACTTTTGGTTCTTTTGAAGAATTCCTAAGTATTTTTCATAGTTATTTCTTTGAGATTCAATTTGACTTATCATACAACAATTCATAGTTGTGTGTGGCGTATTCTCTGCATCAATCGTCGATTGTCTTGAGATTACCGCTTGATATAAGCGAGGGGTCAAGGTGTCGTTGGTGTCCATTCAACGCAGAATTCAACGCGACAATTGTACCAAGATTACCGCTACATATAGGCGATGGGTTAAGGTGTTGCAAGCAATTCACCCAACAACTGTGCTAGAAACGATCGGGGCGACGACCACCTCACGCAAGCGTGCCGTGGAGTCTATCAACAACTCCAGCCATTTGAGCAGCGGATATCCAGCTCTCAAAAAGCGATTTCCCGACGGCCACACAAAAATACGTGAACAGAAAATGAAAGGAAGGCTAGTTGTAGACTTGTAGTAGTTGTATTTGATACGCTATTTTCACGTGATCTTTTAAATAATAAAGGACGACACAATTTCTGATATTTTTACATTGTTATCTTTCATGTGAACAGAGAAAATTATGTAAAATATTAAAAATACATATAAAAATATTTGTCTGAAAGAGAGAATTATATACTATATGAGTTATGCATTTCGATAAATTTAATTATAATTACGAAATGTATGAGATTAGTAAAAATTATAGGAGGAACTCTGAGACGCTCCCAAAATTAGGTATACATCACCCATCTTGAGTCGCCAGATACATGGTACAGAATTCAAATACAACTTAATAATACAATTGTTGTGTACAATACGACAAAATATAAACTGTGAGTTTGAATACAAATATTGTCTACTAGAGAGTATACAAACTCAAAAGGAGTTCTCATTACAATTATTATCACACTATATCATAGAATAGTGAGGACTACTAATGCACCATCTAGGACCATCACTCCGTTCTCCGACTCGTCCCAGCTATATTCTCATTTCCTGAAGAGAACAGTGAAAGAAAGGGTGAGCTCAACTAGTCCAGTAAGAAATATTATGACTAAGATAATGCAGAATAAATTATCATTAGCCTTAAACACTGTTAAACTGATACAATATAACAAACATCAAGTATCAAGTTTAACTGCATAGTGAAACAAAGCAATCCATTAAAAGAGTCATAGAGAATAAAATCTACTATCTTTTATGATTTATAAGGTTTTTCATCACTTTTATCATTTGGGTCTCAAACTTAATAAATAATCCACATCATCGAATCACCCCACACTTTTGGCCAAGGATATTCTTTTAGTATCACGACCACAATTATCCATGCACTACGGGCGAAGAATATTTATGTATTCATTAATGGTCATGATCATGCCAACAACTTTGTCCATCAATGTACTACGGGCCAATGAGGACTTTTACCACATCATTTGTAACTACGGTCCATGATTACACCGGATAATCCTCGTCATAATCATACCAAGTCCATTTATGCACTTACAGCCACGAGATGACTTTCAATAAAATATAAACATGAAGATGATGACAATGATATAAGAATTCAATAAAACAAGTTCAATAATTAATTTATCCAGAACCAATAACGTCAAAATGTCAACATGATCTCGCTTTGTAGAGTAAAATTCAAGAATGCTCGGAAGAATATTTCCATGAAAAGATCTTTGGATGAAACGCAAATATCGAGGATATTCCACTAATTTCATGGAGTATAGAAGTCAAAGTTTTAACCAACCGAGTATAATAAAGAATGGAATAACAAAAGAAATCACCATGCATGCGATAGATCGCATGCAGACGAGTTATTCCAATGAATAATAAATAACGGAACCGGTCCGGCCAGAAACGCATGCAGACGATGATATTCCAACGTAATAATAAAGAATGGAACCAGTCCCACAGAAAACGCATGCATGGATATTCCAACGGAATAATAAATGGAACGGTCGTCAAAGAAAACGCATGCGGACAAGATATTCCAACCAGAATAATAAAGACTAGAATAACGAAGAATTTCACCAAGTATAGGGTAGCTTCAGCGTATCTGAGTTATTCCAATGAATAATAAATAATTGAATAACAAGTTCTCTTCATGAATACAAAAGAAATAACACCCCTTACATTAGTAGGAGATTGAATCTTCGTAGTAGTGTAGTAATGAATAATACTCTTCTTCTTTCTCTCTTTCTCTCTATACTTTCTCTCTCTATAAGCTTGAATGAATTTGTGAAAATAATAAAGAACTAGGCCTCTATTTATAGAAGATTTCTAGCTTAGCACTTGAATGTGAAAAGGCAAAGCGGCTTGACGAATTGGTGATGTGAAAAGAAAAGTGGTTTGACCTTTGAATGTGAAACACCAAGTGGTTTGGCGCTCAGAATGTGAAACGACAATTGGTTCGATCTTTTGTAATGTGAAAACGACAATTGGTTCGATCGCTTGTAATATAAAACAGTAAAGTGGTTTGACATCCGGTAAAGGTAATTACTATTGGCGAAAAGAGACTCTTAGATGATGACATATGGGCCCCATAGAATAACCAAATTTACCACAAACGTCTCATAATAGACTCTTTATATACATCAAGGATTGAATAAATATTACCACAAATCATTTTATTTTTAATCAACACATATTTAATCTTTCAACAATTATTAATCATTAATATTATAACTTGTCGTCTCAATTATTGATTTAATAATATAACATATTATACTGATGATAATCTTTGTGACAATAATTGAATCAATAATATAAGAGATATGATCGCAAAGAATTCTCGTAGCAATAATTGAGTATAACTGAGTGACTTCTCACGTAAACATCAATAATCAATACCGTGTACTACTATTCAACCACGTGTATTACTGTACTTTTACTACCGGGTAGTTCAACAGTTTTAACGGTAACACCTCCGCCGTTATTTTTATAGAAAGATAATTTTGTCGTTTTCTAACTACGACAATACTTCCGTTAGGGGTCCACTAATGATTGTGCTTGTCGCATTTAATATTCCCCGACAAAAAGAATATTCCCCGACCAATCGAATATTATATAACCACTTGCTTACTTTGCAAAATTTATAAATATTACCCACAACTATAACATTATATCAAATCAACACTATAATATTTAAAAATATAATTCGAGAACATTATTCTTTATTCATAAAAGTTGGGGTCTTACAACCTCCCCTTCTTATGAAATTTCATCCTCGAAATTAGGGTACATACCTAGTATGTCGAAGAGATGAGGATACCTTGACTTCATCTCAGATTCTAACTCCCAAGTCATTTCCTCCACATCGTGGTTTCTCCACAAAACTTTGACTTGAGGTATAACCTTGGAGCGTAGAAATGATCCTTCTTATCCAAGATTTTAATAGGTAACTCTTCATACGTTAAATCTTCCTCTATCTCGTCTGGTTCTAACTCAATATTGTGGTTCGGGTCTTTCACATATTTACACAACATAGATATGTGAAAAACATTATGAACACGAGACATACTTGGCGGTAAGGCGAGTCTATAGGCCACAGTTTCTACTTGATCGAGGATTAAAAATGGGCCGATGAATCGAGGATTGAGCTTTTTTCTCTTTCCAAATCTCGTAACTCCTTTCCATGGAGCAACACGTAACAACACATGATCTCTTATATCGAATTCCACATCCTTTCGATGAAGATCAACATAACTCTTTTGTCGATCTTGTGAGGTTTTTATACGTTGCCGGATCGTTTGAATCTTTTTCGTAGTCATACGTACCAACTCCGGTCCCAACAACGTTGCTTCACCCACCTCATCCCAGCATACTGGAGAACGACACTTTCTTCCATACAACGCTTCGAATGGAGCCATGCCAATACTTGCTTGATAACTATTGTTGTAGGAAAACTCCACTAATGATAAGAACTTGTCCCAACTTCCCTTGAAATCAAGGACACAGAGTCTTAATAGATCTTCAAGAGTTTGAATAGTCCTCTCCATTCGTCCGTCCAATCGAGGATGATATGCTGAGCTAAATCATAAGTCTGTGCCCATAGCTTTTTATAAACTAACCCAAAATCGTGAAGTGAATCTTGGGTCTCGATCAGAAACTATGGATACCAGCATACCATGCAGTCTTACAATCTCATTTATGTACATACGAAGCAAGACGTTCAAGTGTATAAGTTTCTCAGTGTCGGTAAGAAATGAGCGGACTTGGTCAATCTATCAACAATGACCCAAATCGCATCTATGCCTTGAGAAACTTTAGGAAGGCCGTGAATCGAAATCCATGGTAATGTGCTCCCACTTCCATTCTGAAATTTCAAGTGGTTGCAATGGATCTTTTGGTACTTGATGTCCGCTTTAACTCGTTGACAAGTTAGACAACTTGAGATAAAATAAATACTATTATCTCTCTCTTCATATTGCTCCACCAAAATGTATGACGAAGATCATGATACATTTTGGTACTCCCAGGATGGATTGTAAATGGTGTGTTGTGCGCCTCCATCATGATTTTATACTTTAAATCAGGGTCGTTAGGAACACAAAGTCTAGAGTTGACTCAAAGTATTCCTTCTTCATTGATTCTTGCTTCCGGCATAGCACCTTCCTGCACTTTCTTCCTCATACGAATCAGCTCCAGGTCTGTAGCTTGAGCAACTTTAACTTTATCGATTAAAGTTGGTTCTACTCGTATATTCGCCATCATCACATGGGTCCCTGGAGTCTTTAACTCTATCTCCATCCTTTTCAAGTCACATAGAATGGGCCTTTGTGTTGACAATATCGCACTCGTACTTGCATATGATCTTCTACTCAATGCGTCAGCTACCACGTTCGCTTTTCGAGGATGGTATTGGATGGTAGGATCATAATCTTTCAACAGTTCAAGCCAACGTCGTTGTCGCATGTTGAGTTCCTTTTGAGTGAAGAAATATTTCAGGCTTTTATGATCCTTAAAGATCTCCACTTTCTCCCCCATACAAGTAATGTGTAAAACCCCAACTTTTTGAATAAAGATGAATTTTTTTATAAATATTATTTTTGAATATTATGGAGTGAAATTGATATAATGTTGTAGTTGTGAGTAATATTTATAAATTTTGCATAGTATGCAAGTTGTTATATTATATTCGATTGGTCGGGGAATATTCGTTTTAGCAGGGAATATTCGTACAACAGAATTGGTGGACCCCACAACAGAATTATTGTCGGATTGAGAAAACGACAAAAATATTTTTATAAAAAATAACGGCAGAAGTTTTACCGATGATACTGTTGAACTATTCCGGTAGTAAAAATCTGATACGCTGGCGTTACATAATAGTAGCACCTGGTATTGATTATTGATCTTTACGTGAGAAGTCATTCGGTTTTGTTCAATTTTGCTATAGTAATTGTTGCGACAAGTATCTAACGTTATTTGATTCAATTATTGTCGATATTTATTATATTGTGAAAATCAATAATTGAGATTTACAAAATTATTAATATTATTATTTGAAATATTAACGATGTCTGAAGTTACATCGAGAAGAGGTTTGGTCACCTAATTGTGCGCCATAGGGAGAAATCCTTATTGAAAAGCCCTCTTTCTCGGGAGCGACTGGTCGATTAATATTGTGAATTATAATAAAGATGATAAATGTTGTTAAAATTATTAAGGTGATTTTTATAAAGTTTGCTTATTTTATGAACCTCATTTACCCATTTTTCAAAATAATCTAGTGAAAATTATTTAAAGGTGGGGCCCATACGTGTGGGGGCCACATGTGGGGCCCATATGTGTTGAAAAACTGATTTTGGAAATGGGAGTGGGAGAGAGTTACGTATATGGAGGGAGTTTATATATATAAGATTGTGATGTGGGTGTATATATATAATATAATATGTGTGAGTGGATTGTGGTGGGAGAAAAGAAAGAGTGATAGTGATGTGTGTGTGTAAGTTGAATTAATGGTGGGAAAGTAGTATGATAATAGTGATGGGTGGATGAATTAGGGTGGTTTATTAAAACCATGTGTTATATATATATATATATAATATATATTATATTTTATTTAAAAGATTTTGCTTTAAATATGGACCGTCTGATTAAAGTAAATCAATCTGGACCGTTCATAAATTAGTTATTATGCATTCCATTCTTCTATAAATAGAAGCTCATTCCTTCATTATTTCTTACAAATTCATTGAAACTCCGGAGAGAAAAACTATAGAGAGAGAAGAAAAGTGTTACTGCTACTTTTACCCTTTTCTATATCATGTTTCTTTTACTATGTAGGTGGTGTTATTCTTTCTTATTCATGAAGAGAGAAGCTGTTGTTACTCCTTTTCTTATTATTACATTGGAATAACTCAGATACGCTGGTTCACCCTATACTTGGTGACATTCTTCTATTATTCCGCTTTTTATTATTACATTGGAATATCCATGCTACATCGTTCTCATGCTTTTACTTAACCCGATTCCGCTTTTTATTATTCTTTGGAATATCCTCGTCGTGCGTTTTACGGGACTGATTCCGTCTTTATTATTCTCGCTGGAATATCCTCGTCTGCATGCGTTTCTGTTTGGACTGATTCCGCCCTTATTAGTATTCTATTGAATAACTCCGCTCATCTGCAAGACTGCATACACGGTGATTTCATTGTTATTCCATTCTTTATTATTACATTGGAACTTCCCCGCTTGGTCTTGTAATTTTTCCCGACTGTTCCGTATTATTATTATTCTGTTAGAATAACTTTGCTATCACAAGTCTGCATACATGGTGATTTCGTTGTTATTCCATTCTCTATTATACTCGGTTGGTTAAAGTTTAACTTACATACTCCATGAAATTAGTGGAATATTCTTGATATTTGCGCTTCATCCAAGATCTTTTCATAGAAATATTCTTCCGAGCATTCTTGAATTTTACTCTACAAAGCAAGATTATCATGTTTACAATTTGGGCGTTATTGGTTCTTGGACAAATTAATTCTTGAACTTGTTTTATTGAATTCTTATATCATTGTCATCATCCTCATATTTATATTTTTTGAAGTCATCCGTGGCACCTGTAGTGCATAGATGGACTTGGTATGATTATGACCAGAATTATTGATAATAATCGACCGTAATGTTACAAATGATGTGGTAAAAGTCCTCATTAGCCATAGTGCGAGGGTAATTTAATGATGTGGAATATTTATTGTTTGTCTCTCAAATATAATAATGATGAAAAACCTTTTAAATCATAAAAGATAGTAGATTTTATTTTCTACTTGACTTTTTTAATGGATTGCTTGTTCACCGCAGATTAAACTTGATGTCTATTATATTTTATCGGGTTTAACATTGTTGGAGACTAATGATAATTTATTCGCATTATCTTAGTTATAATATTTCTTATTGGGCTAGTTGAGCTCACCCTTTCTTTCACTTTTTCTCTGAAATGAGAATATAAATGGACGACGAGCTCGGGGAGCGGAGTGATGGTCCGTAGGATAAGCATTAGTAGTCTTCACTATTCCTGCGTGAAATAGTGTGATAATAGTTGTAATAAGGACTCCTTTTGAGTTTGTATAATCTCTAGTAGACAATATTTGTATTCAAACTCACGCTTTATGTTTTATCGTATTGTACACGGCAGTTGTATTAGTAAGTTGTATTTGAATTACGTACCATGTATCCAAGACCCAAGATGGGTGATGTATACCTAATTTTGGGGCGCCACATAATGCCTAAAAATTTTAAGTGCAAAGACAACAAATTGCCAACTCTAGATCATGAGTAGGATAATTCCTCTTATATTCTTTGAGTTGTCATGAGGCATAAAGCTATGACTTTCCCATGTTGCGTGAGAACACATCCCAACCCTTTGCCCAACATCATCAGTAGATGACAAATCCTCCGAGCCAGATGGTATTGTCGTAACAGTGCTTAGAAATGAGTCCCTATTTGAGTTCTTGAAAACTCTTCTCACATTCTTCGCTCCAACCGAACTTTGTATCTTTTTGAGTTAGCTGAGTTAATGGTGTAGCGATTCGAGAAAATCCTTCCACGAATCTCCTATAATAACCAGTTAAATCGAGAAAGCTACGTACTTCGGTCACTGATTTAGGTTGCTCCCAGCTTTGAATAGCTTCAATCTTTGCCGGGTCAACAGATATTCCATGACTTGATACTACGTGCCCAAAGAATGCTACTTCCTCAAGCCAGAACTCGCATTTCTTCAACTTGGCATAAAGCTTGTGTTAGTTCCCAGAGGGCACAATAGATCTAGAAGGGGGGGTTGAATAAATTCTTTTTATTTTAAATACTTTTCTGGTTTATATTATTTTGTTCATAATTAACATATGACAAACATAAGAATCTTTTCAAGCACAACGGAATAAGTAAAAGATCCCCTTCATTGATATATCCATAAACATTTATACATTGTTCGTAGAGTGAGTTTAGTTGTAAGCAGTTAAAACATACATAGCAGTTATAGAAGTTATAATACATAATGTAAATGACATAATGTAAAAGACACAAGGGGTTTTAAGTGGTTCAGAGACTCAAGCTCCTAATCTACTCTTCTGCTTTCAACTAGCAGATTTACCAAGTGAAGGAAGGCGACCGCAATCACTAAGATTCCTTCAAGGCCCGAGAGGCTTGGGATTTCAGTTCACTAAGATCTGTTCAAGGCCAGCAGCCTTGGAACTTCTCTAGTTCCCTAGGAACTCTTCAAGCCCAATAGGCTTGGAACTTCGTTTAGTCCCTCCGAACAAGGACCCTTTAGCCCTGCTTTGTTTAGTCCCTCTAGACAAGGACCCCTCAGGCCCTGGATTTGTTGAGTTGTTTGTTTGTTGTTGTTGGAGTCGGTGCTGATCTGCTAAGATGTCTTCATGCTCTGAACATCTTTTATCCTTAGCAGCTTTGCTTGATCATCCTTGAAGAGCGGTTGAATGTTGCATGATGCTCGACTTCTTAGGTTGCTTTCACCTACTCGGATGACCCTCGATGAACTACCTTGAAGATCATTCTCCTTGGTACTTGATGGTACGCATACGAGAGGCTTCTAAGATGACCGTAAGCTCTTCTCATTAGGTACTTGAAGCTTTCTCATGCTTGACACCAAGATGACTTTTGTGATCTCCTTCTTACTACTCGATGCCTTCTCATGATGGACTTGCTTAAGATGATTGTGAGCTCTTCTCTATCAGACTTTCAGAGCCTTCCCATGATGGACATCCGGATGGCATGATGCTCTCCTTTCTCTCGGCGAGCTCGTAACACTCTTCATGTAGTAGAACTCACACTTCTACTTCTTTCTTGATCCGACTTCCGAGTGTTCTTGGTGGATCATAGAGTAGTAAGCCTTGATTCACTATCACATGGTTTAGATCGGTCCACCTTCTCTCCAAACTCGATAACTCTCAAAGAACTTTGATCTTTGAAGCTCTTTCTTATTTATACTCCTTCCCAATCCTTCCGTTGGAAATGTAACCGCTGAAGGCTATTCAAATATCTTCACAGATCTCGAGTTGCTTGAGGTAGACTGCTTGATGTGACTTGTCATACTTTTTCTGACACTGCAGTTGTAAAACCCCAACTTTTTGAATAAAGATGAATTTTATATAAATATTATTTTTGAATATTATGGAGTGAAATTGATATAATGTTATAGTTGTGGATAATATTTATAAATTTTGCAAAGTCGCAAGTTGTTATATAATATTACGTTTGGTCAGGAATATTCGTTTTAACGAGAATTATTCGTCTAACAAGACAATCATTAGTGGACCCTACAACGGAATTATTATTTGATTGAGAAAATGACAAAAATACTTTATGAAAATAACGGCGGAAGTTTTACTGTTAATCTGTTGAAACACCCGCAGTTAAAGTATAAGAATACTGGCGTGGTTGCAAGTAGACACTACGGTATTGATTATTGATGCTTACTGAGAGAAAGTCACTCGGTTTTGCTTATTTTATAGACACCCATTTACCCGCTTTTCAAAATAATCGGTATGAAGTTATTCAAAGATTTTTTATTATTATTTGTAAAAGGTGGGGCCACGTATGTTGAAAGAAAGGAAATGAATTTCTGGATGATTTCGTGATTAATCACGGGAAGGAGTGTTGCAAGTTGTGATATGTATATATATATATAAAAGTACTACATGTGGTTAATTTATATATATATTATATACATATATATACTAAGTGCTTTCACGGGGGTTTTTGAGGGGGAGAAAGTCAAGGAAGTAGTATTATTATGGTTATTATATATATATATATATATATATATATATATATTATATTTTATTTAAAAGATTTTGCTTTAAATATGGACCGTCAGATTAAAGTAAATCAATCTGGACTGCTCATGAGTTAGTTACTTATCTGATCCATTTTTCTATAAATAGAAGCTCATTCCTTCATTATTTCTTACGAATTCACTGAAACTCTAGAGAGAGAAAGTATAGGGAGAAATAAGAAAAGTATTCTACTACATCCCTACTCTTATATTCAGCTTCTTTTTACGGTGAGGGATATTATTTCTTTTGTATTCATGAAGAGAACTTACATTATTCCATTCTTTATTATTCTTTGGAATAACCAAAGATATCTGCGACTACCTATACTTGGTGACATTCTCTATGATTCCATCTTTATTATTTTTTCATTTGAATATCATGTACGTGCGTTTCTGCGGACACAATTCCATCTTTATTATTATTCATTTGGAATATCCTCATGCATGCATTTCTGGCCTTGGACCTAGTTCTCGTATTTATTATTACGTTTGAACATCCTATCGATGTGAATTTCACCGACTTTGGTTTGCTTACTTATTATTCATTGGAATAACACATACATCTTGTAAAGCATGCATGATGATTTCTTTTGTTATTCCATTCTTGATTATACTCAGTTGGTTAAAACTTTGACTTCTATACTCCATGAAATTAGTGCAATATCCATGATATTTGCGTTTCATCTAGTATCTTTTCATGGAAATATTCTTCTAAGCATTCTTGAATTTTACTCTACAAAGCAGTATCATGTTGACAATTTGGACGTTATTAGTTCCTGGATAAATTAATTCTACAAAGCAGTATCATGTTTCCAGAATTAGTACGCATGACTACAGAAAAGATCCAAATGATTCGACAACGTATTCAGACCTCACAAGATCGACAAAAGAGTTATGCTGATCTTCATAGAAAGGACGTGGAGTTTAATATTGGAGATCATGTATTGTTACGTGTTGCTCCATGGAAGGGAGTTACAAGATTTGGAAAGAGAGGAAAGCTTAATCCACGATTTGTTGGTTCATTTAAGATTCTTGACCAAATAGAAAATGTGGCCTATAGACTCGGATTACCTCCAAGTATGTCTCGTGTTCATAATATTTTTCACATATCCATGCTTCGTAAATATGTGAAAGACCCGAACCATATTATTGCATTAGAACCAGACGAGATAGCCGAAGATTTAACGTCCGAAGAAGTACTGTTAAGATCTTGGATAGGAAGAGAGATGTCTTACGCACCAAGGTTATACCACAAGTTAAGGTTTTGTGGAGAAACCATGCTATATTGAAGAAATGACCTCGGGTTGGAATCGAAATGAAAGCGAGGTATCCTCACCTTTTGAAACACCGAGTACGTATATGCCAATTTAGAGGGACGAAATTTCATAAGGAGGGAGGTTGTAAGACCCCAAATTATTATAAATAAAATCAATTTCCTCTAATTATTATTGTGAATAATAAGGTATTAATTTGATATAATTCTCACGGTTATGGGTGAAATGTGCAAATTTTTGCAAAATATCAAGTGGTTATAAAATAATCATTGTTGTGGGGAATATTCATTTGGTGCGTGGAATATTCTTGTTGTCCGGGGAATATTAAATGCGATGGTAGCGATCATTTATGGGCCCCATATAATGTAGAATAATTGTCGGATGAAGAAAATGAAAAGTTTGAGTTTTTATAAATAACGGCGTAGTTATTCTGATTAATCTTATTGGAATACCCGATGGTTAAAATACGATGTCTGGCGTGGATGCACAATATTGATGAATTATTGATCCTTACGTAAAGAAGCACTACTCGATAATTGTTACGATGAATTCTTGTTCAATATTTTATTTTATTGATTCAATAATTCTTCGTTGATATTTTATATTATTGTTGTTTCAATAATTGTCATCGCATAGTATTTCCCATTATCGGATCAATAATTCATATTATTTGAATAATATTATTAGATATCATTATTGGCAATGTCTAGAAAGTTCATCAAGGAGAGGTTTGGTCACCTAATTGCGCTACCAAGAGAAGAAATTCTTATTGGAAAGCCCCTTTCCTGAGGAGCGGCTGGTTGTCATAAATGTGATTACATAATATTATTTGTGAATAATTAATTATTGATTCATATGATAAGGAAATGTTTATTTTATGTGGATATAAATGTTGGATATATTTATTGTGGTTAAAAATGAAAGAGTTAATGTTGAGGTGTTTTATCGATTTTTTTTTGTCTGAATGAAGGTATTAAAAATATTAAACCCGATGTTTTTTGAGATATATTAAGTGAGTTATAATTTTTAATCCGATAGTTGGATCGTTGTAATTTTTGGATATGTTATACATATATAAGTTGAGTATATATCCACAAATTTTGAACCGTTAAAAATAAACGAATGATTTGTTATGAATTTTAAGAGGTGACTGATTCAGAAATTATTGAAGTATCCGAATTTAGCATTTTGGTAGAAAATTCTAGAATTGAGTGGGCCCCACTTGTGGGTGGTGAAGAAATGTGCTGAATTTTATTTCAAATGTGGTGGGTGAGAATAGTAGCAGGTAAAGCCATCAGGTTGCAGGTCAATTCTGCTAACATTTTCTTATAAATAGAGGGCTAAGTTAGAATTAAAAATCACACCAGAAACATAAGCTTTCTCTCTTTCTCTCTCTATAATATTGAGTATATTTTGTGAGTATTTAGATACTTTGTGAGTTTCTATTCATCAGTGCAAGTTTCCTTCAGCCTTATACCGATATTCCGATCAGAAGTACTGATATTTTGAGGTAAGGGGTGTTATATTCTTCTTAAAATGATATTTTCTTCAATATCATTATACCGAAATATTGGTATGAACTTTTTATTAAATTTGGAACTTTTTGTGTCGGGGTTACTATTCACGTATCTGACCTTTGCCTTTATTCAATTCACCAGAAAATGAAATTTTCTTCTTTTTGTCCAAGATGTCTATTATGGTTACTATCTTTGATTGTATCCATGTTTTGATCTTTATTCTTGAATTTTGCTTCAAAATTGGTTATTATGGAGTGTTATTGATCTTGGATAAACCGTTATCTGAATCCTTACTATTTGTCCTTCCGTCTCCACCGGATTCATTTTCTTTAAAATATTTTTCATCATCCTCAGTCCCTAAATGATGATATTACTAAATATCTTTGGCTTTATAGTGCAAAGATGAATGATTAAGCGATGAATATCTTTGACCGTAGTGCGAAGATGAGCAGTGTTGAGATGAACATGACTAATCTTGGTGATACAAATGAATATCTTTGGCCATGGTGAAAAGATGAATATTGATTAAAGATGTATATTGATTGTTATTACGGGGATAAAATTGATGATGGACTTTTAAATCTTAGAAGATAGTAGAACTCATTCTCTACTTGACTCTTACAATGGATTGTTGTTTCATTGCAGGTTGTTGATCTAAAACTTGTTGTCTATTATATTTTATCGATTTTTCCTGTTTAAAGACTAACAATAATTTGTTGTATATTATCTTAGTCATAATATTCTTTCTTTGGGCTAGTTGAGCTCACCTTTTCCTTTTTGTTCCATTATTCTCGGGAGGTGAGAACATAGCATGAACTAGTCGAATGCGGAGTGATGGTTCTAGAAAGATGTTTTAGCGATCCTCACTATTTACGTAAAATAGTGTTTGAATAATTATAATGAAGACTTATTTGAGTGTGGATATTGTCTAGAAGACAATATTTGTATTTAAACTCACAGTATGTGTTGTCGTATTTTTTGCACGACAATTGTATTATTGAAGTTGTAGTTTGCTTTGTACGTACCATGTATTTGGCGACTCGAGAATGGGTGTTGTATACCTATTTTGGGGGCGTCACGAGTTAATATCAAAGCTTAGGGATATGGTCTCTGGCGGAGATCGGGGAATAGAACTAGGAGGAGAGATGAGTAAATCCTTCACGCTAGTGTGTCCTATCTAAGCTTATTTGTTGGTGGTCACCATAATATAGGGATATTATGTGATATGTTAATTTGTTTAATTAACCCTTGTTTTATGGTAGTATTTAAGAATGGGCTGCTTGAGAACGTTAACAATGGAGTGTATGAGGCGTGGAACAACCTTTAATTACAAACCAGAGAGAGCGTGCAACGGAAGGCAATAATCCTCCTGTAAACAACACTCACCGAACAAATGATGAATGATGAGATGTTCAAAAGTTTTTGCATTTTATGCAAAACCAGACGAGAAAACGGGTGCATGAGAATACGGGTGGAAATGCTAGTGTGCGCCACTTGTCACAACCAAGCGCTTCAAAGAGTTGGGACCACGAATTTAATGGAAAATTCGGATCCGATCATCGTGAAAAGCGTGGGTCAAGCAAATTACTAAGATATTCGATGTCTTGGGATGCACGGAGAAGCGAAGGTTCCATTCGCCACCTTTATGTTCCGCGAAAGGCGGAGACTCTTTGGTGAGAGTCTCGTGAAGCGTACCACCATTTCCTTCGGCGTGTCTTGGAAACATTTGAGAACTATTTAATGACAAGTACTTTCCTAAAAGTATTCATCGTATGAAGGAGGTGGAGTTTATCATCTTTGAAACAAAATAACTTGACGCGGTGTCCCGAAGACGAGGCGAAGTTTGCGAGTTATCGAGTTTGCACCTTATTTGGTGAAAATGAGGAACAAATGACAAGGATGTTTCGAGAGGTCTAAAGCTTAGAGATTCGGTAATATCTTATATCTCATAAATTTTCTTTATATTCGGATGTTGTAAATGAGGCTCAATTATTAGGCGAGATAGTGAGTATGTTCAACGAGGACCACAACCGAGGTCATCTGGGTGGCAAAGATCCATCATCGAGGCGATGATAACCAACGAGGAGGAAAAATTGAACAAAGGCGGTAACCACTCGGGTGGTCATCGTGGCCATGATAATAGGAGAGTGTGAGTCAGTGGAAATTTCGGAAAGAGGAGATTCAACAATGATGGAAGACATCGGCAAAGACTAAGACAAACAACAAATTCTAGGGGAGGAGAACAACCGCCGATTAGATATTACAAATGCGGGGAAAGAGGACATATCATTAAATCATCCATAACAATCCAAGGTATGTTACAACTGTGGAAAGGAAGGCCACATAGCTGGGATTATTCTATAGCAAAACCAAGTTCAACGGGGATGGTGACTCAAGGGTCATCCGGATAAGTCAAAATCAAAATCGGTTCTGGAAGAAGCGTTTGTCGTGGATCGGCCAAAACGAGGAACCCAACAAGGTGATTACGGTAAGCTAATCTTGAACTCTTGCGAAGTTTATACCTTACTGAATCTGGGTTCTACCCATTCTTTTATCTCTCTGTTTTGTGCTCAACGTTTAAACTTGACTCTGGAGAAATTAGACTTTGATTTATCGGTGGAGACTCCATGAGTGAAACTTTCGTTACATCCACAGTTTATAAATCTTGCATGATCCAAGTTGGAACTATCACATTACACAGCCGATCTTATCTCTTTAAAGATATTTGCTTTTGATGTGATTTTAGGAATTGATTGGTTAACCACTCATCATTCCAAAATTGATTGTTTTAAATAAGGTTGTTAGTTTTCATATTCCTAACCAACCTATCATACAATTCAAACAACTAAACCACTAAAATCGAGTCATTATCATATCAAGCCATAAAACTATTCGTTTATTGAAAAAGCGGATGTCGAAGCTTTCTTAGCCCATGTTATGGATTTGAACAAAGACAAGTCGATTTGAATAATATTTACATTGTTAGAGAATTTCTGATGTATTTCTGAAGAACTTCCCAGTCTACCCCGAGCGTGATGTTAAATTCTTTATTGACCTTGAGTCTGGTACAAAACCCATTTCTAAAACCCCATATCGAATGACTCTATTGAACTTGAGAGTTAAAGTCCAACTACTGAGGAATTGTTAGACATAGGTTTCATTTGTCTAGTACATCTCCTTGGGGTGCTCATGTTTTATTCATAAAGAAGAAAGAGCGGGAGTATGCGACTTTGTATTGACTACCTAGAATTAAACCATGTCACCATCAAGAATAGGTATCCATTACCTCGCATTGATGACCTATTTGACCCGATTCTTGAGGAGCACAATTCTTTTCAAAGATCGATCTTCATTTTGGATATCATCAATGAAGATTAAAAGCGAGGATATTCAAAAGGCGCCTTTCTAACTCTAGATGCGGGCATTATGAATTCTTAGTCATGTCTTTTGGATTGACTAATGCTCCCGCTTCTTTTTCGTAGATATGATGAACCGTGTATTCAAGGAATATTTGGATCGGGTTGTTGTTGTCTTTATTGATGACATCCTCATCTATTCCAAAAGCCGTGAAGATCATGAGTACCATTTAAGTTGATACTTGAAAGGCTTCATGAAAACAAGCTTTATGCCAAATGAAAAATGTGAGTTACGGCTCGAGGAAGTAGCATTACTTGGGCACGTGGTGTCAAAACATGGAGTATCTGTTGACCCAAAAGATTGAAGCGATCAAAGTTAGGAGCAACCAAAGTCGATGAAAAGTCGCGTAGCTTTACGGGCTTAAATTTGGTTATTATCGGAGATTCGTGGAAGGATTTTCTCGAATTGCTACTCAGATTAACTCAAATTGACTTCGGAAGATACTGAAAATTAGTATGGAAGCGAGGAATGCGAGAAGAGTTTCCAAGAGCTCGAGAGAGACTCATTTCGGCACTGTTACGCAATACCATCCGAATGCGGATGGATTTGTTATATCTGATGATCTTGAGCAAAAGGGTTAGGATGCGTTCTCATGCAACATGGGAAAGTCATAGCCTATGCCTCACGACAACTCAAAGAATATGAGAGAATTATCCTACTCATGATCTAGAGTTAGCGATGAGTCGTATTCGCGTTGAAAATTTGGAGACACTACCTATATGGAGAGAAAATGGAGATTTATACGGACCATAAAAGCCTCAAATATTTCTTCACCCAAAAAGAACTCAACATGCGGCAACGACGTTGGCTTGAACTATTCAAAGATTACGATCACACTATTCAATATCATCACGGAAAAGCGAGCGTAGTGGTGGCGCGTTGAGTAGAAGATCATATGCGAGTATCGAGTGTGATATTGTCGATCTGAAGGCCCATTCAGTATGACTTGCAAAAGGATGCAGGTAGAATTAAAGACTCCAGGAACCCACATGATGATGGTGAATATACAAGTAGAACCAACTTTAATCGATAAAGTTAAAGTTGCTCAAGCTACGGACATGAAGTTGATGCGTATGAAGAAGAAAGTGCAAGAAGATGCTATTCCAGAAGCAAGAATCGATGAAGAAGGAATACTTAGATTCAACTCGGACTTTTTTGTTCTAACGATTATGAATTGAAGCATAGAATCATGATGGAGGCACACAACACACCGTTTGCAATCCATCCTAGGAGTACCAAAATGTATCATGATCTTCGACATACATTTTGGTGGAGCAATATGAAAAGAGAGATCGCGGAGTTTATCTCGAGGTGTTTAACTTGTCAACGTGTAAAGGCGGAGCATCAAATGCCAAAGGGTCCATTACAACCACTTGAGATTCCGAAATAGAAGTGGGAACACATTACTATAGATTTACATTCTGGTCTTCCCAAAGTTTCTCAAAGGCATAGATGCGATTTGGGTTATTGTTGATAGATTAACCAAGTCGCCCATTTCTTGCCGAAGATGCGTGAGATTTATTCCTTGAACATCTTTGCTGTATATGCGTGAATGAGATTGTGAGATTGCATGGCATGCCAAGATCCATAGTTTGGATCGTGACCCAAGATTCACTTCACGATTTTGGGTTAGGCTTGTTGAAAGCTATGAGCGCGAATTCTGATTGATTCGACGTACCATCCTCAAACGGATGGACAATCGAGAGGACTATTCAAACCCTTGAAGATCTATTAACACTTTGTGTCCTAGATTTTAAAGGAAGTTGGGATAAGTACTTGCCACTGGTGGAATTCTCCTACAATAACAGTTATCAAGCAAGTATAGGTATGGCTCCATTTGAGGCGTTGTATGGACGAAAGTGTCGTTCTCCAGTATGTTGGGACGAGGTGGGAGAAGCAATGTTGTTGGGACCAGAATTAATACGCATGACTACGAAAAAGATCCAAATGATTCGACAACGTATTCAAACCTCACAAGATCGATAAAAGAGTTATGCTGATCTTCATAGAAAGGACGTGGAGTTTAATATTGGAGATCATGTATTGTTACGTGTTGCTCCATGGAAGGGAGTTACAAGATTTTGAAAGAGAGAAAGCTCGATCCACGATTTGTTGGTCCATTTGAGATTCTTGACCAAATAGGAAATGTAGCTATAGACTGGGATTACCTCCAAGTATGTCTCGTGTTCATAATATTTTTATATATCCATGCTTAAATAAATATGTGAAAGCCGAACCATATTATTGCGTTAGAACCGAGACGAGATAGCCAGAAGATTTAACGTCTGAAGAAGTACTGTTAAGATCTTGGATAGAAAAGAGCATGTCCTACGCACTGAGGTTATACCACAAGTTAAGGTTTTGTGGAGAAACCATCTTATTGAAGAAATGACACAGGAGTTGGAATCGAAAATGAAAGAGAGGTATCCTCACCTTTTGAAACACCAGTGCGTATATGTCAATTTAGAGGACGAAAATTTCATAAGGAGGGAGGTTGTAAGACCCCAACTTATTATAAATAAAATCAATTTCCTCTAATTATTATTGTGAATAATAAGGTATTAATTTGATATAATTCTCTGGTTATGGGTGAAATGTGCAAATTTTGCAAAATATGCAAGTGGTTATAAAATAATCATTGTTGTTTGGGAATATTCATTTGGTGCGTGGAATATTCTTGTTGTTCGGGGAATATTAAATGCGATGGCGCTAAATCATTTATGGGCCCCATAATGAATAATTGTCGGATGAAGAAAATAAAAAATTTGAGTTTTTATAAATAACAGGCGTAGTTATTCACAATTAACAACTTTGTTGGAATACCCGTGGTTAAAATACAAGATGTCTGGCGTGGATACTGTGTATTGATGAATTATTGATCCTTACGTGAAGAAGGCACTACTCAATAATTATTCACGATGAATTCTTTATTCAATATTTTATTTTATTGATTCAATAATTCTTTGCGTTGATATTTTATATTATTGTTGTTTCAATAATTGTCATTTGCAAGATATTTCCCATTATCGGATCAATAATTCATATTATTTGAATAATATTATTAGATATCATTATTGGCAATGTCTAGAAAGTTACATCAGGAGAGGTTTGGTCACCTAATTGCGGCGCCCAATGAGGAGAAATTCTTATTGGAAAGCCCCTCTTTCTTGGGGGAGCGGCTTAATTGTCATAAATGTGATTCTGTAATATTATTTGTGAATAATTAATTATTGATTCATATGATAAGGAAATATTTATTTTATGTGGATATAAATGTTTGATATATTTATTGTGGTTAAAATGAAAGAGTTAATGTTGAGGTATTTTATCGGTATTTTTGTCTGGAATGAAGGTATTAAAAAAATTAAACCAAAGGTTTTTGAGATATATTAAGTGAGTTATAATTTTTAATTCGATAGTTGGATCGTTGTAATTTTGGATATGTTATACATATATAAGTTGAGTATATGTCCACAAATTTTGAACCGTTAAAATGAATGAATGATTTGTTATGAATTTTAAGAGGTGGTGGTTCGAAATTGTTGAAGTATCCGAATTTAGCATTTTGGTGGAAAATTCTAGAATTGAGTGGGCCCCACTTGTGGTTGGGGAAGAAATGTGTTGAATTTTATTTCAAATGTGGTGGGTAAGAATAGTAGCAGGTAAAGCCATCAGGTTGCAGGTCAAGTCTGCTAACATTTTCCTATAAATAGAGGGCTAAGTTAGAATTGAAAATCACACCAGAAACATAAGCTTTCTCTCTTTCTCTTTAAGACCCCGAATTTTTTTTATAAATAAAATGGAATTTCCTTTATTTATTATTTTGAAATAGTAAGGGTTGATTTGATTAATGTGGTTAGTTATGGGTAAAATCTTAAATTTTACAAAATAAGCAAGTGGTTATAAAATATTCATTGTTGTGGGGAATATTAGTTTGGTCGTGGAATATTAAATCTGTCGGGGAATATTAAATGCGGCCAGTAAGTACCATGTGTGGGACCCATAACGAAAAGCGATTAGAGGAAGAAAACGCATAAATATAAGTTGTTTAAAAATAACTTGGTAGTTATTCTGAATTTACCTTTGTTGGAATACCCTTGGTTAAAATATGAATAATATGCGTGGTTGCACAAGAATAACTTACGGTATTACACGATATTGTTGAATTATTGATTCGCATACATAAGAAAGCTTACTCAATAATGGTTACGATAATTACTATTCAATTATTTTATTTTATTGATTGAATAATTGTTGCGTTGATATTTTATATATTTTGTTGTTTGATAATTGTCATTACACAATATTTTCCATTATCAAATCAATAATTCATATTATTTGAATAATATTATCGAGATAACATTATTGGCAATGTCTAGAAAGTTACATCTAAGGAGAGGTTTGGTCACCTAATTGCTTGTAGATGAGAGAAATCCTTATTAAAAGCCCTCTTTCACAGGAGCCTGCACGGTTGTTAATCTTGTGATTCTATAATATTATTTGTGAATAATTAATTATTGATTTATATGATATTGATTTTATGTGGATATAGATGGAGAAAATTTTTTAATGTGACAATTGTTGAAAATTAATATTTTATCTTTTTTCTAATAAAATAATTCATTTACATATATTATTTTAATAATATATTAACGGTGATATTTTTATAATGAATGTGGGATATATGAGTATATGAGGAGGTAGAGTATTTTGTGGCATTAAATGTTTAACATATGTTTTGTGTGTCGGTGGACACAATTCTTGACCGAAAATTGATTATAGACTGTAAAATCGCTCATTTATGGATTTGGGATAATTTACATTTGGAATTTGGAAAAACTTCCTTCTCAGAAAGTTGTAGAAATTTAATTTCCTATAAAAAGACACGAGATTCAATTTTTACGACAAAAGGGCTATTTATCATGAATTATTGAAGTTACGGAGTTAAAATAATTGATTTTTGGAAGTTTTAATTATTTTATATAAGAAAAAAGCGTTTTTGTGGTTGTTGGCACATGGGTGGTGATGTTTTTGACCAAAGAAGGCATGCTAGAGTTTTCAAAACATGTGGGTAGGAATTTTGAATAAATAATAATATATTTTATTAATTTAGTCTCTTTTTTTGGCGTTCTAACATTTTTCTATAAATAGAGGCTAAGTTAGAATTGAAAATCACACCGAAACTAAGTTTTCTCTCTTTCTCTATATATATTATCGGCGTATTCTTGTGAGTATACTTTGAGTATTGCTATATCGGTGTGCGAGTTTACATCGACTATCTGAAATTCAATCGAAGTCATGGTTATTTTGAGGTAAGGGATGTTATTTCTTTCATGAATGATATTATTTTCTTCAATATCATTATGCCAAAATCTTTGTTGAACTTTTTATCAAATTTGGAACTTTTTCATATCGGGGTTACTATTCATGAGTTACTTATTCACGAATTCTTATTCATGAGTTCTTATTCACGAGTTTCTTATTCACGAAGCGTGAAGATATTTTTTGTGAAATTTCTATCTTTTTGTGTGGGGTTCTTATTCACGTGATCTGGCCTTATTCACAAATCTGACACTATTCAATAGAAAAATGAATTTTTTTTTGTCCAAGATGTATATTTTGGCTACTATCTTTGATTGTATCCATGTTTTTGATCGTTATTTTGAGTTACGCTTCAAAATCGTTTATTATGAAGTATTATCGATCTTGGATAAACTGTTATGCAATTCCTAATATTTGTCCTTCTATCTCAATTTGGATTCGTTTCTTAAAATATTTTTCATCATCCTCGATCCTTAATGGTGATACTTGATGAATATCTTTGGCCTTTAGTGCAAAAGATGAATGACTAAATGATGAATCTCTTTGGCCCGTAGTGCAAAAGATGAGCAGTGTTGAGATGAACATGACCAATTTGGTGATACAAATGAATATCTTTGGCTGTGGTGCAAAAGATGATTAAAGATGAATATTGATTGTTATTCTGAGGATAAAATATTGATGATGGACTTTTAAACCTTAGAAGACGATATATTTCTTTCTACGTGACTCTTCTAATGGATTCTTTGTTTCCGCTACATTTGTTGATCTAAAACTTGTTGTGCTATTGTATTCTATTAGATTTTTCCTGTTGAAGACTAACGATAATTTGTTGTATATTATCTTAGTCATAATATTCTTCTTTGGGCTAGTTGAGCTCACCCTCTTTTCCTTGTTGTTCCATTTTCTTCTCGGGAGGTGAGAACATGGCGAGATCGAGTCGGGGTATGGAATGAAGGTTTCTAGAGAGAGTTGTTTAGTAGTCCTCACCATTTTGTAAAATAATGTATCAATAATTATGATGGAGATTTATTTGCGTGTGGATATTGTCTGCAGGCGGCAATATCGTATTTAAACTCACAGTATGTATTGTAAGTATTTCACCACGACATTTGTATTATTGAAGTTGTAGTTATTTACGTACCATGTATTTGGCGACTCAGAATGGGTTGGGTGGAATGGACCTATTTTGGGGGCGTCACATTCTCTCTCTATAATATTGAGTGTATTTTGTGAGTATTTAGATACTTTGTGAGTTTCTATTCATCGGTCTGAAGTTTCCTTGACCTTATCTGATATTTCGATCCGGAAATCTTGATATTTTGAGGTATGGGGTGTTATATTCTTCTTAAAATAATATTTTCTTGATATCATTATCTTAGAAATGTTGGTATGAACTTTTATCAAATTTGGAACTTTTTGTGTCGGGTTCTTATTCACGTACTCACGGACTATTCACGTATACAACACCTTTGCACTATTCACGAATCACTTTACTATTAACCTAAAAATGAAATTTTCTTCTTTTTGTCCAAGATGTCTATTATGGTTACTATCTTTGATTGTATCCATGTTTTGATCTTTATTCTTGAATTTTGCTTCAAAATTGGTTATTATGGAGTATTATTGATCTTGGATAAACTGTTATCTAATCCTTACTATTTGTCCTTCCGTCTCAATTGGATTCGTTTTCTTTAAAATATTTTCATCATCCTCGGTCCTAAATGATAATATTACTTTGAATATCTTTGGCACATAGGTGCAAAGATGAATGATTAACCGATGAATATCTTTGGCCCGTAGTGCGAAGATGAGCAGTGTTGAGATGAACATGACTAATCGGTGATACAAATGAATATCTTTGGCTGTGGTGCAAAGATGAATATTGATTAAAGATGTATATTGATTGTTGTTGTTGGGGATAAAATTGATGATGGACTTTTAAATCTTAGAAGATAGTAGAACTCATTCTACTTGACTCTTCTAATGGATTCTTTATTTCCATTACTGTGTTTAATCTAAAACTTGTTGTCTATTATATTTTATCGATTTTTCCTGTTGAAGACTAACGATAATTTGTTGTATATTATCTTAGTTATAATATTCTTTCTTGGGCTAGTTGAGCTCACCCTTTTCCTTTTTGTTCCATTTTTCTCGGGAGGTGAGAACATAGCATGAACTAGTTAAAGTGCGGAGTGATGGTTCTAGAAAGATATTTTAGCGATCCTTTTACTATTTCGTAAAAATAGTGTTTGAATAATTGTAATGAGGACTTATTTGAGTGTGGATATTGTCTAGAAGACAATATTTGTATTTAAACTCACGGTATGTGTTGTCATATTTTGCACGACAATTGTATTATTGAAGTTGTAGTTTGCTTTCCATACCATGTATTTGGCGACTCGGAATTGGTGTTGTATACCTATTTTGGGGGCGCGTCAAGATGTCGAGCTTAGGGATATGATCCTGGCTAAGATGTGAGACTAGAACTAGGAGGGAGAGACGGGAATTCCTTGGCTAGTATGACTACCTAAGTTTATTTGGTATTTAATTGGTCAGTCAAAGTATAGGGATAATATGTTATATGTTAATTAATCTTTGTTTTGTGGCGATGTCTGAAAATGACATCCGAGAATGTTGAGAATAGCAATGGAGCCACGAGAGACCGTTGATTCACCACATATCAATAATCGAGGATAATGTGCATCGAAGGCGATAATCCTCATATAAACAATAACACCGACCAAATGATGAATGATGGATTGTTCGGAGGCTTTATCACGATTCATGCGATAGCGGTGAGTAGAAATGCTCACTCTGTCCAAAATGTAGGTGGAAACACTTTGAAATTATCGGTGATCATTTAAGCAGATTCAAGCTGGGACCACCGGAGTTTAAGGAGAGCCAAAACCACTTATGGCGGAAGCATGGATAAAGCAGATCACCAAGATATTGGATGTCTTGGGATGCTCCGAGGAGCAAAAGGTTCCATTTGCCACCTTTATGTTGCGTGAAGAGGCAGATCACTGGTGGGAATCTGTAAAAGCGTACCGACTGGCCTTAACAAGATTTCTTGGGAGAAGTTCCAAGATCTGTTCAATGACAAGTACTTTCTCGAAAGCATTCGTCACATGAAGGAGGTGGAATTTATCAAGTTGGAGCAAAACAACATGACCGTGTCGCAATACGAAGCCAAGTTTGCCGAGTTGTCCCAATTTACGTCCCACTTGGTGGATAATAAAGAGTGAATGACGCGGATGTTTTTAAGAGGTTTGAAGCCAGAGATACGTCAACATCTTATTTCTCATAAAGCGTGTTTGTATTCAGATGTTGTAAATAGGGCTCCGATTAGTGGAGCGCGATAACGAGTCAACCATGACGAAAGAAGCGACCAACAAAATGATAATACCCGGTGAGAAGCGATCATCGAGCGATGACAACAAGCGTGGAGGAAATCAACGGGCGGTAGTGGTAACCATTTCGGTGGTGTCGAGGCCAAAACAATAAGAATGGACATTTCAAGAAGAGGAGATTCAATGATGATGGAAAGACGTCGACCAAAGACCCGTTGTTAAGGAAGGAGAAAGACCACCTATTATATGCTTCAAATGCGGAGGGAGGACACATCGGTCCAAATTGCGCGATCTTGAGTCCAAAGCATGTTATAATTGTGGAAGAGAAGGTCACTTAGCCGATTTTATCATTCACCAAGACAAATTCGACTAGGATGGAGGCACCAAAAGTCGCCCTGAAAAAGTCAAAACCCGGTAGTGCAAGGAGAACCTTTGTTGTGACCTCCCGAAAAGCAAAGGAACCCGAATGAGGTCATCATGGGTAAGCTTATCATAAACTCTCTAGCGAAGTCTATACTTTATTTGATACCGGTTCAACCCATTCTTTTATTTCTCGTACTTGCGCTCAACGATTAAATTTGACTCCAGAGAAATTAGATTTTGACTTATCTGTGGAAACTCCATTAGGAGAAACCTTCATTACATCCACTATTTATAAGTCTTGTTTGGTTCAAATCGGTACCCTCATATTACCTGTCGATCTTATTTCATTGAAAATACTTGCATTTGACGTGATTCTAGGGATTGATTGGTTAACTACTTATCATGCAAAAATTGATTGTTTTCGTAAGGTTGTTAGATTTCATATTCCTAATCAACCTATTATGCAAATTCAATCAACCAAACCATTAAAATCAATCACGGTCATCTCAACCCATAAAGCTATTCGTTTATTAAAAAAATGGATGTCAAGCTTTCTTAGCTCATGTTACAAATCTAAACAAAAATACGTCAGCTTTGAATGATATTTCTGTTGTTAATAAATTTCCTGACGTATTTCTCGAAGAACTTCCTGGCCTACCCCCAGAGCGTGAAATTAAATTTTGTATCGACCTTGAACCCGGTACAAAACCCATTTCCAAAGCCCCATATCGAATGGCTCCTATTGAACTTCGGGAGTTAAAGACCCAACTACAGGAATTGTTAGACATTGGCTTTATTCGTCCTAGTACTTCTCCTTGGGGTGCTCCTGTTCTATTCGTGAAGAAGAAAGATGGGAGTATGCGACTTTGTATTGATTATCGGGAGTTGAATCATGTCAGCATCAAAAATAGGTACCCATTGCCACGTATTGATGACCTGTTTAACCAGTTACAAGGAGCCAAATTCTTTTCAAAGATTGATCTTCGTTACGGATATCACCAATTGAAGATTAGAACAGATGACATTCCAAAGACGGCTTCGAACTTCGGTAGGGGCATTATGAATTCCTAGTCATGTCCTTTGGATTGACTAATGCTCCTCTTGCCTTCATGGATATGATGAACCAAGTAGTCGAGGAATATTTGGATCACTTTGTGGTCGTCTTTATTGACGACATCCTTATTTATTTCAAAAGCCGTGAAGATCATGAGCAACACTTGAGTCGACACTTTGCAAAAAGCTTCGTGAATATAAGCTTTATGCCAAGTTGAAAAAATCGAGTTACGGCTTGAGGAAGTAGCATTCCTTGGGCACGTGGTATCAAATCATGGAATATCTATTGACCCATTTGAAAGATTGAAGCTATTCAAAGTGGGGAGCAACCTAAATCGATGGCCAAGATCGTAGCTTTCTCGGTTTAATTTTGTTATTATCGGAGATTCATGGAAGAATTTTCTCGAATCGCTACTCCATTGACTTCGGTGACTTTTGAAAGATACAAAGTTCGGTTGGAGCGAAGAATGTGAGAAGAGTTTTCAAGAACTCAAGAGGAGACTCATTTATTTTTTGCTACGACAATACCATCTGGCTCGGAGGATTTGTCATCTCTGTGATATTTCTGCAAAGGTTAGGATGTGTTCTCATGCAACATAGAAAAGTCATAGCTTTATGCCTCATGACAACTCAAAGAATATGAGAGGAATTATCCTACTCATGATCTAGAGTTGGCATTTGTTATCTTCTTGACTTAAAATTTAGAGGCATTACTTGTATGGGGAGAAAGTGGAGATCTTTACGGATCATAAATGTGACGAACCCAAAATTAGGTATACATCACCCATCTTGGGTGGCAGATATACATGGTAGAATTCAAATACAACTTACTAATACAACTGCCATAAATTATACAATACGACAAAACATAACTGTGAGTTTGATATAATTACTAGAGATTATACAAATTTAAAAGGAGTCCTCATTACAATTATTATCACACTATTTCACAGTAGTAAGGACTACTAATGCACCATCTAGGACCATCACCTGTTCCCGACTAGTCCACAGTACATTCTCATTTCACGAGAAACGGTGAAAGAAAGGGTGAGCTCAACTAGCCCAATGAAAAATATTATGACTAAGATAATGCGAGAATAAATTATCATTAGTCTCCAACAATGTTAAACTGATAAAATATAATAGACATCAAGTTTAACTGCAGCGAAACAAGTAATCCATTAAAAGAGTCAAGTAGAAAATAAAATCTACTATCTTTTATGATTTAAAAGGTTTTTCATGACTTTTATCGTTGGGACTCAGCTTAATAAATAATCCACATCATCGAATCACCCCTGCACTACGGCTAAGGATATTCTTTAGTATCACGACCATGAATTATCCATGCACTACGGCTAAAGATAATCATGTTTTCATCAATGGTCCCGATCATGCCATAAAACAATTCATCCTTGCCTTCTGACGAAGAGAATCCATAGCCATAATCATACCAAAATTGTCCATCAACCACTACGGGCCAATGAGGACGCTTTTCCACATCATTTGTAATATTACGGTCATGATTACACCGAATAATCTCACAGTCATATAATCATACCAAGTCCATCTATGCACTACTGAATACGAGATGACTTTCAACATAATATAAACATGAGGATGATGACAATGATATAAGAATTCAATAAAAACAAGTTCAAGAATTAATTTATCCAGGAACTAATAACGTCCTCATTTTTAACATGATACTGCTTTGTAGAGTAAAATTCAAGATTTCTCAGAAGAATATTTCCATGAAAAATACTGGATGAAGCTCAAATATCAAGGATATTCCACTAATTTCATGGAGTATAGAAGTCAAAATTTTAATCAACTGAGTATAATACCGAATGGAATAACAAAAGATATCACCATGCATGTGGTACTTGGCATGACGGTTATTCCAATGTATAATAATAATGGAACGAGTCATGTGAAATTCACAATCGCGGGATGTTCCAATGAGAATAATAAATGCGGAATAATAAATGATGGAACCAGGTCAGGCGTATACTTACAGACGGGATATTCCGGCGAGAATAATAAAGGCGAAATAATAAAAATGGAACCAAGATTAGGCGTATAGCATGAGACGGGATATTAAAGCGAAATAATAAAGAGCGAAATAATAAAAAAATGGAACCAGTCCTACAGATATAGCACAGAGGCAGGATATTCCGATAGAATAATAAAGACGAATAATGAAGAATGTCACCAAGTATAGGGTAGTCCGCATATATCTTGGTTATTCTAGCGAGAATAATAAATAATGGAATAACGAAGTTCTCTTCATGAATACAAAAGAAATAACACCCTTACTAGTAGTAAAAAGCTGGATATAAGAGTAGGGAAGTAGCGAGAATACTTTTCTATAGTTTCTCATAATTTCTCTCTCTAGAGTTTCAGTGAATTTGTAAGAAATAATGAAAGAATGAGCCTCTATTTATAGGAGAATGGAAAGGCACTGTGTAAGTATTTCTTACGGACTCAATAATTATACAAACCACAATTGAAACTTTGATACTCAAGATGCAAAATTTCAAACCTCCAACCAATAACATCAAAGCAATTGTCAAACCTTCAACCAATAATATCAAAGCAAGACAAAACATAATACATGTATATATATATATATATATATATATATATATATATATATAATCCCACATGTTATAAACAATCAACCACCTGTATATTCCAAAATCCAAACCCCTTTCATTTTTTTTTCTTCCACATTGTGGCCCCACGTGTGACACCCCCAAAACAGTATACATCACCCATTACGAGTTATCAATACACGATGCGAAATAACTACAACTTTATTATTACAACGAAGAAATCGTGAGTTTTAAATACGAGATATTGTCATCTAAACAATATCCACATACAAATAAATCTTCATCATAATTATTGATACATTATTTTACAAAATGGTGAGGACTACTAAACAACTCTCTAAAACCATCATTCCATTACCCCGGCTAAATTACTTCGCTTACATTCTCGCCTCCTGAGAAGAAAAATGAAACAAAAAGGAAAGGGTGAGCTCAACTAGCCCGAAAGAAGAATATTATGACTAAGATAATACAAAACAAATTATCGTTAGTCTTGAGAGGAAAAATCTAATAAAATACAATAGACAACAAGTTTTAAATCAATACTGCAACGGAAAATATTAATTCATAGAAGAGTTATGTAGAGGATGAAATCTACTAATATCTATGAATTTAACGATCCATCATCAATATTTTCATCCATGTAACATCAATCAATATATATACGAATCATATATTCATCCTTTTACTACTGAGCCAAGGATATTCACCATTAATCATGTTCATCTAAACACTGTTCATCTTTGCACTACGGGCCAAAGATATTCATCGAAATCATTCATCTTTGCACTACTGAAGCTAAAGATATTCATCGAAATCATTCATCTTTACACTACAGCCAAAGATATTCAATAATATCATCATTTAAGACCGAGGATGATGAAAATATATTTTTTTAAAGCGAATCCGATGAAACAAAATGACAAGGATTAAGGATTAAGGATTAGTACTTTGTTTTATCCACGTCCAAAAATACCTCAAAAATAATCATAGTGGTGTAAAATTCAAGAATGATCAAAACATGGATACAATCAAAGCTAGTATCCGAATAGATATTTTGGATGAAAAGAAAAATTTTCATTTTTCGATGAATAGTCTTAATTATTAATGAATAATCAAGTATCGTGAATAGTGTAATAAGTATCGTGAATAGTAACTCCAGAGCACCAAAAGTTCCAAATTTGATATAAAAAACTTGAGATCAATATTTGACATAATGATATTGAAGGAATAATATCATTACTGAAAAAAATAATACCCACTTACCTCGGAAAGCAGTGCTTTCTAAGCTGGAATCTTTGGATATAGGCTTTATAACTTGATCTTGCACGTGTATGGCAATACTCAAAATACTCACAAGAATACGCTCGATAATATAGAGAGAAAACTTGATTTACGGTGTAATTTTCAATTCTAACCTAAGCACCTATTTATAGGAAAATGCTTAACACACAAAGCGAAAAATTTAATAAAATATTAATATATAATTATTAAATTCTTACATTTTACTTTTTATCAGCTGAATTCAGCATTCAACACAAGTATCCCACCTCACAAAACTTTTAAAAAACGTTTTTGTTATTTTAAACAATTAAAACTTCCAAAAATCAATTATTTCGGAACTCCAGAACTTCAATAATTCACAATAAATAGCCCTTTTGTTAGAAAATTCGAATCTCGCGAGTTTTTATAGGAAATTCAATTCTCTACAACTTTGCAGAAGAAAGTTTTTTCAAATTCCAAACAAAAATTGACCAAAATCCATAAACGGGTGATTTTAGAGGCTATAATCAAATTTCAGTCAATAAATGGGGTCCACCGACATGTTTAACATTTTTTAAACATTTATTGCAACAAAAATACTCTTCCTCCTCGTATACTCATATATCCCACATTCGTTGTAAAAATATCACCATTATTATATTATTAAAATATAATAATATATATATTTAAATGAATTATTTTATCAGAAAAAGATAAAATTTCAATTTTCAATAATTGTCACATTAAAAATTTTCTCCATCTATATCCACATAAAATCAATATTTTCCTCATCATATGAATCAATAATTAATTATTCACAAATAATATTACAGAATCACAATATTGACAACCAGGCGGTTCAGGAAAGAGGGGCTTCCGATAAGAATTTCTCCTTCTTGGCGGCAATTAGGTGACCAAACCTCTCCTTAGATGTAACTTTCTAGACATTTCCAATAATGTTATCTAATAATATTATTCGGATAATATGAATTATTGCTTCGATAATGAAAATCTTTGTGTAATGACAATTATTGAAACAACAACAATATAAAATATCAACGCAACAATTATTGAACCAATAAAATAAAATCTTTGAATACGATAATTCACGTAACCATTATTGAGTAGTGCCTTCTTACGTAAGAATCGATAATTGGTGCAATACTGGTGTGTCTTCTTGTGTTTTAACCAATCGAGTATTCCAACGATTATAAATCTGTAACAACTACGCCATTATTTTTAAACAACTTATATTTGTCGTTTTCCTCCTCCAATCGTTTTTACATTATGGGGCCCACACATGGTACTTGTGATTAAATAATATTCCCAAGCGATCTGAATATTCCACGACCAAACGAATATTCCCAAATAACAATGAATATTTTATAACCACTTGCTTATTTTGAAATATTTATGTATTTTACCCATAACTATCCACATTAATCACATCAACCCTTACTATTTCAAAATAATAATTAGAGGAAATTAAATTTTATTTATTAATTATTTGGGGTCTTACACCACGTGTTCCCCTCCCACCAACATGTCACTTTCATCATCATATATATATACCAATATATATATATATATATATATATATATATATATATATATATTCACACACAATTTTCATTTTCTCACCCACACATCACTTTCACTACACTCTTACACATTTTACTATCACACACACACACACACACACACCTTTCACTATCACACACACATATATCTTACACCCATCACTTTCATACTATCACTTTTCCACCATTTCCCACTCACACACACATTATATATATACACCTCACATATATATATATATATATATATATATATATATATATATATATATCTTCCTCCACTATTCAGTATACTTTTTTCTCCCCCATTTCCAAAATCATTTTCAACACGAGATAGGCCCCACATGTAGGCCCCACCTTTAAATAATTTTCTCTGATTATTTTGAAAAATGGATAAATAGAATCCAAATAATAAGCAAAACTAAGTGACTTCTCACGTAAGTATCAATAATCAATCTGGTGTCTTCTTATGCAACCACGGCGTATTCTTGTACTTTTACTAATGAAAGTAGTTCAACAAGATAATAAGCGGTAAAACTTCCATGAGTTATTTTCATAAAAATATTTTTATCGTTTTCTCAATCCGAAATAATAATTCCGTTATGAGGTCCACCATGATTTAAATCGTTATGCGAATATTCCTTGCTAAAAGCGAATATTCCCAGGCCAATCGAATATAATCTGACAACTTGCATACTTTGCAAAATTTATAAATACTACCCACAACTATAACATTATATCAAATCCACACCATAATATTAAAAAATATTTCAAAAAATGTAAATCTTTTTTTCATAAAATCTGAGGTCTCAATCTCCCCACTTATGGAATTTACGCCTTGAAATTTACGTGCGATACTGATATCTTAGAAACAGATGAGGACACTTCATCGATTCTAACTCTTGAGGTATAACCTTTAAGCGTAGAATATATTCCGAGATTTTAACAGTACATCTTTATATCGTTAAATCATCCATTATCTCGTCCGGGTTTTAAATCAATAATGTGGTTGAATTCGTCCACATATTTACGTAACATCGATCGTTAAAAATGTTATGAACACGCGACATACTTGGCGGTAAAACGAGTCTATAAGCCACAGTTCCTACTCGATCGAGGATTTCAAATGGGTCAATTAAATTGAGTGTTGAGATTTCCTCTCTTGATGATTCTTGCTTCTTCAGAATAACATACTCTTGAACCTTCTTCTTCAAATTAAATCGACTCAGGGTTTGTAAGCTTGGCGACTTTAACATTATCAATTAAAGTCGATTCTAATCATATATTCGTTATCTTCACGTGGGTTCGTATATTTGCACTTGTAAACGCATACGATCTTCTACTTTCAACGCGTAATTTTACGTTCGTTTTTTCCACGATGATATTGAATGAATACGATCGTAATCTTCAATAGCTCGAGCCAACTTCTTTAGCGCGTATTACGTTCATTTTGGTTGAAGAAATATTTTGAGGGTTTAAGAAATGGGTTTTGTCTTTGGGGTCAATACAAAATTCGATTTCACGCTTCTAGGGTAGGCTAAGAAGTCTTGAGAATCGTCGAGAAATTTATTAACAATAGAAATACCATTCAAAACTGTGACTCTCATCCAAGACTTGGATAGTACGTTATATTGATACCTATCAACTTGCCATTGTCATTCACGACGTCGCCTACAGAAAGTCTGGCTTCGGTGCATTCCACTTAAGGAAGTCAACAACGAAAGGATCGGGGCTCTTTACTTATGGCTTGATATGACTATGATTGACTTTAGTGGTTTGGTTGCTTGAATTCACATAACAGGTTGGTTAGGAATATGAAAACTAACAATCTTACGAAAAGCATGATGAGTAGTTAACCAATTGATTCCAAAAATCACATCAAAGGCAAGTATTTTCAAAGAGATAAGATCGACGAATTAGCATGAAAGTGTTGATTTGAACAAGATTTATAAATAGTGGAGGTAACGAAGGTTTCTCCCAACCGAGTTTAAACGGATATATCAAAGTCTAACTTCTCCTGGAGTTAACTTCAAACATTGAACACAACTAGGTGCAATAAAAGAGTGAGTAGAGCACAGGTATCTAACACGGTATAGACTTTGCAAGAGTTTATGACTAACATACCCGTGATAATTTTATTCGGGTTCTCGTCACGAAAAAAAAAAACTCTCTTAAACTCATGGCTTTGACTTTTACGGGGCGTCCTTTGGTGCCTCCATCCTAGTTTGAACTTGTCTTGGTGAGCGACAAAATCGGGCTAAGTGACCTTCTCTTCCATAATTATAACACGCTTTGGATGGCATCGCGCAGTTTGGACTGATATGTCCCTCCCCTCCGCATTTAAAGCATATGATAGGTGGTCGTTCTCCTTCTTTAACAACGGGTGCTAGTGTTGATGTCTTTCCATCATTGTTGAATCTCCTCTTCTTGAAATGTCCATTCTTATTGTTTTGACCATGATTACCACCGAAGTGGTTACCATTTTTGGCATGTTGATTCCCTTCACGCTTGTTGTCACCGCTTCGATAACTGCTCTCATTGGTATTATCATTTTGTCGGCTGCTCTGTTTTCGTTGCGTTGACTCGTTATCGCGCTCCACTAATCGAGCCCTATTTACAACATCTGAATACAAACCACAGTTTATGAGAAATAAGATGTTGACGTATCTCCGGCTTCAAACCTTTTAAAAACATCTGCGTCATTCTCTCTTCATTATCCATCAAGTGGGACGCAAATCGGGACAACTCGGCAAACTTGGCTTCGTATTGCGACACGGTCATGTTGTTTTGCTCCAACTGGATAAATTCCACCTCCTTCATGTGACGAATGCTTTCGGGAAAGTACTTGTCATTGAACAGCTCTTGGAACTTCTCCCAAGACATCTTGAGTGCGTCAGGCTGGGTACGTTTTATAGATTCCTACCAGTGATCTGCCTCTTCACGCAGCATAAAGGTGGCAAAGGGAACCGTTTGCTCCTCGGAGCATCCCAAGACATTAAATATCTTGGTGATCTGCTTTAACCACGTCTCCGCCTTAAGTGGTTCTGGCTTTCCCAAAAACTCCGGTGGTCCCAGCTCTTTGAATTTCTTAGCGGTGACCAACCGTGGGTTGCCATTGTTTCCTCCTGCATTATGAATAGGAGCTGCCTTCGCTTGATGTTGCATAAATTCTAAAAAGCTCTTAAACGTACCGTCGTTCATCAATTGATCAGTGTTGGTGTTTACAGGAGGATTATCGCCATCATGTTGCACATTGTCCTGATTATTGATCTGTGGAGAATCAACGATCTCCTGTGCTCCATTGCTATTCTCAACAATCTCGGATGTCATTTTGAGATCATCACAAAAAACAAAGGTTAATTGACATGTAACATATTATCCCTATACTTTGACCGACCAATTAAATACCAAATAAACTTGGTGGAGGTCATACTAGCGAAGAATTCCCCATCTCTCCCTCCTAGTTCTAGTCTCACATCTTGGCAGGGGATCATATCCTAAGCTTTGATACCAACCTGTGGCGACCCCAAAATTAGGTATACATCACCCATCTTGGGTGCATGGATACATGGTACGTAATTCAAATACAACTTACTTAATACAATCTGTATGTGTATGATACGACAAAAACATAACTGTGAGTTTGAATACAATTACTAGAGATTATAAAAATTCAAAAGAGTCCTCATTACAATTATTATCACACTATTTCACAGAATAGTGAGGACTACTAATGCACCATCTAGGACCATCACCCTGTTCCCCGACTAGTCCCTGGTACATTCTCATTTTCTGAAGATAACAGTGAAAGAAAGGGTGAGCTCAACTAGCCCAGTAAGAAATATTATGACTAAGATAATGCAGAATAAATTATCATTAGTCTCCAACAATGTTAAACTGATAAAATATAATAGACATCAAGTTTAACTGCAGCGAAACAAGCAATCCATTAAAAGAGTCAAGTAGAAAATAAAATCTACTATCTTTTATGATTTAAAAGGTTTTTCATGACTTTTATCGTTGGGACTCAGCTTAATAAATAATCCACATCATCGAATCACCCCTGCACTACGGCTAAGGATATTCTTTAGTATCACGACCACGAATTATCCATGCACTACGGCTAAAGATAATCATGTTTTCATCAACGGGCCTGATCATGCCATAAAATAATTCATCCTTGCACTACGGCCAAAGAGAATCCATAGCCATAATCATACCAAAAATTGTCCATCAATGCACTACGGGCCAATGAGGACTTTTTCGACATCATTTGTAATATTACGGTCATGATTACAATCAATAATCCCCAGTCATAATCATACCAAGTCCATCTATGCCTTCTGAGCCACGAGATGACTTTCAACATAATATAAACATGAGGATGATGACAATGATATAAAATTCAATAAAACAAGTTCAAGAATTAATTTATCCGAGAACTAATAACGTCCTCATTGTCGACATGATCTCGCTTTGTAGAGTAAAATTCAAGATTTCTCGGAAGAATATTTCCATGAAAAATCTTGGATGAAGCACAAATATCAAGGATATTCCACGAATTTCATGGAGTATAGAAGTCAAAATTTTAATCAATCGAGTATAATCTGAAATGGAATAACAAAAGATATCACCATGCATGCGGTACTTCTCATGAGACGGATGTTCCAGCGTAATAATAAATGCGGAATAATAAATGATGGAACCGAGTCCCGTATAACCTGCATGAGGATATTAAAGCGAATAATAAAGATGAAATAATAAAAAATGGAACCGGTCCCACAGTATAGCACAGACGGGATATTTCGACGAGAATAATAAAGGCGGAATAATAAAAATGGAACCGGTCCCAAGTATAAGCACAGAATGGGATATTCCGGCGTAATAATAAAAGATGAGAATAATAGAAGAATGTCACCAAGTATAGGGTAGTCCGCGTATCTATCTTGGTTATTCTAGCGAGAAAAATAAATAATGGAATAACGAAGTTCTCTTCATGAATACAAAAGAAATAACACCCACTACAAGTAAAAGAACCTGGATATAAGAGTAGGGAAGTAGCAGAATACTTTTCTATAGTTTCTCTATAATTTCTCTCTCTAGAGTTTCAGTGAATTTGTAAGAAATAATGAAGGAATGAGCCTCTATTTATAGGAGAATAGAAAGGCACTGTGTAAGGATTTCTTACGGACTCAATAATTATACAAACCACAATTGAAACTTTGATACTCAAGATGCAAAATTTCAAACCTCCAACCAATAACATTAAAGCAATTGTCAAACCTTGACCAATAATATCAAAAGCAAGACAAAACATAATACATATATATATATATATATATATATATATATATATATATATATATATATATATATATATATATAATCCCACATGTTATAAACAATCAACCACCCGTATATTCCAAAATCCAAACCCTTTCATTTTTTTCTTCCAGACGTGGGCCCCACGTGTTCCCTCCCACCAACATATCACTTTCATCATCATATATATATATACCAACTATATATATATATATATATATATATATATATATATTCACACAATTTTCACTTTCTCACCCACACATCACTTTCACTTACTCTTTACATTTCTTATCACACACACACACCTTTCACTATCACCCACACATATATCTTACACCCATCGGTTTATACTATCACTTTTTCACCATTTCCCACTCACACACATTATATATATACACACCTCACATACGTATATATATATATATATATATATATATATATATATATATATTTCCTCCACTATTAAGTATACTTTTTTCTCCCCCATTTCCAAAATCATTTTCAATACATATGGGCCCACACATGTGGGCCCCACCTTTAAATAATTTTCTAGATTATTTTAAAAAATGGATAAATAGGAATCGAATAATAAGCAAAAGCGGTGACTTCTCAAGTAAGTATCAATAATCAATCTGTAATGTCTTTTGTCAGACCATCGCGTATTCTTTATCTTTCTTCTAGAGTAGTTCAACAAGGTTATTAACGGTAAAACTTCCATTTGTTATTTTCATAAAAATATTTATGTCGTTTTCTCAATCCGAAATGATAATTCCGTTATGGGGTCCACCAATGATTACTGTGGTTGTCTTAATATTCCCTGCTAAACCGAATATTTCCCGACCAATCGAATATAATACAACAACTTGCATACTTTGAAAAATTTATAAATACTACCCACAACTATAACATTATATCAAATCCACACCATAATATTAAAAAAAAATATTTCAAAAAATGTAAATCTTTTTTTTTCATAAAATCTGGGGTCTCACAATAAAAGCCTCAAATATTTCTTCACTCAAAAGGAACTCAACATGCGACAACGACGTTGGCTTGAACTGTTGAAAGATTATGATCATACCATCCAATACCATCCTGGAAAAGCGAACGTGGTAGTTAACGCATTGAGTAGAAGATCATATGCAAAGACTGAGTGCGATATTGTCAACGAAGAGCCCATTTGTGTAACTTGCAAAGGATGGAGATAGAGTTAAAGACTCCGGGGACCCATGTGATAATGATGAATATCTGAGTAGAAGCCGAGCTTTAATTGATAAAATTAAAGTTGCTCAAGCTACGGACACTGGTAGCCGATGTGTATGAGGAAGAAAGTGCAAGAAGGTCTTATCTTAGGAAGCAGAAATCGATGAAGAAGGAATATTTGACTCAACTCCGGACTTTGTGTTCTAACGACCACGATTTAAAGTATAAAATCATGATGAGGCGCATACACACCTGCTTTTGCAATCCATTTAAAGTACCAAAATATATCACGATATTCGTTATACATTTTGGTGGAAGCGATATGAAGAGAGAGATATGCTTTTTTATCTTAAGGTGTCTAACTTGTCAACGAGTTAAAGCGGACATCAATTACCAAAAGGTCCATTGTAACCACTTGAAATTCGAATGGAAGTGGGAGCACATTACCATGGATTTAGTTCTGCGGTCTTCCTAAGATTTCTCAAGGTATAGATGCGATTTGGGTCATTGTTGATAGATTGACCAAGTCTGCGCTCATTTTTTTCACCGTCGAGAAACTTATACACTTGAACGTCTTTCTCGTATGTACATAAACGAGATTGTAAGAAGCGCATGGTATGCCAAGGTATCCATAGTTTACGATCGAGACCCAAGATTCACTTCACGATTTTGGGTTAGTTTGCGAGAAAGCTATGGACGCAATTCTGATTTAGCTTCGGCATATCATCCTCGAGACGGACGAGACGGTCGGAGAGGACTATTCAAACTCTTGAAGATCTATTAAGACTATGTGTCCTTGATTTCAAGGGAAGTTGGGACAAGTTCTTACCATTGGTGGAGTTTTCCTACAACAACAGTTATCAAGCAAGTATTGGCATGGCTCCATTCGAAGTGTTGTATGGAAGAATGTGTCGTTCTCCAGTATGCTGGGATGAGGTGGGAGAAGCAACGTTGTTGGGACCGGAGTTGGTACGTATGACTATAGAAAAGATTCAAACGATCCGGTAACGTATAAAAACATCATAAGATCGGCAAAAGAGTTATGATGATCTTCATCGAAAGGATGTGGAATTCGATTTAGGAGATCATGTGTTGTTACGTGTTGCTCCATGGAAAGGAGTTACGAGATTTGGAAAGAGAGAAAAACTCAATTCTCGATTCATCGGCCCATTTTTAATCCTCGATCGAGTAAGAATTGTGGCCTATAGACTCGCTTTACCGCCAAGTATGTCGTGTTCATAACGTTTTTCACATATCCATACTACGTAAATATGTGGAAGACCCGAACCACATTATTGAGTTAGAAGCGGGCCGAAATAAGCGGAAGATTTGGCGTATGAAGAGGTTCTGTTCAAATTTTGGATAAGAAGGAACATATTCTACGCGCACCAGGTTATACCTCGAAGTCAAAGTTTTGTGGAGAAACCACGATGTTGAGAAATGACTTGGGAGTTAGAATCAAAATGAAATCAAGGTATCCTTACCACTTCGATATACTGCAGTCGTACCACTAATTTCGAGGCGAAATTTCATAAGACGGGAGATTGTAAAACCCCACTTTTTGAATAAAGATGAATTTTCTATAAATATTATTTTTGAATATTATGGAGTGAAATTGATATAATGTTATAGTTGTGGGTAATATTTATAAATTTTTTAAAGTACACAAGTTGTTATATAATATTGATTGGTGGGGAATATTCGTTTTAACGGGGAATATTAAATATAACTGACACAATCATTGGTGGACCTACAACGGAATTATTATCGGATTGAAAAAGCGACAAAAATACTTTATGAAAATAACGGCGGAAGTTTTACTGTTTAGCTGTTGAAACACACCGTGTTAAAAAAGTCTGATGTCTGGCGTGGGTTGTATAGTAGCACATTTGTATTGATTATTGATGCTTACGAGAGAAGTCACTCAGTTTTGCTTATTTTATAGACACCCATTTACCCGTTTTTCAAAATAATCGGTAGCAAGTTATTCAGTATTTTTTATTATTATTATTTGTAAAGGTGGGGCCACGTATGTTGAAAGAAAGGAAATGAAATTCTTGGATGATTTTAGATTAATCACGGGAAGGAGTGTTGCAAGTTGTGATATGTATATATATATATATATATAAAAGTACTACATGTGGTTAATTTATATATATATTATATACATATATATGCTTAGTGCTTTCACGGGGGTTTTTGAGGGGGAGAAAGTCAAGGAAGTAGTATTATTATGGTTATTATATATATATATATATAATATATTATATTTTATTTAAAAGATTTTATTTTAAATATGGACCGTCGGGATTAAAGTAAATCAATCTGGGCCGTTTTCATGAGTTGAATTCTTATGCCATTTTTCTATAAATAGAAGCTCATTCCTTCATTATTTCTTACTGAATTCACCGAAACTCTAGAGAGAAAGTATAGAGAGAAATAAGAAAAGTATATTCTTCTTCCCTACTCTTTATATTCAGGTTTCTTTTACGGTAGGGATATTATTTCTTTTGTATTCATGAAGAGAACTTACATTATTCTATTCTTTATTATTACTGCTTTGGAATAACTTGATATCTGTGGACTACCCTATACTTGGTGACATTCTTCATGATTCCATCTTTATTATTTTACATTTGGAATATCACATCATGCATGCGTTTCTGCCGACTGGGTTCCATCTTTATTATTATTACATTGGAATATCTTGTTATGCATGCGTTTCTGCGGGACACAGTTCCATCTTTATTATTACATTTGGAACATCCCATCGGTGCGAATTTACTTTGACTTTCACATTACTTATTATTCTGCTGGAATAACTTTGTCTGTCATCGAAATACTGCATGCACGGTGATTTCTTTTGTTATTCCATTCTTGATTATACTCGGTTGGTTAAAACTTTGACTTATACTCCATGAAATTAGTGGAATATCCATGATATTTATGTTTCATCCATATCTTTTATGGAAATATTCTTCAAGCATTCTTGAATTTTACTCTACAAAGCGATGATCATGTTGACAATTTGGACGTTATTAGTTCCTGGATAAATTAATTCTTGAACTTGTTTTATTGAATTCTTATATCATTGTCATCATCCTCATGTTTATATGTTGTTGAAAGACATATGTGGCCTGTAGTGTATAGATGTACTTGGTATAATTATGACCAGGGATTATTCGGTGTAATCATGACCGTAATGTTAGAAATGATGTGGTAAAAGTCCTCATTGGCCCGTAGTGCATTGATGGACAGTTGTTGGCATGATCATGACCATTAATGAATACACAAATATTCTTGGCCCGTAGTTCATGGATAATTGGGGTCTTGATACTAAAGAATATCCTTGGCCGTAGTGTAGGGGTGATTCGATGATGTGGATTATTTATTAAGCTGAGTCCCAGCGATAAAAGCGATGAAAAACCTTTTAAATCATAAAAGATAGTAGATTTTATTCTCTACTTGACTCTTTTAATGGATTGCTTGTTCATTATGATTAAACTTGATGTTGTTATATTTTATCAGTTTAACATTGTTGAAGGCTAACGATAATTTATTCTGCATTATCTTAGTCATAATATTTTTTACTGGGCTAGTTGAGCTCACCCTTTCTTTCACTTTATTCTCTTGAAATGAGAACATAAAGCGAGGGGACTAGTCGGGGAACGGAGTGACGGTCCAGGAGGATAACATTAGTAGTCCTCACTACATTACAGTGAAATAGTGTGTTAATAATTGTAATGAGGGCGCCTTTTGAGTTTATATAATCTCTAGTAGACAATAATTGTATTCAAACTCATAGTTATGTTTTGTCGTATTGTACCACGACAGTTGTATTAGTAAGTTGTATTTGAATTTTGTACCATGTATCGGCGACCCAAGATGGGTGATGTATACCTAATTTTGGGGTGTCACAACAGTATCGAGCTTAGGGATATGATCCTGGCTAAGATGTGAGACTAGAACTAGGAGGGAGAGACAGGGAATTCCTTCCCATTTAGTATGACCTACCTAAGTTTATTTGGTATTTAATTGGTTGGTCAAAGTATAGGGATAATATGTTATATGTTAATTAATCTTTGTTTTGTGGCAGTATCTGAAAATGACATCCGAGAATGTTGAGAATAGCAATGGAGCATAGGAGACCATTGATTAGATCATAGATATCTTCTTACTTAGATTATCAGAACTCTTCAGTAGTTCCTGCTCCAAAGTAGTTTGATTCTTTTGGTTGGCAGCTTCAAGTTGAATAATAGATTGGACTCTACGATTGTCATCTTTGGACAAATTTTCAAATGTTTGAATAATCTGAACAATCGTGGAATACCAATTGCTTGTGGAGGATGATGGAGTATCTGATAGCAGTGTTTGATCATAAGGAGGCTTCTGGTTTTGGACTTGAACATCATCAGTAGTAGAGTGAACAGACTCTTCGATCAGCTCCTTGGTCATGTTCCTTATTCCTTCAGAATCCACTCTACGATCGTAGGGGATATAGAGATTTCCAGCTTGTCGATAGACCTTGAAGTGAGATTGGTTTGTTATCATATTTATGGCATAACTTTTCACCCTTGGGAAGTTTTGGGCTACCAGTTCCATGCTTGGAAAGGTCTTGTAACACCAGCTGAGGTACCTTTGATCTCCTTCAGTAAAGGCCTTTAGCCATGACATCCACTGGAAGAACCATCTCTCTGATGAAGCATCTGTTAGATCATTTGACACTTCCTCTATGATATACGCTAAATCTTACGGGAGAGGGCTGGATAATCTTAACATTACGTCTACTTCCGAGGTGCGTAACTGAATCTTCTTCAATCTCTTCTCTCTCGGAGCCTGAACTTTCTTGATCATTTTCAGCAGAGAATTCCTCTTGTTGCATTTCATTCTCAAAACCTTCTTCAACAATATCTTCTTCAGATTCATCTTCTTCATTGCTTTGGTTTCTTCTTGACATTTTCTCCCCAGGATACAAAACTCATCATCACTTAATTCAATGATGGCATTTGATTGTACTTGTTCCTTTTGGAGGCAAACCCAGGCTTGCAACTGTAGCTTTTCTTTCTTCGTGGAGGTTCAACTATTGGAACACAGACTCTTCTTCTTCAGGGCTCGACTTCTCCAGTTCGGTGTGACAGACTTCTTTGAGGTTTAACCTTTGGCGTGAATGACTCTTTTTTGTCATATCATCAACTCTTGATTCAGCATGGTGGCTATCTGGATTGGTGGGGGCAAGTTCTTCTTCTTCAGACACAGCATTACTTGACCCATCATCTTGAGTCATTGGGGCAGTTGCATTTGGGGATTCAATTTGGTCATCTTGGATTTCTTCTTTATCATCAGAGTGACTACTCTGAGAATTGGCCATGGGGCTTGAGCATTCTTCTTTGTCGTGATTCTTTTTCTTTCTTCCATCCCATCGACTTCACTTTCATTCTTTGGATCTTGTTGTGTGGGGGACTTTGACTTTGACTTGTTTTCTCTCTTCTTTAACTCTTCATCCCTTTCTTGTGGATGTCTTGATTTGGGAAGCTAAAGTTGGTTTTTCTTCCACCTTAGCTTTCTTGCTGACTGGCCCTTGAAGCAACCTGCTGCTTCTTCTCTTTGTAGTTTCAGCAGTTAAGACCTTTTCTTCTTTGTCTTTGTTCAAGGAGGAGACTCTCCTTGGTGAGGCCTGGGCTTTTTTCACCTCGCCAGCTTTCTTCACAACTTTTGATTTCTTCCTGGCTGGTGTGATTTCTACTGCTACAGAGTCATCAGACTTTGAGCTTTCTGCCTCTACTATCTTTCTCTTCTTTGCAGAGGCTCTACTGTTGTTCCCACCTGTCAGCCTTTTGTTCTCCTTAGGGTTCTTCTTCCAGTTCTCAAATAACTGTGGAGACATCACTTTGTGCACATTCAAGGCTTCTCCTCTTCATCCTTGATTTTCCTCCTAGCTTCTTCTTGATTCAAGATGATACTTGCTTGACCTTCCATGAAACACCTTGGTCAGGGGCTCTTCAATGGAATTCTTCTTCTCAGCCTTCTCTACCCACTTGGAGATTTGATCGAACAAGATAGCTCCAAAGTCAATTTGTTTGTTCAAAACTATATCGTAATATCTTGATTGTTGGTCAATCAACATATCATGTGCGGTGTTTTTTGCCTGATATGCACTTTCCAACAATTTCATTTAAGAACTTCATATTCTTGAGAAACTCCTTCTTCTTCATGTCCTTGAAACTAGGGTTTATTTGGTACCCCATCAACTCCTTTGCTTGTTCAGTGTTGACATCTTCAAGGTTCTTTAGCCCTTGGTTGGGAAAACCTAGGCATTGATTTAGGTCAGAGGATTTGACAGTCGACCTTTAACCTTGGTGACGAGTTCGAGTTTATGGAGACGTTTGAGTAGAATTCTTTAACTAGGTCAATGTACACACGAGTATTTGCCTCAAGGCATTCTAAAAACCCAGCTTTCTTCATGAGTTCAAGTATGTCCCTGAACTTCTTCTCAGATTTCTCAAATGATTTGGTTCCGAGCTGAATGTCGGTGATAACTTGCCAGTTATCCATTTGAATAATTCGAAGACTGTGGGTGTTTGATTTAGAGAAGTTTATGAGAGATGGATGTCTGTGATTTGGTAAGGCTCTGGAGGGTTAACTAATTTTGCTCTTAAAAAGCTTTCTAGGGTTTTGAAAATGGGAGGGAGAAAGGTTTTATATCTTTTGGTAACTGTCTGCAGATTTGAAATTGTCTTTATAGCAGTTCCTTCTAACTCTGCACACTCAGTGATGTGTCAACTGTCCATTGGTTGCACGTCGCCCAGTAATAAGCTGTAACTCCCCACAACTTTTCAGTTATCAGAAGAGTGGACGTTTAATTGACGTGGCTTTGACCGTTGACCTTTTAATTCGTAGAGTAGCATGATAAGTCAACTGTGGACTCTACGATTCCCTTTGTTGACTCAACGATCAACTTTTAAGAGATCTTCTGATGGATGACTTTGTCTTTTCTCCTTTCTTTGATGCGTACCTGATTCAATCAACGATGTATTGAACTTATCTCCTTAACTTGAATAGTTTTAGCAAATATCTCATTTTCCAAGCTCCTTGTAAACTGGAGTACCCTTTGGTAGGACTACGATCATCGAGTTGTATTCTCTACGATCATTTGAGGTTTTGCTTTCACGATCGTTGAGGTAGCACTTCGATCGTTGAGGTTTGCCTTCTGATCGTTTAGTTCTCTTCAAACTCAACTCTACAATCGTTGACTGACTTGGTTCTTTTGAGATGAACTAGATCAAGCATTTTTTCTGGGATAAGGTAGCTCAGGAAGGGACAACCTCTTAGAGTGAGCTAAGGATCAGGTTTGTCCCTGAGGCGCTTTCCAGATGAAGTGCTATGGCAATGATTTACAATAACATCTCATTAGACCTTTTCTGGTGGGGATGTCTTCTACCAGCTTTAGATATCTGCATTGCTGAAATCGTGGTGTCCTCCTGCTTCTTACACTACGATCATATGTTTGATCATAGGCACTTCACTATTATGGGTTGGGTGGCTGAAGGGTTATCAGTATTACATTTTGAGACGTTCCTACTGACTATGGATCTTCATTTGGTTCATCAGCCACAAAGTTTTGGGACTTTGTAGCTGGTATAACTTTTCATAGTATATCTCAGTGTTGTTGTTCCTTAACAGATCACTGCTCCTCCGTTGTTGACGCTGTCTTTCCAAATAGATGTGATTCCCTCTTCTTCAGGTTCATTTGAAGGCAGCCTTGCATATCTCCTTCTTACTGGAATCTCCATCATCGCTCGGATTTCCTTGTATCGTAGAGATGAGTATTTTCAAGACTGATCACTCTACGATTATATGATAGCATTACGAACGTAGTCTTCTTTGACAGTTGTGTTTGTGAAGTTCTGCTCTTGCAATAAGTTCCTCTTGAATGATGCTCGATAATCTTCTGTTGTGTACTTCCTTGAGGATTCTTCCCGTATAGTATTCTTGACTATCTTTTGAGCACATAATACCTTTTCCTTCTTTGGCTGAATGGCTTGCTTACATATCTGATTAGCGACCATGTGAGCTCCATTCAGATTAGCTCGGAGGGTCTTCAAGGGCGAGCTTGGACGGATAGGAACTCTATCGAAATCATCTACGAATTGTCCTTAGCCTTATTTGGTTGAGTCTTCTTGGTGAAGTCTTCTGTTTCATCATTCTTTAGTGTGGTCGGGGCCCGACCAAAGTACTGCGAGTTTAAATATATTTCTATTTTTGGTACCCATAGTTAAATGGGTCCTCTTTGAGTTAGTTATCTAAACCCATGTTCCTCTTATTTGGATAATCATCATATTTATCACCAACAGACATATTCATGCATGCAACTATCTTAAGATAATACATTTTGAGATGCATGATGGTGAGTGTGTATAGGATATGACATTCAGTAACACTTTCTTTATCAATGATGGCTTCATCATTTACTGGATTCTGTTCACAGTGTTTAAGTGTTCAGAGTAGGAATCAACTCTACGATTTATGAGTATCTAGTTGATCCATGGAGGTGATCAGTTTCTACAAATTAACAAGATTCTCTTGTAGAACTGATCATACTCTGTGTGTTGTTAAACACTGAGAACATAGACTTGTACATACATACTAACCCACCAGCAATGATTACTTCTCATAAAGTTCATTTGAGTGCTGCATGATACTCTTATGACCTATTTCAAATTTTCTTCAAGATGTCATCTTGACTAAAAACTTGGTTGGAGAGAAAGTTTGTAGTCATTTGAATTTTCCATCTTGAAATTCTTTCTCTTTTCACCTTTTAGATAGATTATGACTTCTTGGCGAATCACATTTATAGTTCATAAGATGGTGCGATTGATGTATACAATTATAATAGTGAGGAACCATACCTTTTTACTGTCAGTTACTTAACAGTCATTTACCTTAGATATACTGAGTTCAGGTATTGATGTGCGTAGCTTTTACTTTTGCTCTTTTCGACATTTGCTCTTGTTGGCCTTTAATCGATCGATCGTGGTCTTGAAGATATAGATCAAGAGAAACTCAGCATTAAGGTCTTTGACATCTTTGAGCTTACAAAGATAGCACCTAGTTGTTGGTTGGTCACTTATAAGTTTGAAAAGATCTTCTTTTCTCCTCTTGATTAGCATTTCTTAGCATGTATGACTTCTTCATCTTTCAGACTGGTGGATGCTTTATTCTTTGTCATTGATGTCTCTTGAGCTCTCACTCTCTCGTCTGGTCTTTAGACTACAAGATTGACTGCAGGCTAGGATTGGTCTTGTTGATATAACAATCGAGGATATGGACCAATCTGAGCAGCTTCAGGTGTATACAAATTTTTACCTATACACAATATTTCCAACTTGTGAGCTCTTCTACATATAACAAGTTACTTACTACTAAACTAAGTTTAGAACAATGTTAGCGCCTGGGATCAGACTCAAAGCGATTAGCTTTTGAATATAGCATGAGAACTTGCTTTGATACCAATTGTTAGTTCCCAGAGGACACAATAGATCTAGAAGGGGGGTTGAATAGATTCTTTTTATTTTAAATACTTTTTTGGTTTATATTATTTTGTTCATAATTAACATATGAAAAACATAAGAATCTTTTCAAATACGGTTGAATAAGTAAAAGATCCCTTCATTGATATATCCATAATCATTCATACATTGTTAAGTAGAGTGAGTTTAGTTGTGGCGCTTAAAATATACATAGCAGATTATAGCAATTATAGTATATAATGTAAATGACATAATGTAAAAAAGACACTGAGGGGTTTAAGTGGTTCGGAGACTCAAGCTCTAATCCACTCTTACTGCTTTCAACTAGCGAGGATTTCCACTAAGGAAGGCGGCACCACAATCACTAAGATTCCTTGAGGCCAACGACCTTGGGACTTGATTCACTAAGAACTCTTGAAGGCTAGCGACCTTGGAACTTCTCTAGTTCCCTAGAACTCTTGAAGCCCACCGAGCTTGGAACTTCGTTAGTCCTCCCGACAAGGACCCTTTGGCCCCGCTTTGTTTAGTCCTTTGGACAAGGACCCTTTGGCCTTGCTTTGTTTAGTCCTACGGACAAGGACCCCTCGAGCCTGGGCTTTGTTGAGTTATTTGTTTGTTGTTGTTGGAGTCGGTCTTTGAAATTTGCTAAGATGTCTTCATGCTCAGAACATCTTCTATCCTTAGCAGACTTTGTTTGATCATCCTTGAAGAAGCGGTTGAGTGTTGCATGATGCTCGGTTTCTTAGGTTCTTGACTACTCCTGGATGACCCCTTGATGAAGCGCCTTGAAGATCATTCTCCTTGGTACTGATGGTTTTGCATACGAGAGGCTTCTAAGATGACTGTAAGCTCTTCTGTTAGGTACTTAGAAGTTTTCTCATGCTTGACACCAAGATGGCTTTTGTGATCTCACTTCTTACTACTCGATGCCTTCTCATGATGGACTTGCTAAGATGACTGTAGGCTCTTCTCTATTGTACTTAGAGCCTTACCGTGATGGACATCCAGATGGCATGATGCTCTCCTTTCTCTCGGCAGTTCAGAACACTCTTCATGTAGTAGAACTCTCACTTCTACATAGTAGAACTCACACTTCTACTTCTTTCTTGATCTAACTTCTGAGTGTTCTTGGTGGATCGTAGAGTGAGCCTTCGGACTCACTATCACATGGTTTAGATCAGTCCACCTTCTCTCCAAACTCGACAACTCCAGCAACCTTTGATCTTTGAATTTCTTTCTCATTTATACTCCTTCCCAATCCTTCCGTTTGAAAGTAACCGTTGAAGGCTATTCAAATATCTTCACAGATCTCGAGTTGCTTGAGGTAGACTGCTTGATGTGACTTGTCATACTTTTTCTGACGCTGTAGTCTACTGTTTCACCTGCCCTGTCAGATGTATCACTTTAATGTCTTGGGCAGGTCGAAGACTTTATTACCTCTTTCTGATTTCTTGATCAGAGGTTGTCCTATTGCATCGATGTTCTCAATAAGCACTTGTCCGAATATTACCCTTCAGATTGAACCGTTGCCAATGCTTTAGTCTTCAGCTATTCGAACTCTACGATTCTGATGCACGTCTTCAAGGACCTAATCGTAGTGTCTTGTTGAGTGTTGCTCATTGACTGGTAGAGTTAACACTACGATCTTGAAGAGTGTTGCTTGGATCTTCACTGTAAAGCACCTCTTCATTTTATTGTGTAGTGCTTCATACTTTTATTTTACTTATTTGTTCTCGAATCTTCGATGGCCTAATTCCTTGCTCTGGTCCCTTTCGAATATCAAGACACTTGATTTGTGGTGCGTCCGACTTTGCTTTCTCCTTGTGATCTTAGGCTCACTTATCATCAATGAATGACCTGCACTTAATCACTTTAGCCTTCCTCTTGAAGGCGGCGATATCTCGGTTAACCTTCCATCAGTTCCTTCTCTGTTTGGCAAACACTACGATATTGGTTGTCTCCAAGATCGTTGTCTTCTGTTCACTTGATAGCTACTGCATTAGATGACTTTCCTTAGTCAGCTTCTGAAGTCTTCTTTAGATATCCTTGTGGAAGTCTTCATTACGAATGGCCTTACAACTCAATCTTGATTCTGATTGGGTTGGTGCTTAGATCTTTTGTTAGCCTACATGTCATTCGTTGAGTGCTCTCTAGTTTCCTTGGATGTAGCTTGCAGCTTGAACCAGAGGCTTCGATCCTTTGGATATTCTGGGAGTGCTCATTTGTTGAGAACCGTATATGCTCTATGATTCATCCTTGGCATTGTGAGCACTTCTTCTTAGATCGTGATTACTGCACTCTGCGATTGACTTGACTTGTGCGAGACACTCACGATCCCGATCGAATCTTAACACTACGATTTTTGCCTTGTGGTTGTTGTCTTCATCTGATCTTGCTTGACTACGATCTCTGTATGTAATCAATAGACTCTACGAACTCAGAGTGTGATCTACGATCCTTGACTTGGTTTTGGCATCAGTAGACTCTACGACTCTGAGTGTAGTCTATTTTCATCTTGGCTTCTAAGAAGATGAGTGGCTCGGCTCGTAGGTAGTAGTGTCTCTCACGATTTTTAACATGACTTCCCCAGCACACTACGATCCCGAGGAAGCTATACTCGATACACTACGATCCTTCTTCGTTTCCCCAGGCGATCTACGAACTCCGAGATCTCTTATCTTGCATACTCCTATTTTGCCTCGATAGCTCTCCGGTTAACCTTGACTCACTGGCGGATTCTACGACTTACAGTGCGATGCTTTCGACGATCAGACTAGCCTATCTATTACATCATAAGATCAACCTAACAAGCTTGATCTTTCTATATTTATAGTCCTTGTATATCATTTCTTTTTAAGGACTTTACAAAGTTGTTTTGCTTATGTAGGATCAACCTAACATATTTGATCAATTCATTCTAAGTCATTGTACATATAATTCTATTATCTAATCAAAGGACTTTACAGCTTTTCTTAATGCAAGCATACTTGCATATTCATTCATATATATCATAATCAAATCATATATTAAATAGGAATATCATTCACATGTTTATTCCTGACAATCTCCCCCTATTTGATTATGACAAAAATAATAAGTGCATATGCATGTTATGAATGATTCTTATATACAGTGAGCAGCTGTATTTCTAAAGCAGTTAATCATGAATGACATTTATATTGATATGACAATTTATACATTTAGACATTCTACATCCTGGATCCAGAACATACCTAACAGTTTAGAGATGTACCTCATTGGCTTCATGTATATTTCCAGGATGCTTGTTGATCAGCTACTCATCTGATTATTCTTCTTTCTCTTGATCCCCCTCAGATGATGACCTTCTGTCTCTACTTGGCTCTCCTTCATCATTTTTCTGATCTGGCTCCCCCTCAGACTCTGCGATCTTGTTATCATCATCTTCTGGCTCTCCTTCATCATTTTTCTGATCTGGCTCCCCCTCAGACTTTGCGATCTTGTTATCATCATCTTCTTTGACTTCTTCTCTCTTGTCCCTCTGCTCTTCTTCGAGTGCCTCTTGCTCCTCTTCTTTCTATGCCTCTTTTTCTCCCCCTTTTTGTCATCAATCATTTAAGAGAGCTGCTCCATGTTGGACATAAGTTGCTCCATCAGGTAGGAGGAGTTGGCAACTTCAAACTTTAGTTCTTGCTAGCCTATCTCAAGTTGCACTGAGAAGGACTGCTTCAGGTCGTCAATCTTGTCAGAGAGGGCTTCGATCTGCTTTGCATTTGCCTTTTGAATTTGTAGGACTTCTGCCTTCTGATTTTGTATGGCCTTTTGATAGATGTTATCTCTCTCTTGGAGTTTAAGAGATACATCAGCCAAGATAACGAAGCTTGTCTTTGGAAAGAATCATCTCTAACTTCTTTATGCTGCTTACATGATTCTTGATGAGCATAGATCAGCTCCTTGGTCATGTTCCTTCTTCCTTCAGAATCCACTATACGATCGTAGGGGATATAGAGATTTCCAGTTTGTCGATAGACCTTGAAGTGAGATTAGTTTGTTATCATCTTTGTGGCATAACTTTTCACCCTTGGGAAGTTTTAGGCTACCAGTTCCATGCTTGGAAAGGTCTTGTAACACCAGCTGAGGTAGCTTTCATCTCCTTCAGTAAAGGCCTTTAGCCATGGCATCTACTGGAAGAACCATCTCTCTGATGAAGCATCTGTTAGATCATTTGACACTTCCTCTACGATACTTCTGCTAAATCTTACAGGAGAGGGAACTGGATAATCTTCTTGTTCGTCTACTTCCTAAGGTGCAGAACCAGAATCTTCTTCAATCTCTTCTCTCTCGGAGCCTGAACTTTCTTGATCATTTTTAGCAGAGAATTCCTCTTGCTGCATTTCATTTTCAATAGAAATATCGTTCAAAACTGACGTATTTTTGTTTAAATCTGTGACATGAGCTAAGAAAGCTTGACATCCGTTTTTCAATAAATGAATAGCTTTATGGATTGAAATGACCGTGATTGATTTTAATGGTTTGGTCGCTTGAATTCGCTTAATAGGTTGGTTAGGAATATTAAAAGCTAACAACCTTACGAAAATAATCAATTTTTGCATGATGAGTAGTTAACCAATCAATCCCTAGAATCACGTCAAATGCAAGTATTTTCAATGAAATAAGATCGACGAATAATGTGAGGGTACCAATTTGAACCAAACAAGACTTATAAGCGATGGATCTGATGAAGGTTTCTCCCAACGAGTTTCCACAGATAAGTCAAAGTCTAATTTCTCCAGAAGTCAAATTTAATCGTTGAGTCTGAAGTAGGAGAAATAAAAGAATGGGTAGAACCCAGTATCAAATAAAGTATAGACTTATTTAGAGTTTATGATAAGATTACTCGTGATGACCTCATTAGGGTTCCTTGCTTTACAGGAGGTCACAACAAACGCTTCTCCCTTGCATTCTGGGTTTTGACTTTTACGGGGCGACCTTTGGTGCCTCCATCCTAGTGAACTTGTCTTTGGTGAGCGACAAAATCGGGCTAAGTGACGCCTCTTCCATAATTATAACATGTTTTGACGGCATCACGCAGATTTGGGTAATCGCCCTCCCCTCCGTATTTAGAAGCATATGATAGGTGGTCGTTTCTCCTTCCTTAACGACAGTCTTTGGTCTTGACGTCTTTCCATCATTGTTGAATCTCCTCTTCTTGAAATGCCCATTCTTATTGTTTTGTACACGATTACCACCAAAATGGTTACCACTTACGGCTGTTGATTTCCTCCACGCTTGTTGTCACCGCTTGATGATTTCTCTCACCGGTATTATCATTTTGTCGGCTGCTCTCTTTTGGTTGCGTTGACTCGTTATCGCGCTCCACTAACTGAGCCCTATTTACAACATCTGAATACAAACACAGTTTATGAGAAATAAGATGTTGACGTATCTCCGACTTCAAACCTCTTAAAAATATCCGCGTCATTCTTTCTTCATTATCCGCTAAGTGGGACAAAAATCGGGACAACTCGGTAAACTTTGCTTTGTACTGCGACACGGTCATATTATTCTGTTCTAACTTGATGAACTCCACCTCCTTCATGTGATGAATACTTTTGGGAAAGTACTTGTCGTTGAATAGTTCTTGGAACTTCTCCCAAGACATTTTTAGTGCGGCGGGTTGAGTCGCTTCTGGAATTTCACGATGTCTGCCTCTCCTCGCATGACATAAAAGGCGTGAAAGCGAACCTTTTGCTCCTCGGAGCATCCCAAGACATCAAATATCTTGGTGATCTGCTTTATCCATGCTTCCGCCTTAAGTGGTTTTGGCTCTCCAATAAACTCGGTGGTCCCAAACTCCTTGAACTGTTAGCGATTGATGACCGTCGGAGAGTTTCGGTGTTTCCACCTACATTTTGGACGGAGCCCGCGCTCTGCTTTCTTTGTTGCATGAATTACATAAAGCCTCACGAACATTTGATCATTCATCATTTTAGTCGGTGTTGTTGTTGTTTGCATGTGAGGATTATCGCCTTCACGATGCACATTATCACGATTATTGACATGTAATGTGGCGCCCCCAAAATAGGTCCATTCCATCCAACCCATTACGAGTCGCCAAATACATGATGCGAAATAACTACAACTTTATTATCACAACATATAAATCTGTGAGTTTAAATACGAGATATTGCCATCTGACAATATCCACACGCATAAATAAATCCCCATCATAATTATTGATACATTATTTACAAAAATGGTGAGGACTACTAAACAACTCTCTCTGGAACCTTCATTCCGTACCCACTAGTAATTGTTACATTCTCGTCTCCTAAGAAGAAAAATGGAACAAAAAGGAAAAGGGTGAACTCAACTAGCCCAATAAAGAATATTATGACTAAGATAATATACAACAAAATTATCGTTAGTCTTCAACGGGGAAAAATCTAATAGAATCTGATAGACAACAAGTTTTAAATCAACAATGCGGTGAAAACAACAATTCATTAGAAGAGTTAAGTAGAGAATGCAAACTACTATATTCTATACATATATGAATTTAAAAGTTCAACGTCGATATTTTATCCACTGTAACATCAATCATATATATATCGGAATCAAATATTCATCTTTTTTTGCTACTGTGGGCAAAAGATATTCATCGATTGATCATGTTCATCTAAACACTGTTCATCTTTTACTACTGGGCAAAGATATTAATCGATCGGTCATGTTCATCTCAACACACATTCATCTTTGTACTACGGGCCAAAGATATTCATCGAATATCATTCATCTTTTTTTACTGGCCAAAGATATTCGATAATATCATCATTTAGGGTGAGGATGATGAAAAATATTTTAAAGAAGCGAATCCGATGAAACAAAAGAACAAATATTAAGGATTAAGTATTTTAAACAATCCAAGTTCAAAAATACTTCATACGTAATCGGTGGGGTAAAATTCAAGAATGATCAAAACATGGATACAATCATCGAAGCTAGTATCCGAATAGATATTTTAGACAAAAGAAGAAATTTCATTTTTAATTGAATAATTAGTCGTAAATTATTCGTGAATAGTCAGATATCGTGAATAGTCTTGAGTATCGTGAATAGTAACTCGACACCAAAAAGATAGAAATTTCACAAAAAACATCTTCACGCTTACGTGAATAGTACTTTGTGAATAGTAACTTCGTGAAGTAACTAATGAATAATAACCCAGAGCATAAAAAAGTTTCAAATTTGATAAAATTTCCAACCAATATTTCGGCATAATGATATTGAAGAAATAATATCATTTTCGAATAAAATAACATCCACTTACCTCGAAAGGCGATTTACAGTTGAAACACCTGATATATAGGCTATGACTTGAACTTGCAATAGTATAGCAATACTCAAAGTATACTCAAAATACTCACAAAAATATGCTCGATAATATAGAGAGAAAACTTGATTTAAATTGTGATTTTCAATTCTACCTAAGCACTTTTATTTATAGGAAATTCTTTAGAACACCAAAAGTAGAAAATTTAATAAATTAATATTAATATTTTCTAAATTTTCCTACATATACCAACTGAATTCAATATCAACCACACATGTTAAATGAGTCCCAAGCATGTAAAAACGTTTTTCTCGAAAAAAATAATTAAAACTTCTAAAATCAATTATTTGAGACTTGAACTTGATAATTCATAATAAATAGCCTTTTATCGGAAAATTTGAATCTCATGAGTTTTTATAGGAAATTAAATTCTATACAACTTTGAAAAAGAAAGTTTTCCAAATTCCAAACAGAAATTGACCAAAAATCCATAAGCAGACGATTTTACTGGTATAATCAAATTTCGATCGATAAATGGGGTCCACCAACATGTTTAACATGTTTTAAACATTTATTGCAACAAAAATACTCTTCCTCCTCCTATACTCATATATCCCACATTAGTTGTAAAAATATCATCATTATTATATTATTAAAATATAATAATAATATATATATATATATATATATTTAAATGAATTATTTCATCGAGAAAAGATAAAATTTCAATTTTCAACAATTGTCACATTAAAAATTTTCTCCATCTATATCCACATAAAATCAATATTTTTCTCATCATATGAATCAATAATTAATTATTAACAAATAATATTACGTAATCCTGAATATTGATGACCAGCGGTTCCGGGAAAGGGGCTTTCCAATAAGAATTTCTCCTTCTTGGCGCAATTAGGTGACCAAACATCTCCTTAGACGAGAACTTTCTAGACATTGCCAATAATGTTATCTAATAATATTATTAGGATAATATGAATTATTGCTTCGATAATGAAAAATCTTGTGTAATGACAATTATTGAAACAACGACAATATAAAATATCAACGCAAACAATTATTGAATCAATAAAATAAAATCTTTGAGCATAATTCACTAACCATTATTGAGTAGTGCCTTCTTACGTAAGAATCAATAATTGGTGCAATCTGGTATCTTCTTTATTCGACAACGCGTATTAGTGTGTTTTAACCACTGGGTATTCCAACAGTATTAACGGTAACAACTGCGTCGTTATTTATAAACAACTTATTCTTGTCGTTTTCTTCCTCCAATCGCTTTCCGTTATGGGGCCCACATGGGCTGCTTGTGAGTAAATATTTAATATTCCAAAGCATCTGAATATTCCACGACCAAACGAATATTCCCAAACAATAATGAATATTATATCACCACTTGCTTATTTAAAATATTTGCGCATTTTACCCATAACTAACCACACTATAAAACTAATAAATAAAGGAAATTCCTTTTTATTTAAAAAAATTTTGGGGTCTTACATGTAACATATTATCCCTAAATTCTGACCGACCAATTAAATACCACATAAACTTAGGTAGGTCATACTAGCGAAGGAATTCCCCGTCTCTCCCCTCCTAGTACTATTCTCACATCTTAGCCAGGGATCATATAACCAAGCTTTGATACTAACTGAGACGCCCCCAAAATTAGGTATACATCACCCATCTTGAGTCGCCAGATACATGGTACAGAATTCAAATACAACTTAATAATACAATTGTTGTTGTATCTGTACGACAAAACATAAAGCTGTGAATTTGAATACAAATATTGTCTCTTAGAGAGTATACAAACTCAAAAGGAGTCCTCATTACAATTATTATCACACTATATCACGAATAGTGAGGACTACTAATGCACCATCTAGGACCATCACTCCGTTCCCAGAGCTCGTCCCGGTATATTCTCATTTCCGGAAGAAAACGGTGAAAGAAAGGGTGAGCTCAACTAGCCCGATGAAATATTATGACTAAGATAATGCGAATAAATTATCATTAGCCTTAAAACAATGTTAAAGCGATACAATATAACAAACATCAAGTTTAAGCTGCGGTGGAATAAACAATCCATTAAAAGAGTCAAGTAGAGAATAAAATCTATTATCTTTTATGATTTAAAAGGTTTTCATCACTTTTATCATTTGGGCCTCGACAATAAATAATCCACATCATCGAATCACCCTGCGCAGCTACTGGCGAGGATATTCTTTAATATCACGACCACAATTATCCATGCACCACGGGCGAGAATATTTATGTATTCATTAATGGTCATGATCATGCTAACAAGCATCCATCAATGCACTACTGGGCCAATGAGGACTTTTACCACATCATTTGTAACATTACGGTCATGATTACACCGGGATAATTCACGTCATAATCATACCAAGTCCATCTATGCACTACTGAGGCCACGAGATGACTTTCGATAAAATATAAACATGAGGATGATGACAATGATATAAGAATTCAATAAAACAAGTTCAAGAATTAATTTATCCAGAAACCAATTGTAAAACCCCGACTTTTATAAAATAAAAGTCTAATTTAATTTATGATGATTATTTTTAAAATTTTAAAATGTTAAATTGATAAATGGTTAAACGAACATTAATCGAATAAATTAGCAAATAAAGAGGGGTATTACATCTTCTAGAAGGGGGAGGCGGCTAATTAATAACTGAATTACGAGTGGGAAATTATGGGGGAGACAAGAGTGAGTGGGAGGAAGAAAAATGTGGAAAGAAAAGAAGAAAAAGGGGAGAGAGAAAAAGGAAAAGAGAGATAGAAAATAAAAGGTGGAAATAAAGGGGGGGGCCTTGGTGTTAGCATGAGGAAGCCAATGTTCAACAATCTCATACTCCTCCCGTAGCCAAAGTCTTAGGAGAGAGAGAGAGAGAGAGAGAGAGAGAGAGAGAGAGAGAGAAAGAAAGAAAAAGAGAAAGAGGACGAGGAAGAAGAAGGAAATAAGGAAGAAATGAAAAGAAATCAAGAAAGGTATTTTTTTTAAAATCTTGATTATTTTAGTTTTATGGATTTTATGTAAAGATTACATACTTAGGTGTGTATTGCATGTTTTAAACTTGCATAAACATGAATCAAATGAGAGAAATCTAGAAATCAAAAGAAGAACAAAATATGGAATTTTTAGAAAAATTAGTTTACTACTTGATTTTGTAAAATCCATATATCTTTGTGTATAATGAGTTAAGAGATGAGTCATATATCAAAAGAAAGCCCTGAAAGTAAGCTAACCGTAGAAACTAGAATCACCCAAAAATTCTTTGTAGATTTTTAAGTGACGACGATTTGAGTGAAGCTGGTGGGAGGACTCAAAGTCCGAAAAATCGGTGTTCTTAAGCCTTATTAAGTGAGTTATAATTTTAATCCGACCGTTGGATCGTTGTAATTTTCAGATATGTTATACATATATAAGTTGAGTATATGTCCACAAATTTTGAACCGTTAAAGATTAACGTTATGATTTGTTATGAATTTAAGGAGGTGACTGATCCGAAAATTATTATGGCGAAAATTTTGGTAAGCCTTTCTCTCTATGTTTGAGTCAGAATTTGGCAAAAATCTCTTATACAAAGTTGTAGAAAATTAAATTTTACATGGAAGTACATAAGATTAGTATTTTTCTGATAAAGGTGTTAATTATTATGAATTATTGAAATTTTGAATATTGAAGTTTATGATTAATTTATCAGAAAAATTATTTGGGTTGAAATATTTTTACGAAATGTTTATAATACCATCTTAGAATTTACATAAATTTTTGATGAATTATTGAAAGCGAAAGTAATTATTGTATTTTTAAACTATTTATAGTTAGTTAGAAAATAGAAGAAATTCATAGAAAATTCTATGAATGATGAAAAATTATGAAACTTGGTGAAAAATGGTATAATATTGTTTTATAATTTTTGGGCCAGTTTTGGAAAATTTTGAATAACGAAATATTTATTATATTTTTAAGTTATTTATGGTTAATTTAAAATAGAGGAAATTCATAGGAAATTCTATGAATGGTGAAAAATTATGAATTTTGCTAAAAAATATTATAATAATATAAGATTAATATTAATGATATTTTAATGATATAAAAGTATGTGAAGTTGGTATTTCTATTTTGAAGCTATTAAATGATACTTTTTATAAATAGAAATAATTATAGGAAATTGTTGGATAATCTGAAAAATGTGAAAATTATTTGGAAAGTTCATAATACTATTTTAAATATTTTAGAAGTGTTAGTAAGCTCATGAGGTGCTGGGATGTAAACGCACAAGTAACGAATGAATTATGATAAAAACAAAAATAATATTTTTGTTAAAGTAAAAATGGTGATAATATCATAGTAGTGGATTGCCATATATGAGGTTTTAGATTTCTCAAGTTTTATTAGTCACTTCTAAAGTTTTGGAATATGAATAATGATTTTATGCGATAAATAAAGACAACTTAATTATTAGTTGGTGTATATGTTAGTCGAGATAATTATGAATTGATGTTGATCCTTACTTTTAATAGAATTTAAATTTGTTTATAAGTAAGGTATTGATTTGATTATTACGTGAAATCACTCGGTATTTATTTCAATAATTACCACGATGGTTATTACACGTATGACTCATATTATTTGATATGATATAATTAAACCAACAAGCGATATTAAGAGTCTATGTTAATAATTGTGAATAATGGTTCAAAGATTGAAAAGGGTGTTGATTAAAGATAAGTATGATATCTGAGATGTTGTTCGATTATTTATTTTTTTACAAAAGTAAGTTTGGCGGGGACTTGCCGCACTCTCTACTTTTCTAAAGTAGTATGGACCACAACTCTATTATTGAACAAATATTGTTAAAAGCGTGTACAAGTTGGTTTAATTTTCTCAGTGGGACCATAAATTCCACTACCATTATTATATACCTCATTTGGTTATTTTGTCAAAGCATGTGTGTTAATTGTTTCCTCAATTTTCGATTATAAATAGGTTGCGGGTTGAGCAACTAAACACACACCATCACTATACTAAAAATATAGAATTCTTTTACTACAATATTGTGAGTATAATATTGTGAGTATTTTTATTGAGTGTATTGTTACTCCAAGTGTAGATAAGGAATGCAAGCATTGTTTAAGTTGATCAATTTCACAGAAAGCAAAATCAAGTCACATGCGAATGTAAGGGATATCATTATTGTGGTAAGGGGTATCATTTTTATGGTAAAGTGATATCATTTTCTTTCATACTCCATATTATGGTAAGATGTTATTATTCGTTTCTTCATATTGTCATTAAATGATGAAAGGTCCTAAAAGGATTAGAATATCCTTAATAGTTTGTGCTTCATCTATTATTATGTTATTAATTTGGACTCTAGATAATTAAGTTGAAAATCACTAAGATATATGTTATCTTATTATTATGATGATCTATGTTTATTCATTATATATATCATTGTCATCATTCTCATGCTTATATTGTGTTGAATCTATGGCTAGTAGTGCATAGATGGACTTGGTATGATTATGATCAGGGATTATTCGGTATAATCATAACCGTAATGTTACAAACGATGTGGTAAAAGTCATCTTTGGCCCGTAGTGCATAGATGGACTTGGCATGATTATGACCGAGGATTATTCGATATAATCATGGTAGTAATTGAAAACACGAATATCCTTGTCCGTGGTGCATGGATAATTAAGTGGTCGTTAATCTTATTAAAATTTGAGTCTCAACATTATTGGTTTTACTGTTTTATATGTCTTAGGCACGTATTGCAAAGATGGATTGTTGATTTACACGATTATAAATATGAATTGTGAATTTAACTATAATCTTTGGTGGTTCGAATGAAGGCAATTGATGAGAGTTCTTTTTGTCTTGGGTATAATAAAGAAGCTGTTGATGAGTATTACTGAGGATGAAATATTAACGATGAACTTTTAATTTAGAGGAAATAGTAGACATTATATTCTACTTGACTTTTATAATGGATTGCTTGTTCATTTCTATTATTATGGTTGAAAACTTTTATCTTACCATATATTCTAAATATCGATTTAGTATTGATGAAGGCTATTGATAATGTAATTATCTTAAGTCATGATATTCTTTACTGGGCTGTTTGTGCTCACCCTTTTACTTCACCACCCCTTTCAGGTAATAAAAGTAAAGCTGGGACTAGCAGAGAGAACTTGGGTATAAAGTGGTGATACGAATTAGTCACAAGCCTAATCAAAATATGAAACGGTGTGGCATAATAATTATGTTGAGAATAATAAAATGTGTATGACATATTTATATACATCATTTACTAATTGGTTTTGGTGAACAACTATAGGGTGATGAGGACCCGACCTTGAAAGCGTCAAAAATACACCGCATTAGAATGAGGAGAATAAAAATCTTCTCGTGTTTCTTCGGGACTTGAATTATTTGTTGCTGTACTTTATATGGCATTGTAATAATTTAAATATGAATATTGTCGTATTATATACGTTACAATATTTGTATTGAAACTCACAGTATATGTGTCATCGTATTTTGCACAACAGTTGTATAAATGAAGTTGTATGTACCATGTATCTGGCGACCCAAGATGGGTGATGTATACCTATTTTGGGGGCGTCACACCAATAACGTCCAAACTGTCAACATGATACTGCTTTGTAGAGTAAAATTCAAGAATGCTCAGAAGAATATTTTCATGAAAAGATCTTTGAATGAAGCGCTTGAATATCAAGGATATTTCACTAATTTCATGGAGTATAGAAGTCAAAGTTTTAACCAATTGAGTATAATAAAGAATGGAATAACAAAAGAAATCACCATGCATGCGATGGTATCTTGCATGCGAAATATTCCAACAGAATAATAAATAACGGAACCGGTCCGAAGCGTAAAAGCGCATAGACATGATATTTTAACGAATAATAAAGAATGGAACCGGTCAAACGTAAAAGCATTGAGATATGGATATTCAATGAGAATAATAAAAAAGAACTAGAACTAGGTCGTAAAAAGCGTCTGAACAGGATATTCAAATGAATAATAAAAAAGCCGGAATAATAGAAGAATTTCACCAAGTATAGGGTAGCAGCGTGATCTGAGTTATTCAATGAATAATAAATAATGGAATAACATAAGTTCTCTTACGTGAATACAAAAGAAAACAACACCTTACATTAATAGGAGATTGAATCTTTTGTAGTAGTGTAATAAGTGAGAATACTCTTCTTCTTTCTCTCTTATTCTCTCTATACTTTCTCTCTCTATAAGCTTGAATCAATTAAGTGAAAATAATGAAGAACTAGGCCTCTATTTATAGAAGATTTCTAGCTTAGCACTTGCTGATGTGAAAAGGCAAGCGAACACGACTTGTGATGTGAAAAGAAAAGTGGTTTGGCGCTGTAATGTGAAACACCAAGTGGTTTGGCCTTTAATGTGAAAAGCACGATTGGTTCGGCCTTTTGAATGTGTGAAAACAAATTGGTTCGGCCTTTTGTAATATGAAACGACAAGTGGTTTAACGTATGGTAAAGGTAATTACTATTGGCGAAAGAGACTCTTAGATGATGACATATGGGCCCCCATAGAATAATCAAATTTACCACAAACGTCTCATAATAGACTCTTTATATACATCAAGGATTGAATAAATATTACCACAAATCATTTTATTTTTAATCAACGCATATTTAATCTTTCAACAATTATTAATCATTAATATTATAACTTGTTGTCTCAATTATTGATTTAATAATATAACATATTATCTGATGATCTTGTGACAATAATTGAATCGATAATATAAGAGATATGATCACGAATTATTGTAGCAATAATTGAGTATAACTGAATGACTTCTCACGTAAGCATCAATAATCAATACTGGTGATGCTTTCTATGCAACCACGCAGCGTATTCTTTGTACTTTTACTAATGTAGTTCAGCGGTTTTAACGGTAACACCTCCGCCGTTATTTTTATAGAAAGATAATTTTGTCGTTTTCTAACTACGACAATACTTCCGTTGTGGGGTCCACCAATGATTGTGTCGTCGTACGAATATTCCCTGACAAAAAGAATATTCTCCGACCAATCGAATATTATTATACGTTTTTTCAAAAAATTACTACTAATACTCTTCCACGTAATTGGTAATAAAAAATCAACATAAACATTCGCAATATATCATTTTTCATATTATTCTATGCTTGTTAGGGAAATTTCATATATCAAATATACTAACATTATGTTTGTAAATTTTGAAAAATAAAAAATGAAAATTTAAATTATGATAATAAGAAAGAGTAAAAAAATCTTTTCAGTCATATTCTTATTGAGTTTATAAAAAAAAGATAATTAAAATTTTCGTAAGTAAAAGTAGAATTTTTAGAAGATACTCCTCGCATAAATAATAAATAGAGGCTAAACATATAAGTGAAAGAGACTGTGTGAAAATAAATTTTTCAAAAGAAAGCTTAAGTTATACATATAAAAATTCCTTACATTGAATGTATTGGGCTTTTAATGTAAAGAGTATAAAAGGGATTATAAGAGATATGTTTGTGTTATTTATTTGTCCATCCATATAAGATAGATACAAAATTATGTGTCTAGTTGTAGTTAATTATTATCACTAGGCACAGTCAAATATGATGAATCATCAACTAGTTATATATTGTCATATTATTTTATAAATTAATTTTTATAAAAAAAATTGTCACCATAATAATACTCATGAATCATATATATATATATATATATATATATATATAGGAATAATCCATAGCACACATTAGTTATAGACATTGTTTTAACTAATTGTTATCTAGTCGTCCAAAATTAGATCGAATGACGGAGGTGATGGCCCAACCGCAACTCCCTCTAGTGGCCACATAATATTTTTTTTTGTTGGCCGCTACTCCCTCTAGCGGCCAGGAGCATTTTTTTGCTGGCCACATGAGGGAGTAGAGGCCAGGAGAAATGTCTAAAATACCCCACCTTAGTTAAATTTAAATAATTTCAATGTACAAAATAATTATATAAATAATTTCTTAAGTAATAAAAATTAACATTATCAAATATATATAATGTATTTATTTCTATAAATAATTTTTTATAAATATTAAAATTTAAAATTATTAATTATATTCAATGTATTTATTTGTATAAATAATTTCTTAAATAATAAAAATCAACATTATCAACTATATATAACGGATTTATTTCTAGGAATTATTCATACAAATAAATACATTGAATATAATAAATAAGAAAGCATACATCTTAAATGCATACAACCCTTGTGTTTCTTGTATGTATCCAAATTACACCTAAAACAACTTTTTTTTTATAAAAATTTCAGTTGGAATAAATACTATACATTTTTTGGGAGGTACTACAACAACAAAAAAAACCAAAAAAATAAAAAATAAAAAAATGTCACTAAAAATGTCACTGAAAAATGTCCCCTAGACTTATTAATTTTTATTATATATAAACAAAATAATATAATTTATGAGTTAGTAAATAATAAATTATATTAATGTATTTCGACATGTTTAGCATTGACTATAAAATGAATGAATGATACAAATTCCATATCTTTAAATATATTTCAAAATATTTTAATATCATATCTTTAAAAAAAAATTAATATTTTCACATGAGTCTTTTTCACATAAAAATGAACTACTCACTATTCACGTGATAGAAATACGTGAAAATATTAATTTTTTATATAAAAATATCGGTTCTCACCTTAAAACATTCACAAGGTGAGAGACAGGGTGCACTGCCACCTGTTTATCATATTTAGTGGCTGGTTCCACCTCATATGGTATAATGGCATCACACCCACAATTCCCATGCATCTCTGCTTTAACAAATAAAGTTGACATGTCATCTTGCTATATATATATATATATATGTATTATACGCCTCTCATGGCCATTATACATTATTAATATCTCGTCAACAATACATCATAAATAATGTCCTTATTAGGATTTTACAAGCACATCTCTTTGACATATTTAGCATTGACTAGAAAATGAATGAAGCCGAATCCCCCTCCCTATGTCCATTAAAGAAAGTGGCTGGTTCCACCTCATATGGTATAATGGCATCACACCCACAATTCCCATGCATCTCTGCTTTAACAAATAAAGTTGACATGTCATCTTGCTATATATATATATATATATATATATATATATATATATATATATATATATATATTATACACCTCTCATGGCCATTATACATTATTAATATCTCGTCAACAATACATCATAAATAATGTCCTTATTAGGATTTTACAAGCACATCTCTTTGACATATTTAGCATTGACTAGAAAATGAATGAAGCCGAATCCCCCTCCCTATGTCCATTAAAGAATGTCCCTCCCCCTCTATATCTACAACCATTCCATATCTACCCTTCCTTTGTAACCAATCCAATGTAGAAAAAGAAAGATTAATAAATGAAAAAATATAAATATATGTATACCAAAAAAATAGTACAACTCTATCAAGCTTTAGACAAGGGAATAAAGATTGAATGCATACTATCTGTCTGCATTGTATGGTGGTGACACCCTGGTCTTAATAGGTTTCAGCTTCAATCCCATACTTTCTGGAGAGAGAAGTTCCGGAGAAATGCACAATGGGCTGAGGGGACTCCTTGGACTGCCGCTGAACTGGCTCGGCCTGTAAAGACCGTACCCCATGAGGAAATACTCCATAGGTATCAACATTGCGTGCGGCTGCTCTTCTGTCACCATTGATCCACAGGCCTGTACCTGCACAAACCAGTTCTCGAGTAAGCACAGGATTCGAGCATTCATTCAATAATCTCATCAAGAAACTTCTCTAGTATCCAAAATAGCAGTTATAAATAGATGTATGTTTATTATCCAATGGATAGGTTATATTTCATGCACACAGCAGCTAAAAGATGAAGATTGACATGATGAAGTCCTTTAAAACAAAGATTTTTAGGACTAGTTTCAACTGAACGACACTAAACAACAAATGGAATCATGTACTCTTTCGGATTTAGATTATAGGCACCCTTTAGACATGAAGCATCACATACCTCAACTAAGGCACTGTATCTTCTATCCAGCTTTGCAGTCATATGGACGGATTCCGAATGGAAAGGAGAGCTATCCCCTACAAATATGAGTGTTCGACATTTTAGCCTCTTCAGTCCTTCAGTAATGTCAGGTCTCCTAATCATTGATTAAATGGAAGTTTAGATTCTAGTGATGCAACAGAAGTAACTCAGGAAAAAAAGTATGCACTCCCAACAAGTGAACAAAATGCAACCTCTTACTCATATTTACCTATCAATTGCTTGAAGATGCCGCAAAACATTTATGCTCTGCCTCTCATCTAGCAACTGAGAACAAAAGAGTTAAAAGTTAATAAAAAGGCTAAGCATCAAAAAATGTTACACTATATTCAATTCAAACTGAAAAAGGGCAAAAGAACAAATAACTCCACTAATATGCATGCAAAGAAAGAGAAGAGATTGGAAGAGTTGAAGCACTAACTCTTCTGCAGGCTTGGACTATATCTGATTCTGGGACTTCTGGGCTGCCACGAACTTCCTGATAAAATTAAAAACATCTCACTACTCGAACTGATCAATTAATGAAAGAAATAAGAAAATATAAAGAAAATGGAACTCATTGCTCGAGTGGTAGATTACTTTGCTGAAGTATCGGTAGAGCAAACACTCTTTGATCAAATGACACATCCCGTAGAAATATAGCAGATTCGACATCACCTACATGCATAAAGGAAGTTGAGCTTTGCAATAGAAGATGATAACGTCCTTTCTCCATCCATGTCTTAATTAAAGCGAGGAATGAAAAATAGGCACCTTGTTACATAACCATTCAGTCCAAGAAGGTGCTTTGCATAGAGGGGAAACAAGCATCAAACCAAGAACACGCTCCCTGTATTTTATCTGTAACACAGAACTTTAATGAATCAACAAAACTAGCAATCATTTGATGAAAGAACACAACAAGGGTGATATTACTAAAATTTTGGCATACAGCAAATAGGGTGAGGATATAAGCGCCCGCCATTGCCCCCATGCACATCACTGCACCAAGCCTGAACAAAGTGATACTCATCCCATCAGTCAAACAAATTTAACATGCTATCTAAGTGTTACTTTCTCCACTATGCAAAAAGATAAAAGCTTGGAGGGATATTCAAGGAGTAATATGTCATTCTACCTATTCTTTATTCCAGCAATATCACAAGTAGAAGATAATATCGCTTCAATTACTGTTGAAAGTTTAAAGACCAAGACATGATGTTTTCAAGACCAAAGAAAGCATAAATACATGCACAGTACAAAGTGTAGTAAAGTTATGTTTTTATAATTACCTTAAATAATTTAACACCTCAAGGATTTGATCTGCTAAATCATCAACAGAAGGAACAGGGTCGTCATGATAAATTGCTGCAGCTCCCAACTGCAAGAACTCTTGTAGAAGCCCAGAATATAACGTGAATAATGGCATTTAGAAATAAAGAGGAAGAACTCCAGTTAAAAACAAAGTAGTAGGAAACAGAATTACATAACAATAAAAAATCTAGAAACCAATTCACAGACCTCATGCCCTGGAGGACTGATATGGTAGATGCAGAAATTGTGAAGCAGCAGAGAAGCTGCTTCTGGACAAAAGAATAATCCTTGGAAACACGACACATCTGTTACAATTTTTACAGAAGTAAAAGTAGAATTTTCATTAGATAACAGATTGATATCAACGAAATAATGACAAATATAGATATAGAACCAGTGAATGAGAAACTAAGAAATCTGAAAGAAGAAAATTATCACTTACGATTTAGAGCTAAATCAGGATACGTGATTAGTGCTGGTTTGTCCTGGTCTCCATACACAATAACAGACACAGAACCACGGCCAGTCCGTATAATATGTTCCTGGATAAAGATAACAAAAGACGGATTTACAAAACCTTCAAGACAACAAGAAAACAGAAAGAAAAATAAATAAATAAAAAATAGTAACACTCAAAAAAAGGAGGTTCTTAACTGGAACTGTAGATGCAGTGAAGTACAAGTATATTATTCTATACAAAAAGGAAATTTGTTAAGAATGAATAATCATTTTCTTTATCAAAAGACCCTGAGTAAAGTAAAATTACAGTCTTTGACGAAATAACTTTTATTCAGGAAACAACATGGCCATGTGCACTGATCCCTTTCTAAGCCAGCTTGCTTCATTAGCCAAACATATACCGTAGCATATGATTAAATGGTCAAGGGCTTCTACTTTTATGCAGGGTGATAAGTTAAAATTTTCTACTTTTCAATCATTGAATTCTTAAAAAAGTAGTATCACTTTAAACAATCGAAATGGTGTCTAGTAGTATTATTAAAATGACATTGACAGATAACCAAATTAAAATAATGATGGCAACTTCGAACCATATAGAATTATAGAAATATATATAAGAAGGCAAAGTAACAGATACGCTGTGTTCATATCACGGATTAAGGAAATGACAGGTATTACAAGGGTCGGCTGATGACAGCATATTTTACCAATAAAGATAAGAACTCACAAGAAACAACAAGTGGAAAACATAACAAATAAATCAATATTTTAAAAGGGAAAAAGAGATTCTAGTGTCAATTAATCCATGATCAAGTACACTCTATCTAGGTACCGATAAGTAAGACGCATACAAGTAAGCTAATACAGCAATTCTGGTAGAACAAAGGTCATTTATCATATATATAAATTGAAAAACCAAACAGCAAAACATGGAATTCGGGAATTAATTTTCTTTCCCATAGTTTTCTTGCCAATCAAAGAGAAAATAATAATGCCACTGAGACATAAAGATACCCATTTCGAAAGAAAGGAGGACACCAGAAGCAGAATCTCCTCCATAGAAGGAAAGAACGAATGAATTTCAAAAACAAGAAATGAAAATAACAGATCTAAAAATTAAAATCCTCCAATTTGTAAAAGTCATACTTAAAGATTAGGATTTCAGAACAAATTCCAGAGTTCCCCAAATGCTCAAAAACCAAACACAATAGTTTGAAACATTTGGAAATGTAGTGACCAAACCAAATTATGCATATCAGCATATGGATGTGAATTTAAATGTCAATTCACAAAATTAAAAAAAATAAAAATAAAATTGGAAGCGAAATGGGCAATATAATAATTGAAACCTCTCCGCCGAGATAGATAGTCTCCATATCAACAGAAACGGAATCGCTCGACTCTGCCATGGCCGTCGGCTCTGTGTGTCTGAAAGCCGAAAGCCTCTCTCTCTGTTCTTTTTCTCTCTCTAATAAGGCTTTTAGTTTTCAATTGCTTATATACGAAGCGATTCTTTCCCTTTTCTCCCTCTCTAAAATAGATATAATAATTGTATGTATAGGTTTTGTAACTGAAAATTAACCTTATAGATGAGGAGGTTAATTTTTAATTTTGTTTTTTAAACCTCCACCGACGATTTTTGGTGTCCCAAAAATAACGGCGTTCGGCTGCCTCTTCCTTGACTTCGTCAAAAAGGAAAAGGATTAAAAATTTTAACCACCGACACCTTGGCAGCAGATGACAGTTGCCTTTTATTTGTCACAGATCCTATTACGGTGTCGTATTCTTCTTCTTTTGTTTTTCATTTATTCCCACCCTCAAACTATATACACAATCACCCCATTATTTGTATTCTAATTAAGAGGTGCTATTATTAAATAAAGTATTGGTATAAAATATTTTTACGAACATCCAAAAATATATTCACTTTAATAAAAATGATGAGATTTTTGAATAAAAATTAAAAAAACATAAATTATTTTGTTAGATAGAATGAATTGATATTTTCAAGAAATATAGTTTTTTATGAAAAATGTTAGTTTTAAAAATGTAGTCGTTTTACATGAAAAATAGAGTACACTTAGGGTTGTTTAATAAAAATATAATCCTTTGAATTTAAATCTAAATTAATATTTGAATTTAAATTTGAATTATTACTATAATAAAAAATATATTTGATAATTTAGAGATTATTTTTATTTATAATCAAATTGAGACATCTTAATAACAAATTTTTATTATTTTATTGAGAATTGTACTATAATGACCTCAAAAATATTTTATTTTACCGAATGAAATTATTAGATTGACAATTTATCTTAAGGCCTTTACGAAATATAATTTAATTTTAAAAAGAAAAGTATTCCCCTTATTTTAATGACATTTTGATAATATAAAATATTCATAATTAAATAAACTTAATAAATTAAAAAATAATAATCCATCTCTCTTATAATGGAACACATGTTAAGCCCAAGCAATACCAAGTGTCGCAACCTTTACACAATTTTATTTTATTTTTTAAAATAAAAAAAAAAAGTGTTTCACAACCCCACCACAAAGAAGGAAAGGGAGAACTTTTATTTGGGAATTCATATTTGACCAAGTGAGTCGGCGTCCATTTGATTTGTATATATTGGATACTCTAGACCTTATTAAAAAATAAAAAATACATATTAATTTCTAAATTTAATTCATAATTATGGTGTCCCTAAATTGTGATTGTTTTCCTTTTACCCCTACACCATTTTCAACCACATAACTTAAACACGATTTTTTATTATTATATAAAAAATATTTATTTCCTAATTTTTTTAAAGACAAATTGTGTTCAAAATAAAATAATAAGATGATAAAAATTAACGTGATTTAATTATGTAAGAGATATCAGTAATGATAAAATAAGAGTTGAGAGAGATTAAACTTTACATTACGACACAAAATTACTAAATTAGCGGTTATAAAAGTTGGACGCTTTATTAATAATAGTTTTTACGCACGCGCTGCTATGCGCCTGAGGAAAATAATTGTAAGAAAAAATTAAAAATAAAATTATAAATGGAAAAAAATTGGGAAAGAGAAAAGTAGTAAAACTCTAAAATTTAAATGTGGGGCGGTTAAGAAAGGATAGGAGAGAAACGTGATGATTCAAACTCTTGTATATTTAATCTATGTGAGAATTGAGATAGGGAATTAAGAGAAAATAAAGTATAAGAAAATACACCTTGTTTACAATAAATGGGAAAAACGAAGAAAATAAAATAATTTCAATTTATTTTTGAAAATATATCTGTGGATGTAGTCCATTGTTTTCTCTAATTTTGGACATTATTGTTTTCCTTTTACTTACCAAATGGAAGGTATATTTTTAAAAAGACTGTATTTATACTATGTTCTATTAAATCTTTATTAAATGTCAAAATTTTAGATGTATTTATTAATCTTATAAGCTATAAATCAATTATATTTTTTCAAAAATTGAAGAAATTAAACTCGTAAATATTATTTTTAAAAAAACTGAATAATTTATATTAATTATTTTTGTAAAATTTCGTCTTACACATACAAAGTGGTGTTCTTAAGCTACAATGCAATGGCAAATTAATTTTACTAAAAGAAAAAAATTAAGGAAAGTGAATGAATACTTATATCTTTTAACCAAATTAATCAATAGTATAGTATGATGCATGAATATGAAAACATAACCCTATTGAAACATTAATTCGGTGGGGGCTTTCCACTATATTTATAGCTAACAAGTGTTTGGTTAGTACCAGCACCATGTGCGAGTATTAGAGGAATGAACAAATCATCAAAGCTTTGTCTCCAGTATCCAAACAAGCCATAAGATTAGTTTTTATTTGCTCATGCAATAAAATGAAAAAGAAGAAAAAAGACTTGGAGCAGTCAGAGAATCTCTAATTCCTTCTTTCCTTGCTCAAACTTCTTCTTAGTATATACCCAAAAGTTACCAAAATATATGTCATCATCAGTTCTGCAAAAGAACAAGAATTGTCATTTCAATTGCTCATTCATTTGGGGTTGGGGTGGGGTTGGGGTTGGGGTTGGGGTGGGGGAATGCCATACCAAATTCTAGAACTCTAAAGTAAGCAGGGTAATCTTGCAGTCGAAGTTGACAGTAAATAAAATAGAATGCCGTCCAAAGCTAGAATAATCGGCATTCAAATGTAATCCCACTAGGATCTTCTTGGAAAATTTACCAAGTGCATTACTGTTTTACATTAGTAGAATATAATCCAGGGACGAAAATTAAATTGTTAATCTAGAGGTTACATGTGTATTTCCTTACCAAACTCTACTTTATCGCAATTGGTGGCAACTCCTTTCAACCGTTTAAACAAACAGTGTTGTACTTCATGACAAGAAAGCAGTCTCTAGAACAAAACAGGGAAACAGCCCTCAAAGAAGTAAAATGTTTTGAATGGATGGATGATGCAACAACAGCCTTTCTAATTCAAATATTTTGTTGATTGACATCTCTTCTCAAATTGAGATGGCTGTGAATGCAACTAACAATCACATTCATCCATTTACACGGGAGAGATGACGGTTTTTATTCCCAAAATCATTTCAAGTTATACATCATTTCATTAAGATGTTTCATCGTCCTCGCTTATATTCCATAATTCTCCATGCAAATCAATACATCAGTCATTTGCACAGAAAAATCCAATAGCTTCTTTAATAATTACCAAGTTCTATGCCCGTCAGATCCAACATATAAGAGCAAAATGACTTACTTTCGTTCCAAAATGACTTTTGCAAGTATAAACAATTGGGCGCCTCATTTCTTAAGCTAATAAGCTCTCTTTAATTTTACTTTTCTAGTAAGTTGCTCTTATATTTATACCGGCGGTGATATTATAAGCGGTATATTAACAGGGGTGAATATGACACATGATGTACTGAAAAAAGAAAAAGAAGGTTTTCATGTCCATCTTTACCATGATATCAACCCCACAACGAAGCTAAGTTCAAGTATGGTCGATAACCTGAATTTTGACAGAATATTGCACAAGATCAACTGCAACAAATTAGAAATTACCCAACTCTTCTCCTAAGTGTGTCTCATTTTAAAGGCACAAGAACATTGGAGTATTATATACAACTCTGCGAAACTAAGCATAAGTTTACATGAGCAAATAAGACGTAACAACATTGATGTGCTATAACACTGAAACATAACGCGGCTTCTTATAAGCTCAACCCTCCTTCCAATCCTATATAGTCAGTTTTAACAACTTAAGTAGTCTCTACTTCTATATTCAAAGTATCATTCATATCTTTATTATATCAGCACATTAATTTAACCATCATGTACAGCTCCCTCACATAAAAACCAACGTTACCAAGTACCAAAATTCATACTACAGAAAGATTTTGTGAAACTTACCACTTCATTGTCCCACATGCGTACTTTAAAATCTCATCCAGTTGATTAAAGTGCCAGTTTGAACCCCTTTGACAGGAAATCATCTCTAATAGAAACAATTCAAGCAGTCAGCAATCAAGTGTCATAAGGTGTTTAAGACGCAAGTAGTATTATTACAAGCTTTCTCTGTGAGTGTAGTTATGTATTCCAAAAAGGTCAGAATTCCATATGATCCATAATGCACATTAAACCAAATATACTAGAAACATATGAAAATAATAGACATCAAAGAGAGATAAACTCTAGTTGCAAATAATATATCTAAGAAATGGACAATTCTAGTTCCAAGTAATATAATTTATTAACAGATAAACAGACAAAAAATTGTCAAGTGAGATCAAGGTCAGTTAAAATCATGACGTATACAATGGCTAAATAAGTTTACCCTTCAGAGCTTTCTTTTTCTTTTCCTTACTTTTATCTTGTGTCACATCAGTTCTTCCACCAGTGAGCTTAACAAGGCTTCCCACAAAGACATGCCTCTGAAAAATTTGCCATGCCAGGTATCCTGATATTCTTAACAGTTTTTGATTTTAGGTCATACCAAAGAAGCTTTGCACCTTCTTGCTCCAAAAGAACTTGATCACCACTCTTTGAATATGCAATAGGTTTCAGATACTCAAAGCTACGAATATCATAAGGTTGTGCAACAGAGATTAATTTGAACCACGAGTTCTTTACTCCATAGTCATTCATCACCCATATGTCAATATAACTCAAGTAATAGTTGCAAAGGACACGATCTTTTCGCAAATAGTAAAAGCTGAAGAATCCCCAGGAAATTCAATTGCAGAAATGGGTAATTTCTGGTGCCTACGAGTGGATGGATTCCATAAAACGATATCTTCTTCCGAGTTATATAAACAGAGCAAACCATCGCAAGAACCCAATACTTCAGTTCCTAATTTAGGAGTTTTGAGCGGGTGATTAAGTAATATGGCTCTGTCGAGTGAATCAAAGTCTATAGAGTAGAGGTAACTATCTCTAATTATAATACTTCGATGAGTATTGGATATGAGAGACTGATTTAGGTGGGACTTGATGAATTCTGGTGAATCAATTAGGGCACGAAATGGTTTAGATACGCACCGGAACCGGAAAAGAGATTTCACCGGTAAACGTGAGAATATACCAGTGATTACTTCAGGCGGCACGTCGGACATTGTTGGCTTGTTAGGGTTTCCAGTCAATAATTCGAATGGAATGGTGAGAGAGAGAGAGAGATAATGGAAAGTAGGAGCAGCGGATATATAATATGGGCCTGTTCGATAATGACTTATTTTAAAATACTTATAAGTTCTTTTAAGTTGGAACTTATAAGTAAAAGCGTACGATACTAATTTGATTTATAAGTCAAAAATTAAATTAAAATAAGTTATAAAGGTCTTCGGCTCATGATAACTTATAAGTTAAAATAAAATGTGAAAGTGTTTAACTAAAATAACTCATAGAGTAAAATCTATCTAATAAAATACAAATGATTTTGAGTTTTCCGTTCAATCTGGGCCGTCTAAAGTTTGGGATAAATTTCACCGTTCATACAGTGCCGGAGGCACGGGACACAACTAGTAATAATTTAGTTTTAAAATTATATTTTCTATTAAGAAACTCACAAATATAAGGAACAAATAGTTCTCGCTTTATTTTCTATAATAAATTTTATATATGTGTGTATATATATATTTATTATCTATTATATATACTAAATCACAGTACATGCCACCATATATTGACACATGTCCATCTTAAATAATTTTAATTATGTCCCAATTATCTTAATTATATCATATCCTTTTTTAAATTATGAAAAAATAATAACAAATCAATTATCTTAATTATATCCTATCCTTTTTTAAATTATGGATAAATAATAACAAACCAAGTAGAATTTAATCTCTTCAACAACCAATGAGCAAAATTTTATATGAATAAAACTCCTAATTGAATTAGAGTTTGAAATAATGTTAATGATCACCTGACCTAATCCTCCATGCATATACATACGTATATTAATCAGGCTAATTATTTATTCTCATAAGTGAATAGCAACCATGACTTCTTCTTCTTCTTCACAGTCAATTTTTCTCTTCTTTTCCGTTTTGTCTCTCTGTCTTTCTTCTACTTATGTCATTCACGTTTCGCACGATGGAAGAGCCATCACCATTGATGGTGAACGAAAACTAATATTGTCCGGTTCAATTCATTACCCGAGAACTAACAAAATGAGAGCTATTATATACACACAGTGGCGGAACCAGAAGATTTTTATAGGGGGGCAAAATACATCAGTAAAAAAATTTTTATTTATTATTGCTTGAAGTGCTTCTTTTCGATTTTACGACTAAGAGGAGGTAAGCATATCGCATCTCAGATAGTTTAAAAACGTCTCAAAATTTGCTCGTTTTCAATTGTTGGAAAAATATAATAATTCAATTTGTTTGTAAAAATTGTAGGAATATAAAAATGAGCATATTTGATTGAATCTCTTCACAAAGATTTCTTGATTACATATTAACTAAAAGTTAATTTGGAGTTTTTCCGAAAAAGAATGCATTTAAAAATTGAGATGCTTATTATATCACCCATTAATTAAATTAAAGGCTACTTTGGAGTTTCTAATGCATCAAATAAGAAATAAATTGTGTTTTCATGCAACTTTTAATAGATTTTGACTATTGAGAGCGTGTGCCTCAGAATTTTAAAATTAAAAAAATTATATTAATTTAAAGTTTAAAAATATCTTAATTTGATTTTAAAAAGTTCATAATAATTTTATATTGAACAAAACAAAATAGCCTCTTTATTTTTTTTATTTGCAAACATTTTGTCATTATTTAGACAATTCAAATTTACGTTTCTCACTCACATTGAGTTGCAGGACCTATAAAAAAAATACAGAAAAGATATAAAATATATGTAAATATCATTTTTTTTCTCTCCAAACCTTAATCTTAGATTAACCAACCTCAAAGGCGTGCCTCTGTTCCGCCAAAGATGTATACACACATTATTACTTACAGTTACTGTATATGCGAGTGTGAAACATAACCCAGAAGCGGGTGGAATTATTTCATTGGCTTGCCTATTTTCTAAATTAGTAAATTATTAGAATTAATTTACGTAAATGTTCACTTTTGAGTTCTATTTTAGTTCCAAGTTGATACAAGTTTTGTTTTGAAGATTGCTCGAGAAGATGTAGTTCAAAATGTGATGCAAAAATCGAATGATCCCCATTTTCTCCTTTGTTGTACTTCCACACCCACCCCTTTTTTGCTTCTTTCTTTTTTGTTCTTTTTCTGTTCTATCTTTTTTTCTGAGAGCCAATTTACAGAAGAGCAGGGCTAGATCTAACAAACAAACAATTATGAATTTCGCAATTAATCATGGATTTCATTCTTAGTTGATTATTGCCATTGAAGACCTCTTTCATTTGTTGTAACCCAGATATATAGCACATTTTGCAATTTAAGGGATTGAGGAAAACATTATACTTTATAATCATTTTAACCATTTAAACATAGTTCTTTTCACAAAGTTTATTATCAATTAATCATTAAATGTGAGATTATATTCTAACACTACCAAGGGAAGAAATAATACTCCGTTTGGTACATTATGTTCCTTCTGACATATTGTGCAGCCATGAGAATATAATAGATAATAGATTTAGTATATATTATATATGAGACTATTTTATCAGTTGTTTGTTTTAATCAAATAATCTCATTTAAATATTATACTCTTTGTTAAAAATACTCAAATATCTTGATCAAATAATTTCAAGTATTCCCATAAAAAAAACATTTTCTCCCTTTGTTGATATTGACAATTTTAGATTTATGTACCTCAGTTTTCGTTTCTTAATTAGTATCTCCTAAAATCACTACTTTATAATCCCACATAAATATTTTGAATAATGTTAATAGCATAATGGTATGATATTATCCTTTATAATTTAATTGTTATCTCTTAATTGATGATATTGATGATAGCAATGTGGTTATTGATGATAGCAATATGATTTTGTCGATGTTTATTTAGCTTGATTCAAGCTTCCCTCACACATTTTGCAGTAAAAATTTTGTAGTAAGCATGATTGTTTACTTCACATAACAAAAATATATACTTTCCCTTTTATTAATTGATTATAGAATGTTGCTACCTATTAGCACCAGGATTTGAAATATGTAAATCATTATATCAGATTTTTTTTCTTCTTCTCTCTGCATCAATGATATATTTTGTTTGATCTCTTTTGATAATCTTTTAAGTTCATGTCGGTCATTGAGTTATTTATATATTTATACCATTTTCTTCTCTTTTTTGTTATAGATTGTAAAAAGTTAAGTTGAGACAACTCTTTCTTTGTAGTAAACAAAATATAAAGTAGTAAAGGACAGGAAAAATAAATCAGTTGGTTACACTTTGGTCAAGAAAATTGAAAAAAAATAGAAAAAAGGAAGAATAGAAAAAATGATTTGTCCACAAGTTGAGGTCACTTAATTTGCCACTAGCTTAAAAGCAATAGTCATATACTTAGTGTAATGTACAAACCAGTAAACTCTCACCACTACCCCCTATAATGTATATTCATTTATTTTTCTGTGTAAAATTTGATCATCGCACAATAATATACTATTTTCTAATTATATTTTTAATTTATTAATTGTACGCACATATTTATTATTAAAAATTTAAATAATCCCGCCACAACGCGGGAGTTTGTATCTAGTTTAATTCTATTTTCAAACTAACAAAAACTTACAAAGGTAGTGAGAGTAGTACAGTTTGAATCGGCTGCCAATGGTAATGATGATTCATTTTATACCGAGGTTTATAGTCTGAAATCGAATTCGTGGAGAAGGGTTCAGGATTTCCCTTATTACATTCGCCCTACCGAACTTCAGGGTACTTTTGACAGTGGTGCTTTGCATTGGGTTGTGGAGGATCGAAGAAATTCCGATCATGGTAGCTTGATTGTTGCATTTGATCTTGGAACTGAGGAATATAGGTTGGTGCGATTGCCTTATTCGGATCGCGTGTTTAATATGATTGTTGGATCATTGGGAGGTTTGCTTTGGGTTTTCTGTTATTCTCTCATTAGTTCTCCCAGGCAGCTAGTTGACGACACGTTGCAATTTGAGGACATATGGGTAATGAAAGAGTATGGAGTAAAGGAGTCTTGGACTAAGTTAATTTCAACTACGCAATCTTTCGAGTTTGTAAAGCCTCTGACATATTCAAAGTGTAGAGAGCAATTGCTTTTGGACAAATTTCAAAGATTTCTTTGGTATGACCTCACAAATGTTTTTTTTGGAAGCCTTGTTCAGCTCGGTGGTGGCGGTGATGATGATAGTGGTGGTAGTGGTAGTGGTGGTCGTGGGAGTGATGAGAAGAACCAGCATAAATGGGAAATTGAAGTGATTGAAGAGGCTACAAACAGCATAGACTAATTTAATCACGGTGATCCTCCTGCTCTACCTTATATCTATAATTACAGTGTTTAGTTATATTGCATGGATTTCTTTAGAATACATAGATGTAATTCTAAATATTTAAATGACCTGACCATTATCACGTGCAACTAGAATCGTCTCACAATTATGTTCATTGCATGAAGTATCACTGATGAATTCCATCTAATGCACCATATAGTTAGTCTTAAGTCCTTGCCTCTTGTTGTCCATGTTTTCAATTGTAACAATGAGGTCTTAGACTGAAGCCTGATGCTTAAAGATTAAGGGTCATGTACACTTAGGTGTCTGGTTCGATTTGACAGGTGATGTGTGACTTTGGTATTCCTCTTTTATATGAAATTAGTAAGTATTGTAAGTTTCTCAAAAACTCTCTTTTTATTGTTACCTTAGTAGGACTTTTGTAGGAAAAAGAGAGTGTAAATTGTCCTTGTGCTTGAGACAACAAGAAATTTAATTCTTGACCTTTGGTCGGAACATCTATATTGAGTTATGCCACACACAAATATTTTCCCCCACACTTGTACCAAAAAATTATTAAAGCATTATATAATTGAAGACCATCTTTGGATTACTAGCGGATGATTGACGGATCATTTATGGGAGTGCAAGATTGAGCTTAACTGAAGATACAATAATCCCATAGAGCTCTAGGATGACCAAGTACCCGTTGTTGGCTAGTTCTATGCTGTAAATTGGTACCCAATGTTTGGCCTATAGATCGTTTTGTGCCAGTATTTATTCATGTTGTTGTTTAATTGAATGGAAATGAAGTATTAGCAAACAAGAAGAACCATTGTGTATTGCTTAGAAATCTTCCGAGAAACAATCTCAAGTTCTAATTATTTTCTCTAGGCTAACTATCTAATGTATTTATACTATATGTAACCATGATTAGTCGAGTCTAACCATAGTTCTAACTGAATACAACTGTCCTAATGACTACTCCCATGATCTCATTACACGTGTTATATGTACTAATCCCAATGTATCAAGTCCATGCTGGCAATCTGTTTAAGTCCTTATGCTAGTCTGTGTTGGAGCTGTGCATGTCTTGGTTGTGCTAGTTTGTGTTGCATCTGCTGTTGTTGTTGTGAAAATGTATTGACACTAGCAGCTAATGTCGTACCTGCAATACTCCGGCATCATCAGACTCGGATCCTCCTGCATCAAAATCACACATCAAAAAAAATCATGAAAGATTCCTGTCAATATAATCTTGACATTTCCTGGCTTAACCTTATATGATGTGTGGATGAGGTAATTCTCTTACTGGTTAGATGCTCTTTCAATGCAGAATGATATCATGAAACATTTTTTTATGGATGATTTATGTAGTAGTTGGATAGATTTAGTTGCTATGCATTATGATGGGCAGAATCCACTTAATTATGATGCTCTTTCAATGCAGAATGACACTGCTGCTGGCTGTTTTGTTGTTGGCCTGCTGGTTGCTGCTGCCTACTACTACCCTGCTGCTGAGTGCTGGGCTGCTACCTGTATCTTGATTATTTTCATCTTCATTTCATCTTACTGTATTATTGATGTTTGATCCAATGTGTTGCTGTATTGAACTTTATATTGATATCCAGTGATTGGACCAGTGTTGCTGCTTTTAATGTATAGTGTAATAATAAAATAAAGAGTAAAATACACTGACATCATAATAACACTCACCACCCTTCTAGTTTTTCAAGTAATAATCCAAGACTCTCTAATTACAATATGTAACATTCACTACCTCTAGTGTGGTTGACCAACTAATATTTAAAAATATTTTTAATATAATGTCTAATACACCCTTCAAGTTATAATATTTAATTTCTCCACTAAATATAAATTTGTATATCATAATTTTTACTTTACTTGATCTAATTAATTAAATTATGAAATTGTGCAATAAATAACATAAAAGCCAAAAATAATAAATATTCATTTTATTAGAAAAATAAAGTCATACAATTTTACTAATTAAATTTCTCAAATATTAAAATTTACGTGATATATATTCAAATATATTTTTTTTGTAATTAAAAAGTATAATGTTAATACCCATAAAAATACAAATTAACTCAATTAAATAATAATTATTTTTTTCAAATATTAAAATTTATATAAAACAAACTTATTATTATAATTTAGACGAATCTTATTACTCATATAAAAAAAAAGTATTAAAATTATATTAATTATTTTTCTCATATATTAAGCTAAACATAAGTCATACTTAAACATAATTATTTACAATTAAAAATGACAAATGTTATTACTAAAAAAAGGAAAAAATATATTAAAAATTTTTTTTACAAGATAGAGAGCGATAATAAATATAATTACATATTTTTATTTAACATTGCATAAAAAACAACGTCAATCGTATACTAAAAAAATATAATCAAAATCATAAACATCCTAATTTTTTATATATACTCAATAAAATTTAACATATAAAAATTATAATATGAGACTAAAAAATTCAAATAATATTTTTTGTTGTTAAGCACAAAAAACTAAACTATCAATATACTTAATCACTCTAATTAGAATAGCTTCATTAATAATTTAATTTAATTATTTTTAATATTTGTATCACTTATTCAAAAATATGTGTTAATTAAACTAAATTAGTTTTTATAAGTTACCAACAATTTAAATGAGATAGTTTTAATTACAAATAAAACTATAATTAAAATGTATTAGATTAAAAAGGATAATTAAACACATATATATATATATATATATATATATATATTATTTAGTAATTAAAATTTGATAAAATACAAGGGTAAATATGTAACTTTATCTATTTAGTCAACCCTAAAACTTGCGAAGTGTAAATGCTACTTAAGAAACTAGAGTGTAAGACCCCAACTTTTATAAATAAAGATGAATTTTCTATAAATATTATTTTTGAATATTATGGAGTAAATTTGATATAATGTTATAGTTGTGGGTAATATTTATAAATTTTGCAAAGTAAGCAAGTTGTTATAAAATATTCGTTTGGTTCGGGAATATTCTTTTTGTCGGGGAATATTCGTACGACGGCACAATCATTGGTGGACCCCTACAAAATCTAAAATTATTATGTCGGATTGAAAAAATGACAAAAATACTTTATGAAAATAACAGGAGAGCATTCTTAGTTAAAACCGTTGAACTAATTTCTAGGTAGTAAAGTACACAATGAATGTCTGGCGTGGTTGCGTAAGTAGCACACCAGTATTAATTATTGATGCTTACGTGAGAAGTCACTCAAATATACTCAATTATTACTCATGAATTGTTGTTGCATCATATCTCTTATATTATTGATTCAATTATTGTCACAAGATCATCATGTAATATGTTATATTATTAAATCAATAATTGAGACGACAAGTTATAAATGATTAATAATTTTTGAAAGATTAAATATGTGTTGATTAAAAATAAAATGATTTGTGGTAATATTTATTCAATCCTTGATGTATATAAAGAGTCTATTATGAGACGTTTGTGGTAAGTTTGGTTATTTTATGGGGGCCCATATGTCATCATCTAAGAGTCTCTTCGTCGATAAGTAATTACCTTCGTCGATAGTAATTACCTTCGTCGATAGTAATTACCTTCATCAATAGTAATTACCTTCGTCAATAGTAATTCTACCTTTTACCAGACGTCAAACCACTTGCCGTTTCATATTACAAAGTCGAACCAATTATCGTTTCACATTACAAAGTCCAAACCACTTTTCTTTTCACATCACCGATTAAATCGAGCCACTTGCCTTTTCACATTTCAAGTGCTAAGCTAGAAATCTTCTATAAATAGAGGCCTAGTGCTTCATTATTTTCACTTAATTCATTCAAGCTATAGAGAGAGAAAGTATAGAGAGAATAAGAGAGAGAAGAAGAGTATTATTCTACTACACTACTGCGATTCAATCTACTACTAAGGTAAAAGGTGTTATTCTTTCTTATTCATGAAGAGAACTGTTGTTATTCCATTGCTTATTATTACATTAGAATAACTTTGTATCGCGGTACACCTATACTTGGTGACATTCTTCTATTATTCATTTGGAACATCCTGGTGCGTGTGTTTTACACCGGACCTAGTTCCATCTTTATTATTATTACATTGGAACATCCTCGTCTGCGTGTGTTTTACAGGACTGGTTCCGCTCTTTATTATTATTACATTGGAACATCTGTCGGTGCAAATTTTGCTTGACTGGTTCCGTTATTATTATTCTGTTGAATAACTTTTTATCATCACGAATACCGCATACATGGTGATTTCTTTTGTTATTCCATTCTTTATTATACTCAAATTTGGTTAAAGTTTTGACTTCTATACTCCATGAAATTAGTAGAATATCCTTGATATTTGCGCTTCATCCAGTATCTTTTCATGGAAATATTCTTCTGATCATTCTTGAATTTTACTCTACAAAGCAGTATCATGTTGATAATTTGGACATTATTAGTTCCTGGATAAATTAATTCTTGAACTTGTTTTATTGAATTCTTATATCATTGTCATCATCCTCATGTTTATATTATGTTGAAAGTCATCTGTGGCCTGTAGTGCATAGATGGACTTGGTATGATTATGACCGAGGATTATTGATTAGGTAATCATGGCCAGTAATGTTACAAATGATGTGGTAAAAGTTATCATTGGCTGTGTAGTGCATTGATGGGCCGCTTATTGGCATGATCATAACCATTAATGAATACCACGAATGTCCTTGGTTGTAGTGCATGGATAATTTGTGGTCGTGATACTAAAGAATATCATTGGTAGTAGTGCGCGGGTGATTCGATGATGTGGATTATTTATAAAGTCGAGTCCCAATGATAAAAGTCATGAAAACCTTTTAAATCATAAAAGATAGTAGATTTTATTCTCTACTTGACTCTTTTAATGAATTACTTGTTCTGCTGCAGTTAAACTTGATGTTGTTATATTTTATCAGTTTAACACTGTTGAAGGCTAACGATAATTTATTCTGCATTATCTTAGTCATAATATTTCTTACTGGGCTAGTTGAGCTCACCCTTTCTTTCACTGTTCTCTTCAGGAAATGAGAATATAACAGGGACTAGTCGGGGAACGGAGTGACGGTCCAGAGGATAGCATTAGTAGTCCTCACTATTCTGTGAAATTGTGACAACCCCAAAATAGGTCCATTCCATCCAACCCATTCTGAGTCGCCAAATACATGGCAGAGAAAATAACTACAACTTTATTGCAACAATTGTCGTGCAAAATACAACAACTCATGTGTTGTGAGTTTTGATAAAAATATGTATATCAACTGTGACTCTTGACACCAACTTGGGTAGCACGTCACCATGACATCTTACATAAAGGTATAGTCAAAAACTGTTTTAGAAATTAAAATCTTTGGGACGTGCTTAAGAAAACCTTCGTACATGGGAGGCCATGCGTCTAGGTTATAATAGATATCATATGGCCACAGAATTATCATTGGTTGACCCAATAGACCCCAAAGAAAAATGAGAAGATTACTATCATATTTTTTCCAATGGTGAGTCTTCTCTTGACATATCATTATCTCCATTGTCTCTAATTGAGAATTATACTTCAAACAAACACCAAGATCATATAGGTAGTGTATGGCGTAGATATACTCGAGAAGTGGATGTGCACAACCCCGTCTTATGATGACACGAGGTTGTATGTCTTTAGACATCTTGTATGATAGTGGCAAAACACCCTTCCAACGTTGGGTTCGCTTCACCCTATTTGATTCACTAAATATAACTACTAAATGATGACCACCGCTTATTCCCCTATTACCCGGCTCGACCCAAATACACTCGTATTACACGAAAGGAATTTTGAAATGCAGAAGGGTGAGCACAACTAGCTTCAAGAAAGAATATCATGACTAAAGATAAATAAATTATCAATAGCCTTCAACGATGAATAAATCAGAGATTTAGAACATATGGTAGATGATAAAAATTTTCAACCATAGTTGCAGCGGAACGAGCAATCCATTAGAAGAGTGAAATAGATCATAAAGTCTATTATCTTCTCCACACTAAAAATCCACCAACAATGTTTTATCCCTGTAACATTAATCAACAGTTCCTTTCCACAATTATATGAATAACTCATAATCATAATTGTAATTCTAAATTTCTCTTCGCATCCAGGACGAAGATAATTTTTATCACATGTCTTTACCTGAAACATCAAAGATCATGGTTATACCAAATCACAGTTTCTATTTATAATCATACTAACAATTTCATCTTTACACTACGGGCCAAAGATATTCGTCAACAGTTCATCTTTGCACTACTGGGCAAAGATATTCCACAACAAGTCATCTTTACACTACGGGCCAAAGATATTCATCAACAATTCATCTTTGCACTACATGCCAAAGATATTCCTTAACAGTTCATATTTGCACTACAGGCCAAATATATTAATATCTCAAAGAAATAAATAATCATTTCAGAATTTATATAAACAATAATTATAACCATGTTGATCATTTCACCTTTGCACTTAAGCTAAAGATATTCAATTATAAATTCAATGGTCATGATCATACCAGTCAATAATTCAACTTTACACTACTGGCTAAAGGGAACCCATAGTCATGATCATACCAAAAATCTATCCATCTTTACACTCAAGTCAAAGAGAAATATCATCATTAGGGTTATAAAAATGTTATATATAATTGTAAAATCAATATAATCAAAACATCTAGATTTAATCTCAAGAGTAATATTCATAAAACAACTATAATTTTGTTAGAAAAAGAAACCAATTTTTTCATGAATAGTAACTCGTGAATAGTAACTCATGAATAGTAAATCCGACACAAAAAGATAAAAATTCCACAATAAAATTCATACCAATATTTCGGTATAATGATATTGAAATAACATTTCTTAAACTTATAAACAATTTATTTTAATTGTTTACTGTAAGACCCCAACTTATTATAAATAAAATTGAATTTTCCTTTATTCATTATTCTAAATTAATAAGGGTTAATTTGATATAATTCTTTGGTTATGGGTGAAATGTGAAAAGTTTATAAAATAAGCAAGTGGTTATAAAATATTCATTATTGTCGGGGAATATTCGTTTGGTCGTGGAATATTCTTTTTGTCGGGAATCTCCGTCTTTACAGTAGCGATCATCATTAGTGGGCCCCATAACGGAAAAGCGGTTGGATGAAGGAAAAAGCGACAAAGATTGAGTTTTATAAATAACGACGTAAATTATTACCGTTAACAACTGTTGGGTTACACGGTGGTTAAAATACGATAATAAGCGTGGTTTTGCACAAAGAAGACACGGTATTGCACATATTATTGAATTATTGATCCTTACGTGAAGGGCCTTTACTCAATAATTATTACGGTGATTCTTTATTCAATGTTATATTTTATTGATTCAATAATTGTTGCGTTGATATTTTGTATTGATGTTGTTTCATAATTGTCATTACACAAGTATTTTCATTATCAAATCAATAATTCATATTATTTGAATAATATTATCGAGATAACATTATTGGCAATGTCTAGAAAGTTACATCTAAGGAGAGGTTTGGTCACCTAATTGCGCTTGTAAGTAAGGAGAAATCCTTATTGAAAAGCCCCTAACTCTCAGGAGCGACACGGTTGTCGATCTTGTGATTACAGTAATATTATTTTAAATAAGTATTATTGATTATTATGATAAAGAAAATATTTATTTTATGTGGATATAGATGGAGAAAATTTTTTAATGTGACAATTGTTTGAAAATTAATATTTTATCTTTTTCTCGATAAAATAATTTATTTAAATATATTATTTTAATAATATATTAATGGTGATATTTTTATAATGAATGTGGGATATATGAGTATATGAGGAGGTAGAGTATTTTGTGGCATTAAATGTTTAACATATGTTTTGTGTATCGGTGGACACAATTCTTATTAGAAAATTGATTATAGGCTCGTAAAATCGCTTGGTTATGAATTTTGGTCAATTTACATTTGGAATTTGGAAAAACTTTCTTCTGTAAAGTTGTAGAGAATGGAATTTCCTATAAAAATTCGCGTGTTTTGAATTTTTCTGATAACCGAGCTATTTTCTACGAATTGTTGAAGTTTCAGAAAATAAAATGATTTTTATTAAATTAATGGGTGGGACCCACTTTTGGTAGGTGTTGAACACATGGGCTGCTATTTTCTTCTAATTTGGCTGGCTTGGTTGGTGGAGGCATGCGTAGGAAATTTGAAAATTAATAATATTATTTTATTATTTTAGTCTCCTTTGGCGTTCTAGCATTTTTCTATAAATAGAGGCTAAGTTAGAATTGAAAATCACACCGAAACTAAGTTTTCTCTTTTCTCTCTAAATTATCGGCGTATTCTTGTGAGTATACTTTGAGTGTTGCGGTCTTGGGTTTTACAAAGACTATATCTTAAAATTCAATCAAATGCGGGTATTTTGAGGTAAGGGGTATTATTTTCTTCTTAAATGATATTTTTTCTTCAATATCATTATCTTCAAGTATTGGTGAACTTTTTATCAAATTTAGAACTTGTTGTGTAGGGGTTACTATTCAGCGATATAAACCTTTATTCACGTATCGACACTATTCACGAATACTAAGACTATTCAATTTAAAAATAAAAATTTTCTTTTTGTCCAAAATATCTATTCTGGATACTAGCTTTGATTGTATCCATATTTTGATCATTCTTGAATTTTACACCAATATGATTATTTTCGAAGTATTTTTGGACATGGGTAAAACAAAGTACGAATCCTTAATCCTTAATCCTTGTCATTTTGTTTCACTGGATTCGTTTCTTTAAAAATGTTTTTCATCATCCTCAGTCCTAAATGGTGATATAAATGAATATCTTTGGCCTGTAGTGCAAAGATGAACGATTAACTGATGAATATCTTTGGCCTGTAGTGCAAAGATGAACAGGTGTTGAGATGAACATGACCAACTGGTGATACAAATGAATATCTTTGGCCTGTAGTGCAAAGATGATTAAAGATGTATATTGATTGTTATTACAGGGATAAACTATTGATGATGGACTTTTAAACCTTAGAAGACAGTAGAATTCTTTCTCTACGTGACTCTTCTAATGGATTGCTGTTTTCGCTGCATTTGTTGATCTAAAACTTGTTGTCTATTGTATTCTATTAGATTTTTCCCTGTTGAAGACTAACGATAATTTGTTGTATATTATCTTAGTCATAATATTCTTTACTGGGCTAGTTGAGCTCACCCTTTTCCTTTTTGTTCCATTTTTCTTCTCAGGAGGTGAGAACATAGCAGGATCGAGTCGGGGTATGGAGTGATGGTTCTAGGAAGATGTTTTAGCTGTCCTCACTATTTCTGTAAAATAGTGTATGAATAATTAATGAGGACTTATTTGGGTGTGTATATTGTCTAGAAGACAATATTTGTATTCAAACTCACAGTTGTATTGTCGTATTCTACACGACATATGTATTGTCAAAGTTGTAGTTTGCTTTCATACCATGTATTTTGGCGACTCGTGAATGGGTGTTGTATACCTATTTTGGGGCGTCACGGTTGGTATCGAGCTTAAGGATATGATCTCTGGCGGAGATCGGGGAATAGAACTAGGAGGGAGAGACGAGTAAATCCTTGCTTGAAGTGTGTCTACCTAAGCTTATTTGTTGGTTGATCATAATATAGGATATTATGTGATATGTTAATTTGTTTAATTAACCCTTGTTTTATGGCGATGTTAAGAATGGGCTGCCGGAACGCGTTAACAATGGAGTTTATGAGGCCGCGAGTGGAGCCAAGTCTTCACCAATGAGGAGAAAGCGTGCAACAGTCGACAATGTTCCTCCTGTGAACAACGCCAATTGAGCAAATGATGAGCAGCGGGATGTTTAGAAGCTTTTTGCGATTCATGCAAAATCGAGACGAGGAGACTTCGTGTACAAAATACGGGAGAAATGATAAGAACGTGCGGTTTGTCACGGCTAAACAATTCAAAGAGTTGGGACCACCAGATTTCCATAGAAAGCCGGATCCGATCAAGGAAGAAACGTGGGTCAAGCAAATTACCAAGATATTCGATGTCTTGGGGTGCGGAGAAATGAAAGGTTCCATTCGCCACCTTATGTTTAAGTGGTGAAGCGACATTGGTGGGAATATGTGAAGCGTACTGACCGGATGCACTTAACATGTCTTGGGAAAGATTTCAGAATCTGTTCAATGACAAGTACTTTCCGAGAAAGTATTCGTCATATATGAAGGAGGTAGAGTTTATTAGACTCGAGCGAAACAACATATGACGGTGTCTCGAAGACGAGGCAAGGTTCGCGAATTATCCGAGTTTGCACCTCATTTGGTGGAGAATGAGGAACGAATGACGCCAGATGTTTTACGAGAGGTCTAAAACCAAAGATTCGTCAATACCTTATCTCTCATAAATTTTCTCTCAGTATTCGGATGTTGTCGATAGGGCTCGATTATTAGAGCGAGATAGTGAGTATATACTCAACCGAGGGACCCTGATCGGGGGTAGTCATCGAACGATGATAACCAAATGAGGAGGAAAGAATACGGACAAAGGCGGTAACCACTCGTGGTAATCGTGGACATGATAATAGGAGAGGTGACTCAGTGGAAATTTCGAAAGAGAAGATTCAACAATGACGGAAGATATCAATTAAAGACCAAAGACCAACAACAAATGCTGTGGGGAAGAGAACGAATTGCCAGCTTAGATGTTACAAATGCGGAATGAGGGACATATCATTGGTATCCACAACAATCCAAGGTATGTTACAACCGTGGAAAGGAAGGCCACATCGCTTTAGATTGTACTATCGCGAAACCAAGTTCAAGCAGGAGTGGTGATTCCAAGTACATCCGGATAAGTCGAAATCGGTTGGTTCAAAAAGCGTTTGTCGTGACCGGACAAAACGCGTGAGGAACCCAAACGAGGTGATCACGGGTAAGCTAATCTTGAATTCTTGCGAGTTTATACCTTACTAGATCCCCAGGTTCTACCCATTCTTTTATCTCTCTCGCCAGTGCTCAACGTTTAAACTTGACTCAGGAGAAATTAGATTTTGATTTATCTATCGAAACTCCGTTAGGTGAAACCTTCGTTACATCTACAGGTTTATAAATCTTGCATGATCCAAGTTGGCACTATCACATTACCGTTGATCTTATCTCTTTAAAGATACTTGCTTTTGTTGTGATTTTAGGAATTGATTGGTTAACCACCATCATGCCAAAATTGATTGTTTTCGTAAGGTGGTTAGTTTTCATATTCCTAACCAACTCCGCTATACAATTCAAACCACTAAACCACTAAAATCAGTCACTGTCATATCAAGCCACAAAGCTATTCGTTTATTGAAAAATGGATGTCAAGCTTTCTTAGCCCATGTTATGGATTTGAATAAAGATAAGTCAGATTTGAATAATATTTATGTGGTTAGAGAATTCCCTGATGTATTTCCTGAAGAGCTTCCTGGTTTACCCCCAGAACGTGATGTTAAATTCTTTATTGACCTTGAACCGGGTAAAAACCCATTTCTAAAACCCCATATCGAATGGCTCTATTGAACTTGAGGAGTTAAAAGTCCAACTACGTGGAGTTATTAGACATCTGTTTCATTCGTCCCAAAGACGTCTCCTTGGGGTGCTCTGTTTTATTAAGTAAAGAAGAAAGACGGGAGTATGCGACTTTGTATTGACTATCGAGAATTGAACCATGTCACCATCAAGAATAGTATCCGCTACCTCGCATTGATGACCTGTTCGACCCGATTACAAGGAGCCAATTCTTTTCAAAGATTGATCTTAGCTTACGGATATCATCAGCTGAAGATTAAAACTGAGGATATTCCAAAGACGGCATTCATGACTCGATACGGGCATTATGAATTCTTGGTCATGTCTTTTGGATTGACTAATGCTCCTGCTGCTTTCATGGATATGATGAACCGTGTATTTAAGGAATATTTGGATCAGTTCGTTGTTGTCTTTATTGATGACATCCTCATCTATTCCAAAAGCCGTGAAGATCATGAGCACCATTTGAAGCTGGTACTACAAAGACTTCGTGAATACAAGCTTTATGCTTAGTCAAGAAATGCGAGTTCGGCTTGAGGAAGTAGCATTCTTGGAGTACGTGGTGTCAAAACAAGGAGTATCTGTCAATTGCCGTGAAGATTGAAGCAATACAAAGTTAGAGCAATCAAATTCGGTGATCAAGACGCAGACTTCTACGGGCTTAAATTGGTTATTATCGGAGATTTGTGGAAGGATTTTCTCGAATCGTTATCTCAGCTTAACTCAAATGACTCGGAAAGATACAAAATTCATATGGAGCCGAAGAATGTAAGAAGAGTTTCCAAGAGCTCGAGAGAGACTCATTTCTAAGACTGCTCGACAATACCATCCGGTTCGGATGGATTTGTTATCTACAAATGCTTACGGCAGGGGTTAGGATGTACTCATACAACATGGGAAAGTCATAGCCTATGCCTCACGACAACTCAAAGAATATGAGAGGAATTATCCTACTCATGATTTGGAGTTAGCGGATGTCGTGTTCTTGCGTTGAAGATATGGAACACTACTTATGACGGGAGAAAGTAGAGATTTATACGGATCATAAAAAGCCTCAAATATTTTTTTTTCACCCAAAAAGAACTCAACATCAAGAACGACGTTGGTGCGGAGTCATTAAAAGATTACGATCACACTATTCAATATCATCCTCGAAAAAGCGAACGTAATAGGCGACGATTAGTAGAAGATCATATGCAATGCACGAGTGATATTTTCAATGCAAAGGCCCATTTTGTATGACTTGCAAAGGGTGGAGGTAGAATTAAAGACTCTGGGGACCCACATAATGATGGCGAATATACAAGTAGAATCCGACTTTAATCGATAAAGTTAAAGTTCAGCTCAAGCTACTGGACCAATGGGGTGCGTATGAAGAAGAAAGTGCAAGAAGGAGCTATTCCTAAGCAAGAATTGATGAGGAAGGAATACTTGATCAATTCTAGACTTTAAGCTCCTAACGATTCTAACACGAAGCATAAAATCATGATGGAGGCACACAACACCCGTTTGCAATCCATCTCGGGAGTACCAAATGTATCATGATATTCGACATACATTTTGGTGGAACAATATGAAGAGAGAGATCGCGGAGTTTATCTCGAGGTGTTTAACTTGTCAACGAGTAAAGCGAACATCAAGTGCCAAAGGGTCCATTGCAACCACTTGAGATTCCTGAATGGAAGTAGGAACACATTACAATGGATTTCAGTTCTGTGTCTTCCCAAAGTTTCTCAAGGCGTGAGATGCAATTTGGGTTATTGTTGATAGATTAACCAAGTCCGCCCATTTTCTTACGATCACGCGAGACTTATCCCTCGAACGTCTTGCTCAGTATATGCGTGAATGAGATTATGCGATTGCATGGCATGCCAAGATCCATAGTTTCGGATCGTGACACGAGATTCACTTCAAGATTTTGGGTTAGCTTGCGAAAAGCTATGGGCACGGATTTACGATTCGATTCAAAGATACCATCCTCAAACCGGACGGACAATCGAGAGGACTATTCAAACCCTCAAGATCTATTAAGACTCACGTGTCCTAGATTTCAAAGGAAGTTGGGATAAGTACCTACCATTTGGTGGAATTCTCCTACAACAACAGATTATCAAGCAAGTATATGCATGGCTCCATTTGAGGCGTTGTATGGATTTAAAATGTCGCTCTCCAAAGATCTTTGGGGCGAGGTGGGAGAAAGAACATTGTTGGGACCGTAATTAAATGCATGACTACGAAAAAGATCCAAATGATTCGACAACGTATTCAAACTTCACAAGATCGACAAAAGAGTTATCTTGATCTTCATAGAAAGGACGTGAGTTTAATATTGGAGATCATGTATTGTTACGTATTGCTCCATGGAAAGGAGTTACAAGATTTGGGAAAGAAAGAAAGAAAGCTCAATCCAAGGTTTGTTGGTCCATTTGAGATTCTTGACCTAATAAGAAACGTAGCCTATAGACTCGCGTTACCTTCAAGTATGTCTCGTGTTCACAATGTATTCCACATATCTATGCTTCATAAATATGTGAAAGACCCGAACCACATTATTGCATTAGAACCGGGCCGATTTGAAGAAATTAGGTTTAACCTACGAGGAGATACTGTTGAGATTTTGGATAGAAAGAGCATGTCTTACGCATACGAAGGTTATACCACAAGTTAAGGTTTTGTGGAGAAACCATGCAATTGAGGAAATGACATGGGAGTTGGAATCGGAGATGAAGGCGAAAATACCTCACCTTTTCGATATACTGTATCAGTGTCACGTCAATTTCGAGATCTAAATTTCATAAGGAGGGAGGTTGTAAGACCCCAACTTATTATAAATAAAATTGAATTTTCCTTTATTCATTATTCTAAATTAATAAGGGTTAATTTGATATAATTCTTTGGTTATGGGTGAAATGTGCAAAGTTTACAAAATAAGCAAGTGGTTATAAAATATTCATTATTGTCGGGAATATTAGTTTGGTCGTGGAATATTCTTTTTGTCGAAATCTCTCCGCATTTACCAAGTGCGGATCATTAGTGGGCCCCATAACTTGAAAATCGGTTGGATGAAGGAAAAGCGACAAAGATTGAGTTTTATAAATAACGACGTAAATTATTACCGAATTAACAATTTGTTGGGTTACTCGTGGTTAAAATCTGATGTCTGGCGTGGTTGCGAAGAAAGACACGGTATTGCATATTATTGAATTATTGATCCTTACGTGAAGGCACTACTCAATAATTGTTACGATGATTCTTGTTTCAATGTTATATTTTATTGATTCAATAATTGCTGCGTTGATATTTTGTATTGATGTTGTTTCAATAATTGTCATTACACAGTATTTTTCATTATCAAATCAATAATTCATATTATTTGAATAATATTATCGAGATAACATTATTAGCAATGTCTAGAAAGTTACGTCAAGGAGAGGTTTGGTCACCTAATCATGCCGCCCGAAGTGAGAAATCCTTATTGAAAGCCCCTCTTTCCTTTAGAACTACCGGTTGTCGATCTTGTGATTACAGTAATATTATTTTAAATAAGTATTATTGATTATTATGATAAAGAAAATATTTATTTTATGTGGATATAGATGGAGAAAATTTTTTAATGTGACAATTGTTGAAAATTAATATTTTATCTTTTTCTGATAAAATAATTTATTTAAATATATTATTTTAATAATATATTAATGGTGATATTTTTATAATGAATGTGGGATATATGAGTATATGAGGAGGTAGAGTATTTTGTGGCATTACTTCTAACTGGATATCGGATATGACGCTGAAGGAAACTTGCACTGATAAATAACAACTCACCAAGTATCTAAATACTCACAAAATACACTCGATAATCTAGAGAGAAAGAGAGAAAACTTATGAATTACGGTGTGATTTTCAATTCTAACTTAGCCTCTATTTATAGGAAAATGTTAAGACAAAAAGCGGAACTTGACCTGTAACCCGATGGCTTTACCTGCTACTATTCTACCCACTAAAAATCAGCCATCTTCCCCAACAACCAAAAGTGGGGCCCACCCATTTCTAGAATTTTCCACCAAAATCATTTATAAACCTAATTTTCGAATCATCGCTTCTTAAAATTCATAACAAATTATACGCTCATTTTTAATCTCAAAATTTGTGAACATATACTCAACTTATATATGTATAACATATCCAAAAATCACAACGATCCAATGGTCAGATTAAAAATTATAACTCACATAATATAGCTGTAAGAACACTGATTTGATCTTTTAATACCTCCAATCCGACAAAATACTGATAAAATATCTCAACATTAATTTCTTCATTTATAATCACATAAATAAATCCATCATTTATATCCACATCAAATAAATATTTCATTATCATATAAATCAATAATTAATTATTCACAAATAATATTACAGAATCACATTTTGACAACAACCGGTAGCTCCTCAGAGTTAGGGCTTTCCAATAAGGATTTCTCCTCATCGGCGCGCGCAATTAGGTGACCAAACCTCTCCTTGATGTAACTTTTTAGACATTGCCAATAATGTTATCTAATAATATTATTCAAATAATATGAATTATTGATCCGATAATGGGAAATAATGTCAATGACAATTATTAAAATAACAATAATATAAAATATCAACGCAACAATTATTGAATCAATAAAATAAAATATTGAACAATAACTCATTGTAACAATTATTGAGTAGTGCCTTCACGTAAGGATCAATAATTCATCAATATCTTGCATAATCTAGTGTCTTCTTTATGCAACCACGCCAGACATCAGTATTTTAACCACCGATATTCCAACAAGATAATTGGTAATAATTACGCCGTTGTTTGTAAAAACTCAAACTTTGTCGTTTTCTTCATCCGACAGTTATCCGTTATGGGCCCAAAAATGGTCATCCTGGTCGTATGAATATTCCCCAACAGAAAGAATATTCCACGACTAAACGAATATTCTCCGACAACATTGAATATTTTATAACCACTTGCGTATTTTGAAAAAATTCATATATCACCCTTAACTTTAACCTTTATCAATTTAACCATTTACTAAATAGGAAAATTGAATACTTTTATTTCATAAAATTCGGGTCTTACAATCTCCCTCCTTATGAAATTTCGTCCCTCAAATTTACGCACTGTATTTCAAGAGTTGATAATATCTTGCTTTCATTTCGATTCCATTTTCCCCGCCCTCATGATTTCTCCATTGCTCATCTCCTCGTATTTTTGAGATATCATTCTAGAATACACGCTTTCAAAACAAGGGTTAATTGAAAAATTAACATATCACATAATATCCCCATATTACGATCGACCAACAAATAAGCTTAGTAGGACACACCAAATGAAGGATTTAGTCATCTCTCCCCTCCTAGTTCTATTCCCCGATCTCCGCCAGAGATCATATCCCTAAGCTCTGATACCAAATGTGACAACCCCAAAATAGGTCCATTCCATCCAACTTATTCTGAGTCGCCAAATACATGGTAGAAAAAATAACTACAACTTTATTACAACAATTGTCATGCAAAATACAACAACTCATGTGTTGTGAGTTTTGATACAAATATGTATATCAACTGTGACTCTTGACACCAACTTGGGTAGCACGTCACCATGACATCTTACATAAAGGTATATTCAAAAACTGTTTTAGAAATTAAAATCTTTGGGAAGTGCTCAAGAAACCTTCATACATGGGAGGCCGTGCGTCAGGTTATAATAGATATCATATGGCCACGTAATTATCCTTGGTCAATCTAATAGACCCCAAAGAAAAATAAGAAGATTACTATCATATTCTTTCCAATGGTGAGTCTTCTCTTGACATATCATTATCTCCATTGTCTCTAATTGAGAATTATACTTCAAACAAACACCAAGATCATATAGGTAGTGCACATAGATATACTCAGTAAGTGGATGTGCACAACCATTTCTTATGATGACACGAGGTTGTATGTCTTTAGACATCTTGTATGATAGTGGCAAAACACCCTTCCAACGTTGGGTTCGCCTCACCCTATTTGATTCACCAAATATAACTACTAAATGATGACCACCGTTCTATTCCCCTGTTACCCCCCGCTCAACCCAAATTACATTTCATTACACGAAAAAGAATTTTGAAATGTAAGGGTGAGCACAACTAGCTTCAATAAAGAATATCATGACTAAAGATAAATAAATTATCAATAGCCTTCAACGGTAATAAATCGTAGATTTGTAACATATGGTAGATGATAAAAAATTCAACCATAGTTGCAAATGAACGAAGCGAATCCATTAGAAGAGTCAAATAGTCCATTAAGTCTATTATCTTCTCCACATTAAAAATCCACCAACAATGTTTTATCCCTGTAACATTAATCAACAGTTCATTTCCACAATTATATGAACAACTCATAATCATAATTGTAATTCTAAATTCCTCTTCGCATCCAGGACGAAGATCATTTTCATCACATGTCTTTACCTGAAACATCAAAGATCATGGTTATACCAAATCACAGTTCCTGTTTATAATCATACTAACAATTTTATCTTTGCACTACGGGTCAAAGATATTCATCAATAGTTCATCTTTGCACTACTGGGCAAAGATATTCAACAACAAGTCATCTTTACACTACGGGCCAAAGATATTCATCAACAATTCATCTTTGCACTACATGCTAAAGATATTCCATAACAGTTCATATTTGCACTACATGCCAAATATATTAATATCTCAAAGAAATAAATAATCATTTCAGAATTTATATAAACAATAATTATAATCATGTTGATCATTTCACCTTTGCACTTAAGCTAAAGATATTCAATTATAAATTCAATGGTCATGATCATACCAAATAACAATTCAACTTTTGACCATCGCCAAAGGAACCCATAGTCATGATCATACCAAAAATCTACCCATCTTTACACTCAAGTCAAAGAAAAATATCATCATTAGGGTTATAAAAATGTTATATATAATAAGAAAATCAATATAATCAAAACATCTAGATTTAATCTCAAGAGTAATATTCATAAATCAACTATAATTTGGTTAGAAAAAGAAACCAATTTTGTCATGAATAGTAACTCGTGAATAAGAACCATGAATAAGTAACTTCGTGAATAAGAACTCATGAATAAGAACTCATGAATAGTAAACCCGATACAAAAAGATAGAAATTCCACAATAAAATTCATACCAATATTTCTAAGATAATGATATTGAAATAACATTTCTTAAACTTATAAACAATTTATTTTAATTGTTTACACTTTACTAAATAATGCATTTAATCATCCTAAAATTCCAAACTCATAAGATTTCATCACCAATAACTAAAACCCTCATCAAAAATCTGCATATACCTCATATAGGATTGTCAAGCCATAACATATTTAATTCATTTACTCATAACTAGTCCATTTTCATGAAAAATATCGAATCAGTACAAACAAATTTTCTTTTCTGAGATTTAGTCCTATATTGAACATATATTTTTCTCAAAATTTTTAAAAATCATTTACTATTTTTCATATGGCCAAAACAGCCGAATATTTAGATATTTATCAAAAATTATACTTTTATCCAAAAATTCTAAAATTTACAGAGTATACTTCTATCATATACATGTACTCCCAAAAAAAAATTCACCAATTTTGGAGTTAACCACAAGGAGTTATAAGCGGTTATTTTTAAAATAATATTTTCTCATAAAATTCATAACTCATAATCTATACATCCAAAAATCTCCATTTTTGGACACAATTTAGAAAACTCATCAAATTATCATTTCAAAATTTTCCAAAATTTTTGAAGGTCAGAAAAATTACAAAACTGAAAAACATATCAACCGTTAAAATCTCTTACTATCCCTTACCTCAAAAGAGCAGTACTTCTAACTGGATATCGGATATGACGCTGAAGGAAACTTGCACTGATAAATAGCAACTCACCAAGTATCTAAATACTCACAAAATACACTCGACAATCTAGAGAAAAAGAGAAAACTTATGAATTCGTGTGATTTTCAATTCTAACTTAGCCTCTATTTATAGAAAATGTTAGCACGCTCGAAGTCGACTTGACCAGAAACCGATGGCTTTACCTGCTACTATTCTACCCACCAAAAATCAGCTATCTTCCCCAACAACCAAAAGTGGGGCCCACCCATTTCTAGAATTTTCTACCAAAATCATTTATAAACCTAATTTTCGAATCAGTCGCCTCTTAAAATTCATAACAAATTATACGTTCATTTTTAACGATTCAAAATTTGTGAACATATACTCAACTTATATATGTATAACATATCCAAAAATCACAACGATCCAATGGTCAGATTAAAAATTATAACTCACATAATATAGCTGTAAGAACACTGATTTGATCTTTTAATACCTCCAATCCGACAAAATACTGATAAAATATCTCAACATTAATTTCTTCATTTATAATCACATAAATAAATCCATCATTTATATCCACATCAAATATGTGACACCCCCAAAATAGGTCTACATCCCCCATTCTGAGTTGTCAATACACGGTACAGAAACAACTACAACTTTATTATTACAATAAAGAAATCGCGAGTTTAAATACGATATTGCCATCTAGACAATATCCACATACAAATAAATCCTCATCATAATTATTGGTACATTATTTTACAACAATGGTGAGGACTACTAAACAACTCTCCCTAGAACTTTCATTCCATACCCCGATTGCACTCGCTATATTCTCGCCTCCCCGAGAAGAAAAATGGAACAAAAGAAAAAAGGGTGAGCTCGACTAGCCCAAGAAGAATATTATGACTAAGATAATATACAACAAAATTATCGTTAGTCTTCAACAGAAAAATATAATAGAATACAATAGACAACAAGTTTTAAATCAATATTCGCAATGAAATAATAATTCATTAGAAGAGTTAAGTAGAGAATGCAAACTACTATCTTCTATGTATGAATTTTAAAGTTCATCGTCTTTTTTATCCTCGTAACATCAATCAATATATATCTCGGATCAAATATTCATCCTTACTTCTACGTGCCAAGGACATTCACCATTAATCATGTTCATCTAAACACTTGTTCATCTTTGCACTACGGGCCAAAGATATTCATCGAAATCATTCATCTTTGCACTCATCGCCAAAGATATTCATCATAAATCATTCATCTTTGCACTACGTGCCAAAGATATTCAATAATATCATCATTTAAGATCGAGGATGATGAAAATATATATATATTTTTAAAAGAAACGAATCCAATGGAAACAAAATGACAAGGATTAAGGATTAAGGATTCGGTATTTCGTTTTATCCACGTCCAAAAATACCTCAAAAATAATCATAGTGGTGTAAAATTCAAGAATGATCAAAACATGGATACAATCAAAGCTAGTATCCACAATAGATATTTTGGACGAAAAAGAAAAATTTTATTTTTCGATGAATAAAGGCCGTATTCGTGAATAAGACCGTGAGAACGTGAATAGTAACTCAGACACCAAAAGTTCCAAATTTGATAAAAACTTCAGATCAATATTTCAAAGATAATGATATTGAAGAAATAATATCATTACGGAAAAAAAAAAATATCCCTTACCTCGAAAGATCGAAGATTTAACCTGAATATCTTGGATATAGCTATATCTTGAACTTTCACCGTATAGCAATACTCAAAGTATACTCAAAATACTCACAAGAATACGCCGATAATATAGAGAGAAAAAACTTGATTTACGTGTGATTTTCAATTCTAACCTAAGCACCTATTTATAGAAATTGCTTAGAACACCAAAAGGTAAAATTTATTATAATAATAATATATATAAAATTTTCTACGCCCATTCTTAGAATCTGCAAATCTGAATACAAACCACATGCTCCCTTCTAGAAGAAGTAAAAAAACGTTTTTCATAAAATAAATAATTAAAACTTCCAAAATCAATTATTTGAGAGCTTCGAACTTCAATAATTCATAATAAATAGCCCTTTTGTCAGAAAAATTTGAATCTCATGAGTTTTTATAGGAAATTCAATTCTCTACAACTTTGCGTAAGAAAGGTTTTCCAAATTCCAAATGTAAATTGACCGAAATCCACAAACAAAGCGATTTTAGAGTATAATCAAATTTCACTAATAAATGGGCTCCAATCGACATGTTTAACATGTTTTAAACATTTATTGCAACAAAAATACTCTTCCTCCTCGTATACTCATATATTCCACATTCGTTGTAAAATATCACCATTATTATATTATTAAAATATAATATTATATATATTTAAATGAATTATTTTATCGTAAAAGATAAAATTTCAATTTTCAACAATTGTCACATTAAAATTTTTCTCCATCTATATCCACATAAAATCAATATTTTCCTCATCATATGAATCAATAATTAATTATTCACAAATAATATTACAGAATCACAATATTGATAACCGTGCGGGTTCAGAGAAGAGGGGCTTTCCAATAAGAATTTCTCCTTACCTGCAAGAATTAGGTAACCAAACCTCTCCTTAGATGTAACTTTCTAGACATTGCCAATAATGTTATCTAATAATATTATTAAGATAATATGAATTATTGCTCGATAATGAAAAATATTGTATAATGACAATTATTAAAACAACAAAGAATATAAAATATCAACGCAAACAATTATTGAATCAATAAAATAAAACACCGAATAAGAATTTCAGAACCATTATTGAGTAAAGCCTTCTTATGTAAGAGTCAATAATTGCGCACTGCAGGTACTTCACGCACTGCAACAACGTAGACATCGTGTTTTAACCAATTCGTATTCCAACAAAGGTAAATTCAGTAATAACTACTGTAGTTATTTTTAAACAAAGATATATTTGTCATTTTCTTCCTCCAATCGCTTTTAGTTATGGGGCCCACACATGGTCATACCATCGCATTTAATATTCCCCGACGATTTAATATTCCACGACCAAACGAATATTCCCCGACAACAATGAATATTTTATAACCACTTGCTTATTTTGAAATATTTGCGTATTTTACCCATAACTATCCACATTAATCACATCAACCCTTACTATTTCAAAATAATAATTAGAGGAAATTAAATTTCATTTATTAATTATTTGGGATCTTACAACCTCCCCTCCTTATGAAATTTCGTCCTCGAAATTGACGTACGTACCTGGTGTTTCGAAAAGATGAGGATACCTCGCTTTCATTTCCGTTTCCAACTCCCAGGTCATTTCCTCTATAGCATGGTTTCTCCACAAGACTTTAACTTGTGGTATGACCTTCGTGCGTAGGACATGCTCCTTCCTATCCAAGATCTTGACAGGTACTTCCTCATACGTTAAGTCTTCGGCTATCTCGTCCGGTTCTAACTCAATAACGTGATTCGGGTCTTTCACATATTTACGAAGTACAGATATGTGAAACACATTATGAACACGAGACATACTTGGAGGTAACGCGAGTCTATAGGCTACATTTCCTACTTTCGTCAAGAATTTGAAATGGACCAATAAATCGTGGATCGAGCTTTCCTCTTCCCGAATCTTGTAACTCCCTTCCACGGGGCAACACGCAACAATACATGATCCCCTATACTAAATTCCACATCCTTTCGATGAAGATCCGCATAACTCTTTTGTCGATCTTGTGCCGCTTTGTATACGTTGTCGAATCATTTGGATCTTTTCAAGAGTCATACGTCTTAACTCTGGGTCCCAACAATGTTGCTTCACCCACCTCATCCCAACATATTGGAGAAAGCGACACTTTCGTCCATATAATGCTTCAATGGGGCCACACCTATACTTGCTCGATAACTGTTGTTGTAGGAGAATTCCACCAATGGTAAATACTTATCCTAACCGCCTTGAAGTCTAGGACACGTAGTCTTAATAAATCTTCAAGAGTTTGAATAGTCCTCTCGATTGTCCGTCTGCTTGAGGATGGTATGCCGAATCGAATCTTAAATCACTACCATAGCTTTTTGCAAGCTAACCCAAAATCTTGAAGTGAATCTTGGGTCACGATCCAAACTATGGATATTGGCATGCCATGCAATCTCACAATCTCATTTACGTACATTTGAGCAAGACGTTCAAGGAATAAGTCTCCGTGATTCCGGCAAGAAATGAGCGGACTTGGTTAATCTATCAACAATAACCCAAATAGCATTTATGCCTTGAGAAACCGTGGAAGTCCCGTGAACGAAATCCATGGTAATGTGTTCCCACTTCCATTTTGGAATCTCAAGTGGTTGCAATGGTCCCTTAGGCACTTGATGCTCCGCCTTTACACGCCGACAAGTTAAACATGTTGAGATAAACTTTGCAATCTCTCTCTTCAATTGTTCCACCAAAATGTATGTCAAGATCACGATACATTTTAGTACTTCCTTGATGGATTGCAAAATGGTGTATTGTGTGCCTCCATCATAATCTTGTACTTCAAATCGTAATCGTTAGGAACACAAAATCTGGAGTGGACTCAAGTATTCCTTCTTCATCAATTCTCGCTTAAGAATAGCTCCTTCTTGTACTTTCTTCTTCATATGCATCATTCCGGCCTGGTCGGTGGCTTGAAGCAACCTTAACTTTTTCTATTAAAGTTGGCTCTATCGTATACTTGACATCATCGCACCTGCTCGTTCGTGCATATGATCTTTTTACTCAACGCCACGCTACCACCACGTTCGCTTTTCGGGATGGTATTGAATAGTGTGGTCGTAGTCTTTCAATAGCTCGAGCCAACGTCTCTAGCCAGATGTTAAGTTCTTTTTGAGTGAAGAAATATTTAAGGCTTTTATGGTCCGAATATATCTCCACTTTCTCTCCATATAGATAGTGCCTCCAGATCTTTAACATAGCGAAACGATCAATGCTAACTCTAGATCATGAGTAGGATAATTCCTCTCATATTCTTTAAGTTGTCGGGAGGCATAGGCTATGACTTTCCCACGTTGCATGAGAACACATCCTAACCCTTTGCCCAAGCATCGTTTGTGAGATAACAAATCCATCCAAACGGATGGTATTGTTAGAACAGTCTTAAAATAAGTCTCCTTTTAAGCTCTTGGAAACTTTTCTCGCATTCTTCGCTCCAAACGAATTTTGTATCCTTCCGAGTTAGATGAGTTATCTGAGTAGCGATTCGAGAAAACCCTTCCACGAATCTCCGATAATAACCAAATAAGCCAAAAGCTACGTGACTTGACCACCGAAGCTTCAGTTGCTCCCAACTTTGTATTGCTTCAATCTTGGCCGGTCAATGGATACTCCATGTTTTGACACCACATGCCCAAGAAATGCTACTTCCTCAAGCCGAACTCGTATTTCTTTAACTTGGCATAAAGCTTGTTTTCACGAAGCCTTTGGAGTACCGAACTTCAAATGGTGCTCATGATCTTCACTGCTTTTGAATATATGAGGATGTCATCAATAAAGACAACAACGAATCCCGATCCAAATACTCTTTGAATACTCGGTTCATCATATCCATGAAAGCCGCAGGAGCATTAGTCAATCCGAAAGACATAACTAAGAATTCATAATGCCCGCATCGAGTTCTAAAAAGCGCGGTCTTTGGAATATCCTCGCCTTAATCTTCACCGATGATATCCGAATCGAAGATCGATTTTGAAAAGAATTGTGCTCCTTGCAATCGGTCAAACAAGTCATCAATACGAGGTAGAGGATACCTATTCTTGATAGTGACATGGTTCAATTCCCGATAATCGATACAAAGTCGCATACTCCGCTCTTTCTTCTTTACAAATAAAAGCAGAGCACCCCCAAGGAGATGTACTAGATTTAAATGAAACCAATGTCCAACAACTCCGTAGTTGGACCTTTAACTCTGAAGTTCAATAGGAGCCATTCGATATGGGGTTTTAGAAATGGGCTTTGTACCGTGTTCAAGGTCAATAAAGAACTCAACTTCACGCTCGGGGGGTAGGCCAAGGAAGTTCTTCAGAAATACGTTAGGAAAGTTAATAACAACAGAATATTATTCAATTTTGACGTGTCTTTATTCAAATCCATAACATGGGCTAAGAAAGCTTGACATCCGCTTTTTAATAAACGAATAGCTTTATGATTAGATATGACGTTGATTGATTTTAATGGTTTAGTTGCTTGAATTGAACAACAAAGTTGTTTAGGAATATGAAAGCTAACAACCTTACGAAAACAATCAATTTTGGCATGATGAGTAGTTAACCAATCAATCCCTAAAATCACATCAAAAGCAAGTATCTTTAAAGAGATAAGGTCAATGTAAAGATAAGGGTGCCAACATGGATTAGAAGATTTATAAACGATTGGATGTGATGAAAGTTTCTCTAACGGAGTTTCCACAGATAGGTCAAAGTCTAATTTCTCCTGAGTCAAGTTTAAACGTTGAGCACAAGGCAGGAGAGATAAATGAATGGGAAGCACCCAGATTATCTAGTAAAGTATAAACTTCACAAGAATTTATAAATAGCTTACCCGTGATCACCTCGTTTGGGTTCTCGCATTTTGACCAATCATGACAAACGCTTCTTCCAGAACCGCTTGACTTTGACTTTTCGGACGATCTTTTGAGTCACCGTCCCCACGAACTAGGTTTCGCTTCTGCGTGCAATCTCGAGCGATATGTCCTTCCTTTCCACAATTATAGCATACCCGAACTGTTGTGGGCGCTTTGACCGATATGTCCCTATTTCCGCATTTATAGCATATGACCGGTGGTCGCTTCTCCTCCTCGAACCAGATTCTTCTTTGCACTTTGTCGTCTTCACATAATGTCGTTGTTGAATCTCCTCTTTTAAAATCTCCTCCCGACTCGCTTTTCTATTTTCATGGCCATGATTACCACCGGAGTGGTTACCATTTTTGTCCGCCTTTTTCTTTCTCCACCGGTTATTGTTGTTTTGTTGACCGCTATCTCGTGTATGATCCTCGATTGTGGTACCTCTACTGTTGGCCGTACTCGTTATCTCGCTCTAACAATTGAGCCTCATTAACAACATCCGAATAGAGAGAAATTTATGAGAGATGAGATCTTGACGTATCTTGGGTTTCAAACCTCTCGAAACATCCGCGTCATCGCTCCTCATTCTCCACCAAATGAGGTGCAAACTCGATAACTCTGCAAACTTTGCCTCGTCATCGAGACACCGCCATGTTGTTCTGCTCCGCCTAATAAACTCCACTTCCTTCATATAGACGAACACTTTCGTGAAAGTATTTGTCATTAAATAGTTTCAAACGTCTCCCAAGACATCTTTGAAAAGGTGGATGGGTACGCTTCACGCACTCCCACCAAGAATCTGCCGCCACTAACATAAAGGTGGCGAATGGAACCTTCTGTTCTCAACGCATCCCAAGACATCGAATATCTTGGTAATTTGCTTGACCCATGTTTCGCCATGATCGGATCCGGCTTTCCCTTAAATTCGGTGGTCCCAACTCTTTGAATCTGTGTCATTTTGTGACAACCCGTGAATTGCTATCATTTCCTCCTATGTTTTGAACACGAGTCTCCTCGTCGATTTTGCATGAACCGCAAAAAGCTTCTAAATATCCCCTCGCTCATCATCCGCTTTCAAGAGGTGTTGTTCACATGAGAACATTGTCACTGTTGCACGCTTCTCCTCGTTGGTGAGTACAAAGCGCCTCCACTGGCCTCATTTCCATTGTTAATATTCTCAATTCGACATTCTCAAATCACCGCCATAAAACAAGGGTTAATTAAGGAAATCAATATATCACATAATATCCCTATATACTTGACCAACTATCAAATAAGCTTAGTAGGACACACTAACGAAGGATTTACTCTCTCTCCCCTCCTAGTTCTATTCCCCATCTCCGCCAGAGATCATATCCCTAAACTCGATACCAACCGTGACACCCCCAAAATAGGTCTACATCCCCCATTCGAAGTTGTCAATACACTGCATGTAAACAACTACAACTTTATTATTACAATAGTAAAAGCGTGAGTTTAAATACGTATATTGCCATCTGTATAATATCCACATACAAATAAATCCTCATCATAATTATTGGTACATTATTTTACACAACAATGGTGAGGACTACTAAGCAACTCTCCCTAGAACTTTCATTCCATACCCCGACTGCACTCGCTTATATTCTCGCCTCCCGAGAAGAAAAATGGAACAAAAAGGAAAAGGGTGAGCTCGACTAAATTTCAAAGAAGAATATTATGACTAAGATAATATACAACAAAATTATCGTTAGTCTTCAATGAGGGAAAAATATAATAGAATACAATAGACAACAAGTTTTAAATCAATATTCATAGCTGAAATAATAATTCATTAGAAGAGTTAAGTAGAGAATGCAAACTACTATCTTCATGTATGAATTTTAAAGTTCATCGCCTTTTTATCCCCGTAACATCAATCAATATATATCACGGGATCAAATATTCATCCTTGCACTACAGCCGAAGGACATTCACCAGATTAGTCATGTTCATCTAAACACTTGTTCATCTTTGCACTACGGACAAAGATATTCATCGAAAATCATTCATCTTTGCACTACTGGCCAAAGATATTCATCGAAATCATTCATCTTTGCACCATCGCCAAAGATATTCATCATAAATCATTCATCTTTTTGCACTACAGTGCCAAAGATATTCAATAATATCATCATTTAAGACCGAGGATGATGAAAATATATTTTTTTTTTAAAAAAACGAATCCAAATGAAACAAAATGACAAGGATTAAGGATTAAGGATTCAGTATTTCGTTTTATCCACGTCCAAAAATACCTCAAAAATAATCATAGTGGTGTAAAATTCAAGAATGATCAAAACATGGATACAATCAAAGCTAGTATCCACAATAGATATTTTGGACGAAAAGAAAAATTTTCATTTTTCGATGAATAAAGGTGTCGTATTCGTGAATAAGACCAGATATCGTGAATAATAGTAAATCTCACACCAAAAGTTCCAAATTTGATAAAAACTTCAGATCATTATTTCAAAGATAATGATATTGAAGAAATAATATCATTATGGAAAAAAAATATCCCTTACCTCGAAAGATCAAGATTTAACTGGAATCTTCGGATATAGGCTATATCTTGAACTTTCACCGTATAGCAATACTCAAAGTATACTCAAAATACTCACAAGAATACGCTCGATAATATAGAGAGAAAAACTTGATTTACGGTGTGATTTTCAATTCTAACCTAAGCACCTATTTATAGGAAATTGCTTAGAACACCAAAGCAGAAAATTATTATAATAATAATATATATAAAAATATTCTACGCCCATTCTTAGAATCTGCAAATCTGAATACAAACCACATGCTCCCTTCTAGAAGAAGTAAAAAAAAACGTTTTTCATAAAATAAATAATTAAAACTTCCAAAATCAATTATTTCGGAGCTTCGGAACTTCAATAATTCATAATAAATAGCCCTTTTGTCAGAAAATTCGAATCTCGCGAGTTTTTATAGGAAATTCAATTCTCTACAACTTTGCGTAAGAAAGGTTTTCCAAATTCCAAACAGAAATTGACCAAATCCACAAACAAAGCGATTTTAGAGGCTATAATCAAATTTCACCGATAAATGGGCTCCAATTTACATGTTTAACATGTTTTAAACATTTATTGCAACAAAAATACTCTTCCTCCTCAGATACTCATATATTCCACATTCGTTTGTAAAACTATCACCATTATTATATTATTAAAATATAATATTATATATATTTAAATGAATTATTTTATCGAAAAAGATAAAATTTCAATTTTCAACAATTGTCACATTAAAAATTTTCTCCATCTATATCCACATAAAATCAATATTTTCCTCATCATATGAATCAATAATTAATTATTCACAAATAATATTACGTAATCACAATATTGACAACCGTGCAATTCCTGTGAAAGAGGGGCTTTCCAATAAGAATTTCTCCTTAGTGGCGCAATTAGGTGACCAAACCTCTCCTTAGATGTAACTTTCTAGACATTGCCAATAATGTTATCTAATAATATTATTCAGATAATATGAATTATTGCTTCGATAATGAAAAATATTGTATAATGACAATTATTAAAACAACAAAGAATATAAAATATCAACGCAAAGAATTATTGAATCAATAAAATAAAACACCGAATAAGTAATTACTCGTAACAATTATTGAGTAGTGCCTTCTTATGTAAGAGTCAATAATTGGTGCAATACTGCAGCAATCACCGCAACAACGCGTATTCATCGTGTTTTAACCAATCGGGTATTCCAACAATGTAAATTCAGAATAACTACGCCGTTATTTTTAAACAAAGATATATTTGTCATTTTTTCCTCCAATCGCTTTTTACATGGGGGCCTGCGTACATGGTCAGCGCCATCGCATTTAATATTCCCCGACAAGACATTTAATATTCCACGACCAAACGAATATTCCCCAACAACAATGAATATTTTATAACCACTTGCTTATTTTGAAATATTTGCGTATTTTACCCATAACTATCCACATTAATCACATCAACCCTTACTATTTCAAAATAATAATTAGAGGAAATTAAATTTCATTTATTAATTATTTGGGATCTTACAAAATAAATATTTCATTATCATATAAATCAATAATTAATTATTCACAAATAATATTACGTAATCACATTTATGACAACCAGTAGCCGCTCCTCAGAAAGAGGGGCTTTCAATAAGGATTTCTCCTCATCAAGCGCCAGCAATTAGGTGACCAAACCTCTCCTCGATGTAACTTTCTAGACATTGCCAATAATGTTATCTAATAATATTATTCAAATAATATGAATTATTGATCCGATAATGGGAAATACTGTCTGCAAAGGACAATTATTAAAATAACAATAATATAAAATATCAACGCAACAATTATTGAATCAATAAAATAAAATATTGAACAATAACTACTTCGTAACAATTATTGAGTAAAGGCCTTCTCTTACGTAAGGATCAATAATTCATCAATCTCATGCAATACCGGTGCTTATCATTAATGCGACCACGCATTCATCAGTATTTTAACCACCAGATATTCCAACAGTATTAACGGTAACAATTACGCCGTTGTTTGTAAAAACTCAAACTTTATCGTTTTCTTCATCCGACAGTTATCCGTTATGGGGCCCACAAATGGCTGCGCCGTCGTATGAATATTCCCCAACAGAAAGAATATTCCACGACTAAACGAATATTCTCCGACAACATTGAATATTTTATAACCACTTGCGTATTTTGAAAAAATTCATATATCACCCTTAACTTTAACCTTTTATCAATTTAACCATTTACTAAATAGGAAAATTGAATACTTTTATTTCATAAAATTCGGGGTCTTACAATCTCCCCTCCTTATGAAATTCCGTCCCCGAAATTTACGTACCTGGTATTTCAAGAGTTGATAATATCTTGCTTTCATTTCGATTCCAGACGCCCCAAATCTGGGTACTTGAAACCCGAATTCAAAGGTTTCACGATACCATCTCTATAACCGGAATAATACTAATAATAATGCCAATAATATAAATATTTAAACTTAACTTACATAATATCAAAGTTTAACTCCCAAGTCGTAACCTTAAATCATTCCTTACAACACATGATCATAAATATATAACATTGTCTTAATAATATTAAACTATCACACGAGATAACATTGTCATCATTCAAAGAACCTTTCCTTTTCCCTTGTTTCTAGCAGAGCCTTGAGTGTTCACACTTAGTGAAAAATATTTAAATTAAGCAAGGATGAGCATTTGAGTGCCCAATGAAGTAATAGCAATTATATATATAAAGTTCTAAAGAATTTAAATGTTTTCTTTATACTACCTTTCTACAACAGATCAATAGTTGTGAAGTAATCATACCAATAATAATAACATAACAACCCTCTTTCAAATTTTTTGAAACTACGATTGACTATATATGGGGTTTAGGTGACATACTATGAACATTGTTTTCATTTTCAAAAGGTTAAATGAAACTTCATCTATAAACCGTCATAATTTACGCAGCACGGAGGGTGATCGGCCGTTGTACCTGTATTGATCAATACTACATTTCTAGAATGATATTATCGTTCATCCTTTGTCCGTAGTAAGCGCGTAAAAATTTTCCCCATATTCGGGATGTTCATACTTGTCGTGTTCCAAACAAAAGGTTTTATCTTATCCAACAATAATCTATAATTCAACATATATGTATATCAAAGGTGTATCAACATGTGAATAAATACAATGATTATCCAAGTGGGAACACTTGTATAATCATTTATAGAAATTAACGAACAGAATAAATATCTGAATTACCATATACTAACATGTTGATAATCAATGGGCATATATAATATAGGTTGATAATCTGTACAGTAATAATATAATTCTGAAACATTCTTACTCATGTCCATTGCATAAAGGAAATGCAAAGGTAGGATACTTGCCTGATGCGCTGCTTACAATACTTAACTTAGTTTTATCTTTTATGTAATCACCTATCATTAATCAGATCATTCGTTCGATTAGAACAATATACTATAACACATAGTACTGCATTTCACAGTCAGCACATAACCTACTCACGTTGTTACACATATACAGCAGTCATTGCATCGCAAACCAACAGTAATGCGGTCAAAATATCTAAGTCTAGAACAATTTCTGAACTATGTCGGTGTACCGACAGCTCTATCGGGTAAATAACGAGTCTAAGACTTTATTCTATTACTCAATATCTGTAAACGTCAGTCCTATGACTTAATAATAATTTTTAAACATTTATTATACTTTAACATGAATTTCAAACACCGGAATCATTATTAAATATCAAACAGTTCTATTATCATTAATATTTAATTCATATTAAACCATTAATGAAATCATTGCCAAAATATCAAAGTTATTTACAATAACTCAAAATATTTTTAAAGTATTAATATTACCCTTAAATGATTTTTTTTAAAACATTTAAAATCATTTATAAATAATTACCATTAATATTCAAATATTAATGTACTAATTATCCAAATATTAAAAGTCATTAATTATAACTTAGAATATTTTTAATTCATTTATATCCTTTTAAATAATTTTTAAATCAATAAACCATTTTAAACTATTTATTTATCAAATAAATTTAATATCATTAATACTATCATTAATAATAAATTATTAATGAAATTATCCTTTAAATATTAAAAGTTATATTTTATAACTTAAAATATTTTTAAACACTTTATTTTCATTTAAAATGATTTCTAAAATAATAAAATCATTTTAAACTAAATTATTTAATATAATCATTAAATAACTTTAGTATCATTAATAATAATTAATTAATGAAATTCAACACAAAATATTAAAAGTCATAGAAAATAACTTAGAATATTTTCTTATACCATAATATAATTTTAAATAATTTTTTCATGTATAAAAATCATTTTTAAATAATTTATTTAATATTATAATTAATAAATTAAATACTTTTAATATTCCAAAAATATTAAATATTTATGAAATATATTCAAAATAATTAAAATATATTTTTCTTACATTAAAATAATTTTTAATAATTTATTTTGTATTTTTAATGATTTAAATCAAATTTTCTGTAATTATTTTATTAAAATAATTAATTTCATAATTAACTGTTGCTAAAGTGGCCTATAGCGACGTAACTGTCGCTATAGGCGTTCTTCACCAAGCCCAGAATTCTCATGTCAAAAAACGAGCTTGTATGTTTGACCAGTGTTAATCAATGTGTGTATTGTTTACAGACAATCTATGAATCGGATCTTGTAAAGTACTAGTGCACATCTGAATACCCAACATCAAACATGGCAATAAAGCATCAAACAAACAAGATCTAAGCTCTCAAAGAAGCTGTCAGACCTGTTCTTCATTTTCTGGGTGAAGAACAGCTCGACCCGCTCACTTTGAGCTTCTATAACTTGAAATCCTTTTGATAGTTTTGTGATTTATAAGTTCCAGCTTGTACACAACATGAGAGACTACAGATCTAACGCTTAAACTCATTGTAACAACAACAGATCAAGATGATAAGGGTCGGTCAAACCATGTCGAGATCACCTTGACGTTTTACGGGTTTACCCGTAAAATCCAAGTCGTGATCATCTTGCTTGGTTTATCCGCTCTACCACATGAGACATATACTAATCATTTTAATGTTCTAATGGCCTTAACTTACAGTACACATACTAGACTACCATATACAAACAACAACAATAAAACAACAGAAGCAAGATCTGGCCGATTTAAAACGTTGTCGGCTCTGTTTAAAGCAACTTCTCCGTTACCCGTAACGCCAGTCATATATGGTAATCAATGGCTTTTGACCTTAAATATCTTGCAACCTCTTTAAGATATGAACTTGATTCTTGTTCCAGGTTAGAGATCACATAATATACTACAACTACAAACTTAAAAATATCAAAAAGCATAAATGACCAAAGATCATGGCCCACCGACATTTGGTCAAGTCGGACCACAATTAACGAGATTTTCAGATTTTCTAAAAAGTGAGATTTGAGCTTATAGATGTTATGGATCGAACACCTATCAACCCAGATCACTTAATAACACTATAAACAACATATTACAACACTCAAACATAACATTAAACATAAGATCATGGACATAAATCATGCTAGGGTTTTATACCTTTAAACTTTGATTTCTTGATCCTAGCTTCTGATTTGTTTATGAAAATGGTGGGGATTGGTTTAGGGACTGATAAGCTAATAAATTTCGTTGGTTTGATGAGAGAAAAGTCTAGGTTGAGTGTTGATACAAAATGAGCTAGCAATGCCTTATTTCCTCTCTTTAATCTATTTATAGAAGTGGCAATGTATGTGGGATTTAGCTATTAACCTCCATACTAATGTTGTCCATTGAATAAAATTCCTTATCTTGTCCCTAAGCATGCTTAATGAGATTTCCCACCAATGATATGTTGACAACAATGTACTTTTTGTAATAAATTAAATAAAGTAATGTCACTAACTATATAAGGAAACTTGATTAGCAAAATTTGTTACCTTAAAAGGTAAATTCGGCCGCCACCATGCTTATAGCCTCTAATTCTTCACTTAGCTATTATTTTAATGCATAATTAGATAATTCAAAGGTCTAAAATACCCCCGACCAAGTGGCTATGATTTGGGCTTGAATTGATTTCTTTTGGGCTTCTTCCATAATTGTTTTGGTCCATTTAATAATCTTATCCCAATAATTATTAATCTATGTTACCCAAGTTAGGGTTTAAAATAAATATAATTAGTGTACCAAATTTATAATTAGGTTTTCTTATTTTGATTAGGGTTTTAATCATACATGGACATTAGGGTTATAAGATAATAATTATACTTATCCTTGCTAACTTAGAAACTAGGGTTTATAGTTTTGGTAATTAGGGTTACCAAATTACAATTAGGGTTTATACTAAATAATTAAGGTTTCAAGAATTTAACAAGTACAAATGTTAATTAGGGTTAATCATAGGTCACATAACACGTTTATATAATAGACTTGAACTCACCACCAAGTTTTTAATTAGGGTTTCCCACAATAATTAGGGTTTGACATAATACACCATATAAAAAAAAAATTATCTCGCAAAAAAAAAATTTATTCTAATTTATTTGTATAGAAAATATCTTAGTTATTACACACTCTTCCAACGTTGGGTTCGCCTTCACCCTATTTGATTCACCAAATATAAAAAACTAAATGATGACCACTTGCTCTATTCCCCTGTTACCCCCTCTCGACCCAGCCTACACTCAGACATTTTGAAAAGGAATTTTGAAATGTAAGGGAAGCACAACTAGCTCAAGAAAGAATATCATGACTAAAGATAAATAAATTATCAATAGCCTTCAACAGTAATAAATCAGAGATTTAGAACATATGGTAGATGATAAAAAATTTCAACCATAGTTGCAGCGGAACGAACAATCCATTAGAAGAGTCGAATAGACCATAAAGTCTATTATCTTCTCCACATTAAAAATTCACCAACAATGTTTTATCCCTGTAACATTAATCAACAGTTCATTTCCACAATTATATGAACAACTCATAATCATAATTGTAATTCTAAATTCTCTTCGCATCCGGGATTTAAGATCATTTTCATCACATGTCTTTACCTCGAACATCAAAGATCATGGTTATACCAAATCACAGCCTCGCTTATAATCATACTAACAATTTCATCTTTGCACTACGGGTCAAAGATATTCATCAACAGTTCATCTTTGCACTACTGGGCAAAGATATTCAACAACAAGTCATCTTTACACTACGGGCCAAAGATATTCATCAACAATTCATCTTTGCACTACATGCTAAAGATATTCCATAACAGTTCATATTTGCACTACATGCCAAATATATTAATATCTCAAAGAAATAAATAATCATTTCAGAATTTATATAAACAATAATTATAACCATGTTGATCATTTCACCTTTGCACTTAAGCTAAAGATATTCAATTATAAATTCAATGGTCATGATCATACCACCAACAATTCAACTTTCAGACCATCGCCAAAGGGAACTCATAGTCATGATCATACCAAAATCTACCCATCTTTACACTCAAGTCAAAGAGAAATATCATCATTAGGGTTATAAAATGTTATATATAATAGTAAAATCAATATAATCAAAACATCTAGATTTAATCTCAAGAGTAATATTCATAAATCAACTATAATTTGGTTAAAAAAGAAACCAATTTTTGTCATGAATAAGAACTCGTGAATAAGAACTCCATGAATAAGAATTTCGTGAATAAGAATCTCATGAATAAGTAAACCCGACACAAAAAGGTAGAAATTCCACAATAAAATTCATACCAATATTTCTAGTATAATGATATTGAAATAACATTTCTTAAACTTATAAACAATTTATTTTAATTGTTTACACTTTACTAAATAATGCATTTAATCATCCTAAAATTCCAAACTCATAAGATTTCATCACCAATAACCAAAACCCTCATCAAAAATCTGCATATACCTCATATAGGATTGTCAAGCCATAAAATCCTATTTTCCAATTTTCTTACTTCACATAACATATTTAATTCATTTACTCATAACTAGTCCATTTTCATGAAAAATACCGAATCAGTACAAACAAATTTTCTTTTCTGAAATTTAGTAGAATATAGTCCCATGTTGAACATATATTTTTCTCAAAATTTTTAAAAATCATTTACTATTTTTCATATGGCCAAAACAGCCGAATATTTAGATATTTATCAAAAATTGTACTTTTATCCAAAAATTCTAAAATTTACAGAGTATACTTCTATCATATACATGTACTCCCAATAAAAATTTCACCAATTTTGGAGTTAACCACAAGGAGTTATAAGCGGTTACTTTTAAAATAGTCTTTTCTCATAAAATTCATAACTCATAATCTATACATCCAAAAATCTCCACCAAAATCAACTTATATATGTATAACATATACTCAACTTATATATGTATAACATATCCAAATATCACAACGATCCAATGGTCAGATTAAAAATTATAACTCACACAATAAAGCTGTAAGAACACTGATTTGATCTTTTCATACCTCCAATCCGACAAAATACTGTTAAAATACCTCAACATTAATTCTTTCATTTATAACCACATAAATAAATCCATCATTTATATCCACATCAAATAAATATTTCATTATCATATAAATCAATAATTAATTATTCACAAATAATATTACAGAATCACATTTATGACAACTAGGCCGTTCCCAGGAAAGAGGGGGCTTTCCAATAAGGATTTCTCCTTATCGGGCCGCAATTAGGTGACCAAACCTCTCCTCGATGTAACTTTCTGTACATTGCCAATAATGTTATCTAATAATATTATTCAAATAATATGAATTATTGATTTGATAATGGGAAATACATCAAAGGACAATTATTGAAATAACAATAATATAAAATATTAACGCAAAGAATTATTGAATCAATAAAATAAAATATTGAATAAGAATTATCGTAACAATTATTGAAAGTAGTGCCTTCTTACGTAAGGATCAATAATTCATCAATACTGTAATACCGCAGTGCTACCGCGCATGCAACCACGCCAGATTATCGTATTTTAACCACCGTGTATTCCAACAATGTTAATTGGTAATAATTACTGCCGTTGTTTGTAAAAACTCAAACTTTGTCGCTTTCTTCATCCGATGCTTATCCGTTATGGGGCCCACAAATGGTCGCACTGGGTCAGCATTTAATATTCTCCAATGTAAAGAATATTCCACGACTAAACGAATATTCTCCGACAACAATGAATATTTTATAACCACTTGCGTATTTTGAAAAAATTCATATATCACCCTTAACTTTAACCTTTTATCAATTTAACCATTTACTAAATAGGAAAATTGAATACTTTTATTTCATAAAATTCGGGGTCTTACAGAAATAGTGTGTTAATAATTGTAATGAGGACTCCTTTTGAGTTTGTATAATCTCTAGTAGACAATAATTGTATTCAAACTCACAGTTATGTTTTATCGTATTGCATACTTACGCAGTTGTGTATTAGTAAGTTGTATTTGAATTTTGTACCATGTATCGATTTACCCAAGATGGGTGATGTATACCTAATTTTAAAGGCGCCAATATATATATATATATATATATATATATATATATATATATATATATATATATATATATAATATTTATATATCATAATAATACTAATTTCAGTCATGTAATTTCAGAGAAATTACAACAATTATATTCACAATGAAAAGAAAATATAAACCCACACGAATAGAACTTGAACATGAGTGATTGAGACATAAGAAACTCTACTTAAAGTATATTTATTTATTAATTTTTAAAATAAAATGATATATATATATTATAAATGTTTAATAATTTGAATAAGTATTTATGATAAAAAAATTTTAAAAATATAATAAATAAGGTTTTCTTAAAATTCTTATTAATTTTATATATAGGTAAAATTTTCAATTATAATTTGACATAAATTTGTAGAGGAGAAACTGAGAAACTGTTAAAATGGAGATGAGAATTATTCAATTGGACGACTTTTTTTTTGTTAAATTCAATCTGATTGGAGGATGCCACGCACTTGTATTTTCTTCCTGTTGGCTTAAAGCAGTGGGACCATTACACGTAACCTCTGAAGTAGCCAATCAGAATCATAAAAACACGTATCAATTTATTCAAACCAACCCCACGACGTCGTTACATCGTATAGGCTCCTCCAACTGGTAATTCTATCAAAAAGAATAAATTGATCAAACAGTCTCTGCAAGACATTAGAGAGTGTTTCAATACCACTCCAACTCCAACTCCAACCAATCCTCTGAGAAATCGAGAGGGACACACTAATGGCGAGAACTTTTGTGTTAATTTTATGTTTATTGCTTGCATTTTCATGGGTACCCATCTCTTATTGTTCGAAGAGGCCAGTTGGGGTAGCTAGAAAAGAAGATATCCCTTATATAAAATGTGGTGTCTGTGAAAAACTTGCACATCAGTTATACCAACAAGTCCAGAATAAACAAGCTCAGATCTCTCCCAAAAAGGTAATCTTTTTTCAACTGGGTTTTTTTCCCAAGCTCCCAAATATTATGTACTGAGTTTGCTGTTCATATGTATTTTGCACAGTATTATGAATCGGGTTTTTACAATCTATGTAATTGAGTGATTGGTAATTGTTTATTTTGTTGGTATTGACTGTGACTTGTATAGTTTCCAATTTCAGCTGCTGGGTTGTATTAGTATTGTCTATATGTTTATATATAGGGATAGGGGTGTTTGATTGTGATATATTTGTTCTGTTAATTTTGTGATCAGATTTCAGAGTATGAAATCATTGAAATTTCGGAGAATGTTTGTAATTTGAAGAAGCAAGAAGCTGACTGGATCCTTAAAATTGATATTGTTGAACAAGGAGATAGATTGGAGGTAAGAATGATGTATTCGGGTTTGTTTCTTTAACCTCGTTGAATGATTTGGAATGGGTATTTATGGTAAGAATAATTATTCTTCAAAGCTAGCTGAGAGAACTTATCCCCCCCCAAAAAAAGTGTGTGATAATTAATATGCTGATGTAATAGATAAGTCCTGAAAATATGTTATTTAAAACGAGGATGTGTTGCATCGTAGGTTTTCTTATTAGAAAAGAAGGTTTGTCGCCTTATAGGAACAAAGTCTTTAGTGCTTTTTTGATGCTCAATTTAGGTACAATATCTGTTCTTGAATTCTCACTTCCATTTTTCCTTTGTTCAGCTTGTCGAATATGACTCCGAAGGACATTGCAATTCAGAATGCAAAACAATTGAGCGGGCTTGTCAAGAGGTGACATTATTCTGCTGGTCTCAATATCATTAGCTGTTTAACTGTTTGACTCTCTGATGAGGGATCTACTGTTGTTTTTAAAGTAGCTTTAACATGGAATTGAAACACAAGAACTTGCAATTTGTACTCTCTGATTGAAACTTTTTAAAAGAGACTGGCGTTGGTTTTACTAGACCAGTTTCTGCATTTTTTTCTCCTCTCTTTGAACCTACCTCAATACTAAATGTTTCTTACACTTACCATTCTTCTTTGGGATGGGATGGTGCAGGTTATGGGGTATTCTGATACAGATGTTGCTGAATACTTGTATAAGAAGAAACCTGAGATTAATTCATTGGTTAATTTCCTCTGTAATGACCTCACTGAAGCATGCAGTACTAAGCCGCCACCAGTTCCTAAGGTAACAAAATTATAGAATTTACATGCTAGATTTCATGCTTCAACCATAAAAAATAGAAATATCACTTCATGCTTCAACATTAAATTTAGGAATGGAGGGAGTATTTAGAAATATTAATTACTAAGTTTATATAAATCCTTCAAATCACTTTTCTATTCATAATACATATCTACTTTTTACACAAAATAAGATCATGTACATATCATCCGCCTATAATTGTTGAGTGCGCTTTCAAAAGTTGCATACTATGTTAAGTTCAGTAGGAATGATTTTTTTTTTAATATATGCATGTCTGGATTTTACGGCTGTGGTATAATGGATATGATTTATCATTGTAAGGTTCCATTAAATTTTTACTTTATGGTTTAGATACAATTTTTGGGATAAAGTACTTTTTCTCCAATTACAAGAAGATTATATGCACAGGAACAAGCTTTTGCATACAGCTCCAGTAGAATTTAGGAAACTGATAAATCCACAAAAAAAATGAAAACCGAAAACCGTGGAAATATCAATTTCCTAGAATTTATGTTCACGTGTTTGCTTTTGTATCGCGTACACTTAATTTTAAACCCCAAAAGTAGCAATTTTTTTCTTTGAAAGGCTCCTAAAAGTATTAATCGAACTGCCCTTTGATATGAGATATTTTGTGCAAGTGTTCGTTCGCATCATATGGATGTATATTATTGAGCTGCTTAGCTGTGGCAGAAAAACAAGCTAATTCATAATCTTGAAATTTATTTATTTATTTACAGGGCAGGACTCCTGGGGAACCATTTGTTCCCAAGTCATCCAAAGAGGCTGAAATGGATAGGCTATTAAAATCCATGGAGGTAATGATCTTCCAATGATCGAAGTTCTAAATGTAGTATCTATGAGACTATGACCTTTTAGTGCTGACTTCGGAATTATTCTCGCAATGCTTCAGGGTATGCCTGGTGCACCTGGCATGAAAATGTACTCAAGGGAAGATCTGATGAACAACATGCAAAATGAAGGTGCAGATGAAGATGATGATGATGATGTTGAGGCACACTTCCCTTCAAATTTGGTACAATAAGGTCTATCTTTGTGTGTGTGTGTGTGTGTGTGTGTGTGTGTGTGTATTTGAGCAACTCTGCTAATTATTTTTAATATTCTGACAGGGAAATGTTTTTAGAGAGAAAGAAACTAAAAAGAATGACTGGAAACAGAAGATTACAAAAGGAATCCAAGACTCAAGTGAAGTACTTAGAAGACATGCAAACAAAGTCTCCCACCGGGTGCGGCAATGGTGGAGAGGAAAGAAACAGGGTTTAAAGAAGTCTAGCAAAGCTGAACTTTAGTCATGACACCATTTTGTGAAAACGCAGAGGCCCTTCATATTTAGTTTTTTCATTTGTATGATTTGATTCCTTTAGAGGAAATAGACTGTTAAATAGCAATTACACTAAAATAGTTCCTCAGTCATTTTTCTTTTTACCTTCAGAAGGGGCCCTGTTTCTGTCCCTAAAACCATGTACCACAAAGAGGGGCAGGATTTCTTCCTTCACAATTTTGCTTTTTTTTAAAGAGGGGGAGGGGTGGGGGGGAGGACATTACACAAATCCTACTAATAAAATTTATGAACTTTCTTTCTGTCATTTTCTCTATTTTTAACATGATGTGGTGATTTTTATACACAGAGATTTACTCTTAATATTATACATAAAAAAAATGTGACCGTCATATGGACCATGTCGTTAAATTCTATCAAATATCCAGTTATTCAACTCATTCAGTGTTTAATAGTAACTGAGTAAAACCCACTCATGAATAATTAAAATTACATTACGATTATCTCTCGATTGGTTAAAAAGAATCAACGGAAGATTGTTATATGTAAACATGGAAAAAACGAAACCTCAAAACCAAATGAACTAAGAGAAGCAACCCTCAATCAACAAATAAAATGAAAATGGGTGTAGTGCTTGGACAACAATAAAGGCTTTCCAACTATGGGATGTGTTGTTATGAGTTGATACAACTAGCTCTTCAAACGAACCAGAGTTGCAAATAGATTAGCGCATTTTATAACATTGGGTTCTTGAGATTAGGCAACGCCGACCATTTAATGAATACTTGACAATGATGTCAACATCACGAGGATTTTTCTTGTTTTGTGACACAGTCATATTCCCAACTACAGACTCCCCTTGGCATATTGTAAGCACCTCTTCGAGGTACAGAACAGTCTGCTTCCAATGTGTAGCCCGTGACCTTGGCCCTGTCCAATGAACATCTTCAAGTGCTTAGAAACAGTGCATACATCAGACTAGTAGATTAGATAATTCATGCAGTCCAGAGCAAATTGAAACATATCAGACTAACACATTAATTTAGCCACAGGTTTTTAACAATGATTTATAAGTTGAAATATCACACCATTTCATAGATTTAAGTGTACTGAAACCCCACATATATGTTGGGTAAATCTACCTTGTAGCAACGCTCAGTAACAGTTCATAGAATAGAAGAATAAAAGGCATACCAGTTGAGAAGCCTGTCAATTTATGACACTGGGTAAAAGAGACATCAAAGTATGCTACAAGAGCATGGATGTAATCATCACGCTCCGCCACAAGCTTAAAAGGAGCTGTGAAGGAAGCATCTCCAGCAGTCATCTTTGAGATGTTCATGGTCTGTATATACAAGTACAACTCAAGTCAGTCTCTCTAAAAGTGGAAACAAGTAAACTACCCCACCCAACCGCCCTCTCCCAAAAGCAAAACAAAAGAAAAACAAATTTATGATTAGCAGGACAACCACATTGAAGACAAAAGGTAAAAATTAATCCAATAACTATGCTATAAGCATAAATAAATGTATGCATCCATAATTTTATATATATCAGACCTTGAGTAAGTGGCAGTTTGTAACAATCTGATTCTGGTCAACTGTGTCAACAAGAGGTTCCATCATGGATTGCTTCCTGATGCAGCTCATGTCGAAGCCATACACATTCTTCCAAACTGCAAATGCCCGGGAGTGTGCCAAGAACAAAGATTACTAACTAATGCAGTAAAAGAGCATCACCAATATTGATATAAGGAAAAAAGTTGTAGCTCACATTCAATTTTTTCATCTTTGTAATCAGCATCCTCAATCGCCGTTAAATAGAGAGAAGCTTTATCAGGTAGCACAAGTCCATTGCTAACCTGCGACCAATCCCGATAACAAGATGATGAACAAAATCAAAATTTATAAGACTAAGGTATACTAGAGCCCCTATAAAAATCTTTTTTCCATCAAAGTTTCATGTTCATTTATAAAATAATAAGGCTTCCCAATGGCAGCAAGACCCAAAATTAACTCCAATGATCGAAAATGATACTAGAATATTTTTTATGAGGATTTAGATGAACAATGATGTGTGTCATTAGATTTTAAACTTGTCGAATCCCCAAAATCTTACACCGAGTAGCAAGGTGACACAGTTCAATTGTCAAATTAGACAAGAGATTCGGCTAATATACTTAATTCCGTCAGTTCTAATATTAATAGTTAACATCACAAAGTTCAACCAGACAGCACCATTATGCCTAAGGGGACTGCACAGTTGCCCAAACCACTCTTAAGAGCATCAGGATGGGCCCCCAGTTCTTACATGTATCCACACATACAGAGAGGAAACAGTTGCAAGAAACAAAAAAGACAGCACCCTTGCGTGAATACAATAACAAAGCCATATGAGATATAGGCAATGTTACCTAAAGCCATATGTGATATAGGCAATGTTACCAAAAACCATATGAGATGTAGGCAATGTTACCTACTTACCTCCCATTACCAAGGTAGCATCCTGCATAGGTGTAGTCACCAGATCTGAGCAAAGTAATCCCTTCACCCCCAAGAAAAGAAATAAAATAAAAAAAGATCCTAACACAATACCTTTATCTAACCCAAAGAAAATCCTGAACTCAAAATTATATACCAATTAATAGGGAAAGGGCAAAAAGAAATGGAAAGCACCATAACCAATGCATTTTAAGGACAGTGTTCAGTGCTAACTACAGAAACTTAAAAAAATATTGTACTCGTATGTAAACACGTAGTATTTTATCAATTTATGTTAGGGACCTTCATGTCCTATATATAAAATATAGACAGTGGCAGCACCGATGTTAGATCATATATGGTAGAAGTACAGAAGAAGATGCTAAGAAATCTAGTAGGTTCTATTCTCTGTTTTCATGGAAGATGTTGGGGAATTTTATAAAACTCGTGTGTTCAATAGTACAATATCTAGGCTATAACTTACAAGTAATTTGGATTTAAACCGCGATATTGTTTTTAGAGAACTACAGAAGTTCTGACAGCACAAATTGGGGGACTTTATAAACAGACGGTCTTGTTAACTCCAAAAAAACACAAGTTTTCGAAAGTACTAATGAAAGAGATGCTCCAGGAAACACTACAGCAGAACAGAAATGACAAGGCTTGAGCTAACCACACATCTGCAAACTGAATCAAATGCAGATGTTCTTCCCTTCTAATCCGAAATAAAGCATAAAACTGGAACCATAAAAACTTCGGTGAAAGAACTGCAACTTACTAGCCACTTATCCCGTGCGTACAAGACTGTATTTAACATGTTCTCGTACAACAAAAAGTATCCCATCCATTCAGAAATAATAATATCAACTTGAGCAACTGGTAGATCAATTTCTTCAATCTTCCCCTTCAAAACTGTTATAACTGTGATATTCAAGCATAGACACAAGAAGGATAAATCAGAAGTGAAGTTACAACAAGATTTCAAAAGAAAATCATGAAGAACTTATGATGTCTATAGATTGCTCTACCATTTGAAAAACCATTTGCTTTAACAATCTCTTCTGCCATGTCGGCCATCTGGGAGCACTCAACCTGAAATCAGGAAGCTTATTCAGTCAACTACTTCCATTATATAAATTATCAAACTAAATTTATAAATGAATACGCCCATGGCAATAATCATTTGCATTAACAGCATTTGGAGATAATAAAATATTCATCTTATCAAATAAGTGTTTAGTGAAAACACCCAGCCAAAATGAATCCCATAGAGCAACAATCGGCAGATTAATAAGATAATTTTCTATGTTTTCTTTTCTTCCTTTTAACTATATCATGATGAAGTAAGAAGAAATTAGAAGAAAAATGCTAACTTTTAACAGCAATTTGGAGAAGACTACAGATCATATTGATACCTCTATATCACACTATCAGATGATTATCAGAACAATGGCATTGTTTTGAAGTGTGGCACTTAAAATAAAACCCAGAAAACAAATCTTTTAAGGGTAACCGAGCAAATATATTGGCCATGTTGTTAGATCTAAAAATACTGCAAAGAAAACCAATAGCAAGTATTGATTGATCACAAAATTATTGTCACAACAAAGTAAACATAAATGGAAAAATGCAAAAATGTAGGATCCATACCGCATAAACATGTTTAGCCCCTACTTTTGCACAAAAGAGGGATAAAATTCCAGTCCCAGCACCTACATCAAGAACTACCTTGTCCTTGAATAGAAAGTTATTCTTATAAATCACATTTTGGTATGTCTTGGTTCTCACGACATCCTTTAACATCTCCTGCAATGTGAGAGAAGTCAGAAGTGTATATACCATTGAAATTTGGAGAACTGAACATATTGAATGAATCTAGCTATTGACAGAACTGAAGACCCTTTTATGGAAGGAATCTATAAAGAAATGGAATAGAACTGAAATGAGAGAGGCAGGAGAAAGAACACACATTTAACCCTAATTTATTTGCTGAGAGGAGAAGGAAAGGGTGCAAGGACAAGCACCTTGAGTTATAGAAGTCTAGAACTGATGTGAAGACGTAAAAATTCAACAATTCTAACTAATAGCAAATTACAGAATTATACAGAGTGTAATAGACAAGTTACCCATATCAGTACCTGACTTTTATCTGACAACTAAAAATGGTATAAAAACTCAATGTTTATCTTCTCCTTTTTGATGAGTTTAAAAAGTAAAGTATAACACTTGAAAAGATATTACAATAAGGAAATAACAGCGAAGAACAAAAACACAATTGAAAGTAAGATAGAGCAGTTGAAACATCTGAACTTTTTCTTCTTTATTTATCCAGACGCAAAGCACTTACTTCATGAATACCTGCAAACACATAAACAAACAAACAAACAAAAGTGGTCACAAACTTGGTATTGATCAACAATATTAGCAACAAGAAGAAACACCAGGTGGTCCATTAAGTATGGCCAGTTAAATTTTAGCCAATGATAATGGTACTTAAGATAAACTTAGCACAACAGGGAGCTTATAATCAAATAAAAACGTGAAAGAAAGCTCCTTAATTCTTCATTTAAGTTCTCTAATCTTAAGAACTTATTAAAACCACAAAAAGTCAGTTGCTTTATCCATCAGTGAAACTGAAACTCAATTTATACTTCTACAAAAAAAACGGTTAAAATCACCCAATAAAAAAAATCAATGCTTTAGCCTTTGGTAAAACTAGAAACCCAAATTACACTCTAAAAACAATTTTAAAATCACAAAAAAGTTCAATGCTTTATCTATTGATAAAAACTAGCAACTGAAAATATAGTCCAAGAAAACGAAACCACATTATACAATAAGCACAAAATTAGTAATAAAGAGCTTTAAATTAAATATATACCGAAGTGAGAGTAGGAATCGAAGTAATAGTCGGCGCTAGTTTTCTCGTCGGTCTCGCACATGGTGGAATCCTCCTCGAGGTTCGACCTAGCAGTTCCTGCTTCTTCGATTGTCTCGTCGACATGCTGTAATTGATCATAGTTAGCTTTTCGTTCGAATCTACCGGTAGGGATAACGGTATTGTGTTTCATTTTTAGGGTTTTGGAGAGCTCGGCGTCTCAGAGCTCAGTACATATCTTTGGTTTGTTCGAGTTTTTAAATGTCTCCCTGCCACTGCCCACTGGGTCAACTTGGCAACTTGCCTACAGACTACAGCAACACAAGTAGCGTACTATTCCCCTCCAACGACGTCGTATCATCGTCTAGTGCGTTTAATTATTTAAATGTACTTGAGAATTTCTCATTTGTGTAAAAACAATTTAATTACAATCAAAACTTATTAAAGCGTGACTCCAAAGTTTAGTATCTAAATACCCGTGTGGTTCATTTGTAAGGAAGGAATTGAATTGGTGAAAGAATGGAGAAGAGAAAGGAATGGAATGAAAAATAGAATAAAGAAATGAATGGATGGAAGAGCGGAATGATTCATACAATTCTTAATTAGAATGATTCATTTCATACATTAACTTTATGAATAAAATTCATAAATTTTGTAGGGATGTGAATGATTCATTTCAACCAATGAACCAAATATAAATTTTTTCATTTTATAAGAATTAATATTAATTCTCACCTTCATTTCTGCAATCTAAACGTAACAATAATTTTAATTCAAGCATAAACAACACTCTGAAAGAAACAAATGGAGTATTATATAACTCATGAATTCATTTTATTCAAAAATTAGAGATATATTTTTATTTTTAATCGATTCTAAAATTAGAGGTTTCAAATGAAATTGTAACATTCCTATAATTTGGAGCAACTATAAAATTGATTCAATTATGAAATCATCAATAGTCATTGCTTATTTGGTTCAATCGATATGTTAAGCAATTATTTGAGTAAGCCTTGAATGAGCCAATCGAAAGTGCAAATAAAGTTTGATGAATTCACCCCTATCAAAAAATAATTAAAAATAGAGACAAAAATCATTATAATTTTCTTGTTCCTAAAATATTTTATCATCGAGACTTGGTAGATAATTGGGTATTTCAAAGAATAAGAGAAGTAATGATAGAAATCTAGATTATTATTAGGTAGAAGAAATCAATTATAAACACCAATACTATTAGATATAGACAAACTTGAGATTTGATTTTAAGACTATAAAATGACGGATCCGATTAGTATGAAATTTATTTTTTAATAAATTAATTAATTGGCCAATAAAATATCTTCCAATATACAAGGTAATATAGTTCATCGATATTATGTGTCAATACTCTATCATTTAATTTCATTAATATTTGTCAATAAACTTCATGTAAACCACTCTCCAAAATGACATGACAATACTAATTTGTCATTACTTTTTTACTATCATTTTGAATATGAAATCACGACAACTAAATTCCTAACTAATACTTGTTATATTTAAGAATATAAAATTATTGTTACAAGGTCAATATTAACTTTTCAAAAATTAATTTGCTCAAAACAAACATGTTAATGTTAACTTGTGTCAATACAATTATAAATACCATAAACTACCTAAAAAGTACAAATAGTCATAAAATTTATTATTTAACAAACTTAAATGAATCACGGTAATTAAAAATTTAAAAATGCCTCAAATTAACTTTTAAAAACTCAATATTGATATTGTAATTTGGAATGGGGTGAGTATAAAAAAAAAGAATAAGAAAACCAAGCAGCTAAAAATAATATTGGTAGACACTTGAGAATAATAAGGTAATGTCTATAAAAGTGTTTTTAACACTTGAGAATCCAAATATTTTTTATTTTATTTTAGGGAAGAAACTCTATCCATAATACTACCTACTAACAGCGGCCTAGGTCTCCATTTCAAAAATAAGTGGACTTGTTGATTGGCCATGGTGCACCTGCCATAACAGCCTCGATCTCACTTACCTCCCGAGGACACTTGGTCATGTTCACACAACCATTGCCATTAACATACTGCGCATAATAGAGAAACAAAACAAAACAATTACCTACTGACTACTGTGGTGGAAGAGAAGAAGAGCAGTAAAATTCACCAGCAATGCAAAAAGAAAACAATAAGTACCACGTCACTTTCAATTCGAACTCCACCAAAACCTCTAAACCTGCTCATCTGCTCAGAATTGATAAACTTTGAACTTTTCATGGCTGGCACTAATAAAGCCTCAATGAAATAGCAACCAGGTTCCACCGTTACCACCTGCACAAAATGATCCAACATCATTATGGTTTCTGTATTGCATTCGGGTTGGTAGGAATATCGGTGACTAAACTTAAATGCAGAAATTTAAAGAAAGTAGCTTTGAACGATGATCATATATGGTGTAATCAGTTTCTCTATTAATCAAATAAAAAATATCAAAGAGATTGTCATTGTAGACACAAATAAATTCCATAAGTAGCTTAGGTGCTGTTTGTTTACCTCTTAAGAGATCTTAATAGACCGCATCTTATTCGCTAAGAGTGTAGATGTTTTTTTTGTTACCTCTGAAAAATCAAATCTAAATTATTCAGACATGCCTCTTAATGAACTTTGTTATTTTTTAGACACAAATACCTTCTTCAATATTATCAATTTTCTTGTATCCATGCCAACCATCGCCACCCACCACAGGACCGCCACCAGACCATGGGTGGGGCGGGAGACCGGGGGGGGGTGGGTGGGGTGGCAAGGGGGAGGAGGTGGGTGGGGCAGGGCAGGGCAGGGGAGGGGAAGGAGGGAGGAGGTGGGATGGGGATGGGGATGGGGGTGGGGATGAGGGTGGGGGTGGGGATGAGGGTGGGGTGGGGGAGGAGGGAGAAGAAAAGGTCATGTTTTTTTTTTTTTTCAAAGGTTAAAATAGTAAAAACAAATTATTCAGACATTTTAAAAAAAGTAATTATCAAACATTTTTTTATTCAGATACAATTCTATTTAAATACTTTATATTATTCAGATGTCTTCAGATCTTAACAACTAATTTTATCAAACACAACCTTAGTCAATGAAGAAGCACACATCTCACATCTTTTTACTGAAATCTCAATCTTTTAATTTACTACAGGTTACAAACTACAGTTCTATATATAGTCCATTCTACTAGAGCTAAGGAGGTGTTTGATAAAAACTGAATGAATCTGATTGACATGTCTGAAACATTTAAATAACAGTTTTATTATTTTACCCCTCTAAAAAAATTCAAAAAATTGTTGTTAATTTATTTAATATTACTTAATACAATAATTAATATTGTAAAAAAAAAAAATCATTCAGCCCATTCAGTCAAAAAATGGGACTAAACCATTCAGTCCAAATCATCTGAATGATCGAATTTGTTCAACCATTCGAGCCGATTTTTCAAAAAACAAACGCATTGAATGGTTTGAATCGATTGACCATTCAAAGACAAAACAAACAAATTTCCCTAAGTTGTGAAAATATAACTGTACTTATAGGACGAGACCCATGCAACCACTACTACAACTCAGATATTAAAAGGACCTTTTTCACTAAATCCTAAACCTTTTTAGAAAACACAAATAGTCGAAAATACTGATATAACTTCATAATTATGATAACACACAAGATTTTTCATGTTAAAGAAACACACATTTTAAATGGTCAAAAGAGCAAAATTTCTTCCTATCAAACGGCCATATATAAATCAGAAGATAATTATGCACCTTGTCATACCCAAACTGCTGTTAAAATAAAATGTTACAGAAACATAACTTCTAAAAGTTACTGTCAACAGGTTACAAGCTCGTATTGTATTACTATTTGAAGGGAATGAACTGTTTTTCTCTTTCGAAAGCAGAAATCAAATTACTTTTACCATAATTATGTGAGGCAGATGCAACAATAGCAGCTAAACTTGATTTATTGAAACTTCGAAATATCTTCTTACAAAATATCATCCTTATCATGTTTAGTCAAAAGGAGTGCACACAAAGACACCATATTCTGGAAACACTAAACAAATCAATTGTACAATCTTCCAATGTATTAGTTTAAAATAGGAGAAGAAAAAGAATCTAAAAAAAAAAGTGGAAGGAAAAATTGAACCTTGACATTTAGATATTATACTTTCAATAAAATTGGTCATCTAGAAAGAACACATGCAACACATATATAATTATATACTCCGTATAAACTAATTTATAAGAGACCGGACATCCAATAAAATCATCTCATGATAATAATACAAGAAATATAAGGAAAAAGAAAATTACAAACCATTCCCTCCAGAAGTTCTCTACTGGTACGTAAAGACCTTAATCCAGGTTCTTTGGGTCTCTCTGCTCCCTAAACACGGGTTATTTCAACTAGTATTAATGAATAACAAATTATCATCAAAACTACATTAAGAAAAGGGTATAGATATTTCAATCACAACCACCTTTAAGTAGCCCCCAGGATCATGAGTATCAATTCCCAAGAGGTGGCCCAAACCATGAGGCATGAAAACAGCACCCAATCTTTCAACCATCATATCATTAACATCACTACGACAGAAATCTCTTATCAGTAAAATGCAAGTTTGAAATAATTTTTCCACTTCAGGTTGGAAAAAAAAAAGTTGCATGTGAGAAATAGAAAATACCCAACAAGGAGGCGCCCTTTCTTCAACGACTCTAGTATGATTTTCTCAGCCAATCTGAAAAGATGAAGAATCGAGTAACAAAACATTAGAATTTAGATGCAGAACTGCGAGGTCTAGAAAAATATGTAGCCACACCAACAATATAATGAGGACAACAATTGAGTGTTAGTCTGTTACTAGTACATAACGAAGACGATGGTTAAGTATCTACTACGCATGCATCACTTCACATTATACTTGAATAATGCAATCGCAGAAATCAGGAAGACAAGTATTTATGCCGACACCTGCAAGATTTGCGCATGGCTCAATGTTGATAACACAAATGAAACAGCATAGCAGATATTTGACCAATATTTGACCATGAAATATACAAATGATTGGTGGGAAAAACTATCTTCATCCTTCTTTAGCAACATCTCTGGTAATATTGTATTTGTTTCCCTTGTCCTCGCAATATAATATTTAGATTAAATTTTTATTTCAAATTGGACACTCACCTCCTTTTTTATTAATTGGGGTCAGGTAAAATATAAATTTGTTTTCTTTCTCGCATCATACGCTCTGTTTAAAGTAAGGTCATCAACTCAATGGATCAACTAATGCAACTCAATGGATCAATTAATACCAGCCGACAGCCGTTATGTTAGTTTAACCTCTTGATTAATATTCTATTGTCAATACTCCGAAGAATCAAAATAGCAAGTAAAAAAATATACCAACTTTGTTTGAACATTTACACTATCAGTCTTACTTGTGCATATCTACCCAGCTTACTCCAGGCCTCAATGTAGATATAACAGCATTATGAGCATCCAGGACAGCCTGCAAAGAATTGGTCAGAAGCATAAAATAAATAAAAGGTCATGAGACATTTAGTCGAAGTCCCAACCAAAAAAAGCACTTGTATGTAAGCACAAGCACAAAGACAGAGGATTGGGAAGTTAACTTTGTGTTATATTATTTGAGATTTAATATTCTTTTACTTTAATAGATACATATTTAGAATAATTAAAAGATCAGAGAGTAAATCATTTGATCTCTGATGCAGGAAGAAAAACACTTACATTATATATAAGGCGTTGATCACTTGTAAACTTCCCATTTACCTGAACATATGATCAGATATATGTCTAAGAATATGTGTAAATTTATAGAATAAGATTTACATATACCACCTATTAACCTCAGGTCATACTGACTGCTTCAAAAAAAATATAAATCAACTCAAGTTTCGCAAGCAACCAAAAACTGAAGTCTGAAACCAAAGCTAATCAAGAGTAGTCTAAAACCGTATGATTATGCAGTGTGTCAAACCCATAAGAAGCAGACAGTTGTCCCACCCTCCCTCTTCACCCATCATCGCCAACAAAAAGATAAAACTAATCAACAGGTAGAAAGAGAAAGTCCTTATTGACTTGAAAGGATTGGAAATAGTACATTTCGAGGAGTAGTTTGTTTCCACAAACATGTAAAGTTAAAAAGTTTAACTCATCTACATAAAGCATTAGTTGCACTAAGACTGACTGCAAATGGCTTATGCTATGAGCTGGTATTTTATGCAGAAGGACAGTGGAAATTACAAATACATATAAACACACTCTGTGTACATGCCTATATGAGCCACCAAAAGATAAATATTAAAGATTAGTTCACTTGCATAAAGATTAGGAATGAAAAGGCACATTTGCAGTAAGAATGGCTATAATTGATTTCCTCAAGTGCGATGGTCCACGAATATACAAAAACATATACTCACTGGGAAGGAACAAGTAATGTCAGAACCATAAAATTTGAATTCGGCTCCCATGTCTAGCAATGCCATGTCTCCATCTTCAAAAGTCTGTTCAGACAACAAATCACATAAACTGAGCATGTTCGAATACTTGTCCCATTCTAAGACAGATCAGTGAACAACTGAAATGAAGATTTTTCATGCATTCACTCTATGATGCTACAAGTGCATAATAGCAGCAAAATAAAATATTATAAAAATTCATACATTTGCAATACAATGTCTGAAATTTCTTAGTACCCATGAAGTTGTTAATTCAATATTGATATTGTGTTCTGAAATATATGAATTACTAAATAATAGTCCATTCATTTGTGATACATAAAGTACAGGTGAAGTCAGCAACTATGAGATTACTATCACTGACATTAATGGTTGCTTAAAAAGTTCTAAGAAGCTAAAAGGAAAAGACAAGGTGGAGAACCTTTGTAGTTCGGAAATGCAAAATAGTTAATTTGAGAACTACCTAAAATCAAACAATAAGATGCAATAAAAACTTCAAAACTTTTCTTCTTGTAATTTTATTTCAAAAATAGAAAGTGCCATGTCTGTGTTATTTATTTTATGAATGCATGAAAAATCTTTTTACACCAACATTAAGAAGGTCCCTCCAAATAAAGTGCATGATTTAGGAGTGCTTAGATGTCCCTGTACTTGGTGATATAAATGGCATCCTTACACGCATGTACAACAGGCACAGAGGTGCACAGACTCACCACCCTTTGAACACATTCAAGCATAAAGAATATGGAAATAAATTATTAACACCATAATTTGAGTCCAAAAAAAGTTTCCAAATACATGAACCAACTAAAAATGTACCAATGTAGAAAGAAATGTGTTTAAGGTCCTACTGTACCCTGTCATTTGGAGCCGCGGCATGACCATAGTGGAGAACAGAACTGTTGAATGAAGCATGAAAACTATTAGTGTTTTAATTCAAGGAGAGGAAATCAGGCATAGATTCAAGTAATATACCATAATGACTTATCTTCTCTAGACCATAATTAAAATCTTAAGTAGCTGGGAAAGCATATTTGCTTTACTCAGGTCAGTCATCTATTGGCTTTCAACACCTTGTTGTAGTCCTCAAAAAGCTTCTTCATGCCTAGTTAAAGTATTTGACTCATTGACACCCAGTATTAGCTAATCAAATGAAACTTAAAACTTAAAAGTCCCCAATTACAAACACAAGATAGATGTGCACATGGACGGCTACAAAATATGAGATTAAATCACTTCTAACTTGGGGTAATAAAAAGATGAAACAAAATTATTTTACCTGTTTTCACCAGTAGCACAAATACAAGTGTATGAACAATGCCTACAGCCGCCATACATGTAGGTGTGATGAAGAAATATGCTTTCCAGCTGATACTCCTTCATGCCAACCGATATTTTTCTCATCACCTATCCAAAAGATAATGGATAGAAATATTAAATTGTTCACTACAGGTCACGAAATAAAAAGCACATAATTATTCTCAAATTCAAAAGAAAGGCTGTACTCCATTTTTTATGTTAGCCTAAAGCATAACTATACCATAAATAAAACAAAATAAAAAAAGTAGAGGCTTAATCTACAAGATCTAGTAAAGTAGGTTAAGTTTTTATTAGTTGATGTTAGGTTTACATCCTCTTCATCAACCAAGAATTACTTGTTCACCAAGAAAACATAGAACAAGAAGCAACTCACAGTCTTTCCACAAAGGTGAGAAGGCAATGTGATAACCCCAAAATTGGCACAGAAAAGAAAACTCGTAAATGTTTGAATACACATGAATGCATAGTTGTCAAGTCGTTAAGTTGAATCGAGTCGGTAGTCAGGAGCTTAATCGACTAGTCGCTCATAAGTCAACAAGTCATTTTATATGTATATTTTATACATATATAATATATTTTACTTCAATTACATTAAATATAAAAGAATTTCTCAAAAATTACAAATATATTACTATTTCATAAGAATACTCTTAAATACCCTTAAAAACAAAAATATGTTCACATTTCACATTTATATCTCATTTACAAATAATACACATTTATATGGACCTAATTGAAAACTAAACAAATGAGCAGGGCTACTACTGAAAATATGGGGATTAGGTTAAAATGTAAAATCAGAAAACTTAGAGGTGATTACGAAAGAAAAACAGGGACTTTAATGAAAAGTTTGCAACTTAAGGAACTAGATCTAAAGTTTAAGAAAAGTATAGGGTACTAAACTGAATTTGACCAAGATAAATCTCAGATTCCCTTTTATTTTCTTAGGCAAACAGAGCAAGGGTAAGATGGACATGGAGTATGGACAAGATCGAGAGAGAGGTAATGTCGACACAAACTACAGCAGCAACGAACAAGATAGCACCGGCGATCGACTCTCCGACAACTAAGATCTCTTCCCTTCTTTTTCCTTTCTTTTCCTTTTCTTTTTTTTCCTTTTCCAGACCGTGCCCTTTTTCCAGTTATTACCTAGTCAGTTAATTAGCCACCAAATCAAAATCGAGCAAATCGTCGAATTTTTCACGACTAGGCGACGACCAATTTTTCAAATCGTGCAACTTAGTCGAGCTCTCGACTAGGACAACAAGCACCGACCGGACAACTAGTTGGCGATTAGCTGTCAATTAAGCGACGACTTGATAACCCTACATGAATGTTGCTTGTATAGTTATGTAATGCTACAAGTTGATACAAACACAAGTAACTAAGAAGAGTCTAGAATAATAATTTATGCCTATTTTTATTAAAGTTAATGTTCTGAAGGATTAGTAAGGAATATCAAACCCCTTGATGCACTTTTTTTAGAAAAAGAATTGGCCATTGAATAATAAAAATTTGAAGTTTTTGTTTGCACCGCCAACTGCCCCCTCCAAGGGGCACAATGATGTAGAACGAGCCCGTGAAAGTTAGTTAAAGTAATATAAGAAGAGGCTTTGGAAGCCCATGAATTTGAAGTTGTTTAGTTTCTTAATTTGTAGTTATCTTATTTAATTTGTAGTTATCTTATTAGAGTCCAAGTTGATACTTTGAATTATTAGAATTGATTGAGTTTTGTATGAGATTATCTGTGTGATAATTATCTTTTATCCCAAAAATCCCGTCCCCATCATTTTTTTGGTATCTGAGCCCATCCCCAAAACCACTTTTTGTAGCCCATACCTCTACCCTAAAATCATTGTACCATCATCGTCGTCATTAAAAAAAGTTGCCATCCAAACGAAGCCTTATCCAAAACCTAAACCATCTCCCAAATCCAAAATGTAACATCACATCATCGTCTACAACGTACTACCATCGTTAACCTTCATAATCCCCAAATTTCAGCCCCATCCAAATCAAGGAACCCTTAATTGCTGCCCACCTTTTCCGCTTTCAAAAAATGCACCAACAAAAAAAAAAAGGTAAAAAGAAGAAAAGGTAGGAGAAAAGAGAAGAGAAAAGTAGAAAGGAACCGCCATCGCATCACCACCACCATCACCGCCGTTGTGTCCTGCCACCACCATCCTCATTTTTTGTCGAGAAAATTTTAAGCCCTTAGCCTCCTCAAGCTTGCTGCTCTCCTTGAAGTAGAAAATAAAAAGTGAAGCAGAGAAACAAGACCCGTGAAGAATATAAAGAGATGGGGAAAAAATATCTCATGGTAAATTACAGTTAAGTACCCTAAAGTTTTTATAGTTTTCTAGTTTAGTCCCCCATGTTTTCTTAAATTTTAAAATACCCATGAAATTTTGCATATCAACCCCTATACTTTCATTTGTTACACTTTCAACCCCTGAAGTTTTATTATATACAGTTCAGACCCTGTTTCTTGAAATTTTTTGCACCCAAGTCCTTAGGAAAAAAAATACTATATTTTTTTTTGCAAGAACCATGGTAAATACGGGAGAAATCAACGCCAAACTTGATACTTATATGTTACAACAAGACGAACATCTCAAAAGGATTAAAGATTCAATCACAACACTTACAGCAACATGACCCTAATCCACGAGTTAATACTCTTGTTCCAAATCCTAGGGTGAATGCAGTAGATAGAGGAGCAAAATTAGATGTTGGAGATTTCAATGGCGATAACGGTCCCGAAACATTCTTCGATTGGATTCACAGCTTGGAGAGTTTTTTTCGATGGTGTGAATTATCTAATGAAAGAAAATTGTTCTTTGCTGAAGCGAGATTGAAAGGGACAACTCGTATTTGGTGGAATCAACATCAACGAAATTTATATACAGCTACGAGAAGATGAGAAGATATGAAAGTTGCATTAACACGACATTTTATACCTTCAGATTACAAGCAGCGAGCATATTTGCAATTAACTAAGTTGGTACAAGAAAGTAAATTTGTAGCCGAGTATACTTCAATGTTCTACAGTTTGGTTACACGGTCTGAGTTCTCTTGGGTTGAAGAAGTTTTAATTACCGTCGAGGATTGAATCTGAAAATTGCAGGTGGCCTAGCTTCAGGTAAACTCTTACTCTTTGATTATGTTGTTCAAGTTGCTAGCCAAGTAGAGGATAATTTGAAAAAGAATTATGTTAGGCCTCCAATACAAGTCCAAACTCGGAGGGAGTGTACTTTTGTGAAGCCTATTTTAAATAGGCTGACAGAAAGATCGTCAGCAAGTCATTCAGCTATTAGCAGGCCTAATCATACCACAGGTTCTTCTAATGCTAACAAAAATCATACGTCTAGATGCTATAACTGTCGTGATTTTGGTCACATATCTTCTGAGTGTCCTTCCCCGAAGATGAATATTGTCTCTTCTCCCTTTAGGCAACTTGCTATTGTTGACAAAGAGTGCGGGAAAAAACTGACTTAAACGAAGAGATTTGCAAGCCATTAGACGTCGAGTATGATCCTGATGAGCAAGATTTGGAAGTTGATGTTCATTTGGAAGTATGTTTAGGTGTTCTTCGACATAAGGATGATCCTAAAATCCATCATGGGCGAATTTTTCAGACAAGAGTCATATGTGCGGGACAGGTGTGCTCTCTTGTGATTGATACTGAGAGTTGTACAGATGTTATCTCTGAGGAAACAGTTAAGAAACTTAAGTTAAAAGTTTAGCCTCACCTGAGCATATTGTCAGTATGGATTACCAATACAAAGTCATGTTACCATAGGTCTTTGGTTACATTTTCATCGCGCAAGCTTATGGATACCGTTATGTGTGATGTTCTACCCCTTAAGGTTTGTCACATTATCTTAGGGCGTAAATGGCTTTAGGATCGTCATGCGCAACATGATGATCGTGCTAATATATTTTCAATTATCAAAGGTAATACCAAATTCACTCTTATTTATGCTCTCGACATGCCAAATTTGAAGATTGCAAAAGACTTCCTTGGTGATCCGATGTGATTGTTCTTGTGTTGATGTTCATAACTCGACGGAGTCAAGTTTTTTTCAGCGGAGGAGAATTGATGTAGGACGAGCCCGTGAAAGTTGGTTAGAGCAATATAAGAGGCTTTGGAAGCCCATGAATTAGAAGTTGTTTAGTTTCTTTAATTTGCATTTCAAGTTTTGCCAAATACTATAGGGGACATGAAAATCATCACAATTGTGAATCATAGCTTACATCAACATTTGCAGATAGGAGTGAGCATTCAGTTATTACCCGAACCGAATAAGCATTTCGGTTATAACCGAAAATCAGAATTTCACTATTTTGAGTATCCGAACTAATAACCGAAATATATGATAACTGAATTGGTTATGCGGTTATTCGGTTAATAACCGAATTTACTACAATTGATAAGAAAATACTACTGTGTATTACGAACAGAGGCTTTTATATTATGTATTAGTCTCCTTTTCTAGCTACAATATATTACTCCAATTGATAAAAACAGAGGTTTTTGGAAGAAATAGGAACCAAAAATACAAATCAAATTTTAAATTATTCGAGCAAAACCGCATTGGAATCTAAGCATATACAATTATATATATCAAGAATTTAAGCATGATCCAGAAATCCATGCAAAAGAAAAGCATTAAAGATAAATCATAACCAGGTCTAAAAATATCAAATTGATTTCCAAGGTTAATCCAAACGGCAAAAGGAATACTTTGTAACAAAATGGAATAGGTCAAACTTATACACTACCTAGATCCTAGTATAGCTAAAAAAGGATAAAATAATCAAAAACGAATCACGATCTCATGTTGAAACAGAAAAGAAAAAAAAAGGAGATCCGCATTTCATGTAGGCATTCAAATTGATCAGATGCGAAGAAATGAAGAGATGAAGAGAGAGAGTGAATGAACGAGAGGAAAATCAGAGGGGATGTTTTCTCTCTCTCTCTTCATCTCTTTATTTGGGGACTGAAGAAGATAGCGAATGAACGAGGAAAACCAGAGATGAAGAGAGAGAGAGAGAGAGAGAGAGAGAGAGAATACCTAAAGGAGATTGATCCACATTTGGGGACTGGGGGTTTGGCTTTTAGGTTAGGGGTTTAGGGCAGAAATGGAGATGAGAGATCGAGATCTGAGAGATGAGAGATCGGAGATTTACATGATGAGCTTTGAGATGGGCTTTTTTGGATGGTGATGACTGATGACTATCGACTGATGAGTGATGACCAACGATGAGGCGATGAGAGCTTGAAAGTTCGAGATCTGAATTTTGGGTTAGAGGGCTGAGAAATGAATTGAGATAACTAGTAAAGACTAACGCTCTGTTTCTGAGTTTTAAAATGGTCAGAAAAGAAAAAAAATGGACGGAAAATTTAAGTTTTCTTTCCAATTCTTATGTTTATGAGTTTTTTAATAAACGGAAAAGAAAAAAAATGGATAGAAAACTTGGTCACTTTTCCTACCAAAGTTTTCCGTCCAAAATTGACCTGATTTGGACGGAAAAGAAATTGGAATAAGTAATATTTTTATAATTCCCATATTATCCTCAACTTTTAATATAATAAATTTTAAATTACAACTCATGTCTTCACTTTATTTTTATCTACTAAACCTAATCTGATAAAGAGAAAAGTATAGGCGCGAATAACTTGTCGCGAACAAGTTCTCTTCTTCGGTTCAAGCCAAGCTCCTCGCAATGTTAATAATCGAACAAATTCATCTCCAGATTTTTTTTTGTTTGCTGGCTCAAACATCCCATCTCCCCTCTTTGGTAACTTTCCGGCCAGATTTGTCTCCTATTTCGGTAAAACTCATGCCTAAATATAGTCCCCAATTTGGTCTTAGCAATCTCTCTTCAACTCACACATATATTTGTCTATATATGTATATTGTGTTATCTGGTTGAATAAATATCTAACAATTTTATGGGTTATTCATATTTCCAAGAGCCTCTAGTTGCGCAGTGATTGGGTTACCATTAGAGAGGAGATTGAATTTCTTGAAGAATTTGATGAATAATCTCCGTTAGTATTAATAATACATATTATGTTTGATGACTTTTGGGTATGGTATGACAATGACTTTGTAGAAGTAATTTTTGTTTAAAATTTATTTGGATATTTGTATTTGATTATGGAATTTTTTCTTTGATTAAATTTATCTTGCATAATTTTATTCATGGTTCAATGGTTATAATTAATATAAGGGTAAATTTGTAAAAGTGATATTTTTCTTTTCTTTTCATTAGAACTCAAAAACGCAAGAAAAGAAAATTTTTAAATTTTCTATTCTTTTCTATTAAAAACTCAGAAACAACACAAAGGAAAACTTCAAGTTTTTTAATTTTTTTCTTTTCTGTTCTAAATTCAGAAACAGAGTGTAAAGAGTTCATATTTTAAGTTTAAGGCTTTATTCGATTATTCGGTTAGACCGAGTAACTCAAAATTGAAACCCGTATTAACTAACCGTAATAAATTTCAGATATAACCGAATTGTTAAAAATAACCAAATTATCAAAAAAACAATTAAATTATTTCGGTTCGATTCGGTTATACCCGTTTTTTACTCAGTCCTATTTGCAGATACAAGGAACAAAAAAAACACCCTACCTTTTCCTTTTCCATTTTTCCCTTTTCACTTTTATTTTTAACTTTCTATAAATATGTATGTTTCTACATGTTGAGCTTTTGTTTCATTTCCATCTCTTTCTATTATTTTATTTATCTATTCTTTTCTTATTTTTTATTTGTTTTATCTTCTTATATTCTCCTTGTCTTTCAAATTTTATGCTTACTTATGGATTCATTTTCGGCCTACCTAAAACTAGTTTTGATAAAAGTATAAAAGGATTTATTGTTGAGCATCAAAGTTATCAGTTCAGAACCCAAATAGACTCCCTGAATAAGTGGTCTCATGGAATTTCTAAGAATAAGATGCAGCAAGCAGATAAATCAACATATATGATATATAAGCTTCTAACAATCAGGAACCCAACCTGCATTTCTAAGGAGGTATGGTCAAGGGAAACTTAAGAACTACAAAAAATACAATTTTCTTGGAGCAATTGATGACAGTAAAAGAATAATTCCTCATTGAACAGCCGTAAAAGGATTACCTCAACATGAGCTTCAGAGCTTATATCATTGGCATATTGGATGACAGCAAGCTCCAGGTCCGACTTCAACACACGGCATTCAGTCAAAATAGGATGCAAGGTATTAAGATCCGTTTCAAACTTCTCAATCCCCTAAATAAATGGAACATTTACTATCACATATTGGCATTAGAGTACTAAGTACTACTACAGCAATGGAAAATGAAAATAGTAGCAAGTAGTATTACTTTACTTACCCACACAAAAAATGTATCTTGAATACTAATGCATCATTAACTGTGGAAGTGCCATACAGTATTTTATAGCTTACATCCAATTTAAACTTCTCAATCCTAATAAGTTATAACATAAACTATCACACATTGGCAACAGAGTACCAAGTACCAGTGGAATAGCTAATTGATGTTGCCAACTGAAAATTCAGTTATGGCAATATTCAATGCTGCAACAAACAATGAGTTTTTCGATGTAAAGTTACTTCTGATAAACTATGGTTTCAGCATGTTCCCCCCTTTCCTCCCCATGATTTCCCAGTAGACTCCCACTTAAGGACAAAGGAGAAACTTTGAGCTCTGATACCTCATGTAGGACGAGATTGAGCTAGAGAATACTGACCAAAAAAGTAACTACCGCTCCTGGGCTTCGCACTTAAAACACTAGGATCTCTCAAGCTTCACACTAAAGATGAACCTAAGGTTTCACATCAAATTGCTCCAACCCAATGGGTGATTGAATTACTCAATTTCGAGTAGTTCTACTTGTAGTGATTACATCACCATTTAATGAGAAACAAAATCCTCAAGAACTTGGATTTCTAAGTCCATTAAGTATTTATTTTTTTATTACATTATGCATTAGGGATTTCTCATATAGGTAATAGTAAAAGTACAAAAAATGACTAAAATGCCCTAACTAAATATTAAAATCCCTAATTCTCAATTATTTAATAAAAAAACTAACTATATCAATTTCTGTCACAATTGAAAAGCTAAAAATAAATAAATAACTAACTAAATCTAGGGTGGCATTCCTCATCATATATCCCAAAGCCTGATATTTAGTACTAAAAGACTTGAAATGCATACACCAATCAGCCTGAAAGATATTTTAGAATGAAGTCTGAAAATATTCCAATGCATATTTTAGTCCACAAGGAACAGAGATATCTCAACGAAACACCAATTAAATAAAGATATGATGGTATTTAAACATATGATATTGAGTAAGGGAAGTGAGAGATGCAAGTACCACAAATTGTGCGGGCTTCGAAAAATTGTTACTATCAGTGTTGAGTCCATGTAAAAGAAACAATAAGGGTTTTCCTACACCCTGGTATTGATTATGCAGAACTGTTACAACTTCATCAGTATAGAAGACCGAGTCAACCATGTACCGTTCCTGCCAAAGACTAGTGTAAGAATCAACCAAGGTAACGCGAAGCCATTATTTTTTTAGATCAATATCCACAGCCACAATAAGTTCATAATCATTAACTGCCTGAGGGAATCACCTTATAGTAGGATAAAGGCTTTATTTCTCCCAACCAAACAGCATACTCAGCAGGTAACCTGGGAGCAAACAGCATCGATTTCCCAGTTACTATATCCTACATGCGCATAAGAAAGGGTAGTAAAAGAAAGAAAACATTTCAGATTAATTTCACAATTCAAATATTTAAAACAATCTACAACAAAGCATTGTGAATCAGTATTTAAGCATTGGAACAAGAAAACTAGACTTTGTTTGGTTAGCAGTTGCAGATACCAGCCCAATCAAAATAAATTGAAGTACGCTGTTGGTTAAAGAATTTAAGAATGGTTATGAGGATTAATGGTCCCACTCAACCTATTCCAGTAAAAAAATCACGAAATTTAATGGTGTAAAATTTGAGTGAGCAACAATTTTAAATCAAAAGATGAATTTTTCAAAACATAGCCTTAGGTATTTAACAAAATTTATTTTCAAGAGCCAGCAAGTTGAAATCCAGAAGCAATTTGTATTATCAATTAATGAAAGTCAGTCTCATAACAAATTAACAATGCATTCAAACTACCACATGGGAGTAAGAACATTTAGAATGAAACTAACATGCAAATATGTAATCAGACCATGTTTTGAAACTCATAACAAGTACGGGACATTAGAATGAAAAATTATGAAACTTGTAATAACTAATAAGTATGGGACATTTAGTATGAAACTATAAGTATTAAACATCTAGTATGAAAGTTGAGAATAAATTCTATAAGGACGCAAACTAGTGTATTTACATATCCAATAACTCTACATTTTGAGAGAAAATCAAGGAGTTTTAATTGTGATAAAATAATTAAATAGAATTTACCATAATTTGTTAAAATAATCAAACCTCCTTGATTTTCTCTAAAAATACAAAGTTGTTTGATTCCTATTGCATGGTGTAAAAATACTAGTTTACAAGCAGTCCGAATAAAATTGATTCTCATGAAACTTATAATGAGTGTTGGACATTAGTATGGAAATTGTATGTGGAATTTAGTATGAAATTGATAATCTTAGATATGAATCAAAATGTCATGAGACATGACCAAGTAAGCCAAACTACAAGAAAGATATCATTGATAATTTCAAAAGAATTATGAAAAGAAACTTACAATAGCTCCATAGAACCCGGGCTCCTGCACTCCAAATAAATATGCAAAATAGCTCTCCTGTCTAAGAATAAATAGGTCACCATTAGTAACTAATTCAATAATCTCTTTAACGAGCTATTTCAATGTCAACCAAGAACTGCTACAGACCATTGTCTTACTAAATATGCAGCTAATACATGAAGAATGCCACCTTTTCAACCTAATAATTATTTGCAAGTGATTTGGAACAATACCATTTGTTTATAATGTTGATAGATTAACAACTTTTGTAAATAACAAGCAGTAGTTGTTAAAAATTTCAAGCAGAGAAAAGTTCTAGAGGGTCTAGTCTATAAAAAAATTACCAAAGAAATGCTTTAAATTTCAAGGGATGAATAACACATTCTTTTTGTCCACTCTACCATCATGAGCAAATTAGGATGTGTCCCCACTTAACAGTAATTAAGGCTATGTTTGTTTACAGCGATTTTGTTTTAGGATTATAGACTCACGGATTAATGGGAAGCTAAATAATAATAGAGGAGACAAACCAAGCCGTATTGAATTGTACCCTTTTGGAAAATAATATTATATTCTGGACTAAGAATTTGGCACGAAAAAGTAAGAAATCATTAACGGATTATTACTGAATCACCGGATTGTCCCTGTGAACAAACATAGCCTACAAACACAATGACAAAAGTTTTCATATAAAGACACCACAAAAAACCTCCTCAGTCAGATCTAAGAAAATTTGTCAGTAAACATGCTAACCAAAAAATGCATAGGATGCAAAACAAAATTCTGTAAGAACCAAATTACAACTGAATTTTTTAAAAGAAAAATATCAATATCCTCAATTTAACATACATGAATTATCTTTTTCATACCTATATACAACACTAGCAATCATATCATTGGTGATTTTACACGCAAATGAGTAAAGGAGCAGTGATAATGATGGGGGTTTATAATATAACTGTAATACTTAGGAATATGGGGTACTTATTAAGCATCAATGAATCAAATCACGTGACTAAACTCACATAAGAGGGTTTTGAAGCTACCTGAAGAGTTCGGTATGATCAGTGCAGTAGCGAGTTTGTTCTTCACCGCCCTAATGAATGATTGGTATTGATAATTTGAGAATTAAGAAGAGAAAATCGGAAAATGAACTGAATTTGAAACTGAACAAATAGAAAAAAAAAGTCTATTTTACCTGAAGAAAGACGAAGCCATGGAGAGGACGCGAGGAGAGAGAGTGGTGTTCTTGAAGAGACTTGATGAGTTTCTGTCGGTTGACTACGTGAAGCTCCGTTGACACCTCCGGTGGAGGTGAGAGAGTAGAAGCCATCGTAGTGGCTTCGACAGGTGTCGCCTTCGACTGTGCGTGCTCTGTTAATTACACGCGATCTTATAGTTTAAGAACATGGTGAGCGTGTTCTGGCTTGATTTTCTGTTTGGTAAGTTTTGGTAACAGACCCAATATGTTTGAGAAATTGTACGAACCCCCTCTCCCCCAAAACATGCAAGTATTTTTTATTTTATGACACTTTTTTTATTTATAATTCAAAGGTCTAAAATCGAAACGAGTCGGGAGTTTTGACTTTTTAGATTTTTAAAAAATTTATGAATAAAATAAGGTTTGATCGAAGTTTAAAATATATATTTGATTAACTACACAATCGAAAGCAATTTAAATTTTCGAATCAATAATTCTAATAAAAAATTATAATTTAAAAAGGTTCAAGTAAATTATCAATTTTAAAATTTGCTCATATTTGATTCGTTTATATTTCAAATCGAGTTTCGAATTGAACTTTTTATCGAACGAATCACGAATTAAGTTCAAAACTGCTTTCTTTTTTTGCAGTCTTATTTGCAATACTAATCTAAGCATATACATCTTCCAAACTCGACTTGCTCTACATTGACTTCAGGCATTTTGGGTTTTCTTTATATGGATTTTTAGACATTTTGGAAAATGTATAAAACACTTATTACATCAATGAACCCAAAATGGACGTTAATATTTTATAGACAAACCTAATGAATTAATTATTATTTTAAATTAGCCCACTAAACTAATTATTATTTTGAAATTGGTCATTTTGTTAAAAAAATAAATGGACGTTAATATTTTATAGACAAACCTAATGAATTAATCACTATAGTTGGCATATTTTAATAATTATACCAAACTTTTAATTTTTTAAATTACTCCATTAAACTAATTAATGATTACACCATTGACAGGTTAATGGGTCAGTCAGTAATTTAGTCAAGTCTATGTGTTGCCTGAAAAAGTCCAATTTGTTTGGACATGGGCTTGGCGTGGTCTAACCAAGGGGCACAAAATAACCCCCTCTCCATTTTTCAAAAGATTGGTCTATCTTGGGCTTAAATAAGGCTTGAATTAGCCCGGTTTGAAGATGGCATAGGCCTTAATAGGCCACATCCTAAAAGTCTAAAAAAACAGGCTTAAAAGCTTGAAATATCAAACTTGTTAAGCCATTTTACCTTTTTTTATACCATTTTTTACCCCAGCATGAAAAAACTAGTTTTGACAAAAATAATAGGAAGAATTACATATATTAGTACATTTTTTAAATTAATTACAAAAATCATACCCTCTATAAAATAATTACAAAAGTATTACACTTTTTTGTTTTTATTTTTAATTTTAACATAATTAAAGGTCCTTAAATTAAGGAATTAATATCTAATGGTTGATATGGCAATATTAATGGGTCGTTTTTTTTTTTGAAAGAAGTGATAACCGCGAGTACGTCTCCTTATTTTAAAACCCTCGTTTGCATGCTGAAACCCTCTTTTCTCTTTTCTCTTTCGGTTCTTCTTCTTCCGTTCTTCGTTATCTTCTTAATCGTGTATTTCTGTTCATGTTATTCTTCAACCATTTGATCGCCATTTTCGTTTTGTTGTATAGTTATTGTTGTTACTTGTTGTCGTTGTTTATTATTTTTGTTGTTACTCTGTTAGATCAGAGTTCGTTTTTTTGTTGGTCGCCATTTTCGTTGCTTGGTTCGTTCGGTTGTTGTTGAATGGCTGATTCAATGAAGAAGTACGTAAAGAGAATGAGAATAACAGAGGATGATTCTGTAAAGGGTTTGAAGAAGTTTGTTGCGGAGATGAAAGGGAAGGGGGAGAATGTTGGTCAGTAATCGAGTAAGAGTGAGAGTAGGTTGGTGTTACACAGTGGTATAAAGCATTCTGAAGTGCAAAAAGATTCTGATTTTGATGTCGATGTAGTTAAGTCAGAAGGTCAAGTGGTTAGCCAGAATATAATTCAAACAGAAAGAACTTTAAAGGTTTGTTGATTTAAATGTTTTTATTTTACGATAATATAAATGTTTGTTTTATTATTTTGTATGTTTTTGGATATTGTTAGTTTATGTTTTGGATACCATTTGTGTTCAATCGATTTGGAATATTTGGTTACTTTTTTATTTTGTTATGGTTAACATTAAAAGTTGTTTTGGTTACTATCACCTAAATGGTCGGTTACTGTTAGTTATTGTTTGTTGTTGTAATGGTTATCCTATATTTGCTTTAGTATACATTGTTTCACTAAAATGTGGTTCATTTATATGTTTGTTTATGTTCTGGTTACCATGGATACATAGTTTGGTTATTATCTTATAGATTATTGGTTACTTGTTTAGTATGTTTGTTAATGTTTGATTATGATTTGGAATCTATTGTTGTTCCCTCAATTTGGTATTTTGGTTTCTTTTTTGTGTTGTTTTTGGTTTCCATGTATGTGTAGTATACATTTTGTTGGCTGAAATGGGTTTAGTGTACATGTTGATCATGTCTTGGTTACGATGACAAAACTGTTTGGTTACCATCATACAATTGTTTGGATACTATCATATAAATTTATTTGTTAATATGTAAACATGTTTTGGTTTTATGCTATAACTGTTTGATTACTATCTTATGACTGTTTGGTTACTATGATGTAAACTGATATGTTACTATATAAATATGTTTTGGTTATTATGATATGTTACTATGATATAAATTGATTTGTTACTATGATATATCTGATGGGTTATTATCATATAAATGTTTGGTTAATGTTCAATCATGTTATGGTTACTGTTATATTATAATATGGTAACTATTTTTGTGTAGTCAGTGTTGGATGTTGGAAACTGTTTATAATATGTTTTGGCATCTGGGTAATTGTTATATTATGTTTTGGCTAGTATGATATTATTTTTTTGTTACTATATAACTGTTTATTATATAAACAATGTTTTATATTGGTTACTAATAACTGTACAAATCTGATTTTGTTTATTTGCAGTTATGGGACATGTATTATGAGGTATGTAACAGAAAATTTACTGGAAAAGTTATTTATTGGTGCGACATGGAAGTTCCCAACATGATTTCTAAGAAATTGAATGAAAGTCAGTTGGAGAAGTTCAAGGCAACATGTTTTGGGAATTTCTTGGAGTTCGGTGATCAGCACCAAATGTATTCCCATTATTCACCATGCTCTTATACGGAGGTTCACCATAGTGATGTTGGTGAAATGTGGTTTTTATTTGGGGAAAAGAGGGTCAGATTTGGTTTGCCTGAGTTTTGTCTAATTTCTGGTTTGAGATAGCAGGGTAAGGATGATATTTCACAAGTCTGAAGGTATGGAGAATATTCTTATTGAAAAGTTTTTTGGCATGAAAGTCATTACGTAGTAGTAGTATATAAGCGGGGTTTATCGGAAGGTTATTTTTGATAATGATGATGAGGCTATTAAGTTGTCATTTATTTTTCTGGTGTTTAATTTCATTTTATCCACAGTTTCTGAAAATCATGTGGATGGGGCAATGGTCAATTTTCTATGCTATGGTGATGTTAATAGTTTTCCTTGGGGGAAATTCGCATTCGATATGACAAAGTACTCTTTGTCAACTGCTTTGAAGGGGAGATTGAAGAAAGGAAGGAGTGGTGGGTCAATATATAATTTCTACAAGGAACATTATACAAAATTGTACAAGTTGAATGGTTTACCTTATGTGTTCCAAGTTTTTATGTTTGAGATCATTCCGTTATTCAAAATTCGGGGCATATGCAATGATGAGCATCCGTCTGATATCCGTTTATTTAGATGGAAGGAGCTAGTGAAGCCCCTTACGAATGACAAGTTGAACGATTTAGTATTTTGTTCTGGACATGTATTTTTGTTACTATTAAGAGTTTAATTGGTTAACTTTAGTTATATATTTAGTTACTGATTATTTTTTGTGATGTTTACTATTAACAAAGTGGTTAGTTACCTTTATATGCTTAGTTGGTTGCTTATTAGTTATATTTGTGTTAATAATAACAATGTATGTAGTTACCTGAATATACGCATTTGATTACTAATTAAATTTTCCTTGTGTTGCTAATAACAATTTTATTGGTTATCTGGTTATAAAAATTTTGTATACATTTTTTTATAATTTTAGTTACTGATTTATATACATTTGATTAAATGTGTATATGTAGTTGGTTACTAATTATGTTTCATGATTCTTTATTTACTATTTTGTTATGTATTTTTTCAATGTTTTGTCGTATATTATACTAAATGTACTTAATGTTTTTCAGTTCAGGATAAAAAGTTTAGTTCCCACATCCGAGGAGAACGATCGGCTTGATTTGGGTGGGCTTCAATTTTTAAATGGGAAGGATGCTGATAAGAAGGTTTCAAAAAAAGTTAAGGGTGGCAACATTGGAATTGATATGTCTGAAGTTAAAGATGCAATTGATTCACGGTTTAGGTCATTTGAGAAGAAAATGTCTGAGATTAAGAAAGACATTTATGATATTAAGAAAGACATTTTAAAATTGCGGGCTGATATTAAGGATGATATGCATGTTTTTCATGTTCAGTTATGTAAGGACTTTAGTTCCATTATTAGAGATGAGTTACGTGGTATCAAAGGTGTTGTGGATAAACAAGTTGAAAATGATGTTGATGATGAGGATTATTCTGATTCTGATTTTGATGATGGCGGTGATGACGATAATGATAATGATAATGATGATGATGAAGATGATGATGGTGATGGTGATGATCGTGAAGATGATGTAGGTGATGATGGTGAAGATGATGTAGGTGATGAAGCTGTTCATGGTGGTGCTGATGATGATGATGTAGGTGATGAAGCTGATCATGGTGTTGCTGATGATGATGTTGGTTCTAAAGGTAAAAATAATGATGCTGATGAGGTTTGTGATGATGGGTTGATAGGTTATGAGAAAAATGATGAGTTTGTACACGAAGTTGTTAAGGAGTGTGAAGATGTTGTTAATGTTGTTGAAGTTCTTAAAGAGTGTGAAGACCCCCATGTTTATGAGGATGTTGATGATGGTTCAACAATAAATAATAATAATGATGGTGATGATGTGTTGAATTTTGTTGAAAAGAAGGATGAGAATGAATATGAGATTGGTAACGAAGTTGAACGTCATGTCAAGGTTAGTCATATTTGTTTGTTTTATTGTGTTATGTGTTTTTGTTTTTAATGATTAATTGATTGTTTTTTATCTTTCACAGATTGGCAAGAATAATGACATGCCATCGTTTGACATATTAAGCCAATGCACTGGTAAAGAGATTGTTTTGTATGTCGCTGATGAGGTTAGTGTTATAATGACACGCCTTTTTAATTTTTACTTGTTGGTTATTTGTTACTGTTATATTGTTATATGGTTACTTTTCATATATATTATATTTACTATTATAATATCAGTTGGTTACTATTACATTGTGTGTTGGTTATATTTTATATATATATTATGTTTACTATTATGATATGTTCACTTTAATATGTCCATTATTTTTCATTCATTTTTTTATTAAATATAGTTGTTAACTACATGTGTTGAAAATATAATTGTATTTGTTACCCTATATTTCAATATAAACAGGGGAATAAATTTGAGGCAGTAACAAGACTGCATTAGACAGTAACTATTAGAACATTTGACAGTATAATGTTTCACAGTAACCAAGACACCATTATACAATAACTAGCAGTTTCATGAAGGTAACCAATGTATATGATGAGTAACCATCAGTGTTAAAAAAATCAGTAGAAATAATTTGAAAACTATAAAGTAATCAAATAAACATTATTAAGCAAAGAAATATAGATATAAATAGTTACCAATTTATATATAATTAGTATTATGGATTGTTTACTATTATTTTATTGATAGGTTACTATTACAATGTGTTTTGGTTACCACTACATAACTTTTTGGTTACTGCTTTATTTTGTTTTTGTTTATATTATGATATGTTCACTTTAATTTGTCTGTTATTTTTCAACTTATATCTTTCTACAAATTTTTGTTATTGCATATATTAGTTAAATGCAAATGTTTATGTGAAAATCTAATTGTATTTGTTTCATTTTATGTCAACTTTAAAAGGGGAATAAATTTGAGACGAAAAGCAAATCAGACTTTCGATGAGATGGTTTTGACTACCGGGACATAGCCCAAAGTGATGAATTGGAGAAGAAGTATGATAAATTCGAAAGGATAGACCTGCTTCGTCAACATGTAAAGAGTGTTGTTTTGCGATTTCCATATACAGTATCATTTGGATCTGCTGGGTTATCGTCTAGTGCATCAGGTTCTAATCAAAGAGTTGCTGTTATTTCTGCATTCCCCAAGGTTTGCATGGATATGCCTACAAAATTTGAAGAGGCATTGTTTGATCAATGGTTTAAAATAGGACTTAACAACAGAAAAAGGTTTGTTTTTTACTGTTAACAATGTTATATTTTTGTATGAAGCAAATAAATCTGTTTTTGTGTAGTGTGTATACTAACATGGTTATTGTTAATGTCAACGTGTATACTAATATTTTTTTATATTGAAGGACGAACAAATTTCCTGGGAAGAATGACATTATCGAACCTGCTTTTATTTTTGGATCTATCCCAATTTCATCTAAGATGTGGTTTTATAAATTAAAGACTCCTGGCCAATGGTTAGAAGATGATGTGAGTTCTTTTTTTTTTAAATTATGTTTTTATAGTTATGGTTATATTATTTAGTTGTTTAAGTAACTAGTGTTAATAGTGTTGGTTACTGTCAATTGACTATTTTGTTACTGTCATAAAACTGTTTTGTTACTATCATATCACTGTTTGGTTATTATCATACAACTATTAATATTTTATGTTGTTTTTTTTTGGTTCAGCACATCAACGTTGCATTATATTATTTTCATAAATTGGCAAGACATTCTGATAGTGTGCATATAAGGGCAACGACTACGGATTGTTGGTTCCATGCCAAGATGACATCTCTTTTTGAAGAGTACACAAATGCAGATAAGAGTGTATTGTCTGGGCAGGGTGATGTGTCTGAATACATTCATGGTTTGTTTATGGATGTCAACACCCCGTGGAGAAATGTTGATTATGTTTTGTTTCCCATCCATATGTCATCACCGGACCATTGGTTTTTGTTAACGTTTGATGTGCATCGTAGATGTCTAACCGTTTATAACTCCCTGCAGCCAAAAAGGAAATCTATGCAAACAAAAATCATGGATGTTTGTGAACCTTACATATTAATTCTTCCCATTTTGCTGTGCAAGAGTGGGTTTTGGAGGGATAGGTGTGACATTGATTTTAGCAGTGAACCATACCGCAATAAGGAGGAAGATGATATTATTGAGTTGGAATTTGCAGAGTCAGTTCCTAAACAAGTTGAGGGGTAAGGGTTTCACTGTTTACAATTTTTGAATTATTACATATAACTATTTTGGTTGCTATCACATAATTGTTTTGGTTAATATGTTGTAACTATTTGGTTACTGATTTAGTATGTTTTATGTTACTATTTGGTTTTGTTTCGAAAAATATTTTTGTTTACTCAATTTTGTTAGAATATGAATTTCATTTTAGGTTGCTGTATATACAGGTTGGTTATACTTTGGTTACTATTAAAATAAGTATATTGTTACTGTTATATACCTATTTGGTTAGTTATTTGTTATATTATTTTTTGAATGTTATAATAAATAAATATCCAAATATGTTGGGTTACCATGTATTTGCCTATTATTCATGGTTTAATAAACTGTTTTTAGTTTTCATGTTGTTTATGATTTGGTTAACATCATATAACTATTTTGGTTACTATTATATAACTGATTTGTTTACTATCATATAAGTATTTTGGTTACCTTTAATTTCTGTTTTGGTCAATTTTATATACAACTGTTGGTTACTGTATAAACTGATATGTATTATATATAGGTTGATTCTAGTATTGATTTTCGTTATTTTTTGTGTATTTGTACAGTGATTGCGGGATTTTCACAATTTGTTTCGCTGAGCATGTCATTCATCATAAGTTTGATGAAATTCCTATTCCATTCCCAATTGCGCAGTATCGGAAGAAGTTATGCACAAACTTATTTTTGCATGCAAGGAATAAACAATTGGAGGGATATGAGACTGGCAGAGAATTTCCAGGAAGATTTGTTCCGAATTTTGATTAGTTCAGTTTTTGTTTTTTTGTCAAGATTATGAATTCACAAAAATTTTGTATAGTTTATTAAGGATGATTATTGGATATTATAAATGGTATTTCATATTTTATTATAATAGCATTATTGGAAGTAATTTTGTCTGTTGGTTAGTATTTGATTCGTTTTAGGTTGTGTTTGCTGCATTATTTTGGAATGCAGAGTTGGTAACCAAATATGTATAAAAGGGTAACCAAATTAATTTTTTGATAATAAATGTAGATTTACAATATTGTATCATGACTTATAACTATTGTTAACTATATGAGGTCATATAACTATTGTTAAATGTATATGTGAGAATATATATTAGTTAACATAAAAATTTGATTTGGTGACTGTTATCTAGATATTTGGTTACTTTTTTGTTTATTGTTATTACAAATTATTAAACAAATAGTTTATTGTTATGGTCACCAAATTATGTATTTATAAGTAAACAAATTGTAATAAAACTTAATAAAATCAGTATATATCATGTATTTAAGTTTCCATTATTATATATGATGGTCATTTATAAACTCATTTAATTTAATATATTTTTGAGATTTGAATTGGTATTCAAATTGTCATATAATGTAACCATTTGACTTTATGTTAGTAACCAAATAATTTTCAAATTATATCTGGAACAATTATCAAGTGCACATTGTACTTATGTGGGTTCCCAATTATATTGGCAAATAATAATAAATTCAGAAATCAAAATTTTAATCAATAAAAATTTTGTTTATTGTACAAAATCAAAAATGTTATGAACCATGTGTGTTATGGTTGATGATAGTAAACAATTATATATACATGTACTTACACTCTTAATGTAAATGCAATATATCAGGGGTTTTTTGGTCTTAAAACCGGTTGATTATTGCAGGTTTTCCTGTTGTGTCCTTTTTCTTGGCACCTACTGCATTTGTTTTGATTTTTGATTTCAGATCCGTGTTTGTACCTCCCTACTTTTGGTCTTCCAGCTGGTCTTCTTGTTTTTGGTGGTTTTATAACCATGTTTCTTACTTCTTGTGGTACATCCCAGTTTTCTTTGTTATCTAGTGGCATGATTGAAGTTGAATATGTGTCCACCAAAGTTGTTTTATAGTATTTTTTTGAGCAAAAATCATAACAGCTCAAATTTCGCTTGTTCATAACAAAGAAGAAATAGTCATAAACAAGGCATCTCATGGTAATCGAAATTTTCCACATGTGCATGTCTTTTTGGTTGATGTCCACAATATATTTTTTGCGACATCATAAACAAAGGAAAATCACTAAGTTTGATGTCTCAACCTACATTACAAATAAAGTGTTGTTAGAAAAAATATAATAAAAAGTAAATAACCCAATGTTATAATTATAAAACAAGCAATTCAAAGAAGAACCAACTATGCAAAGAACAATATAATTATTAAGAGTAACCAAACAAGTATCGCTTAGTAACCAAAGATGTTGATACTCAAGAACTAACTTAACGAAGAACATTATAATTATTCAGAGTAACCAATCAAGAACAAGTTAGTAATCAGTATAATGATAATCATTAATAAACTAAACAGTTGTCAATAATCATTGTAATTAAATGCATTAAGCAATTAAGTACTAATTAATAACCAATATAATATTTATTAGTAACCAAATTACAGTTAATTAGTAAACAAGTCATTATTATTCAGTAAACATTATAATGTAACACAGTAACCAAGCCAACATTAGTCAACATTAGTCAGTAAACAATTCAACATTAATTAGTAATATTATGCATTAACCAAGACAGCATTAGTCAGTAATCAGTATAATGATACCCAATAACCAACTCAGCAGTATTAAGTAACCATTATAATGTTATGCAATAAGCAATTAAGTATTAGTTAGTAATAAATATAATATTACATAGTAACCATGTTTCCAATAGTCAGTAACCATTGTAATATAACACAGTAACCAAGTCAGTAAACATTTCAACATTAATGAGGAACATTATGCAGTAATCAAGACAGCATTAGTCAGTAACAAATACAATATAAAAATTGATGCAATAAATTATAATTTATATTTGTTACCTTAAGTTTCCTTGATTTAATTATATTAGATTGCAGTCTTTCTTCAGCTGTTGTGGAAAGTGTTGTGAGTGTTGATAGGGATGCTTGTTTGTTTGTGAAATACTATCTTTGAACCAGACAACGTAGGCATTCAATCATTGATGCAATTGGAAGATCCCTAATCATCTTGATTGCGTTGTTAATAGATTCGGCGATGTTTGAAGTCATTGTTGAGTATCTGCTTACAGTCCCATGGAGCCTGGTGCACTTTTCCAACTTGACCTCTTCCTCCAAATATGTCCTTATTCGAGGATCAATGGCATCAAGTTCAGCCATGTGTTTGTTGAATTGCTCAATGTTGTATGCTCTACATGCACCGTTGTAAGCCTGTTTAAGTTCTTCTCCTCTCTTTTTGAATCTATTTTTTATATTTTTTAGTATATGGTATGTGCAGGAACCATGCATGACATCCGAAAACACATAATTCAGTCCTTGTATTATGGCTTCATGTCTATCTGAAACAATGCATTGTCCTTCTCTAACTCCACAAGCAGTTCTCAAATTCATGAAAAACCATCTCCAAGATAATTCGTTTTCGCTGTCAACCACTGCAAAAGCAATCGGAACAATGTTTCGGTTTGCATCTTGTGTGCTTGCTATCAGTAGTGTCCCCCCGTATGTTGATTGTATGAATGTTCCATCGATTACAATAATTGGAAAGCAATGATGCCATGCTTGAATTGATGCTCCAATGGCAAAGAATAATTATTTGAAACGAGCATTTATTTCCAATTCAAGAGCTGTGACGGAACCTGTTTTGAAACATCAACATTATAAATAGAATTACACAGTAAACAAGACAACATTAGGCAGTTACTAATAAAGAATTAATCAGAAACCAATATATTATTACACAGTAACCAAAATAGAATTAGACAGTAACCAATATATTGTCATACAGTAACCAAGACAACATTAGTTAGTATAATGTTATTAAGTAACCAATTAGTAACCAATACATTGTTACACAATAACCAATACAACATTAAGCGAGAACTAATAAAGCATTAGATAATATGATGTTACAAAGTAACCAACACAATATTAGACAAGAAACAACATATTGTAAATACAATAACAAAACAACATTATACAATAAACAACATATTGTTATACTGATAACAATATATAATCATTAATCGATAATCAAAACAGTAGCCAATTTATTAGTCAAAACAACATTAGTCAGTAATCAAGATATCATTAAACTATATAATCAACAGTAACAAAGACAACATTAGAAAGTAACCAACTGTGGCAGTAGACATTAATAAATATATTTGATGAGTAACCATTTATATAAAAAATTAGTAGAACTTACTCAAAAATTATAAATATGAGGAAGGTAACCAATGCATTTTATAGCAACAAAATCAGTTGAATTGAGTAACCAACTAATAATTAAAACTAATAATATGTTATAAAGTTTTACCTGGATTTGTTTTCTGCAGTATGTGTAACCATGATGGGATCAATGAGTAGTCGTGTGGATTTCCTCTGACCTTTTCCAACGCTTTCTCTTTCGATCTCCATGCTTTTTGGTAAGAGATAGACACATTATATTCTGTCATCATGTCCTCAACAATATCGGTTGGTGTGTATATTTTCTTCAAATTTGTTAATTTATGCATTATGCATTCGCTAACAAACTCACTATTTGCCTGCCTGTGGTCTCCAAGCAATACATTGACTGAACACGTGTGAATGTCGTTGAATTCCCTTACCTTGAACAGGCTGGTTTTTCGAATACTTGATGCTCTCATCTTCCATTTGCAATTTTTATCATTTACGCACACTAGCACAAAGTCTCTATGACCTGTTCTTTGAACTTTGTGTTGTCTGTTTTTCTTGATTGAATGCAATCTCATTGATTGTGATAAGATTTTCTTGCCTTTGTAGGTTTGATGTAATCTTACTTCACATTCATTCGGATCTGTTATTACATCTTCATATCGTTCTGCTGTGTATGATTTGTCATGTTGTCTGTCTTGTTGTTGTTCAATAATTTCCATTGCAAGCTGATCATCATATTGCGTTCCAATTTGGGAATCTTGTGTTGCTAGTGTAACTAGTGCTGAATTCCCTTGTGTTGATCTGATTGGCGTTACATCGTGAACAACAGATTCTTCTATATTTGTCAAGTTACGCAAGATTGCTGTGCGCCCGCTTCTTTTTCCAATATCTATAATTAGTGGGAATTTTCCTTGTTCATCAGATTTTTTACTTACTTCAATAAAGAATCTCAAGGTTGCTTCATCTGATATACAGATTGGTGGAATGTCGTTTTTGATGTGAAATTTGATAGACAATGTTGTTGTGTTTGTGTCTATCCGTAATGCAATGCATATCATGTTTTGCATTTCTCTGAACGAACAAGTTGAGGGAACTAGTATGCCAGTAACTTCAAAGTTGGTGTACTGGTTACTATCAGTCCATGTACCATTGAAATAAAGCAAAACAGGAATCATCTCCATTGTCTGAAAACAGAATATGTATTGCATAGTAACAAAATCAATGTTAATGAGTAACCAAACTATATAATGTCAGTAACCAGAAAATGAAATACATTTGTACTATCATTCTACAATTGAAACAATCAGTTTAATGTTTTTTGTTAGCAATTAAATTATAACAGTTGTATGAAGGTAACCAATGTAGCCAATTAATTTCCATCATAATAAAACAAACCAATATAAATTAATCAAATATTACACATTAATAATATCAACATTATACAGTAACAAAATTCAATGTAGACAGTAACCTACACATGTTTATTTAGTAACCATAGGATAAAAAAACATTTTCAATTTACTTGTTATATTAAAAACAACCAATTATAATGGGTTTGTGGGCATTTAAATGCTAATTGTTGTAAGAATGTAAGCAATGTGGTTAACAAGTGACTATTAATATAAAAATATAATTATAAGCATAATTAGATTAATTCAGTAACCAGATCAGAATTAATAAGTATCCATTTTTATTTGTATATAATATCTAAATAAGTATTATTCAAGAATACTTGAATATAATGTTAATCAAGAACTTGACTCGGCATTAGTTAGTAAACATATACATATAAATGTTCATACATAGGAAACTATATACATATAATTATTAGGCGATATACAAAGATATTGTTACATAAGTAAACTATGAAGCATTACATAGTAACTAATAAATCAAGATATAGTATGATGTTACAAAGTAACCAACATATCATTGAGACAAGAGCTGACATATTGTCATATAGTAACCAAGAAAACATTAGGCATTATAATTTTACAAAAAGTAACCAAAACATCATTTTGTCAGTAACTAACATATTGTCATACACTAACCAAGCTAGTATTTGATAGTATCCAAGACAAGCATTGAACAATATATTGTTATACAAAGAACTAAAAACAACAATGAGAAGTCACCAAAAGTTGCGATGAGATGCGGTAATTTTTTTGTAGTAACCATTTTAAGTGTGAAAAACTTAAGAAAGGTAATCAATATATGAATACCGTAGTAACCACATGTAACTATATGCATACGAATTTGAAAAACATATACCTCAGTGTTCAGAATTGTATCGATATTGCTGTGATTGTTTTTGGTTACTGCTCTTGAAGTAGATGATGACTTTGTATACTATTTCGTCTTCTCCGATCTTAGATGTTTGTCGCGATCTCGGAGGTGAGTGGAAAGTCGATCGAAATTTGTCGTCGATCAAGATCTTAGATCTTAGATGTTTGTCGCGATCGAGAGTTGTTGTGATTGTTTATAGTTCTTGAACTTGAAGTAGATGTTGATTTTGTATACTATTTTTCGCTCTTCTCCGATCGTATATTTTTGACGCGATCTCGGAGGTGAGAGTATAAAAGCAATCGTCGACGTAAGATTTGGCCTTTTCCGATATCAAAGTTGCATGTTGTTCGGTTGCTTGATTTTAGGAGCGGTTATTGTTAGATAGGACATATTTGGTAACTGACGTGTGCGTGATGTTACCAACTTTATTATTGTGTTGTTTTGTTTTTGTAATTATGTTTTGTGTGTTTTATTTTTGTAATTATTTTATAATTGTTGTATATTAGTGTTAAGGACCTAAAAAATATAATAAACAACTATAAACAGAAACGTCAATTACAACTATACAACAAAAATAAATATTACCCTTTTTGATAAAAATTATAAAGAGAAAGTACATGTTTTTTTTTCTTCTCCGGATCGACTGATGAAGTATTTTCTAAACTTCTCTAATAATTATACTCCCAAATAAGGCTGTAAATGAACTGTGTCGAATCAAGTATTGAGTTGCTTATATTTGATTTATAAATTTATCGAGTATAAAATAAAATTTGATTGAGACTCGTTTAACTACCAAGTCGAGCACGATATCAAATCGAACTCGAATAATTTAAACTTTTCGACGAATATGATCCTAGTATCAATAGAAAATTACAATTTGAGGAGGTTCGAGTAATTCATCGAACTTTAAAATTTGCTCATATTTAAATCATTTATATTTTCAGTCGAACTCAAATCGAACTTTTAGTCAATCAAATTCGAACTATTTGTTCATTTAATTTTATAGTTTTACTCCCAAATAATTAGAGGAAATTAATGAAACAACTTGCTCTCAAATTAGGAAATACTTTATCTTTGATCATTGCTCCAATATTTACTCAGATTTAATAATAATAATAATAATAATAATAATAATAATAATAATAATATACTGTTCTTTTCATTTTAAAAAGGTTTAGTCAAAGCAAGCAAGTACAATTTTCGAGGTCTTGATTCACCATTAATTAAAACAACACATTTGAATAATTATATTGTAACCATTTTTATTAGTCCCAATGAAAAGCTATGGTTTATGAGTGTTTGGAAGGTTGGCTACGAGCTGGATTATAATGCATGCAATATTTGCATATTAATCTAAGATCAATAACATAATTAAATAAAAACACACACACACACACACACACACACACACACATATATATATATATATATATATATATATATATATATATATATATATATTGAAGATTTTTCAAAGGTTGGAGAGGAGGAAAAAAACAATTAAAGTATGTAGTATTATTATAGTATATAATAGCCTTAATGATCAAGCAAGCATATGTGGAGGTTTTTGGATCACAATTTATTTAGTACTACTTGCTACTATATATTACTTAATTTGTTTCAAAATAAACGTTCTAATTAGTTTTAACACGTTTATTAATAAATTTTTTTTACTTAAATTATTATTTTAATTATTTATTAATTAAAGTAGTTTTTTACTTTTCTATGACCCTAATAATTATCTTTTTACTTTTCTATGACCCCAATAATTGTGTCTTCACTTTTCTATGACCCCAATAATTATTTTTTCACTTTTTTATGATCCTATTAATTATTTTTTTCTATGTCATTTAATTCTGTAAAATTATTATTATTGTTGTTGTTATTATAAATAAGACCATAAAAAGGCCAATTTTGGCACATACGGGAGGGAATAGGTCACGAAATACATTTAGATGGAACATAAATTTGGTGAAAGTACTATAACAAATATGGAAAGTGGAGAAATCAAATTAATGCAAGTATAAAATCTCTTTATTTGTATTTTATAATAAAATAATTTATATTTTGAAACACGATGTAATTTAAGAGTTTGTTATTTGTACATGATTGTTTGGTGTTATAAATCTCTTTGTTTGTATTTTATAATAAAAAGTTTGTTATTTAAGAGCTGATATATATAATATATATGTCTATTAATTAGATAAATAAATATTGTTGCCTTAGTTGCCTACCTTTTTTTAGCACCCCCGCGAATATCAATATCAATAGTACTCTCCCCTTTCCTTAATATAAATCGTTTTAAAGAATTATTTTTGTTCTTTAATATAAATCGTTTGATAATTTCAAGCAAGTATTAATTGCTTAGTTTTTAATATTACCCCAAATAATAAATATAACTTTGATTCCCTCACTATTTTTTGTCTAATAAATAACACTCTATTTTTTCAATACAAATGCAATATAAACAATTGATACTACTATTATATTTAATGTTATACAATTATTTCTTTAATATTTGTGCACAATTTTAAAACGACTTATATTAAGAAATGGAGGGAGTAAAATTTATAAGCACAATAAGGAGGGAGAAAACTAGAAAAGTTTCGCAATAAGGAAATGAAAGCTTCACGATGAGGAAGAAATAGAGATCAATCAATTAACTAATAAAGGGTGGGAAGTGACAACTAACCTAATATTTAGAGAGAGAAAAAACACTATATACGTATATTATGAAGTTAATTTTATGGTTAACTAGTTAATTGATCTGTACAGTGTTGATCGACACGTAGAAAGATCACTTTCTGATTTGCATGTCGATATTATATTAATTAATTGACCAAAGTTAACTTCATATTAACTGAACTCTACCGTATATACCATGCATGGTTGGACCACCACAATCTTGCATAATATTGGTTACATACGTAAGAAAGATTTTATTTGCTCAAAATATATATGCAGGAAATTTCCTCCAAGCAAATCGTGAAGCATGCATTTACTAGTACTCCAAAACGTGTGAGTACAAGCACTCTTTGGAATCAATTTAAGCAAATTAATACAATCTATTTTCAAACCTGTTCTTATGGAGGAGCCATAGTCAATATATATTAATATCTAAACTACCTAATATTCTACAATCTCTCTCTCTTTTCTTAGACCATAGACATGATCTTATTTATTATATGATATTATTCAAATAAATAATAAAAAATTAAGACATAGAATATTGTTGCTTCTTAGAAGATTCATGTAGTTGAATAAGGGTACAAACTTGTCAAATCCTTTCTCCTACATTGTTAGCAAACCCTGCTGTAAGTACGTCATTTTGATTTACTCGATCTATAATCTTTTTGTTAGAGAAATCACAGGCTGATTACTTGGAATTTCTCTTTACGTGATTAATTTTGTTTATAGCTGTACAGCTCTCCTTTAATTTAGTCTCTCTTCTTTAATTTAGTCCCTCATTTCTTGTAACTACAACTCTGTTATATGGCTGTCATTATTTTCTGTTATAATATAATCAACTTATTTTCTGTATAAATATGATACAAAGTAATAGAAACATTTGAATTTTTCCAAAACCTTTTCATTGTGTAAATCTTTATATGGTATCAAAGCTTCCAAATACTCAAACGAGTTTCTCAATGGCTAATTCTAGCTCCTCTACTACCATCCCATCTGAGAGCAACGATGTCATCAGTTCCCTTCCACCGCCTTCCGACTGCAATACCATTCTGATCTCCATTAATACAGCAGCCCAAGCACCTTTGAAGCTTACCCCTAATAACTTCTTGTCTTGGCATGCTCAATGGAATGGACTCTTGATAGGTTACAACCTCAAAGGTTATCTCGATGGTTCTTTCCCTTGTCCCTCGGCAATGGTTACCGAAAACGGCATAGAGAGGTTGAACCCTAACTATGTCACATGGGTTCGCCAAGATCACCGCTTCTCGGTATTTATTCGCGCCTCTCTTTCGACAAACTTCATCCGTTCGCGACCTCTCGCTAAAACGCCTCGTGAAGTGTGGTCTCGCCTCTACCACCTATGCCAAGCCGTCACGCTCGAGAATCCTACGAATAAAGGATAATCTCAACTCTCCTCAAGCTGGTCGAAGCATTACCGATTACATGCAACATGTAAAAAGTGCCGCTGATGAGTTATCTATGATTCGCACCGTTCCGGTTGAAGAAGAAGACTTGGTCTTTGCCATACTCAATGGCCTGAACCACGAGTTCAAAGACATTTCAAAGACGATAGTCATGCTCGTGATGATGATATTTCCTTTGAAGATCTCCATGAAAACCGTCTCGAACATGAAGCCTTTCTCAAACGATGCTCCATCGACATCCGACGCTCGATGATGCTTCCATTACTGCTAATGTTGCTAGAAAGGCGGGATATCGATCACGAAACAACAACAAAACCGGCAGTATAACAACTCTAGACATTCCAACAAACAGGTCATTTTTTAAAAAGAAAATCGTAATTCCAATGGCTCCAACAATCGTAATTTCAACGGCCACAAAATCGAATTCTCTTAAAATTGTTTGCCAATGGTGCGAGAACAGAATCGGGTCATGTCGTCGCGACGCGCAAGATCTCCGACCTCCTGGCATGGCTCCAATCCACGTATTTTATTTTGTTTGGTCAACCTAACAAGCGTCCCCCATCAACTGGGCCGAGTCGACTCGGTGCATCTCACCATGTCACCGCGGACTTGAACAATATCTCTCTCCATTCGGATTATGAGGGTCCTGATGACATGGTCATCGGCGATGGTAAAAGGCTTCCTATCACCCATACCGGATCCACAAATCTTCCCTCATCTTCAAAACATTTCTTATTGAATGATGTGCTTTGTGTTCCTAGCATAAAAAAGAATCTCATTTCTGTTTCTAAATTTTGTCGTTCTAATAATGCATCTATTGAGTTCTTACCATCTTCTTTTGTTGTGAAGGATCTTCACACGGGGGCACCTCTAGTGCAAGGGCAGAACAGAGATGGAATTTATGAGTGGCCATCACATACACCTCCTCAATCCTTCCCGTCATCCACTTCATTGTCGCCCATTCTCTCCTTCGCTAGCGTCAAGACCACACTCCAAGATTGGCATAATCTCCTCGGCCACCCTTCTTCAAAAGTTTTAAAACATATTGTCACTTCAAATATTTTACCTATCTCTTCTAGTCAAGAATTTCTTTGTAATTCCTGCAAGTGTAATAAAGCTCACAAACTTCCATTTCACTTATCTACACTGCAAAGTAATTCTCCTCTTGAATTGATTTATACTGATATTTGGGGACCTTCTCCCGTTGAATCCATTGATGGTTTTCGTTACTACATTATATTTGTTGACCATTTCACCAAATACATATGGTTATATCCCCTTAAGAAAAAATCTGATGTCCCAAATATCTTCATTAAATTTAAATTGGTGGTTGAAAAATTCTTTAATCGCCCAATCATCTCCATTTATTCTGATGGTGGCAGTGAGTTTCACAAACTCAAACCTTTCCTTGAGTCTAATGGTATTACTCATCTCCTTACTCCACCCCACACTCCGGAACACAATGCTTCTGCTGAAAGATGACATCGTCATGTTGTTGAGACTGGACTAACGTTACTTTGTCAAGCCTCTCTTCTTCCTCATGCTTTTAGTCATATGTGTTTCCTATCGCGATCTATTTAATAAATAGAATGCCCACTCCAATTCTTTCCTTTCAATCACCTTTTCACAAACTTCATGGACATCTACCCAATTACTCCAAACTACGCACCTTTGGTTGCCTTTGTTACCCTTTGCTTAAGCCTTACAATAAGCATAAGTTGGAACCAAAGTCCAAACCCTGCGTTTTCTTAGGTTATGATACACAAAGTGCCTTTCGTTGCCTTGAACCTCACTCTTCCCGAATCTATGTTTCTCGACATGTTACCTTCGTCGAAAATATCTTTCCTTATGCGTCTCTTGAGCCAAATCTTCAACGACTGAATCTTAATGATTTGTCTCATTGGTTGCTACCAAATTCCAGTAATTCTCCTTATTTTTTGGTCCCCAACAATACTTCCTCTTATGTCCCCCAAAATCAACCATCTCCTGATTTAGTTGTCATCGATAATCTGGACGGTCCAAATTCTCCTTTCGCTTCAAACCCGTCCCACCTTCAATCTCTCCTCCTCCCACTGATTGTGCATCTCTCTCCATGCCTGGAAATGACCACTCTTCACCATCCTCTTTGGCCTTAGCAGGTGCACCCGAGTGTGATCTCCTTGACGCGTCTGAAGGGGCAAGTCCCTAAAATAATGACAGGCTACTTGACCCTCCTCCACGAGTTACTACCCGATCTCAAAATAATATTTTCAAACCCAAGAAATTACTTTCTCTCAAGTCTCCCATCTTCCTCACCAAAATACCGAACCCACTACTCTGTCGCAAGCCTTAAAAATTCCAGAATGGCGTCAGACCATGTCAGAGGAATTTGACACTCTTCTTCACAATGGGACATGGGAGCTTGTCCCCTCTACTAACGTTCAAAACCTAGTAGGATGCAAATGGGTTTTTCGAATAAAACGCCACCCTGATGGTTCAGTAGCCCGATATAAGGCTCGTCTTGTCGCCACGGGTTTTCACCAACGGCCAGGTATCGACTACAACGACACCTTCAGTCCAGTAGTCAAACCAACCACAGTCAGAATTGTTCTCTCTCTTTCCATCTCTAAGGGTTGGCCTCTCCGCCAAATGGACATCAATAATGCATTCCTTCATGGCAATTTATCTGAAGAAGTATTTATGTCTCAACCACCTGGCTTTGTTAATCAAACATATCCCTCTCATGTGTGCAAACTTCGTAAAGCCCTCTACGGTCTCAAGCAAACCCCTCGGGCGTGGTACATTGAGTTAAAAGGTTTTTTGCTCTCCTTTGGTTTTGTGAACTCCAAATCCGATGCCTCATTGTTCATCTACTCTCATGGAAAAATTGTTCTCTACTGCCAGCGTATACGTCGATGACTTGATTCTTACTGGTAACAACACTACTCAATGCCATTTGATTTTGTAAGTTGATTGGGGTCTCAATTTTCAGTCAAAGATCTCGGCACCCTGAATTACTTCCTCGGTGTTGAGGTAATTCCCACTTCAACTGGATTATTTCTATCTCAACAGAAATATATTCGAGATATTTTAGATCGGACTGGCATGTTAGGCGCTAAGGATGTCCACTCTCCCCTTTCTACTAGTTCCTCTCTCTCACTACATGATGGTTCCAATCTCTCTGATGTTACTGGATATCGCCGAGCTGTTGGGAGCTTGCAGTATCTCTCCCTCACCCGTCCCGATATTGCCTTTGCCGTCAACCGACTCTCCCAATTCATGCATAAATCCACGGAGACACATTGGGCTTACTAAAGCGAACTTCTTCGCTACCTGAAATCCACTATTGATTACGGGTTGCATCTCTATAAGAAGTCTCCTCTCCTTCTTCATGCTTTCTCCGATGCAGATTGGGCTGGAAACAAAGACGACTGCACCTCTACTAGTGCCTATCTTGTATATCTCGGCTGCAATCCCATCTCCTGGAGCTCCAAGAAGCAACGTTCCGTTGCTCGCTCGTCTACTGAATTCGAATACAGGTCTGTTGCCTCTACTGCTGCAGAACTCTCCTGGACTCGTTCTCTCCTCTCCGAGTTGCACATTCCTGCTACTCAAACTCCGGTCATCTATTGTGATAATATTGGTGCAACCTATCTATGTGAAAACCCGGTGTTTCACTCTCGCATGAAACACATTGCCATAGATTTTCATTTTGTTCGGGACAAGGTTGCCAATGGCGAACTACGTATCTCTCATGTTTCCACCAAAGACCAACTAGCAGATGCTCTAACAAAACCACTCTCTCGACAGCGACTTGAGTTTCTTCGTCCCAAACTTGGTGTTGCTCAACGGTCCACCAATTTATGGGCATGTTAGAGAAATCACAGGTGATTACTTGGGATTTCTCTTTCGTGATTAATTACATTTATAGTGCATACAACTCTCCTTTAATTTAGTCTCTCTCCTTTAATTTAGTCCTCATTCCTTGTAACTCGCAACTCATTATATGGTCACTGTCATTATTTTCATTGTAATATAGTCAACTTATTTTACGTATAAATATGATACAAAGTTATAGAAACATTTGAGCTTTTCCAAAACCTTTTCATTGTGTAAATCTTTATATCTTTCTCACTCTTGCACATCTAGTTTGTCGATCTACTCTCTTGCTAGAAAAATTATATTTTGCAGCTGATGAGACTCGAACGGCATAAATTTATGGAGATCCGGTTACAATGAAATTAACTTCATGATAAATTGATTAATTGACCAATACTGTAAGACCCCAAATTATTAATAAATGAAATTTATTTTCCTCTATTTATTATTTTGAAATAGTAAGGGTTGATTTGATTAATGTGGATAGTTATGGGTAAAATACGCAAATATTTTGAATAAGCAAGTAGTTATAAAATATTCATTATTGTTTGGGAATATTCGTTTTGTCGTGGAATATTAAATCTTTGTCGGGAATATTAAATGCATTGACTGCATCTCTTTTATTAGGTCCCATAACGGAAAGCGATTGGATGAAGAAAAGCGACAAATATAAGTTGTTTATAAATAACGGCTTAGTTATTACCAATTATCTTTGTTGGAATACCCGTGGGTTAAAACACACTAATACGCGTTGTTGAACAAGAAGACATTTGCGGTATTGCACCAATTATTGATTCTTACGTGAAGAAGGCACTACTCAATAATTGTTACGAATTCTTCATTCGATTTTTATTTTATTGATTCAATAATTCTTTGCATTGATATTTTATATTATTGTTGTTTTTTGATAAATTGTCATTACACAAGATTTTCCATTAATGAAGCAATAATTCATATTATTTGAATAATATTATTAGAAAACATTATTGGCAATGTCTAGAAAGTTCGTCTAAGGAGAGGTTTGGTCACCTAATTGCCAAGAAGTGAGAGAAATCTTTATTGGAAAGCCCTCTTTCCGGGAACTACTGGTCACAATCTTGTGATTCTGTAAATATTATTTGTGAATAATTAATTATTGATTTATGTGATGAAAAAAATATTGATTTTATGTGGATATAGATGGAGAAAATTTTTAATGTGACAATTGTTGAAAATTAATATTTTATATTTTTCCGATAAAATAATTCATTTAAATATATTATTTTAATAATATATTAACTATGATATTTTTTATAATGAATGTGGGATATATGAGTATATGAGGAGGAAGAGTATTTTTGTGGCATTAAATGTTTAACACATATTTTGTGTGTTGGTGGACATAATTATTGAATAGAAATTTGATTATAACAGTAAAATCGTCTGTTTGTGGATTTCGGTCAATTTCTATTTGGAATTTGGAAAACTTTCTTACGTAAAGTTGTAGAGAATTGAATTTCCTATAAAAATTCGCGAGATTCAATTTTTCGATAAAAGGGCTATTTATTATGAATTATTGAAATTCCGAAGCTCCGAAATAATTGATTTTTGGAAGTTTAAAATATTTAAAATAAGAAAAACATTTTTTTGTGTTTGGTGGGCATCTTTAACACATGCCAAGTTGCTGAATTCAGATGCTTGATGTGTAGGAAGATGTAGAAAAAATAAATAATATTAATTTATTAAATTTTCTACTTTGGTGATCTAAGTATTTTCCTATAAATATGGTGCTTAGGTTAGAATTGAAAATCACACTGAAACTGAAGTTTTCTCTCTATATTATCGAAATGTATTCTTGTGAGTATTTTGAGTATACTTTGAGTATTGCTATACGGTGCAAGTTCAAGTCATAACCTATATCCCAAGTTTTTCAACTAAAATCATGTCTTTTCGAGGTAAGGGATGTTATTTTCTTCTCAAATGATATTATTTCTTCAATATCATTATGCTGAAATATTGGTTGGAACTTTTTATCAAATTTGAAACTTTTTCATGTCGGGGTTACTATTCATGAGTTACTATTCACGAGTACTATTCACAAAGCGTGATGATGTTTTTTGTAAAATTTCTATCTTTTGGTGTCGAGATTCTTATTCACGTATACGACCTTATTCACGATAATCGACACTATTCACGAATACGGCACTATTCACCGAAAAATGAAATTTCTTTATTTTGTCCAAAATATCTATTTTGGATACTAGCTTTGATTGTATTAATGTTTTGATCATTCTTGAATTTTACCCCACTCTGGTTATTTATGAAGTATTTTTGAATGGGAATTGTTTAAAGTACGAATCCTTAATATTTGTTCTTTTGTTTCACTGGATTCGTTTCCTTTAAAATATTTTTCATCATCCTCGATCTAAATGATGATATTAATGAATATCTTTGGCCTGTAGTGCAAAGATGAATGATTTTTTGATGAATATCTTTGGCCTGTAGTGCAAAGATGAACAGGTGTTTAGATGAACATGACTAACTAGTGAATATCTTTGGCCTGTAGTGCAAAAATGAATATTTGATTTATGATGTATATTGATTGATGTTACAGGGATAAAATATCGATGATGGACTTTTAAATTCATAGATGATAGTAGATTTCATTCTCTACTTAACTCTTCTAATGAATTGTTGTTTCCGCTGCAGTTATTGATCTAAAACTTGTTGTCTATTGTATTATATCAGATTTTTCCCTGTTGAAGACTAACGATAATTTGTTGTATATTATCTTAGTCATAATGTTCTTCTTGGGCTAGTTAGTTGTCACCCTTTTCCTTGTTGTTCCATTTTTTTTCGCAGGAGGCGAGAATGTAGCGAGTACTAGTCGGGGTGTGGAATGATGGTTCTAGAAGTTGTTCTAGTAGTCCTCACTATTCTGTAAAATAGTGTATTAATAATTGTAATGAAGACTTATTTGAGTGTGGATATTGTCTAGATGACAATATTTGTATTTAAACTCACGCTTTTATGTTGTATTAATAAAGTTGTAGTTGTTTACATACCATGTATTTGGCGACTTTCGGAATGGGTGATGTATACCTATTTTGGGGGCGTCACAAATCTGATGTTGATACGTGAGAGAGATCACCTCCTTTTCCGCTGGTCGACGATCTTGTATTGATCAAAGTTAACTTCATGCTAACCACTCCCAAATTATAGAGTACACTTGTGAACTTTAGGGGATTATTGTACTTGATCATTCACTATATATTAACGCTCTTATGGCTAATTATGGTTAGAAACTTGCAATTAAAATGACAATAATTAAGCCAGGAATGCTAGATCGAATTGGAGAATTAGAGGCCATACTTAATTATATATCGAATTATGTTGTTTTGATGATTAATTCCATGCACGATTGTTAAGCACATGTTGATCTGGAAAACAATTAATGTGAAAAATTAAACTAAACAATTAACAACCTTCGATCCCCTATTGGATTCAATATAATCTAAGAAATTAATAAGCAAATTAATGTATATGATAATAAAAGAATAAGTGATCCACCGGTTAGTTCTTTAATTTGTTGCTAATATAACAAAACCATGAGCTGTTTACAGTTAACCTTGTCTAGGCATATATTTTTTTTCTTCCAATTAATATAATTAATTATATTCTCTCTGATTAAGTAATCCATGCAGTACGTTGTGGATCGGCTTTTCTGTGTTGCCAATTGTCATGCATGCCTGCCTCTTATTTTTATGTGAATTAAGTAATCTCCTGTATATGCGGATGTTTTCTTAATTGATCTGATCAGTTGTAATCTACTAGAGAAATTAATACTCAGTAAACTCTAAGCATACCTTAATTAATTAGTCACACGATAATTAATGTTTAAAATTTATAGAGGTATATATATACGTACCTAACTCACTAGCTAACATTCAATATTGTGTGATGCTTTTCAATCTTCTTAGGGCAGTGACATATATGTTGGGTCATGATATTTCTCTTATTTTGGGTCGGGTATATTGGATCCATTTATCAGTTTAATCTGTTGGGCTTTTATAATTAAGCCATGGGACTCTTTGAGCCCATTTATTGTGTCAACTTTATTTAATCCTATTGGATAAAAGATTCACCCAAATGGATCGACCCATTAGATATTTTAATATCTGTTACTTTGACTTGTAATGATGAAAAAGCATGACGGTTGACCAAGGCTCCTGCCATGCATTAATGTGGATGGGATCATAGCCCATGCGTGAGAAAACAATGTAAAAAAGCGGTAGATAAACTGATATAATTCGGCAGAGCCCATCAGATCAGAGGGGGTGTCAGGTAGTAGTGGGTGGCACAGTAATTCAAGCAAAGATTGTATAACCTAGCAAGGAAGCCATTGTATAGAGGTACGTTCTCACATATATTGATTATTCATATTCTCCCATACACACACAACTGAGATTTATTCTCTCTTTCAATACACTAGACCATACATTCCTCCATTGTTAACTTTGTGAACACATACTAATTCTCACGCTGAAGCTATCCCCTCGACGGAACCGCCACAAGCTTTCAGTGTTATTTGTGTTTCTTGTCTGCGAGATCGGGACGTCTTACGTGATTGGGACGTGGCGTAAGATCCCAGGCGTTAACATTGGGCGCTAGAAGGAGGGGTTGAGTTCTAGTGTCATTAAAATTTTCAATCACAATCGTTTAACCTACTTTGGAAGATGATGAGGAGTAGGATGGTACACGGAAGAGGCGAGGATGGTCATTAGCTCGTCATTTGCCTTGTATTTCTATGAAGAAGGATCGTCTGGTCCTTCCAAGAGTGCTCACGAGCACGGCTTCTAAGCATAATTCAGGGATCTCCGTCAGAAGATTCTGGCGGGTCGACGAAGATTGGTTTTCGATGCGAATGAGGAGCGAGATCATGGTCGAGGATGTGGAAGGCTCACCAACCAAGATTTATCATAAGTAGCGGGAGGTTAGAAGCGCCAAGTTGGCAAAGATGGCGACGAAGCAGAGATAGAAACCATGGCGGTCCTGTTAAAGAAAGAGAAGATATAGCCCAGACAGATGCTTGGTGGCGGAATTGGCAGGACGAAGCATCTAGCCATGATCAATCTGAAGACGACGAAGTGGGCATAAGGAGGAGACTCGACGAAAGGGTAAGGAGCGAAGTGTTCCACGCGTGTTTCTAGGATCATTCTCGAAGTAGGAGGAGATCGAAGCGAGAACTCCCATGGCCTCGAAGAAGGCGATAATGGCCGATTACCTCGGCGCATCGAGATGATTATCAACAAAGGAGCGGTCGAAGGAAATCATACCAAGTCCGGGTAATGGACTATCAACGTGATCATTCTCACCACAAGGAAAAAGTTATGTCATCAAGCGGATCAAGAAGTCCTTCTAGGCGTAGGATCGGCGGGAGGGTCGATCCTCTCGAGAGACATAATGTTGTTCATGAGAAAGAGGTTTCCCACGACTGAAGGCGTTGATTTTCTAAAGAAAGGAGCTTAAAGAGCTCGAAAGCAATCTGGTGAGGTCCAGCAGTGAAGGGACGCTCCGGAAAGAAAGCATCCCTTTTTCCTCGGATATTCTCAAGGAAAAGGCGGATATCACTAAAAAAAATTGCCTCGCATGGAAAGTTACGATGGAACAAGGACCCTTATGACCATAGCCAGTGATTCGGCCGGCTAATGGACTATAGCGACTTCACCGGCGCCAAGTGCCACACCTTTGTTACGACGCTAAGAAAAGATGCGAGACAGTGGTTGGGAACTTTGCCTTCAGATTCCATATCCTCGTGGACCGAACTTTGTGATAAGTTCCATGCCTGCTTTAGAGAACCAAGAAGAGAAAGCCTCTGGGTTCTTTTGCACAGATCCGAAGCCAGTTTGCCAGCGAATCTTTGGGCCAGTATGTAAAGAGGTTCAGAGAAGCAGTCGGTCAGGTGTCCGATCTTAATGATCTCCAGGCTGTAGGTTTGTTCCAGAATGGATTGGATCTGGTAAAGTCCGAAAAGTTGGTGAAGGAGTTGATGTTCAATCATCCAAAGAGCTTGGCCAAGCCTTTGACAAAGCGAAGGCTACATCGTTGTGGAAGAAGCTATGAGCGACTGAAACATCCTCTTTGGTCGGGGAAAGAGTCGGTGGCTCTAAGCCCAAGTTGAACAGAGGAGAACGGGGGTATAATGATCGAGACGAGGGCGCTTCAAAAAGTACAATAATTCTGGCGGCAAGGAAGCGTTATCCTCCGTTCCTACCAAGGTGAATAAGATCTACACCAAACTAAACAACGATAGATCGATAATTTTGGATCAAATCGAAAACCAACCTTTCTTTGAGCCACCCCTGTGATAATTACCGAATCGGCGGGGTAACTCTAAGTAAATATTGTATATCATCGGGGCGTCACCGCCACGACACTAACGAGTGTTGCAATTTGAAAGACTTTGTGGAGAGGAAGATTAAAGACGGCTTGTTGGTGCAGTATGTGGCCATAAATAATCAATCGTGAGCGTTACCGTGGTCTTTGCTCGAGGCGGTTCGAGGGCTCCAAAGATCGCCGCCAAGGCATGTTATCGATGTGATAACCGGTGGGTCCGTGGGGAAGTTGATAGGGAGGAAGAGAATGGCTTACCTGAATTCGGTCATGACCTGACGAGATCTGTCCTCCGAAAAGCGAGATGACCAATCCCGGATCGTATATCATTCACCGACGCCGACTATCCTTCGAGCCCATCGAGCCGCATTTAGGGGCCTTGGTGATCACAAAGCATGAAGTGGCACGGTGGACATGAAGCGCATGATGATAGATAATGGATCTTCATGGATATCCTCAGATGCCCATGCCTATCGGAGGATGCACTTGATGGGCGTAAAAAATGGAGGTCGGGCGAAGCTCCTTTATACGGCCAAAGAATGATCCCGTCAAAGTTGCAGAGCACTATTGAACTCCGGTTGTCTTCGACGACGGCCCCAAAGCAGTCGAAATAGTGTGTAAATTCTATGTTGTGCACGTTGATTCAACTTTTATAACGCTATACTGGAAGACCTACTTTAATCGCTTCTCCAAGCGGTGACCTCCATCCTCATTTCAAAATCAAGTTCCCCACGGCTCATGGAGTAGGAGAGGTGGCGGGGACTTGGATCTAGCCCGACGATGCTTATCGGAATCTTTGTTATTTCCTCCGGAGTGAGGGCCGCAAACAAAAGCGGCGATAACAATTGAGATCGAGCCTTTTTACCGAAAGTAGTTCTGAATCGATGGTGATTCTGCACGAGGAACGGAAGAGGTCGAATTGATCCTTGGAAAGCGGACAAGATCGTGAAGATCGGTTCAGACTACGAGAACCTCTTGGACCGAATCTCATAGAACTCTTACGCCGACGATATGCGAGATATTTTTGCATGGGAACCAAGGACATGCACGAGTTAGTCGGAAGATAAATGAGCATAGCTTTGAATGTAGATCCTTGAAGAAGCTTGCCTCGGTGAAAAGAGCGGATCTTTTGCTTTGAACGACGTAAAATTATTGATCGAAATAAGCAAAGTTTGTTGGTCATCGATTTTATATATGAGATTGATTATCCCGAATGGATGGCTAATGTGGTGTTGGTGCGAGCGCGAATGGAAAATGGCGGGTTTGCATCGACTACACCGACCTCAATAAAGCTTGTCCAAGGATTTTATCCTCTACCCCATATTGATCACCTTATCGATGCCACTTGGGTATGCATTACTAAGCTTTATGGATGCTTTTTCAGGTTATCACCAAATATCCATGCGTAAAGAGGACATCCCAAAGACCGCATTTATTACACACCGTTCGGTGTACGCCTACAAAAAGATGACTTTTGGCATTATAAATGCTGGAGCCACTTACCAGAGAATGATGAACTTCATCTTCGATAGGCAGCTGGGAAGGAACATGGAGGTATACGTTGATGACATGATCGTGAAAAGCATGCACGTTCAGAGTCATTTGGACGATCTAGAGGAATGCTTTCGGATCGTCTGTCATCGTCAACTAAGGCTTAATCCGCCAAGTGCACTTTCTCGGTGCGGGGAAGTTTACGGGTTATCTTGTTAGTCGAAAGGGTATCGAGGCCAATCCGGAGAAGATTCGTGCCATTCTTGACATGAAGACTCCTCGGTCATTCAAAGACGTCCAATGTCCGACCGGGAGGATTGCGAAGATTAAGGAGGTTAAATACGCCAACCTGCAGAGAGGTGTCTTCCTTTCTTTGATACATTGAAAGGGCGAAGAATGCGAAGACGCGTTCAGTGGACTTCAGTGTGAAGACGCCTTCAAGCATAAAGGCGTATCTTTCTTCGGCTCCTTTATTGGTGAAACCCATTCCAGCAGAGACCTTATATCTCAGATCTCGCGGCAAGTTCGTTAATGCCGTTGGAAGCGGTCTTTGGTTCGGAGATCGGTGGAAGACAAAGATCGACATCCGATCTATTATGTTAGTCACGCGTCCGCGAGATGTCAAACCGGTATCCAAATGTTGAGAAATTTGCCTTCGCCTTGATAATTGCTAGTAGGAAGCTTCATAGATATTTTCAAGGCTCGGCTCCTCAGTTTGTCTACGGATCAACCATTGAAGAAGGTGATGGGCAAGCCGAAGTTTCGTGAAGGTTAGCGGCGTGGACAATGGAGTTGTCACGATTTTCATCGAATACCATCCACGAACCGCTATCAAAGGCCAAGCTTTGGCCGATTTCATAATAGAATGTTCGTTCACCGGCGGATGCCGAAGTTACTGGTCTGAATCCTCCGATCGAAGCAGATTCAGCTTCTTCAACAGAGGCGAGAATGTTTGGAATCTATATGCGAGATGGTTCCTCTACCCTAACCGCATTAGTGAGCGAGAATTATCTTGACAAGTCCGGGACGGGTTCAAAGTTCAACAGCCATCGATTTGGATTTAAAGCGACAAACAACGGGCGGTATATGAAGCGGTGCTAGCGGGTGTTCGATTGGCAAAGAGTCTAGAGGTCCTAACCTTATCATCTACAATGACTCTCGATTGGTTGTCAAGCGCCTATCGAGGGACTATGAAGCTCGTGGAAATCGGATGATCAAGTATTTGGCGGAGTTAAAGGACCGACTTCAAGATTTTTAACCCGTCATTTAATTTCGTAAGATAGAGCGTAATGACAATTCTATCGCCGATGCATTGTCGAAATTGGCTACTACGGATGATGAGATGTTTTTAACGGATCGATTTACTTGGAAGTTCTGCAATGTACCGTAGTGTTCAAAGATGAAGCGATGATGTGTATCGGCGATCTAACTGGGATGACCCCTACATCGAGTATTTGGCGGATGGCGTCCTTCCTTCTGGATCGAGATGTTAGCAAAGAAGATCAAATACAAGAGCGCAAAACTTGTTCTTATTGATGGGGATCTTTCTGATTGGCCTTTTCTTCACCATTACCGAAAGTGCTCGGTCCCATCTCGAGGCGGAATATGCTCTTCTTGGAAGTTCACGAGGGCATTTGCAATGATCATATGGTCGCTAAATCTTTGGCTTACAAAGTACTTCGACAAGGATACTATTGGCCTACAATTTTCAAGGAAGCTACAGAGTATGTCAAAAATGTGAAAATGCCAACTCAATGATTCGATCCCATTATCGCCCACCTCAAGAGCTATACTCGATTTTATCTCCTATACCCTTCATTTGTCTGGGGGTAGATATATTGGGTCCATTGCCTAAAGCTAAAGGTCAGGTTAGCTTTGTCATAGTTGCTATTGATTACATGACTAAGTGGGTAGAGGCGAAGCCACTTCGGTTAATTACGGAGCAAGAATGTTTGAAGTTCATAAAAGAGTCCGTATTTTTCGCTTCGGGATACCTAGAGTATTAATATCGGACAACGGACGTCAGTTCGTGGGATCAAAATTTGAAGCATTTTTAAAGGAGTTGGGGATTCAGCATAAGAAGACTTCAGTGGCTCATCCACAGTCAAATGGCCAAGTTGAGGTGACCAATGGACGTCTTGAATCGGGATCAAGCCTTGAGACTAGATGAAGCTAAAGGAAGATGGCGGAGGAGTCCAAATCGGCGTGTTGTGGGCTTACTGGACTACACCAAGGACTACCACTGGGATTCACCTTTCGATCGGCCTATGGTAATCGATGCCTTAGTCCCTCGTCAAATCGGATCTCCAAGTCTTGGTCACCAATACAAAGAAATATACAATGACGAAGGACTGAAGGCCAATTTGGATCTGCTAGAAGAAGTTAGAGAGGTTGCTCTACTTAAATTGGGTCGCTTATCAACGAAGAGTAGCTAAGCATTATAACAAAGGAGTCAAGCTTCGCAGATTCAAGTAGGAGACTTCGTCCTCGTAGTAAATGAAGCTTCTACACCTCAAAACACGGGAAAGTTAATGCCAAACTGGGAAGGACCATATGAGGTGGTCGAAGTATCCAAACCAGGCACTTACCGGTTAAGGGCATTAGATGGTTCCGAAATCAAAAACACTTGGCACGCTGGCAGGCTTCGGAAATACTTCCAATAAAGATCAAGTTAATTCATCGGAAGTCTGTATATTATTGTTCATTATCAATAAAAAGACACTTTTTCACTATTGATCCTGGTCCTAGTTTGTCCTATGGTCACTATGGTGTAAGGAGGAATGGTAGGACTCGCTGGCCATTCGATGGCAGCCCATTTGTCGTTCTACCCCGAGTGGTAGACGAAGGATCCTATATTGATTTTACCAGGGTGGTAAATCAATGGTCACTATTGATCCTAGTCCTATTTTGTCCTATGGTCACTATGGTGTAAGGAGGAATGGTAGGACTCACCGCCATTCGATGGCGACCCATTTGTCGTTCTACCCCGAGTGGTGATTTAAGGATCCTATATTGATTTTACCAGGTGGTAAATCAATGGTCACTATTGGTCCCGGTCCTATTTTGTCCTATGGTCACTATGGCGTAAGGAGGAATGGTAGGACTTCACTGGCCGCCATTCGATGGCGACCCATTTGTCGTTTCTACCACGAGTGGTGAGCGAAGGATCCTATATTGATTTTACCAGGGTGGTAAATCAATGGTCACTATTGGATCCGGGTCCTATTTGGTCCTATGGTCACTATGGTGTAAGGAGGTATGGTAGGACTCGCTGGCCATTCGATGGCAGCCCATTTGTCGTTCTACCCCGAGTGGTAGACGAAGGATCCTATATTGATTTTACCAGGGTGGTATGTCAATGGTCACAATTGGTCCTTATATCTTGATCCTTATATCTTGGTCCTTATATCTTGATCCTTATATCTTGGTCCATATATAATTGTTTCACCTCGAGTGGTAAACAAATGACCGATCTCACACTTCGGAGCCGATGAGTATGTGGTAATTTATTTTATTTAAGTGTTGAGTTCGGAATGCCTCGTTCTTTAACATCATTTTATCTGTTATATGACATGCTTAATCATTTGAAGTTAAATCCTTGAAGGGGTTTGGCTTGGATTCACCATTGTTGAGTTTGCGAAAGCTAAAGAGAGGTTTTTCTGAGAGAGGAAGAAAGCTCAAAGGTTCAAATTTCAAATCGATGAGGTAAAACCGTCAAATTTGGTGAGGTTTATCTTTTATCTAATGATTACCACACGGAGCGAGGCCATGCGCATTTAATGTCGTATAATAATGAGAATTAAAGTGGAATGCGTTTGGATGACCTTTGAATATCTTATCGATTGGGCTTTGATTGTTGATTTCTATCTTATTGGCCCATCCTGCTCAAATTCAAATCCTTTATCGATTGGGCTTATCGCTCGGGGTATCCACTATCCAAATTTCTCCCTTATTCCACTTCATTATGTTAAAAGTGGGTATGATTCACTTATTTCCTATCCTTGGGCCTTTATTAAATTCTAAATATCATGAATCATATATAGTTTTCCATTAAACATCTTGTTTAACTAAAAACTAGGGGGTAATGTTGGGTCATGATATTTCTCTATATTTTGGTAGGGTATATTGGGCCCATTTATCGCTTTAATCTGTTGGGCTTTTTATAATTAAGCCATGGGACTCTTTGAGCCCATTTATTGTGTCAACTTTATTTAATCCTATTGACCCAAGGTCACCCGAAGGATCGACCCATTAGATATTTTAATATCTCATTACTTTGACTTGTAATGATGAAAAAGCATGACGGTTGACCAAGGCTCCTGCCATGCATTAATGTGGATGGGATCATAGCCATTGCCAGGTAAAAACAATGGCCAAAAGCGTGAGATAAACCCGATATAGTTGGCAGAGCCCATCGATCGTAGGGTGTCGGTAGTAGTAAAGGGCACAAGAATTCAAGCAAAGATAGTATAACCTAGCAAGGAAGCCATCGTATAGAGGTACGTTCTCACATATATTGATTATTCATATTCTCCCATACACACACAACTGAGATTTATTCTCTCTCTCAATACACTAGACCATACGTTCCTCCATTGTTAACTTTGTGAACACATACTAATTCTCACGCCTGAGCTATCCCCCGACGGAACCGCCGTCAAGCTTTGTGTTGATTGTTTTCTTGTGCGCAGATCGTGGCGTCTTACGTGATTGGGACGTGGCAGAAGATCCTGGCGTTAACAATATATATACACAAGATATTGTATTAGTGCATGCATGCTTCCACCACAATATAATTAAATAATAAATGAATACTTTTCACAGCCCTAGTTACCAATTAATTATACTAATTATGGTATCCTTGGTGGAGTAGTATTTTTCAAAAGTCAGTCACTATATATAATCTCAAACTTTTCTCCATATATCTTCTTCCTCCTAAAAATTAAAGTCTAGTAGAATGATCTAAAATAATTGCATATATATATATATATATATATATATATATATATATATATATATATATATATACGGTATCAAGATTCTTCTTAAATAGCATTCTGCCTTAAATAGCATTTTTTTATTAAAACTACGTCATTTTGGAGGGACGTGGTGGCATTTTTATAAATACAATGTCACCGCGTATTTACAAAAATGTCATCGCGTTCCTCCAAAACGACGTAGTTTTAATAAAAGAATGTTATTTAAGGTGGAATGATATTTAAGGAGAATGCTCTTGATCCTGACCGTGTATATATATATATATAGACGTACGTAGCATGAAAATCATGTCCAATCATGTTTATGCTTTGGTACTCCAATTGCCTACAAGGATACTTAATTTCCAATTATGAATTCGTGGAGTAAAAAAGGGAGGGGTATTTAAAAATCCAGCATATCTTTCATAGTTTCATACATGTCTTTGCCTTAGAGGCTGAATTTGCCGAAACAAACGTCATCAAAACACGGGAAAGTTAATGCCAAACTGGGAAGGACCATATGAGGTGGTCGAAGTATCCAAACCGTGCACTTTTAGCTAAGGGCATTAGATGGTTCGAAAATCAAAACACTTGGCACACATTTGGCAAGCTTCGAATACTTCCAATAAAGATCAAGTTAATTCATCTAAGTGCAGATATTATTGTTCATTATCAATAAAAGACACTTTTTCACTATTGATCCCGGTCCTAGTTTGTCCTATGGTCACTTTATGGTGTAAGGAGGAATGGTAGGACTCACCGGCCATTCGATGGCGATTTCATTTGTCGTTCTACCCGAGTGGTGTATTTAAGGATCCTATATTGATTTTACCAGGGTGGTAAATCAATGGTCACTATTGATCCTAGTCCTATTTTGTCCTATGGTCACTATGGTGTAAGGAGGAATGGTAGGACTCGCTGGCCATTCGATGGCAGCCCATTTGTCGTTTCTACCCCGAGTGGTGAGGCGAAGGATCCTATATTGATTTTACCGGTGGTGGTAAATCAATGGTCACTATTGGTCCTGGTCCTATTTTGTCCTATGGTCACTATGGCGTAAGGAGGAATGGTAGGACTCGCTGGCCATTCGATGGCAGCCCATTTGTCGTTCTACCAGAGGTGGTAGGCGAAGGATCCTATATTGATTTTACCGTGGTGGTAAATCAATGGTCACTATTGATCCCGGTCCTATTTTGTCCTATGGTCACTATGGTGTAAGGAGGTATGGTAGGACTACATGGGCCATTCGATGGCGACCCGTTTGTCGTTTCTACCCCGAGTGGTGAGGCGAAGGATCCTATATTGATTTTACCAGGGTGGTATGTCAATGGTCACAATTGGTCCTTATATCTTGATCCTTATATCTTGGTCCTTATATCTTGATCCTTATATCTTGATCCTTATATCTTGGTCCATATATAATTGTTTCACCTCGAGTGGTAAACAAATGACCGATCTCACACTTTGAGATAGATGAGTATGTGGTAATTTATTTTATTTAAGTGTTGAGTTCGGAATGCCTCGTTCTTTAACATCATTTTATCTGTTATATGACATGCTTAATCATTTGAAGTTAAATCCTTGAAGGGGTTTGGCTTGGATTCACCATTGTTGAGTTTGCGAAAGCTAAAGAGAGGTTTTTCTGAGAGAGGGAAGAAAGCTCAAAGGTTCAAATTTCAAATCAGTAGGTAAAACCGTCAAATTTGGTGAGGTTTATCTTTTATACTGACGGTTACACGTGGAGCGAGGCCGGCGCATTTAATGTCAGTAATAATGAGAATTAAAGTGGAATGCGTTTGGATGACCTTTGAATATCTTATCAGATTGGGCCTGACTGTTGGATTTCTATCTTATTGGCCCATCCTGTTCAAATTCAAATCCTTTATCAGATTGGGCTTATCGCTCTGGGTATCCACTATCCAGCCCTCCCTTATTCCACTTCGTATGTTAAAAGTGGGTATGATTCACTTATTTCCTATCCTTGGGCCTTTATTAAATTCTAAATATCATGAATCATATATAGTTTTCCATTAAACATCTTGTTTAACTAAAAACTAGGGGTAATGTTGGGTCATGATATTTCTCTATTTTTAATAGGGTATATTGGGCCCATTTATCGATTTTAATCTGTTGGGCTTTTTATAATTAAGCCATGGGACTCTTTGAGCCCATTTATTGTGTCAACTTTATTTAATCCTATTGACCGAATCACCCGATTGGATCGACCCATTAGATATTTTAATATCTCACATTGACTTGTAATGATGAAAAAGCACGACGGTTGACCAAGGCTCCTCGCCATGCATTAATGTGGATGGGATCATAAATGCGTGGCTAAGTAAAAACAAAGGGCAAAAGCATAGATAAACACGATATAGTCTGGCAGAGCCCATCGGATCGGAGGGGTGTCGGTAGTAGTGGGTGTACAAGAATTCAAGCAAAGATAGTATAACCTAAGCAAGGAAGCCATCGTGATGACAGAGGCGTTCTCACATATATTGATTATTCATATTCTCCCACACACACACAACCCGAGATTTATTCTCTCTCTCAATACAACTAGACCATACGTTCCTCCATTGTTAACTTTGTGAACACATACTAATTCTCACCTTTGAGCTATCCCCTGACCGGAACCGCCAAGCCAAGCTTTTCGGTGTTATTTGTGTTTCTTCTGCGAGATCGGGGCGTCTTACGTGATTGGGACGTGGCAGAAGATCCTGGCGTTAACAATATATATACACAAGATATTGTATTAGTGCATGCATGCTTCCACCACAATATAATTAAATAATAAATGAATACTTTTCACAGCCCTAGTTACCAATTAATTATACTAATTATGGTATCCTTGGTGGAGTAGTATTTTTCAAAAGTCAGTCACTATATATAATCTCAGCTTCTCCATATATCTTCTTCCTCCGAAAAATTAAAGTCTAGTAGAATGATCTAAAATAATTGCATATATATATATATATATATATATATATATATATATATATATATATATATATATATATACTTGACAACGCGTTCTTCTTAAATAGCATTCTTCACAAATAGCATTTTTATTAAAACTACGTATTTTGGAGGGACGTGGTGGCATTTTTATAAATACAATGTCATATATATATAAAAAATGTCATCGCGTTCCAAAAAAGCGACGTAGTTTTAATAAAAGAATGTTATTTATGAATGATATTGCCCAAATCTCTTGATCTTTACCGCTTATATATATATATAGACGTACGTAGCATGAAAATCATGTCCAATCATGTTTATGCTTTGGTACTCCAATTGCCTACAAGGATACTTAATTTCCAATTATGAATTCGTGGAGTAAAAAAGGGAGGGGTATTTAAAAATCCAGCATATCTTTCATAGTTTCATACATGTCTTTGCCTTAGAGGCTTAATTTGCCGAAACAAACGTCATCAATTAATACCCTTTCACGTTCTATTTTATACTAAATAGTGTAATCTTTTATTAAAAAAATCTCATGCTGTTGAGTTGATCTTGCACATGGATCTTGTTGATCATGATCTTGAGCTAGCCCCGCCCATAAAATATACACAATCATATTATTCTTCATTTTCAAATGTTGTTTATATAGTCTCTCTAGGGGAGTTGGTTGAAATCCTTATAATAAACAACAGAATCTCAACATGCATATAATCTCAACTCCTATATCGATCTATGGCATCCCTCGTATATACACATTTAATTTACGCCTATATATATATATATATATATATATATATATATATATATATATATATATATAACATGCAAGTATTTTGTATAAATGTTTTAATCATTTATATATAATTAAATCATTGGATGAATAAAATAATATATAAAACATAAACATTAATTGTTGCTTCATCTCATTTGTGTGTGTGTGTGTCTATATATATATATATATATATATATATATATATATATATATCAATAGGAGTGTCTTATATATAAACGAACAGAAAGAAAATATAGTACTCCATTAAGCAATGATTACAATCCTTAAATAATCTAAGTATGATTAAAATCCTTTAAATATTCTTAAAGGAATTAAGTTATAAGGTATGTTGCTTGATCAGAGAATTAAGTAATGGTGGGGAGCCATCATATCTTATCGCAGCTTATACTTTGTCTCGACTTTGGCTGCAAATCAGAATCTTAATCTTGGGCAAATTGGTATCTTTGTCAGGTCATCAGAAACTTAACTACTCTTAGATCTCCTCGATATTTGCATGCAAAGATCTCTATTTTGAACAAAAACTAAGTTTTGCCGTATGGTTCTTGGCTCAGCGATAACCCTTATTTTATGATTAAATTTCATGATGTCAAGAGTTTGATTCTTTCAATTCTTGAGTGTGTGAGTGTGAAAATTAGCATATATATATATGTGTATATGTAGTACGTGGTCCAAAATTATCGATTTTGTTTTGGTGATCATACTTTTGTGGTAGGAATTCGAGTTTAGTCATAGAAAAACTTAATTGAGAATTAAGTTGGATAATATTTCATGTGCAAAAAACATGTTAATATTTGAATACGCAATTTAACCAATATTTGAGTCTTAACTATGGAGGACATTTATATTTACACAACATTGACACGTCACAATCTCTTCTTTTTTATTGCACTAACATAAAAACATTTTAAACGTAATTACAGACAGTAATATGCTAAAAGTGGTAATCAAATATATTGTATGTGGTATATAGTTCATACGTATAATGCGAGTATCAAAAATTATAAGCGTGTGTTAAATTATCAGTTTTTTAAGCGTTGAAAAATTAACACGTCAGAACGTAAATTACCACTACAAATTTGCAAGGAAAAGGTTTACCACTTGTTTTATGATTAGTTATGAAGAAAGATATATATACTCCATATATATAGAGAGAGATAGAGATAGAGAGAGTTTGAAAATGGAAAGTTTGAAGTATACATACCAACCCCATCACAACCACCATAAATGATGTGGATCTTATGAAGATTGAGATATAGAGAGAGGAAGAGAGAAAAACTTTAAAAATATGACAGAAGCAAACAGTTGTCACCAGTGATGAAAACAACTAGTATTCTATTTGTAAAAGCTGAGCTCTGATCTTGCTTACTCTACAGAATCAATCATTGGTTCCCATCTTCCCCAATAGCTATATATATATATATATATATATATATATATATATATATATATATATATATATATATATATACGGTCGGATCAAAAGATTCTTCTTAAAATAGCATTCGCCTTAAATAACGTTCTTTTTATCAAAGCGATGTAGTTTTGGAGGGCGCGTGACATTTTTATAAATACAATGCCATCAAGGCCCCTCCAAAAACTAAGTCGCTTTGATAAAATTATCTTATTTAAGGCGTTATCTTATTTAAGAATTATGTTCTTGATCCTTTCTGATATATATATATATATATACCATGCCACCGCGTATTTACAAAAATGCCACCGCGTCTTATCAAAACTACGTCGTTTTGATAAAATTATACTATTTAAGGCGTTATGTTATTTAAAGATTATGCTCTTGATCCTTCCCGTATATATATATATATATATATATATATATTCTAGCTTGTCATTGACATTAGCTTCATTCAACAACACTACTCCTCTTAATTAGTTTCATCTATATATCTCTCACTCTCTAGCTCTCTTTCTCTCTCCAAATATATAAAGAAATTAATTAAAGACATTATTTATACGCATATATATCTCAATGGCTATAGAGATTGAGCAACCTTCTTCTGTTGGATTATCAAAGATTGCAAATTCAGAAACTCATGGAGAAGACTCACCATACTTTGCTGGATGGAAAGCTTATGATGAAAACCCTTACCATGAATCCGATAATCCCACCGGTGTCATTCAGATGGGATTGGCAGAAAATCAAGTAAGTATACATATATATATACATATACATATATATATATATATATATATATATATATATATATATCCACCTAGCTAAAAACTATAATTAATTAATTAACATAATTATTTCAAATTTGCAAGTATATATTAACCTTGTTTACTTAATTTTCTTCAATTCATCACAGGTTTCATTTGATTTGCTGGAAGAGTACTTGGCAAAGCACTCAGAAGCAACTAGCTGGGGTAAAACAACTTCTAGTTTCAGGGAAAACGCTTTGTTTCAAGATTATCATGGCCTACAATCTTTCAGAAAGGTAACAGTTTAATCTTCTCCCCACTTAAATAAGACCCTATCAAAACCCTAACTAGATACAACTTGAGTTAGAGTTCATTGATTTTGTATTGTCTTTTTCTTAATTAGACTATACGGATTAATTATAGTAACCAAATTAAATAAATAAACTTAATTTCTTTACATGCATGACCGACCATTTATATATTACAGGCAATGGCAAGTTTCATGGAACAAATAAGAGGGGGAAGAGCAAAATTTAACCCGGATAGAGTCGTTCTAACGGCAGGCGCCACAGCTGCCAACGAGCTCTTAACATTCATTTTAGCCGATCCCGGCGATGCATTACTAGTTCCAACTCCTTACTATCCTGGGTACGTACGTTCCTATATAATTAAGACCCAGCTAGCTGCTCAATTTAATTAATTAAGTTTCCTATATATATAATTAATTAATTAGTTTCACTACTTAAGTTTCATGCATTTAATTTACATCATATATATAATTAATTTAAATTCCTTAATTAAACTTATTTATTTTTTACAGATTCGACAGAGATTTAAGGTGGCGAACAGGAGTACAAATTGTCCCGATCCACTGTGACAGCTCAAACAATTTCCAAATCACTCCTCAAGCTTTAGAAGCAGCATACAAAAATGCAGAATCCAAGAACATCAAAGTAAGAGGTGTACTGATAACAAATCCATCAAACCCCTTGGGCGCAACCATTCAACGCACAGTTCTAGAACAAATCCTAGACTTTGTCACCCGCAAGAACATCCACCTCGTATCCGACGAAATCTACTCGGGATCCGCGTTCTGGTCGACAGAATTCGTCAGCATTGCAGAAGTTCTGGCATCCCGAGATTACAAAGACAGTGAAAGGGTACACATTGTTTACAGCCTGTCAAAAGACCTCGGGCTGCCGGGGTTTAGGGTAGGGACAATTTACTCGTACAATCACAAAGTGGTCACAACTGCACGAAGAATGTCAAGTTTTACCTTAATCTCTTCGCAGACTCAGCAGCTTTTGGCTACCATGCTATCCGATACCAATTTCACTGAAAACTACATTAGGACTAATCGCCAAAGGCTGAGAAAAAGATACGAAATGATTATTAATGGGTTGAGAAATGCCGGTATCGAGTGCTTAGAGGGAAATGCAGGGCTGTTTTGCTGGATGAATTTAAGTCCATTATTGGAGAAAAATACAAGAGATTGTGAATTGGAGCTCTGGACATCCATTTTAAAGGAATTGAAGTTGAATATTTCTCCGGGTTCTTCCTGTCATTGTTCAGAAGCTGGTTGGTTCAGAGTTTGTTTTGCTAATATGAGTGAGCAAACATTAGAGATAGCACTTAACAGAATACAGGTTTTCATGGGAAAAAAATTAGGAAGATGATAATATATATATATATATATATATATATATATATATATATATATATATATATATTATATTGATCAAGAAGATGTTAATGTTAATAATCTTGATTGTTTGTTTATGTTTCAATTTTGAAGGTTCTATATATATATATATATATATATATATATATATATATATATATATATATATATATATATATTCCTGATTCTTTGATGGCAAACCCATGCATGTCAAAATTTTGGGTTGGTCTCCAAATACTGTAAATCAGATTAAATTGAAATATATATTATTGGTTCATTTTTATACTCAGCAAGTTTTCTTCCTTTGGTTAAGCTTTTGACTCTGTCCTTATTTAATTAATTCATGCCATAAACGATTCACCAACTTTTTGAGCAGTACTACTAGTCTACTACATACGCAATATCATTTTGTTTAATATCAATGTGGTATTCTATTGATCAGTATGTTGCATGAAATTTTTATTTTTATTTTTGTTGAAAAAATAGGAGTTTAAACTTTTACATATTTACAAAAAAATTAAAAATCAACAGTTTTGTTTCAATTCTGTACTTTGTATTTATACTAGTCATGTCTCGTGACTCCGGCACTGTATAGACAGTGAAATTTATTCTAAACTTTGGACGGTCCAAATGATTTATTGAGTGAACAGAAAATTCAAAATTATTTGTATTTTATTAGATAGATATTTATATACATCGATGAAATAATATTTAAAGTTATAGATACACAAAATACAACCTATATATAAAGCAGAAGTGTTGATCTTTTGTTGCATGAAATATGTGCATCAAACCTGTTTGTTTGTTCCACCAAACACATGTTTGCTCCACCAAGGCACCAAACACCAAAACAAACACATATTTTAATTAACTTGAACACCAAAAGACAAATTACTAATAAATGTTCACACATATATTACATAGCTCCTTCAAGCACTACCCTAGCTGTTTAATTTGAATTTGAATAATACAACCAAAGGATGCATGTACAAGTAATAAACACGTAATTTATACATTTTGTTATCTCTAATTTTGTCCTTTTAATTATATTAGTTTATTAAATTAATATATTTTATTTTATTTTGTAGGATTTAATAATTGTTGCAATAAAGTCAAAATCTTGGTGATCAAGGGATATTTAATGCTTTTATTCATATAAGGAATATCCAAGAAGAATTCTACAAGGAAAAGGAAAAAGGTGAAACAATATTGGTGTAAAAGTCAAATCCAACAAGAGAAAGAAAAGTCCATCTAGAAGATCTTTGTGAGAAGTTGATTGCTACTAGGAAGTTGAATCCTACATGGAAAGGGAATCAAAGTGTCCAAGTTCAATTAGGGTTCAAGGTTATTTTTCCCTATAAATAGACCTCTTGTGAAAGAGAGAAAGGCACCACTTATTATTTCTTTTTTTCTCAGTTTTTCACTAGTGTAGGAAGGAGTAAGATATTTAGAGTTTGTCCTTTCTCTTATTCCAATCGGTTATTGGTACTACCTTTATCGGGAGTATTTGTCACTTTCTTTTATTTATATAATAGAAATTCTCTTTTTAATTATTGTTCTTATTTCATGCGAATAGTAGTACTAATATTATTTGTTTTTGTTTTTAATTCCATGACTAACTAAATTTCTAATACCTAGGATTGTGATGAAACTAAGTATTTCATAAAAATATTTTCTTTCCGTTCCTAAATTAATGCCTAATTATTTTCACCTTCATATTTTCCTCCGTATAAATTGCATATGATTTTTATATTGATTGCGAGGTTTTGATAAGTTATAGTTAATCTGTGAATTTTTCATAACTTATGCTTGCCCATATTAATTATATGAATCATTATTTTTAAAGGGAAGGGAAAATAATTTGGGAATTGATTTAGGAAATAAGAAATTATTTATTATGTTAATGTTTGGTGGATTCTAATTCCTAGGTATCTTTTCTCATTAATAGTTTTCATTATTAATTAATAGTTTGCATAATTTAGTTAAAAATTTTCTCCACCATTTTATTTCTAATTTGCCTAAAATATTAATTAAGGATATATTAAAGAATTAATCTAGTCTCATGGGTTCGAATTGCATCTTTTGCCAGCTTCTTTAATTCGACATTATACTTGACTCATAGATTACATATTTTATCACATCAACAAGTTCACGCTATTTATCTCCATAAAATAAAATAAATATCAAGTATATAAGTCAACACGGATATATAGAGGGAAGACATTCTCTTAATTAATGACACATTAAGTAGAACTATACTAATTAAAGTAGCTAATTAAAATTTTAATTAGGATTACATTTCTAATAAGAAAACATTACTACTAGCTAATGGGGTCAAAGCTACCTAATTGCTCAACAAACTGGTCGATATTTTTGAAATAATAGTTTGAATATGTAGTTGAGATTGTCATTATGGATAAACTTGCCTTGATTACGATTCCATAATTAATTTAATAGGATTAAACATGGCATGCTTTCAGCAAGCAATCTCCATAATACTACTCTATAATATGTCGAAAATTTGGTACATCAACTTGCCTGCAATATTGACTTTTGAGGTCAAACAATAGTGTATTAAACTTCAAAATTGGTATGACTCATAAAAGTTTAAAATGAAATAAATTTTGTTTACAAATGTAACAATTATATCAACTAAAATTAAATAAATTTACATCAATTTAAAATTTGGTATGTCGTTGTTTAACCTCAAAAGTCAATATATTGTATATCTAATTCTCGAACGGAGGGACTAATAATTAAATTATAATATTATATATATTGACTAAATTTGGATTATATTTTCTTTACAATTACCATCAATCAATCAAGAGTTAACCTAATTAAGTTAATTAATTGGATTCCAGAATATGTATATTATTATATTAAGAAGAGTACAAAACAACGTACCTCAAAGTGTGATTCAACTGAGGGAGCTGAATTTTAATCGCATTACATCATCAGTACTCCAAGAAGTAAACCCATAATTAAATTTTAATTTATTAAGTTTACTTTTAATATAATTAGTGACATTTAATTTAACCAAATGTAATATATATATATATATATATATATATATATATATATATATATATATATATGACTTACAAAGAGGATATGATGCAGAAAGTTGGCCAAGGCATAAACCTGAAAATTTCAACGTAACAGTAACTATCCAAAGTGTCAACTGAGGTGTACTTTAAGATTTTAATCTCCAAAGTAAACTCTGGTAAATTAATTAATTAAAAATAAACATATAATAATCTGGTTGGTCAAAGTTGTAATTCCCTTCTAGACCCGGTCTAATTGAAATCGTATGTTCTTCCAAATATAGGAGTTCAGAATTTTGTTTTAATTTTTTATTACGGTGGCGTATTTAACTAGTTCACCAATGCTTTACACCAGTTTTGTGTTCTTGATGATAAGATCAATACCGACACCACAAACGATCCAGAACAAACATTATGACTTAATTTTATGAAAAATAATATATATTGTGATTTTATAAATTAATTTTTCTTGTTACGTGTTATATAAATAATTAACTACAGTTGATAGTATTTGAACATTTATTTGAGATAGTGGGTCAACTTTATAATTATATTTAATCTCATATATTAATATATATATATATATATACAGATGTTCTTTAACGGATTGGTCTGTTTTTAAATCGGCCTGAACTATCGACCTGTCTGTCATAATATTCCATTCCATTCCATTCCATTCCGTCCCTTTCAAGACAATGACAATGTCTTAATGAAATAGTCAATAGTGTGTAGAAGCTGTTTAATTATTACGTCTTTTTGATATTTCACAACAAGTGTTTTATTTATAAAATTTATATTTCAATCAAACTGTAAATTGAATGTTTACATTAAAATTTTATAAAAATAATTGACAAATAGACTCTTTTTTATAATAAATTGTATTAACCACGTGCTCACCCAAAAGCTAGGTTTAACTTGAATCGATCAGAACAGATCTTGGGTCCAAGTCCAAATTTAATAATATCTTTTTAAGTCATTTTAATCCACCATAAATTCACCCAAAATATTATAACTTAAAAATATTATTGTTAATAACTTAATTATTTATATAAAAACAAAAGCAGAAGTAGAAGCCGGGAAGGCAGTTGGGACTTTGAAGTCTCTTCCACCTAAGAGCTAAAGCTGTTATTTTGTCCCACAAGAATTTCCAAGTCAAAGTCAGCTATTTCCACCTCTGATTGATTGATTGATAAAGCCATTTGTGGATGATTGGGTTTAATCACAGCCGTCCAGGTCACACTCACATGTGGCTCATGAGGACTTATATATTATTAGTATTTTTGTAGTATTCTACCTATAAAACCCTTATCTGCCAACCACCAAATTTCAATTTAATAATTTTATTTATTGTCCTCACTTAATAATTTATTAGGCCACTGAAATGCCGTAAAGGGTTTTCGTCCCGTGTGACGCCGTGATCGGCGCTGCCATGGATGTTCATAATTGAATTATCACAATCACTAGTTGGTATGACTGTATTAAGGTATCCCCAATTCCCCATCCATCGTGTTGAATAGGATCTGTTTCATTATATTTATTTTTTAATTTTTCATATTATATATGCAGCGTTATAAATATATTATATTTAATTATAAAATAAAATTAATCACATATAATTAGTGACATAATAAAATTTGTTGTAAACAATTGTATTGATGAAAGTATTTCTAAAAACGAACATAAATGAACAACACATTATAGTGGTACTTATCCATTTAAAATGTTATTCTTAACATTTCATTACGGTTTATACAGATATTGAAGCTTAGAGACTGGAGATTCTTCGACAAAATTTTTCTTCTTCTCTTTTAATTTATTATCTGTACTTGAGATACTATTTAATTTTAATTTCTCAGATTATATATGCAGCGTTACAAATATTATATTTAGTGATAAAACAAAATTGGTTATGAACAATTAGTGACGTAATAAAATTTGTTGTAAACAAATTATATTGATGAAAGTGTTTATATTTATGTCGCTAAATAGTAAATATGTCTTGAAAAAAATTAGAGGGATCCTAATCCATCTTTAATATTTAATTTCACAAAACTATATAGGCCCACTTGTAATTTTTTGTATAATTTTAAATAGGTACTTAGTTGGACCGTTGCAAAAGTACAAACCTATGAATTTCAGACAATAAAGCCCAACCCAATACTTAGCTAAGTGGGCTCTTTTAGTACTTATCAATTCTTATATTTTTGCACATTTTATGAGAGAGAGAGAGAGAGAGCGCACAAAAAAAAACACAATTAAGCTAAAGTTAAATCCTATATTAGATAATTTTATTTTGAATATAATTAATCGTAAAATCCATTTAGATGTTAAAAGTAAAAGACTTGCCCATTACATAATTTAAAACTAAATTTATACCCCATAAATTGTTTATATGTTATTTAATAAAGTGAGTTCTTTTATATACGGCTTGGACACACACACACATATATAATAAAATACAATTGATTTTGAATTTTTCACTCAAAAATTAATAAATCATTTTATGTAAAATCAAATTTTGAAATAAATTACATGTCCATATAATCTTAAGACGCGTTTTAAAAAATTGGACACAACTAGTATATATATATATGAGAACGAACCTACGTGTTGTACACATTACCCAAAAAATAATGTAAAATACATTTTACTACTCTTTTTCTTTGAAGCTCCCTATATAATATTTACAAAATGAATATTTCGATTTTTTTGGCACATTAATTTGCAATAATTGTCCTCTTTTAATGTGCAATGAGAACAAAAAATATTTTAAATGTACAAGAACAATATTAAGAGAAATTAAATATTTTTTTTTGTTATTTGTGACCTCTCAAAAGTTTGGTTTACATTCAACTAGAGTGACAAAAAAAAAACTTATTTATCGAAGAAAAAAAATTGAAGGATCAAAAGTGTAATAATTCAAAAGGACACAATCAATGATACCGACATTTGACAAATTTGAAGGATCAAAAGTGTAATTATTTCCATTAATAAATCGAACTCGATCGGTTTAATTTCGACTCGCCTGAATTGACTCGGCTAATTTATTATCTACCAGTTTGAATCGTTCCCTACTCGGAACCTGGATTGACTCGGTTGATTTACCTCCCAGTTTGACTCGTCCCCGAGTCGGAACCAAAACCACTGTAAGTAAATAGAGTTAAAATAGTGAAATGCAGCTTCCCATCTTTCTCTTAATCGATTCTCTCTCTAAACGGCGAGTGAAGCAAAGGCTCGAATCGTGTCTTTGCTTTAATCAAATTCTTATAGAGGAGAAGGTAAACCTTTGAATTCATTTCATTTCATTTTTTTCTTCTGATCTGCTCTTTTTTTCTGATCTGCTTTTATCAGTTCTGTGGTTTAGGGTTTCGAATCTATCATCTCAGATCTCTTTGTTCTGAAGGCTTAATCTGATAATCTCTCTATACCTTCATTTATGTATGGATATGTGAATTTCGTTAATGTTTATAATTGCTATGTTTTTATTTAGTCACGTCTAGTTTTTTTGGTCTGCAACTGAATCTATATATATGGATAAATTGGGTTTTAGCTGGTCTAGAAAATGGCGTGAAGTGTTTCTCAATTGGCCTTAGATACAGTCGTGCACTGCTTAATTATTAGAAATGATTTGTTTTTTTTTCTTATTCACTTTAAAAGGATGATTTATTTTTGGGTTTTGTTCTGAAATGTGGAAATCAAATAGTCTGTCACTACTGTCATCCAATAGTATGTGGATTAACCTTTGATATTCTATAATCTTTAGATAACTGATTCATCCTCTATAGTATAGTAAGATTCTTTGAATTGGAAATTAATTAAGACTGAATATGTATAGTGCATTCAGTAGTATCATGATATTAGAATGATTTGAAGTTCATGTACATTAGATGTTTACTAGGGGTTGTTGAAACTGTGTTCAAGTATTTTTGAATGTACAGCATTTCTATTCACTTTGTAATTGGAATGTTGGGTGATGTAAAGATTATAATCCCCCGCATTTCTTGTTTGTTGGTCTGGCTAACAATTGAGATGGTATATTTGTTTATTTGATGTTTGACTGTTCCAATTATCATGTTCAGGCTTAATTTGGGGAACTTATGGCGTCAAAGTTAGTTCAATTGCAGTCCAAGGCAAGTCAAGCCTCACAATTTGTGGCCAAGCATGGAACCTCCTACTACAAGCAGTTGTTGGAGCAGAATAAGCAGTACATCCAGGACCCGGCCACTGTGGAGAAATGCAGCGAATTGTCAAAGCAATTATTTTACACTCGTCTTGCTAGGTTATTCTCTCTAAACTTTTTACTGGGTCTTGGGCCTTTAGCATTACTTATTTTGATGGAATTTACTTTCGCCAGCTTGCCGTTTTATGTTTTGGGCATCCATGACATCATGCTGCCTATAAACAAACATCTGTATTATTGTTGTTGGGATTTGAAGTCATATATCCCACCATATTGTTTGATACATGTTTTATCTATTCTGGTTAGGGATATTTTTCTGTGATCTCCTAGTAAAAATTTGAGCTCAGCGTATCTTTTCCATTTTTTATTTTTGGTGTCTGCATCCTGTTACTGGATTATCTCTCCATTATTTTTTATCAGAAAGATAACTCAAAGTATGTATGATAATATAGAGGTGGGAAGACTTACAGAAACTCGCAAGTGTGTTTTACTGTTTTTCTGATTCTTTAAGGATCCATTTGTATGTCCTAGCATTTGAGTTACTAAACTACTATTCGAAAGGCATCTTTTTAATTTGAGAGTTGAGACACGGCTGCACCTGAAGAATTTTGATTAGATTGTTTGCAAACCTATCAAGGACTATTATAATGAAGGGAAGAAACATTTCTTGCATACTATAAATTACAAAAACTTAATGGTCAAAGGCAACACTCTCATCACACCAGTCCTGAATCACCCCTGCAAAGAAGAAAAACACAGCATGAACCAAATGTCCAGTACGGATATAAAGATACAAAAGATATATACAACTGAAATACGAAATCAACAAAGACAAAATATTGCCTCTGACAAACAAATAAAATCTCTAAAGATTTGAATAGAATATATCTGAACCAACAGAATTAACGAAACAAACAAAAGAGTAAAGAAAATAATAAACTGAAATAACTAACCCAATTAATTGAACCAAACAGAAACCAACAAAATTAATACAATAAAATAATACACTGAAACAAATGGCTGGAATTATTTCATACTGATTGAGCTTAGAAATATACCTTGCTACCTAGGCAAGTCAAAATAATGTCACATAGGCAAATCAAATCATGCCACACAGGCACTCACACATTGGACTGCGAATCCAAATGTATGCAAATCGGATAGGTGTGTTTGGCACAACATCACAAATCCGCAGAACAGAAAATTAGAGTTAATCTATACGCCTCCCACAACAAAACACCAAATGGCCCACTTCCTCTGGAGCCCAAAACGGAGACGTCGTGGACTAATCACACCGCCACGGAAAGCGTCATGCCTCTCGTGCCAAGACGACATGCATGTGATACCCCCACAAGTGGTTATAGGTCAAGTATACCTTACGTTATATTTTAACAAAAATATCATGTCACAACATATGCCATATGCGACATAATACCAACAACAGGGTTCTATATGTACATATTGAACCAAATCAAATTATAATCACAAGGTTTCAAAAAGAAGGTAGCAATATGTACCGGTCTACAATTATCAAAAATAAATAATACTAAACATGATAACCTAATTCAAAGAGTACAAATATGAGTCATATGTATCAACTCCAAAATGAAACTATTATATGAATTTCACATGAATAATTATGTGAAAGAATAACGAAATTTGAAATAAGGGACAAAACGAACAAATCAAATTTAACAAGAATGTCATTTGAAAATACGGAATCAGTGCGATACTTCCAAACCATTTATAGCACACTCCACAAAATCTTACCCTCAAATGCCAACGATATCAAATACGAAACGTTATTCACAACCTAAACATATTCACCTCAAATTAAAAATAATTCAAACTAATAATTCCAAAATAATTCATAATCTATTTAATATGCCTTTAATCCCTTATATCAATTATTAATACTCCAAAATTTATATTCCAAATATAACTCTTTAAATTTCCTCCGTCCGATCTAATTAAAAGTAATAATAATACAATTATAAGTTACCTACTAATTATAAATTATATTAATATGAAATTAATTTCTCCAATTACATCAATTTTACAAAATAAACCCAAATTAAATTATAAATAATCTTTTAATGATCATTTCATTTTTTAAACCAATTAATATCCTTAATGGATAATATATATATATTCAACTTATTTTATACATGATTCCATATATACTGATTTGACCAAATATAAAGAATTATCTTTCTATTCTAAGATAACATAGGAACATGTGATCCTGCACTCCAAAAACTTACTTGGTCACCATAATTGTTGTACATATTACATAGGTTATTCAACCAAAGCATCGCTTCACATGCAGTACACCAACAAAATCAATTTATTACATATTTTATTCAGTAAATGACCATCTCTATCTGATATGATAGATATCAATATTAAAATAATTCATTCATCATAATTCGTTTATCAGAGAAAAAAAAAACAATGAGATCACATACTGACATTACCTTAATAGAAAAAGTCTACCCTTTTCTTTTTTGCTTTTTACATTTGCCGCCTAGATCTCTTCCTCTTTTTATTTTTTTGTATCAGCGGCTGCTATCTCTTTTCTTTCAGTTACTTTGTTCAGATGTATGAAAATTAGGTTTAGTACTTATTAATAAAGAGGTCTTGTTCTAATAAACTTCTAATTGGGTTCAATTAATATTAAGGCCCAAATTTTATTAATTTAATTTATTAATACTTATTAACGCACATAAATTAAATGACCACTTTGACCCAAATAAAATGCAAAGTTCAATTAAAATATTAAAAATTGATAAATAAATTTATATGTTATTTATTATTATCATTATTTTTTTTTTGGGTATTACAGCTGTTGTATCTGGATTGGAAACAAATAGGTGTTTTAGTATTGGCACTGGAATTTGATACCGATTTGGTTATATTTGTCTGATTACAAACTACATCGAGATAGTTTTGTTTTCGATGCATGTTATATTAGAACACTTTTCTTTAAGAGATGAACCACCAGGTCCACCAAGTTTTGTTTCCAATGCATGTTATATTAGAATAATTTTCTTTAAGAGATGAACAACCAGGTCCACCACGTCTATTTGTTTGTAGATTTTTGTGCACAAGTTTATTCTCTATACCATTGCTCGTATTCTACTTCTCATAATTGTCTACCTATTTTTTGTATAATCACAGTATTCCCGGTCGTTATGACGCCATGTGGAAGGAAATTGATTACGTAAAACATTTATGGAAGAATAGGCAGGAACTAAAGGTCGAGGATGCTGGCATTGCAGCTTTGTTTGGACTGGAGTGCTTTGCATGGTATTGTGCTGGTGAGATTGTTGGAAGGGGATTCACATTTACTGGGTACTATCCCTGAGTACCATCACTTTGGTTAAACGTGTTTTGTGGGCGTTTACTATTTATAAGCTTTCTGTTATTTTAGTGATTTAAAGTCACTGGCACTCTCTAGATGCAAGATTTTGTACTTCTTCCTTGTTTTTAAGCTGAGGAACAGTGGTTAAATTTGGTTGCCTCAATAATCCATATTTGGTAATTTCATTTACACTCGGTGAGCGTCTTAAAGTCGCAGACTTTACTGAAAATTACTGTGTATTATTTTTTTTGAATGCTTACATAGCTTTTTCAGTTTTTGAGTCTTAGCTGGGGGTGGATACAGATGAATGATTAATTTTGCACTATATTGTAGTATGTATAATGGATGAACAATTTATAAAAAAATGTAGATGATGAACAATTGACTAAAATGAACCCCAGAGGTTCCAAACACTTGCGGTTTGTTCATTTAAAATATCAAATTTTAATACTTACATACAGACAGTATTGAGTATAATCAATTTATTTAATACTCTATCTGTCTTATAATATCCTTTCTCTCATCTTTAATATTTTCTCATGAGGTAATTTTGGAAAAATTATGATTAATTCTCTTAGATTATATAAAATGTCAAATAATTTGAAAAAAGTAAAATCATAGTATAAAATGTCATATATTATGGGAGGGATGGAGTATATTGTATTCAACAATTAATTTTTTTTACATATTTTGAGAAGTGGAATAGATTTATCAATAGATTTAAGAGTGATAATATTATCTCATTATTTTTTTTACAAGACTTGAGATTTAGTTTAAATTTAATTTATTTTAAATAATTGATCGAGTTAATTTTATTTGCATTCTCATAATATAAATGATCTAATTTTAATACATGTATGTCTCAAATGCCTTACAACCGAACAAGAATCCATTTAAGCATATGATATGAGATCCCCCCTTTAAGTGTGGTAATATATTTTTAATTATAATGCTTTGATTAAAAATTCTACTCCTAAAATAAATTCTAGTAATATAAAATTCGGTTTGTAATTTTTAGGAGTCCTTCTAGGGGGACCGGGAGTTTTCGATCGGGATAGTGACGACCGATTTTTTATTTTATTTTTTGCTTTTGACTACCAAATAATTAATCTAATTTATTAAAATTGAAATTTTTATAAAATACAGTGATTTAAGTGTCATTTAGATACATGTAAAAAACAAGGTTGCACAGACTGTGCAACTTTATTTTTTACATGTATCCAAATGACACCTAAATTACTGCATTTTATAAAATTTTCAGTTCTAATAAATCACATTAATTATTTGATAGTCAAAAGCAAATAAAAAAATAAAAAAATCCGGCCGATCACTACCTCGGCCGGAAACCCCCGATCCCCATAGACTTATTGAATTTTTAGTCGAATTATTGCAGTCCTTCTAGGGGGATATTTTTCTAGTGACTCTTTTTTTTTGGTAGTACAACCCTGTTTATTGTATGTATCCAAATTACACAAAATATTATTTTTTATAAAAATTTCAATTGGAATAAATACTATACATTTTGTACTACCATGTTTTTTGTATGTATTTAAATTATACCTAAAACACTATTTTTTATAAAAAAAAATTCAATTAGAATAAATACTATACATTTTTTGGGAGGTACTAAAAAAAAAACCCAAAAAAAAGGTCACTAGATTGTCATTAAAATAATGTCCCCCCTAAACTTATTGGTATTATTGGTAAAAGAATAAGTCTAGGCAGACCGGTTAATGAGATCGGAAAATTGGATATTTTCACCTTTTTTTATTGTGATTCTCAAAAAATGTATAGTATTTATTATAATAATTTTTTTTTATAAAAAATATAGTGTTTTAGGTATAATTTGGATACATATACAAAAACAGGATTATGCAGACTGTATAACTCTGTTTTTGTATATATATATTCAAATCACACCTAAAATATTATATTTTATAAAAAAATTTATTATAATAAATATTATATATTTTTTAAAAATCACAATAAAAAAAACTAAAAATATCTAATAAAAATGTCCATATAGAAAGAGTCTCGGTAAAAAGGTTTTGATCATAGAATAGAAGGACACGAGAGGTGTGACATCCTTTCACTTCCTACACAGATAAAGCCGTGTCGTGTGGGGCCAGTAATCAACTTGTTATAAACGGAATCCTCCAATTTCACATGCAGCCCCGCGTTAATTTAATGACCAAAACAGTACTAATCAATAATCCTTTATTAAACGGGGAATATTATTTTTATGCGTCAAAAATAAATAATATTTTATTTATTATCGTTTTAGAGTTGTACATACATATTAAAAAAATAATTATATAATATTAAATATAATACTCTCTCCGTCCCAAATTAATTGCTCAGTTTTGACTTTTTAAAGTCAAATTGACTATTTTTAAAACTAATCTTTTTACTATTTTTGCTAAAATATAGGTGAAAAGATTATAACCAAAAAGAAAGTATATATAATTTATTACTAATTCTAATTTTTATAATTTTAGAAATATATTTATATATGCTTAATTATTAATTCTAAAATTAATCAATTTGACTTAAAAAAGTCAAAACTGAGCAGTTAATTTGGGACGGAGGAAGTATCAATTATTTATTTTGTCATTGTATTAGAAAAAGAGTGTTATTTATTTAACAAAAAATAGTGAGAGAACCAAAGTTATACTCCCTCCGTTCTAGGATAAAAGTCCTTATTACTATTTTGGGTTGTCCGATGTTAAATGTCCACTTTCTTTTAATAATCAAACTTTTACACATTTTTTTCTATTATGCGCGTAACATTAAATATCTCATACTTTTCTTATTCTAATTCTCTCTCCATATTTAATGACATTATTATGGGCAATTTTGTGACGCCCCAAAAATAGGTATACAACACCCATTCTGAGTCTCCAAATACATGGTACAGAAAGCAAACTACAACTTTAATAATACAATTGTCGTGCAAAATACGACAACACATAATGTGAGCTTAAATACAAATATTGTCTTCTAGACAATATCCACACTCAAATAAGTCCTCATTACAATTATTCAAACCCTATTTTACAGAAATAGTGAGGATTGCTAAAACATCTTTCTAGAACCATCACTCCGTACCCCGACTAGTTCCTGCTATGTTCTCACCTCCTGAGAAAAATGGAACAAAAATAAAAAGGGTGAGCTCAACTAGCCCAGTAAAGAATATTATGACTAAGATAATATACAACAAATTATCGTTAGTCTTCAACAGGGAAAAATTTGATAAAATATAATAGCCAACAAGTTTTAGATCAACAACTGCAGCGGAAACAACAATTCATTAGAAGAGTCAAGTAGAGAATGAGTTCTACTATCTTCTAAGATTTAAAAGTTCATCATCAATATTTTATCCCTGTATCAACAATCAATATACATCTTTAATCAAATATTTATCTTTGCACTACAGGCCAAAGATATTCATTTGTATCACCAGTTGATCATGTTCATCTCAACACTTGTTCATCTTTGCACTACGGGCCAAAGATATTCATCAGTTAATTATTTATCTTTGCACTACAGTAGAAGATATTTAGTAATATCATCATTTAGGGTCGAGGATAATGAAAAATATTTTAAAGAAAAGCGAATCCATTGAAGCGGAAGGACAAATAGTAGGATTCAGTATAATGCGGTTTATCCAAGATCAATAATACTTCATAAATACCAATTTTGAAGCAGAATTCAAAAATAAAGAACAAAATATGGATACAATCAAAGATAGTAACCATAATAAATATCTTGGACAAAAAGAAAAAAAATTATTTTTTGGTGAATAGTGCTCAGTATTAAGTGAATAGTAGCGTATCGTGAATAAGGTCAGTAAAATGAAAGCAAAGCAGTTCGGACTCGATTAAATCAGACATTTCGATTAAAAGTTCGATTCGAGCTCGACTCGAAATATAAATGAGTCAAATATAAGCACAATTTAAAGTTCGATAAATTACTCGAACCTCTTCAAATTATAATTTTCTATTGACACTCGGATCATATTCGTTGGAAAAGTCCAAACTGCTCGGGCTCGATTCAGAATCGGGCTCGACTCGGTAGCTAAATGAGCCTCAATCAAACCTTATTTTATATTCGATAGATTTTGTGAACCAAATCTGAACAACTCAATACTCGGATCAACTCGGTTCGTTTACACCCTTATACGTGAATAGTGTCGTATACGTAAATAGTAACCCCGGCACAAAAAATTCTAAATTTGATAAAATTCGGATCAATACTTGAAGTAATGATATTGAAGAAATAATATCATATATGAAGAAAATAACATCCCCTTACCTCAAAATATCGATCTTCTGATTGAAATATCGGTATAAGGCTGAAGGAAACTTGCACTGATGAATAGAAACTCACAAAGTATCTAAATACTCATAAAATACACTCGATAATCTAGAGAGAGAGAGAAAACTTATTTACGTGTGATTTTCAATTCTAACTTAGCCTCTATTTATAGGAAAATGTTAGCAGACTTGACCTGCTGACCTGATGGCTTTACTCTACTACTATTCCCACCCACCACATTTGAAATAAATTCAGCACATTTCTTCACCAACCATGTAAGACCCCAAATAATTAATAAATGAAATTTAATTTCCTCTAATTATTATTTTGAAATAGTAAGGGTTGATGTGATTAATGTGGATAGTTATGGGTAAAATACTTAAATATTTCAAAATAAGCAGTGGATATAAAATATTCATTGTTGTCGGAATATTCGTTTTGTCGTGGAATATTACGTCTTTGTCGGGGAATATTCGCATTGGCCAGCGCAAGCAGACCATGTGTGGGCCCCATAACGAAAAAGCGATTGGAGGAAGAAAATGACAAATATAAGTTGTTTAAAAATAACTTGCGTAGTTATTCTGCTATTACATTTTTGTTGGAATACCCGGTGGTTAAAATCTGATGTCGTGTTGTTGCGACTCAGAAGACACCTGTATTGCACCAATTATTGACTCTTACGTAAAAGGCACTTACTCAATAATGGTTACGATAATTCTTGTTCGGTGTTTTATTTTATTGACTCAATAATTGCTGCGTTGATATTTTATATTCTTGTTGTTTTAATAATTGTCATTACGATTATTTTTCTTTATCGAAGCAATAATTCATATTATCCGAATAATATTATTAGATAACATTATTGGCAATGTCTAGAAAGTTCATCTAAGGAGAGGTTTGGTCACCTAATTGCGGCCAATGAAGGAGAAATTCTTATTGAAAGCCCCTTCTTTCTGAAGCTGCGCGGTTGTCGATATTGTGATTCTATAATATTATTTGTGAATAATTAATTATTGATTCATATGATGAGAAAATATTGATTTTATGTGGATATAGATGGAAAAATTTTTTAATGTGACAATTGTTGAAAATTAAAATTTTATCTTTTTCGATAAAATAATTCATTTAAATATATATAATATTATATTTTAATAATATAATAATGGTGATATTTTATAACGAATGTGGGATATATGAGTATCTGAGGAGGAAGAGTATTTTGTTTTGTAATAAATGTTTAAAACATGTTAAACATGTCGATTGGACCCCATTTATTGGTTGAAATTTGATTATAGCCTCTAAAATCACCCGTTTGTGGATTTCGGTCAATTTCTGTTTGGAATTTGGAAAAACTTTCTTCTGCAAGTTGTAGAGAATTGAATTTCCTATAAAAACTCATGAGATTCGAATTTTCTGACAAAAGGGCTATTTATTATGAATTATTGAAGTTCGAAGCTTCAAATAATTGATTTTGGAAGTTTAAATTATTTTAAATTAGAAAAACGTTTTTATTACTTTTTCTAGAAGGTGGCATGTGGTTATTGAACTGAAATCAGATTTCAAGTGTAATGCGTGAAGATTTATTATATATATTATTATTATATTAAATTTTCTGCTTTGGTGTTCTAAGCAATTTCTATATAAATAGGTGCTTGGGTTAGAATTAAAATCACACAATAAACTCCCTAAGTTCTCTCTCTATATATTATCGGCGTATTCTTGTGAGTATTTTGAGTATACTTTGAGTATTGCTATATACGGTAAAAGTTCAAGATATAACTTTATATCCATATTCCAGGTTAAATCTTGATCTTTCGAGGTAAGGGATATTATTTTTTTTAATGATATTATTTTTTCAATATCATTATCTTTGAAATATTGATCTGAAGTTTTTATCAAATTTGGAACTTTTTGGTGTCGGGTTACTTATTCACGATATCAGACTATTCATTCGATATATAGTCTTATTCACGAATCGGACTTTATTCATCGAAAAATAAAAATTTTTCTTTTAAGTCCAAAATATCTATTCGGATACTAGCTTTGATTGTATCCATGATTTGATCATTCTTGAATTTTACACCACTATGATTATTTTTGAGGTATTTTTGGACGTGGAAAAAACAAAGTACGAATCCTTAATCCTTAATCCTTGTCATTTTGTTTCACTTGGATTCGTTTTTTTAAAAAATATCTTTCATCATCCTCGGTCTCAAATGATGATATTATTGAATATCTTTGGCACAGTAGTGCAAAGATGAATGATTTATGATGAATATCTTTGGCCGATGAGTGCAAAGATGAATGATTTATGATGAATATCTTTGGCCAAGAAGTGCAAAGATGAATGATTTCGATGAATATCTTTGGCCCGTAGTGCAAAGATGAGCAGTGTTTTAGATGAACATGACCAAGCTGGTGAATGTCCTTGGCACGTAGTGCAAAAGATGAATATTTGATCCCGGATATATATTGATTGATGTTACGAGGATAAAAATAGATCGATGAACTTTAAAATTCATACATAGAAGATAGTAGTTTGCATTCTCTACTTAACTCTTCTAATGAATTATTATTTTCATTGCGAATATTGATTTAAAACTTGTTGTTATTGTATTCTATTATATTTTTTTTCTGTTGAAGACTAACGATAATTTTGTTTGTATATTATCTTAGTCATAATATTCTTTTATTGGGCTAATCGAGCTCACCCTTTTCCTTTTTGTTCCATTTTTCTTCTCGGAGGCGAGAATATAATGGAGTTTAGGTGGGGTATGGAATGAAAGTTCTAGGGAGAGTTGTTTAGTAGTCCTCACCATTGTTGTAAAATAATGTATCAATAATTATGATGAGGATTTATTTGTATGTGGATATTATACAGATGGCAATATCTCAGTATTTAAACTCACGCTTTCTTATTGTAATAATAAAGTTGTAGTTGTTTTGTTTCGCATGCAGTGTATTGACAACTTCGAGAATGGGTGATGTAGACCTATTTTGGGGTGTTACGATTGGTATCAAAGCTTAGGGATATGATCTCTGGCGGAGATCGGGGAATAGAACTAGGAGGGAGAGGCGAGTAAATCATTCGCCATTTAGTGTGTCCTACCTAAGCTTATTTGATAGTTGGTTAAGTATATAGGGATATTATGTGATATATTGATTTCCTTAATTAACCCTTGTTTTATGGCGGTAATTTCGAGAATGTCGATGAGAATATTAACATGGAAATGAGGCCGTGAGACGCTCAGACTCACCAACGAGGAGAACGTGCAACAGTGACAATGTTCCTCCCAGTGAACAACACCACCGAAGCGAGATGATGAGCGAGGGATATTTAGAAGCTTTTTGCGATTCATGCAAAATCGAGACGAGGAGACTCGTGTTCAAAACATAGGAAGAAATGATAGCAATTCACGGTTATCAAATGAAGCAGATTCAAAGAGTTGGGACCACCAGAATTTAAGGAAAGCGGATCCGATCATGGCGAAAACATGGGTCAAGCAAATTACCAAGATATTCGATGTCTTGGGATGCACGAGAGAACAAAAGGTTCCATTTGCCACCTTTATGTTCCGTGGCGAAGCGAATTACTGGTGGAGAGTCGTGAAGCGTACTCCATCGGCCGCACTCAAAGATGTCTTGGGAGACGTTTGAAACTATTTAATGACAAATACTTTCACGAAAGTGTTCATCATATGAAGGAAGTGGAGTTTATTATTAGACGGAGCGCGAAACAACACGATTTCAGTCTCAATCGAGGCGAAGTTTGCGAGTTATCCAGTTTGCACCTCATTTGGTGGAGAATGAGGAACGTATGACGCGGATGTTTACGAGAGGTTTGAAACCCGGATACGTCGATATCTCATCTCTCATAAATTTTCTCTCTTTAGACATGTTGTTAATTGTGGCTCAATTGTTAGAAATGAGATAACGAAGTACGGTCCAACCGAGGTACCACAATCGAGGATCATCTGGGAGATAGCGATCAACAAAACAACAATAACCAAAGGGAGAAAGAAAAAAGACGGTCAAAAATGGTAACCACTTTGGTGGTAATCATGGCCATGAAAATAGAAGAAGCGAGTCGGGAGGAGATTTTAAAAAGAGGAGATTCAACAACGACCGTGTGAAGGCAGCGAAGTCAAAGAAGAATCGGTTCCAGGGAGGAGAATGACCACCGGTCATATCTTATAAATCACGAAAGAGGACATATCGGTCCAAACCGCCTACAACAGTTCCTGGTATGTTATAATTGTGGAAAGGGAGGACATATCGCTCGAGATTACACGTAGTAGCGAAACCTAGTTCAATGAGGGGCGGTGACTCAAAAAGATCGTCCCCGTAAAAGTCAAAGTCAGCCTGTTCCTCGGAAGAGCGTTTGTTGGCCGTCAAAATCACGAGGAACCTAAGCGAGGTGATCACGAGTAAGCTATTTATAAATTCTTGTGAAGTTTATACTTTACTGAATACTGGTCTTACCCATTCATTTATCTCTCCTGCTTTGTGCTCAACGTTTAAACTTGACTCGGAGAAATTAGACTTTGACCTATCTGTGGAAACTCCGTTAGGAGAAACTTTCATCACATCCACTCGCTTATAAATCTTGTTTGATTCAAGTTGGCACCATCACCTTACCTGACGACCTTATCTCTTTAAAGATACTTGCTTTTAATGTGATTTTAGGGATTGATTGGTTAACTACTCATCATGCCAAAATTGATTGTTTTCGTAAGGTTGTTAGCTTTCATATTCCTAAACAACTTTGTTGTTCAATTCAAGCAACTAAACCATTAAAATCAATCATCATCATATCTAATCATAAAGCTATTCGTTTATTAAAAAGCGGATGTCAAGCTTTCTTAGCCCATGTTATGGATTTGAATAAAGACACGTCAAATTTGAATAATATTCCTGTGTTATTGACTTTCTGGCGTATTTCTGAAGAACTTCCGGTCTACCCCCGAACGTGAAGTTGAATTCTTTATTGACCTTGAACTGGTACAAAGCCCATTTCTAAAACCCCATATCGAATGGCTCTATTGAACTTTAGGAGTTAAAGGTCCAACTACGTGAATTGTTGGACATCGGTTTCATTCGTCTAAGTACATCTCCTCGGGGTGCTCCTGTTTTATTAAGTAAAGAAGAAAGCGGGGAGTATGCGACTTTAATGTATTGACTATCGGGAATTGAACCATGTCACCATCAAGAATAGGTATCCTCTACCTCGTATTGATGACTTGTTTGACCATTCTGAGAAGCACAATTCTTTTCAAAAATCGATCTTCGTTCTGGATATCATCAGCTGAAGATTAGAACTGAGGATATTCCAAAGACTACCTTTAGAACTCGGTACGGGCATTATGAATTCTTAGTTATATCTTTCGGATTGACTAATGCTCCTGCGGCTTTCATGGATATGATGAACCGAGTATTCAAAGAATATTTGGATTAGTTCGTTGTTGTCTTTATTGATGACATCCTCATATATTCTAAAAGCCGTGAAGATCATGAGCACCATTTGAAGCTGGTACTCTAAAGGCTTCGTGAAAACAAGCTTTATGCCAAGTTAAAGAAATGCGAGTTCTGGCTTGAGGAAGTAGCATTTCTTGGGCATGTGGTGTCAAAACATAAAGTATCAGTTGACCCGTCGAAGATTGAAGCAATACAAAGTTGGGAGCAACCGAAGTTGGATCAAGTACGTAGATTTTTGGGCTTAGGTGGTTATTATCGGAGATTAAGTGGAAGGGTTTTCTCGAATCGCTACTCAGATTAACTCATCTAACTCGGAAGGATACAAAATTCGTTTGGAAGCGAAGAATGCGAGAAGAGTTTCCAAGAGCTTAAGAGGAAACTTATTTCTAAGACTGTTAAACAATACCATCTGGTTCGGATGGATTTGTTATCTACAACGATGCTTCGGGTAAAGGGTTAGGATGTGTTCTCATGCAAACGGGAAAGTCATAGCTTTATGCCTCGCGACAACTTAAAGAATATGAGAGGAATTATCCTACTCATGATCTAGAGTTAGCGTGATCGTTTTCAATGCTGCTGCTTAAAGATCCGGAGGCACTATCTATATGGGGAGAAAGTGGAGATATATTCGGACCATAAAAGCCTTAAATATTTCTTCACTCAAAAAGAACTTAACATCTTGGCGGACGTTGGCTCGAGCTATTGAAAGACTACGACCACACTATTCATACTGGTATTGCACCAATTATTGACTCTTACGTGAAGGCACTTTTCAATAATGGTTACGATAATTCTTTATTCAATGTTTTTATTTTATTGACTCAATAATTCTTTGCGTTGATATTTTATATTCTTTGTTGTTTTAATAATTGTCATTACACAAGATTTTTCTTTATCGAAGCAATAATTCATATTATCTGAATAATATTATTAGATAACATTATTGGCAATGTCTAGAAAGTTACGCTCTAAGGAGAGGTTTGGTCACCTAATTGCGGCGCCAAGAAGAGAGAAATTCTTATTGGAAAGCCCCTGCTTTCCTGGACCTACTGGTTGTCGATATTGTGATTCTATAATATTATTTGTGAATAATTAATTATTGATTCATATGATGAGGAAAATATTGATTTTATGTGGATATAGATGGAGAAAATTTTTAATGTGACAATTGTTGAAAATTGAAATTTTATCTTTTTCTGATAAAATAATTCATTTAAATATATATAATATTATATTTTAATAATATAATAATGGTGATATTTTTATAACGAATGTGGGATATATGAGTATACGAGGAGGAAGAGTATTTTTGTTGTAATAAATGTTTAAAACATGTTAAACATGTCGGTGGACCCCATTTATTGACTGAAATTTGATTATAGCCTCTAAAATCACCCGTTTGTGGATTTCGGTCAATTTCTGTTTGGAATTTGGAAAAACTTTCTTCTGCAAAGTTGTAGAGAATTGAATTTCCTATAAAAACTCGCGAGATTCGAATTTTCTGACAAAAGGGCTATTTATTATGAATTATTGAAGTTCTGAAGCTCCGAAATAATTGATTTTTGGAAGTTTAAATTATTTTAAATTAGAAAAACGTTTTTTATTACTTTTTCTAGAAGGTGGCATGTGGTTATTGAACTGAAATCAGATTTCAAGTTAATAGCGTAGAAGATTTATTATATATATTATTATTATATTAAATTTTACTGCTTTGGTGTTCTAAGCGATTTCCTATAAATAGGTCTTAGGTTAAATTAAAAATCACACCGAAATCAAGTTTTTCTCTCTCTATATTATCGAGCGTATTCTTGTGAGTATTTTGAGTATACTTTGAGTATTGCTATACGGTAAAAAGTTCAAGATATAAATTTATATCCAGATTATTCCAAGCAATCTTGATCTTTCGAGGTAAGGGATATTATTTTTTTTAATGATATTATTTTTCAATATCATTATCTTTGAAATATTGATCTGAAGTTTTTATCAAATTTGGAACTTTTGGTGTCGAGTTATTATTCACGATATCGGCCTTTATTCACGTATATAGTACTATTCACGAATACGACGACTATTCATCGAAAAAATAAAATTTTTCTTTTCGTCCAAAATATCTATTCGGATACTAGCTTTGATTGTATCCATGTTTTGATCATTCTTGAATTTTACACCACTATGATTATTTTTGAGGTATTTTTGGGCGTGGATAAAACAAAAGTACGAAATCCTTAATCCTTGTCATTTTGTTTCACTTGGATTCGTTTCTTTAAAAAATATCTTTCATCATCCTCAGTCTTAAATGATGATATTATTGAATATCTTTGGCCTGTAGTGCAAAGATGAATGATTTTTGATGAATATCTTTGGCACAGTAGTGCAAAGATGAATGATTTATGATGAATATCTTTGGCCAATGGTCTGAAGATGAATGATTTCGATGAATATCTTTGGCCCTTAGTGCAAAGATGAGCAGTGTTTAGATGAACATGACCCAACCGGTGAATGTCCTTGGCACATAGTGCAAAGATGAATATTTGATCCCGGATATATATTGATTGATGTTACGGGGATAAAAATAGACGATGAACTTTAAAATTCATACATGTAAGATAGTAGTTTGCATTCTCTACTTAACTCTTCTAATGAATTATTATTTTCATTGCGAATATTGATTTAAAACTTGTTGTCTATTGTATTCTATTATATTTTTCCTGTTGAAGACTAACGATAATTTTGTTGTATATTATCTTAGTCATAATATTCTTTACCGGGCTAAATTTAGTCGAGCTCACCCTTTTCCTTTTTGTTCCATTTTTCTTCTCGGGAGGCGAGAATATAATATAGCGATGCAGTCGGGTATGGAATGAAAAGTTCTAGGAGAGTTGTTTAGTAGTCCTCACCATTGTTGTAAAATAATGTATCAATAATTATGATGAGGATTTATTTGTATGTGGATATTATGCAGATGGCGATATCTCGTATTTAAACTCACGCTTTACTATTGTAATAATAAAGTTGTAGTTGTTTACATGCAGTGTATTGACAACTCAGAATGGGTGATGTAGACCTATTTTGGGGGTGTCACAAACCACAAGTGGGCCCCACTCAATTCTAGAATTTTTCACCAAAATCATTTATAAACCTAATTTCTGAATCAGTCACCTCTTAAAATTCATAACAAATCATACGTTCGTTTTTAACGGTTTAAAATTTGTGGACATATACTCAACTTATATATGTATAACATATCCAAAAATTACAACGATTCAACGGTCGGATTAAAAATTATAACTCACACAATATATCTCAAAAACGATGATTTAATTTTTAATACCTTCATTCCGAATAAAAATCTTTGATAAAACACCTCAACATTAACTCCTTCATTTTAACCACAATAAATATATCCAACATTTATATCCACATAAAATAAATATTTTCTTATCATATGAATCAATAATTAATTATTCACAAATAATATTACGGGATCACATTTATATTGACCGTAGTTCCTGAAAGTGGGGCTTAATAAAATTTCTCCTTATTGGCCATGATTAGGTGACCAAACCTCTCCTCGATGAACTTTCTAGACATTGCCAATAATACTATCTAATAATATTATTCAAATAATATGAATTATTGATCCGATAATGGGAAATCTTTGTGCGGTGACAATTATTGAAACAACAATAATATAAAATATCAACGCGAATTATTGAATCAATAAAATAAAATATTAAACGATAACTCATCGTAATAATTATTAGAGTAGTGCGCCTTCACTTACGTAATGATCAATAATTCATCAATCTGTCACATGCATCCACGCCATTCTTCAGATTTTAACCATAGGATATTCCAACAGATGTTAATTCAGAATAACTACTGCCAATTATTTATAAAAACTTCGAGACTTGTCGTTTTTCTTCCGTCCGGCGGTTATTACATTATGGGGCCCATAAATGATCTAACGTGCGTCGTCGCGAATATTCCCAAACAATGAGAATATTCCACGACCAAACGAATATTCCCGACAACAATGATTATTTTTATAACCACTTGCGTATTTTGTAAAATTTGCACATTTCACTATAACTGCAGAATTATATCAAATTAATACCTTATTATTCACAAATATAATTAGAGGAAATTCGATTTTATTTATAATAAGTTGGGGTCTTATAAATTTTGTCATTTTATTCCTCTTATTAATATGCGTGAAAAGTCCACCGAGACTTTTATCCTGGGACGGAGGGAGTATTTAATATTTGGGTAATATTAAAAACAAAACAATTAATAATTACTTGAAATTCTCAAACGACTTATATTAAGAGACAAAAATATTTATCTAAATCGACTTATATTAAATAACGGAGAGAGTAATGAAGAGAGAAAAAAATAAAGAGAAATAACTTAGTTAAAATATGTACACATGGCACAGTTGACCTAAATTTTTTAATGTTAGAGATACTTTTGGGGAAAAAATATTATGTGTTAAGTGTGATTTCACGTAATATCACCGGGTATTTTTGTACTTTTGCCCTGTAAAAATGGAATCTGGGATTTATTTGTGATAAATTTTTAAAAAATACATAATTGTTATTTTTATAAAAAAATATTCACTCACCTAAATATAGATTTTATTTAGAACGGAATTTTATAAAAATAATATTTTTTTATATAAATATATTAGTTGCCTAAATATAAATACATACTTATTTAAATGGCAGACAATTCCCATTTTAATTGCGAGGGTGTTTATTTCTGAAATCATCTACCGTAATTTCTCAGTTCTTTCATAATCTATTGAATTAATAATTTTATAAATTCGTTGTTTTGACCAGCCAATCGTCTCAAAAAACTGAAAGTCTTCTCTTTTATGTTACCAAACTAATCTGAAGCCTCGAATCCATCGTATCATCTTTCTTCGTTTCTTCACCCGTAAGTTCCCTGAAAATTCAATCATCACAATAAAATCACACCAACAAACCCTAATTCGATTGACTGCTCAATCAATCGGTCTCAAAACAAACAGAAAAAGTTGATAAGAGAAATAATCAGATTTGTAACCACAGATTCGGAGCCATAATGCTTCACAAGAGCTTCAAGCCTGCAAAATGGTAAATTAAAGCTTATTTTCCTTACTAAAGATGTTTTGTTACATGTATTTATATATGTATGTATTGGTTGATTTGATTGAGTTGTATGAATTGGATGATTGATGCAGTAAAACTTCGCTAAAGTTAGCGAATTCTCGGATAAAGCTAATGAAGAATAAGAAAGGTGTGCAAATGAATCAGATGAAGAGAGAATTGGCTCAATTGCTTGATTCTGGTCAGGACCGTACTGCCCGAATTCGTGTATGTTGTTAGATCCCTAAAGACTTCCTATTTTACTACTGAATACTCCCTCCGTTCCTTCCCCAAAAAAGAGCCCCATTTGTAAAATTTGCAAAATTTATGTATATATTTTTCTTCCATGTTTTATCTGTAAATGAAATGAGTGTTTAGTTTAATAATGGTGGCATGTTACTGAGATTGTGACATTGAATCATTTTGTACTATCATCAACATATTTCAGTTTAATAGTGGTAGACTCTTTTTGTGATAATGTTTTTCTTTTATTTTAAAAATGGACTCTTTTTGTTTGAATAAATAATTTTTTTGTTTAGATATCCACTGCCCCTCTACCAAATCGGTTGTGCGCATGTCTCCTAATTTTCTTTTGTTTTTGTGTTGGTGACCAACAATCATGTTTTATGGAAGGCTAATAATAGTATTATCCGTCCTTATAAACCAAATTCCTCGCATGCATGTTTTGTAGTCTGAATCTTACTGTTGAATTTAGTGTCAATGTATGTTGTGGCCTCGGTATCTATACATATCTTGTTGTTTTTTTATTGTTCCTTGATACTTTCTCTTGTTCCTGCCACTCTAATTTCAGGTTGAACATTTGATCAGGGAAGAGAAGATGGTAGCAGCATATGATCTTATTGAGATTTATTGTGAACTCATTGCAGCACGCTTGCCAATTATCGAGTCACAGAAGTATGTAATTCTAAGATCTTTAATGATCTCAATATATGTTTTTTTTACCAATTTCAAGTAGTGGTTGATATTCATAAATGTTTTCTTTTCAACCCCAGTGGAAGGAAATTTTTTTTCCAGTAAGGGCTACACTCCTGGTCGAATTAAATTGTTCTGAAAATCTGATGGGAACATGTAACTTTTCATGAAAATTCATTTATTGTTTTGAAACTTATGACTGGCAAAGTTACTGTGGAAGGAGTGGCATGTTGTTGTATAGTTTCCTATTTTGCTGTTGCTCCAGCCAATATAAGCCATATTAGTTACGAACTGTTTTTTTTCAAGTAGCTCCATATCCGCAAAAATATCAGTTTTTCTTCTTAATGTCAGAAAATGCTTTGTTCGGTTTATGTTCTCATGTGCCCTATTAATAATTTGTGAGTTAATGATTTTTATCTTTTATTTTTACAGGAACTGCCCTATTGACTTGAAAGAAGCAATCACGAGTGTAATATTTGCATCCCCAAGATGTGCGGACATACCAGAACTTTTAGACGTTAAGAAGCATTTCACAGCAAAGTATGGAAAAGAATTCGTTACTTCAGCTCTTGAGCTGCGTCCAAATTGTGGCGTTGGCCGCATGGTAAGTTTCTACGACCTTCCTATATCTTTGATTATCTAAATTTGTCAGCTAACCAAATTGCAGAGTTACACTGGGTAAATCTAATCAACATAATATCTGTTGTTATCAATTTATTTCTTGTTTCAGTTGGTCGAGAAGTTATCTGCAATTGCACCAGATGGACAGACCAAAGTTAAAATATTAAATGCCATAGCAGAAGAACACAACATCAAGTGGGATTCTCAATCATTTGAAGAGAAGGACTCAAAGCCTGCAGATGACTTGTTGGTAAGACTAAGCTGTTTTCTTAGTAGTTCATTAATTGATTGGTATTGCCTCCTGATGGGTTGGAGTTGAATTGAATTAAGACTGCACTGAGACATGATATATATTGAAATTCTAAAAAGTTGATGAGTTTGTTTCATGTAATTGAGCAGAATGGACCAAGTACATTTGAGAAGGCTAGTGAGCTGCATGCGGAAACCCCTAAGATCCAAGTTCCAAATGTCCAAGCTACATCTAGTCATGACGAGCATGTCAGACCTTCAAATTTCACTGAGGAAAACACAAGATCCTCACTGAATAACCAAAATTTTTCCTCTACAGAACCTGGTGGTATAAAAACAACAACTACTAATCATCATGGCTTTAAATCTTCTGGTACAAAATTTCATCCAATTATCTTTTACTAACTACTTGATTAGATGTTGCTTCATTGTCTTTTATTTGTAATTCATTGGCCATATTTATCTTTCATTTACTTCAGGAAAGGGGGATGAGAGAATGAAAGTCAGACACTCTTTTACCAGAGATGACGATGCTTTTTCTTCGGGTAGGCAGAATTGGAATATGGAATTTAAGGATGCTACATCAGCAGCACAGGCTGCTGCAGAGTCTGCTGAAAGAGCAAGTATGGCTGCTAGAGCTGCTGCAGAACTTTCTAGCAGGGGACATATTACTAGCCAGTATTCCTCTGAATCACATATGTCCATTAATGACAATATAAGACATGAAAGGCCTGGAACTTCTAAATTTCCAGGTGAACGTTTTGCCAGTGTCCCAGTAAATTACTCCTTCCATGATAGAAACTCTAAGTTACAGAATGAGCGAAGAGGTAGCGATGAACATCACAATCTAGCGGGAGATGGTGAACGATTTGGAGATGATCATGGCAACACTAAAAGATCTAGTCACTCAGCTTCTCTGAGATCTAGAAAAGCTTCAGTTGATGATGACACGTTTGTGAATAATGTGCAAAAGCCAGATGGATACTCTGAAAAGAGCTTATATAAAGAGACCATTAAAGCAGATAAGGAGCCATTATATTCCAAAATGGATACGAAGAAACAGTCTGTAGATCCCAGGGTTGAAAATGTGAGTAGATGGCAAGATGATTTCAAATCTGAAAATGTTGATCAATTTGGAGAAGCAAGCCTCAAAAAGGAACATAGCACCAATTCCTCTCGTTCTCATTCAAGCACGAACTCTGATGATTATAATGTTTCAAATAATTACCACCAGAAATTTGGGAATGATGATTCTGAGGACCTATTTGTTGGTAATGACCAAGAAAGTATTCATATAGACACCACAAAGATGGGCTCTTATGATGATTCTGTAGCTTATGATAAATATGACTTTGATGATATAGGGCCCAAGTATGACGAGGGAGAGTCTTCATTGTGTAGGAATTCACCCACTTCTCCCACAACCACCGTAGATACCTGGCCCAGAAGGAACACAATCAAATCACCAGAAAAATCAACATCACAACCACATTTTTATGCAGAACACCACTCTCTGTTTTCCGAAAGCTTGGCAAATTCTTTGGATCCTTTAGAATCAAATAATGTGCCCGTGATTCCTTATGAATTCGATGGCCCAAAATTTGATAGCGAAGATGAGCCGGAGAATACTAGCCATGGTGGGATAATTGATTCCAGTATTTTTTCTCATAAACAAAATGTTTTCTCCTCGGACCCTGAGCCAGCACAAGATAAAAATTATGGATTAACAGGATCCTCGTTTGAGAAAAGGAATTCAGGTTCTGATAAAAGGTCAAGGTTTGGTTCATCCTCTTCTGATGATTTGGATAACGTGGAAGTTCACCTAAAGAGTGACCAAGTAACAGTGCAAAATGTGGAATCCCCAAAGAAGTTTGATTCAGGAGAGTCTCTTGCCAATTATTTATCTCCCCGGTTTAGCAAATCTCAGTTGGAGTTGAATGATATTGGCAGCAAGTCATCCATTGCAGCAGATGAATGGAATGTTCGTGAATCTTCAAGGCTTTCATTTAACCATGTAGACAAGGATAGCGTTCATTCATTAGGGTCACGTGTTGCATTGAAAGATGATGAGTTGCTAGACCAATCTAGTACACAGGGTGAAAATAAGTTGAGTTTTGGAACATTGAGAGGTGGCTTTCGAAATAAGGGCTACAGGCATCCGCCATATAACAGGAAGCCATCAGGTGATGATGCCTCATCTTTGACCCAAAAAGTGGCTGTGGAGAGTCCCACACTGATTGAGCAGCAGGCGGCTTCTCCCTCTGTGAGGAGCTCTATAAATTCCAGCATGAGCAACACTGCAGACAAAAATTCAAGCTTCAGCACATCAATGGCTCGTACAGATTCGGATTCAGATTCAGATACTGACAATTTAGGGGAGGAAGTCTCACAGAAGACTACTAGCAGAAGGCAAGCGTCGTATGCTCAGAAATCAAGCAAGAGATTAAATATGAAGTCAAGCTTCAGACCTCCAGTTGCTACATATTTTGACCTTGATAATGATAATGATGATTCTAAGGAAGACATTCCGAAACAAACATTGCCTGACAAAAGTCACTTGGGAAGTGGAATTTCTCGAAGGACAAAAACTTCTCTTCCTAGCACTGAAACCAGTTCTCACTCTAAAGTTCAAGCTGGGTCCGGTGCATCAGTAAGTCCCAACTTTATTAACCAAAGAAAACCCACGAGAATTCACCATGGTGCAGAAACTCCTATCAAGAGGAGCTCAGGTCACGTGGGTAGCGAAGAACAGCCTAGCTCAGCAGAAAAAGCAGCTTCTAAGGCAATGACAATGTCTAAAATCTCCTCGCGCGAGGAAAATTTGAACTCGTCAGTAGTGGAAAAACCATCAAGCCCTATGAGAAACACAAGGGCTTCAGGTAATCTTCAAAATTCAACGACATCAACGCCAAAAGCAGAGCCTCCAACCAAGGAGGACTCAGCTAAGCGAGCTAATCATGTTCATCCCAAACTTCCTGACTACGACTCCATAGCTGCCCAGTTACAGTCTCTCCGGAAGGATCGCCAATGAAATACATTGTTATAGTCGGGTATTCTTTTTCTCTGCAATAACTGGAGTTTTTAGCTGAGTGAATGAAATTTGGTTGGAGTCTTTGTGATATATAATTCATATTCAAATTTTCTGTTATTTGTCAAACACAAGAATACAACATTGTCTATAGAAATGACAGGTGTATATATAAATAATAAAGAGAGATTTTTGTTAACAAGGAGTTTGGAATTTTAATCTTCAAACTGTCTGCATGTGTTTAACTTGGAATATATTATTTTGTATGCAGGTGTATTTTATATAAACACATATATATAATATACAAAAAATTCAGAAACGAACCAGTTAGTTAACCAACTGGCTATGGAGACGGCATGATGTCTCCATAAACAGAAAGCCTATGCTCCATAGCATAGGCGACGACTTTTTGTTCTAAGGCGACGGTCTGTACCGTTGTCATAGCCGATTCGTTAACGAAATAAAAAAGCACTATATATATATATATGTATATATATATATATGTGTGTGTTTGTGTGTATGTATGAATGTATCTCTCTCTGGCTTCTTGTATGGTGATCAGCTGATTAAACTTTTAGCGCGGGCTTCATTTAATTTTCTAACTTGTTCAAGTAGTTGTTTAATTATTTATGTGATATAGACACTGATTCTGTGATTCACAATAAAATACTTCATCCGTCCCATAATAAAAGTTTTTATTACTATTTTATGTTAAATATTCATTTTCCTTTAATAATCAAATTTTTACACATATTTTTTTATTATACCCGTAGCATTAAATATCTCATACTTACTTTATTTTAATTCTCTATCTATATTTAATGATTCCCATTCATTTTTTATTATGCCTAAAAAGTCCTCCAGGATTTTTATCCTAGGACGGAGGGAGTACTGATTTAAGTCGCAAATTTATATTGATTTTGGTATATTCTGTTTAGAATTTAATATATAGCCAACTTAGTACTACTACTACCTCCGTTCCTAAAAGATTGTCGTTTAAGGTTTTGGCATATGGATTAAGAAAGTATCATTTATCAAGTAAAATTTATTTGAAATTTCATCACTACCCCTTTATGGAAAATTGAAAACTATTAATACCAGGAGAGAATAATAATGGTAGCTAATATAGGAAAATAAATAATTTATTATCCTATAAGTTGTAGGCTATTTTTTAAAATAATTTTTTTTTTTCTAAAACGACAATCTTTTAAGAACGGAGGGAGTATTATACTAGGCTATTTCATGGGATTCTGATTCTGATATTGTAAAATGTTTTATCTAACTCACTATATATATGATATATCCATGACTTAACCATGTAGCTGGACTGAATTTTAAGACATACCGACAACATATTTAAGGCATATAATATTTATTGGTTTTTAGTAAAATTTTAATTGACGCATTAAATAAGTATTAAGAAAACTTGCATTTATAATCTTATCATTGAGACTCCATTTATGATAGAGGGAATAACGATTGGACTATTCAGAAATGAAAATGACTCATTCTGCTGAACACCAGTTTGTTAAAACAAATTTTGATTTCTACAATAAATTTTGATATATTTTATAAATTTTGATTTTATATACTCTATATATATATATATATAACATGTATTTAATATGAATCTTTATAGGACAAATAATATCTATATAATTGAAAATAAAAAAGAACGATAATGATTAGAAACTAAAAAATGACATAAGTTATTATTAATAGCATATGGTTAAAAAATTCATACCCTATTCAGAGTAAGAGTTTGATTTTATTAACTAAACTAGAGTTTTAATTAATTAACCAGGGTTTATTAATTCATTTTTAACTAGGTTTATGGTTTAGAGCTTATTAGTTAAAAAATAAGTTTATAAATCCTTAACTAACCTTAAACTCTAATTAATAAACACTTAATCCTAATTAATAAACTCTTGTCTTTAATTAATAAAATCTAAACCTTGATTAATTAATTGAAATATGGAATAAAGTCAACACACACATATACACACATTCCTCATATATATATATATATATATATATATATATATATATATATATTCTATTTGTAAAAGTAACATTTCTCAAAAAAATTGTGCTTATAAGTTTTACCAACTACCAAGCCATGGTTGTTCTAAAAGATGATTGAAATTGGAGTTTCCTAACCGTTTGATCGAACTTGATTAAGTCACCAACCACATCAACGGCTCTGAAGTGACAAGCTAAATGAAGCTAAACCCACAAAATATCATCTTCTTCTTCTTAATTAATTACTCACGATTAAGCATGTGATGTCCAAATATCTTCCTCGCAATTCTCACTCTCCGCTAATTCTTCCAATCATCATGGATAATCTCCATCAATCTCTCATAATCGAGATCCTGAGTCGACTCAACGATTCAACCGAGCTTGCTCGCTGCAGGCTCGCCTCCAAAACTCTTGACGACCTCGCGAGCGAGGTCCGATCCATCCATCTTCAATGCTCCTTGGACCGTTACGCGAAATCCAGGTTGCCGGAGACCAGGTCTTTGATCACTCCGTTCAAAACCATCTTCAAGAATTTGATCTCCAATTCCAGAGTTGCCGTCGAGTCCGTCTCGATCGGCGTCGAGAAGCCGCTTCGAGCTGTGTCGTACGACGATGTAGAGGATGAGAACGATGATTTATTTCTTACCGAATCCAATTTCGTCCGCGAGTGGCTGCCGGAGATTGGAGGAGGCTTGAGATCGATTTCTGTTTCAGATTTTTGGGTTCAGTCTTGTTGGAGACGGTCTGATGTCCTTGCTCTCATTTCTTCATACTGTGAGTTGACAGATTCTCTCTGTATACACGTATACCAAAATTTGAAATGGATCTCTTTACATTAGCTCCGACAGTTTCAGATATATGGATAGTTTGTGATTTATGGAGTTTAAAATTTGGCTTTTAGTAGCAAAAAATTAGCAAGATGAAATTTTTGGCTTTATTTGAAATTATTGCATGAATATTGATAAGAATTCTTTGAAAATTTTGCTCTTTCAGGATGGATTGATGGATACAAATAATAAATTAATAGTTTCGACTTTGGATTGATTTCAATGTATGAAAGCCATGAACTGCCTTTAGTTTTCTTTCTTTTTCGTTTTTCCTCTTGCTTGTTGGGAGCAAATTCTAGCTGGACTAATATGCAGGATGTTGCCTATGTTTAAAAAGTATGGTAAAATTTTAGAAATGTAAGCAAAACTGAGCTCTAAAAAAATAGGGGATGAAATGTATGGCATTTTCAGATTTTATCTATAACATTACTGGTTAATGGAGAAAATTGCATAAACTTGGGTCTGGGTCAGTGCCACAGGTATCATAGACATCCTTGCATCAAGAAAGACGATAATGCTCTGCTTTATATGGGTTTAGATAGATTATTTTATGGTTTTTAGGTTTTTCAACATTGCCTCAAGAAGACAGATGGAATACCATTTGACATGGTTATAAATTGAAACATATCAGCAATTTTGTACTATACTATTGCATTAATATTAAAATTATTCTTTTGTGTTTGTTCTAATTATTGTTATAAGCTTTCAGCCTGCTTGTTATGTTATGATATATTAAACAAATAGGAAATTATACACACACACAAATACACACACACACACGTGGAATTGAAGTTTACCTTTTGGTGTGCAGGTTATAATCTTCTTGAACTAGAAGTGAAGAATGCTTGGCTTTCAGTGGATGGTTTAAATCCGATGCCTATGCTCAAAAGTTTGACGCTTGAATTTATAAGAGTAGATGATGAGGACCTAAACAGGCTGAATGAGTGCTTCCCGTCTCTTCAAGTTCTAAACTTGATTGGTGTTGGAGGACTAGCAGATCCTAAGATTCATCTCTTGAAATTAAAAACCTGCCAATGGACTGTGTCTAATGCTCCATTATCCCTGACTATATTTGCTCCCAACCTTGTCAAACTAGAACTTAAATGTGTGAAGCCAAGGACACTTTCTATTGATGCTCCATTGTTGTCTCATTTTCATCTTACCCTTGAGAAAGCAAGCTACTTTAAAGTAAAAGAGCTTCCAAGTTTGAAAAATCTTCGCCTTGAATCTTCAGATCTTTGCTACCTACTTTGCACATTTCCATTTGGTAGAACGATCCATAATCTTGCATTGGACTCACCAAAATGTGGACCAGTTGAAATGACCAAGTTTAGCCTTCTCAAATTGTTCAGTATTTTCCCGAATGTAAGCAGTCTTACATTGGGTTCTGGGGTTTGGTCAGAACTGGTTATGTGCCCTTCGACCCCTGTGGCCCCTTTAGCTGAAGGTCTGAGAGCTAGAAGTATAATGAAAGGGTTGAAGGAAATTATTGCATACTTGGTGCTGAATGATATTGACTTAACATTGTCCTTCATTTCATATGTGTTGGGAAAATGTTCAAATTTGTCAGCTATGGCGTTGCTTATTCACCGTGACGTTGATTCTAGTGTTGCTAGTAGCCTCATCTCATCATGTGTGGCTCACTGCTCAAGAGTGAGATGGAGATGGGGAACATGGAAAGAAGGAACAAAAGATTGTTGGATCTCTGATGGCATCTAATTTGTAAACCCATAGTGTCTAAAGCCGAAAATCAAGTCTTTGAAGCTCCTATAGGGGATTTCACCAGAGAAGTTCAGGTTTCTTTACCTTTACTGGTTAATATCAAAAGAACAATGGTTTGTCAACTCGCTTCTCACAGTTACAATCTGCCAATGTTTTCAACTTGAGTTGCGAACAACCAGTCTGAACTTTTTTGGGGCTTTCAAACAAGTTTTGGAGCGAGATGGATAGCACTCAACGGGTACGGTATCTATGATTGAAGCTGAACCCTGGACTGGATGGTCATGATCAAACTAGGCCTTTGACGGGGAATGCATATTGGTGCTCTGGCCTCTTGTGTGCATCATAAAATATTCGGACTTATTCAGTGTGTGTGTGAATAAGTAGAGTATATTTGTTCGTCTGTACCTCAGATTCTTCCCTTTCTCCCGTTCTTTGCATTGTAGTTTTATACTCGTGTACTATCTGTATCATGTGTGATTTTCTTTATCAAAATTTATATTTTAGTGTCTTGAGTGGATAATCCTTTCTGATTCTTCTTCAAAATAAAGTAGAAAAAGAATGTAATTAAGGGGGCGTTCCGAGAATCGAACTCGGGACCTCTCGCACCCAAAGCGAGAATTATACCACTAGACCAAACGCCCTAATTAAGAGGAGGTTGACATGAATTAAGTAACTAATCCCAATTAATCTATTTTATTTTCATCAGCCAACCTAGCCTAGGGTTTTGCCTAAGCATATAAACAAGCTGTGAGCATTCTCATTAACGGAGAGAGTTGACGACATAAACTCTACACCTCTTTCCTCTTCGTCTCTTTACGGTAAGTCTCCATTGATCTTCGTTTGTCTCAAGTTCTTTTCTTTTCTAAATTTTTTGATTGTGAACTCTCTGTTAATAGGGTGAGAAATGGCAACAATTCCGTAGCCATTGATCTGGGAGATCGTGAAAAAGAATAACTCTTTTCTGGTCAAAGAGTTCGGCAATGGAACTGCTAGTGTTCGTTTTAGCAAGGAGGCCTACAATCTCTTCAATCTCAACTCCTACGAGCACTCTGGTATTGATCACTATTCAGTCTTTCAATATATTTATTGTATATATTAAACTATATATGTGAAATTGTTAGCCTTGGTTTTATTGGAAAATAATAGGATTAGCAAACCACAAGACACAATTCAACCTGGTGGTAAATGATGTGTTAAGATTATATACTGCAAGTGCACAATGTCGAATTGAAAACTTCACAGAGACTAGATTAATTTTAATGTTTCCTTAATATCTATTTTAGGCGAAATACTAATATCTATTTTAGGCGAAATAGAAATAAAGATTGAGAATTGATTAACTAGAATATGAAAACTAATAATGAGAAAATAATCTAGGAATCCGAATTCATTAAATAATAAACATAATATATAATTCAATCTCTTCTATTTTTATAACTCAAATATAATTTTGATCACCATTCCCTTTAATTTAGTAATTTACAATTAACGTGAGCAAATATAGACTATCAAAATTTAAATATTAACTAGAACCCATCAAAACTTATTTTAGCAATCATGGATTATGAAAAGCTCATATCTTAACAATATAATTTATCAAAACCTCGTAATTAATTTAAAATCACATAAGAACTATAAAACGAAGGTATTTCAATAACAAAACTTGAAGGCGGAATCAATTAAACATAAAAGTATAAATAATAGAAGAGATGAAAAATATTATCAAGAATAATTATTTAATTTCATCTTCATCCTAGATTAAAGAAATTAGCTAGACATGAAAAATAATTAAACTAACTAAAATAAAGAAAAGAAGAAGATTAAAAATAAATAAAAAAACTCTCTTTAATTAACGATCATCTAACGAACGTACAATGAAGAAGTAATTTAATCTATTTTTACTCTTAACCTAAACTAATACAATACCTAATAATCCTTCTACCTATTTATAGAGAAAATAAATTTGTGTCCTAATTTAGATTCATTGAACTTGGACACTTTTGCCCCTCTTCTTTCCTTCTTGACTTCAATTTCTATATGGTAATCTTCCAAGAGTCCTTTTCCATATTTAAAAGTTGGATATAAATTCTTTATTTGCTCCCCAAGAAAAATAAATGTTATTTTCTACAAAACAAAATAAAATGTATAAGTTAAATAAAATAAGCATGTAAAATAATAAATATGAAAATATTAAAATATTAAAATGTATTAATTATGTGTCTATCAGTAAAGATTCGTCCGTATTGCTGGCGACAACCAAGACAGAGGCAAAACAAACCTGCTGCATTGTTTCATAAATCACTGTTGAAATAGGAATTTCCTAGGATGGCCAAGGCTGTCACCAATCAGGTATTGTTTGATTTTTTTCATTAATGTTGCTATGAATTTTTCTCTCTTGAATTTATTTAATTATCCTTCTGTATTTGTTTGTTTTGGTTCAAAGGAAATTTGGATCTTTGGTATTGAAATTTTTTCATAGAAGAATGAGGAATATTATATGTACGAGGAGCTCGAAGAAAAATGGGAGACTCAACTATTTTTTAAAAGTTTAATAGAATGGCTTCTATTGAAACTCGTGATACCAAATGCATAAATAATAATTGTAACATTTTGAGATAATCTTTCACTTGAATAAGTGGTCGCATGGATGATTTCGGAATTGATTGGGAGTTTTTAAATGAAGATAATAGAAAGAGAAAGTTGTAGGGGTTTAAGATGGGAGTGGAAATTATATTTTTTCTTCCTGTTTTTTTAGTTGAAAAGAAAAATAAATGAAAGGAGGCACACTTTCTTCCATTTCTTTGCTTTTCTCTTCTAATTTAAACTCCCTATTGAGTAATCATGTGGCATACAAACAGTTAGTACTCATTATGTCCCCAAATGAGAGTTCACTTTTAAAATTTGAACATTCAGAAAAATTGATGAAGTTTGGTTTATAAATTTTAAAAGTGGACTCTCATTTTGGGATGTAAGATTACTACTTTTCAGAGGAGGACGACAAATCAGGGGTAAATGTATTTAGGAGTTCAACTTAAGAGTGCTCTAATAATTAAATTTGGTGTGTGGTTTTAGAAGCAAGTCTTGGAGAGTCCAAATTTTAGTAAGGAGTGACCAAATATACACCCATAGTGGAATCATTTCTATTTTTAGTTTGATATGAAGTAATTGGAGGAAATTGAGGAAAGATTTCCACCTCACTTTGTTTAGGGTTTAAGGCAAAAGAGGAACTTTTCTTCTTTCCTGTTGCTTGCAAGTTGAAAAGAGAAAAATAGAACTGACCTTATGCTACTTTTTTACCATTATAGAATTTCTATAATGGAAAGAAAGAAAAGAGAAGGAAGTGGAGGTCAAATTGGAATTAAATAAATTTCATTAAAGATAGTTCTCTTCTCTCTCTCTTTCTTTCCGACTTGGAAATAAATAAACAAGAGAATAGCAGAGGATTATTTTTGTCCTTTTCACTTCCTTTGTACCTTTCATTAAAACTCGCAAACCAGAAAAATGGAGAGAAAATGAAGCACTTTATTCCATTTCTTTTCCTTTACCCCAAATTTCATCTCTCGAGCATAATGTTAATTGTTTTCATAACAAAATAGTTAGTAGTCCTGCTGTCCCAAAATAAGACTACTTTTAACTTGCAAAGCTATAAAAAAGTTGGATTTGTTTTGACAAGTACTTTGAATGGAAAGTTTGACTTAACATGATTAATGGTTAAGGTCATAACTAACTTGAATGTAATGATATTTGATTCATTGCTTTTAGAAGTAGACTCTCATTTTGGGATGGAGGAATTACTACATTTTGCCAAGGGATAAAATAAAGCTAATTGCATGAAGTTCATTGTAAAAATGCCTAATACTTAGATTAGTGGCACAATTTTAGGATCAAGTCCACAAAAGTCAGAATGCAACCAAATTGGTTATACTGGAGTCTTTTTTCCTTGAGGTATATGGATGGTGCTTAGTAGAATTGAAGTCCTAGAAGATCTTTTTCAATTCTACTATTCAATTACTACACAAAAAAGGGAAGAAAAAAATGACTCCTAGGACTTCAATAATTTCAATAGTTTGTTTGAGTGCTGATTTATTTAGGATGTTAAAGTTTTCACCAACAAATTTGTTGGATCATGCTTTATAACTTTTATTGGTTGAAAGAATTGCTAATAGATGATTGAGAAGAGATTAGTTTAGTTTGTTTGTTGGTTCGAATAGATACATAAATTAAGAAACCAAAGCAGAAATTTCATAGTAACATGTAACTAGATAGATAGATAGATCAGTAGCAGTAGTTTTGAAAATTCAAGTATGATGTCTCGGAAAGTGTAGAACATAGAGAGAAAGGTGCAAATGGTGTCAGTTAGCAAGTCCGATAAGTGATTAAGAAATTCATCCTAGATGCATAGCATGGACAAAGCAAAGATTTAGGTGCGTTATTGCACTTTTAAAGGGTGGCTAATCTCAGTTTGAGCTTACTGTTTGATTAACCGAATTAATCAAGGCCAATACGACTTATTTGGTTCATATGTTTTTAGTCCAATTAGCCTTATTATCAGTCCCAAATAAACAGTCTGACACTCTGAATAGACCCAATATCTGAACACTCAGATATTGGTCTATTCAAACCCAATTATTGCAAAACAAACACCCTCTTAGTTGAATTGCAATTTTGCTTTGTTATTTCAAACTAATGGAGTTTTCTTGATTGATGAATTTGGAAGAGCTGACCAAACTTCTATAGTGTCTTCATTTGGTGATCCCTCGTGATATTTAGTCCGTTTCATGACCAACATAATCTATGTTGTGTTTCTGAGTTTTTTCAGTTATGTTCTTCTTTCTGCTTTGCTTGGATATGTAATATCAGAGCTTTTCAATGCTTGAGTTTTTATTTTTTATCGCTAAATAAATTTTGTTTTCAGTTCTATACTCTAGTACAAGATTATTTATCAGCCTTTAATCATTGATTTTGTTCTTCTTTCTTGGCAAATGATCACTTGGGGCGAAAAAATTATTCCCTCTCTTCATATAAGACTTACTTTTTTGTTGACTTTTGTTTTTTTAAAAGAATTTTAAGGTATATGCTTATGTTATTTTTTTCATTATTAAAATTTAAATCATTGCTTTTTTTTACCAAATGTATCTTACTCAAACCTTAACATCCCTATAAAAAAGGTCAACAGAAAAGTAGGATTCAATTTTCTGGATGGAGGTAGTACTATGTAGTTAATAATAGTCCTTGATTTGTGATTCTGGATTATGTGCATTTTTTGTGTGCGCATATTGTGCTGCCATGACGATTATGGTGATTTGGGATGATGAACTCAACAATGTTCATAAAGTCCAATGATAAATTGTCATAGACCAAGCCATCATTGATAAGGTAGTGGTTGAGACTTCTTTTTCTAGGAGGCTTCTGCTCTCAATGGGGGTGCTCTCATATCCTATTGCCCTGGGGAGCTGATTTTCTGCTACTTCTTGGGATCAACCATGAGAGATGCACGAAGCAAACACAAATAACCATATGCTTGTTAAAGAAAAGTTTTTTGTGTTTGCCAATAAATGAATTAATTGGACCTCTTGCTTATTTGCAGTGACGAGCCATTTAAAATCCCAAATATAGTGTCTGTTATGCGGCGTACAAAATAATTACTAGTAACTACTCATATTGTCCCAATATGACTCGTGTTAAAAAAGACCATAAGCTTGGCATAAATTGTATTCAAGTATCAAACCATTTTACTGCTTGTCCTTGCAATAATTTCAGGTTGCAGATAACTACTACATGCCAGATTTGAAACACTCAGCTCTTTCGAGGCTTAATGCCGTTAACAGGAGTGTTAAGGTTGCCAAGTCTGGTGTTAATAAGAGGAATAGACAGGGCACAAAGACCCCCACCAGCCTGAAGTGAGATTTTGAAGAGAATAGCTCCAGGCTTTATTTCTTCAGCTTTTTTGAATCTGATTGTGCCATTTCTGTAAGAGATGTTAGCATAGCAGTTTCTCTTTATATCCCTTAATTTCTGGCAGATGAAAGCTAGATTGAACTTTTTTACTTCAATTGCTGTGCAATATTATGTAGTTCATAACTCTGTTAACTATTTAATTTGTCTGTGAGGTTAAAGATATTGTTGCTATTCCTCGGTCATTATCACACACATTCAGATAAGCGATACAGGGATACCTACAGTTCATAGTTCACTTTTGAGGCTATTGAGGCTCTGCCAGATTAAAGATCCTGGCATGGCCTCAATTGAAGCTTTTGAGGCACCAGATAAGCATATTTGCCCAGTAAACCACACTAGAGAAAATCCAACTGTAATAATTTTGCCTAGTTTGTTCAGTCTATTCTATTTTGGAGCTTTAGTAAATTGATGTTTTGGATTGGGGGGTTTAGCTCATGGATTAATAAGAGAAATTGAAGTAAGTCCTCTTTAGTTTTTGTCATTTAGAAAAGAGGAAGAGGTGTGAACCTGGAGGAGACTTGCAACTTGCATTCCATTTTCTAGATTTCGGGTATTAGTCTTTTAGTCGAAAGGCTCAGTAACTTAACCATGTCCCTGCTGAAATGCTTATTTTGCTTCCTTTTTGGGTATTGGTATATGTATAGTTTTGCTTTAATTGTATGATAGGATTTTCCATGTTTCTGTTTTTGTCATCTTTGATGTGTGCCTTTGTTCATCTTTATTCGTACCCCGGTCATTTGGCTTATGTTATTTTTTTTCTTCAAGTGGCTAATCAGGCAAGTGGTAAAACACATACAACAATAGAGCTTTTCCCCAAAAATTTCAAAAACAAGCATAAGTTAGAATTGCAATCAACTTGGCAACAAATATCAGACATAGTATTTTTTTTTTCTCACGAGTACTACATAAACAGAAAGTGAATGCATGAAAATCAGACTTTCTTCTTAAATACCATGTGGATGCATTTTTCTGCAGGATGGCTTCTTCTCACAAAATACTCTTAAACCACCAACGAAAAAATAGTAATTAAAATCTGCATAAAAAAATAAAATAAACATTATTGACATATAATCTATATCCAGAAAATTGGAATTTAAATTAAAACTTGACTACTGCATATCAATAACCCCAAAAACCAAAACCAATCTGAGTTCCACTTTCTATCTTATTTGCTCGTGTCTGTGGATTCAAGAGCTTAATTCCCTGCACAGGTGTGAATGCCAAACTCGAAACAAGTCCTGAGGTAGCACTATTACCGCTTTGGCAACAAGCTTGCTTTGACCAACTGAAACATAAGCTTCCCACTCCCTGCTTGCCCCAACATTCCATATCCTACTCCCAGTACATCCCCCAAAGAGCTCTCTTCAAACTGCACCTTATTTGCCAGTTTTTTCATGTCCGTTACAGCGCATCTCTCTTTCATCTTCCTCAACCGACGCCCACCTCTTTTCTTCTTCCGCTCAGAATCAGGAACCGGAAGAGGTTTCACTATCCTCGCAGGATGCGGTTCTTTCCACTTGTCAACTCACGAAAAGCCCTTCCAGTACACCCAGTTTGATCTCCTCTCTCATAAAGTATACTCTTGCACCAAGTGCAGCTTTAAGCCGAATGACTCATCTTCAATACAGGGGGAGTGGTCTAAAATATTTCAGTTTGCTCAATGCATCCCACATGAAATCGAAATGTGGCTTTCTCACCAATAAACCAGATCCCATTCCAACTCTTTTCTTAAGAACTTTCAAAAATCCCATGGCCATAATTGTCTTTGTCACCAATAAACCCAACCCCATTCCCTATAAACAATTCCGTAAATCATCTCAAAGTTAAGAATCTCATATGATGTCTCATGAATTTATTTTAAAATGTATTACTTTACCAAGAATACATCTTGCTAATAAAATTGCAGTGGTTCTAGATTTGCCCATGTGTACTTCTTGAAATCTAGACGTACGCATACTAGGCCAACTGAAAGCTAAATACCAATCTAGTTCCCCAAACTAGTGATTGTTGTGTTTCTTTGTTAACCGCAAGCTTGAAAATCAGGAGGGGCAACATAAGATAGAATATCAGGGAATTAGCCCAATCTACCGAGCTCTAAAGTTGGGGAAATGTAAGGATTTTGACTAGCAGAGAAAAACATTGTGCAAAACCAAGAATGTTGTCCATGATAAAAACTCCAGCTCAACAACAATTGCAAAAAATGCTAAAACATATTTTACTACAAATCAATACGGAGAGAGTTGAAGTCAATAATATAAAACCAAGTAGCAAAAGTCTCATAACACTCTGGCCTTGCCAAAACTGCATATAAGAAAACAGGATTCAGTGAATCATTCATCATCTTCTTCAATGATCTGTGTGCCTAGCCCCTTGAGCGTCCCTGCAGGCATCTCTGCAACAGTAACAAGGGAGTACAGCTCTTCCTTGGCATCTTCATCGTCATTGCGCTTGCGAGCAATACGAACTCTAACCCGCCTTGGGACACTTCGAATCCCCCGACTCCAGATTTGCTTGTTTAGCTTGACATCCACTCTGACATCTTTTGTTCCCATTGCATTCTGTGCAAATTTCCTGATCTCCTTTATAGCATTAGGAGCCTTCTTCTTGAAGGTGCTGAAAAATTCACAATGACGCAACATATAATTAATATTGCCTTTTTAATGACTTTACAAGAAACATGTAAACTACAATGGCCATCTATGCGAAAGCAAATGTTTTCTCCTTGTGAAAGTTTTAGATAAAATGAAAAACGCTCGGTTGTAATCTGTTTTACACGAGCAGCTTGAAAATGAAAAAAATCCTAAAACACCTAGCTAAGTATAGTGGAAAGCAAAAAAAATGAAAGTATTGGGACATGTGCAATACATTGAAGTTCTTCATTAACCTGATGAATTATTGAATTGAAGAAATCTGGAAGAACCCTCAGAATATATGTAAAAAAAACTGGTCTAAAAACATTGAAACAGCAATTTCTTAAAATTGGAATAAGTTCCAGCAAAACCAACTAAAAACATCATTTCCAGGTGAACTCTTTTTAGTGATTTTACACGCATCTAAACACACAACCTTCTCATTAGTTACTTCTTAAATATGTATAATAATACTACAAAGTAGTTAGGAGAACAGCTTAAGAAAAACAAATAAGTGCAAGACTAGCTGACCAACTCACAGCAAAGACATTTCGTGTGGAACCTAATGGTTGTTTTACTTCCGAGTAAGAACAGTGTCACCAGCTGTAAATAAACATAATAATAACCGCTATCCCCCTAGTGTAAGTAACTGTAAGTACGCGATGGCAACAATTAGCAATAATAAATGTAACATCGCAATATCAATTGACAAAACCCTTTGGTTTATAATTTATAACATGTCTTAGGGTACAGTACTTCACTAAAATCTGGCTTTCAAAAATCTAATTAGTTACACAATCACATCAACATTGGCAAGATAAAATCATAAGTATTTCAGCGGATCTTATAATTTTTTTTTTCAACCCATCTAAGGCAATCAGCTTACATGCATTGGAAACATATTATCATTGTTAAAACATCAGAATATGAGATTACTCAACGACACCCAAGTCAAGGAGCAAGCATAATATGAATTTGCACAAATGTGGTGTGAAACTCAACCCCCAGTTCACAACTATAAGTAATTTAATGATTTTGTTTCACTAACTTCAGACATTAAGAAAATCAAGGAGATTCAGAAACATGGATAAATATTAACTGCATATATATATATATATATATATATATATATATATATATATATATGTCACTGATTGAAGGCGAATAAGGGTTTTCTTTACCAGCCATGAAGGCGCTTGTGGAGGTTGATGGTATACTCCCTCGTCACCACTTCTTCCTTCCTTCCTTTCGTCTTCTCAACCATTTTCGCTCTCACTATTCAACGCTGCCTGTATTTAACCGCCACACAAATACGCACAAATTTTCAGTTCATTTGTAGCTTAAATTGCTTCATTCTCTAAAACTAGATTAGCTCTAATTTCGAATGAGAAAAAAAATTGAGATCTATGAATAATCTCTGAAACCAACAGCAATGAGATAAATCTATGGCACACAGATACATAACCAAATCCATATGTAAGTTGAAACGCGAAGAAAGAGATAGATAGAGAGAAAGCTGACCTGCTAGGGTTTGAATCTGGTAAAGAGGTGCCGAAATGCAGAGAGTTGGGAGTAATATACGAGGAGTGGAGAGCTACAAGAAACCCTAATAGTCCTTTTATAAAGGAGCATAATGGTAATAGCACATTTTTAGGGGCTGTTTGGTAAACATATTAATTAAATCTACGTATAGAATATCGGTTTTTATATTAACATAACACTGCGAGTTTTTGACCGAAAAGAGAGCGTTGAAATAATAAAAAATTGAGTCTCGTTGTCTTTATAATTGAATTATGTAATGTAGTATCATAATTTTGTATGGAATTATAATTATAAAATCTATAAATATATGAATATATGATGAGATTGACTAAAATTATAAGAGAGATCTCTAAAATTATCATTAATTTTTATATTTATTCACGTAATTGATAATAAAAAGTGAACCTATATATTATTTTTCCAAAAAAATTATAATTTTTTGTTAAATAATTTGAATTTTAAAATTAGATTACCACTTTTCCCTTGTATTAAATGTTATTATTGTGTTTGTAAATAAGGGTAATAGAGATTATAAAATATTAGCATTTGTTATTTAATTTTTCCAGCCAAATTTATCCATTTGTGGAAAAAATTTGACGAGAAAGAATTTTCTTTTCTTTTTCAACCTTTTAAAAAGACTCCCAAAAAAAGAATTAGACAAAACTCACAAACAAAGTGTCAAAACACTTGAACACTAACAACTTGTCTAGATTGACACTTGAAAATTAAATTATTGTTTTTTTTTCTCGAAAATAAAATTTAGATTTTTGATCCACTTACGTGGTTCAAGTAATCATACTTAACTGCACATTATTGGGTCTTACTTGGTTCTGTTCGTGCATTATAAATTTATAAGTATTTTGAAATTATGACCAGATTTAAATTTATTGAACTTCTATTTCACGTTATACATATGCTAAGTTTGGATTCAGTAGGAAATGATTATGTGAATGAAAAAAATTATATTTGGTCATGATTAAAATGGATTGAACCATTCTTATTTCTCCCAAAATAAATCATTCCATTCTCAATTTCATTCCTTCAATCTAAACGTAGCATTAGCATTAGTATTTTGAAATAATGTTAAACTTGCAACCCAAAAAAAAAACCTATCAAATGACAATATATATATATATATATATATATATATATATATATATATATATATATATATATAGGCAAATACTTGTAGTTGAAGCCATAAATAAAGAATACAGAGGCGGAGGTTTATATGGCACCTGACCTAATACATCAAGTAGGCAAGACAATATTTATTTGCCATCCTATATCATGATCTAGCAGCAGCCATCTACAATGTTTTGAGTTTTGACCAACATATATATAAAGTCTTCCGAAAAAACAAATATATGTGCAACATAATCACTCGAACTGAACTGCCATTCAATGTATAGCCGGAATACCCATTCCTGCTGCACATTCCTAAGCAATTGTAATCTTAAGATTTTAATGCACTCCGTGAGTATCTCCATAAACTAAGAACCAGGACTGTCAGGCCAGCAATGCCTGCTAAAACCTGCAACAAAGAGAAATAGATTATTCATGTATTATAGTGAAGTCAGTGAGCATGCCTGAATGATCGAAATAGACCCAAAAACAAGTAATGACTGACCTTTGCGTCTCTACTATAATGGCACTGCAAAGAGGGCAGGACCGACTTCAGTATTTCGAAACGAGACGCCTGGGGCATCAGAATCACAACTGTGTACTGCTTTTTGCAAGGGAAAGGTAGTATCCTTTGTAATGCTAACTGTGCTGTTAATGGTGTCAAAGATTCCCTAACAATGGAACGACCTTCATCTTGAACCTGCACCAGAAAATGAATAAACATTAAAAATAACTTGCAACGGAAAAGAATCATTTATTTCTTAAAAAAAAGTACATGTATTAAGATTGAGCCGAAAGTGGAAAGAGCTCAAAGATGTTTCCATTCACCCTTTTGTCACACAAACAGCAGCTACTTAAACACATGCAAGGCAAGCGTTTGTTTTAGTTGCAAACTCATGCAATAATGCTTTTGGTCAACTTCCACTTATAAGTATTCTTCAGAAACTTAGAAAGTGCTTGAAAAGAAAAAAAATACAGTGTTCTCGATTGTAATTTAAACTAAATACATGTCATTTATCCTCCGTGGCAATTCAGTTTCAAAATATCAAGACAAACTTGCACTTGTTAAAAACAGATTCTCTTTTATGGTATACTCCCTCTGGGAGTCCCATGATAAAAGTTCGTTGACTTTTTGCGCATATTAAGAAAGAGAATAAAATGACAAAATTGTCCATACTTAAATTCTCATTTAATTGCATAGTTTTTTGCACATTACTAGTCATGCTCTATAAATATGCATAGAGAATAGAAATATAACAATTAATAATAAGGGTATTATAGGCAAATTATTGTGAAAAATAGATCATTAAGGTAAATAGACATTTAACTTGGGACAACCTAAAATAGTAATAAATACTTTTATCTTGGAAAGGAGGGAGGGAGTATATGCATGTAGAACACATGTAGTTGCATAAATTAGCATAATGTACAAATTTGATAGATAAATCTTAGTGACTACGTGCACGACACTATAGCATCACTGATGTTTTCCAAAGTGTACTCCATACTGCTCTTTTGACACATTTGATACACCACGAAAAAGTTAAGTTTACATCAGGTCTTGATTTTTCAATTTATTTTCTAACCAGTGGATAATTGTTTGCACTACAACCCCAAAAATATAAGGAATACATTAGCAACAGCAGAGCATATTTAAAAGGAAAATGATATTTCAAATTTAGACAGAAACAAAATGAAGCATCCTGAAATACAGAGGCAGAAGAAATATATCGACACAACCACCAACCTCAAAAGTAGAGCCAACATCACCAGAATAGATCCTTGACTGATAGCTGCGTAATATTCTATCTAGCCAGTAGTAATTCTCCTGAAAATGCATAAAACGATCAGGAGAGAATAAGATTTTGATATATGTGTATACTTCCTTATAACATCCGCAACATTATCTGTTTCGTTGTCAAGGAATACAAGCATATCTTAGTTATTACCTCTGTCTAAGATTGAAAATAAGATTCTATGTAGCTTATCTTTCAATTCTTAACAACCCAGTTTCAAGTAATGTTCTTAGGCTCTTAATCACAAGTTTGACAATGAAATATAGAATCCACCTGTTGTCCATTTTCATGGGCCCTTTGCTCAATTTCAAGAATGGTTGAAATATCTTCATCCGAAGGTCCTTCTTCCTGAAGATGCAATATCTCATCCACAGCAAGATCAACCTATAAGAATGTTTGCATGATTAGTAAGCTAGTTCGAAACTCAAATGCAACATAAAGTGAAAGTTGCACAAAGAACCTACCAGGGTTGAGGAGATATCTGGGTCGCAGGAAAAGTTTACACTAATATCACCACGTACATTACCAACTCTTGAAGGTTTATTACCACCGAGGAATACAGAAACACCAGCCGAGTATATCTTGAGGCATGAATGCGCAATCTCAGAAAAGTATTAGGCCACACAATAAGGAAGCTTAAAGAAATTAAAACAGAAATCACATTTACATACCTGCCCATGCTTGAAGCGAAGAACCTGCAGTATTTTTGCTTCCAGCAGCTTGCTCAAAAACCCAACAAAGTGAATATCTTCCATCTGTAATTTAAGAAAAGCAAAATAAACATCATATCACTGGCAATCCAAAATATATAAAAATGTTCCAGATAATTCATCTCAAAGCTAATCAAAGAAGATACAGACCATGTTTTCATTTTTAAGCTCAACAGGAAAGCACAGTTGAACTGAACACTGTGCTTCCACCATGGGGCTGCGCACAACTTCTCTACAAAAAAATGCATTAGATGAGCATTTAATTTTCAAGAAGAAAAATGTCCTTGTAAGAAGCCTATGTGGAAAATCCAAGCGAACTAGTTGGTACAGCTCAATTAAATCAGAGCACAAGCTGTTTGTTGTTCTGGACAAGGCCCAGATTTTGAAACACTATTTTAACAACTAATAAAAAGAATCTTGAGATTAAAAACCTATGCTACCTAATTATGGATGTGGGAAAAGTGAATGGTAAGCCTTTCAGATCATCACGATTAAAGTGTGAGATTGGTTCAAGAGGTTTTGGTATTCCACCCTGCACAGCAAATTGCAAACTTGGCTATCAGAATATACTGAAATGTTTATGTACAAGCTAAAATGAGAAAATGATGTAATTTACCAAGTATTGCAAAATTAAAGGACGAGCAATAGCAGGATCAATATTCCCAACAATCACAAGGGTAAAAGTTGAGGGATCCTTGAAACAACTGTTAAAATATTCACAAGCTTTGATTGGATCAACTTTTCGAAGGTCGCTGATTCTAATTGGCTGCACCATGAAAAATATGATCAGTAAATCATGAGTAACCCATCAAGTACAAGTCGAATATAAACCAGTTTAACAGCGTACCCTAAAGAAATAAGAATCCCCATAATTGAGCTCCCTCACACGATTTGCAAATGCAGTGTAAGGATCTCTCTCTTGAGCACGTACTGTTTCTTCTGCCATTTGCATCACTATTTTCACATCTTCCTCCCCTGGTTCTACATTTGTTGTAAACAGTTGATAGACCAGCTGATTCAAAAGAAACGCAAATTATATAGGTTAGTCATAAATCAAACAATTATTCTACAGTTATACATCATACACAATGAGGAATATTTAGTAAATGACTCAATAATGAATGCGAAAAATATACTGTTGGAAGACGAAATGTAAGAAAATCATGTCTAAGTAAACAAAAAATAAAAATCTTAGCCATAACACTAACTCCATTTGTTTGTTTTTATACTTTTGTGATGTATAAACAGTAGGGACGACAAACATCCTTGCACAACTAAGAAATACGTGGGACAATTTAATACTGCTGTTACAATCTGATGAATATTGATCGAGCCTTCAAACAAAACCCCAACAGGTCATCTACCCTAATGTCACAAAAGTAAACCCTTTCCTAACCAGATAGCCAAATGTAAGTACAAGGAGCTAACTTTTGGTGATGACCAACATCTATTTTTTTGTATCTACCTCCCACGTACATGCCAAATCAATACAACTTAAAATATCATATATGTTTCTGGAGCTTTCTCATATATTTTAAGATATTTAGGGGTGTAGTGAGAGCCTTTTCTTGGATACAATTGTATGGACAATATTGGACATTGTGAGAAATCACAAAAGCGGGAAGCAGAACAGGTCTGAACAAGTGATTTCGTGGAGATACTACTCCTACCCAATTTAAGTGAGTACCTTTCTATTTTTTGGATGTTCCAAGTTGGGCGACCATATTCTACATATCAGTGCATTAATGTTCAAGGTGAATATGACCCTTATATTTGGAAACCCCAAAATAAATTAAGAATTTGAAAATTTATGGACCCCAATCCATGCATCAATGTACTATTTAAGAATACAATCGGAAGAGGAATATAAGTCTTGCCAAGTACTCCTCTTTCTTAAGTATAACATGTCATTTAAATAGGGATGGGGGGAGGTATTTTAAATATAGTCTTACAGTGCATCATTATTTATCCAAAGTTATCCTATATTATATGCTTTGTTGAGCTGAGTAATCATATTTCAAAACCAAAACTCAGAACACAAAAAAAAGATTCCCAATCTCACAATTCCTCAACCCAAAGCTTGTCCTGCTCATAAAACCACATCTGAGTCGAAGACAAGTCACAGCATTGTAATACATGATAGCATGCTTGTTGCCAAAAAAAAATTATAGGTCATACATGAAAATATGCATGCATAAGATATTAAGATAAAATAATGTGTCTTTCTACAAAAGGCCACATGTAAACTTTTAAGTTAGAAGTTTACAAGGACTAGAAAGCAGAAACATCAAGTATAAATAATTTTTCGAAACAAACCTGCAAGGCAGTTTCCAAGTCTGAAGGTGAACAATCACCAGAGAAGGTTCTCATATATGCTCCAAGCTTTGTACCGACTTCAGCTCTCTTACCAGCAAGCATATCCATAATCACTGATGGTCTATAACCAAACACACCAATCTCTCCAGCAATGGTTGAACCCATGGAACACGAGTGGTACTCACTTTCTGGTAGTTCAGATAAACCCCCATATGAGAACCCTGTGAATAGAACCTATTCCAACCAAGTGTTAATAAGAATAACTAAAGCTGTTATAGTAAGCATTATGCAATGATTTTCCACTTCTGTTTTTTTTATTGGCATATAATCAGAATGGAATCCATGTTTGAGGTATAGTAGCATACACCGGCATCCCCAAACAGACTAAAGATGGCTCAATGTCAACAAACTGAGTTATACACCGGGTAGGGACTATAGCTTTCACTAAAATTTTACAACAGAGTTCAGATATATTCAAATTCATGGCATTGATCAGCAATCCAAAAGACTTGAGAGGAATAGGGCATACAGTCGCAAAATGACCTAGGGTGATGAGCAAAGATACTTTAGACAGAATGTTTGAAAAGGAATCATATGGATTGGACTAGGAAAACAATCCACCATACTACTATACTAGGAAACAACACCTTCTACTATACAAAACATTACTAACTAATTAATATGGGTACTACCAGAATTCTCCATTACAATGGTCATATCTTTTGGTCCGAAGACAATATCATACCTGGTCATCAAAGAAGTCTGTGCACTTATAGCAAACCCGCATACCATTTGATAAAATCAACTCTGTAGCTCCAATAATTGAGTATTCAATCTGTTGCACTATATTCCTGCAAGAGATATATGACATAGCTTACACACAAATTCTGTATAAAGTAGACAACTAGTTTGAGTATTAAAGAAAGCACAGAACTATTTAGGTTGAAATTGCATCAGTAGTAATCTTTGTCCATTGCCCAAATTAGGTCGTTCGAATATCATTTGTTCGAATATCAACAAAGTCAAGGCATCAATAGATCATCCTCCCCTGTTCTGCTATTTAGGGGTAGGAGCGGAAGAAAGGGGAACAGATGTGTTTTAAGGTAACCCACAAACATTAGTTCACGGAGATGGATATGAAAATCAGTTAGCATAACACCATTGCAGTTCCTATGCTAACTTAATTCTTCGTCCTCAAACAGAAGAAAAGAAAGAAAGAGGGGGGGGGGGGGGGGATACTTTTGAGCGTTTAATGATTCATGGTTAAGCAATATTCAAACTACAACTATTCCTAAGGTCTCTAATGGATTTATTTCATGTTTAGAGGTTTTATAATCACTTCTACATCCATAAATATTATTTACATTCTTCAAATAGATTTTCAAAACTTACAGTATTATGAGAATTGATCCTCTTGCACAAAAACACAGTTGTTATTTCAGAAGCTAGAAGCATAGATACTTTTAAGATGATGTGTATTTATATCGGATTCAGATTATGCATATTTAAGATGATGCTTATTTATATCGGATACAGGACATGTATCAAATGTTGATACTTTGTTGTTACTTTCACATACTGTGCATTTTTACAACATACCCATAATTTTGAAATAGAGTTCATAATTTAGGACACATAACCATACTCTTGACACTAATTGAGAACGACCAACAAATTCTAGAAGTTAAACATCACATTCTTTGTGCATGTGAGACAGGTACAATATCCCTTTGTTTACACAAAAAAGAAGGTATTAACTGTTAAGGAAAATTAAAATAATATTACTTCAAAGTAGAGAAAGGATAGAGTCGATAGACTTTAGTAGAGAGTTAGAATGGTCAGAGACAGTTTCATAAATATATGAATATATGTATATATAAAATTACAGTTAGCATGATCAGAGAAAGTTTTATTACTATATGAATATATGTATATATAGAATTACAGTTATTATAAAACATATCCCTTGTGTATCTTTATCCCAATTATTGAAAATGTTGTACCAGTGTATAGCCATACCATACTGTGTCACACTGTCACCAGTTCGTGTTTGTCTACATTCTCCTTAACTCGTAAGCGCCAAAAAATAGACATAGGCATACAACATTCCAATGTATTTGATTTTGCACAAGGCACAAAGATTTAGACTGAAAGGTCAATAATAATCTAGAAGGGTGGGTTGAATAGATTATTACCAGTTAAAAATTATATTTAGGCCTTTTTGAATTTTTAGTTATTAATTAGCAATTTTAACAATTAGTATGCAAGATAATAAAAATTCAATCACAATTCTCAGAGATTTATCTGGTTCACAACATACACCCCTTGGTATGTTGTTACGTTCAGTTTCAAGTTCCTACTTGGAACTTGAGATCCTATTACTATCACTAATAAAAACTCCTTCAACAGGCGGATGAGCCTTTACAAAGTTTTATAGTCAAACTTCCAACTGTTCCCAACTAATCTATCTTGGACAGCAAGCTCCTAGCTCCCTCTTCAAGCTTAGTTGTACTTCTTTTGAGTTCAGTTCTATTCTATGATCTGGTCTTGAAACAACAGCCTCTTCCTCACCTCACAAATACACTAGAGACCCAACTTCCGGCTGACCTATCTAAGACTTTGGTCTTGGTCGAAAAATTACTTGTCTTTCTCACAGGTATATAAAATAAACCAACTCTAATCCTTTCTCTGTTTACAAATAAGTTTACAACAAAGTGTTTCTTCAAAAAGTTGATAAGAGTTGAGTACAGATTAATGCTTCTCAATTAAGCAGATAGAAAATTTGGACAAAATATATTAGTATAAAAGTTCTTTTATATTCAACAATAAGCTTCTTTAAAGTAGATAGAACCTTGGTTTAGATCCATTGATGCTTCTGATTAAGCAAGTATATGATATTAAAGTATTTAATAAGAATTAACAATTCTGTAAAATAAAGAGTGTTTTTCTATGGATAATATAGAATTGTTACTTAGTCTTTATAAATTATCAATACTTGTAGAAAATAATAAATTAATTTAAACAATATTTATCAAATATAATCTCAGTTAAGCACAAACTGATATAACAAATATTACTTGTTTAACTCAAATAATATATAAGAATATTTTCTATTATGTGAACTTTTATAGATAATGTCACTTAGTAATATAAAAAATCGTACGGTTCGAATTCCTCTTGGTAGAGATGTATCTCCGTAGCCTTGCGACGTCTAAGTATGACAAAATTTATAATTTTCACAATTGATATTTATATAAATATTTTCAATAGATCACTTGATTCTCAAATTCGGTTTGATGACTACTCTTTTTGAAGCAAGATCTCAAATTTGTTTTGAGCTATCAAGTGTCGTATCTATTTTAGGATATTTATATAAATAATGTCGATAAAAAGTTATTGAAGCCTATAAGAATCGTAATGCAGGCTCAATTCCACCAGAGAAGTGTATGTATCTTCATAGCTTTATACTTAAAGTATCCTTTTATTTGACAAATAGATGAAATATGGATATATAAAATTGTGTAGAACAATGTGTATTTGTATATCTATAGATATAATGCAAGTAAGAAATAATTTAACAGAAATTAAACTTATCTCAATACTTGGACCAATTTTCTCTTCAAAAATAATAAGAACTTTTGTAAGAAGAGATATAAAGTTTAGAGAGAATGTAGGCAAGGAGAGTATGATTTTCTTTTCACTAAATTGGTAAAAACCAAATGAATGAAATACTCCCTATTTATAGAATTTTTGGAAGTTGGGGCAAAATTGTAATTTTGAAAACTGATATTTGAATATCAATAAAATTTGAATTTAACGGACGTATCAAAAGTAATCGCAGACATGAAAGAATTTGAATATACTTTGGTCCGAATTATATCAACTTATCATTTAATGCTATGTTTTGACTACTTATTTTAAGCCAAAATTTTAATGCCACCACTCACGCTGCGTTTTAGTCCCAAAAAGAGTGTCACTTTGCACATACAAACGGTTTCACACGCATGCATGAATTAATAGATACTCTATATAATATATATATATATATATATATATATATATATATATATATATAGTAGTATACTAAAAGTTATAATAATATATATATATATCCTAGATATATATATATATATATATAATAAGTATTATATATTATGTTTTAGTATATATGAAGTATAAAAATATTTTTGCCCAACTTTAGTTTAGAAAAGAAATAGGTTTTTTTGCCTTGAATATTATATGATTTAATTTATTTAACACTTGACATATAAATTTATCAAGGTCAATAAAAATTAATTCAAGTAAAAGCAAAAAATAATAAAATAATTACATATTTAATTAAAACATAATTGTTATCATCAAAATATAAAATAAAATTATACTATCAATCTCCCTTTTTTGATGACAATTATAAAATATTTTTTAGTTTTTAAGAAAACTCCCTTAAATTTAGATCCATTTTCATTGAAAATGGCAAGCTTAGTCCATAATCTCATTAATAATATAAAAATTAGGATAAATATATTTTATGACCAAAGTATGTATAATGATAGTAAAAAATGTAAAATACCAAAATATAAATTTTTTTTATGCAAATGGAAATAAAAGACAACATAGAGTAGAATTTTTATTTAGTTTATGATATGGTTATCGAAAATATGAAATATATATATTTAGATGTTTTTTTAACAAAGTTTTATTTATAATTTTATTTCGTATAGATATATTGATTTTAATGAATGAATGTAACATAAAAATGTATGTAAAAAATAACACAAAAAATGATCAACTATTTTTGTGTTCACTCATTAAACTTGAACCGCATACTATAGTCGCTTCGCTTTTTTTTAATCCATCTCATTTCTAGTAAATGTTGTGGTTTCACACCAAACTCATGTCCTGTTAGTCGTTATTTTCAAATCAAATTCTTTACCATTAGATCTCTCTTTAAACTCTTCCTTTTGCCGATATTAAAACTTTCCATACATTCTTCATTTCAACATCAATTACTACCTTGTTTACTGCTAAAAGTCAATTCGCTCACCTTTATCAAAATCACTTAAGCTCGGAAAGCTCATAACATTTTTTATAATTTTTCTAAACCACCAACTATTTAAAAAAAAACATGTTCTTTTTTTCAATTTTTTACAAAACCATTTTTTTAATGCATTTTTTTTACTCGCCAATTTTTATGTTCTCCACTTTTTTTACCTCTATTTATTCCGTCATAGTATATATAAATAAAAAAATTATATATATATATATATATTTTTTCGGACCTCTATTTTTATATATATATATTTATACATATTATTTATCCTTGCATATACATGTATACTTATATATATATATATATATTATCTATAAATGTATATTTATATGTTCTATGATCTTTGTTGGCTCATTGATGATTTCATTAAGAAATATGTACGGGTTAAAGAGTTCATTATACTAAAATCGTATATTGTTGATACCAACTCGTATAAACACTCTATCTCTTTGTATATTCTTACTGTGTGGATACCGATGTCCACCGGATTTACTTTTATATCCGTCTTTATATATTGTGTGGATACGAGGTCCATCGGATTAATTGCTTTTCCTCGCTATCTCGCTTCTTTCTTAAGATTTGCTATAAATGTAAAATCTTTCAAATTACTCCTCGCCTCCTCAAACACCGCTTTCCTAAATGATAATTTCGCCGTGGTTTATCAAAATGGTTTTAAATAATACATCCTTCAAAGCTTTGTAATCATTCTTAAATTCGATCAAATCTTTTGTTCTCTCGTGGTTCTTCATACGACACGTGGATATTTTTTTTTACCGCTTCACTCTACCTTCTTAAATGATGATTTTAAACAAAGGTTTATCCCATCGCTTAACTTAAATATTTTTATTGTTCTTCGCTTTTACTTCCTCCCACCTCGCCTTTATTAAATGCTTTCACATTTGATTACTGAGTGTATATTACCTACCGCACATCATCCCTCTTCTCTACCTATATATATATATAAGCTCTTTCAAAATGTCATGCTTCTATATAACTTCTCTCTCAACTTAATATTTTCCCCATTTCTCGTGATCCATACTTATCATGTCTTAACTTATTTTCTTCTAAAAGAAAACTCTTCCCCTCAATTCGAGTCAGCAATTCTCCCATGTTGTCCTCATCTTACTACCCTCTCGCCAAGTCAAAATATTTGCCTACGAGACACAACTCAGGTCCAGTGAAATGTCATCACATTTCACAAATTTCCAAAACTGCTTCGATATTTTAAAAATGTCAGTGGAATGTTCGTTTCTTCTATGATAAATCTAATTATCCTAGTCTTATAGCGTAATTTTACGCCTCATACGGAGTTTTTATACGACTCCTCCGCTTATTAAAGACCATTACCACTTGCATCCAAGGACAAACTTACATCATAGATGAATTATTTCTTATTCATGCCTTCAACAGATCCTTCCACTTTCGAATTGCCTAGATTAATTCATATCTTCATCCATCCGAATATCTCGTAGAAGAATGCATGCTATTCAAGTTTAATTTGTCTCGTGGTAACGATCAAATCGCATCAAATTTCTTTTTATTCGACTATCCATGCAAAGTCGGTCCGAATTTCTAATCACGAGTGTCGCCTAGGCAAAATTTTAAGAAATAATTTTACGATGTATTTAGATGATCGAAAAATGTTACCCTTTGATCCGAAATTATCAAAAGTTTGTTAATCAATGCACGCCTCATAACTGCTTACTTCCTCATTGCCTTTTGTTTGAATACTGTTTTCAAAACAATTGTCTTGGTTTTGGTCTACTTCTCACACATATCTTCCATTATTTGAATATTCCTTTGTCCAATCATCAGTCTCAACTAGTTCCTACTAGCAACATCGTATCTCACCTAAATCTGCCACCACAGCCTCTCATTATTTTTAAACCTCTTGATCATGAAAATCTTGAAACAAACATCAACATGGCTACAAAAATCGACTCCCTCAATAGTATGAACCAACTTCTGTTGCAAAAACAATCTCTCATGTTGGAAAAATTAGAAGATGTTCAATTGTCTTTACACACGATTAAATATGTGGTATGCTTCCTATTGGAAAACAACAATCTATTGATGGACCCCTTCAATGTCAGTACCACTACTGACTTCACTGCTCCTATTTCCCCACCAGCTGATCCTAAAGGCAGCATTCCTGATCTGTCTCATTTCTCTCCTCTCGATCTCGAGGAAATCTGACTTTGTAACCAACTTGACTAACTATTTGCATAAACTTGTCTAAACTAACAATTCAGATAACTGTAACCCTTAAACGCTTACCCATCTCTTACTACACTAACTACCATTGCTACTACTACTACTTATTTGTTTTATATATTTTTGGTTAACTAACTCTCTTTGCAGGTTTTCTAACATTTTTGCTGCAGGTTTAATTTTTTCTTTTACTCCGTCACTTTTTATGATGACAAAGGGGGAGAAGAAAAATATGGATAAAACTGCTATAAATGAATTATATAACTGCTATGAATGGATTATATAACTGCCATGAATGAATTTTATTAACTGCTATGATTGAATCTAAACTATTATAAAGGGTTCACAGTTTAAGGGTGAGTTTTCTTAAAAACTAAAAATATTTTTATAATTGTCATCATCAAAAAGGGGAGATTGATAGGTATAATTTTATTTTATATTTTGATGATAACAATTATGTTTTAATTAAATATGTAATTATTTATTTATTTTATTATTTTTGCTTTTACTTGAATTAATTTTTATTGACCTTGATAAATTATATGTCAAATAAATTAATTCAAATAATATTCAAGGCAAGAAAACCCTATTTCTTTTTCTAAACTAAAGTTGGGCAAAATATTTTTATACTTCATATATACTAAAACATAATATATAATACTTATTATATATATATAATACCGATATATAAATATATATATTATTATAACTTTAGTATACTACATATATATATATAAGCTTATAAGAGTATCTATTAATTCATTGCATGCACGTGAAACCGCTTGTACGTGCAAAGTGACACTTTTTGGGATTAAGACGCGAGTGGTCGGGTATTAAAATTTCGGCTTAAAACATGTAGTCAAACATAGCATTAAATGATAAGTTGATATAATTCGAATTGTAAGATTTTCAAATTCTTCAAATATAGCAATTACTTTTTGATCCGTCCGTTAAATTCAAATTTTATCGATCAAAACTGCATATCAAAAAATCAGCCAAAATTACAATTTTGCCCCAACTTCAAAAAATTCTATAAATAAAGAGTATTTCATTCATTTGGTTTTTACCAATTTAGTGGAAAGAAAATCATACCCTCCTTGCCTACATTCTCTCTAAACTTTATATCTCTTCTTACAAAAGTTCTTATTATTTTTGAAGAGAAAATTGGTCCAAGTATTGAGATAAGTTTAATTTCTGTTAAATTATTTCTTACTTGCATTATATCTATAGATATACAAATACACATTGTTCTACACAATTTTATATATCCATATTTCATCTATTTGTAAAATAAAAGGATACTGGGCACCACAAGGCTACTTGAGATACACCTCTACTTGAGAGGAATTCAAACGCATTTATTCTCTTATAGTCTTCAAAGAATTTTTATCGACATTATTTATATAAATATCCTAAAATAGATACGGCACTCGAGATAGCTCAAAACAACACCGAGATACCGCCCAAAAAGAGTAGTATCCAAACCGGATTTGAGAATCAGAGTGATCTATTGAAAATATTTATATAAATATCAATTGTAAAAATTATAAATTTTGTCATACTTAGACGCCGCAAGGCTACTTTAGATACACCTCTACTAAGAGGAATTCAACCGCATTTATCTCCTTATAAGACTAAGTGACATTATCTATAAAAGTTCACATAATACATAAAATATTCTTATATATTATTTGAGTTAAACAAGTAATACAGTAAAACTTCTCTATAGTAATACTCTATATAAGAATAACCTCTATTATATAATAAAAAAAATTGGTCCCAACTTGGGTCAGTTTTAAATAGGAATAACCTCTAAATTGTAATATGTTATATACTTTTTAAGTCCCGTATTAAAAAAATATACCTTTATATAGTAATAATTTCATATATAGTCTTTTGAAATTATTATTGTCACTTATATTTATATCAATGTTACATTCATATAAGTGAATAGTAATTTTAAAAGACAACATTTACCTATAAAAGATTTTGCACTTATGTAGAGTTGGAAACCTACACATTGAAACATACACATTCTATTTTAAAAGTCTAAAGAATTTATGTTTTCTTTCATTTTTTCTATTGAATATTCTATAAATACTATGTGCACAACTTTATATAAATATTTTCAATAATAATTTTGTGGAGTTCTAATCATAATTTTGTTAAAGTGGATACTTTCGGATGTTCAAAAATGTTTTGTACCAATACCTCTACTTAGTTATAACCTCTCAATTAGAATACAATTAACTCCTATCCCAATACTATTCTTATATGTAGGTTTTATCAGATTTGTTATATCAATTTGTGCTTAATCGAGATTATACTTTATAAATATTGATTTATTATTTCATAAGTATTGATAATTTATAAAGACTAAGGAATAATTCGATATTATCCGTAGAAAACACTTTATTTTATAGAATTGTTAATTTTTATTAAGTGTTTAATATCATATACTTGCTTAATCGTATCATCAATTATCTAAACCAAGGTTCTATTGCTTAAAGAAGTTTATTGTTGAATATAAAAGTCCTCGAACTTTATACAATATATTTTTTCCAAATTTTCTATCTTCTTAATCGAGAAGCATTAATACTGCATTAAATTGTTAAGAAGCACTTTGTTGTAAACTAATTTGTAAAGTCAAGAGAAATGATTGAGTTTGTTTATTTTATGTACTGTGAGAAAGAATTTTCTCTCTATCAAGACCAGGCCTCAGAGAGGTCAAAGCAGGAAGTCTGAAAGAGTTTTCATAATCAACTTTATAAGTACCAACTAAGCAGAGTCTTGTTCAAGACAGATTAGTTAGAATCTTTTGACTATAAACTTCAGAGATCGACGTATACAAAGTATGTATGTCAGAACCGTATAAATCTTCTCAGCATCAGATTGAATTTTTATTATCTTGCATACTAATTGCTAAAACTCGCTAATTAATAACTAAAAATTCAAAAAGGCCTAAATATAATTTTTAACTAGTAATAATATATTCAACCCCGCTCCCCCTTCTAGATTATTATTGACCTTTCAAAATTCAATCACAATGCTCAGATATTTATCTGGTTCACAACATACACCTCTTGGTATATTGCTACGTCCAGTCTCAAGTTCCTACTTGGAACTTGAGATCCTATTACTATAAGTAATAAAACCCATTCAACAAAGTGAGGCTTTTTACAAAGTTTTATAGTCAAACTTTCAACTGCTCTCAACTAATCTATCTTCGACAAAGAAGCTCCTAGCCCCTCCTCCTGCTTAGTTGTACTTCTTTGAGTTCGGCCTATTCTATGATCCGGTCTTGAAACAATGTACCTCTTCCTCACCTCACAAATACACTAGAGACCCAACTTCCTAATCGACTCTCTAAGACTCGTCTCTCGGTCAAGAATTACTCATTTTCTTCTCACAGATACATAAAATAAACTAACTCTAATCTTTTCTCTCATTACAAATAAATTTACAACAAAGTGCTTCTTCAAAAAGTCGATAAGAGTTAAATACATATTAATGCTTCTCAATTAAGGTATAGAAAATTTGACAATTATATTAGTATAAAAGTTCAAGGACTTTTATATTCAACAATAAGCTTTTTAAAGCAGATAGAACCTCGGTTTAGATCATCGATGCAAGCTTCCGACAAGTAGTATATGATATTAACGATTTAATAAAGAATTAACAATTCTATAAAATAAATAGTGTTTTTCATGGATAATATAGAATTGTTCATTAGTTAGTCTTTATAAATTATCAATACTTGAGAAAATAATAAATTAATTTAAACAATATTTATCAAGTATAATCTCGCCATAACAAATCGATATAACAAATATTACTTGTTTAACTCAAATAATATATAAGAATATTTTATCTATTATGTGAACTTTTATAGATAATGTCACTTAGTACTATAAGGAATCATACATTCAATTCCTCTTGGTAGAGGTGTATCTCCAGTAGCCTTGCTGCCTAAGTATGACAAAATTTATAATTTTCACAATTGATATTTATATAAATATTTTCAATAGATCACTACGATTCTCAATCTGTTCGGATGATCTTTTTTTTGAAAGCAAAGATCTCTCGCTTTTGTTTTGAGTTATCAAGTGTCGATCTATTTTAGGATATTTATATAAATAATGTCGATAAAAAGTTATCAAGACTAAGGAATCGTATGCGGTTCAATTCCTCTCCGTAGAAGTGTATCTCTCAGATTTCATACGCCAAGTATCCTTTTATTTGACAAATAGATGAAATATGGATATATAAAATTGTGTAGAAATAATGTGTATTTGTATATTTATAGATTTAATGCAAGTAAGAAATAATTCAACAGAAATTAAACTTAACTCAATACTTGGACCAATTTTTTCTCTTCAAAAATAATTAGAACTTTTATAAGAAGAGATATAAAATTTAGAGACAATGTAGGCAAGGCGAGTATGATTTTCTTTTCACTAAATTGGTAAAAACCAAATGAATGAAATACTCCTTATTTATAAAAAAATTTAAGTTGGGGCAAAATTGTAATTTTGAAAACTGATTTTTGAATGCACAGTTTTGATCAATAAAATTTGAATTTAACGGACCAGATCAAAAGTAATTGCACGCGGAAGAATTTGAAAATACGCCTGGTCCGAATTATATCAACTTATCATTTAATGTTATGTTTGACAACTAGTTTTAAGCCAAAATTTTAATGCCAGCCACTAACGCGTCTTAGTCCCAAAAAGAGTGTTACTTTGCACATATACACGGTTTCACATGCATGCATGAATTTACTCTTATAGCTTATATATATATGTAGTATACTAAAAGTTATAGTAATATATATATATATATATATATATATATATATATATATATATATATATATATATATCCTATTATATATATTATGTTTTAGTATATATGAAGTATAAAAATTTTTTGCTCAACTTTAGTTTAGAAAAAGAAATTGGGTTTTCTTGCCTTTAATATTATATGAATTAATTTATTTAACACTGACATATAATTTATCAAGGTCAATAAAAATCAATTCAAGTAAAAGCAAAAATAATAAAATAAATAAATAATTACATATTTAATTAAAACATAATTGTTATCATCAAAATATAAAATAAAAGTATACCTATCATAGACAGTGCATAATAGCAACGAGAATCACATAATGGATTTCCAAAAAGAAATATTAACGAGTATATGATACCCTAGGTGACACTTAAATAGACAAAACAACAAACCTAGAAAGATATATATTGCAATAAAAAATGTAACACCAGATTACTCATGTACATTAAGAGACTATCGTATTAGCTCAAGAAATTGATATAATATCTCTTCAGGAGGACACAAGCCAGAGTGTACACTACATGTGCCTCTCAAACACAGAGTATGACAAAGCTCAAAATAATGTGCAACACAAAAACGTTACAGAACAATTTATTGACGGAGTTTGCAAGATAGTCAAGAAATAGAATAATCAAATTTGGCAGGATCTATATTATGAGGTTTAATTTACTTGGAATCTATGTCTTTAAAGTCTAGTAAAATCCGAGCATTTTAGTATTTTTAATATTTGAAGTTAGAGTAACTTAAGCTATGTTACATGAACTTTTCTAAAATCCAAAAGTACCTATTTTCAACACGACACGGGTATGGTATGAGTACAGGTACGGGTGTCGGCCTGTCAGGCACAGCAATTTGGAGGAAGAAATGTTCTATAAATAGGTGTGTCCGTGTTGTGTCCTTTTTAGAATCCTTTTAGGGGTTACCGAATCCATGTAAAATAGAACTTAAGTCTCTAGAATTTTCCAAGTGTCCCTAGAAGTGTCAAACGTCTTCAGTCTGTCAGTTGATACTTTACATGCAGTCATTTGTCAATGTCAATTTCCAAGGTCTGCACTTATTATCCAAGTCTAGTAGGTTCTGAGGTCTACACGGTATTTCTTGTACTCTTTTGAAGGCAGATTCAATTGATTCTCTTTTAGGCCTATTCTAGTATATTGTAGCTCTAGTTGCTGCACTTTCAAGGATTTGGTCTTGTATAGAGCATTCCAAGGAGGTGGATCCTCTTACACCTCCCACATCCATTAATTCCCTCAATCTATTCCATATATTCTTCATTACTTTTCTGTTTAATATTCTGGGCTACATCATATATTGCATAACTTGGGATTTAAAGCACTAGAAAGACATTATATTAACTACTATGAACTGAAACAAAGTATTCATCGGGATAATGACATTTTCAAATATAAATTATGGAAGGCGGTAGTAATAATAGGAGAAAGTTTACCCAGGATCTGGCTTTACACTAACAACTTCTTCTGGGATGTGTTCATCATCCCAAGGAGATATGCTTCTCTCTTCCTCAAGAGAATTTATCTTTAGTACAACAGATTTCATATCATCTACTGTTGAAGTAGCTCGAGGCTCAACTGTCTTAATAACACAGCTGCACGATGTTCGAAAATTCTCCGAGTATTTGGATACTTCAGATGCTGATATATCTATTCAAACAGAAAAAGTAAAGAGCTATTATTTCACAGTGGCCTACTTTAGTTTATCGTAAAGGAAAAAATAAGTAGAAGTGGAATGGAAGCAGAAATAGATGCTCACAGGGCAAAATAGTTTTCTGAAGCTGTGCCTCATACTCAACCCCAACAACAGGTTCATTGCGGAGAAAATGCTGGAAAACAAAAATAAAGTTGCTATATTATGCAAGACTTGATGAAACTACAAAAAATAAAAAAAAGACAAAGGTGGTGTAGAACATTACTTGCAAATATTCATCCCGTAAGCTGGTTGACTGCATTTGATCCCGCTCCAAGTAGGCAGATTCAATTTCTGACATCAACAAAGCCCGTACAATAGCTATTTCACGTTCAGAAAACCCATGCAATCGAACCCTTGCAACCTGAAAGATAAAGCATCAGAAAAATGAAGAAAAGGAGAGTTTTAACATCAAGATAAAAGGCACACCTCAGTAAGCATTGATTCCAAGGCCTCAATAGATCCCTTCTCTTTACAAGATGAAGTCATTATATAGGCCTTACTCGTACGAACAAGGACATCTGTAGCAGCAGAGCATGAAAAAAACAGTGGATCCTTGTTACGAGATATTTTAAAGAATCTCTGGTTTAATGCCTGAAAGAACATGGACTCTACAAGTAATTCCCTGTAATCCTTCACCGTCCTCAGCTCCCCCACAGGCATCTTACAGCTGATCATCACTGCAGACTATTACAGGCCAATTAAAGATAGTATTTTTATAACTAAAATTTCAATGTGAATATTAAAAATACTTGCATAGTTTCATATAATGGGAAGTGCACAAAGATCTTTTACTAATATCATGGATTAACAGAAAACTAACCCCAGCAGCTTCAGATTCCACAAAACATGAAAATCGTGGTTCTTCATGCGATGGAACTGGAAAGTGTGGTATAGGTGGAGGATCAGGTGCTGAAGTTTTATTTCCGAAGCAAGTCTTTATTAGCTCCACAACACTCTGTCATATGAAGAGAAGGGGGGAGGGGGAGAGAGGGAGAGAATTAAATAGATAGTCAATCATGCTTAGATGCAAATGAAACATCAATGTACTAAATAATCAGCTACATCTTGACATTTAAACCTCATGTATCAGAGAAATCTCCAACGGCTATCACAGCCATATTTTGTAAATGGTACCATTTCCTATAAAATTGCTTCACAGCCTCAGGAGAAACAGTCCGGATCACCTTTTCCAGCCCAATGGGCAACCGCTCAGCATACTGCAATCAACTGTGAGAATCTTACAATGCAACAAATTGATATGAAAATCACAGATAATCAGACAGGACTACAAAGTCTTAGTTCAAGAGTCGTCTCAGCAGTGCAACAAACCAATATTTCATCTGAGCAGACACAAACATGATACAATATATTGTAATTCCAAACACTTGAGTCCTAGATAATTCACAACTGTCATGTAATTCAATCATCATCACAAAACGCATGTTAAAAGTATTTTAACTTTAAAACTTACAAAACGAGCTCCTTCCTTCCAATTTTCGTCTTTGAAAAGATCAGTAAGCCATTGCTAACAGCATTTCAGGGTCTTGTTCGTTCTCAAATTAAAGGTACAAAGCAGGAACTTGTAGATTACAATAGGATTACATGAATATAAGATAAAATTACTTTACATAAATATAAGATAAAATTACTGTCACTTAAAAATTAGGATTCCTTAAGCTGGTCAGAAAAGTGCAAGGCTTTGCAACAAATTATTCAGGCTATAAGAATGTTTTATTGCCATAAACTATAAAGGAATGAGGGAAAAAACAAGTTGGTCATACTTAAAATTTTGGAGAATTAAGTAAACAATAGCCAGACCTTTGAACCTTCCATCATCAGCACCCAATGTGCATCTTGCATCCTTCCATTAGCATTCCTATTACCTCTAAACTCTTCGAGAACAGCTCCTCTTTCTTTCTCCAAATCATCTGATGACACCCGAATCTGTACTGGGCAAGAGGCAGATATGGTAAAAATTATAGGATAAAATTCCAACAATATTGAACATATAGAAGTTCATTAATACCTCTGAACTGAATTCTGCCAAGATCGAAATGGCCTGAGGTAATAGTTCAGGCTTGTCAACTGGAACAAACAACTCATAAACAGTTTCATCAGCAGATGTCACTGCATTTTGGCAAGCACCAAATTCTGCCCCAATACTTTCGAGAAATCTGACAATATCATGATTTGTATATTTCTTAGTGGCACTGAAAGCAAGATGCTCAACTATGTGTGCAACACCACGCTCTTCCTCCTCTTCCAAAACTGAGCTGCCACATTAAAAACCTTATCATATTAGATAAATTAACAAAGTAAAGTGTGTATAAAATTATTAAAATAAACAACGGAAGTAAATTGTGGATTCTTTGTACCTACTGCCTAGCTTCTCGAAAACTAGATTGCTTACACGCACTATACGTGTGTTAATCATATCCATTCACTTTTTCAATTTAACACTTCTACATGCAATTACTTAAAGAGAAAGAATATGCCGTACAACTTATTTTATAATTCAAAGTAACACTTGATAAGGAAAAGATATTTCAATAATCAATATAGCTAAGCAATGAGGAAATTGGCCTAACATCCATTGAAATGAGGGTTTGGCTTAATAGCGCAGAATAGACAAGGCCATGTGTTTGATGTCATCATTATAGAGAAAGATGAATAGAAGACCAATTTCCATTACTTTAGGAATCTCATTTATTAGGATGCCAGTGAGTTGGACGACTTGTGGTATATGTGATTAATTTTCTGAATTTCATACGAATTTCCACCTTTTCAAATAAATGAGTTCAGACTCTACATTCTCCAGACACTTTTCTTTGTAAGAGCTATTTTTCGTTCTTGACTCATTCTTGTATTCCAATTCAGCTTCCTTTGGCTTCTATCATATGAAAGGCAAAGGTTTCATCCAAAATCAAGGCAATTATTTGGTCAACGAAGGATTAATAATAATGGTCATCATCAGGAGCATAGAGTCCACTAGGCTTTATCTCCAAACATGTGTTATGTGTAAGATGAATGTCAAACACTTATTAATTGTTTTTGCATTATCCTATTACCTGGGATTTGTGGACCTATATCTGGTGTGTTGGGGGAGGAGCAGGTGTGTTCTTCTTTACTGAGGGATTTGGTACTTACGCGGTTCAGAAGGAAAGAAGCTCCACAGGTACATCTAAATATGTATCCGATTCTCTCGGATACTTTAATTTTCTTTTTAAATCTTCTTAATTTCACATACTTTGGGATACTACCTGATATGCAAGAGGACTCAGATGTTATGTTATGACTCTCCATTAATTGGACTAGCTTGTTTAATATTGTCTTTGTGATCTTATGACTTGGAGATGATTACAGTTATTTTTTATGTAATATTTGTCTCCTATCTTTTGGCTATGTAATGATAAATTCGATACTAGTAGATAAGTCTAAGGAGTTAAGACTAGGAGAAATTATGGTATTTGATGCAAATGTTGAGTCCCTACCTTTTTGTTATGTTATAATAGGTGCTACTATTTTGAATGAACTTTAACTTTGATGTTTATCTACTTGCTTAAGGTTATTTAATATAATTTATTTATTAAATACATATACATATATTTACAAGAGAAAACTGGAGCTGTGGGGTACCATACATAACATAGGTACGCGGCTCCGTTTCCTAACGTAAGAAAAGTCTTTCCTTCCCTTTTCCGTTATCTGAACTCTGCAAATACTCATCCCTTCTCTATCTTGCACAACAATGGAGCTCAAATTGGAGAAAATTTTGGAAAATTAGCAAACTAAATTGCACACATCAAATTGGAGAACACGAAGTCCTGTTAGGCTGTTACACACCTATATTGCAGACCATTAACACATGTATGTAAATTGATAAAGCCCTAATCTCTCTCTCTCTCTCTCTCTCTCTCTCTCTCTCTCTCTCTCTCTCTCTCTCTCTCTCTTGTTATTCTTATACTCCAGATAAAACACATCTGTCATAGGGTTTCATTGTCATCCGAATCGTCTATAAGTTTTTGAAAAACAAGTTTAGTTATCCAAATATAAAAGCACCATAGTTTCCGTTTCTATGTCGACACCCCATGGCAGAGGTTAAACCATGGTTGGAGTTTCTTTTACATCGTTTCCGGCATGGAAGCTAAGGGGTAAGAGAACTCGTTGCCGGCAAAGAAACTATGGGGAAAGAAAAGCGCTTTAATATTCTTAGGCCGACAACGTCGTTTTTACGGAGCTGCGTACCTATCTTATTTACGGTGTACCGCAGCTCCAGTTTTCTCTATTTACAAAATAATATAAAATTTGAACGTATCGTATCCTATGTTTTTCGAAAATATTGTATCACATATCGCATTGATACATATCACCATATCAATGCTTCATAGCACCCAGGTTCTTTGGCGTATCTATATTTTCAATTAAATTTACTAATCAATTAAATTTACTAATCGCAAAATGCAGCTATAGGCTAAAGTACTTTCTTTATAAATCAAAATACTGACATGAGTAAATAAAAAAAACTCCAATAAAAATTAGATTCATCTTTTTCTACAATAAGGATCTTTTAGGCACGGCATTTTTATAAATATCAGAAAGCAGATACATAATTGAGGAAGCCGATGCAGAATAACGATCCTACAAATGTGGGAAGCAGATGTGAGAATCCACTATTATTCATTGTCACATTTAGATACGGTTTACATTTTTGACAAGTCACATTTGTATACCCTGACAAAAACATATTTTAATTCTGCAACAGGAATCCAAAAATAAGCAGGATCTCAGTTTGGCCAATTCTTGGGTGGGTTTATTATATTTCCAAAGGCTGGAATTTTGAAATGCAGATGTCACATTGAGAAACCCATTATTTATAGCTCTCAAGCTTTTCAAACCATCCATGGCTCATATCTAGAATATGATAGGATAGTGATTGTGGATTCCAATGCTGAAACTCCTCTCACTCTCACCAAATCTCCTGTTTATACACTCTTTCACTGTCGATGCATTTTCTGTAAAATGTGTTGTCCCTCGGTGTGTAGAAACCTAAACAATTTTAGTTTTTACTTGGCCTCAATGTAGCCCAATATAATGTAGGTTGATACTGTTGAATGCTAATATGTTGGGAATTATACTGTTACCACTCTGTTGGAACAAGAAGGTTACTCTCATTGTGCATTGTTATACTTAAACTACAGTAGACTGTCTAATTTTCCATAGAAGAATAACGTAAGAGCAACTCCTCAATTACATACCCAAGTTTTCATCTACATACATTTATCTCGTGTCTACAAAATTACCTAATGACACCAACATAAATTGTAAATACATAAAATCAAGTCATAAATTTCTAAAACCTATTACTTTATTTCCAAAAACCATTTAAATATTGTGCAATTATCTTGTGTGAGCCATGCGTTAAACTGGACATTGTTTGATGCAGTGGTAAAAGTTAGTGCTACCAGTAACCTAAATTCAAGTTCAGGGCATCCAATTTCTGTAAATAATGATGACATCATGTCTAATCCACGCTGCCAATTACCACATTGATGAAATTAACACTACCAAAATATCTCTGTGACGAGCAATAAAACAGTAGCACTCGGGTACATTCAGCGGAATGAACTTCCCAGTATACCAAATCACCTTTTTCCCATCCAAAGTTCACATTCAAAAAACTTACCTACATACCCCCCTCTGTCCCAAAGCAAAAATCTTAAGCAACCAATTGTATAGCATTCCAATTACACATCTAAACTAAAGACTCAAAACCAAATCAACATCAACTAATCCAACACAGAATTCGCACTTGTGATATATAAAGGGGGGGAAACCTGGACAAAAGGTTATCGATTGATTGAGAAGGACAGTAACAACATACCCAACTTTAACAGCAAGAGCAAGAGCGGCCCTCATTTTGGGCTTGGAATTAGATCGGACATAGTAAGAGAGGCCATTGTCAAGTGTACCATAGTCCACTCCAAAAGGGTCTTCGGATAGAAGGTCGTCCATGTTGAGGTTAACTAGTTTCAACGACCTAAACCCATGCTTTCTCATCTTCGCCATCTCCGACGACGACTCTGACGCCGGTAACAAATCCATCGGAGTCGGGCACTATTCTCTCTCTCTCTCTCCCTCCTACTAAACTGACAATCTATGCCGGTTGTTGTTCATCCTCATAACAACTTGTATAATTATATTTAGCTGCGCCATCTGGACTTTTGTCGCGAGCAGATAAATTCCACACAGTGATTTTGAATTTATGGTTCACCCTAAGTTTACAAGTTTTGGAATAACAAAAATAGACGTGATTTTCAATTCCCGTTCACCATAATAAATTATCTACACCGTCCAAAATTTGATATAAATCACATCGTTCATATATTACTGGAGGCACGGAACATAACTAGTCTATCTAACAAAATATAATTAATTTTAAATTTTCCGTTCACCCTAATAAATCATCTGAGTCGTCCAAAGTTTGAGATAAAATCCACCGTCCATGTAATGCCGGAGGTACCAGACACAGCTAGTATTAAACGAATACTAATTCTTTCATCTAACAAAATACAACTGATTTTGAATTCCCCGCTCACCCTAATAAATAGTTTGGAATAAATCTCACCGTCCATGTAGTGCCGTGCCTCACAACTAGTATTAAACAAATATTAATTCTACACAGTTATTGTCATACCGTACCCAGAAGTCATCAAACATAATAGAGTCCTTCTAGGGGGAACATTTTTTAGTGATATTTTTTATAAAAAAAAAATTATTTTTTTTTTGTAGTACCTTCCAAAAAATATATAGTATTTATTCCAACCGAAATTTTTATAAAAAACAGTGTTTTAAGTGCAATTTGGATACATACAAGAAACAGTGCATGTGTAGTCCGTACAATTCTATTTCTAGTATGTATCCAAATTACTCCTAAAACACTATTTTTTACAAAAATTTCAGTTAAAATAAATACTATACATTTTTTAAGAGGTACTACAAAAAAAAACCAAAAAAATAAAAAAATAAAAAAAGTCACTAAAAAAATATCCCCCTAGACTTATTGAACATAATATGTATTGTTAATAGTAACGGAGATTAATCAATAAATTAATCTAAAACATGGTCTGATAGGCATAGCAATTATAACTACAATAAAATATCATATTTTAAATAAATATGTACACCATAAATCATTTAAATAACATATTTACAAAAAAAATCATGTTTAATTGCAATCTACTATTCAAAATTTAGTAAAGTGTAATCATTACACCAAAAAACTGTAAATCAAATAATGAACATTTGCGGCAGTTTCAGAACTCGTTCGCGTCATTCGCGCCAAGAATTCTCTTTATCTTTATCAACTTAAATTTAGTAGATAAAAATAAATTGGGGACATGAGTTGAAATTTAAAATTTATTATATTGAAAGTTTAGGATAATATGAGAATTATAAAAATATTACTTATTCTATTTTATTTTCCGTTCAAATCAAATCAATTTTGGACATAAATTTTTGGCTAAAAAAGTGGCTAAATTTTCTATCTATTTTTTTATTAAAAAACTCACAAACATATGAATTAGAAAAAAAAACTTATCTTTTTCGTCCATTTCTTTTTTTTCTATCCATTTTAAAATTCATAAACAAAGTGTAAATCTCTTTTTGTGCTCTAATAACTTATCCCTTCTTGTGAAATTTTTTCTTTTGTAAAACTTATTTTTTTTAATATGATTGATTTTTTTTCCTTCGTGATATGTTTGGGAATGATTTGTTTTCTCCTCTCATGGGACTTGTTTTTCCCATTTTAAATTAGTGTTTTAAATAATATATAAATTGAATAAGTACTCATACAAATATATATTTTTATCCATGATATGACTTATTTTAAAATAACTTATAAGTTAAAAGTTAAAGTGATTTATAAGTTAATTTAATTTATGATTTATAAATAAAATATTTGACATTATTTTTACTTATAAGTTAGCAATTAAGTTTAAATAAGTTGTGAAGGTATTTAATTAAAATTACTTATAAGTTAAAATAAATTACAAAGAAAATTAAAATAAAAGCAAAAGAATCATTACGTAAAACTTACTTATTATAAATGATTTATAAGATATTTTTTGAGAAATAATATGTTATTACTTATCAAAACAAATTTATAAGTTATAAAATAAATCACACACACTCCAAGTCACCAACAATAAAAAAAGTACTTATGAATTGATTTGGTCAACTTATAAGTAGCTGCCAAACAAACCCAAAATATTTCTTTATAATTGAGCTATATTAATATAGATTCTCATAATAAATATAATAATTATATGTTATCAGCGTGTCTCCTCACTTTTATTATTGCCTATTTTTACATTTATTATATTTATTTTATCTCAAAATTCTGTTTATCACATGTGTTTTTTTTTCAATGCCGTTTGTTACACGAGTTTAATATCCAATTAAGATACTTATAATGAATTATAGAGTTACTATAATTGCAGAGTACTTTTATTTTTATAATTAAGAATTATAATTACATAAATTCTTCACTTGCATGAAAGTTAGATCACTCGTGTGAAAATATTAATTCTCAAATTATAATTTCGATCTATTCTATAAAAGTCTAAATTTAAGTTTCTAAAATTTTATCAGTAAGAACATTATTTTTTAATCATATTTAAGATTATTTAAATTAAAAACAAATAATTTCAGATTAATTTTATAATTTTAAATTTTGTATCTTGAGGATCCGTAATACTCCATCTCTCTCTTTCTGCTCTTAGCTGAAAAGCATCTTCTCTCTGAGTCACCACTACACTTCCCCTTGCTTGCTATAACAATTATTGTCTAACCCTAAAGCAAAACCCCATTAATCAATATGCTTGTCCTACCCCTCTGGCGCTCCCTCTCTTCAGTTACCAAACCTTTCCAACTCTTCACTGTCCCGCCAATTAAACCACTACCCAACATTCCCAGCCGCTGATTTTTCAGCACAAGCCCATTTTTAACCTAAGACAAGTCTATATATTGCTAAATCGAGTCGAAGTGAAAGAATAAAATCCACGGATTTGCTGACCCAAATTGAAGAAGATAATGATGACATTGATTTTGAAGAAGAAGACGATGAATTTTCACCGAGGGGTCGGTTCAGGAGACGTGAAAAAGAGCAAGATTACGATAGAAACCCTGAATTTGCTGAGATTATTGGGAGTTGTCTTGATGACCCACAAAAAGCAAGGTCCAAAGTAAGCTAAGTATAGCTGATTAAAACCACTTGTGAATTTGTGTTTATATATATATATATATATATATATATATATGGGGTTTTCCATTTAAGCTATCAAATTTTCATTTGTGGATTTGAGTTTTATGTATATGCAGTGTTCCTTTTAAATGATAACTTCCTCTGGGTGTTGAATAATAGACTAATTAGCAAATCTGTCTATTTGTCATGTTTTTGCTAAAGTGTTCCTTATATTTTTTTTGGCACAGCTGTTCCTCGTATATGCTTTAGGTGTGCAAAAGTATTCCTTCTCTATTTTTGGTAAAGTGTTCCTTATATTTTTTTTTGGCACATCTGTTCCTCATATATGCTTTAGTTGTGCAAAAGTATTCCTTCTCTATTTTTGGTCAATTTTCGTTAGTCAAATGTTTTCCCAAATTTTTATCATTTTCATTTATATACCACTAAATATAAATATGTATATTATCATTTTCATTTAACTTGATCTAATTAATTAAATTACGAACTTGTGCGATAAATGTTAAAAATAACAAATATTTATTAAAATATTAAAATTTTCGTAATCTACATTGAAACATAATTTTTCTAATGTAAAATTAAATTTTAATAGCCATAAAAAGTGCAAAAATAAAATTAAAAGAATCTATTTAATTTTCCCAAATTATTTTTTATAAGTAAATTATGACCTTGCTTTTAATTTTATTTTCTCTCTTCCCCTCTTCCTCCATTTACTTAATTAATTGGTATTCTAATATTTTATTTTAAATTATAATACATAAAATGTATAATATATAAAAGATATCAATGGTAAACTGTGTTACTCGGACTCGCCATTTTTTGGCGGAGTACCCATGTCGACACGACACTGGTACGGGTGCGAGATCCGTACGGGATACGGCTACAAAATCCGGATACGACTGTTCATCGAAGAAGAAGAAGAGACGAGAAAGGAGGAGGAAGAAGAAAGAGGACAGATCGAAGAAAAAGGAGTAAGAACATACCATCGTCGCCTCTTTCTTCTTATCTGCGCGATGGAGTTTGGACTGTCTGATGGAGTTTTGTCGAGTTTAATATCCTTGCAAAATTACAGTTAGATACCTCATAGTTTTTATAATTTTTTAATTTAGTCCCTCAAGTTCTCTGAAAGTTTAAAATAGCCCTTAGAAAATTACAAATCAGTCCTTATACTTTTGTTTTTTTTCATTTTATCCCCTAAAGTTTCAATAGTGTTAATTCTGCCCCTGTTTTTTTATATTTTTGCACTTCAACCTCTGAAGTTTCATGATAAATGCATGTCTATAAGAATTTTGACAATATAAACATTATTATTAAAAAATCATAACATACCGTATCCCAGCACCCGTGTCCAAATTTGGATCCATATCCGTGTATCCTCTATTTTTTGACTTCACGTGTCCGACGCTTAGATTCGTACCCGTATCCGACACCCGCACTTTACCCGAGTCCGAGTAACACAGATGGTAAAAAAATAAAATTAAAAACAAGATCATAATTTACTTATAAAAAAATACTTATAAAAAAAAGTAATTACAAAATCAAAAAATTAAATAGATTCTTTTCTTTATCAAATAGAACAAATGTTAACAAGTTTGTTTTATGTAAATTTTTTAGATTTGCACTTTTTATGGGTATTAAAATTTTATTTTACATTAGAAAAATTATGTTTTAATGTAGATTATGGAAATTTTAATATTTTAATAAATATTTGTTATTTTTAACATTTATCGCTTTAAGTTCATAATTTAATTAATTAGATCAAGTTAAATGAAAATGATAATATACATATTTATATTTAGTGGATATATAAATGAAAATGATAAAAATTTGGGAAAACATTTGACTAACGAAAATTGACCAAAATTAGAGAAGAAACACTTTTGCACAACTAAAGCATATTTGAGGAACAGTTGTGCAAAAAAATATATATAAGGAACACTTTAGCAAAAAAACATGACAAATAGAAGGGTCAGATTTGCAAATTAGTCTGAATAATATGATGTTTTCAGTATTTGAAAATGCAAAAAACAAACAAACTGTTTTTACTGTTTCCTGATTGGGTTAATTGAACTTTTAGATGGAGGAGAGGCTGAGGAAGAAAAGGAACAAGATATTGCATACCAAAACTGGTTCAGCAACACCTATGAAAGTGGTATTGAACAAGTAAGTTTACAATTTTGGAATACGTGAATCTATGTTATGAATTTTAAAAAGGAATTATATGATGCAATGTATTGACAACAATAGTAACTTGTTTAGGGATATGTTTACGCGGACATAATTAGAAAGGAATTATATGATGCAATGTATTGACAGCAATAATACAGTGTATAAGAATATGTTTACGCGGACATAATTTTTCTAAAAGACCTTCCACACTGCTTCACTCTTAATTTGAGTTAAAATGGTTGTTTATCCACAAACATTTAGAGTACCTACCACCTTCCAGAATTATGTAGTATCTGTAACCTTCGAGAAAAGTTTGAGAGTTGAGTTTATCTGCTTCATATTATGTTTGAACGAGGAATGTATATGAGTAATGATTTCTGCAAAATCACTGACTTGTAGGACATTCAGTATGCAGCTCAATTCAACTTATTGCCATGTTATAAAAGTTGCTAAGATTTCCATATCTAACTCTGAAGAAATGAACTTTATCGAGACCTTGCCAAATCAGGAATGTTCTTTTTTATGGTTTGCCACATCCAATCTCGTTGATTACTTGATTATTCAAAACCAAATGTCAACTTCCACCCTTGAAGAAGACAAGGTGGCCTAAGAGAATATAACAAATTGAATCTCTCATGTGTTGAATTGATAACAAGTTATTTTATCACAGAATGTGCACAAATTTTATAAAGAGGTTAATTGCAAATTGGAGCTCAGCTAGGCGAACTACTGGTGGCCTAGAGGCAATTGGAAGAATTTTGTTCTTTTAGGTCTATAAGTGTATAAAACAAGGCTCAGTGTGTAAAACAGGTAGAATGTACATGCATGCACAAAGAGTAAATAGTGTGCACAATTCATTACAAGCTCCTTATTCCATAATCCCCATCCTGAAGACCATTAAGACACGCTGCGAGCATTAGGGACCTTTCCCACCCGAAGAAGTTCCTTGCCTTAGCAGCCAACTCGGGACACTCCAACCACCCGGCCAAAAGCGTCGTGGACAGGAAAAAAGCAGTTTAACAGCGCAGTGAATTTAGTTCCATTAAAGCACCTCGTCACTTTGGCTTCATGGGTCTTGCTTTAGCAATAGTGGTGTATATGCTCATAAATTTTTTATCAAGACCTTGGGGTGGAGGTCCCTTTGGGGATGCCACCCATCTGCTTTGTACAGTCGTTTAGGAAATGCTTCCAATTAATTGATTGACGTTTCAACCACATTGGAAAACCAAAGTTGGTTATTGTCAATGCAACTTATTATTGGACGAGGTCTTTGTTTTCTCCATTATTGGCACATAGTGCAGGATTAGTTTTTCTATGGGATCTACCTGCAAAAATGTTGATAACCTTTTCCATTTGTCATATATTATGCAATATGTTTTTTGGTTTCAAGTTCAAATTTATTTTATCTATTTCCTCTCTGAAATCCTTTTCTTTGCCCCATTTATGTTTCTGTTTTTTGCTTTTCTTTCTTGTATTTATAGTTTAGAACTTTGGAATTACTAATGGAAAAGTATGATTTTTATTGTCAAATAATTGATATATCCCCGAACATATGGATGTATTAAGTTGGATACCTCCAGTTTGGAATTTGGAACATATCCACTCTTATATTAGTATTTTGGCCGTTAGTTGCTATCTTAGTTTCGTAAAAACTTTATCTTTTTATTATGGTTATTAATGCTTGTATAAATCAAATGCGAAGATGATGTATTTCCTTACATACATTCTGTTTCTAGCATCAAGGTTTCTTCCTGTTTGCTTCTAGCGGATGAGATTGTTTCTACCAGTTCATTTCTGTTATGTACGTCTTTAGTTCCCATTGTTTATGGTTAACCTTTTGCTACTGTAAATTGAAAAACAAATTCATGGATAATCTCATGAGTACTTCATTCTTCAACTTGCTCCTTTGGTTGTGTTACCAGATTTCATTTCTCCAACTCATATATATGGTTTGAATTCTACCATGCTCCCTTGGAGAAAGATGTTTCCTTGATTTGTGATGTAAGTAACTTCTCTAAAACTTAATAATTTCCTTTTCCCTTTCCCAATTGGAATTTACTGACACTTGATCCGTCTTTTGTGCAGACAATACGATCGTGGCACATTGTGGGACGTCTTGGAGGTTGCAATTCCTTAAATATGCAAGTAAGTGCTTTCAGTCTGTTTTCTTAAAAAAATTAAAAGTAATTTTTTTTGGTTTTGAAAAAGCTATAGCATTTAGAAGCCTTTCATAGGATTGGTTGGTAAATTTTAAGCATTTAGGTTAGAGATGGCCTTTTTGAGAAACTGGTTTAGCGGTATGAAGTTCCAATATGACTGATACCTTTTGCAACTGTCATTCTGGACTATGGATTTTCGTGTTGCTCATGTTTTCATACTTCGGCTTGTCATTTTATCCCTTCAGTTGTCGCAATCTCCTATGGATAAAAGACCAAGTTATGATGCTACTCAGGGAGCAAATGTTACACCATCTACATTTTATAACATTGGGGATCTTGAGATTCAAGACAATCTAGCACGTATATGGTAGAGCCTGGTTTGAAGTATTTCTTCTTGGATGTCCTATGTATGTATCAGGCTAGTATTATGGCTTATGATTTTAAATTTGACGAGCATTTGGCACATGGCAGGGTGGATATTGGAACCAGTGAAGCATTGCTGTTGGATATTTTGGTAAATGCGCTGACTCAGACAAGCTCCGAGTATGCTTCAACTTCTCTTTCCTCTCGATGTTGATACTCTTTCTAATTACTTAAAAAACTTTTACATCAAAAGTGGAATAAATATTTCTGCACATATGCTTTAGTTGAGCTTTTAGGCCTTGTGGAGAATCAATGCCTCAAAATTTTCTTTTATTCTAATCAAGCAGTGGCTACAAGCATAAACATTAATTGTTAGGTTATCATTTTTCTGTCCTGCTATTTTCTTCAGCATTCTTCCTGGCCACTCTTTTGTTTTTATCTGTACTCCCTCAAACCTATCTATATTCTAAAGTCTCAGGACTCAACTGATACGCATTCGAAGTTTCTTTATAACTTATATAGTCTGATTACTACTCTGGTGAATTTTAATTTTGACAGCTATGTTGGAATTAAGCAAGTCATTTTTGGTGGATCTGAATTTGAGAACTGGAGGGAGAACTTGACATCAGAGGATGCAGGCCACAGCGTTCGCAAAATTTAGGCAACTAAAGATCTAGAATATATCAACTACTTTGCTTCAACATTTGTCCCTTCATTTACTACTCTGTAAGTCTATAAGTACCACCACATGCATATAGAGCCAAAATTATATTTATAGTATTTATAACAGTATGCGCAACTGATCATAGCATGTCATTTTTGCTGTTCGGTAGTTGTAGTCACCAAATAGTCCTTCAGAAATGTGTTTTGTTATAAGGTGCTGAGTTGTTCTCCTTCATAAAATCAATGGCCACGTTACTCTCAATATAGAAAGAAGAACCAGCTGTTTAAGATATTGAAGGTGCAGTTGCACACTTTGTTAACATTCTAATGAACAATTTTGAAGGAGCTGGGAATAATCAAGAAAACAGACATTTTCTAGTTTTGAAGGAATGGAGACTTCTTTGAGTGGGTGGTTTATTCCGTGCATTAAGTTGCTACTAGCATTGTGTGGGCCCAAGTGCAAATTAGGGTTCACATGACCTAATTGAATTAAATGCACAAATTAGGGTGCATACCATAATCGAAAAAGAATTAAATGAACGACGGAAAAGACGAAAATGAATGAACAAGACCGCAATTAATTAATGAGCGGAGCATTAAATGAGCAAAATAGGAAAAACCCTAGGGTTTTGCCCCTAGGGTTCAACCACCCTAGGGATCAACCACTCCGAGATGACTCCTTAAGGAAAAGATAAATCAATCTCTTCCCGACTGGATTTGGTTGGAACTATCGAAACAAAACAAGGAAAATGAACAAAAGATGAACAAAAGAAAGCTAAAGTAACTCTAGGATCGGCCCCCCTAGGGTTCAGCCCTTGGGGTGCTACCTCATTTTCTCGATTTGCATGCCAAAAGGGTTTTGATCGTTGCAATGACAGAGCAATGAGCCCAAACTATAGAAAGAAACTAAATCTTGTGAAACTCCAAGAAATGATTAGCATTAGAATCTCTATGACAAGAAGAGCTTCTTACAGGACCAAGAATCATGAGAAAAGGATGAAAACCGACCAAGAAAGGCTGAAACGAACGGAAAGAACCGAAGGAAGCTCAAACCTAGGGTTCGGCCCCCTAGGGCGCGACATCCCGTGTCCTGTGCTTAGTTCTTACGAGTTTTTCGGAGACGAGATTCTCAGATAAAGAAGGAAGAGCAGGAAAGCATGGTTTGAGCAACAAGAGCTTTGAAGCATGAGATCAAGGAGGAGCCTCCATGAGTTCCAAGCCAGAAGGCTTATGAAGGCAACTCATTTTGGGAATTGATTGAGGGATTGAATTGGTGGCTAAAAGGACAGGACGATCTGGGCATTACTCTGATGACTAAGGGTATTTCTGAAATTCCCCTAAGATCACGTGCCTGGCATGTGACCACTCTCCAGGAAATTCTATTAATACTCCTTCCATTCTATGAAGAAGGGACTTTTGGAAGATTGAAGGTTGACAGATTCTCTCTCAACCCTAAACACTCAAGAAGGCTCTCTGGATCCTTTATATCCTAAGAAGGCTCTCGGATCTTAAGAGTTATGTCACGCGTTATTGGAGTAAGTGCTTACATGTTCTTTTCTCCTCTTCAATTCATCAATCAATTACGTACTCTTCGTGTCTCTCTCCTCCTCAGCCAACACGAAACCCCAATCCTAACAAGGTACGATTTCCTTGCCCATACGTTGAAACAACCCGGGTTAAATATGGAGTCCGGAACAAATCTTAGGTCAAATCCCAAGTCTGAATCGTACCAAATCCATCCAAATAAGGCCTTAAACTACTGGCTCAATAGTATCTTCTTGGACCATCTTAGTCTACCACAGGCTCACCCAAAATGTCATGACTGAAAGATATTATTGGTAGTAGCTTAATTCCTTATATACAAACAATTTTTTTTCATATCTTTCGATGTAGGACTTGGGTGTTACAAACTCCCCACTTTAAATTTTTGACGTCCCTGTCAGAACCGATCACACACGGTCCACAAATCTTTGTCTTTCTAGCCATTGTGAAATAATACCGGCTGACTTCGTGTCCCCACCTCCGGACCTCCCTCTCTCTATTGTGGGATATTACCAGCTGTGTCCCCACCTCCGGCAACCCGATCGGATAACCTTACCCAGCTTTCAAGAGTCAACTCTGATACCATAAGAAACAACTCGAGTCAAATCCTTAGTCCAGAACAAATTTTGGGTCAAATCCGAAGTCCAAATCGAACCCAATCCATCCAAATAAGGCTTTAAAGCATTGACCCAATAATATCTTCTTGGGTTATCTTAGTCCACCACAAGTTCACTAAATGGTCCTAACTGAAGGTATTGTTGGTAGTAACTTAATTCCTTGTATACAGACAATTTTTTTTCATATCTTTCGATGTGGGACTGGAGTGTTACAAGCCTGGCTTGACTTTGGTAGGTTTCATGTATTGAAGGGAGAAATGTCTTTTGCACAATTCTGTTGTGATGTTTCTTGAATTCGTATCATGTTTTTGTTTGGCAGAAATCTGTTGTATTTTATTACGTCATTTGTTTCGTTTTATCTATTTTTTTTGCTATTATATTTTTCACAAAAACTTTTACACTGTGTCTTGGAGTTTTAAATAAGGGATGACAATTTAAACTGAAACTGGTCGAAACTAATTAATTTATCCGAACCGTTGGTCTGGTTGGTGTAGTTTTGGTGAAAAAAAATTTAAATCTGGATCAGTGCGATTTTATATTTGTCTTTGAAATTTTGGTGCACCGCATGCTTCTTGAATGTATATTTTTATAATTATTTTATCTTTGCAGATTAAAAGTTGATTTATTAATATTTTTTATATAGATGATATATATTAAAAGAGAATTGTTAAATCCACAACACTTTTTGTTATTTTCACAACAAAAGTGTCGATGTAGATGTATAGCTACGGTGAAAACCGTCGCTATAGGATCTATAGTGACACTTTTGTTGTGGAAATAACATTTTCTGTTGTGGATTTAACAATTCCCATATTAAAATTATGATAATGTTAAAATTAAAACAATGTAATATTAATCTTAATTTTAATTGAATATATTTTCTTATATTATTTGTTAATATTTCTTAAACTATTTTAATAAGTGGTCTAATATTGTGTGTTGATGGTGTGTTGTAAAAATTTGAGTAACGTTAGGGACACAAATTATACACAAAATAAAAATAGGAAAAAAGCCCTATGCTTTACACACAAGTGAGAGGAAAGAAAATAAACCCTTCTCTTCTCTTTATCTCTCTCTAAAAAACTCCGACACGCGGTGTGTAGTGTGTACCCACAACATTTCTCAGTTTCTATAGGAATATACATGCTCGTCATTTCACCTAGCTCAGTTTTGGTCTAAGCTAAACTCTGGGAAGTGTCTACTCTAGCATGCTTTTGGGTAATGACAACAAAATCAAATGGTCCAATCAGCTAGTGTCCTTGAAATTGTTAGGTTATGTTTGTTTGTAAGGATTATAGTCTGACTATTAATGGTATGATTATAATTCTAGGATTATAATTATTACTCCCTCCGTCCCATAGTTATAGGCTGATTTCTTTTGGCACATAGTTTAAGAAAATTAGTTAAGTGGCAATTTTTAACATAAATTTTCCACATATATCCCTTAATATGGAATTAATGAATAAGTTAATTACTCCTTACTTATCCCACTGGAACTCTCAACTTCATTGATTGACGTGTACTGACCATTAAAATCCATAACAATGCATAGAATTTTAACCAAAGAGAATACAACAACATTAAATGTGGTGATAAAAATAATGACATTAAATGTTGTTTTGTAAAAAAAGATTATTGGTTGAATATTTATTATAAGGGCATAAAAGTAAAACAATGAACCAACTAAATTTTATAAATAGTAAGTAGCCTATATATTGGGACATCTCAAAATGGAAAATCAGCCTATAACTATGGGACGGAGGGAGTATCTCAAAATTATTAAGCTATTTATAATCCCTAGACTAATAGTCTCAAATCTAAATTTGAAAACAAACAAGACACTTGGGATTAATATTCTTATCCCAAGTATAATCCTTGTAAACAAACATAGCCCTATTGTGATATTATCTTTCTTTTTCTTTTTAAAGTCAGCTGGTGCTTAGTCCTAATCGGATGAGACCATAATAACCTACTTATAGTTATGTTAAATTTCGTTCTTGCTTATATTGTTCTGTTGGATCAGTTTTTCTTTGACCGAATATTTGAATTTATATTATGCATAATTGTCAGATTCACAAACGTTTATTGTTTATTACTACTTATATACTCCATCCATCCCATTATATTTGACGTTTTAGAGTGTTTTTTTCCCCAAAATATTTGACGTTTTCTAAAACCAAGACTATTTTGCCTATTTTTTTCCTTCTTTACCCTTCATTCTCCACCACCATTAATACTCCTATTTTAGTCCAACAGAGCCGGTCAGAGAACACTTGAAAAGAATAGATCCCTAATCAGAGCATTATTTTTCCTACATTAATACAATAAAACTAATCCCGGTAATAACTCAACTCTACCATAATACTCAACTCTAATCAGAGTATTATCGCCGCAGATCCGGTGATCCAATACTATGGAACGGATCCCATAATAACAGATCCGCAGATCCCATAATAACAGATCCGTTCCAGCGTGAAAAGAACAGATCCCTAATCAGAGTATTATCGCCGCAGATCTGGTGATCTCGTTCAAGCGACGACGAGTTCAATCAGAGCAGCTGAATTCACACGCACATCGATTGAAGAATGAAAAAGGAGATCTCCAAATCGGAAGATACAAACATAGCCGGTTCTGTTTAGAGAGAGAGGAGGTATAGAAGAGGTAGAGAGAGAAAGTTTGTAGAGGGATGAGGGATGGAGATGAACAGATTTTATAGAAAAAGTAGAGAGAGAAAATTATCAGATTTTATTCCCAAGCGGAGTTGAACGGACAGAATAACAGATAGAAGAAGAGGGACAAGATGAGGAAGAAAGAGGAACAAATAGAGAATTAAATGAGATCTAAGGATAATATAGTAAAATTGCATCTATTCTTAATCTAAGTGAAATACTCTAGAACGTCTATTATTTTGGGATGGAGGGAGTATTATATAAGTTGTAAATTGAGAGCAAAGTAATTAAATGCAAGAGACTGCAAAAAAGGACATCATTCTTGAATAAGAAAGTGAAAATTGTAATGATATGGTTAAATTTTTGAAAACCTTGTGGGATACTAGTATACTACCTATCAAGGTTTCTTGTTATGTGTTGTTTAAATGTATATACTATAATTACCATGGTTCAGCCTTTCAGTTTCCTTTTCAGGATTTTTTTTCCCTGTGAACTCTCAGAAGGACATTAATCAAAAATTTTGAAGGGATGAATATGAAATGCTTCTTCCAGAACTACCTTGATATCATTTTCATACATTTGGATTGCTGACGATCGAAGAATCTTAAGTAGGTCAGAAAGTTGAGTTTGGTTAAAGTCACCAAAGGGACAAGCATGAAATGATTCCGGAACTTTTTTGATATCATTTAACACACAATCAAACCTCTTTTTGCCCTCTGTTTTTATTGTTGTTAGAATTGGATCTGAATTTATTAGTATACTACTCTAGAAGCCTAATTTTTCTATTAATTGGGATTTACTTGGTTTCATCTATAGAGTTATTTGCACTTTTCTGCTTTCATGATTCAAGTTTGCTTTATTAGATGCTACTTATCATCCTTTTTATTTAGGATCGAAGTTTTGGCCAAGTTCTACAGACTGGTCCAAGTGAGGAAGGATGAGCTCTACCTGCATTGTGTAGCCTACTTATTTCAAGTTAAAGAAAAACTTCAATCAAACTCTAACTCCTTCCAATAGTAATCTTTTTAACAGTGGCTTTCCACCCATTCCAATCAACTTTGGCTTACCTTCAAACATGCCAATATAATACTTCAGTTAACAAAGCTGTAAATTTATTTATTGATTAAAATTGTGTACTTAATTAATTAATTATTAATTAATTGATTTGTATTGGTAATAATAATAATTGCTCTATCAATGACGAGAACATTACCCATTGAAATGTATATATTTGAGCTAAGATTCTACATCTGACATTATTATTATTTTTGTCTAATTTATGTCGACTATTTTGTCATTTTTATTTTAGAACTAGTGGACTCTAGCAACAACCTTGACATGAAAAATCCCATATTCTCAGAAAATCAAAATTCTATTCATGGTTATTATTATCTAAATCAAAAGTTTCCAGAAAATAATAATAATTGCGTCCTGATAAAGGATTCATTTAGACCTATTATATTATATTTATATTAGATCGCAATATACATGCATTGTCATCCAAATCAACTTACTGCATACTAACCACTTCCATATGCATTGCATCCAAACAACTGCAGCAACCATAAAATTTAAAACGCATAGCCAGGATAAACAAAACAGGCCACGCTTTCATCAAGTGGATAAAATATAAAATCACCATCTTTTGTAATGTATTTCTGTTTTTAGTCTAGAAATATAATAATAACGGTCAATGACTATCACAAAGTAAATCTCTGTCATCCAAATGTATAATTTATGGATTGAATGTTTATTTATAAATCAGCTCTCCCCGGGTATCTGGGGAAGGGTATCACATCTCTGATGTTGTCGAGCCCAGTGGCAAAGAGGATCATGCGCTCAAAGCCTAGACCAAACCCACTGTGTTTTACAGTCCCATAGCGCCGTAGGTCTAGGTACCACTCATATGGATCCAGTGGCAGTCCCATCTCCAATATCCTGCATTATGAATATCGTCAAATTTCCTTATTGAATTTAAATTTTCAACTCAATAACTAAATATATATACGGCGCAGCTCGTCATAGGAAACAAGAACTACATAATCTTTTTTTTTTTGTCAACTACCATGAAATGAATCCAAATTTCTCTCACCTTTCTTTGATGACCTCATACCGCTCCTCTCTTTGGCTACCTCCAATTAATTCTCCCACCTGAAAAAGGAAGACGCTAGATTGTTAGTTTAGATGCCATAATATTCACCTAGTCATCTACAAAGTTCCTCCTCTGAAAGTTACAACTGGGGATAGAAAGCGATGCATATCAAAACTAAAACATTCCTGCATGGAGCAATTGAAAACATGATGCTTCTGTGGGAAGAAATAGAATACCTTCGGTACAAGTACATCCATAGCAGCTACTGTCTTGTTGTCGGGGTTGACCTTCATATAAAAGGCTTTTATGCCTTTTGGATAATTATACACAATAACAGGTGACTTATATTTCACCTCAGTTAAGTATCTACACAATGAACGTGAATAATGAAATCAGAACATACAGAAAATAAAGCATTGAGGAAAGAAAATTTGGAGAGATTACAAAACCTTTCATGCTCGGATGCTAAATCTACGCCCCATTCCACTTTATTTTCAAACTTCCTTTCTTTAGCAGCTTCCTCAAGAATTGACACTGCTTCCGTGTAAGAAATACGGACGAAGTCAGTTGACGCAACCATTCTAAGTCGATCAATGGCACCTTTGTCAAATTTTTCGACCATAAATTGCATATCATCAAGACACTTCTCAAGTATCCATTGGCAAAGAAATTTAACAAATGCCTCCGCACACCTCATATCATCCTATAAAAGAATTAGAAATTTGAGAAATTCTTTGACGGTGTAAATTCAATTAATCAAGAAAAAATATACAAATTATGAGCAAGTACTAGAATATAGCAGACCTAATAGTTGAACTAGCCAAACATATTTAACATATACACAAATACAAAAGTGAGACCTGATTAAACAATATTGATTACAAATTTCATTAAGGATGCAAAATAGTCTCTTCGTATGTCCACTCTCAAAAGTACAGTAAAGGAAAAAAAGCAGCATGCAACCTTTTTTTGGTTGATCGGTAATGAATTTATTTATACAGGCAGCAAGGGGAATCACCCATGTTCAATCAAAAATACAAAAAAAAAAGAGAGGAAAATATGTCATGCTCAATATGGGGCCTATACCTTAATAAAAAAATGTTTGGGCCTAAATAACAATTGATAGCCTTAAAAGTTTCCAAAGCATATTGTTTCCATAATAATGTCATGTGGAGAAGAGAATTAGAATAAGTTCAATATAACAATATAATTTGGTTATTAAAAGAAAGTGGACATTTAACATTGGACAACCCAAAATAGTAATAAAGACTTTTATCTTGGGACGGAGGGAGTATACGAATTAAAAGTTCTACGAGTAAATTTTCCAGAAGCAAATGGTTAGATGTCTACAATTTATTCAAGTTCGCTTAAAAAAAATATACTTGAACGTACCGGCCCTCTTTGGTTTTACAAAAAGTATTAGGCTTTTAGCCACTCCTGATAACATTCAAGTAAACTATTACTAATTTCCTTTACTCCACCAACACCTAAAAATAAATAGTTGAATGTGCAAGTATTAACAGTGAATAATTCCGAGCAAGCAACTATACAATTGGAAATGCAAATAGTTCAATAAGTTCAAGCATTTCAAGATCTATGAAATCAAATCATCTTGACAGATCAAACTTGCTTTCTACGTTTTGCTTTCAACTCTCTCTGTCCCGCTAGAGATGCTCCCATTTCGTTTTTTGAATGTCTCAATACTATGTCACCCTTTTACATTTTCAATGTACAGCATGTAACAAGCAACATTACCAAGTGTCCCATGGCCAACCAATTTGCAAGATTCATAAACCCCATCAATCATCTATGATTGAGTTGAAAAAACTTTTGGATAGGTATCCAACATCTGAACTGAATTCTTTCTGGTTAAAGAATCTTCGTGGTTCGTAGCCACATGCTCTAATCCTCTGAGCTACAGGCCCCTCAAAATAAACATATGAAGTTTATATAATCAACTGTGTATGTAATGGAACTATAAATAATTTTTGATACCATTCTCTTCTTTAGGACAACTATAATGGGACCGAGAGAGTTTTTTTTTCAGATCACCTAACTATTTCTGAAGATTTTCAAGAGAACCCTGTCCAGGTCAACATAATAAGAAACATACCTCGAGATCAGCAAATGCTATTTCTGGTTCCACCATCCAGAATTCTGCCAGATGCCTTGAGGTGTGAGAGTGTTCAGCTCGAAAAGTTGGCCCAAAAGTATACACGCTACTAAGTGCACATGCAAAAGTCTCAACTTGTAGTTGACCAGAAACAGTCAAAAAAGCTTGACGAGCAAAGAAATCTTGGGTATAATCTATCTTCCCATCCTTCTTAGGGATACCAGGTTTAAGCTTAGATCGCTCGTCCAGCTTGGAGAAACTCTCTTTAGCCTTAGTAAGCTCAGAAACAGCAGCACTAATTTCTGCTTTACTTACTTTATCAGATTTTAGCTGGGCAACAACCCCACCTTTATCCTTGACAAGAAGCTTAGCTGCTTCCAGCTCATCCTCTGATGGAGGAGGATTTTTAATCAATTCTTTCTCCAATTTTTCTGCATTATTAATTAATGTGGTAACTTGAAACATCTCGCCAGCACCCTCACAATCACTTGTGGTGACAATTGGAGTGTGCACATAAAGAAACCCATGCTCCTGGAAGAATGTGTGGGTTGCATAAGCCAGCGCATTACGAATTCGAGCAATTGCAGATATCTAAAACAAAATTCAGGGAAAAGAATGTCAGTAATGATTTCACACTAACCAACTTACGTCAGAGTGGTATACTATTTACAAGCAGAATGCAATTCAAGAAAGAAATAGACTGTCACGACAAGGAAAATGCTTTGTGTGTGTATGTTTCCAAGAGAGAAAAGGGAGAGAGGAAGAGTGATGGAGCACCATGTTGATCAACAAGCAGAAAATACATAAGCATTTGTGATTAAATAAGTATTTAAATCTCAATTTTTAGCTTGTGGTGTTTGCATTCAGGTTATCTTTTACATGCACACATAACAACTCCAATGCATTTCCAAATAATCATATTGTTCGATGAGGGCATTTGTTATTTCGTCCACAAATTTCATGAGAAAAAAGACAAAGCAACACAAACATTTGTCAAGTGAGATTATGTTTAACTGAGAATACCGTATTCAGTCCATATAAAGCTGGCTGCATTTATCAACAAAATGGTAAAACCAGTAATATGAAATCCAATAAAAATCAAAGACATCTCTAACAATAACATGAAAACACAAATTTCCCAACCTAACTAACTTTGCCAGTCAATTTTTTGGACAGGTAACCGGTCCTCAACTAAATAAAGCTAAATCGAAGTATACTTTGCAATAAATTTGGTTTATTAATCTTGTGAAAATATTGGAGGATACAGAGAAGATTTTGATGATGGTAAAATTAAGCTTTCCAATTTAAATTAAAAAAACATTGTTTCTTTTACTCTTCAATCTCATTTCTATGTTCCTAAATCAAGCTAAGAAAATTGATTCTTTTAATTTAGTTTCCTTCCTCTCAGCAAGTCCACCAAACAAAAATTGCAATCAAATCAACATATGGACGTCATGTTGTTAACTGAGATCGAATTATACTTTCCCCCACACAAACCGAAACCCAAAAGCATAATAACAATAATTTTACATACTAGATTCACAAATCGGACAACCAGGCTCTTATATTATTGTAAAACAGTTTATCATAATATATAGATAGAGAGATATTGTACAGTGTTGGTTCTGGGGCGAAGATGGACGTAATCTCTGAGAAACTCAAGGGTAAGTTTAGTCTTGGGTAGTGGATACTTGGCCGGATCAACGGCACCAACATCAAGAACCTTCTGAACCTTAAGTTCGATTTTTTGCTTGTTATTCCCTTCCGGCGGGATGTGGAGCTGGCCCTCCACGTGGAGGCAGGTACCGGTCGGCACAAACTGTCCGAGCGGCGCAACCGTGGCGTATACAATCACCTGAAGGTTCGCCGGACAGGAACCGTCGTTGAGTTCGAGGAAAGCAAACTCTCCCTTATTAGCCTCTCGGCCGGTCTTGACCCAGCCACCCACTTTAACCGTCTGGCCGTCGAGTCCGGCGCCGCCATCGGGTCGGTTGAGAATGCTACAAATCAGAACGCGTTGCGAGAATTGGGCTTTTGGCGCGGCGTCGGTTAATATAAGCTGATCAACCGCCGGGAGGGTTTGGTGTCCCATTTTGCGTGGCTGTACAGGGGAGGAGAGAGAGAGAGAGAGAGAGAGAACTTTAGCTATTTCCGCTAAAACCCTAACGCGATTTACGCCGTCTTTTGAGTTTTAATTCGGAAAGAAAAGAAAAGAAAGTGAAAGAAAATAAAAAGAAAGTAGTGTTTTTAAATTTTAGTTAGGGAATATAAAAAAATTAATAATTTGGAAAGAAAATAGTGTTTTCGAATTTTAGTGGGGGAATAGAACAAACAATGAGTGTATTTTTTGTTAATTTTTCTACCTCACTTTTGAAAAGAAAATTAGAGATTTTATTTATTAAAAAATTATTTCTAAAAAAGCAAAATAATTGTTAATTGTGTGTATTATTTTATTGTTTATTTTATTTTTAATGTCCGAAAAAACATGCTAATAATTTTATTATTACCAAAAGAGTTTTATTATCAAAAAATTTATTTTCAAAAAGTAAAATAATAGAGGTGATGTTAATTTAAATAATTCTAATAATTTTATTTTTATTTTTATTTTATTTTTTAATAATAGAGAGTTTTTTAAAATGAAATTTCAAGAGAGTTTAGAATGTTTCATTATTTCATATCACGTTATTAATAATAAATTAAAATTTTATTATTTTTAAAGATAAATATAGAATAAAAGTATAGATTTCAATATTTTAAAATTTGATAAATGAGATTTCTTTTATGAAGTGTATATATTAAACTATTTAGATGTCTTAAAAAAATTATCCCATGAGTTATATAATCTATTTATTATATAATGAGAAGGAAGAAAAATCTTCTTGAGACTGTGTCATATATAACTTTCTTTTTTTATGTTACATTCTAATTTATTCTTAAAATTTGTCACATTTTCTTACACATATTTAATACTTTTTATTTAATTTTTTATTGTACACGCATAGTGTTTATCACAAATATTAATGTAATACTATCAAAGTCTATGTTAATATTTTTAACTTCTTCAAAAATCAAAATAGAGCTTTCATTTTCAATTTTCTTCCCTTCCAAACTATGCTTGATATTCAATACGGGCTCCCAGAAGGACAAGTAAACGGACTCTTAATCCAATTAATGCTAAAGGACTAAGCCCAAACTTTGGCCCATAACTCAGCCACAACAGTTTACCCACTATATAATAGCTTAACTTACACGAAACCCTAGCCATAGAATTATCGGCATCTTCGTCCTCAGTGTTTTCACTCGCAGTCTAAGGAGCTCAAAAAAACTCAAATTCATCCATGGGTAAGCTCTAAAATCTCTTTCTTTTATATAACTGGTTAAATCCAATTTCTATATTTCATTTTCCTTTTATTTTTATGAAAAAAAGATGCTAATTTGATTTTGAATACCTTCTAACAGGAAAGGTACACGGATCTTTGGCGCGTGCCGGTAAAGTGAGAGGGCAAACCCCGAAGGTTGCCAAGCAAGACAAGAAGAAGAAGCCCCGTGGCCGTGCTCACAAGAGGATGCAATACAATCGCCGTTTTGTCACAGCCGGTAATTTTCTTTCTCGAGCTAACATTTATCAATTTTAAGCTGTATAAATGTATTTGTATGTAAATTTTGTGTATTGATACATGTAATAATAAGTATTGATGCTTCCTATTTTTTTCATTCAAGTCTTTGGATTATGAGATTTTTCTTTATCATTTCTGACGTGAATAGAAAAATTAACATTTCAAACACATTGTCTATGTTTGATTGGCAAATTAGGAAGAAATTTGATAATGAGTATGGTGTTATTTGTTTTTTAGTCTTGCTATAAAGCTTCATACTTTTTGATAGTTAAAAAACCCCAGGAGCACTATGAAGTTACTGGTTAATGGTAATAGTGATGTAAAATTCAACCCAAAGTAACCATTTTTTTGTAACCAGCTAACTATGAAAGCAATATACATTTCCTTGTAATTGGCACCCAAATCTTTGATTGGAATGTCTTTGTATTTTATTCCTGATTTTGTTTGTAACTGGTTGCAGTTGTTGGCTTTGGAAAGAAGAGGGGACCTAACTCATCTGAGAAGTAGTAAAAAGCTTGAGGAATCATGTCTAGTTTTGTAGGGTTGTTAAGTTGAATTGATACATTTTCACTTTTATAGTGATTTCAGACTTCTTATGTTTCTGTTTTGATGGACCATGTTCAATTTATTCTCACTTTATTGGCTATAAATTACTAGCATTTTCTACTCTGAATGTAATGGAATTTGTGGTTTTCCAGTGCTAAATGATTTCAATGCATGAAACTAGAATTAAACTTGAATATCTTGAGTACACCTGGTTCAGTGTTCAGAAAATTTATAGTTAATTTGCATTTGGGCTGTCCTTGACTAAAAATTATTATGGCCTGTTGAGAAAAATTGAAGTCACCAATGAATGCTGGTTGAACTATTTACTTCTCCTTGAAAAAAATTGAAGTTAGCAACTTTTTGCTCAAGCATTCGAGGCAAATGGTTGCATATATATACTTCGAGATTATGTTCATGTACAGATTTTATTCATGGAACTGGGGTTTGTCTTGGTCCGGCCGTTAGATATTATTACTGGACCATGTAGTATTACTGCAAGTGTATAATTGCTTGCTATTGTCTTATGCAACATTCTTAATTTCCTTTCTTACATGTATATTACTCCCTTTGTTTTTTAATATAAGTCGTTTTATAGTTGTGCACAATTATTAAGAAAATGATTGTATATCATTAAATATAATATCAATTATTTATATTACTTTTGTATTGGAAAAAGAGTGTTATTTATTGGCAAAAAATGGTTAGAGAATTAAAATTATATTTATTACTTGGGGTAATATTGAAAACTAAGATTATTTAAAATTTGATTTATATTAACGGATAAAAATAATTTTTGTAAAACAACTTATATGAAGGAACGAAAGTAGTATAGATGTAACAGTAAATTGACTAGCTTGCTTGGCGATAAGCATTTTGCAACTATGGACTTATGTGTAAAAACAACAATTCTCCCTATTTACACTCATAATTATTGAGAAAAAACACTTACTCCACTGTGGTTGTAGTGTTTTAAGCAATTAGTTACTGTGTTTTCAAAATATTTAATTAGCTCACTGTACTTTTTAAAAATATTCAATCAAGCTATTTTGTCCAATTTCTTGGACAGACGTCAAATAATTACACACGTGACATTGAAAAAAAATAATCAAAAAGTCATATTTTTCTGATGTGGCAACACAAAAATAATAATAAAATAAAATCATTGATTATGTGAAAAAAATAATTAAAATAATAGCTCTTTTCGTTGTCATCATCACCACGCCTCTCATAGCTAGGCTTCTTATATTCTCCCTGTTCAGATAGCCCATAGTTGGATCCTCCATACCCCTCACTTTCCTGAGTTTTATAACTCTGTCTCCCGTAACTCGGGGCCTCATGCTCAGTCCTCTTTGACCTCCCACCATATCCACCAGACTCATATTTCGAGGTGGACTTCCTCTCATACCCAGATCCATACTCTTCCATTTCGTTTTCTCCCATACCCGATTCAGACTCAAACTAGGTCAGCTCATTTTCACTCTGTCGTCCATATCAGGATCCATACTCGGAACTCGCTCGTACCCAGACTCATATTCCGATCGTAGTCAAATACATCAGAGTTATGTTCTTGATCGCTTCTTCCGAATTGGGCATGATATTTCACAGTCAGTAAATTCACTGAAGACCCTTAATCTTTTGGAGTGACTTCTCATGTGACCAAACAGAGCTCTCATTGAATCAAACTCTTTCCCACATTATTTGCATGTTGCAATTTCTTCCCTTCCTTTCACTGAATGGGATCTCATATGACCAAACAGAGCTCACGGATTTTTATTAATATTATACATATTATAAATATTTAGGTAAAGAAAAAGAAGAAAAAATAAACATAAAAATTATTTTTATTTTTAAAATTTTATAAGTATTTTAAAATATAAAAGTATTTTTATTTTATTTTAAAATAAAACATACATATTATGAATATTATAATATTAATTTTTATTAATATTATACATATTATAAATATTTAGGTAAAGAAAAGAAAGAAAATAAAATATAAATTATTTTTATTTTAAAAATTTTATAAGTATTTTAAAACATAAAAATATTTTTATATTTATTTTTAAAATAAAACATACATATTATAAATATTATAATATTAATTTTTATTAATATTATACATATTATAAATATTTAGTTAAAAAAAAAAGAAAGAAAATAAAATATAAAAATATTTTTAAAACCACAGTGGGCCAATTGCATTTTTTTTAAGTGTAGTGGCTCAATAATATTAGGAATTTGGCTGACTGGCTTGTCACGTAAGAAATAACTTGTTTTTTTTTTTTCAAAAGCCACGTAGGAAAATTGACCCAATTTTTTGACGTCCGTCCAAAAAATTAGACGGAATGGCTTGATTGAACATTTTAAAAAAGTACAGTGTACTAATTAAATATTTTTAAAACACAATGACTAATTGCTTAAAACACTACAACATGGGCTAATTGAATATTTTTAAAGGTGCTTTCTCCCTATAATTATCTTATTCATGGTTGAATAACATGTACTACTTGAAAGGAATTAGGCCATCTCAAAATCATTGCAAAACTCTGACAAGGGATTGGAAGATGGGAACAACAGAATATTTACAAAATTGAATTGTGAATAAATACACCCATCACCTATGCGTACAACAGTTGGCCGCAATGGTCCTTAAACACAAATCTAAGAGAATATAATTGACATAAAACATATAAATAACAAATTTTTATTATTTTATCTTTTTAAAAAAATTTAAAATTATTGTAAATTTATTTAATATTATTTAATATAATAGTTAATATTGTAAAACAAAAAAACAAAACTTATTCAGCCCTCATTCAGCCAAAAAAATGACACTAAACTATTCGGCCCAAATCGTCTGAATGACTAACCAATTCAACCATTCAGATTATTTTTTTCTTCAAAACAAACGCACTGAATGAATGAACGAACGATTCAACCATTCAAACAGCCCCTAATACTGGTCTGAAAATGACCCATGTTATGGCATATACATTTCGTGTGCCCAAAAATGAAATTAGTGGCCTGGGGTATCTGTTTAAAATTTAAATCCATACTTAGGAACAAAAACGGTTAGTATTAATCAGAATCAAACCAGCTTTTACCCTTCCCTTCTGTTATGTTCACACAATTACTTAAAAGAGACTGGATTGCTGGATTGCATCAACTTGGTATGTATCCTTTAAAGCAAGTAACTACCCCTGCTACAAATCCTCCTGGATATGTTTTAAGAAATTATTATCACTTCTGTATGAAGGCAATTGTTAAAATAATAAGTAGGGTTTTACTTTACCAGATGCGTCGAGTCTTTGCAGTAGGTAATAACGGATTTAAGATTCTCATGGCGTTCTTCATCATTCATGTTGGTGTAATAGTTGCAATTATTCTTTGGCGAATGCGCAGAGCTACTACATTCTTCTACTAATATCGACTTGGATTCTACTGGCATGAAACATATCAAGTACCGTTTCAAGTTTTGTGCCAATGATTTGCAGAAACTCTGATGACAAGATCTTGACAAGTCCACAAGGTGAGGCGAGGTGCTACCAGACCGGTTCGCCTTGTCGTGTTTTTTCCAGGAAGATTTATGGATGTTTGAAGCTGGTAATGCAGAAGAAGCCTTTTCATTTGAGGATTTAGGTTTTGTGGTAATGTTCCTCATGAGGGAAGGGGGGAGAGAAGGGGTTTAAGTTATCTCGTAATAAATGGATTTATAATCTATGGGAAGAAGGCTAAGGAAGTAGCATTTTATTTTTATTATTTTTAAATTTATTTCCTTTTCTTTTTGTGCTGCTTTTAAGGCTAGGATATGGGTTCTTTCTTTCTATAAATACTTTAAATCTGCTTGCTAAATGCTTGAGTGTAGGCCTTTTTTAGGTAAATTGATCCTAAATTAGAGGAGTTTATGTCAGATATTCTTTACTATAATTGCGTAATTAGTCATTTATCTTGAATTGTTTCCTAGTATATTTTGCCATTATTGACAATTTTTAGTTAATAAATTTACAAAAAAAAGTATTGTAAAAAATCTATGCTTATCCCTATCAAATATCTACTTAGATACTTCATACTAGACTATGTAATATTAGGTAGCTTTGAGACAAATTAAAAGAAATTGTAATACCTACCTATAATTATATCACTTATCATATGATCTCTGTACATTTATTACAATCTTTTCAAAATTATCCTTCATGAAAAATGTTATAGTAGATGAGAAAAGAGTATAAAATAAGTATGATAATAAATGAGATTTTAAGAATATTATAGACAATTGATACTATATTTAATGTTTTCCAATCATTTCCTTAATTTTTGTGCACAACTCTAAAAGGAGGAAGTATCTAATTTGATATCAGTTGCCTATCCTCCTCGATTGACGTATTAGAATCTTGGACACATATCCTACTCGAATCTTAAATGTCGTCATGATAATTGAACAAAAGTTAATGTGGGGAACAAAAGTCATGAAGTTAATTAAAACACCCATTTTCCGACAAGGCAAATAAACTGCATAGGATCTAATAGTATACAAATTTAGGATTTAAAAAAGTTTCTTTGGCCACAAAAACAGAAAGAAAGCATTAATTTGGGCACAGTTGTAATTGTGTTATGCAACAGAAGAAATGCAGAATATTGGTGAAATTACTAGGAGTGAGCCAGTGAATTTACAAGATCTTCATAATCAGAGATGCATTTTTTTAGTTTGTTCCATGATATTCTTAATTTGTCTATATTTTTTTACCATCATATCTAGCATCACTCCACCATTACTATAACTAATATCAAGGGTACATATGAGAACAGATATGTATCTTTAGTTTTGGAATGAATGGAGTACAACCATGGTAGCGATATGAGTTAGGCTGGCAAAATAAAAGATAACAAGTCCTACAACCGCAAGCACCATTAAAGAGTTTGAACTAAAAGAAACCATTACGCACCTTAAAGTTCATCATGAAGACTTCTCTCTAGTGGAATAGATTTTTGTTGATTTTTAAGGAGGTACCTTGTGGCCAATGAAGCGTGTAGCGCAGCGCCATATGGAAGGGCATCTTCATTTACAGTGAAGTAGGGTGAGTGACCTGATTCAAGTTGTCCTCGGGTCTCATTATGCATCCCTACGAAGTAGAAGTACCCTGGAATAGCCTCCGCAAAGAATGAGAAGTCTTCTGCTCCCATCACTGGTTGCATTTCGATAATGTTCTTCTCCCCCAACATATCCCCCACAACGTTTAGAAAATGATCATGCAAGTCTTTGTTGTTTACAGTTACAGGGTAAAAGGGCTTTGCTTTTGTATTGAAGTCAACACTCGCGTTACACCTCTGTACAGCGGCTTGTCCTGTAATAACCTATCAGTTGACTGAAGAAAATTAATTTTCATTCTAAGACGTATGTAAGATAAACAATTTATGGTATTGGTTTCCTTGTATTTCAGAATGAAAAACTAAAAATTCAATATTGCTGCCTTCCTCCAACACACTCGGTGCAGTAAGAGAATTGTTCAAGAATGAAGCAATCTGCAACATTTCAATACTCTAGTCTACAGTGCCCAGTTATCCAAATAAATTTAAAGCTAACAGTTTACCTCTGTGATTCTTTGTTTCAATTTCTGAAAACTCTCTTTTGAAAGTGCCCGGAAGGTGCCACCAATTGTAACTGAATCAGGAATAACATTAAAAGCACCACCACCTTGGAACTTCCCAATTGTTACTACCTGGAAGTTCATGCTTTTATGTGAGACAGACTATTGAAAAATAAAAAAAATTCCTAGTGTCTAATGCAAGCATTTTTCCGACTCATGAATTGGGTATTCAAATATCTGCTCATTTATTAATTACCCGAGCACACCATGCTATTGCCAGAAAACATTGATAAGAAAAGGTTCCACAAAAGTTTCTCACTATAAGGTTAAAACCATCTATCAAATGAAGACAAGGAAGGAAAACAGGAGAATATGACCAATAATCTAGATACCAAGAAAATAATTTTACAGGTGATCTACACTTAGAACTGAACCGTACAGGTACTATAAATGGCAGTTAGAAAATGCCACTAACCATCAGATAAAAAATAAATAAATAAACTATGGAACTTAAATCAAACTTTGCACCAGAAATATCTGAAACCACAGAATCCAACACTGTTGTAGACCTTCCTGAAAAGCTTACAACAGAGTCCTATATACAAGCAAATAGCTGTACTGTGTGTGCGCATTAATGGCTTTGCGTGTGTAAGATAGAGGGAGAGCGAGCGCACACCTGGGAATCCAAGGGATCCGCTTCACGTGAAACGAGATGTTGCAAACTAACAATTACATTTGAGGCAGCTAAGATTGGGTCAATTGTGTGCTGGGGAATAGCTGCATGACCCCCCTTTCCGCTTATTACTGCCTCAAAGAAACCACTGCCAGCCAAAAGAGGTCCAGCCCTGGTGGCAACTGCACCTACAGGATGCTTACTAGATATGTGTAGCCCAAAGATAGCTTCGACATTCTCCAGTGCCCCATCATCTAACATTTTCTTGGCTCCCCCACCTCCTTCCTCAGCTGGTTGGAAGACCAAAACTACAGTTCCCTATATAAACCAATCAAAGGTATGAATGATTAATCAACAATAATAGAATATTCAGCAAAATATCTTATCAGCTAATAGATACAGCACTATATCATGTGGTAAGTTGCAGCAAAACTACAGTTCCCTATATAAACCAATCAAAGGTATGATTGGTTAACAACAATAATAGAATATTCAGTAAAATATCTTATCAGCTCATAGATACAGCACTATATAATGTGGTAAGTTGCAGCATAATTTTGTCTGATTTAAGAGGTAAGGAAAGGTTTGAATACACTTACTAGTTACTACTAAAGAAGTGGAAGCATGTAAATATCTGAATAACTATACAAAGCAGTAAGCATCCAATGGTCACTGCACACATTAAAAGTGGATCTCAATCAATATTTAATTATAAAATTAACCTGCTCCTCAACCTTTACCTTTTAGGCAAAATGCAACTACTGGCTAGGAAAATTTGGTCCCAACAGGACTAAATTGATAATCTCAAAAAGGTTTACTGGTTGGTCTACTATAACTGCCGACCTGGTATAAGTTATGACATATTGGCCAATTACCCATTACTGTGCTTTATTGGCATTAGCAAGGTTACCACAGTTATTTCTCTGGTCATACATTATTTATAATCTATTAATATAAATCCAGATAATATAATATATTATAATCTACATTCATAGTGAGGATGTTATTTTCCTTGACCCCTCATAAGTCATAACGCATGTATTCGTTTACATTTGATGCGAAGAATGCAATTTACCACATCTACAACCTTGGGTATTAGATCAATATTGATATGGCATACCTCCTACATATTACACTCTCTCTCTCTCTATTCCATGTTCATGCAGGCACATGCACACATTTACATTTATCCCGCCAATTAGAGGCAAAGTAAATATATTGCCAAAGATCAGTCAATGGACAAACAGTGGTGCCATGTTCGCACAAAATAGAAAAGTTTGTTCAACTTAAGTCGCTAAATATCAAAAGCCAAACACTAAATATAAAATCATTCTGCTAAAGGATCTCACACATTGAAATCACTATAAGGATCAACCTCTAGAGTAAAAGTACATTAATCTTTACTCTAATTAGAAGTCATTGAAACACAACCTTTCCTTGAGTGTCTGAACACAAATAAGAAAAGGGAGGGCAGTAAATAATGACACGTACCATCTCATGCAGATGCGGCAGAACTGCAGAAGAAGAAGATAGGTAGAGGCTATGCCACACAAGATTTTGGGAGACCCTTTTTGTGTTCCCATGTCTCGAGATGAGTAATGAGAAACTTTCAATCGGTGCCCCCTCCCAGATTAGTCTTTTTTAAGTGAAGTGTGTAGCATATAGGCAACACACTGCTTGAATATATATATATATATATATATATATATATATATATATATATATATATATAGGGTTGATTCATAGCTAACGTTGTAAAAAAGTGTTTATCCTCACAACAAATCATCATGATCGTCCATTCGGATATCTAACTACCTATATTGATCCCGTCCGCAGTTTAATTTCCAGTTTATTATTGCGGACGGGACATATGACCAAAATACCACTCCTTAAAAATTCTCTAATCCGCAGTATTAAATAGAGGACTCTAACTCCTTTTGAAAATTAAATTATCATCCGTAGTATTAAACTGCGGATTCTAGGAATCCCAAAACGACACCCCAGTTTAACCAAATGACGCCAGGAAACACATAAGTCTCGTACGCAGTGCCAAGTCAGATTATTAATAAGGCGAAGTACTGCTGAAAACTTCATACTTCATATAATTACTTTAGGATCTCATCTCATTTTGACAGTTTCTTTTGGAGAAGTAGAAGAGTTCGAATTAAGGTTGAAGAATTTTTCTATTTCTTCTTGTGTATTGTTATTATTGTTACTGATTACTTGAATCTGTAACAACCAATAACTGATTACTTGATTTTTACAGTACCGATCTGTGACGAGTATAGTTCGATTTAATGCTATAAGTTTTCCATTTGTTCATGGGTATTATTTTCATCATCCCAAGATAAGATGATGAATCTGCAACAATAATACCCAGGAAAATGGAAGACTAATAGCATTAAATTGAAATGTTTTCGTCTAAAGTCCTTGTCCGTAGTTAACTGCGAACGCTAGTTTATCATTAAAACGCTGCTGTTGTAAATAAAAACATACGTCTGCAGAACTAAACTGCAGATTCTGAGTGATAAAAACCTAATAGCAAACGACTTTTGTTATTCTCTTTCATCGATAAATGGTTCAACCAACTTGAGAGCGTATAGCCGACTACCAAGCAAGCATACCTGCAGACAAACATCACCAAAGATCAGTAATTTGTAATTTCATATTTAGAATTGATTTGTTTGTTTTGCCATGGATTTATTTGATGAAGAATCATTTCATTCAATATCAAGTACTGAAGAAAAATTGTATGATAATAATGATGAAACTGCTTTAGTTGAGGATACCATTCCTTTTGTTGGTCAAATCTTTGATACGTTGGAAGATGTTGAATTTTTTTACAGAAAACATGTGAGATATGAAGATTTTTGTTAATCAGTGTCGTAAAGTTGGATATAGGGTTGTTAAGTAAAATGAGATTATCACTGATGATGAAGATAATAATGTGGTTATGGGAAAGCGGAGGAGGGACTTAATAGATAGAATAGAATGTAGAGCAAAATTTTATGGTGTGCATGCTAGGAGTAAAGATAAATGGTTTGTGTCTCACAATCATGAATTTGTGTCCCCGAGTAAAGTTTCACAAATTCAAACACAAATATTTCAAGAGTTGCTAAGGATTTGATTGAAACCCTTAATAATGTTGGGATTTGTCCAAGTAGAATGAATGTTATGAGCTCATTGGAAGGAGGTATGAGCAATGTTGGGTTCTCTAAACGAATGTGCGAAATATAGTTAGAGATATTAGACGTGATAGTATTGATTCGAATGATGCACATTGTGCAATAAATTATTTGAGAAAGTTGCACCGTGAGAGTTCGAGCAGAGCTTTATTTTAGTGTGGATAATTGTATCGGATGTATTATGTGGGTAGATTATCAATCAATACTTGCTTATCAAAATTTTGGTGACGTTACTTTTGATACCACATACCGAACAAACAAATATTCCATGTCATTTGTTCATATCATTTTGTACTTTTTGGGTGCGCACTCTTGAGCGATGAGACTAAGGATACATTTGTTTGATTGTTTGAGCAGTGGCTTGGAGCAATGAATTACAAACATCCCATAACCATTGTCACTGATTAAGATCGTGCTATGTCAAATGCGATTGCTAGGGTTTTTCCTAAAACACACCATGTATTGTGTACCTAACACATTAGCAAAAAATATCCTGACAAACTTGGGCATATCTATTCATTGCATCCAACTTTTAAGTCAAATTTTAACTATTGCGTCTATAAGTGTTTGACTGTTCAATCATTTGAGGACAAATAGAATTTGTTGCTTGAAAACTATGGTCTGCAAAATCACGAATTGTTGAAATCTTAAAAGAAAAATGGATTGGGGTGTATTCAAAAAAATTCTTCTCAACGAGAATGACTACTACTTTTATGAGTGAAAGTATGAACAACTTTTTTGACGAATTTGTCAATACTTCCACGAGGATTAGAGATTTTGTTTTAAAGTCCCAAAAAGCTATTGAGAAGAAGTACATCAAAGAGAAACAAGATAGCGCAGTCAATCGTGCAAGAAAATTTGTTATTGGAGATCTGTTAGAGATGCATGCAGCTAAAATATATACCAAAAAAATGTTCCGGCGTTTTCAAATTGAACTGACAAAATCGCATAAGTTAACTTCTAAAAAGGTGCCTGAGTTGTCAACTTCTAATTCAAAAACTACTTGGTGTTCAATGTAATGGTTCCTGAATCTCGCAGTAGGTATTTCATAGTTGTGCAATATATAAATACAGGGATGGCGAAATGTAACTGTAAAATGTTTGAACATTCTAGTACTATATGTCGTCACATTCTCAGGCTACTAACTTCAAAGAACTTGGTTGAGATTCCTAAAGAATTGATACACAAGCGATAGACTCAAGATGCTAATAAAATCAGTGGTGCATTTTGGTCATCTGTCTCGTCCGCAAAATTAAACTGCGGAATATTGAAAATTAAACTGCGGATGGAAGCAATATAGGTCGCTAGATATCTGGATGGACGATCATGATTTGTTGTAAGGATAGACACTTTTTTACAACGTTAACTATGGATCAATCCCTATTAATTACCCGTGCCTGAAGGCACGACCTAACGAAATCCTCCCTCTCTCCATTTCAACAATCTGAAAATCACCCGTGCCTGAAGGTCCGCTTAAAGCGCTTAAGCCCCCAATGACTCACCTAGGCCCAATGCAAAAAAATCCTTCCGTAAAATTAAAGGCGTTCTTACAGGCGGAGAGATTTTTTTTATTTTAATAACTACCCAAACCAAATCTTGATATATTTATTTTTCTAATGATTTACCATATTCATAATACAGGTTGTAGCATATCAAATCACAACAAGAAGTGAACAACATTAAGTCAAAATAGATAATTTTATTATAGTTGTAATTTTTTGAACTTGTACCAACTTCAAATTATATAAATGATGATACATTTGTAATATTTAGTTAAATTCAATTTTATAATTCTTAAATTTATGTTTAGTTTTTAAGTTTTAATATTGAATTAAATTCTTAAAATTTTAAATTTTATTATTTAATAACAATCTTGTTTATAAATAAAACTAATACGTTAAAAATATGTTTAAACTTTGAACAATTGCATGTTTTTGTTTGAACTTTGACATTAACAATATGGATATGTGTTTGAACTTTAAGAAAAGGCTTTTATTATCTTTATTATAAATTGTTTTGCTTTATATTATTATTTTGTTTGGATAAATGTAAGATAAAATATTAAAATTGACTTAAAATAAAAAATCTCGCCTACGCCCCCCTCGGCCGCCCGCCTAGCGTCTTTTAGAACATTGTTGAAAATTAGAATGAATCTGAACCGTCCTTGTGTTTTCCCGTTCAAATTCAAATTGGGTTCTATCTTATAGATATGTATATTTGCATAGTTTTTCACTGAATTTTGGGTTGCTTATTTGAAGTTTCCTTTTTGTGAATTGATTCAAGCTTTCAATTATAATTATTTCTATACTAATTTAAACATGACAAAATAAATAAACTGGCATTTTATGAGCTTCTTTTATTGCTATACCATTTCTTCCCTTATATATGGTATAGATTGCTATAAGTCTATAATAAAATTTAAGTACTACACACATTACAATCTTCTAATATGTGTTGACCCTCATAAGGTTTTGTTCCTAACTCTGCCACTCATGAAAAAGATATTCTAATGTTATGTTACTGCTCTTTACAAACACGACCATCAAGATTGTACAACGATATAATGGTGTGTAAGGTGAAGGTTGGATAACTTGTAGAATTTCGGTTAATCAATCGGCTTTGCATATACTGATGCGCCTACTGGATTTTAGTGTGCTTAAACGAGTCAGTATAAGTTCAAAGTTCAAACTGATGCTATTGTACGATTTCCTTACACTAGTCTTGGCTTCTACTTTGTCATTAGTATAGTTAATCATCACCTTGATTCCATTATTACACAACCACTTTGAATGATTATATACAATGAAAACTACAGTGAAATGAAAAAAAAATCACAACATCCCTACATGCCTAAATTACACAAACAATGAAAGAAATAGATATAATAACTCGCTGGAAGAGAAAACAAGAAGGAATTAACCTGTAGATCATCATGATGCTCTTGAAGCATCTTCGCCGCCCCAAGAAGCATGGCAACATGTGCATCATGCCCGCATCCATGCATCTTCCCGGGAATTTTACTTTTGTGCTCCCACTCCACCCCCTCCTGTACCAATAAAAACCCCTAATCAGCCTCAAACAAACTCTAAGAGCTACGTCCCATAAAATTACTGATAAACTATTATGTTAATTATATCACCACCTAATTCATACAATGCTTCTACCAAAAAACTAACAAATGATAGGATGCGTAAACATAAAGTTTCACATAAAATTTAACATAATGACTCCATAAATCCAATCAAAAATATACATATGCATAAATATATACAAAAACACACATACACTCAAAAATTGTACCAACCTGCATAGCTAAAGCATCCATATCTGCTCTGATAGCAACAAAAGGTGGATTTCCACTCCCAATGAAGCCAACAACACCAGTTACAGCAAATGGGTATTTATAAGGTATGCCCATTTTATCAAGTTCAGTTCTAATTAGCTTGCTAGTCTCAAACTCCTCAAAACCAAGTTCTGGGTTTTCATGTATAGTCCTCCTAATACCTACCATCCAATCAACAAGCTCCGTTCTTTTGGCCAGATTGAGAAAATTTTGAGGGATTTCATTCAACCCTTCCTTTAAAAAAGAATTTGATAAAGTGGGTACTGGAAAAAATAAGCAGAAACTGAAAATCAAAGATACCCATCTGATCAAACCCATGAATGTGGAAGCTAGTTTTGAAATCAGGATTTTAGAAGAATTGACAAGACTTTTTTGGGGGAAAAAGACCAGAAAAATAATTGAGCTTTGAAGTGCGTGAACTGAAAGTGAACAACTATAGAATAAGAAACTAATTAAACAAGGCACATATGCATTATCTAATCACCCACGGCAGTGATAGCTACCTGCCAAGTTCCAACAAATTACAAATTTGTATCGTTTGGTATATGAATTATGTAGACACCAGAGATTCTATAATCGTACTGTATATTGTATTGTATGTGAGAATAACGTGTGAAAATAATGTTTTCACATGTTTCTTAATGTTTTCACTTATTTATATTTTTAAGTCAAAATATAAATAAATAAAATTTAAATATATTTATGTTCATACAAAATTTTCTTATAAAAAAATATTTAGAAAAACACGGGTTATTTAGAAATTTAAAACAACAAGTCTCTTGTACAGTATTCTTGATTCATTTTAAGAAATTTATTTTTACTTCAAAATAATAGTCATGGTTATGAAATTTATTAAAAAGTTGAAATTTTCTAATACCAAGTATTGAGACATTGGTGATATAAGATATATGAATCATGTATATATTAAATTTAGGGTTCTTTACAGAAATATACAACAATTTGAAATTACCAAAATATTTACAAACATAATAATTTTCTCATATTTATTTACAATATTAGTGCAATTAGAATTTCTTAATTTAAGGAATTAGTATAAGATTCAATTCATAATAATATGGAAACCTAAAATCAAGGAGAAATAACTACCATAAATAATAATTTAAATTCAAATATCTTGGAGCTAACAACAAAAATAAATTCAAATTCAAAATAATAATTCAAATTCAAATATTCAAAGTTACCAAACAAATCGAAAACAAAACAAAGAGAAAATCACGAACAACCAAAACAAATCGAAAAAGAAAAAGTCAGAGTTACCAAACCAACAAGAATAGATCCAAAACAAATTCGGAGTAGCCGAACAAAGAGGAATCACGAACAACCAAAACAAAACAAATCGAAGAAGAAAAAGAAATCGGAGTTACCAAAACAAATCGAAGAAGAAGAAGTCGAAGTTACTAAACCAGCAGGAACATATCCAAAACGAATTCGGAGTAGCCGAATAAAGAGAAAATCACGAACAACCTTTTTTATGAAGATTTGGTTACCCACAAAAACTAAAATGGTTACTTTTGTATTAAGGTTTGGCTACCAACTGCACCATATTCAAAATAATTTTATTTTTAAAAGGTTATTAATAAGTAACTAACAGCTACATAAATGGAAACTTAGACATAGCATTTTGGATACCATCTGCACGTAACACTTGGAAATTGTTCTTAATTTTTTTTATAATTAATTGATAACCCAATAAAACTGAATTGGTTACCTTTTTATGAAGGTTTGGCTACCAACTTATAAATAACATTTTAAAAATAAAATTATTATGAATATGGTACAGTTGGTAGCCAAACTTTCATATAAATGTAACCATTTTAGTTTTTGTGGGTAACCAAATATTTATAAAAAATTTGTGGAGCATGGTATTTCCACAAACAACTGAGAAGCAAAAAATGACTCTCAAAGCTAAGATCTTAAAGAATTGTTTCCGGCTAGAAATTTGCTGAAATGGGACAATTTCGAACCAAAATAATGGCGACACAAAGGAATAAGCTGATGCAGAGATAGCATGTGGAGCATGGTTAGGAAGATAGGATAGTGGTAGCCATAGAAGTTGATGAGATACTTGTTGAGGAGGAGAACTCCGATGTTGGACAGGTACCATGATGCGATGATCACGACCATTAATATCGTCGGAAAGAGGAATGATCCAATAGCGTTGGGGCTATATATTTGTCTGCAAACATCTCCGGATGGGTCGTCTGGAATGTCGAATGTTAAATCGTTGAACTCGAGTTTGGGGTTGCTACCCCACTGTGTAGTGTATGATTGTACTACCTCCACTATGGTCAAATTCGGGATTTTGAATTTTCTCTCTCCTCTCCACTATATGGGGACTGGCGATCATGGTTATGGTTTATGCAGTTGGCCATATTTTCGGTGCCCATTTTAACCCTGCTGTTACAATTGCTTTATTCACTTGCAAGAGATTTCCATGAAAAGAGGTAAGATGATATATATATATATATATATATATATATATATATATATATATATATATAGACACACACAAAGAATACGATATATATAGACACATACAAAGAATACGTTGAATGAAGAAGAAGGGTGATGCCTAATTAATGCAATTGTTATAGATGAGGAGAAAGAGAAAAAATCATGAGGATAACTAATCCTTAAATTAAGGAATCCTAATGGCATACTAATTCCCTAAATTAAGGAATCTTAAATGCATTAATATTATAAATAAATATAAAATTGTATAGTATATGTAAATATTATATGAGTACACTATTGTTGTAATTATTTTTAAAAATATAATAATATATGTAATTCATCCTTAAATTTATCGATGAGATTAATAAGAATTATTGGGGGCCCATTTTCTTTTGTTATGTTCTAAGTGCACATTTAGCTCATAGTTTTAAAAATTTTGGTGATTTTGAAAAGTTTAACACACTTTAAAATTTTGTTAGTTTAAACGGATTAGATAAACAAATCTTAAAATATCGTTTATAATATAAAATCCCTTTTTTATATTAAAATAATATATTACTCCGTATTTTATACTAAATTTGGGTCCTGCCATTCTCCTATTATCGTATTTAACGGTGTGAGCCTGTAATGATTTATTGAGTGAGCGAAAAATTCAAAATCATTTATATTTTATTAGATAGATAAATTAACAAAAATTACGTCTCTACCTCACGGTTTATGTTGCATTATTTTTATGAAAAGTTTATAAAGATTTTCATAATTAAATTTCAAGACAACTATATGGCGCGTAATTATTTGGGCCCATAACCAACGCCCAAATTCAGGCCCGAGCTATGTGACAAATTGATTTTGTGTGGTGCTTGGTATTCTAAAAAGGTCTAAGGTAGTGTTTGATTGCAGTCCAACTTTTAATGTATTTTAAGAGTCCACATATTTGTATTAAGAGGCCATCTGAATAATTAAGATATAAATACGAGTCTAAACTATTCAGAGCACCTTTTAATATAAAAATATGAGTTGTTAAGATGCATTAAGAAGTGTACAATTAAAATACATTAAGATATAATCAAACACAAGTTCAAGTTCACTTCTGATTCATTTTTAATTTGATTTCCCATTTTTAAGAAAACAAAGATTCCAAAAACGACGGCAATCTCATATGAAGACTCTAATTGAGAAACTTATTCCCTGCTACAGCAATTAAAATTTTTGACGTGTACTGATTTTAACTTCTAGACTAGCTTTCGACAGTTCAAATTGTCAAGTTTGTAGTATGTTCACTGTTCGTTCATTACCTGTTGTTTAATAAGTTGAAAGTAGATTACGAGTTAACACTATAATTTATAATTTTCACAACAAATGAAAATAATATTCTTTAATCTTTCTATTTTATTTCGTACAATTTCAAATTATTTCAAAATATATATAAAATTAACATCATTCGCCTAAATAATAAATTTTATATAAATGTTTCCATCTTTTATTTTTAAATTATAAAATCTATATGACTATATGTACAAATTTAAAATTTTCTTTATTTTTCAGAACAATCACTCTTCTTTTAGACCATCTCCAACAACATGAATTATATTTAGTCCGTATAACATCAATTCATAGAATAATTTTTTAGGCTATGTTTCTGAGTTTTAAAATGAATAGAAAAAAAAATGGACGAAAAATTTAAGTTTTCTTTTCAATTCTTATGTTTCTGAGTTTTTTAATAAACGGAAAAGAAAAGAAATGGATAGAAAACTTGGCCACTTTTTCTGCCAAAGTTTTCCGTCCAAAATTGACATGAGTTAGACGGAAAAGAAATTAGAATAAGTAATATTTTTATAATTCCCATATTATCCTCAACTTTTAATATAATAAATTTTAAATTACAACTCATGTCCTCAATTTTAAATTTTCTATCCTTTTCCATTAAAAACTCGAAGCAATACACAAAAGAAAAAAAACTTTAAGTTTTCTATTCTTTTCTTTTCCATTTCTAATTTAAGTTTTCTATTTTTTTCTTTTCTGTTCAAAACTCAGAAACAGAGTGTTAATTCTTTCAACAGATGGACTATCCCATGAACTATAATATTAAAAGATTATATTATATTTAATAAATTATAGTTTACCAATCATTCTTTCACATTCCTATTTAAATAAATTAAAAATTATTGTCCATCAAAATCAGATTTCTTGATATAGTCTTTTGGCTTCACAGGAAAATCTCTTAGATTATATTTAGTCTAGCTGTTGAAGAGCTAACATGAGTCTTATACTCTAGAATTGATGGAGTTCCGGATGGCTGGAGGTGACTTTAGAGCATTTTCAGCAGATGGACTAACTCATACACTATATTTAGTTCATATGACATCAGCATATGTCCCCTAGTCTTCAATTCTTCCAGATTATGTGGACTATAATATAAAAAGATTAAAATAATCAATAAATACAAAAAAACTATTATTAAATGTAATAAAAATGTATATATTTATAGATTTTCCGATTTACATTTTCAATTTATATCCGTTAGTATTTTATTACCGTTTTGACCAAAAAAATTTTGCCATTCTGATTTTTGTATATCCTTTGGAGCAGCTCTGCCCTTCATCTCCTTTTTCAACATCCCCATTTTCCTTCTTCTTCACTCATCTCTCTCATTTTTTTTAACGCAAACAATAATAGATTTATTTATTAAAATCTGCAGTAATTACATCCGAGATAAAAGAGGGACAAACAGTTTCAAAGACTCTCTCGACTGCACACACGTAACGCGATGCGGCTTCAGCTAAGCTATGGGGCACCACATTCACGATCGCCTAATAAACGTTACGACATTAATCGATTTATCAGAAGACCCCAAATTATTAATAAATGAAATTTAATTCCTCTATTTATTATTTTGAAATAGTAAGGGTTGATTTGATTAATGTGGTTAGTTGTGGGTAAAATGCGCAAATATTTTAAATAAGCAAGTGGTTATAAAATACTCATTGTTGTCGGAGAATATTCGTTTGGTCGTGAAATATTCTTACTATCGGGGAATATTCGTATTTGACAATGTTGCAACCTTAATAATGGGGGCCCATAACGGAAAAAGCGATGGATGAAGAAAACGATAAGTATAAGTTGTTTATAAATAACTTGGTAGCAGATTATTCTGCAATTAATCTTGTTGGAATACCCGTTGGTTAAAACATAAGTAATACGCGTTGTTGCCAGCGGAAGACATGCAGATTGCACCAATTATTGATTCTTAGGTAAGAAGGCACTACTCAATAATTGTTACAAGAATTACCTTGTTTAGTATTTTATTTTATTGATTCAATAATTCTTTGCGTTGATATTTTATATTACTTGTTGTTTGATAAATATCACTACACGATATTTTCCATTATCGAAGCAATAATTCATATTATCCTAATAATATTATAAGAAAACATTATTGGCAATGTCTAGAAAGTTCGTTTCAAGGAGAGGTTTGGTCACCTAATTACTGCCGTCGATGAGAGAAATTCTTATTGAAAGCCCTCTTTCACTGGAACTACCGTTGCCAAGATCTGTAATTCTGTAATATTATTTGTGAATAATTAATTAATTATTGATTTTAATTCTGCAAAGTTGTAGAGAATTAAATTTCCTATAAAAAGGCGCGAGATTCGAATTTTCTGATAAAAGGGCTATTTATTATGAATTATTAAAGTTCCGAAGTTTCAAAATAATTGATTTTTAGAAGTTTTAATTATTTATTTTATGAAAAATATTTTTTTTGCAATTTAGTGGGCTCAACATGTGATAAGAATGGGTGATTTCAAATTGGTCTAAGGTGGGCTTGACAATTTTATAAATATATTATTATTATATTAAATTTTACGCTTTGGTGTTTCTAAGCAATTTCTATAAATAGGGTGCTTAAGTTAGAATTGAAAATCACACCGTAAACCTGAAATCTTCTCTCTCTCTCTCTATATTATTGAACGTATTCTTGTGAGTATTTTCATTACTTTGAGTATTCTTTATCTGGTGCAAGTTCTTTCAAAGACTATATCCAAAGATTCCAAATGTAAGTACTATCCTTTTGCGAGGTAAGTGATGTTATTTTCTTCGTAAATGATATTATTTCTTCAATATCATTATGCCGAAATATTGGTTGGAATTTTTATCAAATTTGGAATTTTTCATGTCGGGGTTACTATTCATGAATTACTATTCACGAGTACTATTCACGAAGCATGATGATTTTTTTATGAAATTTCTATCTTTTAGTGTCAGAGTTACTATTCACGTATACGACACTATTCACGTGACTTGACTATTCATTCACGAATCACGACTATTCACAGAAAAATTAAATTTTCGTTTTTCGTCCAAAATATCTTTTATGGATACTAGCTTTGATTGTATCCATGTTTTGATCATTCTTGAATTTTACTCCACTATGATTATTCATGAGGTATTTTTGGACATGGAATAGCTGAAATACGAATCCTGAATATTTATTCTTTTGTTTCACTAGATTCGCTTTCTTTAAAATATTTTCATCATCCTCACCCTAAATGATGATATAACCGAATATCTTTGGCCTGTAGTGCAAAGATGAACGATTTCTGATGAATATCTTTGGTCCGTAGTGCAAAGATGAACATGTGTTTAGATGAACATGACCAACTGGTGAATATCTTTGGCTTTGTAGTGCAAAGATGAATATTTGATTTATGATGTATATTGGTTGATGTTACGGGGATAAAATATCGATGATGGATTTTAAATTCATAGATGATAGAGATTTCATTCTACTTAACTCTTCTAATGAATTGTTGTTTCAATGCATTGTTGATCTAAAAACTTTGTTGTCTATTGTATTCTATCGATTTTCCTTGTTGAAGACTAAGGATAATTTGTTGTACATTATCTTAGTCATAATATTCTTTCTTCGGGCTAGTTGAGCTCACCATTTTCTTTTTGTTCCATTTTTTTCTTAGAGAGGCGAGAATATAGCGAGAACTAGTCGGGGGTGTGGAGTAATGGTTCAAGACAGCTTGTTTTAGTAGTCCTCACTATTTTGTAAAATAAAGTATCAATAATTATAATGATGACTTATTTGAGTGTGGATATTATAGAAGATAATATTTGTATTTAAACTCATGATTTATGTGTTGTCGTATTTTGCATTTACACAATTGTATTAATGAAGTTGTAGTTGTTTCATACCATGTATTTGGCGACTCGAGAATGGGTTTGGTGATGTATACCTATTTTGGGGGCGCCACAATTAATATCGAGCTATAAGACCCCAACTTTTTATAAATAAAGATTTAATTTCTCTAATTATTATTTTGAAATAGTAAGGATTGATTTAATTAATGTGGTTAGTTATGGGTAAAATGCATGAATATTTTAAATAAAGCGGTGGTTATAAAATATTCATTGTTGTTGGGGAATATTCGTTTGGTCGTGGAATATTCTTGCTGTTGGGGAATATTCGTACGACGACGCAGTCTTGTGTGGGCCCATAACGGAAAGCGATTGGATGAAGAAAACGACAAGTATGAGTTGTTTATAAATAACGACGTAGTTATTACAGATTATCTTGTTGGAATACCCGGTGGTTAAAACATAATGAATACGCCGTTGTTGCCAAGAAGATTACTCGGTATTGCACCAATTATTGATTCTTACGTAAGAAGGCATTACTCAATAATTGTTACAGTAATTAATGTTCTGTATTTTATTTTATTGATTCAATAATTGTTGCGTTGATTTTTTATATTACTGTTGTTTCAATAATTGTCACTGCACAGTATTTTTCATTATCGAAGCAATAATTCATATTATCTGAATAATATTATTAGAAAACATTATTGGCAATGTTTAGAAAGTTCGTCAAGGAGAGGTTTGGTCACCTAATTGCGCTGGCCAAAGAAGGATAGATCCTTATTGGAAAGCCCCTTTCTCGAGAAGCGGCTACCGTTGTCGATCTTGTGATTCTGTAATATTATTTGTGAATAATTAATTATTAATTTATATGATGAGAAAAATATTAATTTTATGTGGATATAGATGGAGAAAATTTTTAAAGTGACACAAGTGTTGAAAATTGATATTTTATCGTTTCTGATAAATAATATTTTATTATATTATTATAATAGAATAATGATGATATTTTTACAATGAATGTGGGATATATGAGTATATAAGGAGGAAGAGTATTTTTGTTGCATTAAATGATTAACACATGTTTTGTGTGTCGGTGGACCCCATTTCTTGATTGAAATTTGATTATAACCTGTAAAATCGTCCGTATGTGGATTTCGGTCAATTTCTATTTGGAATTTGGAAAAACTTTCTTCTGTAAAGTTGTAGAGAATTCAATTTCCTATAAAAAAAAGCGAGATTCAAACTTTCTGATAAAAGGACTATTTATTATGAATTATTGAAGTTCCAAAATAATTGATTTTGGAAGTTTTAATTGTTTTAATTAACAAAAACGTTTTTGACATTTTGTGGGTACCATTTGCACATGTTGAAGGCTGAAATCAGATGACTTAGGTGTGCGTAGGAAATTTGTTTATATATAATATTATTATATTAAATTTTCTACTTTGGTGTTTTAAGCAATTTCCTATAAATAGGGTGCTTAGGTTAGAATTGAAAATAACACCAGAAACCCAAGTTTTCTCTCTCTTTCTCTCTCTATAATATTGAGTATTTTGTGAGTATTTTAGTACTTTGCGTGATTGCTATCTGATTGCAAGTTCTTTCAAAGACTATATCCAGAGATTCCAACGGTAATCTTGTTTTTTGCTTTTAAGAGGTAATGGGTGTTATTTTCTTCAAAATGATATTATTTCTTCAATATCATTATGCCAAAATATTGGTTGGAATTTTTATCAAATTTGGAACTTTTTTATGCTCTGAATAAAGATGAATTATTCATGAGTTCTATAAATAATTTTTTTTGTGAAATTTTATCTTTTAATATTAAATGTCCAACTTTTGAATAAAGATAAATTTTCTATAAATATTATTTTGCATATTATGGAGTGAAATTGATATAATAGTTGTGGGTAATATTTATAAATTTTGCAAAAAGACGCAAGTTGTTATATAATATTCGATTGGCTGGGGAATATTCGCTTTTAACAGGAATATTAAGACAACGGCACAATCATTGGTGGACCCCACAACGGAATTATTATTTGATTGAGAAAACGACAAAAAATACTTTATGAAAATAACGACGGAAGTTTTACCGTTAATCGTCAAACACCCTTGTTAAAAGAAAAGTACAAAGAATACGCTGTGGTCGCATAAGAAGCACACTCAGATTGATTATCGATGCTTACGTGATAAGTCACTCGCTTTTGTTGGTATTATTAATGTAATAATACGTAAAATCTTTTTATATAAAAAAATAATACTTTTATAAAGTTATTCTATAAATAGAATATATTATATTCTATTATGACATAGTGTTGCATAAATGTCTCAGATAGTGTTTTGTATAGTAAAATCTTTTTATATAAAAATGTAATACTTTTATAAAGCTATCTGCTTTATTAGACAATAATTAGAATATATTATATTTTATTATACATAGTATTTGCATAAAGTACTCGTATAAGTTTTGCATAGTAAAATTTTTTATAAAGTTATTCGTTTTATTAGATTATAAATAGAATATATTATATTTTATTTAAAAGATTTTGATTTAAATATGGACCGTCGATTAAAGTAAATCAATCTCGACCGCTCATGAGTTAGTTACTATGCATTCCATTTTTCTATAAATAGAAGCTCATTCATTCATTATTTTCTTACTTAATTCATCAAACTCTGTAGAGATAAACTATAGAGAGAAAGAAGAAAGTATTCTCGCTACTTCTTATATCCAAAGACTTTTCTTCTTAAGGTAGGGAATATTATTTGTTGTACTCGTAAGGGTGTTATTCTTTCTTATTCATGAAGAGAATCGTTGTTATTCCATTTCTTATTATTCTCGCTGAATAACTCAGATACGCTGCTTCACCCTATACTTGGTGACATTATTCTATTATTCCGCCTTTACTATTTTGTTGAATATCCTCGTTCAGGCGCTTTTTTACGCTTACCGATTCCGCCTTTATTATTCTCGTTGAATATCCTCGCTCATATGCTTTTACGCCGTTACGGGTTCCGCTTTTTATTATCCGCCTTATTATTATTCTATTGAATAACCTGCCTATAAGTATTCTCGCATGCATGGTGTGATTTCGTTGTTATTCCATTTCTTTATTATTCTGTTGGAACATCCTCGCTTTGCAAGTAATTTCACCGACCGTTCCGTTATTTAGTATTCTCGTTGAATAACTCGCCTATGCGAAGCACCGCATGTATGGTGATTTCTTTTGTTATTCCATTTTTATTATACTCACGTTGGTTAAAGTTTTGACTTCTATACTCCATGAAATTAGTAGAATATCCTCGATATTTGCGCTTCATCCAAAGATCTTTCATGGAAATATTCTTCCGATCATTCTTGAATTTTACTCTACAAAGCAAAGATTATGTCGATAATTTGGACATTAGTAGTTCTTGGACAAATTAATTCTTGAACTTGTTTTATTGAATTTTTATATCATTGTCATCATCCTCATGTTTATATTATGTTGAAAGTCATCTGTGGCCCTGTAGAAGCATGATGGACTTGGTATGATTACGACTGTGGATTATTCTTGTAATCATGACCGTAATGTTACAAATGATGTGGTAAAAGTCCTCATTAGCCCGTGAAGTGCATCGATGGACAAATATGTTGGCATGATCATGACCATTAATGAATACACAAATATTCTTGGCCCGTAGTGCATGGATAATTATGGTCGTGATACTAAAGAATATCCTCGGCCAGTAGTGCGGGGGGTGATTCGATGATGTGGAATATTTATTGTCGAGTCTCAAATGATAATAAAGGATGAAAAAACTTTTAATCATAAAAGATAGTAGATTTTATTTTCTACTTGACTTTTTTAATGGATTGCTTGTTCCGCCGTAGCTAAACTTGATGTCTATTATATTTTATCGCTTAAACATTGTTGGAGACTAATGATAATTTATTCTCGCATTATCTTAGTCATAATATTTCTTATCGGGCTAGTTGAGCTCACCCTTTCTTTCACCGCTTTCTTCAGAAATGAGAATATAGTCCGGGACGAAGCCTGGAAACCTGAGTGATGGTCCAGAGGATAAGATTAATAGTCCTCACTATTCTGTGAAATAGTGTGATAATAATTGTAATGAGGACTCCTTTTGAGTTTGTATAATCTCTAGTAGATAATATTTGTATTCAAACTCACAGCTTTATGTTTTGTCGTATTGTACACTACATATTGTAGATAGTAAGTTGTATTTGAATTCTCGTACTATGTATCCGGCGCACCCAAGATGGGTGATGTATACCTAATTTTGGGGGCGCCACAGGTATATCAAAGCTTAGGGATATGATCCTGCTAAGATGTGAGACTAGAACTAGAGGGGAGAGACGGGAATTCTTCGCTAAGTAGGACCTACTTAAATTTATTTTGTATTTAAATTGGTTGGTCGAGTTTAGAGATATTATGTTACATGTCAATTAACCTTTGTTTTGTGGCAAGATTCAAAAATGACATCCAAAAATGTTGAGAATAAAGAATGGAGCACAAGAGACCGCTGAGTCTCCACATATCAATAATCGTGAGAATGTGCATCGTAGCGGCGACAATCCTCATGCAAACAACAACACCGACCAAATGATGAATGATGGATTGTTCGAGGCTTTATGCAATTCATGCAACAAAGAAAGCAGAGAGCGGCCCTCGGCCCAAAATGTAGGTGGAAACACCGAAACTCTCAAGCGGTCACCGCTAAATGTGCTTCAAGGAGCTGGGACCACCGGAGTTTAAGGGAGAGCCAAAAAACCACTTATGGCGGAAGCATGGATAAAGCAGATCACCAAGATATTTGATGTCTTGGGATGCTCCGAGAGCAAAAGGTTCCTTTTCACGCTTTTATGTCATGCGCGAGAGGCAGACATCGGGTAAATTCGGTAAAACGACTCAACCTCGCCAGATCAAGATGTCTTGGGAGAAGTTCCAAGAGTCGTTCAACGATAAATACTTTCCCAAAAGTATTCGCTACATGAAGGAGGTGGAGTTTATCAAATTGAGCAAAAACAATACGACCGTGTCGCAATACGAGGCAAAATTTGCATGAGTTATCCCGGCTTACATTCCCACTTGGTGGATAATGAAGAGAGAATGGCGCTAATGTTTTTAAGAGGTTTGAAGTCGAGATACGCCAACATCTTATTTCTCATAAACCGTGTTTATATTCGAGATGTTGTAAATAGGGGCTCATTGGTGGAGCGCGATAACGAGTCAACGCAACCAAAAGAGAGCAATTCCAAGAAAATGATAATACTAAAGAGAGCAAGCCATCGGCTTATGACAACAAGCGTGGAGGGAATCAACAGCCGTAAATGGTAACCACTTCGGTGGTAATCGTACAAAACAATAAGAATGGACATTTCAAGAAGAGGAGATTCAACAATGATGGAAAGACGCCAAGACCAAAGACCCGTTGTTAAGGAAGGAGAAAGACCACCTATCATATGCTTCAAATGCGGAGGGAGGGACACATCACCAAATTGCGCGCGATGTCGCCCAAAGATGTTATAATTGTGGAAGAGAAGGTCACTTAGCCCGATTTTTTCGCTCACCAAGACAAATTCACCTAGGATGGAGGCACCAAAGGTCGTCCCCGTAAAAGTCAAAGCCAGAGTAGTGCAAGGGAGAGCGCTTGTTGTGACCTCCCGTAAAAGCAAGGAACCCGAATGAGGTCATCACGTAAGCTTTATCATAAACTCTAAATAAGTCTACACTTTATTTGATACCGGCTTCTACCCATTCTTTTATTTCTCCTACTTGCGCAACGATTAAATTTGACTCGAGAAATTAGACTTTGACTTATCTGTGGAAACTCCGTTGGAGAAACCTTCATTACATCCACTATTTATAAGTCTTGTTTGGTTCAAGTTGGTACCCACACATTACCCGTCGATCTTATTGCATTAAAAATACTTGCATTTGATGTAATTCTAGGATTGATTGGTTAACTACTCATCATGCAAAAATTGATTGTTTTCGTAAGGTTGTTAGCTTTCATATTCCTAATCGACCTATTATGCTAATTCAAGCAACCAAACCATTAAAATCAATCATCGCTCATCTCAAGCCATAAAGCTATTCGCTTATTGAAAAATGGATGTCAAGCTTTCTTAGCTCATGTCACGATCTAAACAAAAATACGCCGCTTTTGAATAATATTTCTATTGTTAATGAATTTCCGACGATTCCCTCAAGAACTTCCCGCCTACCCCAGAGCGTGAAATTGAATTTTGTATCGACCTCAACCCTAGACAAAACCCATTTCTAAATCCCCATATCGAATGGCTCCTATTGAACTTCGTGAGTTAAAAACTCAACTACAGAAATTGTTAGACATCGGCTTTATTCGGCCCCTAGTACTTCTCCTTCTTGGGGTGCTCCTGCTCTATTCGTGAAGAAGAAAGATGGGAGTATGCGACTTTGTATTGATTATCTGGAGTCAATCATGTCACCATCAAAAATAGGTACCCATTGCCACGTATTGATGACCTGTTTGACCAACAGCAAGGAGCCAAATTCTTTTCAAAGATTGATCTTCGCTTCCGGATATCACCAATTGAAGATTAGAACCAATGACATTCCAAAGACGGCCGAACTCCCAGACGGCATTATGAATTCCTAGTCCATGTCCTTTGATCGACTAATGCTCCCGCCGCTTTCATGGATATGATGAACCGAGTATTCAAGGAATATTTGATCACTTTGTGGTCGCCTTTATTGATGACATCCTCATATATTCCAAAACCCGTGAAGATCATGAGAACACTTGAGGTCGATACTCCAAAAGCTTCGTGAATATAAGCTTTATGCCAAGTCAAGAAATGCGAGTTCGCTTAGGAAGTAGCATTCCTCGGGGCACGTGGTATCAAGTCATGGAATATCCGCTGACCCAAAGAAAGATTGAAGCTATTCAAAGTCGGGAGCAACCTAAATCAAGGACCAAGACGTAGTTTTCTTGGCTTAGTTGGTTATTATCGGAGATTCGTAGGCGGGTTTTCTCAATCGCTACTCCACTAACTCAAATTGACTCGGAAAGATACAAAGTTCTATTGAGCGAGGAATGTGAGAAGAGTTTTCAAGAACTCAAGAGGAGACTCATTTCAAAGACTGCTCGACAATACCATCCGGTTCGGAGGGATTTGTCATCTACAAAGGATGCTTCGCAAAGGGTTGGATGTGTTCTCACGCAACATGGGAAAGTCATAGCTTATGCCTCACGATTAACTCAAAGAATATGAGAGGAATTATCCTACTCATGATCTAGAGTTGGCAAATGTTGTCTTCGCACTAAAGATTTGGAGGCATTACTTGTATGGGGAGAAAGTGAGATCTTTACTGATCATAAAAGCCTCAAATATTTCTTCACTCAAAAGGAACTCAACACGCGACAACGACGCTGGCTTGAATCATTGAAAGATTATGATCATACTATCCAATACCATCCTCGAAAAAGTGAACGAACGTGGAAGCATTGAGTCGATCGATATGACTCGTAAAGATAAGATCATACGCGTGAGAAGAGTTTTCAAGAAAGTGTAATATTGTCAACGCAAAGGCCCATTTTGTATGACTTGCAAAGGATGGAGATAGAGATAAAGACCTGTGGACCCACGTGATGATGGCAAATATACGAGTAGAACCGACTTTAATTGATAAAATTAAAGTCGCTTCAAGTTACGATCCGAGTCGATGCGCATGAGGAAAGAAAGTTAAGAAGGTGCGATGCCGGAAAGCAAGAATCGATGAAGAAGGAATACTTCGAGTCAACTCTGCACTTTGTGTTCCTAACGACCCCGATTTAAAGTATAAAATCATGATGGAGGCGCATAACACACCGCTTGTAATCCATCTCGGGAGTACCAAAATGTATCATGATCTTCGACATACATTTTGGTGGGGCAATATGAAGAGAGAGAGATAATAATTGTTTATCTCAAGGTGTCTAACGTATCAACGAAGTCAAGTGAGCATCAAGTACCAAAAGGTCCATCAGAACCACTTGAAATTCCGTAATGGAAGTGGAGCACATTACCATGGATTTCATTATCGGTCTTCCCAAAGTTTCTCAAGGCATAGATGCGATTTAGGTCATTGTTGATAGATTGACCAAGTCTCGCTTTCATTTCTTACCGATACGAGAAACTTATACACTTGAACGCCTTGCTCAGATGTATATAAACGAGGTTGTAAGATCGCATGATATGCCAAAGATCCATAGTTTCCGATCGAGACCCAAGATTCACTTCACGATTTTGGGTTAGTTTGCAAAAAGCTATGGGCACAGATTTACGATTTAGCTCTAAGATATCATCCTCGATTTGGACGGACAATGGAGAGGACTATTCAAACTCTCAAAGATCTATTAAGACTCGTGGTCCTTGATTTCAAGGGAAGTTGGGACAAGTTCTTACCATCGGTGGAGTTTTCCTACAACAATAGCTTATCAAGCAAGTATCGCATGGCTCCATTCAAGCGCCAGATGGAAGAAAGTGTCGCTTCCAAAGATGCGGGATGAGGTGGGTGAAGCAACGTTGTTGGGACCGAGTTGGTACGTATGACTACGAAAAAGATTCAAACGATCCGACAAGAACGATAAAAAACTCACAAGATCGACAAAAGAGTTATGCCGATCTTCATCGAAAGGACGGGAATTCGATATAGAGATCATGTGTTGTTACGTGTTGCTCCACGGAAAGGGAGTTACGAGATTTGGAAAGAGAGGAAAGCTCAATCCTCGATTCATCTACCCCATTTTTAATCCTCGATCGAGTAGGAACTGTGGCCTATAGACTCGCTTTTACCGCCAAGTATGTCTCGTGTTCATAACGCTTTTCACATATCCATGTTACGTAAATATGTGGAAGACCCGAACCACATTATCGAGTTGAACCGATGAAATAGCGGAAGATTTGACGTATGAAGAGGTTCTTGCTCAAATCTTGATAAGAAGGAACATATTCTACGCACCAAGTTATACCTCAAGTCAAAGTTTTATGGAGAAACCACGATGTCGAGGAAATGACTTGGGAGTTAGAATCAAATGAAATCAAGGTATCCTTACCTCTTCGACATACCAGTACGCACCCTAATTTCGAGGGCAAAATTTCATAAGAAGGGGAGATTGTAAACCCCAACTTTTTGAATAAAGATGAATTTTCTATAAATATTAATTTTGAATATTATGGAGTGAAATTGATATAATAGTTGTGGGTAATATTTATAAATTTTGCAAAGTACGCAAGTTGTTATATAATATTCGATTGGGTTTGGGAATATTCGCTTTAACAGGAATATTAAGACAACTAAGACAATCATCAGTGGACCCCACAACGGAATTATTATTTGATTGAGAAAACGACAAAAATACTTTTATGAAAATAACGACGGAAGTTTTACCGTTAATCGTTGAAACACACCTTGTGTTAAAAGTACAAGAATACGCTGCGGGTCGCATAAGAGCACACACAAGATTGATTATCGATGCTTACGTGATAAGTCACTCACTTTTGTTGGTATTATTAATGTAATAATACGTAAAAATCTTTTTATATAAAATGTAATACTTTATAAAGTTATTCTATAAATAATAATATATTATATTCTATTATGCGTAAGTGTTGCATAAATGTCCCAGATAGTGTTTTGCATAGTAAAATCTTTTATATAAAATGTAATACTTTTATAAAGCTATCTCGCTTTATTAGACAATAATTAGAATATATTATATTTTATTATGCATAGTATTTGCATAAAGGCTCGATAAAGTTTCAGCATAGTAAAATTTTTATAAAAGTTATTCGCTTTATTAGATTATAAATAGAATATATTATATTTTATTTTGATTTAAATATGGACCGTCCGATTAAAGTAAATCAATCTCGACCGCTCATGAGTTAGTTACTATGCATTCCATTTTTCTATAAATAAAGCTCATTCATTCATTATTTTCTTTTAATTCATCAAACTCTGTAGAGATAAACTATAGAGAAAAGAAGAAAGTATTCTGCTACTTCACTACTTATATATCCAAAGATTTTCTTCTTAAGGTAGGGAATATTATTTGTTGTACTCGTAAGGGGTGTTATTCTTTCTTATTCATGAAGAGAACTGTTATTCCATTTCTTATTATTCTCATTGAATAACGCAGCTTGTCAGATTCAAAATCTTGTTGTTCATTGTATTCTATCGTATTTTTTTTCTGCTGAAGACTAAGGATAATTTGTTGTACATTATCTTAGTCATAATATTCTTTACCTGCTAGCTTAAGCTTCACCCTTTCCTTTTGTTTCTATTTTTCTTCTCAAGAGACAGTAATATAATGAACTACGGAAGTGAAAGTAATGGTTCAAGATGTTGTTTTAGTAAATCCCCTACTATTTTGTAAAATAGTGTATCAATAATTGTAATGAGGACTTATTTGAGCGGATATCAGCTTGTATTTACAATATTCAGTATTTAAACCTCACGCTTTTTATGTCAGACACATAATGTAGTTGTTTCCGCACTCATGTATTTGCACTGCAATGGGTGATGTATACCTATTTTGAAGGCGCCACAAGAGTTTAGGATATGATCTTCCATGAGATCGTGAATGTAATCTGAGAGGGAGAGACAAATAAATCTCTTCGCTAAAGGTGTCCTACCTAAGCTTATTTGTTGGTCAGCCATAATATAGGGGTATTATGTGATTTGTTAATTTGTTTAATTAATCTTCGTTATGGCAAGACGATTTAAGAACGTCGAATCGGGAATGTTAACAAAGGGAGTAAATGAGACCGGAGACACTCTTTGCTCACCAACGAGGAGTAATCGCAGTAAACATGTTGGTATTGTTCTCCGTGAACAAATACCACCGAAGCGTATGATGAACGATGGTATGTTTAGGAACTTTCTAGAATTCATGCAAAACCAAACGAGAAAGACTATCGCTCAAAATGCAGGAAACACCGACAACTCTCACTTTGATGGTCACCGCTAAGCTAGCCAAGGAGTTAGACCGCCAGAGCTTGGGAAAGCCGTAACCACTTACTAGCAGAGACGCGGATAAAGCGATCACTAAGATATTTGATGTCTTTGGATGCTTAGGGGGAGCAAAAGGTTCCTTTCGCTTACTTTCATGTTACGGCCAGGAGAGGGCATTATGGTGGAATCTGAAGTTTACTCACTTACCACAATCAAGATGTTCTTCGGGAGAAGTTCCAAGAATTGTTCAATTCTATAAAGTACTTTCCCGAAAGTATTCTCGGCCACAAAGTGAGGCAGAGAGTTCATCGTCGAACAAAAACAATATTAACGGTTTCAAAGACGTAGCCTAAGTTTGCCGAAGGTCCCGATTTGCATCCCATTTGGGTTGATAATGAGGGAGAGAACGACGCGAATGTTTCAAGGCGTAGTTTAAAACCCAAAATATGTCAAATAATTTTATTTCTCACAAACTTTGTTTATATTCAGATCGTTGTGAATAGGCTTAGTTATTGAGCGTGATAATGAGCTCTACCAACCAAGAATAATAATACTCAACAACTCATGGTAATCAGCAATTATGGCAACCACGGCCATCTAACAATGATAACCATCGGGAGGAAATTATCATGCCGTAAATGGTAAACTACTTCGCTGGTAATCACGTAATAAGATAATAAGAAATAACTCAAGTGAAAATTTCAAGAGAAGATTTAACAATGTCGCCAAAATATACATGGTACGTAAAACAACTACAACTTTATTAATACAACATAAATTGTGAGTTTAAATAAATATTATTCTAGACATTCACATTTCATAAAAACAATTAATCACAATCATTGACATCATTTCATTAGATGATGAGGATTTAAATAACTTCTAGATTATCATAGAGGATCGAAGTAGAATGCAAACTACTATCGCTTTTCCTATAACAAGAAGGAAATTTAAGCCCAAAGTTTCCATTTAAGATCTCAGAAAATCAATCAGAAATTAATCACAACAAGTTTTAACATTAATTATCTAATGCGAATACTATCTATATCATCACTTCTAGACCTCACATCAAGAATCATATTTTAAAGAAAAACGCATTCAAAACAAAAGAACAAATATGAAGGCATTCGTGACTGTTAATATTCAGCGACCAAACGAATATTCCCCAAGAATAATGAATATTTTATAACCACCTGCTTATTTAAAATATTTGCGCATTTTACCCATAACTAACCATATTAATCAAATCAACCCTTACTATTTCAAAATAATAAATAGAGGAAAATAAATTTTATTTATTAATAATTTGGGGTCTTACAGTTGAGAGCAACCTAAGTCGGTAATCGAAATACGTAGCTTTCTAGGCTTAGTTGGTAATTATCGGAGATTCGTTGAAGGATATTCTCGAATCGCTATTCCATTAACGCAGCTGACTCATAGAGATACAAAATTCAAATGGAGCAAGGAATGTGGGAAGAGCTTCGAAGAACTCAAGAGGAGACTCATTTCGCCATACCATCCTGGAAAAAACAACGAACGTGGTAGCTGACGTGTTGAGTAGAAAATCGTATACAGTTACGAGTGCGATATTGTTAACACAAAGACCCATTTCGTATGACTTACAGAAGATGGAGATAGAGTTAAAGATTCTAAGAACCTGCGTGAATATAATGAATATACGATTAAAATCGACTTTAATCGATAAATTTAAATCTGTTCAAGCTACACACCAGAGCTGATGAATATGAAGAAAGAGGTACAAGAAGTTGTTATTCCAAAAGCGAGAATTGGCGATGTGAGGAAACTCAAACCTTCGATTTATTAGTCTATTTGAAATCCTCGATCGAATAGGAACTGTGGCCTATAGACTCGTTTTACCGCCAAGTATGACGCGTGTTCATAACGTTTTTCACGTATCGATGTTACGTAAATATGTGGACGACTCGAATCATGTTATTGACTTAGAACCGGACGAGATAGTCGAAGACTTAACGTATGAAGAGGTACCTGTCAAGATTTTGGATAGGAAGGAGCATGTCCTACGCACGAAGGTCATACCACAAGTTAAAGTTTTGTGGAGAAACCATGCTATTGAGAAAATGACACAGGAGTTGGAAACGGAAATGAAAGCGAAGTATCCTCATCTTTTCAAACACACAGTCGTCGTCAATTTCGAGGACGAAATTTCATAAGGAGGGAGGTTGTAATACCCCAATTATTAATAAATGAAATTTAATTCCTCTATTTATTATTTTGAAATAGTAAGGGTTGATTTGATTAATGTGGTTAGTTGTGGATAAAATGCTAAATATTTTAAATAAGCAAAGTGGTTATAAAATACTCATTGTTGTCGGAGAATATTACGTTTGGTCGTGGAATATTCTTCTGCCGTTTGGGAATATTCGTATGACGGTAGCGCGACCTTGTGTGGGCCCATAACGAAAGCGATTGGATGAAGAAAAGCGACAAGTATAAGTTGTTTATAAATAACTGCCAGCGAGTTATTCACAGATTATCTTGTTGGAATACCCGGTGGTTAAAACACGATGTCTGGCGTTGTTGCCGCGAAGACACGATATTGCACCAATTATTGATTCTTACGTGAAGGCACTACTCAATAATTGTTACGATAATTCTTGTTTAATATTTTATTTTATTGATTCAATAATTCTTTGCGTTGATAATTTATATTCTTCATTGTTTCAATAAATGTCACTACACAATATTTTCCATTATCGAAGCAATAATTCATATTATCTGAATAATATTATTAGAAACATTATTGGCAATGTCTAGAAATTTACATCTAAGGAGAGGTTTGGTCACCTAATTGCTACTTGATAAGGAGAAATTCTTATTGAAAGCCCTCTTTCCTTAGGAGCACTGCTTTTTTGCAAGAATGTGATTCTGTAATATTATTTGTGAATAATTAATTATTAATTTATATGATGAGAAAAATATTGATTTTATGTGGATATAGATGGAGAAAAATTTTAAAGTGACAATTGTTAAAAATTGATATTTTATCTTTTCTGATAAAATAATATTTTATTATATTATTATAATATAATAATGGTGATATTTTTACAATGAATGTGGGATATATGAGTATATGAAGAGGAAGAGTATTTTTGTTATAAAAGTTGTTTAAAACATGTTAAACATGTTGGGTGGACCCATTTCTTGACTGAAATTTGATTATAGCTTGTAAAATCGTCCGTATGTGGATTTCGGTCAATTTTTGTTTGGAATTTTGAAAAACTTTCTTCTGCAAAGTTGTAGAGAATTGAATTTTCTATAAAAAGACGCGAGATTCGAATTTTCTGATAAAAGGGCTATTTATTATGAATTATTGAAGTCCCGAAGTTCCAGAATAATTGTTTTTTGGAAGTTTTAATTATTTATTTTATGAAAAAACGTTTTTTTGCAATTTAGTGGGCTCAACATGTGATAAGAATGGGCTGATTTCAGTTGGTCTAAGGTGGGCTTGACAATTTTATAAATATATTATTATTATATTAAATTTTCTACTTTGAGTGCTTCTAAGCAATTTCCTATAAATAGGGCTCTTGGGTTAAATTGAAAATCACACCGTAAACCTAAATCTTCTCTCTCTCTCTCTATATTATCGAGCATATTCTTGTGAGTATTTTAGTACTTTGAGTATTCTTTATACGGTGCAAGTTCTTTCAAAGACTATATCCAAAGATTCCAAATGGAAGATTATCCTTTTCATGAGTAGGATGTTATTTTCTTCGTAAATGATATTATTTTTTCAATATCATTATGCCGAAATATTGGTTGGAATTTTTATCAAATTTGAAATTTTTATGTCATGATTCTTTATTCATGAGTTCTTATTCACGAAGTCTTATTCACGAAAGCATGATGATTTTTTTTATGAAATTTCTATCTTTTAATGTCTGATTACTTATTCACGATATCAAGACTATTTATTTACGTATGCGACACTATTCACGAATCGACCTTATTCACGAAAAAATTAAATTTTCGTTTTTCGTCCAAAATATCTTTTATGGATACTAGCTTTGATTGTATCCATGTTTTGATCATTCTTGAATTTTACTCCACTATGATTATTCAAGATGTATTTTGGACATGGAATAAATTTAAATACGAATCTCGAATATTAATTCTTTTGTTTCACCGGATTCGCTTTCTTTAAAATATTTTTCATCATCCTCAGTCTAAATGATGATATAATCGAATATCTTTGGCACCAGTAGTGCAAGATGAATGATTTCGATAAATATCTTTTGTCCAGAGTCTTAAAGATGAACATGTGTTTAGATGAACACACTTAATGGTGAATATCTTTGGCACATGTAGTGCAAAAGATGAATATTTGATTTATGATGTATATTGATTGATGTTACAGAGGATAAAATATCGATGATGGACTTTTAAATTCATAGATGATAGTAGATTTCATTCTCTACTTAACTTCTTTTAATGAATTGTTGTTTCATTGCGATTCTTGATCTAAAACTTGTTGTCTATTGTATTCTATCGATTTTTCCATGTTGAAGACTAAGGATAATTTGTTGTACATTATCTTAGTCATAATATTCTTTCTTGGGCTAGTTGAGCTCACCCTTTTCCTTTTTGTTCTATTTTTCTTCTCGAGGCGAGAATATAAGCGGGAGCCCTAATCGGGGGTGTGGAGTAATGGTTCAAGATAGTTGTTTTAGTAGTCCTTAATATTTTGTAAAATAATGTATCAATAATTATAATAAGGACTTATTTGAGTGTGGATATTGTCTAGAAGACAATATTTGTATTTAAACTCACAGTTTATGTGTTGTCGTATTTTGTACGACAATTATATTAATGAAGTTGTAGTTGCTTCTGTACCATGTATTTGGCGACTCAGAATGGGTTGTGTGATATATACCTATCTTGGGGGCGTCACATTTATCGCCTTACAAATGGCTCTACAATCATCAATAATAATTCTCAAATTTGAATAAAAAATATCCTCACCATTAACTGCATTTGATACTATTTGGGAATCAGTTTCCACAATGATAGAGTGATACGATGCATCCTTTAGCCAAGATAACGCTTCTAGTAGGCCAATTGCCTCCGCTAAAATTGGAGAAAAACTACCCGGCTTGGACCCTTGCATAGCAGCTACAAAAGAACCAGTTGAATCCCGTATAATGCACCCAAAACCTATCTTTTTTTCGCCAATAAACAGCGCATCATCTACATTGCATTTTCATTTCCCAACTTGCGACTTCAGCCATTTTTCCTCATGCACCCCTTTTATCACCGCCGCTGATATATGTGTAGACTGCCATTCTGCTTGGCAGAATGGTGCTTGATTGATGACGAAACTCGGATGTTTTGCTTGTCCTTTCCACTTTGCATGATTCCGGTTTCCCCAAATTCCCCACAATAGACAAGCACACGTCTCCATTACCGACCGCACCTGCATAATTCTGCTCCTGTTCCACCATGTGATTAACGTTTCTGTTGTGCCAGGCGATGCATTGACCTGGGCTTTTTCCCATACGAATTGAACAACAGGGCATCCTATAAGCGCATGATTTATCGTCTCGTCCGTCTGGTTACACAGTGAGCAATTTGATTCTAAAATTATTCGGTGCGCTATTAAATTAACCTTTACAGGCAAACAGCCGTCCATAGCTCTTCATATAAAGTTGCGAACCTTTTGAGGTATTTTAAGCGTCCATATAAACCTTCAATCTGTAATCGAAAGTTCCATAATCTGCATATTTGACTCATTTCTCTCATTTAAATATATTAAAAATTAGAAATTTGCGTTTCTAGATTAAATATAATCTAGGATTGCATTGGTGGTCTGGAGAGGCTCTTACGCTATAAACTATATCCAATCAAATAGATTGCTGCGTGGACTCCTAATACAGTGGTACACTTCCTTTCTGACCATGACCAACACGCCTAAGAAACCAAACATCTGACATCTCTATTTCTTTCTCCGCTCATTCGTATTTTTTTTTTGGAAAATAAAAATCATCTCCTTATTATCAAACCCTCCGAAATCAGATAAATTTTGATCAATTCATCATTTAATCGATTCCCGACTTCTAAATTACCGGTGTGTCTATCTACAATTACTTGCTTGAAAGAAAATAATTAAATCATTTTTGTTGGAGAGATCTGAATTAGGGCTAATAAGTCTGTTTACGATTCAGGAGATCAAGAAGAGTTTATTTGTAAAGGATTAAATCATGTTTACGAGGATGTTCGGTAAGCCTAAGCAAGAGACGAACGCTCTTTCTACTTTAGAGAAGTTAAATGAGGTACCATCATCAATTTTTTTACTAATATTTGTTATATTACTGCTTACATATGAAGATTTAGCAGATATGTCTTATTCAATGTAATTGACAGTTTTTTTTTGGTTTCTGAAGAGGTGTTTTTCATCAGTTCACTGAATATAATCAGGTGTTATCTGTTGGATTTTGTTTATATCCTGTCACTCTTAGTGCGAGTTAAAGTTGTGATTTTTGAGTCTTTTTTGTACTACATATTATTAGACAAATATGATAGTATTTCTCCATAAGTTGCACAAAGTATGATGTTAAATGGTTGGAAGCATTAAGGGTGATCTTAGCTTGGACAGGAAGGAGTGTTATCACCCTCTTCCCGACATATTTTCTCTGGCGCTGTTGGTTGTGTTGACGAGTTCATGTGTATCTGTGATACTTTTTAGCATATGAAAGAACTAAATCGACCCTATTATACAGTATTGCATTTGTGCCCTTTATATGTTACTCCCTCTGTTCGAAAATCAGAGATACATTTCTAAATAGACAAGTTTTAAGAAATGTTTTATCTTTCCAAACGTATCCGTAACATTACTTAGAAATGTAGCATTGGCGGCATAATAAGTAGTATTTAATCAATCAAGAATAAAGTAATGGCATGTAGGAAGTTCACGTTACTTTATAGTCTAAAAATAGATGGGCTAAAAAAACTATTATATCTCTAATTTTGGAACGGAGGGGATATAAGAAAAATGATTTATCAAAATATAAAGTAATATAATGATTCAAAATTAAGAAAGAATTACCCCTCTTCTTCCAGTAGGAAGCTCTGCTTTCAGTTCGTGTTTCATCTTTGACTTTTGTTTCGTTAAAATTTCAAAGTGCCATACCCAAGATATTTCATTTTGGTTTTGAATTTGCACATTTTGAAATGCCTGTGGGTTGATGAAATATGAGTGTGATCTACAGTTGCGGAACCATAACATTTTTAGAGGGGGTCAAAATATATCAGTAAAAAAAAAATTATTTATTGATTCTTAGAGTGCTTATTTTAAATTCATTTTGCCCAATTATAGTATTTCACAACATCTTATTCCAACCCTTGTCAACTTTTGAGTTGTGAGTCTAATGGCTTTAAATACATACACACATATATATATATATATATATATATATATGGAAAATGATCCATAGAATACGTTAGCTAGATGGACTGTTTCAACTAACGTTCATCCAGCCGTCCAAAATTAGAGTGAATGGTTGAGATGAGGGCTCAACTGCTACTCCCTCTAGCTTGGTTTAATTACATTATCCTGATTATCCTCATACATACTTATTAATCAGTAAAATAAAATAATAAAAAATTATAAGTATAATCATTAATTATCCTTATACTTATTAATAAAATAAATATGTATAAAGATAATTAATAATTATCGTCTTATGATTTTTAATTATAAATAGGAAATAGTGATTGAATTTATATTATATTCCTACTCAAATATATAAACTCAATCTCTATTTCCTATTTATAATTAAAAATCATAAGACGATAATCAATAATTATTCTTATACATACTTATTTTGTTAATAAGTATAAGGATAAGCATAAAGATAATTCTTGATTATCCTTATAATTTTTATTATTTTATTTTACTTGATTAATAAGTATTATGTATAAGAATAATATGTTAACAAGTATAAGGATGAGTATAAAGATAATTACCGATTATCCTTATAATTTTTTATTATTTTATTTTACTGATTAATAAGTAGTATGTATGAGGATAATCAGGATAATGTAATTAAGCCAAATTTTTTTGTTGGCCGCTAGAGAGAGTAGCGACCAACAAAAATATTTTGGCTGGCCGCTAGAGGGAGTAGCGGTTACTTTTTTTAAAATAAAATATTAAACTTTTTTTTAGTTGTTTTAAAAAAAAAGCCAAAAAAAAAAAAATTCCGCATTTTAGTATCGTAAGGGAGTCCTTACCTGATCCGGACCCTATATATATATATATATATATATATATTAATTTCTCCCAAACTATGGGACTATTAATCAGACTTTGAAGTTTTTAGTCAATTGATTAGCTACTTTTATAGATAAATTTCAAATTATAATATTATATATTCAAAACATTATATTGTGTTTCATGAGATTAATTAGCTTGAAGAAGGAATTCCAGTAACAAAAAAAAATAGAAGAGAGATTTAATAATCTTGATAGGATAGAGTGAGATTAAAAAAAAAACTATTTTATTTTTTTAGCTTTTTATTTTTAATTAGTTTACAGAGAGAGAATTGCTACCACTTTTTTTGCCCCACTTTAGTGATAAAGCAAAATCAATAGAAAAGCAAAGGAGAAAAAAAATACATAAAAGAAAGAGGAAAGGAAAGGAAATAACTCCGGTAGATATTACAGGGTGGGGGTCATATGACCCCCCTAGACCCCCCTGGTTCCACCTCTGGTGATATATATTGTCTTGATTTTTATTTCTTATGCACTCGACTTGTTGAAACATTTGAGCTTTATGATGTTTTCTGCTCTCACAAGGGCATACGTATAATATTCTAATTAAGTGGTAGAAATGTACATTACATTATTCTTTCTCTTACATTTGCTTATGTAACTTGTGCCGTATTACCTATTGAATTTACTTCCATATTATTACTTTTTTTTGGTTTTAATGTTTTACTGATGAATGATCCTGCAGTGTGTGGTTATCTTCGTTACAGTTTCCATTTTCCGCCATTATAATATTTTTTACTTGTTCCTGCTACATAGACTCTTGAAATGCTTGAGAAAAAGGAGAGCGTGCTTTCAAAGAAAGTTTCTGTGGAAGTTGAGAAAGCCAAGGAATTTACCAGAGGAAAGAACAAGAGAGGTATGCTCCTGACCTGCACGCATTTTCTTCTTCAGACAACCATATTAGGGCTTCCTTCATAGCTTATTAACAACAAGAGAAGAAGTTTGTAAATTTGCTGCTTTTATAGAAAATTTAGCTTATGGACTTGCACAATCAGTATTGCATCGTGATTGTCAACATTCTGTAATTGGTGCTATTTCAATTTTGTTAATAGTTCAGCTTTTATGTTAAACCGACTTGTTCTTACATAGGTCATATTGATTGCATATGCAGCATAACCTTGAATCTTGATAATGTTGGTCAAGTTTGTTAAACCAACTTAATGTGATATGTAGGTCTTACCAGATACATATATATATGTGGCGATTTGGCACAGTATACTATTCTGTTGTTTTATTCTAAATCCCTAAAGTTTAGTAATGGAGTATAAAAATCTTCTCAAGGTTTAGGATCTTTCTTATACTAAAGAAATAGATATATGGAAGGCCTAGATTCATCAGACTTATCCTGGAGGTCTTGTCACTCCAAATTCATATTCATATCCCTTGACAAACAGTGTTATATATGGTACCTGTAGAAACTATAAACATAATCACTAGACTAGTTTGGTGTTGCAAGTGCTCTGTAGAATAATATTGAGGATGCGGGATGTGATCATTATCGACTGTAATGGCAGGTGCATGGGTGGAGGAAAGTTTTGTTCTTTAGGAGAGTAAAAGAGAGAAATTATTTAAACTCGTAATTTATCAGAGAATACTGCTCTAGATGTAAGAGATATAACAAAACACTGTTATTCCGTCTCTAACGTCCCTCTGTACTAGGTTTATCCACTGGATCTTTCAAGTTTCAACCTCAAAATGTTCCTCTTATGGTCTTATAGATTTTCTTGCCAGCCACCTCTTATAGATTCTGTATTTTTTTTGGGTGGGCCAGTTCTAGTGGAGTGCTCTAGGCTTCTTATATTCTTCACTCGCTGCAGGCATGCTATAATTTATACTAGTAGTTATGCTGTTGAACTTATTAACATACATATTTTTCAATATTTTACTTTTAAAATGCTCTGTGTTTATGTTCATGATCTCTTAATACTCTTTGTAAGCTGGTTAGACTGAAGGTGTATCCAGTTCATAAGTAAGATGTATCTGATATGTATGTCACACATCAATTGTTACCATGCAGCGGCTATACAATGTTTGAAGAGGAAAAGACTGATTGAACAGCAAATTGAGCAACTTGGTAATTTCCAGCTGCGCATCCATGATCAGGTTAGTTGGTACCTATATTTGGCTTAATGGATATGTTTGTCTGTACCTACTATGCAGTTCATGTCATATGACAATATCTATTTGATGTTGTAGATGATAATGTTAGAAGGTGCAAAAGCTACTACGGAAACTGTTGATGCATTAAGAACTGGAGCAGCCGCAATGAAGGCAATGCAGAAAGCAACGTAAGTAACAGTCTGAATCTCCTAAAGTCACATTCAGTGTTACTTGGATTTTGGTCGATTTTTGGTCGATTTTGTTGTAGCTATTTTATATATATATAGGGCTATATGTATATACACAGTCGATTTTGTTGTGCCAGCTATTTTATATATATATATATATATACACTATATAATATCAATATAATCAATTTTGTTCCTGAATAGAGGGGGAATCTGGATTTTTATCTTTGTGTCTGTTTCTCCCGTGCCCTTTATTGCAAGTTGATTGATACGCATACAAAATTTTCATTGTACTGTTATTTGAAACTGGCAGATTACTCCGTTAGCAGAAACAATGTAAAGTTTTCATTATCATCTTCATTTTAAACAGAATCACTTATCTGATAACGGAATATTATCTTTCAGGAATATTGATGATGTAGACAAGACAATGGATGAAATAAACGAGCAGACCGAAAACATGAAACAGATACAGGAGGCATTGGCTACTCCCATTGGTGCAGCTGCTGATTTTGATGAGGTCTCTTATCTATTTCTGATCCTTTGATTGTCTTGAATCCCCACATAGATGCATAAAGGATATCTTCTTTTTTGGCTCCCTATTTTCTTTGGTGAGAAAAGTATTTTCGTGTCTCAAGATCTTTTATCATTGCAGGATGAATTGGAAGCAGAACTTGAAGAGTTGGAAGGTGCTGAGTTGGAGGAAGAACTTCTTCAGCCTGCAACTACGGCCCCTGTGGCTACAGTAAATGTCCCGGCAGCCAGCCAACCAGCTCGTCCTGTTCCTCAGAGGCGCACAGCTGAGGAAGATGAACTGGCTGCATTACAGGCTGAAATGGCACTTTGAGCAAGTCCCTTTTCTTTTAAAGCTGTAAGCCGTACATTTTCTTGTCAGTTTGGCTTATAAGATTTATTAAATAACGTGATGTTGTGAACAGTAGGGTCTTGAAATCTTCTCCTCCTCCTCCCAGATTAGTTTGTTTCAGTTAAATATTGAGTGATATTATTGGAGGACATGTGCTCAAGATATTTCAGAAGCTAAGCATGAATAGTTGCGTGAGATCTGACATATTGATGTGCTCAGTTGCAGGTCACGTAGATTCAACTTTCAAGATGATTATAGAGACTGGCTGTACCTTCAACGGAGAGTATACTGCTGCTTATTCATTCACACATCCAGGTTTCTCTGTGCACTAGCTGCTAAGAATCTGGCTATGTACATATAAGGGTGGCAGAAACTGCATAATGTTTCATTAAGCTTGTATTCTGGCTTTTGGAATTTATAAAGGAGTTTTCTGTGTCTTTACTATTTTTACTATTTTTAATGTCACACAAGATGATGTATAAGAAATTATCAGTTATCAGGTTGGGCATAACCGTATAAGTGTAACTGTAAACCATGCTGAATGGATTTACCAACTCCAGGATGTATTTCTGATCGACTGGTGAATTTTAAAGTTCATTGACTTGTGTTCAGTTTAGTATGTCTTTAGCTACAAGTGGAATTTTGTTTTGTTTAATCTTTGGCTCTCTTTTCTGGGGGTAAAAAGTTATGCGCAGAAATAAAATGTGAAGTTTATTTCTTCCCCTAAAACCTAGTAAATCCCTCCAGAAAAACAAAGCTAAAGAGACAATCCAAGTCTCCAACTATGGTCTCAAAACTTGACAAATCAGCAGAATGTCAACTATGGCCTTTGGGGGTGTTTAATTTGTTCTACAAGAGATCCCTAATTTTCTATGAGAAAGGTGTAGCTGCAGTTAATAACAAAGGCCAATTTATTTTGAGGCTTCCTTAAAATTTTAATTACCTTGCATTGACAAGTTTCACAATAGCCTTCTGTTTACATGGCATGCTTATCCAAATGTAATAAATTGTTTGGAAACCTGGGAACATGAATCTTTCTTTCTAATCCAGTTTTTTCTTTGGTGCAAATTTACATAGCCTGATGAATTATGACCTAATTAGAACCCATTAAGGTCCCATTAAGGTAATGCATATATACAAGATAATAAAACCACATAAATAAATCTAAGAAACTTTAAATTGAAAAGAATAGGTTTTGACTATCAAATACTAGTTGGAAAACAAACAAGAAGACAGGGCAGGCAGGGCATTCAATTGAAGTGTAAAATCCAACAACTCCAAAAGAATCAGTGAATGATATAGGTGACCACCAAAGCCAGCAGCATCAGAACATATGCAATTCCTTGGTCTATTGCTGCTCCTACAAAATTAACCATCAAAATGTATCAAATCACTCCTCCATTCTGCTTTATCTTAACCCAACACTTGAACACGAGTCTAAAATCAAAAACCCAACATATAATACGAAACGTAATGAACTGAATATATATATATATATATAGAGAGAGAGAGAGAGAGAGAGAGAGAGAGAATACCATCATTTGCAGGGGCCTGGGCATTGATAGAAGGAAGTAGTAGAGCCAAAAATAGTGCAAAAATAGTCATAAAAAATGACACTCTTGATATCTCCATGATTGATTGTTACACAACCAAAAGCCCAAGCCCCAAAGCTTCAGAAATAAATACCCTTTTCTTCCTCCTCGTGAATAATTCTTCACAAAGAATACAATGCCTCTTTCCCAATGGATATAAGTTAAATGTATCTCTCTCTCTCTCTCTCTCTCTCTCTCTATATATATATATACACCCCTCGGGCCTCGGGTTCGGGTTGGAAAGGATTTATAGAAAGCAACGGCCACTCTGGCTTTACAATCTGTGTCGGATTCTAATGCATCCTACCCATTGATGGTGGACACGCGTACGGATCAAAATGGCGGCACATACTAGGTACATAGCTTTGTCGAGCTGGATGTGAGGTGGACCTTTGTACTTGTACTGTACTACTACCAAGTTTCCACATGTATTTTGGTTGAAATATTCTTCTCTATAAAATGAGTTTTTTTTTTTCGGCGGTTTTAAATTTTAAAATAAGATTTTTCCGTTGCTTAATCAACGGAAAACATCTTTATTGATCTATCTATTTATATTTTCATGTCAAATTCTCTATTGATCTATTTACACTTGAGGATATTAACAGACACTACCCAAACAAATGTCTACTTCCCTACTACTCTCTTTTCTAATTTTATTTCACTGTTTTTGGAGGCTACACCCACCTAATAATTTTGTTTGTTTAGATATAACTTATTTTTCAAACACAACATTTTTTAGATCCTAATGCATCCCAACATTTTTTAAATCATGTACCAAATAAGCTATCCTACATTTCCAAACGCTAAAGTCCAACGTCCAACCAAACATAGTAGCAAGACAAAATCACTGTATGGATTGGTGTGTGTATAGTTCAAAATTAAAAAAAAATGACCAAAATAAATATTTATAATCCAATAAGTTAGTGAGAAAGTGATTGAAGTGGACATGAAATTTAGAATTGATATTATTAGCCAAAATAAAACAATCCAAAATCAGGTCAAATAGCAACTCAAGACAAGCAGATGCTATTTTGGTGCAGCGGCTAACCTTACTGCAAAACAGGTACAGTTCCGATGGCTTTTGCTTCTGCCACTAGAACTGAACAGCATGGAAAAGAATCCTTTGAAGTTTGCACTAAACTCAAGTCAATATCAGCTGGCTAGCTAGCTGCTTATTGGGAAACACTAAAATCCATAAAAATACTATGACTACCCAATTTTGACAGAGAAAAAACTTGCACTTTAAGAGAGAACTAGCTGCATGGAGGGCACAAAATATACAGATAATTACGCAAAGTCCAGATATAAGGTTTAAAGAAGTTCAAAGCCTCAAAGGTACTTAATCGTAAACCTAGTTATGTCATTCAAATCATTGCTGAAAGCTTTCACCTATTTTCTATTTACTTGGAGGGGAAAGCTGCAATGAACTTTTGGTAGCCTCAGCAAGACATGGACAGATCAAGCTATAGAGAAATGTAAGATAAAAGGTGGAAGCTAAACGGCTGCAGCAGTGAAATCATACATCCTATAAGATAGACAACGAGTTGAATCAACCTGAAGGGGCAGAATCTCCATACTTCCACATAGAAATGAATACAAAAGTAGGAACTTGAATTCAGCACATATGCAGGGGACCATGTAATGTTTCACCATTTCCACAATCATACCACACATTACAGGCTTCAAGTTGCAGGAATCCCAAAACCCAAGCTCGTCCATTTGTATGCCACAACTTCAATCTGATTAAAAATGACAAAAGACAATTTCCCAAAATATGAAGCTCTGGATCCCATATAAAACACCTACACAGACGAGTGGAAAACAAAGACACAAGAAACAAACAGAGTATGTATAGAGCAAAAAAGGTGTGGTCGATAGAAATGCATTGTTTCTACATCAAAAAACAAAGCCTCAATCTGATTTATTAACAGGTCTTGGTTTAAAAATTCAATGACTGAGTGGTAAGTGGCATCAAACCATGCAACACGCAATTGTAGAAGGCAACATAATGGAATCCAAATAGGAAAAGGATATTTTGTATGTTCATTACATTTGGTGGTGTAATACTTGCCGTCTGATATTAAAAGTAATGTGCATATTATCAAAGAGAGCACTTGATCCAATCTAAGGATTGCCATCTAGCATTTCCCCGGCACTGCTAACCGGAATTGCTGGTAATTCCAGATAGTCGAAATCATCTGTTATTCCTACCTGCATTTAGATTTAAAGCAAGATTCAAATGGGACAACAGAAACAATACATTAATTTGTCAATCTTATAACTAGAGAAGATTCTTAAAAAGATACAAGAACTTATTGGGGTTGGCTTTATTTGTCAATCTTATACCTGCCCCTTACCACTAAAGTTTGCAAAAGGCTACTAGCAATATACCTCCAGGATTAATGTCAAAGCCTATATTTGTTCTAAGTGATAGCAACTCACTATAAACCTCAATATGAGACTATTCATTTTTATAACTCACCATGAACCTCAATATACGCGAGCGGGTGGTGATTTGCACCACGTCATTGTGACCAACTCCAAGCCTTTCCTTTAGTACTACTAGTGAATTAAACTATTCCACATATACTTATAAAGTATTAAATAGTTTTATTCCTACTCAATGTGGGACTTAAAAGAAAATAGTTTTCTTAAACAACAATGAACCTTTTCATATTCCTCATTTTGGATACAATTAAAATATAATATATAATTCCTACTTGAATCATATATTACTCTCTATTAATCTCCTCGTAATAGACTATCAAATGCACTTTTAATTTTATATAGATTCAATCAATTAATGGGTCTAAATTAATCCCCAAATTGATCAAAATTCATAAAAGAAAAGGTGCAATTAACAAATATAATAAAGATGGATCTGGAGTACGGCTCTTAATTGGTGTAATGCACAGTTTGTGAAAAATGCATATGGAAATATAATAAATTTGGGAGTACCTCCTCATACATGTGATCCAGCTGCTCTTTGGCCTGAGGAAAGTTATTTGAACACCATTGTTGCAGTGTGAAAATATTGTCTGTCAAGTGAGCACTTGATAGTCAGCACCGATAATGTTACTACGATTCACGGTTGCTTCACTCAGAAAAGGGTAAGGAAACTCAATTATTCGATATAGGATAAGAGATAAAACCTGTCCATCTGTTAGCTGCTGCATGGGCAACTCCGATAGCGCTTTCTGCCAACATTATATAAAAAAGGTCAATAAGTATATGTGCTCATAATTTTAAGAGCGAGAGGGGGAACTGTAAACAGAAAATTTATGTGATTAAATTATAAATATTTTAGCAATATTAACTCATTGCTTCAAAGGCAGCGGGATCATTGTCTGCATATTGTCCCATTTCATCCTGAAAAAACAAGAGTTTGAATAATAAATAAGCATAAATGTTTCATACTGATTAAAGTGTAGCACTGGGGGGGACAACCTTTAGTTCCTTATATTTCTGTTCAGAAGTTTTTAACTCAACTAAAGCCTCCTCCCTTCATCCTGGTAAAAATAGCACAAAAGTTTTATGTAAAGGGGGACAAACTTTTGTCATACAAAAAGAAGAAATCAAGGAAAATAAGGATAATGAGTTATGGAACTTTATGTACTTACAGAGTCTTCTCGTCCCATCTTTAGGGAATCACATAGTTCGACTAGTTCTCCCATCTGCTTCTTACTGGCTTGGACATCAGATTCAAGTTTTCGATACACATTTCTTAGCTGTTAAACAGGTAATATTGGCCATTGAAAGAAGAAAGATTAAAACTTCTAGTAAACAAACAGAGTTTCTAGAATTTAAGCAACGATTAGAAACATCATGCTTACTTGATTTCCAGCGCAACTAGGAAGGCTCCAAAAGTATACCTGCAATTTGATAAAATAATAACTACCAAAACATCCTGAATAGGACAATTATAAACACAGAAATTGTATAAGTATAAGTGAAAGAGGAACAAATTTACTCACAGAAGTTCCTATTTTGTCTTTGAAGACAAGGTCATCATCAACTAGACTTTGAACAACATCTTTAACAGATTGGGTAATAACACCTTTCTTTGGGCCCAACTTTTCCAGTTCCTTGAGCTGGATTTCACGCACAAAGCTCAGAAAGTAAATTTATTCCGAGAAAGATTAATACAAAACACAAAAATGTGTTCAAATATTAATATCTAAAAAAATGCAACAAGCTTGCATGAGAAAACAACTAGTTAATTAAAAAGCATATTCACTAAATTGTCCAAAGGAACATTAAAAGGAATGCCTCAAACGAAACAATAGATAAATCCATAATACTCACAAGGTAGAAGTCTTGTGAATCATAGAAGATTTGAAGAATCTTCTCACGCTTCTCTTCCAAGGAAAGTCCTCTTTTCTTAGACTGCCAATTATGAGAAAAGTAATTTCAGGTCACCAATTTCTAAAAGTCATGTGAATTTCAACAGAAGAATCACTGTGACACTTAATAGTACAGGTGAAAAACAGTACTAAATGACCACAAAATATCACATGAATAAGAGATTGGAAGCTCAGTTCCTACGACCCTCACATAGCCGACTTCTGTGCATAACTAATTAAACACTTCAAAACTTTTACTTATACTTGTCAATTTCCTACAAAATTTCTTGATTTGCATTATAAATCCAATGATTTAGCTAATGAAATACTAACTGTCGATCTATGGCCAATTCCTTACCATCTCTCCGGCTCCTTCTAGGTTATTTCTTTATTCAGGTCAAATAGTGGTCACTAAACTGAAGTAAATTGGGTAAACATACAGTATAATCAGAAAAACTCCCCTATCTGCCTATTTGATTTCTCAATTGGAGCTAATCTTCATAGGAATGTGACTATCGATTCATATCAAGGTCAAAAGACAATAGCTAGAACAATACAAACGAATCAGCTACTTCTGCTAATTACGCATATCACGTTAAGAATTAAACGGTCGCAAAGAACAATCAAATGAGTTCTAAGAGTATCACAAATTTATAAACAATTAAACCAAAAATTAAAAATAAATTAACTAAGGGTTTAACGAATAGATATAATTATACATACCATTGATAACTCAGTGTACGACTAATTTGTTGCGGAACAGAACGATGGGAGATAGCGACTTGGCGTACTGAAGAAGATGAAGAAGTGTCCAAAAGAGTATATCTATATCTATATATATATATATATATATATATATATATATATATATATAGTCCTGATATTAGCTGTAGTGATTTGGCGGGAAGACTTTTTGGCAAAATTGGAATTACAAAAACCTTGTTTGGACTGTCATTTTAAATTTACCTTTTATTTAACAAAACACAACTGATTCCGCTCACCTTAATAAATCATTTAGACTTTTGAGATTATGTAGTGCCGAAATCACATGACACAACTAGTACTAATATATTACTCCATTACAAAAATGTTTTTTATTATTATTATTATTTGATTATATACAATTGTGGGTAAACTTGACAAACGGGTCCAAGGCCCACGGGACGGATCAGCCAGTCTGTCAAAAAAACAAGTTTTGGACCGCATTTTTCAGCTCACAAAAATCCGGGAACCACCCGTCAAAACCCAGGCATTCAGTTTATATTTTTCAACCCCCAAAATTCGAGCTGTTTTGGTCCAGCCCATTTGCAAGGTCTAGTTGTGGGCCCTCCTCCCCTCGAACTTGCACAAAATTGAGACGCCGGGGGATGCTTCCAAAGTGAATGGTCAGTGAACGAAAAATCAAGAGATATGTTATGAATAAAATATGTGGATTTCAAGTGTATAATTATATCTGACATTTCCTTACCTATTTAGACATGCTTCTAGAGTTTGTACGGTAACAACTTATAAGTTACTATTTTTTACGGTTGAATTGTTTGGAAATGATTTATTTTTTGATTTATAAGTTATTTTTATGAGTAATAAATCTTGACTTATTAAAAAATGACTTATAAATGGTTATAAATAAGTAAGTTTAATTAAATATAAATATTATTTTGTCCTTATTTTAATAATCTTTACATCTTATTTTAACTTATATACTTTTAATCAAACACATTCATATTTTATTTTAACTTATAAAACATCACTCAAAATGACTTATAAATCATCTTAAAATAAATTATTCCCGATCACACCATAGTTCAATAGCAACTAGGAAAATGTGTTGAAGTCAATAGGAAGTTCAGTTTTACCTCAATATTTTGCGAAATTCGAAAGATTCGATAGATCAACTAAGAAGGTATTTCTTTTATTTTTAAAATATTATCGTTCAAAATATTTATCGTTTATAATTTTTTAAGAGAATAGATTATTTATTTTTTTATATTACCCTTACCTTCTCTCATTGTCTCAAAAAATTATCTTTCTTGTATTAATAGTTTTTAATTTTCCATAAAGGGTAGTGATAAAATTTTAAATAAATTTTAATTATTAAATGATTATATTAAATAATTTTTTTAATTTATATATAAAAATCTTAAATAATAATTTTTTAAGACCAAATGAAGTAATAACTTAAAATGTTGTGACATCAAGAAGGTAATGACTAAAAGCTACAGACAAAAAAAGGGGGGTCAAAACACTCGAGTGGGATTTATATTTACTAATTTGACAAAGTTTTATTCCTCGTACGGTTTAATTATCAAATCCATCATTGTCACTTTCTTTAACAATTAATGGATATATATATATATATATATATATTACTCCCTCCGTTTTTTAAAAATTATCGTTTTAGAATAAAAAAATTATTTTATATTTATTTATCGATTACAATTTTTTAGAAGAATAAATTATTTATTTTCTTATATCACTCATACCTTCTCTCATTGTCCAAATAAATTTTCGCAATTGTATTAAAAGTTTTCAACTTGTCATAAAGGAGTAATGATGAAATTTCAAATAAATTTTAATGACTTTCTTAATCTATGTGTAAAAATATTACTCGACAATTATATAAAAAATAATTCATATACAAATTATTTTTTATAATTTAATAATCACAAAAATCATGATGCCCACCACATCACCTTGAGTTTTGTTATTCCATCATCTATAGATAGTAGAGAAATCAAGGGCTAACATGTAAACTAGAAGATGAATTTACGTGTATAATTAATTGTGCTCATGGTATATAATTCATTATTCACACCTCAAAAGAAAAGATATAGTGGTGAAATCATTGCATTCTTTATTCTCCCCTCCATCCCTTTGAGATTTCTGCATGCTCCTCTTGGTTGGTTGCTTGCTTGCTGCCGAGGGTTAAATAAATGTAGCAAGTGAATTAATTAAGTCGACACTTGGAATAAATTGAACAAAGAGAATAAAATCATAAATTAAAGACATGACTCATTTATGGACAAAACGTAATCATTACGGACCAAAGATTTTTTTAAAGAAAATAATATATGTATGTGCGTACGCACGTCGTGTTTAATAATTTAAAATAAAATAAAAGTGTTTTTTTAGAGAAAGAAAAAAAAATGTAGAGAGAAAATACTTTTAATGTACATATATATATATTCTGAAAAAAAACATTTAAAAATTTATCTCAAAACATCAATTTTGTAATTGATTATCGGGCCGGAGTACTTTTTTTTTCTTTTAGCCTTTCAAAAATTTCTTCCTTTTGTCCCATGGATTATGGATAAGAAGCAGCAGAATTTTGTCTTTGTGAAGGTGGGTATGTATGTCATCAACAGAATCTCCGAGTCCAAGTAGCCACTTGCATAAATTAAGAAAATCTCAACTGTCTTCTTACTTACCCACTTGCACCATTCGATCTACAAATAAATGAACATGGTATAAATAATCAAATTGACAAAAACATATGCATTACATTACAAATTTTTACACAAGGATTAATAATAAGCATGCATAGCTCAGCTCCTAAATTAATCTTATACAAAAATAAGGAAGTCCTAATTACCATAATATAGTTTATACACTAAGCAACAACCTGACATTTATATTTCCAAGGTATACAAGTCCTTCCCAAGTTTTTGTTAGATAATTATTCCCAAAATAGGTCTATTAATATCTACATAATCTTCTATTTTGTTGACACCAAAATGCATGACTACCCCCTTTTCTCCCCCATTTTCTTGATACATGTACAAACACATGGGAGAAAAAGAACAAAAGCCCACCAAATTATAGCCTGATCCAACAGAATTACGAACACTTTCAATTTAGCAGCTCTGACACCCATCCCACATCCGGATTCAGAGCATCATATGGGGTTGGGTTGACCCGACCCAGTGGATTCTCCTTGCTTAGTTTCTCGAACATCTTCACCCTCAAGTCTCTTCCGGATTCCACCCTCTCCAGCGCAGGCTCTTCCTCCAGCCTAATCTTCTCACACAGGTCCATATACCCAGATCTGGGCCGGGTCACACGAGTTGGGGTTGAAGGCAGGCTCGAACATTCAGATCGGGTCAAAAGTGCCCCGGGAGACCCGAACCCAGAAGATCCCACTTGCAAAGCAAAAGAATTGGGCATGGATTTCACCTTGTTTAGCTGTAACTGGCGAAAAGATGCCAACATTTCACTCACCGAGCTCGAGCCCAAAGACCGGCTGAGCGAGTTTGCCATCGGAGACATCGGCGGCGACTCGGTCGGCGAAGAAGACCCTTCAAAACACAGTCTACGGGGAGACCCATCATACGAATCGACCGAAAACGGAGTCCGCGGGCTCAAAACCCGCAACTCCTCCGCCGTGTGGGCGAAGAAACAAACTCTCCGTCGGCAACTCTGACCGTCCTTGCAGGGCTGAGTACGATAGCGCGCTGGGTGCAGCCAGCATTCGAATACGCCGTGGGCGAACTCACACCCATCACCTCTCTTACAGTGACCCTTTCTGAAATCCGGGCACGGCGTGCCGGAGTAGTGGTACTTACGTGTGTCCCTGCGGCGAGCCTTCTCGCCGGGATGAGCAAACGGACACTCAGTCCAATCATGTGACCTGGCACGTGCGCACTTCCGGACTTTGAACTCGTACATACGGAAATGATCGCATGAGTAGGCGTCCACAGGAAGTTCCAACTCTTCGTCGGAGCCGTTGTCGTAGTCAAAGGCGTCGTTAGACGGAAAGTAACACTGCAGTGCCTTGAGGTAGTCGTTATGGAGGAAAAAAGAGTAATCGTCGCCGTTAAAATTGGCATTGCCGTTTGGGCTGAGAGATAGAGGAATATCAGCCGCAGGATTATCGGAGAAATTCCAAGGAGGGACGTGGACGGTTGGAATTGGATGGGGGTGGTTTCTCTCTCCGATCATCATCTTTGTGTTTTTGGTTTGTTCTTATTTTGGTCTGGTCTGAGTTTGTATATAAACTGCTTGAGGAGTAGGTACTTAACCAGGGTTAGATTAAACGATTGCACATTTTTACTGCGGTTATGTTAAAGGAAAGTTTTACGAGACAGCAAAGTAGCTTGAGTTGCTATGAAGGCTCGTCAAGGATGTGCCACGTTTTCATTTAGAAGTCGCAGTGGCGGAGAAATGGCTGTCTGTGATAGGGTTTAGATGACAAGCAGGGCAGGAGAAGAGTACGCGAAAGAGCAAAGAAGGCTATAGAACATTCATGGGCCGTTTGTCCATATTTTTTGTTTTGGGCTTTTAGAATAGTCGAATGACTCAATTTAGTATCTCATTTTCCAAGCACTCCATTAGTTCAAGTAATAAATAAGTTAAAGTTAATTTTCTAATTTCCATTTTGGGCTTGAAAAGTGAATAACCCAATTTCACTTCAACTTTTTTAGGCTTCTGTTTAAAAATAATAATTTACACATTTAATATAAATTAATGAGAAAACTGTATTTCCAGTCCCCGTACATACCAAATATACACAGTAAATGTAAAACGGTGTCGTCACTTCTAAAATGTCCAAATCTTTCTCTTCTCCTTTCTCATAGGTCATATTTATTTGTAAATATTATAATATCGAAACTATATTTTCATAAATTATAATCTTAAGATAATTAATTCTAATATTGAACAATCAAAGTCACATATTTATTCACACTTTAATTTCTTCAATCTTATCGCATATACTTTTATAATTTAATTTTATAAAATATTTATCAACATGTATATCATTTTTCATTTAGGTTCAAGTCCTTCTCCCCATGTGATTGTATTGAATTATTAATATCAAAAATAAAACATTAAGTTATTGGGATTTGGGTAGCTTAAAAGGGTATTTGAGATCACTTATAAGCAGTGAAATTTGTTTATAATCAGTTTTTATGTAAATAATCATAAATTCCAATTTAGAGCTTCTGATTATTTGTCAAATTTAATAATGCGGTTTAAGCAAATATATTACTAATTTATCTATATTTATTTTAATAATTTCAATCATTATTCATATTTACTTTTCAGAATTTATTTTTTTTTAGTAATTAACATTTGAAATAAGCGATACACGAATTTATTTATTTTATTACTAATTGAAGTTATTTTTATTTATCAAACATAAATAACTTTTTTAATAATAATTATAATAAAAAACACCAAACTAAATACGTACACACACCTGTTGAACTCAACAATCAAATCCACTTGATGTGAAGGTTTACGTGTACGACAAGTGCTACGTATAGCTCTCTACACTAACACTAAAACTAAAACTAAAACTAACGACATCATCATCTTCAATAATTGACGGCTAAGAATTAAAAATAATGGAGTAATAAAATAAATAAAAGAAGAAGGGGATAGAATAGAGAGAGAGAAGTTATAGGGAAGTGTGAAAATGAAACTATTTTCTTTTGAGGCCGTTCAACGGGAAGCCATGTGATGCAAATCTTAAACTTTGGACAAACCATCATATATCTACTTACTTTTAGCATGCATAGCTTTTAGGTCGGAACAAAAATGTCCTACTTATTTTCGGATCCGATTAGTATGAAGTTTAATTTTTAATAAATTTGTTCATTAGTCAGTAAAATACTGACACAAATAAAGTATCGTGTCAGTATTCTATTGATTAATTGACCAACTTACCCAAAAATGAACTTACGTCTTTAAATGCATCGTCCTTATTTTCTAACTAGTCGAGAGAAGCGAGTAGCCTCATCACTAATTTTTCCTGCTTGCTTTTTATGCCTCTACTTAAATTTTGACACATAATCTCTTACTTAACACCAATTAATTCTAAAATTAAATAAAAGGACACGTGTCAAATAAAATTTGATTAAGACTTATAATTTAATTTTTCGAGCTAATGTACTTTAAATATTAATATAAAAATTATAATTTAAATAATTAATCGAATTTTAAAATTCACTTAAATGGTTTATATTTGAAGTCAAATTCGAACCGAGTTTTTAGTTAAATAGGATTGATTTTACAAACTTAGGTTGAGGGAAAACATTATCGTATTTGTCCCTCTTTATGTGGCCGGAACACGTAAAGCAAAAGGAACTCTTCTTCCGTCACCGCTCCGTACAACATTGAATGGGGATGGTGGTGTACGGAGTGTTTGCCGCGTGTCCTAAAGCACGTGAAATGTTGGCCACGTCTCCTTTATGCTCTTTATGTCTTTGGTGGTAGTGGTGACACACCACAGATGCCTCGTTTCATTATTGTCGTATACCCTTTCCGTCCTTTAATATAAATTTTATTAGAGTTGCATATAAATATTTAAAAATTAATTATATAATATCAAATATCTATATTACTCTGAAAAAAAATATTATTATTTATTAGACAAAAAATAAAAAATAAAAACCAAAGTTAAATTTAATATTTAAAATAATATTAAAAATTAAAAATTATAATTTAACTTATATTTTAATTTATAAATTATTTTAAAATAAATCATTTCCGAACCGAACGGAACCAATTTATAATTGGCTATAAACTTATAGTCGTATTTTACGGGCTGGGCGGGCAATACTTCTGGATTACAGTCTGACTTTTAAAGTCCCACGTAACATAATTTAATATTTTGACTTTTTTTCTCTCTTGTTCTCCAAAAAAATGACTTTATATGGATTAAGAAAAAAAATTTATTATGTATTGCGAGAATTATTAATTGAATAATAATTGTGATGTAGGTACATATATGAGATACGATAAAAATTAAGAGAAATTTATCTTAATTTATTTTATTTTACCGCATCAAATAGAGCTGGTGTTTCATTAGAAGTTATTATTTGGAAAAAAGGTAAAAATTGTGGGCCATAATTATGGAGAGACCCAAACAGGAAAGGCAGTTTACTTTTTGGACTTTTTGGGCCCAAGTAACTAACGTTCGAGATAGAATTTGGTTATTGAAGACGACTTTTAAAACTCTTAATTTGGGGATTTAAGTGGTGATAATGAAAGATGGAGAAAGAAACAGAAACTTCCCCTTACTGTCCTGAGAGGATCAGATCATTTGTTCCTATTTTATATATTTTTCTTGTGTCTTTTATTTAAATTTTTGATACATAATCTCTTACTTAATACTAATTAATTTTAAAATTAAATCAGAGATCAGGTGTTAAAAATTTAACACCTTGTAAAATAGAGACAAAGGATCTATTTTCTACTGTCCTTTAACTAGAAAACTTGTGAGTTTTGATTCAAGGGCTTTCGTCTCTGTTTGTTCACCATAACCAATCACATTATCGGGGTGAGCATTGTAACACCCCAGTCTTTCATCGAAAGATTTGAAATAAAGTATTTGTATATAAATAATTAAATTATAATGAATAGTATAATCAGTCATGACTTTTTCAGTGAGTTTGTGTTGAACTAAAATGAACAAGAAAATACTATTGAGTCAATGGTTTAAAATTTTATTTTGACAAATTTGATTCGATTCGTATTTAAAATTTGACCCGAAATTTATTCCAAACTAGGGATTTAACCTGAGTTGTTACATATGATGTGAGACCTGACTATCGAAAGTTCGGGTCAAGTTATCCGATTGAGTTGTCGAAGTTGGAGACACAAAAACAGGTGGTATTATCTCACAACAGAGAGAAAAAAGTTCGAAGGTAGGAACCCATCTAACCGGTATTAATTATCATACAATAGCTAGAAATGTGTTATCGATTCTACCGGAAACGTCAAAAATTTAAGTGGGTAGACTAAGATAATATTGAATTAATAATTTATAATTTTATTTGAATAAATTTGATTGGTTTCGGACTCAAATTTAATCCGAATTATTTCAAGCACGGTGGCTACCCAGCTGGTGATGTAACAATTACTAATGAATAGTAGTATTTGATAATGGGGCATGTAAATGTAATGGGGAATTTTGAATTTTGATTTGAATTCTTCAAGTACTAAAAACAGTAGTGAATGTATTGACTGATTGTCAAACTATGGTCCATTGGGCCCTCCAAACAATGGATCGCGCTCTACATATGGATAAAAATCCGCCTTATCCGATTCACAAGCAGTTTTTCTTCTGATAATTTAAATTATTATTTTTTTATATAAAATGGGTGCTAAATGTTAATGGTATGCATGTGTTTTAACATCCTCCAAACGGATTAAACAAATTCTAAATAAGAATTGTTATGACTTTATTTTATTTTGTCACACGTCCTTTTTACATTATTGAAATAACAAAATTCATAAATCTTTGTACATTAATTAAGGTGATGTTTGTTTGTATATAAATGCCTCTTAATTCAATTGTATTTGATCGGAAACAAATCTTGTTTGATAATTTTTTTTTACTTCTTAACGTCTCTTAATCGTTAAGACAGAACTCAAATCTTAACTATTAAGAAATTATCTCTTAATAGTTTATTTAAAATTTATGGATAAAAATAGTCTCAATAAATATTGTATTTCTTCAATTTCAAATTTTAAGATCATTCATTTTTTTAAATAACGCGTAAGGTTAAAATGATAAAATAGTGTCATTCAGGTATTTTACACTTTTTAGTCATCAAACAGTTTTTAAAATTCATATACTATTTTATTCAAATGATCTAATTTATTAAGATGTATTAACTATTTAAATCTTAATTACTCAATTTTATCAAATACTACCTAACCTTACATAAAGATAGGGTAATTTGAGGCAGAGGTTGACGTATTTTAAACCAAAAAATCATACCTATAAAACTCATGAATATACTCGACCATTTTAATATTAAAAACTAAAAAAATATCATAAACATACCTGTAATTAAAATCATCTAATATTTATGGCTAAATATTTTTCTAATCTCTATGATCTAATGATGACCAAAAGTGAATAAAAAATTCCAATCAAAAACCTACCCCTCTTGTTTAGATGGGTTGGATTAATGATGTTTTAACAGATATTCGATTATCATGAAATTAATTTTATGATAAATTAGTCAATTAATTATTATATTGTAAACACGCAGATAGAGAGATTATCTCTTAACTTACGTATCAATACTGTATTAATTAAAATTAATTTGCTACTAACTATTACCTTTATTAACAAAGCTACTTTAAAAAGTGTAAATATTGGATGGGACAAAAGCAGTGACACTGATTTGGTATGGAATTGCCACCGTTGAACAAATATATGCTACTACTAATTTGGCATATACGTAAATATATACTTTTAATTATTATGTACGTAGAAAGGTTTACCTTGGGTTGGCTAATGAAATGTGGGCAAGTCTGGTTGTTTTGTTAGGGTGTTTGATAAAATCTGAACGAATTTTAAATTAAATTTAAATTTAAATATGAATGAGCTGAATTTGAATTTGAATAAAAAAAGTTGTTTGATAATTAACGTGTCTGAAAAATCTGAATAATATATTTTTATTATTTTACTCTTATAAAAAAATTCAAAATTGTTATAAATTTATTTAATATTATATAAAAAAAAATTCATTCAACCCTCATTCAACTAAAAAAATGATACTAAACCATTCGACAACTTTTCTCTAAATGAATTTGAATATGAATCGTTTAGTCATTCAAATTCTAAACAAACAATCCCTTCACGAAAAAGTGGGTGAGTGAGACATTTTGATTGATTCTTTTGAATAGTACTTAATTTTTATTGATTTGGGTAAGAAATATGATTACTTAAAGACAATTGTTTCTTATATTTTTTATTTATGAAATACAAATAATAAGTGTACTCCTTTGCTAATCCTTATTTTCTCTTCAATATTTTATCGTTTATTTTTACAAAATTTAGTTAATTTTTTTTTAAAATTACGCACACAGTGTTTGCCAGACATAAAAGTAGAAAAAATTGAATGAGAAATTAAATTTGAGGTGAGAGCTTACTCAAAGTAATTAAATCTGAACTTTTCAGCTAGATGATTATATGTTTCATTAGGAAACACCCTTTTTAAAATATTATTACTAGTTTTTAATTTGATAATTTTACCATCTTAAATCAAGAAAGCTTAAATAATAAATAAGTAAATTTAAATGGCCCAATATTTTTTCTGGGCTCTTTTACATGTACGATCTGTTTTAAGGCCCAAAACAAAATTGGGATACTGACCTTCAGCCTATTGGGTTGGAAACTGTAACATCACATATACTAATTTATTTCATTTGGTTTCAAGTTTCAACAATATTAAAAGGTGATGGGCTTTAACTGGATTTATGCCCAAACAAATAAGAAATTGTAAATGTTGGGCTCATGTCCACAACCATAAATTAGCATATGATTTTGGTATTGTTTCTCCAAATATTTTCAATTAATATTTTTTTATTTTTGGGTAAAGATGAAAACATGACATTAAACATGAAAACGTTTATATCTATTTATCATATTCATTATCAAAGTTATAATACATGATATCTCAATCTAATTTAATTAACAATCGTATTCATTAAAGAAATTAATTGAAATTAATATCATGGAATAAGTAAGAGATTATATATTGTTAGAATTTTAGGGGAAACTAACACATAAATAATACTTACATATGAATGGGTTGAATCGAATGCTAAATCTACAAGAGACATCACGAACACAACTACTACGATCATTCGTACTTCTCGTCCATATATAGTTGTTACAAGCAATCAATGCGAACGAACTAATTAAGTGTTCACACCAAGTACACCCAAGTCTATTGATGGAAGCTTGGAAATACTAGAGAGAGTATTTAGAGAGAAACTGTATGGGAAAAATAATACGTTATTTATTCTTAGCCCTACACACAGTAAACTTCAATATGTATTATTTAAATCAAGAGAATTATCTCAAATAGAGTCATAACCATATCACGTATTATTTAAAATACTTCCAAGTGATATGGGACTCCTACAATTCTTATTGGGTTATTCAATATCCATACCCGAATAGATGTTCATGATCCACGGATCCGACCCGAATCAAAAATGATATATTCTTCAAACTTAAAAAACGAAAAAGTCATTGGTACCTTACTAATGCTAAGATTTAATTAAAACAAAAAAGGAAAGTAAATCCAAATAAACATTTTATACTACCCAGACTACGAGTTAATTCGATTGTTCCTTCAATTGATTGAAAAGTGAACACAAGTCTTACTTTTAAAAATAGGTAATGATGTCCTCAAGAAATAAATATTAGTATCATTTTGATATTAATATTTTCTTATCTTTGACATTATTTTGATTCATGTTAGAAATAATGACTCACTAAAGTCTCAAAATCAAGTATTATTGTAATTGCCATGTGTCGGGATGAATTTTTATGTTTTTGGAGTTGGGATGGAGGTGTATATATAATTATTAAATATTATTTTTTTATGAATATAAGGTGAAAAGAATTTTTTATTTGAATTTAAAATATTAAAATATAGGTCAAAAAATGATTAACCAGTTTGGCCCTATATTTCTTTTTAAAAATATAATTTCAAATCTTAACTAACTTAAATAAATAAAAATAGTTAACAAACTCATTTTATTCTAATTAATATGAATTGACCTAATAGTTAACCAATTATATTGTCATGTCTAAATCCTCCCCATATAAATCATCTATGAAAATATACCATACCCATACATTTTATGGCTAAGAAGGTATATACATGCTCATATAATTATATGATATGATTCCATGTATAATTTATAAAGCATAATGAAAATATATAATTATATTTTATTCTAGGGATCATTTTATGAATGTATATTTTGATTAATGGAATGAATTTCATTACTTATAATGATTTATAATTGTATATGTATATGGGATTAAATATTAAATGTATATGTAATATTTAAATATATAATTATATTTCATTACTTAAATGTGGGGACCGATAAATATGTCTGGACCCTCGAATCATACCCGTCCGTTTACAAGGCCTAATCAAAGGAGAGGCAAAAAGGAGGTAGGTTGCTGCAGAAAGAAAACATGTGGAAAACAGTGTGTACAGCACCCAAGTTTTTTTGGAATCTACTTAGAGCTGACGTGTCAATAATACAGCGAATTAAAAACACCGACTGTATGTGTCAGCTATCTCGCCAGATAAATTGGGGCAGCACGTTGCTTTTTAGCATTTAAAACATTGACTCCTCCTAGGGCGACATTCTCCTAGTGAAATTACTAGTCATTATTTTTTATTTTTTATAATAATTTTTAAAAAATACTTTCTTCATCTTAAAATATTTGACGTTCTATATATTTTCACACAGATTAAAAATAGGTGCAATTTTCCTATTTTACCCTTAATTAATACTTTATCTCATCCGGCCAGATCTGAAACTCTTCTTCTCCATCTCCTCATCAGTCGGATCCAACTCTTCTTCTTCATCTCTTCTCTTATCAGCCGGAATCACAGCCTTCGTACGGACATCAAGTTCGGCCGTCGCCGCCACGCACACTACCGTCACGCCCACCACAACCTTTCCCATCGAAAATTGAAACTAAAATATTACTCTCCGCCGTCCGGTAAAACATTTATTAGTGGGGTTGAAGAGATCAGAAACATCTATTAGTGGGGTTGAAGAGTGAGAAAATAAACATCTTCTCTGGAAATTGAAACTAAAATATTACTCTCCTGCCTAATCCGTTCATTTCGATCTGTGTTAGCTGATCTGGATTCTCAGATCTTCTTCATTAAAGTGAGTCTTGTAAAGAAAAAAAGAGTGTCTTGGAGAAGAAGAAGAAACGGTGACTGAGAAAAATAGGCATTAACGCTCTGTTTCTGAGTTTTGAACAGAAAAGAAAAGAATAGAAAACTTAAATTAGAACAGAAAAGAAAAGAATAGAAAACTTAAAGTTTTTCTTTGTGTTGTTTTTTAGTTTTTAATGAAAAAGAATAGAAAATTTAAAATTAAGGACATGAGTTGTAATTTAAAATTTATTATATTAAAAGTTAAAGATAATATGAGAATTATAAAAATATTACGTATTTCAATTTCTTTTCCGTCCAAATCAGGCCAATTTTGAACGAAAAATTTTGACAAAAAAAATGGCCAAGTTTTTTATCCATTTATTTTCTTTTCCGTTTATTAAAAAACTCAGAAACATAAGAATTGAAAAGAAAACTTAACTTTTCTTTTCATTTCTTTTCTTTTCTGTCCATTTTAAAACTCAGAAACAGAGCCTAACAGTGGTGGAGAAGGAAGGGCAGAGAAAGAAAATAAATGATAAAATATTCTTCAGATGGTAGAACGTCAAATATTTTGAGAAAAAAAACATCTTAAAATGTCAAATATTTTGGGATGGAGGAAGTATATAATATTTATTTTAACTGAATTTTTTACAGTTTTACTATTTTAGAAAAAACAAAATGTCATGTATAATGTATTCAAATTTTAACTCTCTAACTCGTTAAGTTTCAACTCTTTTTTTAATTTTCAACCCAAAAAAATCCGTCCCTACCGAAATCATATATTGGATCCGACCTTGCTTCGCGGTAGATATTCATAAATCTAAATGGGGTAATCGTTGATTTAGTAAACCTTTTAGTATTGCAATAAAAAAATGTGATCCTAATAATTTTTTTTAATAAAAATACTCAATTCATTCTAAATTATTTTATTATTATTAATTTTTAAAAATTAATTTGAGATATTTTAAACTCATAAAAATATGAAATAATAAAATTTGCAATGACTAAGATTTTTTTAGTTAATTTATAATATTTATCATTATATTTATTAAAATTAATATAATTTATCTCAAATTTAAGTTTAAAATATTTTTAATTAACTTTAAAAATCAATAATAATCAAATAATATAAAACGGATGAAATACAATAAGTATATTCCTGAAGAAAAAAAATCTTGTTGGGGCAGTAGTAATAAGACAGATGACTTATTGCGATCTTTGGGGACCAATTTACTGGGTTGGGGGCGGTCCCCTGACCGGTACCGTCCGGTGCAGTCTTTACAATATTTTTTTAATAAAAAATATATATTTTTTTATAATCTTTTTTTTTAAAATTTGTTCTATTATTTTTTATTTATTATTCTCATAATTGTGGTAAAAAAAAAAAAAGAATGTACACACAAAATTTGGTACTCTCGAGCCAGCGAATGAATGGCCGATCTTTATACACTCGAAAATATTTGATTATATTTTAATACATCTTAACGGTATATTTGTTAATGTATCTTAACAATCTATATCTTTATATTAAGACGTTATCGGAATAATTTAAACTCATATTGTATCTGAACTATTTAGAAAAACTCTTAATACAAAAAATATAAACTCTTAAGATACATTAAGAGATATTAAGATACAATCAAACACACATATTAAATTATTTTTTTTTTTTAATCTCTTCAAATTTTCAAAACATTATACTACTCCGCTAGCCTTTGGGTGGTGGATATAACTACTATTCTCTGGAATGATAGCAGCAGCATTTATGATACAGTGACAAAGGGAATTCATATCATACAGACAAATTATAAAATGCTTCCAAAATATTACATGAAACATGCAGAAAAATATCATCTATAAAAAAAACAATAAAAGGGTTAAAATAATACGAATAACATATTTGCCTCCTAATGCTATTAAGGAGGAAGAGTTCATTCTATTTATTTATATTAAACATTTATTTAAAATGTTGAAATATTATATTTTCACTCAAAAAATTACATCTACCAAGGCAGTGTATTAAAAAAAACAATAAAAGGGTTAAAATAATACGAATTAATCGGGAGTAATTAACATGAAGTTAGTTTTGTTCAATTGACCATTGACACGATAATCTCTCTCTGATGTTCAATCATTTTCACCTCGATCTAGATCATTCTAATTTTGTATAGTACTACTACTACCTCACTTATCCCCCTTATCAACTCTCATTTATGTACATGTTACTTATCATTTATTTGCCCAACAACATTATTAGCCTCACACCTCACTATCTCTCCAGAAGTTTCCATCCAATTTGAGCAGAATTTTTACTATTGCACAAAAATCCCAATGCACCAGCCAACTAGTTCTAAGCTTTGTTAGATTTAAGATCAAATATTACAAGTAATCAAACAAAAATTAAAGATTGAAAACACGTAAATTTACTCATGTTCATCAATTTGATGTATTTATTTAAAAATCTCATATCAAACAATATTTTTAGAGCATTCACAATAGTTTTCTTATCTCTATTCTTACTCTGCAGTGTTATTGAGACGTTCTGTAAAATATGAATTCAATTTTTTCATTACGTACCCAACATGTTCCTTATATTGATTACTTAAATAATGAAATTTAAAAATTAAAAGTTAAAATTTGAAAGTTCCAATCCAACAGTCAAAGCATCAAATTAATAATAATCATATAATTTATAAGATAGAGAGAGAGAGAGAGTATAATTTATCAATTGTATTTCACTTTAAAATTAAATTTTAATTTATTTTAAATTTTTAAGTAATTTATGGAGTGAGTATTGAATGAATTGTAGCATCAAATGTACATAAGATCAATATTAATTTTTATAAAGTTAATTTGTGATATTTTAAAATTTAAATTAATATGATTCATTTAAAATTTGAAAATAATAAATTTAATAATTAATAATATTTTTATAATATTTATAATTATATTGATATAAATTAAATAAATTTATATCAATTTTAAATTTAAATACGTTTGAAATTAATTTTTAAAAAATAAGTCAATATTAATTTTATAATTTAAAAATGAAGCAGTAAAAAAATATCAAGATACGTATGATTAATGAATTATCCACTTAAATGAGGGTACACATATAGAGAACAAAGAGTTAATTGTGGAAACTATTGAGAGTATAAACTATTTTTGACAGACAATTATACCATTGGCATCACATTTTACGCATTAAAGTTTGATATATTATTCATCACTCAACATGAGTGATATGCGGTACAAAATATCATTTACGTCTAAAAAATTTGATTTATTTTTCATCACTCAACATGAGTGATATGCATTTCAAAATATCACGATGAGTTGCCATTTTGTTGATAGTTTTTTTTCCAACTTATATTGAGTATCATATATATATATATATGTACTGTAAATATGTAATTATCATGAAGTGGGGACCAGGCCACAACGCATTTACGTACGCTGACGTCATTAATTATTTTTGAATTATCATCCTATCTATAATAATAGAATAAAATAATATTTCAATTGGAAAGTACAATGCCGATTCATATTCATTATACTCCCTCCGTTCCTAAAAGTTTATCGTTTTAGAAGAAAAAATTTATTCCAAAAACTTTGTCGTTTACAATTTTCAAGAAGAATAAAGTAGTATTTATTTTCCTATATTACCCTTACCTTCTCTCATTGTCTCAAAAAATTCTATTCCTTGTATTAATAGTTTTCAACTTCCCATAAAAGATAGTGATAGAATTTCAAACAAATTTTACTTGATAAATGATACTTTCTTAATTTATGTGCCAAAACCTTAAACGATAATCTTTTAGGAACGGAGGTAGTAGTTACTTTAAGCGAGAAAATATAAGGACGGTTCAGATTCATTCTAATTTTGAGATTATTGAAACCGAGGGAGAAGGTTGATTTCGTTATTCCGTTCGTTTAGGTACGGACAAGTATTACTCCCTCCGTCTCAGGATAAAAGTTCTGATGGACTTTTCACATATATTAAAAAAAAGAATGAAATGACAAAATTGCCCATAATAATATGTCATTAATTATTTTCAATGTAGATGAGTAAGTGACTATCTAACTATTCAATTCAAAATATTCTCTTTCCATACTTATTAAATATGGAGAGAGAATTAAAATAAGAAAAATATGAGATATTTAATACTACGAGCATAATAGAAAAAAATATGTAAAATTTGGTTATAAAAAGAAAGTGAATATTTAATATGGGACTACCCAAAATAATAATAAGGGCTTTTATCCTAGGACGGATGGGGTAATAAATTTATAATATCCGGATAAATATCACGTGGGGCGTAGTGAAACAAGGACTGTAGGATTGTCATACTTTTTAAATACAAGTACTGTCTTATTTTTTGAAGGTCGCATCTCAGCCGTTGATTTCGCCTTCAATGGAAACGCGAAGAGTAGTTGGCCATGACTCGGTTCGGCGTCAGTGGCGTAATAGGATATGAAATACACGAAGAGCTGAGTCATCGTATTTCAAACCAGTAACTAACCTACTCCCTCTATGGCACGTGAAATACAACCAATCTAGAAACCAGAAGTGATTGTATAATACGCTCTGTTTGGAGAGTGGGCCAATTAGGGATATTATCCTTTTCCGAACGGTTCTTTGGGATAAAAACACTTGTAACAGTTGGCGAAACTTTGATTTTACAGTTGAGGAGTTCAAATTTTGTAAATTTCAGGCAAGGACACTTTTCTCTTCCGCCACTATAAATACCCATTTTTGTCAAAACAGAACTGCACATAGTTTTGTTCCTGCTCATTTGATTGGCCTTGTTTCTGTATTTTGGTGTGAAGTGAAGATGACTATTCCCGTTGAGCAGCCTGAACTAGGTAGCCCCCTTTTATTTTGTTTTTAATATTTTCTAAATTACAATTATTATTTTTTTCTTTTCTAGATATTTTCATATTTAAAATAATAATTTATAATTAGTATTACTTATTCATAATTGTATCCAAAACATTTAAAAATATATTAAATTGATTTTATAAAGTAATTATATAAATTTGAAGAAAAATATAAAAGTTCTAATGTAGGAAAGAGGATTATTGCTGAATTTGGTAAACGCAGAATAGGTTTGACATTGTGTTCTTCTTGTATATCCTGACCAGGTTTTCAAGCGGATGAGAAGAAGATTTATTCCGATACAAATGAATTGATACTGGATGCAGGTTTTGTTGTTCCTGAAAATCCATCCAATGGCGGATTTGACGCTCCAAATATGAATGCATTTGGCCACTCGTTCAGGTGAATTTCAAAAATATCATTGTTGTGTGTTTCAATCAATCAATCAATTATATAATAAAATTGGGGAAATGTTCTACAGGGATTATAATGTGGAAAGCCAAAGACAAAAATCCGTGGAGGAATTTTATCGGTTGAATCACATTAATCAAACATATGACTACGTGAGTCTTTATATACTTATAATTAGATTATTAGGGTTGTTTAATTATAATAAATAAATAATTAATTAAATCTTAAAATGCAGGTGAAGAGGATGAGGGAGGAGTATGGAAAATTGGATAAAGTTGAAATGAGCATATGGGAATGTTGTGAGCTTCTGAATGAGGTTGTGGATGAGAGTGACCCTGATTTGGATGAGCCCCAGATTCAACACTTGTTGCAAACAGCCGAGGCTATTAGGAAAGATTACCCTGATGAAGATTGGTTGCACTTGACAGCTCTTATCCATGGTATTATTATTATTATTATTAAGCTGCTGTTCTGTTCTATAAAGATTGTCACTTTTATTTATAATTATTTAAGATGACGAATTTTCATTTTATTTTACGATAACGTTTTTGTTTTTAATGCGTGACAGATCTTGGAAAAGTTCTTCTGCTTCCTAGCTTTGGCGCGCTTCCTCAATGGGCTGTAGTCGGTGAGCAATTATTGTCCCATGAACCAAGCATTGTTGTACTACCTTCCATTCAATATATAAGACCATGTTCCTTTGTACTTATTACACAATTTTGCTATTATACATTTTGGAAGGGATGGCGAAAGTAGGACTCATGATTCTTAATTGTATTCTACAGGTGACACGTTCCCTCTTGGCTGTGCTTTTGACGAATCAATTGTTCACCCCAAGGTAAAGTAGGACTTGGATTTTTTTTAACACACTGTCTTGACGTGCCAAGGCTCAACCCCAACCTCATGGTTGGTTAGTTGGGTAATACCACTCGTGACTCGTGCACAGGCCTTGGGCATTATATGGCTCTTTCCATGCAGCAGCTCATTCGTAATCGTAGGCATTTAGCTGATTAAATTTCTGAAAACATGTCCCATTGTTGCAGTATTTAAAGAACAACCCGGATTACAGCAATCCTCTATACCGTACTAAGAATGGAATTTACTCTGAAGGATGTGGACTGGAAAATGTCATGATTTCATGGGGGCATGATGATTATATGTACTTGGTAGATGTTAATATTATCAAGTTTATGTATTTATTGTTTTTATTCTGTACAATATTTTTTGAAGGAAATATTAAATATAGCCGGATTTTCATATCTTTTAGGTGGCCAAGGAAAATGGGACAACTCTGCCACCAGCAGGACTGTTTGTTATCCGTTTCCACTCTTTTTACCGTAAGTATTTACTCATTTCTATGATTTTATTAATGTTCGAATTTCTTATCTCTTTTTTTTCGTTCAGCTTTACATCGATCGGGAGCATATAAACATTTGATGAATGAGGAGGATGTTGACAATCTGAAATGGCTGCAGATATTTAAGTAAGCTTTTTTTAAATAAATAAATCGAAATTTGACAAGCTTATATATAATACTTAATAGTATTAATTCTGATTTTGGAAATTGTGGGCATTATAGCAAATATGACCTCTACAGCAAGAGTAAAGTTCTAGTTAATGTTGAAAAAGTGAAACCATACTATCTTTCTCTGATTGAAAAGGTGAGTTACCACTTGGAAATTTTTTACCAGGGTAAATTTGATTTCTCGCTTTCTGATGTAATAAATATTTTTATTGCAGTATTTCCCAGCAAAGCTTGGATGGTGACTGTTGATTATTATTATTATTATTATTATTATTATTATTGTTACGAGAAGGAGAAGGCATTTTGGTGTTTATATTTATGGTGTAATTACAGAGAAAGACGTGTGTGCAAGATTGAGAAATTCTTCCAATAGTATTCCTTTATTTATCAAATAAATATGTACTGCTCTTGTCATTGGGAAGTACAACTTTTAATAAAACTGTCATATTGTTCATATAAATAAATTGCTCATTGTTCCAAAAATTTTTTACTGTTTGTTACATGATCCGTTGAGCACAAATGACAATGTGTTGCTCTTTTACTCGATAATTGACTTTATACGACGATTATTGTACGATAATCTTTCAAGCGACTCTGATTTTCAATCCTCTATATCGTTGCTCTAAAATAGATATATGAAATAGGCTTAAGAGTAAGTCAATTCCGAGTTGATGTAATTAAGTTATGATTCTACAAAGTTAGGGCTGAAAATAGTGACAGTGATAGGGGATCAAAACAAATAACATACTTTCTTTTTAGGGATAAATAATGTTTTGATCATCATCTTTGACGCATTCGGATTTTATTATGATTCATAAAACTTTTTTTATTACAATCGAATAATCATCTTTTAAAAATTTACAAAATGGTCATTCCGTTCAATTTTTAGTCCAAAAAACGGACGGAATGCTGACTGTGCAAGTTGACTCCATTTTTTTCTGCAAGTTGACTCCATGCAAGCATTACCGAAACATTTCTTAATAATAAAAAAACGGAGTATAGGCCAAGTCATTAAGAATAATAATATTAAAATAATAATAATAAAAATAATATTATTAAGAATAATAAAATAATAATAATAATATTAAGAATAATAATTTCAAAATAATAATAATAATAATAATAATAATTTTTAATTAATAAAATAAAAATAATTACAAAATAATAATAATAATTTCACAATAATAATTTTCTATCTGCACTTTTAGTTTTCGGATATAAAAATATTTTATCGATTCTGAAAAAGTTTAATTTTATTTTATTCTCCATTAAAATAAAATAAAAAGAAATTATTATTATTATTTAAAAATATAAAATTTTTAGTACACAGTGTTATTTTATATTAATATTAACATAAATTAAACTCCTTTTTGTAATAAAAAATGACCCTTGGATTCCAAATGATATAAAATATTTTTAAAAATATTTTTATCTAATAATAAAATATTTTTGGATTAAAATAATTAAAACTTATAAACTTTGGATCCATAAATTAATGTTACTGTTTCTACATTTTTTAGGCAAAAAACAAAAAAACCGCAGTTTAAAAAACAAAAAACAACGAAAAAAAAACCAAACATAAAAAATAACAAACAACGCAAAAAACAAAAAAAAAATCAACGCACACAAAAGAAAAAAAAACTAAAAAAACGTAGTTTAAAAAAAACGCAAAAAAAAAAAACAAAAAACTCCATAAAAAAAACTGCAGTTTTTTTATTTTTATTAAAAAAAACAAAAAACTCCATAAAAAAAACTGCAGTTTTTTATTTTTATTATTTTTTGCAATAATAAAATGCAGTTTTTTTATTTTTATTAAAAAAACAAAACACAAAAAAAAAACTGCAAATTACAAAAAACTGCATTTTTATTTTATTATAAACAAAAATAAAAACCAAATAAAAACTGTAAATTACATAAAAGCTGCGTTTTTTTGCGTTGTTTTTTTTTTTTTTTTTTTTTGCGTTGTTAGTTGTTGTTTTTTTTGCGTTGTTTTTTTTTTATTAAAAAAAAAAACTGTGCTTTTTTTTTATTATTACAAAAAAATTGCATTTTTTTTAGTTACAAAAATTGTGTAGTTTAGGATAGTAAATCATATTTAAGCCTTATTATTATTATTGAAATACTACAGTGTATTATCCCTTTTTTGTCATTGTATTATTACAATAATAATTATTATTATTACAATTATTATTATTATTACAATTCCTAGAAATGATGCTACTTAGTTTAAATATTAGTATTACATAAATTTAATCATGGTAGATAGTTGGTACAATAGTTTTTGTTGGAATATAAAGTTTTTAATTTGAAGAGGTCTAGATTTTGAGACTTGTGAGTAACATTTTCTTTAAGAAAATTTTTAACCTCCACATCAACAAAAATAACGGGTCACGTCAGCAAAAAAATGGAGTCAACTTGCATTCCGTCCGTTTTTTGGACGAAAAATCAAACGGAATGACCATTTTGTATGTTTTTGAAAGTACAGTTACTCGATTGTAACAAAAAAAAATTCGATAACCACAAAGAAAATCGTACCCCAGTACAATAACCAAAACGTTATGTATCCCCTTTCTTTCTAATATAAGTACTATGTAAAATTAATATTATATTTAATAATACATAATCATTTTGTTAATAGTTATGCAAAACTTTAAAATGACATACTCGCTCTGTCTTTAATTTTTTGACGTTTTAGAAAATTTCATTTGTCCCTAATTATTTGACGTTTGTTTAAATCTAAAAGAATTAATGACAATTTTTCCAAAATTACCCCTCATTACTCTGCCTATTTTTTTTAATATTTTAAACTCTTTCTGTCTCTTTATCTCAACAAAACTCTCCTTATTCCTATAAAAGATTTAAGGGTAATATAGACAATTAAGTACTATATTTAATATTTTTTAATTATTATCTTAATTCTTATATCCACCTCTAAAACGTCAAATAATTAGGGACGAAAAGAGTATATTAAAAGACGAAAAAAATATATCTATTATCAATACATTTAATGTTACACGTACCATCAACATACATATATTTAGGTATAATAAATAAGCACATACGTAAGAGAAAGCATCAAATATAAATACAATAAATCTTGACGGACAGGTTTGTCCGACCGAAAGATTGAATCGGTGCAATTTTAATTTTATTTCTTTTGTTACGACTCTTAAAAAATATATAATATTTATTTTTATTAAAATTTTTATATAATAGAGTATTTTTTAGGTATAACTTGGATACATATAAAAAATAAAATTATACAATCAGATAATTTTATTTTTTATGTATCTAAATTACATTTAAAAATACTATATTTTATAAAAAATAAATAAAATAAATACTATATATTTTTTAAAAATCACAACAACAAAAAAATAAAAAAATTGGACCGTTCCAAAAAAACTGTGTAGAACTGCTCAAAGGTTATAGTATACTTATTGAGTTGTTAGGTTGACACGTCAAAAATTATTTGACATAGGACAAGATTGATGATCCATCTGTTCATTCATATAACTTGTGTGAATATATTACTATTATATTATTAGATACCCATTTTATTGTTTTTTTGTGAGTATATGCTTGCTTGTACTGATGTACTCCTTCCGTCCCAATTTAAATATTAATTATTTAAAAATTTCAGTTAAATATTAATTATTTAATTTTTAATATTACCTTTATAATTTTCGTTCTTTTATTATTTTATAGCAATAAATAACATACTTTTATAAGAACAATATTAATAATTAATATTATATAATTATTTTTTAATATTTATGTACAACTCTAAAATAAAATATATTAACAGACGGAAGAAGAAGGACTTTAGGTATAAATACTAGTATTTATTAATTAACCTATCTCTTCCCATAATACTCATCTTCAAATCATGTTGCTTTAAAATTTAAATTTAGTGATCGTTATCAAATTGTTATTTGTTTGGGTGCAAAAAAGAATACATTTTAAACTTAACAACATTATTAGACATTTTAATAACAATAAGTAATTTTAAATAAAGAATTACTACTATTAATTAGTGTCCCTATGGCAGAGTGCTAAAAACATTTTTAATTTAAACAAAATATATATCAAAAGTGTTTGGTAACATGTCAAAATTACTTTTAGTGATTGAGCTACTTTTTAATTGTTTGATTAAATTTTAAATCTTATTAAAATAAGTTTATTATTAAAAAAATGTAATTTATATATAAAAAAGTAGGTCTTCTTAAAGCTTTAAACAAAACTAAAAATATATTGTGACACCCCAAAATAGGTTCTACATCACCCATTCTCGAGTTGTTAATACACTGCATGTAAACAACTACAACTTTATTATTACAATAGTAAAAGCTGTGAGTTTAAATACGAGATATTGCCATCTGCACAATATCCACATACAAATAAATCTTCATCATAATTATTGATACATTATTTTACAATAATGGTGAGGGACTACTAAACAACTCTCCCTAGAACTTTCATTCCATACCCAGACTGCACTCGCTTATATTCTCGCCTCTCGAGAAGAAAAATGGAACAAAAAGGAAAAGGGTGAGCTCGACTAGCCCAAGAAAGAATATTATGACTAAGATAATATACAACAAAATTATCGTTAGTCTTCAACCGAGAAAATATAATAGAATACAATAGACAACAAGTTTTAAATCAATATTCGCAATGAAATAATAATTCATTAGAAGAGTTAAGTAGAGAATGCAAACTACTTATCTTATATGTATGAATTTTAAAGTTCATCGCTCTATTTTTATCCTGTAACATCAATCAATATATATCCGGGATCAAATATTCATCCTCAGACTTTCTTCGCCAGGACATTCACCACCGGGTCATGTTCATCTAAACACTGCTCATCTTTGCACTACGGGCAAAGATATTCATCGAAATCATTCATCTTTGCACTACGGGCCAAAGATATTCATCGAAATCATTCATCTTTTGCATTACAGCCAAAGATATTCATCATAAATCTTTCATCTTTGCACTACTGGGCCAAAGATATTCAATAATATCATCATTTAAGACTGAGGATGATGAAAAATATTTTTTTTTTAAAGAAACCAATCCAGTGAATCAAAATGACAAGGATTAAGGATTCGTACTTTGTTTTATCCACGTCCAAAAATACCTCAAAAATAATCATAGTGGTGTAAAATTCAAGAATGGTCAAAACATGGATACAATCAAATCTAGTATCCAGAATAGATATTTTGAACGAAAAGAAAAATTATTATTTTTCGATGAATAGTGTCGTATTCGTGAATAAGCTGGTATACGTGAATAAGTCAGATATCGTGAATAGTAATCCCGACACCAAAAGTTTTAAATTTGATAAAACTTCAGATCAATATTTCAAAGATAATGATATTGAAGAAATAATATCATTACTGAAAAAATAATATCCCTTACCTCGAAAGATCAAGATTTAACCTGAAATAATTTGGATATAAAGCTATATCTTGAACTTTCACCGATATAGCAATACTCAAAGTATACTCAAAATACTCACAAGAATACGCTTCGATAATATAGAGAGAGAAAACTTCGCTTTACGGTGTGATTTTCAATTCTAACCTAAGACCTATTTATAGAAATTGCTTAGAACACCAAAGCGAAAAAATTTATTATAATAATAATATATATAAAAATTTTCTACGCCCATTCTTAGAATCTGAAAATCTGAATACAAACCACATGCTCCCTTCTAGAAGAAGTAAAAAAACGTTTTCATAAAATAAATAATTAAAACTTCCAAAATCAATTATTTTGAGCTTGAAACTTCAATAATTCATAATAAATAGCCATTTTGTCGAAAAATTCGAATCTTATGAGTTTTTATAGGAAATTCAATTCTCTACAACTTTGCGAAGAAAAGTTTTCCAAATTCCAAACGAAAATTGACCGAAATCCACAAACAGACGATTTTAGAAATTATAATCAAATTTCAATTCGATAAATGGGGTCCACTTTACATGTTTAACATGTTTTAAACATTTATTGCAACAAAAATACTCTTCCTCCTCGTATACTCATATATCCCACATTCGTTGTAAAAATATCACCATTATTATATTATTAAAATATAATATTATATATTTTAAATGAATTATTTTATCGTAAAAAGATAAAATTTCAATTTTCAACAATTGTCACATTAAAATTTTCTCCATCTATATCCACATAAAATCAATATTTTTTCTCATCATATGAATCAATAATTAATTATTCACAAATAATATTACGAATCACAATATCGATGACCGGGTGCATTCTTCCTTGGAAAGAGGGGCTTTCCAATAAGAATTTCTCCTTACTCTGGCAAGTAATTGATTAGGTGACCAAACCTCTACTTAGACAAAACTTTCTAGACATTGCCAATAATGTTATCTAATAATATTATTCAGATAATATGAATTATTGCTTCGACAATGAAAAATACGTAAATGACAATTATTAAAACAACAAAGAATATAAAATATCAAGGCGTGAATTATTGAATCAATAAAATAAAACACTAAATGAAGAATTATCGTAACCATTATTGAGTAGTGCCTTCTTCACGTAAAGAATCAATAATTGGTGCAATACTGCAGTGTCTTCTGCGTCAACAACGCAGACATCGTGTTTTAACCAATTTGGGTATTCCAACGATTAGTAAACTAGAATAACTACACCGATTATTTTTAAACAACTTATATTTGTCATTTTCTTCCTCCAATAGCTTTTCACATGGGCTCCACACATGTCAATTGCTACCGTCGTCACGAATATTTTCCTACGATCATGAATATTCCACGACCAAACGAATATTCTCCTAACAACAATGAATATTTTATAACCACTTGCTTATTTTGAAATATTTGCGTATTTTACCCATAACTATCCACATTAATCACATCAACCCTTACTATTTTAAAATAATAATTAGAAAAAATTAAATTTTATTTATTAATTATTTGGGATCTTACATATATTTTGTCTCACTAGTTATTTTCCAGATGGACAACTAAAAAGGCTAAAAACCATCTAATATGAAGTAACTACAATTAAAAAGAGCAAAATGTTAAGCCTTTACAATCTTTTTAAATGTATGTTGTTTGAATACATAATAATGTTAGCAGCGTTTTAAAATTCAAACATATTTAACTCACATATTTTAAAATTCATTTATTTAAAAATAATTTATTTAATTCACATATACAACATTTAAGACTCAAACGTTATTTAATGTATTTTTAAAAGTGAAATACAATTGTAAACGGATCCCGTTATTATGAAGTTAACTTTATGGTAAGTTGTTCAATTAATCAATACAGTGCTGATACGTAGAGAAAAATATCACCTTTCAACCTGTATGACGATATTGTATTGATAAAAGTTAACTTTATACTAACCACTCCCTAATTTAATAACAATAATTTTATTATCACATAAAAACGTTCAGATATCGCTCATATATACTCATATGCATATTTTGATGGTCCACGTAATTTACTATATACGTGAATCATCAAAATATATATGTGAGCGTGAACATTTTTATGTGATACTAGTAAAATTATTTATTTAACAAACCTTGTTTGTGTTTATTGTAATCTCATTCGGATTACTTTTATACTCCATACTTGGATTACTAATACCAGTTCCCTATAAAGTTTACCTATAATCAAAAGGGCCCACAGAGGGTAGGCCCAATAAAAACTGAAATTTGTACTTTTTCTGCTCCGGAGTCGCACTATCAGAAAATACTGAAATAGTAAGAAATATGAACTGGGATCCACCGCATCGCCTTCGACTTCCACCTGTATATTCTCTCTCCATTTATCTCACGCATTTCTTCAAACAATTCAACTGCTATACATTCGCTCGCACAATTCATACAAATCAATCCCTTTTTTCAGTTTAGTTCTCTGATGATTTTCTCCCTCCTTCAATGGCTACATCATATTCATCAATTATTCATATCTTAATTCTCCACACATTCTTACTCGCAAACCCTCTTCATTTCTCCCAATTCCGTATTGCCAGTGCGTCAATTGATGATTTCTCAATCACCGGTTACGATCACAACTTGTTTCACGGCGATTACTCGCCACCGTCGCCACCACCTCCCTCTGCGCCGCCGCTTCCTCCGCCGCTATCGTGCAAAGAGGATTTGAACGGCACTGGTTCGCTCGACACCTCCTGCGAGCTTACTTATGATCTCAATTTCACAGAAGATATTTATATACGTGGGAAAGGGAACTTATTTATACTCCCTGGAGTGAAATTGAGCTGCCCTATTTTGGGGTGCTCAATAACTGTCAACGTTAGTGGTGAGTTCAGGTTAGGGTTAAATGCGGAGATTATAGCTGGGAGCCTGTATGTGGTATCCAATAATGCTACTTTATTTAATGGTTCCTTAATTAATGTCACGGCTCTAGCTGGCGAGCCACCGGAGCATACTAGCGGGACCCCTGATGGAGCACAGGGTGGTGGTGGAGGGCACGGTGGTAGGGGTGCTAGTTGTGTGATGGATAATAAAAAACTTCCTTCTGATGTGTGGGGTGGGGATCCGTATGCGTGGGATTCATTGGCTACGCCGTGCAGTTATGGTAGTAAAGGTGGAACAACTAATAAGGAAGAGAATTATGGCGGGGAAGGGGGCGGGAAGATTCGATTTGAGGTAACAAATGTTCTTGATGCTCATGGCAGTCTTTTAGTTGATGGAGGTGATGGTGGTGTCAAAGGTGGAGGAGGATCTGGTGGCAGCATTTACATCAAATCTCGTTATATGTAATGTTTTCTTGCTTATAATTGACTTGTTATAATGTGTTATATTTAATGCTAACTACTTAACATGTCAGTTCATATGCTTAGTACATAGTTGTATATTGCAAGGTATTGTTGTTTGTATGAATATATTCTTTCATTGTTTTTTTATTTGAAGCATGTCAGTTCATTCTATAATTAGGTTGCCTCATTTTCATAAATAATTTCATTTCATGTAGTTTTGTGTACTTTGTTTACCTTAAAGTCCTTTACTTTGGTTCAACTTTATGGGAATCTATCATTTTCCCTCTTGAGAACACTGATATATGCCACAGATATGAGATTGATCCATAAAAGAGGTGAGAGTAATAGGGTTCCTTTTAAGGAAACAAAGATAAATTATAAGTACAAATACAGGAAATTGTGATACACTTGGCCAGGATTTTCAAGCTTCTTCTAACCGATTTTTCTACTTCGCTTAGTTAAAAACTTTTATGTCTGATATAGAATGATATATTTTGTGCATCTTCAAATGTTTCCTTAGTAAACAGATGTTCAGTAGTAACTTGTTACATTTGGCTAAAATCTAAATGATAAATATCAGGGTAAGAATCAAAAAGAAAATTGATTGCTTTCGTGATCCTGAAGGGCTAGCTATTAAATTTTGTTTTAACACAACTTCCTCCCTCCACAAAAAAAAAAGACTTCCAAGTCATCACCAATGCTGGCTTTGTTGTTCAAACCAAATTTAACGGCACAATAGAAAAATCAAGAATCTGTTGGTGGTCTTTTATGCGTGTAAAGGAGTTTTATTCTTGGCATTCATTATTATTCACTTGATGCTATGCAAAAGTATTTGGCATTCCATTCATCCACAACTCGAAACTCAAGGACGAGTCTTTCTCAATAATAGAGGGAGAGTAGCACGCTTCATGGATGATGGTTGATTAATTATGTAACTACCTTTAGGATTACCTTGGATTTTATTGTGTTGTAATTTAAGAGCTTTTGGAGATTATTAGGTATCTATGTTACATGATTATGTGAGTATTTATGGTATTTAGTTTTCTAGTATAAGTTGGTTCTGATAAGTAGAATTATTTCCTTAATTGGGGTACTTGTCCTAGTATGGTGACAAGGCTTTTTATTCCTCCTATATAAGTATTATAATTTACACAAGTTTAATAAAGTTGAGTTACTTGAAAATAAAGATGCGTAGTTTTGGCTTTGTGCTGTGTCCTACACATTGCAAATCCCTTGCATGGGTGAAGCACTAATTTTTCTCCCCTTTTCTTTATTTTACATCAGTTTTAGGATACACTGAAACCTGATTGAAATTTAATGCTAATTTACTGGTGATCATGTCATCTTAAATTAACTGCATTTGTATTTGATTTTGCCCTATTGCACCCTTTGAATCATGAATTAAGGTAGTGTACTGACTAGAAATGTTTCTGGAACTTTAATCGTTCTTTTGTTAAGAGCAGGACAGGTAGTGGCAGAGTAAGTGCTTCTGGAGGTAACGGATTTGCTGGAGGAGGTGGTGGAAGAGTTTCTGTTGATGTTTTCAGCATGCATGATGATCCCATATTCTTGGCTCATGGTAAGTTTTCTCAAGACAAGGTTATTTCATCTAAAATTGTATCTACCCAAGTCTGATTGTTAATTAGTAGAATTTAATTGTGATTCAATTAGGTAATTGATACTCTGAGTCTTTAAAGGTCATTTAGCGTTATATTTTTTCAAAACTATGGACTAAGTCGTGTCCGTCTGAAGTTCTTTACTTTTATGGATCCAAATTAGTGTCAAGTGTGTTTTTTCCCTTAAATATTGTTTAAAAATCGAGAGCCCCAATGCCTTTATATGTTTTGTTTTTTTGTTGAATTCCATCTTTTTTATGCTGGGTGTTTGAGTTTATTATTTGCGTAGGGCCTTTCTTAAGAGGTGCAATAGAATTTAGACATTAGAGATCATACTTTACCTATGCTTTTTCGACACTTACTTTGATGTGATGAATGCTGTTAGACTTTATAAGGCGTCTTTGATGCTGTGACATTAAAATCATGCTCTACTTTAGCTATTGTTTAATCGATTACTTAATTGGTGGTGATACATCTAACATCATCCCCATTCTTCTTGAGGATGTCTTTGGAGATATTACTATAATTCAAAAGATATAGTTTTCATTGTTAAATATGTGTTTTGGTGTTTCTTTGCGCTCACAATCTTTCCAACTGGTAAAGAATTCTGTTATGATATCTTTTATGGATCACTCCTGTATTGAAAATTGGGCTCTTCAGTCGTTGTTTTCTATATTTCTGTAAGCGAGTACATATCTGTTATGCCCTTGTTACTAATCTCTATTTTTGGATATCAGATACTTATTAGATGTAACTTTTATCTCTTTACAATTTCTACTTTTTCTTTATATATGAACACAAGTTTTGAGTAGAGAATTAAGGGCACCTATTTTTTTTGGGTCCATTGAACGTTTCCTTTTCCTTTTTCCCTCGACAATGGGGCGTTATTGTGTGCTACTTTAGTTTCTAGTTTTAGAGCCGTTATTATGTTTATATCCCACCTTTTAATTTATTGTGCATAATTCTATATATATAATGCACACACATATAAAATCTTGTTCTGCATAAGGTGTATATCTCATCTCTTTTTGGCAGTAATGACCTTTGCAAGTGAAGGCCATAGAGCTGCGTTTGCGTTTAATGTAGTCCATTCGCTATTGAATTATGATCTTAAGCTGTTTCTAGAGTGTGGAATATTTTAAATTACCATATTTCTGTTCCCGTGTTTGCAGGGGGAAGAAGTTATGGCTGTCCTGGAAACTCGGGTGCTGCGGGGACATTTTATGATACTCTTCCTCGGAGGCTCACAGTCAGCAATCATAATTTGTCAACTGAAACTGATACACTTCTTATGGAGTTCCCCTATCAGCCACTTTGGACGAATGTTTATATTAAATATAATGCCAAAGCTACAGCTCCTCTGCTTTGGAGTCGCATGCAGGTAATTAAAAGAATGATGTCAATTTCTTATCCAAATTATTTCTTTAGAATCTAATTCTTGTTGGTGCAGAATGGCCCTTCAGGGGGTTGTACTAATATCTTCATGCCCTGCATTGGTTGGTGACACCATTGATCTAGGAAATATATTCTTAAGACTTAAGAAATTGATGTTGCACTTCGTAATGTTTGTCACACAATCAATTAAAATAATTTGCTTCACTGATGTTGGGAGATAGAACCATTGTCAACTAATAAAAATGGATGGGGACACTTCTATGAATGTCAACTTGTTTCTTTTGTGATGCATATGATCAAGTGACACAGAGTCTGTGACAAATCACTTGGTGAACAAAGTGATAAAAGCCTCTCTTTACCAAATTAGGACACCGAAGAGCTGTTGGGTAATGGAACAGTGGTCTTCCTGAGCTGATTTTAACTGTCCTATTGGCCTGTGGCTAAAGGATAGTGAAGGTGTTGGCTTTTATTCTTTAATAAACGGTTTGGAATGTTAATTTTTTATAACCTTTATTTAAGCTAGCCTGAGGTCACACCTCCCATTAGTCAAGAGAATTCGAATCAGACAGTTTATGTATCGTGAGGTCTCTGTTGTAGATTCACTTGAGTCATGCAGTATATAAACTATATAAACTCCTTTTTTTTATTTTAATTTTGTATATTTTTTTGGTGATAAGTTGGACACTATATATGTTACTGTCAGTTTTATATTCTTTTGCCTCATGCAACATATAGGTTAGTGTAATTGGATATCAACATAACCTAATATTTTATTTTTTTTAGAAAAGCTATCCAAGACTAAAAAGACTTGTAGTCTAAATCCTTTAAAACAAATTCTAATTTCCTTGTTAGAGTTCATCGAAAATTATGACAGCCTGCTCTCCAGTGTAAAGCTAGATACAAAACTAAAGTTTAGCTTTACTACACGCACATTTAAAATTATAGAAAACCCAATGCAAACATTTAATTTAACTTAAGATAGGATTGTATTGGACTTAACACTTGAACATCTGACTTCCTTTCCTGTTCTTAATGTGATATCACTTTTCTTGCTTCTGCTTTGATTGCATCATGTTTTTTTAGTTCTAGTGCTTGTCCCCTTTTGAGGACTTTCTTGTCCTCAACCCGACCTAAATACCACTTTCAAATCTAATTCTGAAACTCTTACAGAGTATATTAGACATGGTTTATTTCTCTTTGGCCAGAGAGAACTAATATAGGTCTGAGCTGTAGGAAATACAAGCTTCCTTGTGCTTAGAGACTTGGACCTTTATTTACAATCCGGTTTATGATTTGTTTTTTTTTTTCAGATAAGCAAAACCTGAATTTTGCATGCTTAACTAAATGCTGCATAGTCAAAGCAAAGGCTAGGTGTTGGCCTAGTTTTGCACAGTTTTCATATCACCCTTTAACATGTTAGCGCATACAACATGACGATTTGAATACGAGCTGTGTTACTCGGGTGCGGGTACGAATCTAGGTGTCGGACACGCGAAGTCAAAAAATAGAGGATACGCAGATACGAATCCTAATTTGGACACGGGTGCGGGAATACGGCATATAATATTTTTTTTTATATTTTAAATTTAATGTCAAATAATAAATATTTTTTACATTAAAAGAATGGAACATTTTTTACGGCTCTTTGATGTGCCTTTTGGCATAACCACTGATTTGTTTTGGAAGCAAAGTGGTATGAAGAATTAATATTGCCATTTTTTTATCTAGTCATATGTGGGTTAACTTGTTCATGTGGGCATAGCCTGTCCGAATTGTTGATATTAAAAGTACACCGCTGTCCTCCTAACAATACACGCATAGACTGATGGAGTGAGCTTTTGGCCCCACAACTTACTTCTCGGTAAAAGCAGGTTACATCCAACTGTACCGCACAGCTGTACCACAATTACTTTTCGGAGACAACTTTCTTTATTCATCAACACTACCGAGGTGGGGCTCTTTTCCTTTTCTCCCACTTTTTCTATTCTTTTTCTTCTTCCTCCTTTCTCGTCTCTTCTTTTTCTCCGATGAACCACCTGCAAAAACAGCCGTATCCGAATTTCTGTAGCGAGATTCCGTACGAATCCCGCATCCGTACCAGTATCGTGTCGTGTTGACACGGGTACTCCACCAAAAATGGTGAGTCCGAGTAGAATTACAAAAGGTCATGAAATGATATGATAAAAAATTGTTCCTATAAGTCATCAAGGATTGATTACTTCTGAATTGATGGAGGCTTCTAGGAATATAACAAAAATTAAACCCAACAACGCCTTTTATCCTAAAATAGTTGGGTTAGTCTGAAAATGAATCAAATGAATCCCATATCTAACCTTTTCACCAAATCATACAACCACTTTTGCCTTGTGCTGTGCTTGTTATTAGATACCAGGAAATCCCCATCCCCCTGAGAGAAAAAAGAGTAAGGAAAAAGTTGAAAAATATCTGTGTAGACTGCATCAAAAAGTATTTAAGATGTCTAGTTCTCGAATGTCTGTGAAGTTCAGTTTGTTTTTATCAGCTCTAGTTTGTTGCCTCAGAGGTCAAATTCCCATTGTAAGAAAGAAGTATCTACTTATATTCTATTTGCTTACCGCTATATTGGTCTCTCTTTAACTATAGTTTTCTCTTAAATTTTTGGGGATTCCACAAGCGCTTTTAGCTTATTTCATTGGTTATTTCTTTCCTATATATATATATATATGTATATATATATACTAAAACAACCTAATTACATTTATGGTAATTCCTAAATTACGATAATGTGTACACACCGATTAAGGAAGCTACAATTATAGTATATCCCGTCATATCTTCTAATCATATCTTCTAACTCCCCTCGAGTTGGTGTATAGATGTTTCGCGTACCCAACTTGAAACATAAGGATGAAACATCTTACTACAGACCTTTCAAAATATCGCCAGTTTCGATTTTTTATTTTGACAAAAGTAAACAAAATAAGACCACTAGTTAACTTTTCTTTGATGAAGTGTCCATCTCTCAATGTGTTTCGACATCGTGTTGTATTGGATCGTTCGCAATACTAATGGTACATTCACAAAATAATTGCTTGTCTCTTTTAACAAGGTTGCCACATTAGTTCACATATACCCAAAGCAATAGCTCGATATTCCGCCTTACTAGATCTTGCTTACAGATTGTTTCTTTCGCCAAGTAACAAGATTACCTCCAACAAATGAATACAAGAACTTGTAGAATGATGATCCTCTATAGAGCTTGCCCAACTCTTAAAAAGCTTCAACTCTCATATGACCACGTGATTAACCCTTTTAGGGAGGCGTACTTAAGATACCTCGAATTGTAAAAGCAGTTTCCATGTGACAATGTCGATGAAGGGGCAAGCTTATATGAGCCTTTCCTGTAGATAGAAGAGAGGAACCATCACCACGCGAACCTTGTCTTTTCCGAGAACAAGACACGTGTATATGAAGTAAAGAGGGTGGACGACCGGCCTTATGCTCGGGCACCTATGTCGATGTCCAACTAAAGCAAGTTGATGAACAAAGAAGAGTACAAGATCTGAGTACACCGATCGATTGGTGAATGAGTAAAGTGAATTTGGAATAGAGTTTTCAAAAAGTCGAGATTTTCTCAGAGTGAGTCTGTAGTGTATTGAAATTTGGAGGTGGTGGTGGTAAGAGTCATATAGGCACGAGATCTACGTCCACAACCACTACTAAACCTACCCCCTTGCCCTTTAGGACGTCCATGAAGCTTGAAACAACGATTTTTGGTATGGTTCTTACCCCACAAAGAATCACATTCACGAGATTCCTTCTCAACAGAGACCCGAGTAAGTGAAGCCAAACTTAAGAGATGAAGCAACCATGGCGGATCGATCAACAAAATTTAAAACCATCACCCGCCTTACTTTTTCTCTTGTTGGACTCTAGCATGAAGCTTCGAAACGATGAAAAAGGTGTCGACCAATCAACTCGTGCTTTCGAACTTGATCAAATTCTATATTCAAACCCGCCAGAAATCCACAACTCTATCTCGCACTAACAAACTTTTGATAAGTCAACGATCTTCCGGACATTCGGTTAAAAACCCGGTAATGATCAAGTTCCCGCCAAAGAGCATTAATTTACGCAAAATATCGAGCCACGCCTTCTCCCCTTGACTTAGCTCGCGAATTCTTTTACGAATATCATTTGCTTTAGACATATCACCAGAAACAGAGAAAGTTTGATAGATAGCCTCCCAAAGCTCATAGGCAGTGTCTAAGAACATGTAACTACTCCACATATTAGGTTCCATGGAATTAAAGATCAATGTTTTTACCATGAAATTATCAGATTTCCATTCCTCTTGGAGCGGTTTCTCGGGCATAGTGGTTGTTCCATTGATGAAGTGTTGTATACGACGACCTCGACTGACATGCGCGGCATGCTTGAGACCATGCCAAATAGTTGATTCCATCCCGCTTGAAGGGACTTAGAACCAAGAGTGTTGAATTAGGAGCATGGCTTCAACAAATTGTTGTTCCATGCTACCCTTTACGATTACGAATCCCACTACTAACACCACCGTATTCCGCCATAAAACAGATAAAGAATATATCCCAGAGAATTAACCTTCCAAAAGGATACGAAAAAAAAAGCGGTCTTTGAGCTGAACAAAGCTAACAAATTGCAAAGAAAGACGTAAGAACCAAGGAACCAAACGAACCAATCAAGAGAAAGAAAAAGAATTGAAAAGTCGAAGCCAAACGTAGTGCCGATCGGACCAACCGAGGAGAAAAACCTTCAATATCACTTCGATACCACTATAGATAAGAAGAGGAAGAAACCGCTACTTTAAAAATGGCTTTAAAAGGTCTCACGCGGTCATGTGGCGCGGCGTGGCGATCCAAGGTAGCAAACCGTGTCGAGTCGAAAAATTGAAAACTCGAGGTTGGTCAGTGCATCAGTCAGAACTCAATTATGATTTCAATTTCTCCATATCAAGTCGTTCAATAAGTTTTCTAATAGAAATGTGAACGCATCAGAAAAAAAGAATAAGAAAGCTTCTTGAAAAAGAGCGGGGCTTTGATACCATGTAGAAATTGAGAAGCTTATTTCATTGAAGTTATTTCTTTCTATTACATATACATAAAACAACCTAATGGTAATTCCTAAATTACAGTAATGTGTACACACTGATTAAGGAAGTTACAATTATGGTGTATCCTGTCATATCTTCTAATCATATATTCTAACACTATTCAATTTTATTTTCCATCTGTAGACATATTTACTACTTTTCTTGTCTGAGTTGCATCACCGGTGCATGTTTTATTACTCAGTTGCTTTTAGTATGTGCTCTCTTAATCTGGATATACATCTGGATGTTTATTTTCTATTGTAATATATATAGGTTCGAGGACAACTTAGTTTGTCCTGTGGCGCAGTTTTAAGCTTTGGGCTTCCACACTATGCTTTATCAGAGTTTGAGTTATTGGCAGAAGAGCTTTTGATGAGTGACTCAACAATCAAGGCAAGTGTGAGGCATTACCTTTTGTGTTCGTAATCTATATAACCATATTCAATTTGTGTAGTAGGCTGGTTCAATATTTTAATTTACTTTTAGATTTTAATAACTAGATCAGTATTCATATTAAACATAGACATCATAACATTCAAATGTTCCACTTGAAACTTTTTGAGTCTTGTCAATTTGAAGCTCCTGTTCAGTGTGAGGTTTTTGTTTCATAGATGATGAATGGTGTCCATAATTTTTTTTGTTTATTCTATTTTACAATGATACAGGAAAGACTTTAAATCTAGTCAACTGCACCCACTTCCTAATAAAACTAAATACAAAAAACAGAAAAATTCTCCCCAGTAGGCTGCAACAAGCTTAAGATGTGACGGTGAACTATTTTTTTCTTGCGAGTAAAATAGGATGATTAACTACATTTGAACCTCTACTGTGTCACTATGAGTGTTTGAAAGTGACAGCTTTTTTCTGCTTCTCCTTTAGTTTTATTTTTTGGGTAAATGGCGATAAAAGCACTAAACAAACACATTTTTTTTTTCTATTTTTACCAACTAACAAAAACACTCTTTCAAACTTTGAACTAAGGAGAGATTTCGCTTTTGCGTGAAAACGCTAGCAGCCGTTGTTGATCATGTTTGATTGTTGGGAAATGATTATTTGGCATTTTCATTTATCTTGTCACTAAAAAAACATCTAAATAAGAGATGGCTCATTTTGGTTTATTTTCTCTCCCAAAAATTGACATGGATTCTTTTTTATTTTAATACCTAACCATCATCCTATAATTAATGCTCCACAATCATTTGTCACAAACCCACAATCATATTATTCATCTTCTAGAATCTAGCCTAAACCGCCCAAACACTTTTGCTCACCAATCACCATAGACAGAAAACCCAACCAGTAAACATCTTTCTCTGTCCTCCCCAACCGCAAATGGATAGGGTTATCAGATGTAAAGATCTCTAGAGAATGCAAAACATCATTACAAGTTACAACAAAATAAAATCAATAACTTTAGTTCAGGACCCTCAAATATATATATATAAAAGCACAAACACCCAGAGCAGAATGGGTACTCACCAATCACCATAGACAGAAAACCAACCAGCAAACATCTTTCTCTGTCTTCCCCATCTTCTCTCTCCTCCCCAACCGCAATAGAAATCCTATTGATAGGGTTATCAGATGTAAGGATCTCTAGAGAATGCAAAACATCATTACAAGTTACAACAAGTTCAGGACCTTCATATATATATATATATATATATATATAAAAGCACAAACATCGAGAGCAGAATGGGTACTCTTTATTCTATTTGTCATTCAAATTAAAAATAGCAAAGAGAAAAGAGAAGGAAAAAAATCAAAAGGGTTTGGAGGCAACAAATACCAGATCCAAGCTCCCCGGAGGTTGGAGGGTTTAGCAATGGTGACGACCGGAGGTTTGGGGGTTTGATTTGGATTTACAAGGGGAAGAGTTGACTCATTTTTCGATGTCATTTTTTATGAGTAAAATTAAACAAAAAAAGCCAAATAAGCAATTCTGTTAGTCAACTAACTTGTTAGGAAAAATTTAATCTCTCTCCTTGGTTTGGAGTTTAAAATGAAAACAATTTAGTTGGTTTGTAAAAATAGAAAAAGTGTGATAGTTAAGTTTACCCTTATCGTTTCACGGGGATACTTTTCTCCGGTTAATGTTCTTTATGCTCTTGTAATTCTTCAGGTTGATCTATATCTAAAGAGTTTTTGTTGTTGATTGGTTGCCATATCTGGTCTGAGCAAAATAAAAAAAAAGCACTGCATACTACATCTGTTGCAGGCCTAATCTGTTTACTGTCTGTGCCTGTTGAGCTGTAAACTGATGTTCTTTTTTCTTTACATGTTCGTTTATAGTTTAATGGTGCAACTGTTCAGAATATCCTGATTACAATTTTTTGGTCAATCAATTATAGATATATGGGGCCTTGAGAATGTCTGTGAAAATCCACTTGATGTGGAATTCCAAAATGATTATAGACGGTGATGGTGATGCCATTGTTGCTACATCCTTACTTGAGGCCAGCAATTTAGTGGTTTTAAGGGTAACTCAATCTCCATTGTATCATTAATAACTTTTTGTTCATGTTTGATTAATGAAATACGTAATGATCTTTTTTGTTTGTCAGGAGTCATCTGAGATCCGTTCGAATGCCAATTTGGGAGTTCATGGGCAAGGTTCACTAAACTTGTCTGGACCAGGCGATGTCATTGAAGCTCAACATTTGGTTTTATCACTGTTTTACACTATTAACGTAAGGCTCATTTCATTTAACAAAAGTTCCTTCCATGTTCTCCCTTTCACTAAATCTCTCTTATCTTCCTCCAAAATCCATTCTTAATTTTCTTTTAATTTGATGTCGACAATCATTGTTCTAATTTTTTCTGAAGATTTAAAGACTGATCTTTATGTTAAACATTGTACAACAGTTCTAAGTTGATATGTGAGGTTGAAGGCTTAATATGAAAGGTTGGGCTTAAGTCCTATCACTTAAGCTTTTGGGTCAAGTTGGGTTCCACCTTGAATATTTGTTGACTTGTGTAATTTCCATGACTCCCTAACAAATTAGTATCAGAGCTATAGTACTCGATTCTGAAAGGACTCTGAAGTTACTTTTACAAGTATTACACTTGCCTCCAGTAGTTTGACGATGTTGGGACTCACATGTTGATGGGGGAGATCTGTTAAGGTAACATGCAAGTTATGTAGTACTAGTCCCACATTGGTGTTTGACTATGTAGTTGAAGGCTCAATATACAAGTTTGGGTCCAAGATCTAATAGCTTTAGCTTTTTGATTCATGTCGGTTTGATCTTGAATAATGCGGCCTTCAGTGATCACCATGACACCCTAAACCATGTATGGAAAATGGGAGATAAAACACTAATGTTCATGCTCAAGCCCAACCTTAAAGCCACATGGTAAACTCCATTCTTAACAAAAAAATAGTTGGATTGGGTCGTTGTCCGTGATGCTACAGTTAGGTCCAACATGTTCTGGATTACTTCAGGATGACAGGGGTTGGAGTAAAGAGGAAAAGGAATGAAAATGACAGAAAAGAGGAAGAAGATGACGAAATAGAGAAAACTAGGGTTGGGTTTTTGATAAATTACAAATAGTGCCTGAATATCTGAGCACTTAAACCTCTCTTAACAGACATGTGCATCTATAATATATTTTTTAGCATCTGTTGATATCAGTTATATATGCTTATGATGCCAATCATCCCTATTTCATGAAGGTCGGGCCTGGATCCGTTCTACGTGGCCCCCTGGAGAATGCAAGTAATGATAATGTGTAAGTTCTAATAATATGTATATTTGTGATAGATTGTGTCCTGCCTTTTTTGGTCAGTTATTTATATTTGGTAATCTGTAGGATGTCAAGACTCTATTGTGAACGTGAGGATTGCCCCATGGAACTGCTTCATCCACCTGAAGATTGCAATGTGAACTCTACATTATCCTTTACTCTTCAGGTGTCCTATTGGCAGAATGATCGATAAGAGGATTTTCTTTTGTTAAGAGCTTTTTATTTATTTATTAGTTTTAAATTTTAGTCAGAGAAGTGTGCTTTAGAATGCCAGGATGTGCTTCTTTGCTTTCTCCAACAAATAATCAGATCTATTTCCTTATGCAGATCTGTCGAGTTGAAGATATAAATGTTGAAGGTCTAATAGAAGGATCTGTTGTTCATTTCCACTGGGTTAGAACTGTGCTTGTTAAATCGTCTGGAGCAATAAGTGCATCTGGGCTGGGTATCCTTTATCCATCTTCCCTATTAACAAAGTTCATTGCAATTACTCAGTAGTAAATTCATGGAAATTATATCAATGACAAATCCTAACGTATTTGTCCTGATTCTATTGTCTTTTATTTAAATGAATAAATATTTGACGGTTCTATAGATTTTTAGATTACCATTCTTTTCTGCCGTTTAAATCTGCACTCTATGGTCAAATGACGATTGTTTTTTTCCTTCACAATTTGTCGTGTAATCAGGTTGTATTGCTGGGTTGGGTAGTGGAAAAATCTTGAGTAATGGTCTTGGGGGTGCTGGTGGATATGGTGGCAAAGGTGGGTATGGATACTACAATGGCAGTTTTATTGAGGGTAGTATCACGTATGGGAATGCTGATTTGCCCTGTGAACTTGGTAGTGGAAGTGGAAATTGCAGTCTTCCTGGTGCAACTGCAGGTGGTGGAATAATAGGTAATTGTTTTCATGCAATGATTTTGACCTTGTTTTGTTCTTTATTTGGTTCTGCTAATGCCAAGGCCATAGTAAAACTACTCGAGTGGGTCCCCTTGTCGGCCGAAATCCATAGATTAATTATATTGTCTACATCATTTGAAGGGTATTTTGACGAAATATTAGTTTTAGCCTTTTTGGCAGTCTTTGTTTTCAATCTTGGTATTTTTGCATCTCAAGTATAATTGAATCTTTCCATGTCTGTTTCTTTTTCACTTTTGTTGTGGGTTTATATTTGTTTGCTTCTGAAACATATCTGTTAGAGTATTCCGTAGCACTCACACCCCTTTATTTATATGTTTTTCTTGTTATTTAAATCACAAATACTAGAAGATAGTAATACATTCATGATTTTCATTTTGTTCACTGTCTGATTTCTTGGTGTTTGTGGCCTTTTTTGTTTGGTTTTTTAGTTGAATGTTGGATTTACCTCTCTATGGTGGAAGATCTTCTCCTTTGTAGTTTTTAGGGGTTTTGGTGGAGAGAAGGATAGGAGGATTCTCTGGAGTGAGTTTGCTTTGCCATTTTGTGGGGAGTTTGGACTGACAGGGATGATAGGATTTTCAGTGGTTGGGATATGAATGTTGGTTTCCTTTAGGAGGTAGTGTTTTTTCCTTTTGTTTTAGCTCGGACAGCGGGAGCTTTTCAAGCAGTTCCTTTGTCATATGATATCTTTATAGGTATTGGCAGGTGGTGCTTCACTAACCATTTTATCTGAACATGACATTTTTGAAAGACAGCTGATTCTGGAAAATGGAGAGAGAATATTTACCATTTTATCTGAACATGACATTTTCGAAATTTGTTTCCATTCCCTGGAACTGAAATTTTTTATTATATTATTTGAAGTTTTAAATATCACTCGAGTTGTTGAAGTCCTCATGACCTCATCCTTATGATTCTGACAGTGTTACAATTCGGCTTACTACATTTCTTTTTCAAGGTAGATAATATTTTTTTGTCTGTAACAGTGATGGGTTCATTAGAACACTCATTGTCAAGTTTGTATATTGATGGTTCACTTAGAGCTGATGGAGAAAGCTTTGGAGAAAAAATCAGAAAAGATGTTACGGTTGTTTCTGCCAGAGGCACTGGGGGTGGATCTGGAGGAACTATTCTTTTATTTCTTCATATGATGGCCCTTGGTGATTCTTCTACTATCTCAACTGTTGGCGGACATGGTAGTCTTGATGGTGGAGGCGGAGGGGGGGGTCGGATTCACTTTCATTGGTCAGACATTACAGTTGGTGATGAGTACCAGCCTGTAGCAAGTGTTGAAGGAACCATAAATATCAGGTTTCATATCTAATTTAATGAATTTCTATATGTCACTAGCTATGATGTACTTGCTTCACACTATAGTTAGTATGGATGGATGCCTTTTAGAAGAATTCTGATTCTTGCTTCGTGGATGTTACACATACATTTACTAACCATGAGTCTACTATGCTTGACATGAAATTTGATGTGATTTCTGTTGGAAATGGGTATCTGAAATGAAACAATCTGCAAGAATCAAACAATAATTTGTTCCATTCTTAAACTATATTTACACACTTACTCTGCAACAGGTTATATCCAATTAGCCTCCTAAGATAAAACAGGCACCTTGTTATGTTTTCATCGCAGACGGAAAACAACCAAACATTATCTGTGTCTATAGAAGAATATAGACAGAAGGAGAAAACAGGAAATTTCAAGTATTGATTTAATACTTGTAATGTTTCCTCTTTTATTTAATGTTTAATAATCATGAATTGCTTTTTGATGAGAATCACTAGTTTCAAATAGAAATGCCTACAGTTGTCCAGATGATACTGAGGGACTATGCTCCTAAAGTTACTACATAACTGAGACCTTACAATTGTGTTGTTATCAGCATATACTTAATAGATGTAATATATATCATTGTAAAATACTGATCCACTTTCCTTGACTATTCTTCTTGTTTTAATGTACTGAAAGTAAAAAACCTTTTGATATACCTTTTGAGTCTCTTAATAATATTCCACTAGAAAATCTGCTCACACGAATCCTTGTATTTCTGCCTTCACAATGGGACAGAACATTTTATTCTTGATGCATCTCATCCTGTTCTTGCCTAAACATTTGAGGAGCACTTGAACTTTCTGTTAGACTAAATCCTTTCCTCTCCTTTAAGCGTTGGCCGTAGGGTTTATTAGAGTGTTTTTTTAACAAAGAAGACATTTACGGGAATTGTGGAACTTTTGATTTTATTTTCTTACATATGGCAGAGGAGGAATCGGTAGAGGTCTTGGATATGGCGGTGAAAATGGAAGTCTCAGTGGAATATCTTGTCCAAAAGGGCTTTATGGGATCTTCTGTCAGGTAGCTTTGTCATTTTTCATATCAATTCAAATGTTTGCAGTTTACTTATTTATGATCATAGACTATTAATGTTGTGGCCACTGTATATTGTTTACAACGTAGTGAATGGATATTGCAAGTAGATGTCAAATATGATATATAGTTGCAAGTTTTAGAAAAATTTCAATTAAATCTCAAGGTTCCTATTTGGGTTAATTGATATATGGTAAGAACTATATCCACTTCTCATGTTTGGTCCTTGAACTAATATTTTATCCAATTTCAGCAAATTTAGTCAATTTTCCAATTGTAGTCAAATGGTGCCTGAAAATTTTGGATGTCATTGACTCGTGCCACACTTGCATGTTTTTTTTTCTGCCCTAGACTTGTGTTTATCAAACTAAGCCCATACCATCAGCCCAATATCTCAATTAAGACCACCACACTTTATCCCTTCCCTCCACTCTCTCTCTCTTTCTCTCTCTCTCTCTCACACACACACACACGAGCATACAACCAACAACATCCATCACCAATGTATATTCATGGTAAAAGAACAAGTTGAAAAGATACCCCCAAACAACAAAACAGTAGAAGAATATAGATGTGAAAACAAAGAGACTTTAACTTGTCATGACCCTTATATGGTCATGAATGTGGTGACAGGAGAAGCTAGTCTGCAGTGAACATCCATGGAGATTAGAGTAGAATATAGGGAGGAGAAAGAGATAGAATGGGGGGTTGGAGAAAAAAGAAAGGGAGACAATCCGTGTGACTCAAATGAGCACAAGTTTTCAGATATTCATGTCATCAACAAAGCATGCAAATAAGCTATTACATTACAGAATTTATTAGAGCTTCTAGGATGCTGACAAATGACTTCATTACCCTCTAACTAACTCATATATAACATGTTATCTTAATACTAACTACCACTGGACCTATACTTATTTGCTACAATTATGACTGCCAATTGATGAACTTAATCCAGGTTTGACATAACTCAAACTTTGTGAAGCTAGGAATGAGGCAGAGGTGAAATATGTTCTGCCATTGTGATCGCTGATTTTCAAGTTGCTTTGAGGTTTAAATAGACTTATTTGGTAATTGGTATAAATACTGTTCTGCATATATTGGTGTAGTTCAGTGACCACTACAATTAAATGCAATTTGAAACCCTTAACTGGTGATGGGTATTCTTACGCGGGTTCAGAATCAGGGTCGGCAAGGGGTTGTTAATAAAGGGAAAGGGTTGTAGGATTTAAAATGCAATGAATGTTATGGTGTATAAGGCTGAGGGAATGAGTTGTTAAATGTGGGTCACTGTAAGGGTGATTGGGATTCGGATTTGGGTGGAGATGATGGCTTTAAGGCTTGATAGGAGATGAGGATTGCAATCACTAGGAGATCTGGGTGGTGCAAACAGGTGAAATGGTGATCAAGTCCAGTAAGGTTCAGGTGCTTTTGTTGTGTTGGGGTGGGGGGGTGGTTAGAGAAACAAATCACACTGCCCATGGCGAGAGAAAGAGAGAGAAACAAATAAGAGTGCCCTAAAGCTTGTATAAAACTTAAACTTGGATAAAATTAGATTGAGATACCAAATTATCCTCCGTAAATGTTGCACCAGACACTCAGAAGCAAAACTTTATGAGCTGATTTGATCGAATTAATCTCCACTCAACTACGCCTTTTATTTGAAACGTGAAAAGAAGGCATAGTTATGTACCGTTAGTGTAATTAGCCGATATTCATTTGAGGTCTTCCTTAGAAATCTTTTCTCCCGAGTGTTTCTTATATCATGAATTGGTTCCTGAATATAATTTTCTTATCTATAAAAAAATGCATGAATTGGTTGGACACTTTTAAATGCATAGCAACCTTTTTTTAGGTTGGCTATTGAGGAATTTCAAATTTTCCTTCTCATTTTTCCATGCCTGTTGTCTCCACCTGCATATTTTTTTATACTCCTTTTGAATAAAGTCTTGCAAGTAAATTCAGCTGAGAATGCTTACAACCATTTCATGTTACCATAAATCTTGCATGGGACTATATTCTTGTTGAGCTGTGAATTATCAATGTCAATTGATCCTCAATGTGTTCAATGTCACCTCCACTAATTTTGTAATTTAGTCTGCTAGCAATGCCTTTTTTTTTAGTTTGTGTAAAAATCCTTGTTTTTACCATAAAAGCATCTCTTAATGCAGGAATGCCCAATAGGTACATTTAAGAATGTCACTGGATCTGATAAAGCCCATTGTCGTATGTGCCCATCTCATGAGCTCCCACACCGCGCCACATATGTTGCTGTTCGAGGTATTCTTGATTCCTCTTCTGGTTGTCTTTATTCTGAATGATAGATCTGGCCTCGTTTTTGGCACTTGTCTTTTCAAACCTGGCTAAGCCTATAACCACCAAATTTTGCCATAGACTTCTAAAGAAAAGTGGGAAATATCATGGATAAATTAATTATCTTCGATATCATTTAGATTGGTATCGGTTATTGCATAAACTGGTGAAAGTAAAATTATTTATATTCTCCATTTCAGCTCGTGCTCCCTCCACCCCATCTCCAAAAATAAAAATAAAAAAATTAAATAAAGACATCTAGAAAGAGAGGGAAATAAAATAAAAAAAACAAATAAAAGTATTTTTGTGGAAGAGTATTGTGAGCAAGTTAAAAGTCTATTTAATCATTAGCACTGGTATCACAAACTATTATACTTGTCCAATTTGAATCTTAGATAACGGGAAATATTGTTGCTTCCACACTTTTAAGTTTCGTCATTGTTCATTACAGGCGGTGTTGCTGATACTCCTTGCCCCTACAAGTGCATTTCTGAGAGATACCGCATGCCACACTGTTATACAGCTCTTGAAGAGTTGATATACACTTTTGGTGGACCATGGTTATTTGGTTTTATTCTCTTAAGCCTTCTTGTCCTTTTAGGGCTTGTGCTTAGTGTTGCTCGGATGAAATTTGTCAGTGGGGATGAATTACCAGCATTAGTGCCAGCTCGGCATGGCTTGCAAATTGATCGTTCATTCCCTTTCTTGGAGTCATTAAATGAGGTCTGCCTTTGAATTTTCTTGCATTTTTCATATCTTACGTCCAATTTTCATTTGAAGCATATTAACTTCAGTATATTGTTGTAATGATATTTTGGTTTCTTATAGGTTTTAGAAACAAATAGAACTGAGGAATCCCAGAGTCATGTGCATCGAATGTTCTTTATGGGATCTAACACTTTCAGCGAACCTTGGCATCTGCCTTACTCTCCTCCAGAACAAGTAATACAAATTGTGTAAGCTCTCTCTCTTTCTCTACCCATCTCTACCTACATCCTTATAGATATATTTCTGTTCATGAGCTATATCTATTTAAATTGCTGTTGTTTGTAGATACATATTCAACTCATGGGTGAGAGTAATTATTTCTAGGGAGAAAAATAAAGAAAAGAAAGGTGAAGCAGGTTGTCAAAATATTATGGCAAAAATACTTCACTTGAATGATAGTTTAGGCTACCTTATTATAGTTTGTTAAAGTGGGATGAAAGGCAATGTCTTAAATTATATTTTAATCCTGTGTCTATGTGGCAGCTATGAGGATGCATTCAACAGATTTGTGGATGAGATCAATGGCTTAGCTGCTTATCAGTGGTGGGAGGGATCAGTATACAGCATCATCTCAATTTTTGCATATCCACTTGCCTGGTCTTGGCTCCAGTGGCGTCGTGAAAAGAAAATACACACGCTACGGGAATTTGTTCGATCAGAATATGACCATGCATGCTTGCGTTCATGCAGATCACGTGCTCTCTATGAGGGGCTCAAGGTTAATTTCTTCCTACGACATCTTTTAAATAATTTGCGGAAGAGTACGTACTTGGCAGTACAGCTGAACTAATAATGTCGTATCATATCATGTAATTTTTGGGGAATATGCGTCTTGATAGTCATATATGTTGTTATGCAGCATTCTTTGTGCTCGTTAGCATAGATTAATCTAAAAATTTGAAAGGTATCGAGTGCAGACGAATTGAAGTAGGTAAAAGTTGTTGATAAAATAGCCAGAGAATCCAAAACACAATTTTTGGCAAATCCTAGTTAAATTGAGAGTAACCACGAAGCACAGAAAGAAACACTTTATCGAAAACAAAAAATATGTACAATACAATATAACATAAGAAAGCTGTAAACAAGTATTAAAAGAAATATTTCAATTACATACTAAATTCTTTCAATTCTATTTCTCATAAAGAATTTGAAGCTGGGAATTGATGGCCAATGAAATTATAGAATAGGTATGTTTGAGATGAGCAGGAGAAATTGAAGTATACAGGTTTTAAAGGCTCGTAGATATAGGACTGTGCAAAGTTTGCTTTTTGGGTTACATTCAGAATACTTTTGATTGTTAATTTTCAGGACCTGTGGTGTGGGGTTTTGTTGATTAACTTCATTCGTTGCTTATGACATCGTCCATTGGGCTTCTAGTATAATTTATAATATAGCACAGTTTATAGCCTTTCGTATATGAATCTAATACATGATCAAGGTGTTCTAGAAGTTAATAGCATTGTAAGGTGACGAGTTTCATGACTTTTTAGGCAATACTTTAATTCCAAAAGTATTCTGATCAGAGTTTCCATATTTCGACTGAGTCTTCAGTTCAAATATTTGCACATACTTCACTTTGGACATACTGCCTTGTTGTAAAAAAATTTCAAGTAGTCCGCAATTTTCCTCATATATTATTGGACATACTTTTGTCTTGAATCTTGGCTTTCATTACTTTTGATAAGCTTATTGGCGGCTGTCCGAATTGTTTAATATCATCTGTACCACCAAACCACCACAATTGTGCCCTTCCAACGTGTTTCAATTTGGCAAACTTCACTCTCTAACATCTGTGTCGATATCCACAACAAGCCAGTCTGGTCCGGGCCTGCAAAACCTTGGGCTTTGACCAGGTCAGGCTAGACCGTTGACTTAGGCCTGTTGGGCCAGTTAGGCCTGCAAGCCAGGCCTAGGCCGGTATGGTCCTTCCTATTTATTTATTTTAACATTCTACTGCACACTTATAAATTGGATGATTAGAACAAAAATAAATAAATTCTTCTTAAATGAAAGGAAAATGTAATTTAAATGTAATTGGAATATAAAACAAATTGATTTCCTAAATGTATGTCTGTACAGTTTGTCTTAATATAAAATGTAATTTGAATACAATTTACTGCGATACATGACTATAGATGCAAAATAAAATTAACTTACTGCTGATTACATTTTTATATTTTGAATATAAAATTAGTTTCTATTTTTTTAATCTTTGGGATTAGACATATATTTTGAATAGACATATATTTATATATAAGTATATATAATATATATCTTTCCTTTATGGTCATTAAACACTTACATAGTTATATCTCAAGAATTGTTTCCAATTAGTTTTCTAATTGCTTCATGGAATTATTCTCTAAATTGCTACAACAAAATACCGGAAAAATAACCAAAATTATAAATCCCCCCCTAAGAATTTAGCATATCCAAATTTATGAAGAATTTGAGTATTTACAAGAAACTAACTTATTATTAATATTTGATATTAAAAGTTAGTTTATTGATATAATAATTAATGTTAATATTTAACATTAAAAGTAGCAATGAATAGTAATAAAATTTTTATGTTAAACATTAGTAATTTAGTATTTATAATAAACTAATTTATTATTAATATTTAATCAACTAAGTAACTAAGTTATTATTAATATTAAATATACTAACTAGTTCTATTCATTGAAGATGTATATTAATTAAATATATTTACGAGAAATCAAGAATGAATAATTAAAACTTTAAATTTTATTGATGTATTAATTAAAACTAATGTATTGTAATTTATAAATTACAATAATAAATAAGTAAAAATTTATACTTTATTGATGAATAATTATAACTTTAAAGATTACAAATAACTGGGAAAAGAATCAGGTCTAGACTTTTTTGCAGGCCAGGCCAGGCCAAATTTCTGTCTTAAAAGAGTGGTCTTTTCAAGAGCCTTTGGTCGACCTTTGTGAGCCCAAGCCTCGAAACAGTTGGGCTTTGACTAAAGTAGGACCAGGCCAGTAGCGAGCCTTTTTGTGCATTCGTGTGATCTGTAACATGATGCAAAGTGAATAAATTCTGAATGGAAGCAAGCCAACTAGCATGATCATTGTCAATCTTTCCTTCAAAATCTGGAATATCTAACATGTAGAGAATATTTAAATCCTAGTAGTATCCTTTTCTCCGTTGATGGACAAATGTGGGGTGAGAACTTGAATTTGCGTGGATCGGTGATGTGACCCTTAGGTGTATGTTCCTTGCCTTTTTATGATATCTCTTCTGTGCATAATCATCCAATTTCTAATTTAATAATTGGGCGGGAGAGACTATCTCATTGAGTTTTCGTTTATTTTCTAATGTTTATCCAACTACTTGTTTTTCCTCCATTCCCTATTAGCTGCATAGTTGCACTTAGACTCTGAATCTGTTGGGGTTTTTATGTCATTCTTCCTTTTCTTATTTTTTTTGCATTCACCCTAATCTTCACTTTGCAATAACATCCTACATTTGAAAGGTAGAAGCTCCATCAAACATTAAGGCTAGTGTGCGGTCTTTGGCTCATGGGAGGTTAAATGCTAATGATATGGTGGCGTTTGGATGATGTATTTTTAGATAGTGGAGACTCATTCTCGTCCCTTTCTGCAATTTTTAGTGGCTAGGCAACTCTGGTGTTCCTTGTTTGGTTTGTTTGTGGAGTGGTTGGTTGCTCCTAATTTGGAAAGTTTCATTCTTTGCATCTTTTTGGTGTAGGATGATAAGATCTTGTGTGTTCTTTACAGTCTTATAGGGTGTAACCGACCGGCCCTAACCGAACCGTCATCAAATCTAAAAAGTAACCAAAGTCATGTATGCAAATCTTCGATGCACCGATTAAACCGATATCCCGAACCGGTTACCCGATTCGGTACCGGTTTATACATGTTTTGTACCAGTTACATGTAAGAAATAAATCAACTAAGAAGTATCACTGATTAACCCTTTCATGTACCTGTTCATGTTTGACACCCACGAATCTCATCACACAATTAAGCAAACCAAAACAAACATTTGCAAGGCAGTGAACTGTGAGTCTGTTCACCATTTGATCAAACATAAAGTGGTTATGGTGTAACTTGCAAGGCAGTGAGCCTGTTATGTGTTAACCATAGGATCAAAGCAAGATGAATACATCAAAACAAAATAATACATGAGGAGACTGGAGAGGACATAACATCAATACAACAAGATGATAAAACAGCTTCTCCAAAATAGGACATAACATCATACAAAACTATACTTCTCCAAAATAGGACATAACATCAAAACAATAAAACATCAATATTGTAGTAGTAATAAAACAACCAAGAAGAAGTGCCAAGTGTCATTGTCATTATCAATAAAGAACAAAATGACCGTGAGCCACCATTCAGATGTCAAGGGAAGCATGATCCACCATTACTGCAAAGCAAAAATGAAATTTTAAACCACAACTTTAAATTTAATTCTTCTAAACTTTAGGTAAAAAGTCCTACACTTCCTAAGTAAATGTAAATTGTCTTAAACATGAACACGGGAATTTAATAGTAATGATAAAGCATCTATATCTATAATATATGTTATGGGAAGTGCTTATGTGCCATAATATTTTTTCCTGGCTTTGGGTAGCAAAATTCAATGTCTTCATCTTCTTTAGTCTTAGATTTATAAGAGAATAACATAATATTTCCAATCAGTCCACAATAAAGATTCAACTGTACACGAGAATTTAATGCAATCAGTCCACAATAAAGATTCAACTGTACACTTCAAATACACATATATTTAATATTTCCAATCTAAACCTGACAACAAACATTTATAAATAAAATATTCTTACCCGTGCCAACTGCCATATCTCCATTAAATTCCGCCATCCATATCCAAGACTTCCGCAAATTCTAAGAAGATTAAAATAAAATAAAATTAGTTAAAGAAAGTCATTAATATATAAACATTATAGATGAAAGCTATATAATTTAAAATTAAGGGTTACCTTGCTCAATTATTTCAAGTGAATCTAAGTTCTCTTCTACGGACATTGGTTGTTTGTTTGAACGAAGCCAATCTTGAGCACAAATAAGAGCTTGTACCATTCTAGGAGTTAAAGAACTCCTAAATGGATCAAGTACACGACCACCAATGCTAAATGTCGACTCGGAAGCAACGGTTGACATAGGAACCGCCAATACATCCCTAGCCATTTGAGAGGGTGGGAAATCTAGGAGAATTATTTTTCCACCAACTCAAAACATTATATTTTGAAGTTGTTTGATCAACGTGCTCACTTAAATACTTATCTAATTCGATATTATCCCCTCCTTGAACATCCATAATGTGTTCTACAAATTTTTCCATCCTCCTCCTTGCTCATTCTCGACCATGCCCATCAAAACTATCACTAGACACGTTAGATTGCGCACTTTGGGATGATTGTGTATTTTGGGATGCATATTTGAGACTATAACATATAAACAATTCCTCAATGGCTTCACGCACCAATTTTATCATTTTATTTGCCATTTTAGTCCCACTCCCATACATTGAATTAAAACTAAATACCACAAAGGCAAATTTATGTCTAGGATCGAAAACAACCGCAATGTACAACAATTTATTCATCTTCTCAACATTCCCCCAATATTTCTCTAATTTTGCTCTCATCCTCAACGCCATTTGTCTCATGCCAATGTCACTCTCATATAACAATTTATTCAAACCATCATCAAGATCAAGAAATTCATGAAAAAAAGTATTCGATGTCACATAAGATGTACCCGAAACCTTCACCGTAATGTCGAAGAAATACTTCAAGAATACCACCAATTGTCTCACAACTCCCCAATCTTTTAATTAGGCCACCCATCACCCGATTCCATTTCCAATTTGAATAAAGGGTCTTTCTTTTAAGCTTTATTAAAAAGCACGTTCAAGTCTATGGCCACATTCAACATAAAATAAGTGGAGTTCCATCTAGTGGACACATCTAGGATCAATGAAGTTTTTTTTCAATTTTCTCAATTTCAACACATTCTTTGAATTTTTTAATCCTAGAAGTAGATTGTCGCACCCACCTAACTAAAGATAGAACACGAGATATTGAAGAACTCGCATCTTTCAACCCATCACATACAACCAAATTAACAATATGAGCAACACACCTCACATGGAGAAATTTACTATCACAAATGCTATGACCCCAAACATTCAATTGATTTTTCAAATAGGAAATTGCAACATCATTGGAACTAGCATTATCAACTGTGATTGTGAAAATTTTATTAATGCCCCATTCCCTCAAACAATTTTCAACCGACATACCTATGTCTTCCCTTCCCTCCTCCCCTCCCCTCCCCTCCCCCTCCCCCTTTATGACTAGTAATTGGGACAAAGTTGATAATTTTTTTTTGCAAATTCCACTTATCATCAACATAATGAGCAGTCAACACCATGTAATTAATTCGTTGTATGGAAGTCCATGTATCGGTAGTAAGACAAATCCTTTGTGATGTATTTTTGAAGTAAGCTTTCAATTTCAATTTTTTCTCTAAAAAACGTTTCAAACAATCTCTAGTTATGGTGGTACGTGAAAGCACATTCAATTTTGGACATGTAACGGACATTAAGTATTTAAATCCCACATTCTCCACATAGATAAAAGGAAGTTCATATACAATTATCATAAAGGAAATTGCCCTCCTAATCAACTCTTGATCAAATTTTCATAAACAAATACTATTATTGATTCCCCTTCCAACTCTTGACCTCCTTCATTAATATTTGATGAAGGTGTAAAATTTAATAGTGCTTGTTTTCTTTCCTTTAATTGAATATTAGGAGGGTACAATTTACATCTTGCATTATGATTCCTTAAACCACTTGTCTCATTCTTTTCCGAGTTGACTTTTAAAACTTGACCACAATACTTGCACTTTGCCTTTATTTCATCATTTGGCTTAAATCTTATATAATTTTCCCATATAATAGCACGAGTCTTATCGATTATTTGCTCGATCTCTTCAACTTCATTTGGATTTTGCATTTCGCATCTCTCGCCTCCTCCATTATTTGGGACTTGGATTGGATTTGCATTGGATGATATTGGTAAATCATTATCCATATTTTCCATCAAACTGTACATAAAAACACAAACAAATTATTTTAGACACTAAATGAATCAAAACACTGAATTATGATGAGAACACAAGATAGTGAGAACACAAGATACTAAGATAATGAAAAAATAGTACATGAAAATTAAGTTAACTATGAAGTGTTTATGATGGACTTTTAGTTAACACTTGATAGTTAACCTCATCATAATTCACCTCATCTTGTTGGAAGCCTGGAATGGTGGACTGGTGGTTACGTACATAAATAAATAAACTTTTAACAGACTATAAATATCACCCTATTTGTTTCATTCACAATAAAGAATTATAATGTTGGGTTGAAAAATATTGTTATTTCCCAGATTGAAAATATCCTACTTGTAGTTTAGAAACTGATATTTTGACATGTAAGGGGGTGAGAAAAGCTACAAGCAAAAGCATATATCTACCTCTTTCAAAACGTGAACCATAAAGGTTATAATAAAATAATAAAGCCTTTTGTTGGGACAAGTATGGTTTCAAAACCTGAGCATATATGTGTTCCCCATGAGCTCAAAGAGCATTTCTCAGAGTGTGCCACAGTAATAACATCAAAACTTCAATAGTAGCATGTATACCACAATAGTAGCAGCGTCAATTTGTGTAAGAGGTGGACTTTTATTGTTAAGAAGAGTCTAATGCAAAACACTAAAACTTTAAACTAATAGGGAGAAGCTTCTGTTGACAACACTATGAACTCAGTAATTTTTTTAGAACCCAAGTAAATTAAAATTCTATGAAAACATTATATCAGCAACACTGTAGCCTATAAATACATTAAGGTAAAGATTACGATTAACAATAGTTGAGCTTGTAAAAGAAACTGGTGCCTCCTCCTAAAATGTTAAAAGCCTAAAACCCCCAATAGTTGGGTTAAGAAAACCCCCAATAGTTGAGCTTGTAGAAGAAAGTGGTGCCTCCTAAAAGGCTAAAACCCCCAATAGTTGGTTAAGAAAATTTATATATTACACCACTAGAGGAAGATGAAACTAAAACTCTACCAAGTGGCCAAGATTATTTCCATCAGTTACATCTCATGACCACCAAAATAAACAAATCACCTGCAAAAAAAGCCCTAACAAAGTAACAAGTAACACTCATATGCTATATATAGACAAATCAACATAAATTGAGAGAAATCAATTAACTAAATCTAAAAATAAACTCAAAATTACCTAAGAAATTTTTTTGATTCTGGAATCTAGAGTTGGAGCGACGACTGCGAGTCGGCGACTGACGAGTCGGAGGTTGGCCGGTGGGAGAAGAATGGATGGATCGTTGAGGTGGAGAGACAAATGTTCGAGTCTTCGAGATGGATGGATATGGTCCGACTCTGAGGACTGGGTTCGACAGTTCGAGATAGGAGAGAAAGGTTTGGCGTGTTTGGGAATAAACTAAACAAAGTGAAGACTGAATCTAAATAGAAAGACTGAAAGTGATATTTTTAATATTATTAAATAAACCGGTACAACCGGTTCGATTCGGTATATACCGATCGAGCCAAACACCCTACAAAACCCGGTATGTACCGGTTCCGTTTACCGGTACCGAACCGGTTACTCTTTGTATCGAACCGACCGGTTTGAACCGGTTCGGTTTCCCTAAAAACTGAATATACCGTTTTTTTTAACACCCCTAGACATAGCCATAGTTGTCACGGCGCCATACAAGTCGTTAACAAGGTGCAATTTATACATTATTTATTTACTTCAAAAGTATATTGAACAATTAAATTTTATATACATTAAATCTAAAACTCCATAACTAACACTATGGAATACAATTAAAAACACAATTATATGAATATTTCACAATTAAAATTCAAAAATAAAATACTCGACATTAAAACAAGTCAACAAACTCCACGCAGAAAATAAAGAATCAACCATGTCATCACTCATCATACATTATAAGACTAGTAAGTAATAAAATTACACCACAAAGCAAGCCCATGGATTATGAGTCGTGTGTAAAAAATTACTTAATTACTTGACTTGGGCTAGTTACCAACTGTGGACATAGCAGAATGCTAGGATTTTCACTGGCTGTTCTATGTATGTCAACATGCTTAAAAATATAGTTTCTTTTTATTCCTCTTTGTGGGACTGCAGTGGGTGCTTTTCATGGGGTATCATTGACTGATTTTCATAGAGATTGGAGGGCTGTTCTCCATTTTAGGTGTTGGGGTTTTCTCTAGTTGTTTTGTCTGTTTGATTATTTGGTTGACTTCTTTTGTGTCTTTGCACTGTAACCTCTTTCTTTCTCTCTAATAAATTTTCTTCTTTTTTATCTAAAATATCATAAGTTGTTTTTTTCTTGGTAAATAATGTATTCTATTATATTGCAGGTAGCAGCAACTTCCGATCTAATGCTTGCATATGTAGATTTTTTCCTTGGTGGAGATGAGAAGAGGAATGATCTTCCTCCTCGCCTTCTTCAAAGATTTCCGTTGTCTTTAGTTTTTGGAGGAGATGGAAGTTACATGGCTCCTTTCTCCCTTCACAGCGACAATATTCTGACAAGTCTCATGAGTCAGGTTTAATGTTTTGTACCGACTTAGATATTGTCATATTGACTATCTAATACAATTTTCCATATAAGTTAATATATGACTGTTTTTTTAGTATGGAGTTTGCTGTGAAATGTCTCCTTATTCATACCACTACATTGCAGTCTATCCCACCCACCATTTGGTATCGGTTAGTGGCTGGGCTAAATGCACAACTGCGTTTAGTTCGACTTGGACATCTAAATAAAACTTTTCGACCAGTTATCATCTGGCTTGAGACGCATGCAAATCCAACATTAAGTGCCCATAGTGTACGAGTTGATCTGTCTTGCTTTCAGCCCACAACTTCTGGTTATTGCCAATTTGGACTAGTAGTCGGTGCTATTGAAGATGAAATTGTTCCATCTTCAGTTGAAAGGCCAGATGTATCTCTGTTACCTGAGAAACAGAGGCGGTAAAAACTCGTCACTTATGTTTTTCTGCTTCAACTAGGATAGAGGCTTTGTTGTTTCATTCTGTTTTGTTTTACGCAGTTTCCTTGGTTCTCATTATAAAACTATACCGGAGCAATCAATAGTCAGCGAACCTCTAATGGTGCATAATAGGGTGCTTGGAGGGACCTTACATATGAAGAGCTTACAAATGTTCAAGGAGAAGAAGACAATATGTTATCCTTTTTCGTTTGTACTTTGTAATACCAAACCAGTTGGTCATCAGGTAATGTTAATAGTCTATTAACTTAATCTTATAATTACTTAACATAATATCTACTTCTAGCTTACGGAGTGGCTCTCTCTTAATATTTGTAATTATTTGCAGGATCTTGTTGGTTTGGTCATATCTGTGCTGCTTCTAGGAGATTTTAGCTTAGTCTTGCTAACGTTGCTCCAGCTGTATTCTAGTTCACTGTTGGATTTCCTTCTGGTTTTGTCTATTCTTCCTCTTGGTATAATACTTCCATTCCCAGCAGGACTTAATGCCTTATTTAGTCATGGACCTAAGCGTTCATCAGGTCCTGCACGTGTATATGCTCTGTGGAATATCACATCTTTGATAAATGTGGTAAGTTGTTCGCACAATTGCCTTAAATGTTCAATTAAAAATTTGAGAATGTGACAAGTCTGGCCAATCCTTTTCTCTTAGTGACTGCTTGGGGATCTTATTATATCAAATGATTCATGACATTACCAAGCCTCTCTTGGCTCAATGGTAAAACAACTATTCATAAGGATTTGGGTGCAAGAGGAGAGGTCTTGAGATCCATTCCTGCCGAAGGCACAGGGATGTTAAGATTTCAGCTTAAATTCTTAATCATTGCCTTATGGTGTTTTCTTCTTCTTTTACCTGTAACAGGTTGTTGCCTTCATATGTGGAATCATCCATTACAATTATCAGTCCTCGCATAGTAAAAAGCTTCCGAACTTTCAGTCCTTTAATTTGAGCATGTAAGGACCTTTTCCAATCTACTAAGGAATGGTCATTGAATGGCAATATTACAGAATTGCTTTTAGTCTTGTGGTGAAGTGGCTTATGGTTGCCTCAACTAGATAGTTAACACATACTTATTTGTTGATGTGATTGTGGATGCAGGGATGAAAGTGGCTGGTGGATGCTTCCTTGTGGATTGGTGCTCTGTAAATTTATTCAAGCACGAGTCATTGATTATCATGTGGCTAACCTTGAAATTCAGGATCGAACTTTATACAGCAATGATCCTCAAGATTTCTGGCAGTCCTGAATGGAAATCTGTATTTTTATTTTTGTAGGGATATAGTAGGTCAGTGAGTGTTGTATATGGAGAGAGAAGTTAGGTATACCTAGTTAGATTGTGCATCAAGTTTTGGAACAGAAGTTTTAGTGCTATAAATATCCCTTCTTAAACAGGCCATCTCAAACCCTTCTTAATATTGCTGATCTTACCAAAACCCTGAGAGGCAGTACTTTAACATGATAAAAGTAGAAACTTAGGTAGAAGATGGAGGCAGGAAGGGAAGGGAAGGGAAGGGAAGGGAAGAGGCTGCTCAATTTTATGAAGTGGTTTTCTTTTTGTTATTGTTTGGTTCATAATTGTGACTGATTGATTGTATGTTACTTTGGTCTGGCTTTCTATTCAATTCTATAATAATTATATCTCTGGCAAACTGTCTGATTTTAGTAGGACCTTACCTACCTCTTCTAGTTTTGTATGATGATCTAGGCTGGGCTGGGCTCAGCTGAATAGTTCCAACTCCACTACACAGCTATACATGAGGTCCTATGTGCAGACTGCGGGATAAATGCTTTTTCGGTCACGTACTATATGTCGACTTACAGATGGATAACTGAACTTTTTTTTCTTATAATCAACTAACTGTACTTAACTTTTTTAACAAAAAGTTAAAAAACCCGTCAACTCTGTTGACTTTAACGGAAAAATGCTGAATCAGCTGCTGAGTTGTCCAAAAAAAGTCTATGTGGCAGTTAGTATGCGATGTCAATGATAATGTGGATTTGGAGAAAAAATGAGAAAAAAATATTTTAAAGTATAATATAAATTTAAAAAATTAGCCAAAAAATAAGAAAATAAATAAATAAATATATTTAATTATTTTTGTAATTAATATCAAATAAAAGTATATTTATAATTAAGAAATATAAAAACTAAAAGTTTGCTAATATATTTATTTTATTTTTTAATAAAATAATTGTTTTTATTATTAAAAAAATTGCGTTTTTAAATTTTTTTATTAAAAAAATCTGCTTTTTTTTATTTTTATTAAAAATAATTATTTTATTAAAAAAATTTGTGCTTTTTTAATAAAAATAATAATAATTATTTTATTAAAAAAGTTGCATTTTTTTTTTTATACAAAAAATTGCAATTTTTTATTAAAAATTATTTTTACTAAAAAAATTGAGTTTTTTTATATAAAAATAAAAAAATACTTTTTTTATTAAAAAATTGCGTTTTTTATTTTTATAAAGAAAAAACTATTTTTTATTTTTATTAAAAATAATTATTTTATTAAAAATATTTGCGTTTTTTAATAAAAAACAAATTCTATTAAAAACAAATTTTTTATTAAAAAAAAGCTGCGTTTTTATTTTATTTTTATATAAAAAAACTGTTTTTATTAAAAATTGAAAGTCCAATAATAATCTAGAAGGGGGGTTGAATAGATTATTACAGATTAAAAAATATCTTAGGCCTTTTTGAATTTTTGGATAATTAATTTGCAGTGTTAGAAATTAATATGCAAGACAGTAAAAATTCAATCACAATGCACAGAGATTTATCTGGATCATAACATACACCCCTTGGTATGTTGCTACGTCCAGTCTCAAGTCCCTACTTGGAACTTGAGATCATATTACTATTAGTAATAAAAACTCCTTCAACAGGCGGAGAAGCCTTTACAAAGTTTTATAGACAAACTTTCAACTATTCAACTATTCTATCTTAGACAGCAAGCTCCCCGCTCCCTCCTCAAGTTTAGTTGTACCTTCTTTTAAGTTCAGTTCTATTCTATGATTTGGTCTTAAAACAACAGCCTCTTCCTCACCTCACAAGTACACTAGAGACCCAACTTCCCGCTGACCTCTCTAAGACTCTAGTCTTGGTCGAAGAATTACTCGTCTTTCTCACAGATACATAAAATAAACTAACTCTAATCCTTTCTTTGTTTACAAATGAGTTTATAACAAATTGCTTCTTGACTAAGCTGATACAATTTAAGTACAGAGTAATGCTTCTCAAATAAACAGATAGAAATTAGTGTTTCGATTTCCTTATGCTTCTAATTAAGCAAATATATAATATTAAAGCTCTTTATGAAGAATTAACAATTTTATAAAATAAAGAGTGTTTTTCTATGGATAATATAGAATTATTTCTCAATTAATTCTTACCAAGTATTATATGAATTAAATAAATCAATATTTGTATAACAGAATAATTCAAATTACTTAATAAATATGATCTCAGTTTAGCACAAATTGATATAACAAATATTATTTGTTTAACTCAAATAATATATAGGAATATTTTATCTATTATGTGAACTCGTTATAAATAGTGTCACTTGGTACTATAAGGAATCGTACGGTTGGATTCCTCTCATGAGGGTTTATCTCTCGTATTTTGCGGCCCAAGTATATACAGAAATTTATAATTTTCACAATTGATATTTATATAAATATTTTCAATAGATCACTACGATTCTCAAATCCGATTCGGATGACTACTCTTTTTGGAGCAGTATCTCAGTGTTGTTTTGAGCTATCAAGTGTCGTATCTATTTTACGATATTTATATAACTAATATCAATAAAAGGTTACTGAAGACTATAAGGAATCGTACGGTTGGATTCCTCTCCGTAGCCTTGCGACGCCCAAGTATCCTTTTATTTGATAAATAGATGAAATATAGATATATAAAATTGTGTAGAACGATATGTATTTATATATCTATAGATAAATTACAAGTAAGAAATAATTTAACAAAAATCAAACTTATCTCAATACTTGGACCAATTTTTCTCTTTAACAAAAAGAACCTTTGAAAGAAGAGATGTAAAGCTTTAGAGAGAATGTATGCAAGAAGAGTATGATTTTCTTTTCACTGAATTGGTAAAAACCAAATGAATGAAATACTCCCCATTTATAGGATTTTTTGAAGTTGGGGCAAAATTGTCATTTAGAAAAGTAAATTTTGAATGTATGATTTAGATCAATTATTTTTGAATTGCATGGTCCAGATTTGATCAATCTTATACGTGGTAAAGAGGATGAATTCCGCCCAGGCATTTTTTGACCGACTGAGCATTTAATTTGTTTGACTAATACAAGCCAACACATGCTTTAATTAAAGTCCCAAAAAGATAGTCACGATTTTGATACTTCTAAGAAATGGCAGCATATAAAACTATACGCATGCATGTATAGTATAACACATATGGTAGCATGCATTCATATATATATATTTATATATCTAGTATCCTTTATATATATATATATATATATATAGTATATATATTTTAAAAATAATTTGCCCAACTTTGTTTTTGGAAAGAAATAGGGTATCCTTGCCTTTGAATAATATATGAATTAATTTATTTAACACTTGACATATAATTTTATCAAGGTTAATGATAAACTAATTCAAGTAAAATAAAATAAATAATTAAATATTTAACACATAATTGTTATCATCAAAATATACAAGAAAAATTATACCTATCAATCTCCCCCTTTTTGATGATGACAATTTTGTAAAAATATTTTTGAATTTAGTAAAGACTCCCCCTTAAATTATGAACCCCCTTAGCAGTTGAAGTTCATACACGGCAGTTTATTTATATCTATACATGGCAGTTTATATATTCATACATGGTAGTTATATAAATATACCCGCCTGCTGCTGCATATTTTTCTTCTCCCCCTTTGTCATCACAAAAAATGACGGGGTAAGAAGATGTGAAAAGCTGCAAAGAAAATCGGTAGAAAAACCTGCAGAATCAGTTAGCCCAAAATGAATATTTACAAGATGAAACAGTAGTAGTAGTAGTAGTATGCAAGGTAGTTACGGAAGGAGAGAAGGGTGAGGGATTAGGGAATACAGTAATCCGAAGTAGGAGATAAACAAAACAAGTAGTCAGTCACACAGCATCATACAGTTGAATGTCCTCTAGATCAAGAGGAGAGAAATGGGACATATCCGAAACATTTTCGTCTATATTTGCTGGTGGAGGGATAGGCACAGTAAAATCCGGTGCAGTGTTGAAAGGATTCAGCATCAGGTTGTTGTGTTCTAACAATAAACAGACAATGATTTTGACAGTGTGTAAAGTAAGCAGAGTGTCTTCTAATTTTTCCAAAAGCAGTGTTTGATTGTGAAGTAATAGCTGATTCATGCTATTTAGAGAGTCAAGTTTGGAGGTTAGGTTGATGGTGGTTTCCAAATGGTCATTATCCAGAGGTTTAAAGATAATGAGGGGTTGGGGTGATAGATTTAGATGAGCAATAATATTGCTTGTAGGAACATGCTGAGAGTGATGAGTATTCAAACGAAGATCTAAAAAGGTAAAAATTTTGGTGAGGAGGAGACCGAACCCAAGACAATTGTGCTGAAAGCAGAATTTGAAGGAGGTAAGTATAAAATATGCCAAATTGTAAGGCATACATTCATTCAGTAAACTTTTGATTATTTCCATGTCAAAAGGCAGCATTTTACGATCGTCTCGAACAGGCATAAAGTTTTGTCGCAGAATTTTGCCTAAGAATTGATACTCGAGAGTTAAAAACTCTAAGCCAATTTTGCACGGAAACTCAAACAAGACAAGTGGTACCATTTAGTCAGAAACTACAGAAAGATTGAATTTAAACAACATACATTCTTCAACTGATATACCAGAGGGATGGAGATATGAATTGACCCTAGGTAGGTCGAGTGTAGATGGAGATAAATTGAGAGCATTGACAATAAACAGTTCATCAATTATATATGTTTGGCCTTGTAGACAAGTTGTTATACTTTTTAATAACCCCGATGAATCAGTAGAAAACTCTATGTGAGAGTAAAATTCAGCAATTAGACTTGGATAAACAGATTTATCATTGAAAGAGATCAGACAGTCCCACCTAACATTTTTAAAATGATCAAAGAGTTTTGGAAAACCATGAAAGGTAATGACATTTCCAGATGAGAGATTATGATTGCATGGATTTATATTTAGCTTTGTCTTTGATATGGTAGTTAAATGAGGAACAACATTTGAAAAGTGAAGTTCGAGTGAAGAGGTAAGTGCCTTTCATTTGGAGGAAAATATGTTGACATATGAGGAGTATGGAGGCAAAGTAGAGGAGAAAGGATTAGACGAGAAAGGATCAGTAGTAAGAGATTCATTTTTGAAAGAGGCTAGTTATATAGAGAGAGGGAGAGAAAATATTGTATTTCGGCAGGTAAGATGTACTCTAAGTAAGTAGTAATAAATAAGTTGGGAAAGGAGCATGTAACAGGATTACACAGTAACTAGGTGAAATGAACATTTAATAGACACAGTAAGTTACACAGGGTATGATTTGAAGAGACAGTAAATATTTAAGAGAAACAGTCGGGTAAACCCGAAACAGTAAAAATTGCCATATGTCATGGAAAGAAACTAAAATTTTGTCAAGTCGTAAGAATGATTACTGAAAGTCTGGAAACATATTATAAAACACGGCAAGAAATTTGTATTTCAGCCATAAAAATTTCAAAGTAGCAGGTAGAGTGTAAGATTGCAAAATTTATGGCAAATCGTAAGGGATGTCAAAGATCAGTTAATGCATTGAATCTACTAGAGAATGCTAGTATGCACATACTATATAAGATGCAGAAAGTAAGCCAGTGGACATCAGTATCCACACAATTTACGATATAAAGAGTTAGAAATGTAATACCTGAGTTTTTATTTAGCATATATCAGTTCCATTATGCGCAGCATTTTATCGTTCTTAGTGGAAGTAACATAAATTTGTAACCGAAATGCAGAGATATATATGTATAAAAATATTTTAAATTATTTATATAGAGATATACATGTTTCAGTATTTGATTAATAGAAGTTTAAAACAAAATTAATATATATATATATATATATATATATATATATGAATTTTGAGAAATAATCAGAAAAAATATGAATTTTGAATAAAAAATGAGGGTTTTATGAATACTGAAAATCTTTTCAGATAAAAAAATGAACAGGCAGTCAGTTAAGTTTAATGAACAAACCTTAATTTTTTGAAGAAAAACATATACAAGAAAAATTTGTGCAGGTACAGTGAACAAATAAACCCTAAAAATACTAAAAAAATAAAGTTTACAAGAAATGGTTTGAGTATATCAGAGATTTACAAATAAAAAAAAACGAACAAACCCTAAATTTAAGAAATTTTATACAGTTGATTGTTAAAAAAAACTTTATGCAAAAAATCGAAATAAAAACTTAGAAGAGTAATAAGAAATTATAACAAATCGAAAAGAAATTTAGCCGAAACTCTAAGTGAAAAAAAATGATTGAATATACCAGAGAAAGAGTTTGTGCATCAAGATTCAGAGATGAGGATTGATCATTATCAGAAAGATAGATTAGAAATAGATAGAATAGATCGGAGATGGTGAAGAACAATAGAGAGAAGAAGACGCATGAGAGAAGAGAGAAAAAGAATCAGAAAAACAAATGAAATTAAAAAATACAAAAAATGTATATATGTTTTGTCTTACCGAGTTGATCCAACGGTGAGAGATTTTCGTAGATTCGGATCAGCGGCTGTTAATTTACAGGAGATGTGTTTCTTTGTAAGATAAAATCCAAGGGCTCAAATCAAAGCTCAGTCTTGATCGGATGGTTCTGAAGCATAATCCGTGTGCTTTTGATTGGTTGAGATGAAAGGAACGCGACTTTCATAACTTGGACCGTTTGATGATCAAAACTGATGGATCAGATTTAAATATATATATATACACCTTATTTTAGCAAAACAAATAATATATATATATATATATATGATAATTATATATATATATATATATATATAATATTTAAATATAAAAAGAAATTGAAAGGATTAAGGACACTTGTCTAGCATTCCTAGTTCAATTCTTAATTTACAAAATCTTTCTGAATTTAGTGGTTTAGTAAATATATCGCCTATATTTGATTCGAAGTCAATATGTTCTAATTTAATGTTTCCGTTATTAACATGATCACGTAAAAATGGTGCCTAATGTCTATATGTTTTGACTGGCATGTAAGATCGTATTTTTGCTTAGATTTATTGTCTTTGGTATTATCACATAAAATTGAAACACAATTAAATTTTAAATTATAATCGGCAAGAAATGCATTTCATCCACAATATTTGAGCCTGCGTGAAGATCGTAATGCGGTACGCAACGTATTCTTCCTTGATTGAAATAGAGCGAGTTCTCGCTTTTAGAAAACCATGAAACCAAACATCCTCCTAGAATTGACAAGGACCACTTTGTACTTTTTCGATCAACATGATGACCTTCATAGTGTAATCAAAAACATACTAGATTAAATTGTTGATCCTTAGGATACCATAGGCCCCTAATTCGGTGGTTTTTTTAAGATATCAAAAATTCTTTTCATCATGCGGTTAGGTGAGATTCTTTAGGATCAGCTTGAAACCTGGCACATTTACAAACACTAAATATGATGTCAGGTCTACTTGCAGTTATATATAATAAACTTCCAATCATTCCTCTATATTTCTTTGAGTCAACCGATTTTCCATTTTCGTCAATAATTAATTTATCAGTTGTTGACATAGGAGTAGTAAGAGATTTTCTTGATTCTAATCCAAATTTTTTGATCATTTCTTTACGATGTTTAGGTGAGATATATGAATACCTTTTTCTCCTTGTTTGATTTGCGGTCAGGAAAGAAGTTTAATTCTCCCATCATGCTCATTTCAAATTCTTTCTCATACTTTTAGAAAACTCATTGCACATTTTAATGTTAGTAGAGCCAAAAATAATATCATCAACATATATTTGAATTACCAAAATATTATCATTTTTATTTTTAGTAAACAAGGTAGTATCAACAGTTCCTCGTTTGAAACCTTTTTCCAACAAAAATTACTCAACCTTTCATACCAAGCTCTTGGAGCCTGTTTTAAACTATATAGAGCTTTATGCAATTTATAAACATATTCAGGATTACTGAAATCTTCAAATCCAGGAGGTTGTTTAACATAAACTTCATCTTTTATAACACCATTTAAAAAGGCAGACTTTACGTGTAAGGCCCCAACTTTTTATAAATGAAGATTTAATTTCTCTATTTATTATTTTGAAATAGTAAGGGTTGATTTGATTAATGTGGTTAGTTATGGGTAAAATGCGCAAATATTTTAAATAAGCAAGTGGTTATAAAATACTCATTATTGTCGGAGAATATTCGTTTGGTCGTGGAATATTCTTTGCTTGTCGAATAATATTAAATGCGACCAGCGCAGGTCTTTTGTGGTCCCCATAACTGAAAAACGATTGGATGAAGAAAAAGACAAGTATGAGTTGTTTATAAATAACGGCGTAGTTATTACTGAATATCTTGTTGGAATACCCGGTGGTTAAAACACGATGTCTACGCGTTGTTGCCGCGATAGCATACCAGTATTGCACTAATTATTGATTCTTACATAAGAAGGCACTACTCAATAATTGTTACAATAATTCTTTGCTCAAAGATTTTATTTTATTGATTCAATAATTCTTTGCGTTGATATTTTATATTACTGTTATTTCAATAATTATCACTACACCGTATTTTCCATTATCGAAGCAATAATTCATATTATCTGAATAATATTATTTGATAACATTATTGGCAATGTCTAGAAAGTTCAGTCTAAGGAGAGGTTTGGTCACCTAATTGCATGCGCCAATGAAGGAGAAATTCTTATTGGAAAGCCCCCTTCTCTGAAGGAGCGGCACAGTTGCAAGATCTTGTGATTCTGTAATATTATTTGTGAATAATTAATTATTGATTTATATGATGAGGAAAATATTGATTTTATGTGGATATAGATGGAGAAATTTTTAAAGTGACAATTGTTAAAAATTGATATTTTATCTTTTCTGATAAAATAATATTTTATTATATTATTATAATATAATAATGATGATATTTTTACAATGAATGTGAGATATATGAGTATATGAGGAGAAAGAGTATTTTTGTTGCATTAAATTATTAACACATGTTTTGTGTGTTGGTGGACCCTATTTATTGACTGAAATTTGATTATAAAATTTATAAAATCGTCCAGTATGTGGATTTTTGGTCAATTTCATTTGGAATTTGGTAAAACTTTCTTCCGCAAAGTTGTAGAGAATTGAATTTCCTATAAAAACTCGCGAGATTCGAATTTTCTGATAAAAGGACTATTTATTATGAATTATTGAAGTTCTAAAATTCCGAAATAATTGATTTTTGGAAGTTTTATTTATTTTTATTAATAAAAATGTTTTTTATATGTTGTGGGCATCTTTAACATGTGCATGGTGGCTGAATTTAGATTCAAGATGTGGGTGTATGAATTTTGTTTATATATAATATTATTATATTAAATTTTCTGCTTTGATGTTCTAAGCAATTTCCTATAAATAGGGTGCTTAGGTTAGAATTGAAAATCACACCAGAAACTAAAGATTTCTCTCTCTTTCTCTCTCTATAATATCGAGCGTATTTGTGAGTATTTTAGTACTTTGAGTATTACTATACGGTACAAGTTCTTTTCAAAGACTATATCCAAAGATTCGAAATGTAAGATTATTCTTTCTAAGGTAAGGGATGTTATTTTATTCGAAAATGATATTATTTCTTCAATATCATTATGGCGAAATATTGGTTGGAAATTTTTATCGAATTTGGAACTTTTTCATGTCGGGGTTACTATTCACGAGTTACTATTCACGAGTACTATTCACGAAGCGTGATGATGTTTTTTTGTGAAATTTCTATCTTTTGAGGTCGAAGTTACTATTCACGTATACGACATTATTCACGAATCGACACTTATTTACAAAAAAAATTAAAATTTCTTTTCTCTGTCCCAAGATTGTCTCATATGATTCCTATCTTTGATTGGATCTATGTTTTGATCTTCATTCTTGAATTTTACTCCAATCTGGTTATTTATGAAGTATTTTGAACTTGGATTATTTAAAAGTACGAATCCTTAATACTTGTTCTTTTGTTTCACCGGATTCGCTTTTCTTTAAAATATTTTTCATCATCCTCGATCCTAAATGATGATATTATTGAATATCTTTGGCCTCAGTAGTGCAAAGATGAATGATTTCTTGATGAATTTCTTTGGCCGTAGTGCAAAAGATGAGCAGTGTTGAGATGAACATACTGATCGATTAATATCTTTGGCCCGTGTAGTGCAAAGATGAACAGTGTTTAGATGAACATGACCAATCGATGAATATCTTTGGCACAAGTGCAAAGATGAATATTTGATTCCAGATATATATTGATTGATGTTACAGGGATAAAATATCGACTATGAACTTTTAAATTCATATATAGAAGATAGTAGTTTGCATTCTCAACTTAACTTTTCTAATAAATTATTATTTTCGCTGCGAAGATTGATTTAAAACTGGTTGTCTATTGTATTCTATTAGATTTTTTTCATGTTGAGGACTAACGATAATTTGTTCTATATTATCTTAGTCATAATGTTCTTTACTGGGCTAGTTGAGCTCACCCTTTTCCTTGTTGTTCTATTTTTTCTTTTCGGAAAGCAGAGAATGTAGCGAGTACTTAGTCGGGTGTGGAATGATGGTTCTAGAAGTTGTTCTAGTAGTCCTCACTATTCTATAAAATAGTGTATTAATAATTATAATGAGGACTTATTTGAGTGTGGATATTGTCTGATGACAATATTTGTATTTAAACTCACGCTTTTTATGTTGTATTAATAAAGTTGTAGTTGTTTACATCATGTATTTGGCGACTCGTAATGGGTGTTGTATACCTATTTTGGGGCGTCACAAATTATGTCGTAGCTTAGGGATATGATCTCCAGCGGAGATCGGGAATAATACTAGGAGGAGAGAGACGAGTAATCCTTCGCTAGATGTCATACCTAAGCTTATTTGTTGGTCACCGAACTATATGGTTAATATGTGATATGTTAATTTGTTTAATTAACCATTGTTTTATGGCGATGATTTAAGAATGACAAATTTAGAATATTAACGGTGGAGTTAATTAGACTGTGGAAACACCTTTAATCACCACCCAGGGGAACGTGCAACAGGAAGGCAATATTCCTCCTGTAAACAACACCACTGAGCAGACGATGAACGACGGGATGTTTAGGAACTTTTTGCAGTTCATGCAAAACCAGACGAGGGAGACTAGTGCACAAAATACGGGTGGAAATGCTAGCAATGCGCGGCTTGTCACAGCCAAGCAATTCAAAGAGTTGGGACCACCAAAATTTAAGGGAAAGCCGGATCCAATCATGGTGAAAACGTGGGTCAAGCAAATTACCAAGATATTCGATGTCTTGGGATGCACGGAGGAACAAAAGATTCCATTCGCCACCTTTATGTTCCGTGGCGCGGCAGACTACTGGTGGGAGTCTGCGAAACGGACCCAGCCTGCCACACCCAGCATGTGTTGGGAAACGTTTCAGAAACTTTTCAACGAAAAATACTTTCCTGAAAGTATTAGCCATATGAAAGAGGTAGAGTTTATTAGACTAGAACAAAACAACATGACGGTGTCCCAATACGAGACGAAGTTCACAGAGTTATCTAGGTTTGCACCTCATTTGGTAGAGAATGAGGAACGAATGACGAGGATGTTTCTGAGAGGTTTAAAACCTGAGATTCGGCAATATCTTATCTCTCATAAATTTTCTTTATATTCAGATGTTGTCTACAGGGCTCAATTATTAGAGTGAGATAGCGAGTACGTTCAACCAAGAGACCGCAACCAGGATCATACCAAAGGATGTGGCGATCATCGAACAACGATAACCAAATGGAGAAAGAAAAATACGGACAAGAAATGACAACCACTCTGGTGGTAATCGTGGTAGTAAAAATAGAAGAAGCGAGTCGGGAGGAGATTTTAAAAAAGGAGATTCAATAATGACATCACAGAGACGTCAAAGACCAAAGAAAGAATCGGTTTTAAGGAGGAGAAACGACCATCTCGTATCTTATAAATGTGGAAAAGAGGGACATCATCATTAAACCTGTCCCACAACAGTTCAAGGTATGCTATAATTATGGAAAGGAAGGAAATATCGCCGAGATTGTACGCAGAATGGCGAAACCAAGCCCAAGCATGGCGATGGTGACTCAAAAGGTCATCTAGAAAAGTCAAAGTCAACGGTTCCTAGAAGAGCGTTTGTCGTGACTAGTCAACATGCGAGAACCCAAATGAGGTGATCACGGGTAAGCTAATCATAAATTCAAGCGAAGTTTATACCTTACTAGAATCAACGGTGCATACCCATTCTTTTATCTCTTCTACTTGTGCTCAACGTTTAAACTTGATTCCTAGGAGAAGTTATACTTTGACCTATCTCGTGGAAACTCCGTTAGAGAAACTTTTTTATATCCACTGCTTATAAATCTTGTTTGATCCAAGTTGGCACCATCACATTACTTGTTGACCTTATCTCTTTAAAGATACTTGCATTTGACGTGATTTTAGGGATTGATTGGTTAACTACTCATCATGCCAAAATTGATTGTTTTCGTAAGGTTGTTAGTTTTCATATTCCTAACCAACCTATTATTCGAATTCAAGCAACCAAACCATTGAAGTCAAACTCTTTAATATCAAGCCATAAAGCCATTCATTTATTGAAAAACGGATGTCAAGCTTTCTTAGCCCATGTCATGGACTTGAACAAAAATACATCAGATTTGAATGATATTTCTGTTGTTGGTAAAATCCCTGACGTATTTCCTGAAGAATTTCTTGGCCTACCTCCAGAGCGTGATATTGAATTTTGTATCATCTTTGAATCCGGTACAAAACCCACTTCTAAAATCTCATATCGAATGGCTCTATTGAACTTCGTGAGTTAAAAATTCAACTATAGAATTTGGTACCGAGCCTCTATCCCAGTGACTTCCTTTGTGGAATGCAAAAGCCTAGCACACTTCGTAGGGACACCATATTCGTATGCGATAGTAAATCGATAGTGTCATTGTGACGTGCTATCCAAGGTTGGGATATGAGTCACAATTGAGAACAACCTAATTCGGTAATCAAAATACGTAGATTTCTAGGCTTAGTTAGTTATTATCGGAGATTCGTTGAAGGATATTCTTGAATCGCTACTCTATTAACTCAGCTGACTCGAAAAGATACAAAATTTGAATGGAGCGAGGAATATAGAACTCAACATACGGCAACGACGTTGGCTCGAGCTGTTGAAAGATTACGACCATACCATTCAATACCATCCTGGAAAAAAAGAACGAACATGGTAGCTGACGCGTTGAGTAAAAGATCGTATACGAGTACGAATGCGATATTGTCAAAGACCCATTTCATATAACTTACAAATGATAGATATAGAGTTAAAGACTTTAGGGACTCACGTGATGATATACAAGTAGAACCGACTTTAATCGATAAAGTTAAAAATGTTCAAGCTACACACCGGAGCTGATGAATATGAAGAAGGAGGTACAAGAAGTTGTTATTCCAAAAGCGAGAATTGGCGATGTGAGGAAAGCTCAAACCTTTGATTTATTAGTCCATTTTAAATCCTCGATCGAATAGGAATTGTGGCCTATAGACACATTTTACCGCCAAGTATGACGCGTGTTCATAACGTTTTTCACGTATCGATGTTACGTAAATATGTGGACGACCCGAACCATATTATTGAGTTAGAACCGGATGAGATAAATTAAGACTTAACGTCTGAGGAGGTACCGGTCAAGATCTTGGATGGGAAGGAGCATGTCCTACGCATGTCAATTTCGAGGACGAAATTTCATAAGGAGGGGAGGTTGTAAGGCCCCAACTTTTCATAAATAAAGATTTAATTTCTCTATTTATTATTTTGAAATAGTAAGGGTTGATTTGATTAATGTGGTTAGTTATGGGTAAAATGCGCAAATATTTTAAATAAGCAAGTGGTAATAAAATACTCATTATTGTCGGAGAATATTCGTTTGGTCGTGGAATATTCTTGTTGTCGGGGAATATTCGTACGACGGCGCAGTCTTTTGTGGTCCCCATAACGGAAAGTGATTGGATGAAGAAAAAGACAAGTATGAGTTGTTTATAAATAACGGCGTAGTTATTTACCAAGTATCACTGTTGGAATACCCGGTGGTTAAAACATAGTAATACGCGTTGTTATACAAGAAGATACGATATTGCACCAATTATTGATTCTTACGTAAAAGGCACTACTCAATAATTGTTACAAAGATTAATCTTATCAAATATTTTATTTTATTGATTCAATAATTCTTTGCATTGTAATATTTTATATTACTGTTGTTTCAATAATTGTCACTACACAGTATTTTCCATTATCGAAGCAATAATTCATATTATCTGAATAATATTATTAGATAACATTATTGGCAATGTCTATAAAGTTCTGTCTAAGGAGAGGTTTGGTCACCTAAAAATTTCTCTCTCTTTCTCTCTCTATAATATCGAGCGTATTTGTGAGTATTTTAGTACTTTGAGTATTGCTATATTGATGCAAGTTTTTTCAAAGACTATATCCAAAGATTCCAAATGTAAGTACTATCCTTTCTGAGGTAAGTGATGTTATTTTATTCAAAAATGATATTATTTCTTCAATATCATTATGCCGAAATATTGGTTAGAAATTTTTATCAAATTTAAAACTTTTTCATGTCGGGCTTACTATTCACGAGTTACTATTCATGAGTTACTATTCATGAGTTACTATTCATGAGTACTATTCACGAAGCGTGATGATGTTTTTTTGTGAAATTTCTATCTTTTGAGGTCGGAGTTACTATTCACGTATACGACACTATTCACGAATACGATACTATTCACAGAAAAATTAAATTTTCTTTTCTGTGTCCAAGATTGTCTGTTATGATTCCTATCTTTGATTGGATCTATGTTTTGTTCTTCATTCTTGAATTTTACTCCAATCTGGTTATTTATGAAGTATTTTTGAACTTGGATTATTTAAAGTACGAATCCTTAATACTTGTTCTTTTGTTTCACTGGATTCGTTTTCTTTAAAATATTTTTCATCATCCTCAGTCCTAAATGATGATATTACTGAATATCTTTGGCCTGTAGTGCAAAGATGAATGATTTCTTGATGAATTTCTTTGGCCCGTAGTGCAAAGATGAACAGTGTTGAGATGAACATAACCGATGATGATTAATATCTTTGGCCCAGAAGTGCAAAAGATGAACAGTGTTTAGATGAACATGACCAACTGATGAATATCTTTGGTCTGTAGTGCAAAGATGAATATTTGATTTCAGATATATATTGATTGATGTTACAGGGATAAAATATCGATGATGAACTTTTAAATTCATATATAGAAGATAGTAGTTTGCATTCTCTACTTAACTCTTCTAATAAATTATTATTTCCGCTGCGAAGATTGATTTAAAACTGGTTGTCTATTATATTCTATTAGATTTTTTCATGTTGAGGACTAACGATAATTTGTTCTATATTATCTTAGTCATAATGTTCTTTACTGGGCTAGTTGAGCTCACCCTTTTCCTTGTTGTTCTATTTTTCTTCTCAGGAGGCGAGAATGTAGGCAGAGTACTAATCGGGGTGTGGAATGATGGTTCTAGAAGTTGTTCTAGTAGTCCTCACTATTCGTAAAAGTAAAAGTGTATTAATAATTGTAATGAGGACTAATTTGAGTGTGGATATTGTCTAGATGACAATATTTATATTTAAACTCACAGTTTTTATGTTGTATTAATAAAGTTGTAGTTGTTTCTGTACCATGTATTTGGCGACTCAGAATGGGTGTTGTATACCTATTTTGGGGGCGTCACATTACGTCCATTTGAAACAATTTAAAATTCTTATGGCATGCAAATGCTAATAACATACGAATAGATTCAATTCTAGCAACAGGAGTGTATGTTTCATCATAGTCAATTCCTTCCATTTGATTATATCCTCGCAAAACTAATCTTGCTTTATTACGAATAACAATTCCATTTTCATCAAGTTTATTACGAAATATCCATCGAGTTCCAATGATTGAAACATCCTCAGGTTTTGGGACTAATTCCCATACTTTATTTCTAGTGAATTGTTCAAGTTCTTCTTGCATAGCCATTATCCAGTCTTCATCTAGTAAGGCATCTTTTATTAATTTTGGTTCAATTTGAGACAAGAAAGACACATGACCAGCTAGATTATGTGCTTGTGATCTAGTGATAACTCCTTTTTCAATATTACCAATAACATTTTCTATAGGATGATTCTTAATAACATGAGACTCCTTGGGCAAATCATTTAACTGAGAGTTTGGATTTTCAAGAGGATTTTCAACAATAGGTGGAGATGTATTATCTAATTTTGGTTCTTCCATATTTTTGAGAATATTTTCAATGACAACATCATTATCAGTTAGTTCTTTATATTTTGAAGGAGGCTGAGTTTCATCAAAAGTTATATTCATTGATTCTTCCATAACTAGACTTCTTTTGTTAAAAACTCTGTATGCTTTACTATTAAGAGAGTATCCAAGAAATAATCCTTCATCAAATTTAGGATCAAATTTCAATAAGTTTCCTTTGGTGTTTAGAATAAAACATTTGCTCCCAAAAACACGAAAATAGTTTATTTTTGGAGTTCTTTTATAGTAGAGCTCATAGGAGTTTTGAGCAAAATGGGTCTTAATAAAACTCTATTTAATATGTAACATGATGTTGCCACCGCTCTTGACCCGTAAATAGTTTGGAAGACGGTATTAGATTCGCTAACATGGTATTTGCCATTTCTTGTAAAAACGATTTTTTTTTTCAACTACACCATTTGACCGAGGTGTATAAGGAGCGGAGAAGTTATGACTTATCTGGACCGCTCATCACACAGAACATAATGAAATCGAATTGTCAAATTCTCTTCCGTGGTATCGATCGAATATAAACAATAGAACTCCTTTGTTGATTTTGAATCTTTTTACACGTAGTAAAAAAGAATTAATAGCCTCATTTTTAAATTTTAGAAAATCAACCCATGTAAATCGTGAATAATCATCAACCAAAACTAGAATATATACAAAGACCACCCATGCTTGTGTTTAGGGATAGGTCCAACAAGGTCCATGTGTATCAATTCTAATGGTCGAGAGGTTGACACAGTGAGTTTAGGTTTATGGGATGCATGAATTTGTTTACCTAATTCGCAAGCGTCACAGATGTGGTCTTTAAAAAATTTTAATTTAGGAAGACCACGAACATGTTCTTTAAAAGAAATGTTATATATGAGCTTCATATTGATATGTCCTAGTCTACGATGCCATAGCCAAGGATCCTCATTTGCAGAAACAAGACAAATGTTATCTAAGTGAGAGTATGCATCTAGGTCACAAGTATACACGTTATGATATCTAGGACAATCTAAGATTAATTTATCAGTTTGATCAAAAATAGAGCAGTTATGTATACTAAAGGATATTTTAAAACCACTATCACATAGTTGACTGATAGACAGAAGATTATACCTGAGTTCAGTAACTAACTGAACATTGGAAATGGTTATGTGTTTGTTACCAACACATCCAACTCCAATTATTTTACCTTTATTGTTATCACCGAAAGTTATTTCACCAAAGTCTGTAGCTTGCAAATTTCTTAATTTTGATTTGTCTCCAGTCATATGTCTAGAACATCCACTATCAAGATACCATTTGCTTTTATTCATGTCGACTGCAAGACATACCTGCAATATATGTACTAATTCCACAAGTTGGTACCCTTTAAGTTGAAGGGTCCTTAGGGTGAGTTTTCCATTTTGTATAAGGAGCATTTGAAGTTTTCTTTACAAAACTTGGCATAGGATAATCAATTTTAGTTGAAAAAATCATTCTATGAGTGACTGGATTGTGAGAAGTATGATAATGATGTTTGTGAAATTCTCTCCTTGTGATGGTTGGTGCAGTATATGTTCCTTTGGGAACCCAAATCATTTTTCCTTTATAGTTTCCATTTCTAGCATTGCATTATATAAAAGGAATGACCATTTACATTATAATAGAACATTTTGTAAAAGGAGATATATGATTTTTATTTTCTTTAATTTTAACGTGATATAATCCTTTATCTTTTGATTCACTTGTTTCTCATGTATATCCTAAACCTTCTTTATTAAAGCTACACTTCTGTTGATTTAACATGACATCAAGATTTTTCTTTCCTTTTGTAAATTTATAAATTATATTATTTAAATCTTCACATTCTTTGGTTAAGTTTTTAATTTTGCAATTGTGATTTTCTATTTCTGACTTTAAATTTGAATTTTCATTTTTAATTTCTTCAATTAATGCTTGATCTTGTACTTGATTATCTTCATTGATTACAGCAAGTGTTGAATTTTCAATTTCAAGATTTTCAATTGATATAATAAATGAGGAATTTTCTATTTCAAGATTTTTATTAATTTTCTTAAGTTGTTCTAGTTCTTCTTTATTTTCTAAGTTTATTTCATTTAAAGTTTCATTAGTAATAATTAAATTAGCATTTTCAATTTCAAGACTTGTATTTGTTTTACTTAATCTTTCTAATTCTTCTTTTAATAGTTCATTACTTCCATATAAATGACTAAAAGCTTTTTGTAATTCATAGTGTTCTTCATTTATATTTTCTAGTGTGTATGAAAATGAAGTGCTAGGCAGTTGGTGTTCAGAATTTACCTCTGATCTTGGTGATGAGTCATTATCTGCCATTAAGCAGAGATTTGCAATTTCTTCGATTTTCTCAGCAGTTTCTTCCTCGTCACTTAAATCCCATCCTTCTTCATATATAAGAACTTTGTTGTTGACTAGTTTTGGACAGTCCTTCTTGAAGTGTCCAGACTGCTTACATTCGAAACATGTGTTTGAATTTTCATTTGGATTGGTACTCCTGAAGTTGTTACTTGCTATGAAATTTCCTCCTTGCGTCTTTGGTCTGAAAAATTATTTGCCTTTGAAGTTGTTGAAGTTGTTGTTTGTTTTCATAAAGCCTTTGCCATATTTTTTTTGCTTTGCTTTGATTACTCTTCCGAGTTATGCAGACGATAGCAATTTCATTGTTGTCTAGACGAGAAGTTCTTCATTTAATTTTTCATCGTCACTTTCTTGATCAACCAAAAGGGCTTTGAAGGCGATTCCTTTCTTTTTGAGATCATGTCGATCCCGATCCAAATTTTTTCAACGATCATATTACTCTTTTGAGATCTGTATCAGTGACTGTTGGGCCATGATACTTTTCATTATCGGACCGGACCTAATGGGTTCTTCCCTTGGATTATGTTACTTTTGTCTCCCGTGGTAATAATAATTTGGGCCCACCATTTGATTACGATTAGTGGGTTATTTCAATTTGGATCCGGCCATCCGACCATCTTTATTGTATTGGGCTAAATTCTTGGATCGATCCATTACACAAATTACCACTTAACCCATCTTTGACCGATAATCATTACATAAGATAGTAGTTGACTGTTATCTGCCACCTTTCTGCATGGTATTAATGAGGATGAGACTCAGATGACCGGCAGTGGCAAACAGTGGTAGTAGGTGAGGAAGTGAACTACTTGCTTTCGGCTGAGATGATCAGAAGTAGGGGAATGTGTCAGTAAATAGTGGGTGGCACGGCAAACCGGGTCTGGGATACGTATGGAGCAAGGATCACACAAAAAAGGTATGTAACAAAATGTTTTTACAACATACCATCGGATTATTACTCTCTCTCAAGCACTAGACATTATTTTCCTCCATTGTTAACCTTGTGATCGCCGATACTGACTCTCACGTCGGAGCTATCCTCTCGTGGTCGGTAAAATCAAGCTTTTGGTGTTGACTTGTTGAACTGTACAGGATCAGGGCGTCTTACGTGATTGGGACGTGGGAAAAGATCTTGGCGTTAACATTGGCGCTAGAAGAAGGGCTGAGTTCTAGTGTCCTGAGTATTTTTCAATCACAGACTATGTTTGTTCTACGTCAGTACTCATGGTGAAGAGTAGAACACCTACACTGTGACGCCCCCAAAATAGGTATACAACACCCATTTTGAGTCGCCAAAATACATGGTATAGAAAGCAAACTACAACTTTGACAATACAGATGTCGTGTAAAATACGACAATACAACTGTGAGTTTGAATACAAATATTGTCTTCTAGACAATAACACACCCAAATAAGTCCTCATTAATTATTCATACACTATTTTAGAGAAATAGTGAGGACAGCTAAAACATCTTCCTAGAACCATCACTCCATACCCCGAATCGATCCTGCTATGTTCTCACCTCCTGAGAAGAAAAATGGAATAAAAAGGAAAAGGGTGAGCTCAACTAGCCCAGTAAAGAATATTATGACTAAGATAATATACAACAAATTATCGTTAGTCTTCAACAGGGAAAAATCTAATAGAATACAATAGACAACAAGTTTTAGATCAACAAATGCAATGAAATAAGAATCCATTAGAAGAGTCACGTAGAAAGAATTCTACCGTCTTCTAAGGTTTAAAAGTCCATCATCAATAGTTTATCCTCGTAATAACAATCAATATACATCTTTAATCATCTTTGCACTACAGTGCCAAAGATATTCATTTATATCACCATTGGTCATGTTCATCTTTGCACTACAGTGCCAAAGATATTCATCGATTAATCGCTCATCTTTGCACTACAGCCAAAGATATTCATTTATATCACCATTTAGGATCGAGGATGATGAAAAACATTTTTAAAGAAACGAATCCAAAGTGAAACAAAATGACAAGGATTAAGGATTAGGGATTCGTACTTTGTTTTACCCATGTCCAAAAATACTTCAAAATAATCATATTGGTGTAAAATTCAAGAATGATCAAAACATGGATACAATCAAAGCTAGTATCCGCAATAGATATTTTGGACAAAAGAAAATTTTTATTTTTCTATTGAATAATGGTCGTATTCGTGAATAATGTCGTATACGTGAATAAGGCCGATACGTGAATAAGAACCCCACACAACAAGTTCCAAATTTGATAAAAAGTTCACTAATACTTCCTAAGATAATGATATTGAAGAAAAATATCATTTAAGAAGAAAATAATACCCTTACCTCAAAATAACCGTATTTCGATTTGAATTTCTAGATAAAGTTAACTTGTGAAACCAAGACCAGATAAAGAACACTCAAAGTATACTCACAAGAATACGCCGATAATTTAGAGAGAGAAGAGAGAACTTAGTTTCGTGTGTGATTTTCAATTCTAACTTAGCCTCTATTTATAGGAAAATGTTAGAACGCCAAAGGAGACTAAATTAATAAATTATTATTATTTACCAAATATTCAAGCCCACCACCATGGAATCTGATTTTAGCCACCAACCACATGTTAAAGATGCTCACCAACCTTTGAAAAACGTTTTTCTTGAAAATAATAATTAAAATTTTCAAAAATCAATTATTTCTAACTCAAAACATCAATAATTCACAATAAATGTCCCTTTTATCGAAAATTCAAATCTCGCGTCTTTTTATAGGAATTTCAATTCTCTACAACTTTGCGAAGAAAATTTTTCCAAATTCCAAATGAAATTATCCAAAATCCACAAACAGGCAATTTTACGCCTATAATAAATTTTCTCAAGAATTGTGTCCACCGACACACAAAACATATGTTAAACATTTAATGCCACAAAATACTCTACCTCCTCATATACTCATATATCCCACATTCATTATAAAATATCACCGCTAATATATTATTAAAATAATATATTTAAATGAATTATTTTATCGTAAAAGATAAAATATTAATTTTCAACAATTGTCACATTAAAAATTTTCTCCATCTATATCCACATAAAATAAATATTTTCTTTATCATAATAATCAATAATTACTTATTTAAAAATAATATTACGTAATCACAAGATCGACAACCGTGCCGCTCCCAAGAAAGAGGGCTTTCCAATAAGGATTTCTCCTTACTGCCAAGCAGCTAGGTGACCAAACCTCTCCTTGGATGTAACTTTCTAGACATTGCCAATAATGTTATCTAATAATATTATTCAAATAATATGAATTATTGATTTGATAATGGAAAATACTCGTAAATGACAATTATCAAAACAACAAAGAATACAAAATATCAACGCAAAGAATTATTGAATCAATAAAATATAATATTGAATAAGAATTCATCAGTAATAATTATTGAGTAGTGGCTTTCTTTACGTAAGGATCAATAATTCAATAATATCATCGTAATACCGCTACATTATTCTTTGAACCACGCCAGACATCAGATTTTAACCACCGTGTAACCCAACAAAGTTAATACAGAATAATTTACGCCGTTATTTATAAAACTCAATCTTTGTCGCTTTCCTTCATCCAACCGCTTTTCCGTTATGGGGCCCACTAATGATCAAATACCATTGTCATTTTAGATTCCCGACAAAAAGAATATTCCACGACCAAACGAATATTCCCCAAATAATAATGAATATTTTATAACCACTTGCTTATTTTGTAAACTTTGCACATTTCACCCATAACCAAAGAATTATATCAAATTAACCCTTATTAATTTAGAATAATGAATAAAGGAAAATTCAATTTTATTTATAATAAGTTGGGGTCTTACATACACTCAAGGGCGCTGGATGGTCGCCAAAGTGAATCAAAGACCACGAAAGTGTCCGCCAAAGATCGTTTGGGACCTACACATATGGGTTCATGCCAAAGACAAAGATCCAAACGCTCACATAAAGATTCTCGGTACAAGGTCAGGGGCAAAGCTAAGTGAAAGCTAGTTTTCACTAAGAGAAAAGTGGTCTCGCCATGGTCGAAAATCGAGTAGAAGGCACCTCGCCTAGAACTCGATACCGAGATGACCAAGACGAAAAGGCCTCCCGATTGGCTAAGATGGCAGATGAAGCAGATAGAGCTATGGAGGTACTTGTGAAGCAGCGACAAGATATAGCTGAGCAGATGGCTCGAATGACAGAGTTGAGGGATGAAGAGTTAAGTTATGTTTAGTTCGAAGAGCGAGGGCATCGGAGTGGGAAGGCACCTGCTCATTCAGGACGTGAGTCTCGGGCCAAACCCGAGAAAAAAGAAGATCCCGAAGCCCTACTCCTCAAAGATCAAAGAGGGCACATCACCCTGTCGATTCTAAGGAGCAGGTCGGTTTAATGAAGAGGTCGATCCGCAGATCGCACTCGAGAATACAAAGAAGGCACTTGTTGTTGCACATTCTCACCATAAATACCTCGAGTTCGAGAGACGAAGTATATCCAGAGGCCATACTCCCCAGAGTCTCATCGAGGGTACACCACCCCGTGGACGCCATCATCGGAAAAAAGTCCCTCTAAAGTTGGAGGTTCATTAAGAAACCCATCCGCTTTTCGTAAGAAGAAGGAGTCACCGGAGAAAGAAGCATCATCTCAACCAGAAGGTGTGGAGTATTTGGTTAAGGAATTAAAGGAACTTCTGAAGCAGCTTGCCGAAGTGCAAAAAACGAAAGATACTTCGGGAAAGAAGGCATCCCTTTTTCCGCTGAGATTCTAAAAGAGAAAGTCAATTCTACACCAAGAAGTTGCCCCACATTGAAAGTTATGATGGATCGGGGATCCTTTATGACTACAACAAAGCGCTCAATCGATCGATGGATTATTATGACTTTAGCGATGCTGCTAAGTGTCATACTTTTGTCACGACACTCAGAAAGGATGTCAGGCAATGGATGGGGACTTTGCCCTCGGATTCAATTTCATCTTGGGCAGACATGTGCAGTAAGTTTCATGCTCGCTTCGGGAGCAACAAAAGGAGGGGAAAATCAACTGGTTCGTTGGCTCAGGTTCGACAGTATTCGAATAAGTCTTTGGGCCAATATATGAAGTGGTTCCGTGAAGCAATCGGCCAGTTGATGATGATTCGAACGATCTACAAGTCGGGACCTGTTTTAATGGGTTAGATTTGGTCAAATCGTAAAAGTTGGTGAAGAAATTAATGTTTCACCACCAAGAGTCTCATTGAAGCCTTCGACAAAGTCAAGGCTATATCGTGGTGGAAGAAGCCATGAATGACCTCAAACGCCCTTCTTCGATCGGCCAAGGAGACAGACGGACAAAACCGATGGGGACCGTAAGAAGAATGAAGGAATAAAGACCATGCTATGACTGGCGGGTCAAGAAATACAACAATTGAGAGCGAAAGTGGAGGACGTCATTCCTCTCCCACCCGTGAGAGTAAATAAGACGTACACAACACTTAACACCGATAGAACATTATTTTGGATCGACAAGAATCAACCTATCTTCGAGCCACCTCGAGATAACATTAAGCCCTAAAAGGGAATCCTCGTAAGTATTGTGATTACCATCAAGCCTTGGGTCACGATACTGACGATCGTATTAGTTTGAAAGATTTCATTGAAAGAAAGGTACAAGGTGGGGCTTTAGTTCAAGATGTGTGGTCGCCGAATCGAATCTACAGCAGGATAGAGGACCTGTTCCGGCAGCTCAACCAGTTCAGCAAGCGTTGCCAGCTCCGGGACAGCCTGCAAGGCATGTGATAGATGTCATCACTGGGGGTACTTCTGGCAAACTTGTTGGAAAGAAGTTACCAAAAGTCACTTGGATTCGGCCATGTCGATGGCGGTACCTCCAAGACCGATAGACCTTATTCGAGTACTGGTAATCTCCTTTATCGATGAGGATTACCTTCTAAACCATCGAATCGCATGAGGGATCATTGGTCCGATCGCTGTGAGTGGGTTCGGTGGATATGGCGAAAATGATGGTAGATAATGGGTCTTCAGAGATATTCGTATGCCTACGCTTATCGGAGGATGCATCTAGACGGGAAGAAGATGGAGATAGGCGGGGAGGCTCCTTTGACGGCTTTTAGTAATGATCCGGCCAAGGTGGTCGGAACCATTGAACTCACCTGGCCATCTTCTGAACTACCCCTCAAAGAGTAGAGATTATTTGCAAATTTTATGTTGTGCATGTAGATTCTGCTTATAATGCTATTTTGGGGAGGCTTACTTTAATTGCTTTACAAGCTGTAACCTCAATCCCTCATTTCAAAATCAAATTTCCTACGGTTCATGGGGTCGGTGAGGTGAAAGGAGATTTGGATCTGTCCAGAAGATGTTATAGAAATGCTGTGATCACTTCGGGAGTGGGGGTATCGAAGCAAAAGCAGACCATGGCGATAGAGATCGAACCCTTCACTGAGAGTAGTTCCGAACCATTGGTCATGCCAGCTGAAGAAACAGAGGAGATAGAGCTCATCCCGGGCAAGGTGAACAAGACAGTGAAAATAGGTTCGGGTCTGCCGAAACCTCTCCGGACAAACCTCATGGAGCTCCTGCGATGCTATGTTGACATCTTCGCATGGGAACCTTAGGATATGCCGGGAGTAAGCAGGGATATTGCTGAGCATCGGTTGGAAGTGGACCCGTCAAAGAAGCCAGTTCGACAGAAGAGGAGGATCTTTGCACCTGAACATCAGCGGATCATCGATGAAGAGATTGCAAAACTGTTGGCAGTTGACTTCATCTTTGAGATCGATTACCTGCAGTGGATGGCAAATGTGGTGCTGGTCCAGAAGCAGAACGGGAAATGACGAGTCTGCATCGACTATACTGATCTGAACAAAGCTTGTCCAAAGGATTTCTACCACCACCCCATATCGATCAAATTTTATTGATCCACTTCGGGGTATGCTTTATTGAGCTTCATGGATGCATTCTCCGGATATCATCGATTTCCATGTGTAAAGAGGATATACCAAGACGGCATTTATTACGCATCGTTCGGATATGCCTACAAGAAAATGACCTTCTACCTCATCAATGCTCTGAGCCACATAATGAGAGATGATGAACTATGTCTTCGATATCAATTTGGGCAAGAATATGGAGGTGTATGTGGATAAACATCCGGATGATTTAGAAGAATGCTTTCAGATAATTCGTCATCACAACTTGAGATTGAATCCCACTGAGTGTACCTTCTGGCCTAGGGGTGCAAAAATTTACGGGTTATCTTGTCAGTCAAAGAGGAATTGAAGCCAATCCAGAGAAGATTCAAGCGATCATAAACATGAAGACTCCTCAGTCATTTAAAGATGTTCAACGTCTGACTGGAAGGATTGCAGCTTTGAGGAGGTCATGTCCAAGTCGGCAGAAAGATGTTTGCCATTTTTTGATACGTTGAAAGGGCCAAAGAATGCAAAGACGTTCCAATGGACTTTGGTGTGAGGACGCCTTTTTGAGAGCATCAAGTCCTACTTATCTTCGCCTACTTTTATTGGTGAAGCCCGCCCCACCGAGCCTCTATATTTGTACTTAGCAGCCTAGTTAGTTGGCGGTAGGAGCGCTTTTGGTGCGTGAAGTTGGGGGTAGCGACCCAGCTTTATTATGTAAGCCATGTCCTTCGGGATGTCAAAACAAGGTACCCAAACATTGAAAAGTTTGATTTTGCTTTAATAATCTGCTAATGAAAGCTTAGGCAATACTTCCGTGGTAGATTGGTAATAGTATACACAGATCACCTTTGAAGAAGATTATGGGCAAACCCGAGGTATCGGGAGATTGGTCGCATGGACGATGGAGTTGTCCTAATTTTTCATTGAATATCATCCTCGAATCGCCATCAAAGGGCAAGCCTCAGCCGATTTTGTAGTTGAATGCTCGTTTTCAAGGTCGATGAAGTTGTGATGAAGTCAAGGATCCGACAGAGCGCTTCTGCTTCTTTAGCGAAGCGAGTTCATGTATGTTGTATGCAGATGGGTCTTCTACTACGGACGTCAGTGGAGCAGGGATTATTCTGACGAGTCCGGAGGGATTCAAAGTGGAACAGGCCATTAGATTTGAGTTTAGAGCGACGAATAACGAAGCTGAGTATGAGGCAATACTCGCGGGGTTACGACTAGCGAAGAGTCTTAAAGTGCAGAGAATAGTCATCTTCAGTGATGATCAGTTAGTCGTTAAGCAGCTCTCTGGGGAGTATGAAGCTCGAGGTCCAAGAATGATCAAGTATTTGGCAGAATTGAAAGAACGGCTTCAGTATTTCCAATCCTACGAGTTTCAGGGAGTCGAGTGTAATAACAATTCCATTACTGATGCACTCTCCAAATTAGCCACTACGGATGTTAACGTCTTTGATGGATCGATTTACTTAGAAATTTTGCAACATTCTAGTGTTCATCATGAATTGGTAATGTGCGTTGACTGAACCAACTGTTGGTTGACCCCGTATCTGGAGTATTTGGCAGATGGCGTCTTACCTTCGGATAGGATGTTAGCCAAGAAGATCAAGTACAAGAGTGCTAATTTTGTTCTGATTGATGGGGATCTGTTTCTAAGGGCTTTCTCGTCTCCACTACTGAAATGTTTGACTCCATCTGAAGCTGAATATGCTCTCCGAGAGGTATATGAAGGCATCTGTGGTGATCATATGGCTGCTAAGTCATTAGCCTACAAAGTAATTCGTCAGGGGTACTACTGGCCTACCATCTTCAAGGAAGCGACTGAATACGTTAAGAAGTGCGAGAAGTGCCAACTCAACAGTCCGATACCACATCAGCCACCAGAAGAGCTATACTCGATCTTATCTCTTATACCCTTCACTGTCTGGGGGGTTGATATACTGGGTCTGCTACCGAAAGCAAAAGGTCAAGTCAGTTTTGTTATAGTTGCCATCGACTATATGACCAAATGGGTAGAAACAAAGCCACTTAGGTTAATAACGGAACAGGAATGCTTGAAATTTTTGAAAGAATCAGTAGTATTTGGTTTCGGAATTCCTAAGGTGGTAATATCGGACAATGGGCGTCAGTTTGTGGGATCGAAATTTGAAGCATTTTTGACAGAACTAGGGGTCCAGCACAGAAAGACTTCAGTGGCTCATCCTCAGTCAAACGGACAAGTCGAAGTGACCAATAGAACGCTGCTGAATGGGATCAAGCGCAGATTGGACGAAGCCAAGGGAAGATGGCCAGAAGAGCTGTTCAGCGTGTTATGGGCTTATCGGACTACTCCGAGGACTACGACAGGGGATTCACCCTTCAGACTGGCCTATGGTACTGATGCTTTAGTCCTAGTTGAAATTGGATATCCAAGTCTTCGAGTTAGTCAATTCAAAGAGATCTACAATGAAGAAGGACTAAAAGCCAATCTCGATTTGCTTGACGAAGTCAGAGAAATAGCCTTGGTTAAACTAGCAGCCTATCAACAGAGAGTAGCCAAGCATTACAACAAGGGGGTAAAGCTTCGCAGATTTGAAGTGAGAGATTTTGTTCTCAGGGAAATCGAAGCATCTACACCTCAGAATTTGGGAAAAGTCATGCCGAACCGGAAGGACCGTATGAAGTCACCGGGCGTGCCTAAGCCGGGGACTTATCGGTTGAAGGCATTGGACGGGTCAGCAATTAAAAATACTTGGCATGCCGGCAGGCTTAGGAAATACTTTCAATAAATATAATGTCTGTACATCAGAAGTCTATAAATATTCACGTCATCATCAATAAAAGTCCCTTTTTTCTCAAACGAATCCTGTCTTCGTTCCTGTTTAGTTCAGTGGTGTAAGGAGGTTCGGGTGGACTTGCTGACCATTCGATGGCAACCTTAATGGCAGGTGGTCCTAATGGGTTTGTCAGGCCCTTCGTGGTTGGCAAACGCCATCCCAAAGACATTGTCAGGCCCTGCGTGGTAGGCAAACGCCATCCCAAAGACATTGTCAGGCCCTGCGTGGTAGGCAATTGTCGACATTTAGACCTTGTCAGGCCCTTCGTGGTAGGCAAGCGTCGTCCTTCAGACGTTGTCAGGCCCCTCGTGGTAGGCAACTGTCGTTCTTTAGACCTTGTCAGGCCCTTCGTGGTAGGTAAAATGTCGCCCCTTCGACGACGTCGTCGCCCTTCGTGGTAGGCAACAGTCGTTCTTTAGACTTCGTCAGCCCTTCATGGTAGGCAAATGTCATCTTGTGGTTTTGTTAGGCCTTTTGGGGTGAACAAATTTCTAATGAAGCGAGACATTCTCTCACACTTGATGTGAACGAATAAGTCTCCTTTACTTTATTACCTAAATTTATTCTAAGTGTCGAGTTCGAGTGCCTCACTCTTTAACTTCATCTTATCTATTATATGACATACCTAGTTGTTACTTAACAGCCGAGTTGAGTCCATGAAAGAGTATGAACATTTTTTCAAATTGAAGTAATATCAAGTATCGATGTAAAGTAAATGCACCCAAGTCATAAGAGCAAAGCCCATGTTTCATTAATATATTGCCAATTACAAGGATGTAAATATGACAAATTTTTACAAAAATCCTATATGCTAAAAAAAAAAAATAGATGTCCTCTTCAGTCATGGATTCATCTTCGAATTTAATCGAGAATGATAGGATCCACTTTGATCGGATAAGTTTTGCCTTGTCCTTTCTTCTAATCATAATAACCATCAGAAAACATCTTAACTACCTTCTCGTTCAGCTCGTTTGACTTTCGATACTCGTCATACATTTACTCCCAAAGCTCTTCAGTTAAGGGTGGACCTAAAGCCTGCAAAGCTTCCAACTTACCCTGAAGCTCAAGACGAATGTTCAAATTCTTCTCTTTGTCAACACGAGCTTCCTCCTAAAGATTATCCACTTGTATAGCCAGGCTTTGATTGGCTATACAGAGTTCTTCATTCCTAAGCTTTAGCGTATGATTCTAAGTGTCAAGCTCAACATTCAGACTTGTCATCTCCTGTTGGCTGACCTTCGTCTTCTTCAAGTCCTATTTGCAGATCTTCAGTTCCTCCATTCTTCGAGTCAAGTCTCTTTGAAGATTTTCATTATTGAAGAGAGCATCGCCGAGGTCAGTCCTTGCCTTATTCCAGGCTGACTTCAGAACCATATTTTCCTGACGAAGCAAGATCCTCTTGACAGATTCTCTTGGTAGCGTGGAAGAAGACGCTCAAGACAAAGACTAACATGGATGTTCACAGAGAATTCGTTAGTTTACGAAGAAATGCATATAAATCCAAAAGAATAGACAAATGAGTTGAACTTTTACCTTGGCGTGATAGCTCATGCCTTCTTTAAGGAGATCCATGATTGAACTATTGCCGAACCGATGTTCATCGGTTTCTCTGACAAATGAGTTGAAGAGATGGAAGGGGTAATTCGCATTAAAATGGGGCCACAAAGTTGGGGACCCCCTTGCATCATTTTCAAACTCATCGGCAGATGGGATTTAGATGAAAGGCGTCCGTTCTTCATACGAAGGGGATGGTGAAGGATCAAGGTATATGTTCTCGGGGGATGGAGAACGAGCAGGAGTAGGTTCCTGGGTCGGCGAACGGATAGGTGACGGATGTGGTTGGTCTGGCATCGGTTCTTCGGGTAGTGGTGGTTGGTCATTCGAGGGTTGTTTTCTTTTCCGAGAGGCATTTGAAGCCTCAGGTTGTTCTTCAGGATCCTCCTCAGAAACCTGAATTCCCACTGGGCCAGTAGGAACCCGAAGCTCTTCGGCAGACAACGAAGTTACCTTGACTCGCCTTTTCTTGATTCGAAGAGCCTGTATTCATTCGTTTTCAGGCATATCAATCAGGCTGCAAGTAGTAATCCGTTGGGATTCTTGAGCGATACTTCTTGGCTTTCGAACAGTTCTCTTCTTCTTACGAAGTTGGAGAGTCTCTTCTACAGCCTCTGATTCTACAGAAAGATCTTCGGCATCTGGAGCTTCAGAAGCCAGAATCTCTTCTTGGGGGGTTTCGGCAGGACTCCATATTGGAGGTTTGCCAGAAAGGAATTTTTCTAGATCCCTTCGATCCATCGAGGAAGGTTTGATCAAAGACACTGCAACAAAGAAACACACTCTATTAGATCTTTCTACAACAGTAAACACAAAAACTTTACTTCAATAAAAATTTGAAACTTTGAGACTCACATTTGTGGTCATACAACCAAGCTTGTTTGGTGAGAAGATTGTAACTCCACTCCTTCTGCGGGAAGTTATCCAGAAGCACAATCATCTCTTTCACGCGTTCCTCGGCTATATCTCCGAAGTCAGCATATACTTTATCTAATGTCGTCCAGTCAGGGAGAGAGGCAATCTCAGGTTCTTTGACGAAGAACCACTACTCATGCCATCTTTTGTTACTGGAAGGAGTATTCACCAGAGACTGTCGCTCGAAATCCTCTCCGGCTTTTGAAGGAATCTTGCCCAGAAGTTTGAATCCCTTCTCTCTGGACTTGCTGACAGAATATATGGAGAAGAAAAAGTCGAGGGTGGGGGCGACACCCACTTCATGACAGAAGGCAATAAACACCAAGATGTGAATGTATGAGTTCGGGACTAATTGGGCGAAGCCGACACCAATAAACCCTAGAAGGGTGACCAAGAAAACGTGTAAAGGGAATCGAACCCCTTTTTCTAAAGAAGGTCGAGGAATGGCAATCCACCTTCCGAAAGAATCGGGTCAGAAGACCCAAAATATTTAATAAATGAAATTTAATTTCCTCTAATTATTATTTTGAAATAATAAGGGTTGATGTGATTAATGTGGATAGTTATGGGTAAAATACACAAATATTTCAAAATAAGCAAGTGGTTATAAAATATTCATTGTTGTCGGGGAATATTCATTTGGTCGTGGAATATTCAGATCGTCGGAAATATTCGAATGCACGAGTAGCCATATGTGGGCCCCATAACTGAAAGCGATTGGATGAAGAAAACGACAAATATAAGTTGTTTAAAAATAACTGGCGTTAGTTATTGTTAAGTAATCTTTGTTAAAATACTCTGGTTTAAAACAAGAATGGCATACAGTATTGCACCAATTATTGATTCTTACGTGAAAGAAAGCACTACTTAATAATTGTTACGATAATTTTATTCTCAAAGATTTTATTTTATTGATTCAATAATTGCTTTGTGTTGATATTTTATATTACTTGTTGTTTCAATAATTGTCACTACTGTCAGATTTTTCATTATCGGCTAATAATTCATATTATCTCAATAATATTATTGGATAACATTATTGGCAATGTCTAGAAAGTTCTGTCTAAAGGAGAGGTTTGGTCACCTAATTGCGCCAAGAAGGAGAAATTCTTATTGAAAAGCCCCTCTTCCTTCAGAACCTGCTGGTTGTCAATATTGTGATTCTGTAATATTATTTGTGAATAATTAATTATTGATTCATATGATGAGAAAAATATTGATTTTATGTGGATATAGATGGAGAAAATTTTTAATGTGACAATTGTTGAAAATTGAAATTTTATCTTTTTCTGATAAAATAATTCATTTAAATATATATATTATTATATTTTAATAATATAATAATGGTGATATTTTTACAACGAATGTGGGATATATGAGTATACGAGGAGGAAGAGTATTTTTGTTGCAATAAATATTTAAAACATGTTAAACATGTCGGTGGACCCCATTTCTTGACTGAAATTTGATTATAGCTTGTAAAATTGCCCGTTTATGGATTTCGGTCAATTTCTGTTTGGAATTTGGAAAAACTTTCTTCTGCAAAGTTGTATAGAATTGAATTTCCTATAAAAAGTCGCGAGATTCGAATTTTCTGACAAAGGGGCTATTTATTATGAATTATTGAAGTTCTGAAGCTCCAAAATAATTAATTTTTGGAAGTTTTAAATATTTTTTTTAATAAAAACGTTTTTCTCACTTTTTCTAGAAGATGAGCATGTGGGATATGTTATAAATCTGATTTTCCAAGGAGGCGTATGAAATTTATTATTAATAATATATTTTAATAAATTTTCTACTTTGGTGTTCTAAGCATTTTCCTATAAATAGGGTGCTTAGGTTAGAATTGAAAATCACACCGTAAACTCAAGTTTTCTCTCTATATTATCGAACGTATTCTTGTGAGTATTTTGAGTATACTTTGAGTATTGCTATACTGCAAAGTTCAAGTCATAGCTATATCCTGTTTCAAATTTAGAAGTATAAATCTTTCGAGTGTAAGGGATATTATTTTTATTTTTTTAAAAATGATATTAATTCTTCCAATATCATTATGTCAAGTATTGATCTGAACTTTTAATCAAATTTGAAACTTGTTGTGCCGAGGTTACTATTCACGATACTGTCTTTATTCACGAATCTGAAGACTACTCATCGAAAATGAAAATTTTCTTTTTTAAATCTAAAATATCTATTGTGGATACTAGCTTTGATTGTATCCATATTTTGATCATTCTTGAATTTTACACCACTATGATTATTTTTGAGGTATTTTTGGACATGGATAAAACAAAGTACTGAATCCTTAATCCTTAATCCTTGTCATTTTGTTTCACTTTGATTTGTTTCTTTAAAATATATTTTCATCATCCTCGGTCTTAAATGATGACATTATTGAATATCTTTGGCCCGTAGTGCAAAGATGAATGATTTCGATGAATATCTTTGGCACAGTAGTGCAAAGATGAATAGGTGTTTAGATGAACACGACTAATCGATGAATATCTTTGGCCTCAGTAGTAGCAAAGATGAATATTTGATTCCGTATATATATCGATTGATGTTACAGGATAAAAGATGACGATGAACTTTTAAATTGCGTATATAAGATAAATAGTTTACATTCTCTACTTAACTCTTCTAATGAATTATTATTTCATTGCGAATATTGATTTAAAACTTGTTGTCTATTGTATTCTATTAGATTTTTTCCGTTGGAGACTAACGATAATTTGTTGTATATTATCTTAGTCATAATATTCTTTACTGGGCTAGTTGAGCTCACCCTTTTTCTTTTTGTTCCAACTTTTTCTCAGGAGGCGAGAATGTAGCGAGTACGAGTTGGGGTATGGAATGATGGTTATAGAGAAAGTTGTTTAGTAGTCCTCACCATTTTTGTAAAATAATGTATCAATAAATGTGATGAAGATTTATTTGGGTATAGATATTGTCTAGAAGATAATATTTGTATTCAAACTCACAGTTTTACTATTGTAATAATAAAGTTATAGTTGTTTCGCATGCCATGTATTGACAACTCGGAATGGGTGATGTATACCTATTTTGGGGGCGCCACAATTGGTATCGAGCTTAGGGATATGATCTTTGGCGGAGATCGGGAATAGAACTAGGAGGAGAGAGACGAGTAAATCCTTCGCTAAAGGTGTCCTACCTAAGCTTATTTGTTAGTTGGTCAAGATATAAGGATATTACGTGATATATTGATTTGCTTAATTAACCCTTGTTTTATGACAAGATTTGAGAATGTCGATCGAGAATATTAATGAAGAAAATGAGACCGTGGAGACGCTTGTACTCACCAACGAGGATAACGTAAACCGGTTGGTAATGTTCCTCCCGTGAACAACACCACCGAGCGCGATGATGAACGAGGGGATGTTTAGAAGCTTTTTGCGCTTCATGCAAAATCGGACTCGTGTTCAAAATACGAGGAGAAATGATAGCAATTCACGGGTTGTCACACCAAGCGCTTCGAAGAGTTGGGACCACCGAATTTAAGGGAAAGCCGATCCGATCATGGCGGAAACATAGTCAAGCAAATTACCAAGATATTCGATGTCTTGGGATGCACGAGAACAGAAGGTTCCATTCGCCACCTTTATGTTCCGCGGGCGAGGCGTATCACCGGTGGGAGTCTCAGGAAGCGTACCCATCCAAACTTTTCTCAAAGATGTCTTGGGAGATATTTCAGAATTATTTAATGACAAATACTTTCCTCGAAAGTGTTCGTATATATGAAGGAAGTGGAGTTTATTAGACCGAGCGTAATAACATGACGGTGTCCCAATACGAGGCAAAGTTTGCAGAGTTATCCGTGTTCAGACCTCATTCAGGTGGAGAATGAGGAACGATTACGCGGATGTTTCTTAGAGGTTTGAAACCCAAGATACGTCCAAGATCTCATTTCTCATAAATTTTCTCTCTACTCGGATGTTATAAACAGGCTCAATTATTAGAAGCGAGATAACGAGTACGGCCAACTGAGGGACCACAACCAGGATCATACCGGAGATGACAAATAACAAAACAACGATAACCACGGAGAAAGAAAAAGACGGACAAAATGGTAATCACTCTGGTGGTAATCATGGCCATAAAAATAGAAGAAGCGAGTCGAGGAGATTTTAAAGAGAGAGATTTAACAACGACTATGTGAAGACGACGATTCCCCAACAAAGAATCGGTTCTAGGGAGGAGAACGACCACCGGGTATATGCTACAAATGCGAAAAGAGGACATATCATTCCAAACCGCCCACAACAGCTCAAGGTATGCTATAATTGTGGAAAGGAAAGACATATCGCCGGATTGTACGGTAGAAAAACCTAGTTCAGTTCAATGACTACGGTGACTCAAAAGACCGTCCCGTAAAAGTCAAAGTCAACGGTTCTCGGAAGAGCGTTTGTTGTGATCGGTCAAAATGCGAGAACCCAAACGAGGTAATCACGGGTAAGCTATTTATAAATTCTTGCGAAGTTTATACCTTACTTGATACCTAAGTCTACCTATTCATTTATCTCTCCGCTTGTGCTCAATGTTTAAACTTGACTCCAGAGAAATTAGACTTTGACCTATTTGTGGAAACTCCGTTAGGAGAAACTTTCATCACATCCACTATTTATAAATCTTGTTTGATTCAAGTTGGCACCATCACCTTACCTGTTGACCTTATCTCTTTAAAGATACTTGCTTATGATGTGATTTTAGGGATTGATTGGTTAACTACTCATCATGCCAAAATTGATTGTTTTCGTAAGGTTGTTAGTTTTCATATTCCTAACCAACTCATTGTTATGCAATTCAAGCAACTAAACCATTAAAATCACCACCGTCATATCTAATCATAAAGCTATTCATTTATTGAAAAACGGATGTCAAGCTTTCTTATCCCATGTTATGGATTTGAATAAAGACACGCCAAATTTGAATAATATTCCCGTTGTTATTGACTTTTCCCGACGATTTCAAGAACTTCCCGCCTACCCCCGAACGTGAAGTTGAATTCTTTATTGATCTTGAACCTGCATAAAGCCCATTTCTAAAACCCCATATCGAATGGCTCCTATTGAACTTCAGAGTTAAAGGTCCAACTACGTGAGTTGTTGGACATCGGTTTCATTCGGCCCTAAGTACATCTCCATGGGTGCTCCTGCTTTTATTCGTAAAGAAGAAAGACGGAGAGTATGCGACTTTGTATTGACTATCGGGAATTGAACCATGTCACCATCAAGAATAGGTATCCTCTACCTCATATTGATGACCGTTTGACCAATTGCAAGGAGCACAATTCTTTTCAAAATCGATCTTCATTCGGATATCATCACTAAAGATTAGAATCGAGGATATTCCAAAGACCGCCTTAACTCGAAGACGGCATTATGAATTCTTAGTCATGTCTTTCGGATTGACTAATGCTCCCGCGGGCTTTCATGGATATGATGAACCGAGTATTCAAGGAATATTTGGATCGATTCGTTGTTGTCTTTATTGATGACATCCTCATATATTCCAAAAGTCACGAAGATCATGAGCACCATTTAGTCGGGTACTCCTTAATCCTTGTCATTTTGTTTCACCGGGATTCGCTTTTTAAAATATTTTTCATCATCCTCGCCTTAAATGATGACATTATTGAATATCTTTGGCCTTTTGTAGTGCAAAGATGAATGATTTCGATGAATATCTTTGGCCCGTAAGTGCAAAGATGAATAGGTGTTTAGATGAATACGACCAATCGATGAATATCTTTGGCCCAGAAGTGCAAAGATGAATATTTGATTTCGGATATATATTGATTGATGTTACAGGGATAAAAGATAGACGATGAACTTTTAAATTCATACATGGAAGATAGTAGTTTGCATTCTCTACTTAACTCTTCTAATGAATTATTATTTCCGCCGCGAATATTAATTTAAAACTTGTTGTCTATTGTATTCTATTAGATTTTTTTCTCGCTGGAGACTAACGATAATTTGTTGTATATTATCTTAGTCATAATATTCTTTATCGGGCTAGTTGAGCACACCCATTTCCTTTTTGTTCCATTTTTTCTTCTCGTGAGGCGAGAATGTAGCGAAAGACGCAGCTCTGGGTATGGAATGATGGTTATAGAGAGAGTTGTTTAGTAGTCCTCACCATTTTATAAAAATAATGTATCAATAAATATGATGAGGATTTATTTGGGTATAGATATTGTCTAAGATAATATTTGTATTCAAACTCACAGCTTTACTATTGTAATAATAAAGTTGTAGTTATTTCGCACCATGTATCGACAACTCGTAATGGGTGATGTATACCTATTTTGGGGCGCCACACCGGTACATTCTCTCGATAAGCGGTGGGGCGTAAACCGATGAGTCACCGGAACTCAGTATCGCACATAAGCATTGTGAACGCTTTTTTTTCGCTCATGGTGGAAGTGATTGGCATGAGGAAATTGGGTCGCACTGGAAGAAAATAGAGGGGATTTAAAAGGGGGTTTTCGGTGCTTCTTACTCGCCGTGGCTATATTGGGGTTAGGTGTAGGAGGAACAAAGGTGATGGGGTTACGCTGAAGTGGATAGGCATTATCGAGACTCATGATGCTTGCCATATCATTGATGATTTTCGGAGAAAAGAAAGAAATGGAGAGAGAGGAAGTCTAAAGCTCGAAAAGACGTCCTAAATTTGAAATGGTAAGTAAAATCACAAAATTGGGAGAAATTACCTTTTATATCGACGGTTGCACACGCAGACACGAGGTGACACATTTATTAAGCAAGAAATGATGATGAATCAAGAAAATAGCGTCCCGAGTCGGGCCTCGACCGATTCCAGATTAATCCTTTTGACTTATTACAATTCATTATATCGTGGACCTATATTATTTACTGATCTTCTATTAACCATCCCGCTTAATAAAAAGACTAGGGGCAATGTTGGGCCATGATACTTTTCATTATCTGGATCGAACCTAATGAGTTCTTCCTCGATTATGTTACTTTTTGTCCCGTCAATAAATGATTTGGGCCCGCCATTACTTGATTGCGATTAGTGGGTTATTTTGGTCGGATTCGGTCACCGACCATCTTTATCAGATTGGGCTAAATCCTTGGATCGATCCATTACACAAATTATCACTTAATCCATCTTTGACCGGATATCATTACATAAGATAGTAGTTGACTGTTATCTGCCACCTTTCTGCATGGTATTAATGAGGATGGGACTCGGATGATCTACGGTGGCAAACAAAGGGTAAAGCAGATGAGAAGTGAACTACTTGCTTTCTACCGGTATGACCGGTGGGGAATGTGTCGATGAGATAGTGGTGGCACAGAACCGATCCGGATATACGTATGAGCAAGGATCACACAAAAAAGTATGTAACAAAATATTTTTACAACATACCATCGGATTATTATTCTCTCAAGACTAGACATTATTTTCCTTCATCATTAACCTTATGATCGCCGACATCGACTTTCACGCCGAGTTATCTCCCTACTCGGCCAGTCAAGCCAAGCTTTTGGTGTCGACTTGTTGAATCGTATGCAGATCGTATGCCTTTACGTGATCGGGACGCCAAGAAAAGATCTTTGCGTTAATGATGACGGTGATTTTGGTCTATGCATTTATGAAGTGAACCGTTATATAAATTTCAAAAAATTATCGCTATAAACGACTTTTGTACTACATAATCAGATATATATATATATATATATATATATATATATATATATATATATATATATATATATATAAATGATCAAGTAAGGGATCCCTTACTTTCTTAAAATGAGGATATTTTTTTTTTAAAACAACTAAAAAAAGTTTAATATTTTATGGAATCGAATTTTTTCATAATACAATGTTTTGGGCGTGTTTTGAATACCTATACCAAAAGTGGTGATATACATGCTGCATCGCATATATATATGTTTTGTTATAATGATCCAAATCACACCCAAAACATCAGATATGAAAAATTTCGCCCATAAATATTAAACTTTTTTTTTAGTTGTTTTAAAAAAAAAACAAAAAAAAAAAAATCTCTCATTTTAAGAAAATAAAAGATCTCTTACCTGATCCTAACCATATATATATATATCCCAATTATATACTTGTCTTTGCATATGAACTTAGATACGCTCATAGATGTATTCCATAATAAATATCCAGCCGATTTATTTCTGTGCCCATCTTTTTCGGAATCTTGCTCCTTTGGGTAATGTCCATTGTCCAAGTCAGATTCTATTCCACCACCCATCTCATTCGTGATGACTATATTAAATTAATAAAATGGGAAATGAGACAAAAAAGCAGTTCAAGTAAAACAAAGTAAATTTAAAAGATTGTACTTGACTGCATTGTTGAACCATATTCATCAGAACTCCACTGAATTATTTTTTATTTTTCCCCCCACCAAAAATCAAGCCAATGACCATATAATTATGTAACCTTATATATTTTTTTATTAACCAAAAGCCTAATTTTTGTCACAACATTTATTTATTTTCTGTCAGTTTACATACTTATTTTTTTTGATAAATATTAGAAAAATAAATAGTATATTACAACCCAAACTCAGAGAGAACTTGTACTCGAGTTATATGGTAAAATAAAAAATCATTAAGATACGGTTAACTTGTACTCAAGTTATATGGTAAAATAAAAAATGGTAAAACTAATGATTTGATCATCAAAGTTGGCACGTTTTACTGAATAATCGATTGAACTTTTAATTTTTTAAATTAAGTCACTGAACTAATTTTTATTTTTAAATTGGATCATTCCGTTAAAAAAAGTTGATAGACATTAGATTTTTGTCTACATGGCGCTGACGTGGCAAGAAAAACTAAAAACTATTGCTTATGTGGCAAAAAAAATCAAAAACAGATTTTAAAAATAAAAAAATTAACATTTTAAAGTTTTAAAAATAACAAAAACATGATAAAATAAAAAAAAGTACAGATTTTTTAAAAAAACAGATTTTTTTAAAAAATTTTTTTAAAAAAAACCGTTTTTTTTAAAAATTTTTTTTTAAAAAAACCGTTTTTTTTAAAAAAAAGCAGATTTTTAAAAAACAGATTTTTTTAAAAGCAGGCTTTTTTAAAAAAATAGCTTTTTAAAAAAAAGATTTTTTAAAAAACAGGTTTTTTAAAAAAAAAGATTTTTTTTAAAAAAACGAATTTTTAAAAAAACAGTTTTTTTAAAAGCAGATTTTTTTAAAAAAATAGATTTTTTTAAAAAAACAGTTTTTTTTTAAAAAAAACCAGCTTTTTTTTTAAAAAAACCAGCTTTTTTTTTAAAAAAACAGTTTTTTTTTAAAAAAAACCAGCTTTTTTTTAAAAAAAACCAGCTTTTTTTTTAAAAAACAGTTTTTTTTAAAAAAACAGTTTTTTTTAAAAAAACAGTTTTTTTTATAAAAAAAATCTGTTTTTTTAAAATCTGTTTTTAAAAAAATATCAGTATTTTTTTGTTTTATTTTATTATGTTTTTGTTATTTTTAAAACTTTAAAATGTTAATTTTTTTTTTTTTAAAATCTGTTTTTAATTTTTTTGGCCACATAAGCAATATTTTTTAATTTTTCTTGTCACATCAGCGCCACGTAGACAAAAATTTAACGTCTGTCAACTTTTTTTAACGGAATGACCCAATTTGAAAATAAAAATTAATTCAGTGACTTAATTTAAAAAATTAAAAATTTAATCGGGTATTCAGTAAAATATGCCAACTTTGATGATCAAATCATTAGTTTTGCCAATAAAAAATGATTAAGATACGGTTAATATCATATTATTACCTTATTTGTAGCGACTCTAAAGAGTTTAAATTGAAGTGAAATAAGTTGATGAGAGAGTTTATAATGTATAAAATATAAATCATGTGACAAATGCATCACTAATTAAAGACTTCTACTCTACCTCTTCCAGCTAGATATTAATTCCTTTATTATTTCTCAATTAAAAAAAATCCCAGGTCACTCTCCTAAGTCCTACACAAGCCAAAGAGCCAACTACTTCTCTCTCTCTCTCTCTCTCCCTCTCTCCCTCCCTCTCTCTCACAAACATCTTCCGATTGTGTTTGTGGGTTGATTTGGTTAGATGGGGCAGCAGCAACAGAGATTATTAGATGCTCCACTTCTGGGGAATGGTGGGAATCCCATTAGAACAGAATGGAGGAGAGCTCTGTGGTTCCTCCCTGCACTCTTGGCCGTAATATGTATGTATGTTTTTTTCTTTCAATTTTAATCAAATTGTCCTTTTCTTGGTAGAGTTTGAATGGTGGTTCTTGAAGTCAAACAGAGTGAAAATACCATGATGATTGATTTTATGATTTGGGTTCTTGATATCTCATAATATTGTTTACACTTCATGTGTATATATATGATGATGTATCAACTACTCTGTATATATCAAATTTAAGCCTTAGATCAAAGCCTTCCCAATAGGTTAAGCATCACATATTTTGCTCTCAATTCCAAGTTTAGATTGTGAATTTATGAAGCATGTTAAGAAAAATTAAAATTTAACCATTAAAGGAGCTTTGCATGATTCTGGTTTTTTTCCCTAATGTTAGGCATATTGTTTTTCATCAATTTTTCAGTTGCCGGCCTCACATTAACAGGACACTTGGAGTTTGGGGTGGTTAGAGGGGAGAGAAAGTATATCAATAATGAGAGGATACAATATGAAAATGGTGAAGTTGTTGAGTCAGAGCAAGCAGTTGTTGCTGCTGATGATGCTCGTTGCTCTCAAATTGGCGCATCAATCCTTAGGCAGGGTGGGCATGCTGTTGATTCTGCTGTGGCAACCGCTTTATGCCTCGGGGTTGTCAATGCCATGGCTAGTGGAATTGGTGGTGGAGGTTTCATGGTAGTTCGATCTTCAGCAACTTCACAAACACAGGCATTTGACATGAGGGAAACTGCTCCTTTAGCTTCTTCCCAGGTTCATGGTTCTCACTTCCGGAAATAGGAAAATTTTGAAACAATTTTAGAACAATTCTTGTTAACAAAAACACAATCCATTTTTTTTAAAAATAATTTCACTTGTTGTAGAGTGTAGTTGATTTTGCTAGTGGAATAATTTCACATGGGTTTGTGGTTGCTCCGTATCTTGGTAAAGCGATTAATAGTCACTTTGACTCAATCATGAGTGACCCTGGTTTACGACAGGTTTATGCACCAAATGGCAAACTGCTAAAAAGTGGTGATAGATGCTTCAATGTGGAACTTGGTCACAGCTTAGAAGCAATAGCAAAACAAGGGCCAGAAGTCTTCTATGGTGGCGCGGTTGGCGAAAAGTTTGTTGAGGATGTGAGAGAGGCAGGTGGAATTTTGACAATGGAAGATTTGAGGAGCTACAAAGTGGTTGTTACAGAGGCTGTAACTGTGAATGCCATGGGCTACACTATCTTAGGAATGCCTCCTCCATCAAGTGGAACACTTGGGATTTCTCTGGTGCGTACTTTCCCTTTTCCTTTCTTCTTAATTGAACTTCAAGTTCAACACAAATATTTGAAGGGCTCAGGTTTTGCTCAAGATCAGCTTGTGAGATACTCTTCTTGGAGCTCAATACGAGTTCGAGCCAAGCATGAGGAGACCCAATACTCCCCCAGCTCCTTTCAACCCCTATTGTGAACTTGTCAATCAGATGCTTCAATATGCTAACTCATGATTTATTGATGCTATTTACAGTGTAGTATATTCTCCATTTCTCATTGATTATATATCCATTGGTGAAACAGGTCCTAAATATCTTAGATAGCTATGGAAGTTCCAATGCTGCAAAGGGATCTTTGGGTTTGCATCGCCTAATTGAAGCACTAAAACACATGTTTGCTTTGAGAATGAACTTGGGAGACCCCAACTTTGTAGACATCAGTAGAACTATATCTGACATGCTTTCTCCGTCTTTTGCTAAGAAAATTCAGCAAAGGATATTTGACAACACCACCTTCCCCCCTGAATACTATATGCACAGGTTCATCTTATTACCTTAATTTTTTTCTACCAGAAGCTTTACAATTTTCTTAGTATAATCACTAACACTTCTCATTAATTATCAGGTGGAGTCAGTTGAGAGACCATGGAACCAGCCATTTCTGCGTTGTAGATGCAGATCGAAATGCTGTATCAATGACAACCACAGTAAATTATGCTTTTGGAGCTAAGGTGCTCTCTGCTTCCACTGGCATCGTTGTCAACAATGAAATGGATGACTTTTCCACGCCCACAGAAATATCCCCAGATCATCTCCCTCCATCTCCAACTAATTTCATCGAACCAAACAAGAGACCGTTATCTTCCATGACCCCAATCATTGTTCTCAAGGTATGGAATTGATTGCACTTGGAAATTCAACTTTTGGGCTAGTTATGTTTTTTTTCCCTTGTTTCAATATGTTGGCTTTAAAAGTGATTTTTTACAGAAAATAGGACAACCAAGAACAGACCATTTATCATTGGCTAACCTAATATGGAGATTTGCAGAATAGGCCCTTGGAAAAGGTTTATAGTCTTGTTGCTTCTATCCTGAATATATTCTTGCTATACTGTTTGCAGGATAATCAGTTGGTTGGGGTTATAGGAGGTAGTGGAGGTTTGTACATAATTCCAGCAGTTCTCCAAGTTTTTCTTAATCACTTCATCTTGGGGATGGAACCATTAGCAGCTGTTCAGAGTCCAAGAGTATACCACAAGGTCTGTACCTTGATGTATTGATACTTCACTTACTGACTGAGAAACCATGAACTGATTAAAGGCCTGATTTGCAAAGCAGCTAATACCAAATGTGGTTTTGTACGAAGACTGGACTTGCCTTGACGGTGAACATATTGAGCTTTCGACTGATATAAGGCAATTCTTGGAAGAGAGGGGGCATAAATTGGAGGCCAGGTCAGGAGGAGCCATTTCCCAGTTTATCGTTCAAGACCTTCATCACATGATTTCCATGGGGCGGAAAAATGGGAAAGCACCAAAAGATCAAGTACTACATGGGGTTCTTACTGCTGTTAGTGACCCGAGGAAAGATGGGAGGCCTGCTGCTATCTGATAAGCAACTCCCAGAACTTGAGGGAGTGTTTATGAACTCGTTTGTACATAGCAACCAGTGGTTAATTAACATGAAAGATGGGCAAGTCAAAGCCCTCACTAAACTAAAGATGGTGCTCTGCTTTCGAAGGCACTTGAAGGTCTCTCTACTTAGATGCCACTAAGCTTCTGTTCATCTCCACATTATGTTAATGTTGCCCCTAAGGTAGAGTTCATCTCTTGTACGTGTAAAATGTTCACATGATTAGATATTATTCCATGTTATATCCCAAAGGAATTCTTAAATGGAAAAAGTAGAAAACTTATGATTAGTTTGACTTGAACAATTAAGACATCCAGACACCACATTAATCCACAAAATATTTTACACTGCTATGTTTAATCAGCAAATAATTTGGTTCAATACAACAAAAAGTACATATTGTTGTGCTTGTACAAAAGGCAATCATACTAATACACGAAGCAATGAAATCCTCTTTTAACTCAGCAAAGAGCTCTAATTCAAGCTTTAACTTCAAAGAATCAGATTTAACTTCTTAAGATGCTTTGTCCATCAGCTGTATTGGACCCAGTATGTTTGACTTGCTCGTCTCAACAATACACCCATTCATCACCATTTCCTCCAACATAAAGTGAGCTTTCTCTAGATGGAACATGATGTCTAGCTCACACTGCCAGAACCAAGCAATGAGATGAGAGACAACAAAAACTACCATGATGGATGAAGAAAAAGGAGGGGGAGGAATAAGAACTAGTCAGAAGCTTGTCTCTAAATTAGAGGACTTACCACATTGCCAAAATGGCGGTCCATAGTTTCAACTAACAGATGTATAAACTCCAAAATTGCAAGCTCATTCTGCCACATAAAGAAGATTAAAAAAAATGAGAAAAACAAGATTGACCAGAGAATACATAGCATAGCGCTTTCATCAAATAACAAAAAATTATTACTTCTTCAGAAGAAATTAGTGCAGACAACTCCTCAAGTCTTTTATCTTAAATTAGACCCAACAATATGGGCTGAAACCCATTGGGCAGCCCATATCCGCCCATGATAAATGGGTTTGGGTTTCAAATTATAAGGTGAAAAATATAAATGGCCTCACCCATATCCACCCACATAATAGATGGGTGGATGTGGGCTGCCATTGATTGAGAAGATCTACCCTGGGCGGTGTTTTCTATATGAATTAAGAAAAATAGGCTAACTTATAAAGAAAAAAGAGTATAAAATAAGCTCAAATTTTTACTCATAATTGACCATATGTACATTAATATATTTTTGTCATTTTTTAAATTAATTGCCCCTATTAAACAATTTTTTGTGGATAAACTATTCTTTTATATAACATTTTGTATTTGGATTGTATAATTGATGGACAATTTTTATTTTTGTACTTAATACATCTTTTTATCAGATTTAGGGGTATTTATTTTCTCCCTCTCCCTTGATTTTCATACTATAATTAGACAAAAAAATAATAATTTATATATAAATAAAATATAAGTTTACGAATAAAACCAATAAAAATAACTTTTTACACTTATACTTATTAATTTTAGAGAGGGAAACTAAAAGATGGGATTTTTTCATAGAGAATGTGAAAAATCCATATATACATAAATCTATACTTATGCTTAAATTTGATATATGGGCTAACCCATATCCATTTATAACCGTCCATTTACAACCCACTTAATTTTCAACCCATTTAAACCCAACCCATATAAATCCAAATCCACTTATGTCCGCCCAAACCCGCCCACACCTGCCCATTTTCCTGGTCTACCTTAAATATAGGAAAGGTGAAAAGAAACCTCTTTAGGGAGAGCAATAAGGAATATGAGATTCCATTAGAAAAAAGGAAGGAAAAGAAAAGGAGAGCAGATCAGAAAGATAAGCTGACAATCAACTTTGCCAACCTAATTGGTAATTTAAGGAAATTAAACCAAAATGAAGCTCAAACCAATGAAGATAAATGAAGGTTCTTGTGTAAAGTTGTCAAATCTTAAAGACTGACCTGGCCCAGGAACTATCGATCCCGCACAGAGAAGAAGAAGCAAAGGAGCTCAACAGTTTGTTTATAAACTCATGGTGGTAAAACCTCTATCCTATACTCACTGCTATAAGCAAAGGTATGTAGAGTACTGAGCGAAAACATAATGCCGCTGAAACAATTTAAGATTTACTAAAGCAAACTGTTGAGTTCCACCAATGGCCATTGACTTGCAAGATTTTGATGTAAAAAGTGAACTATACATAAGACTAGCTTATGCAAAGCCCCTATAATATATATTGATTAAAGTCCTCAATACATATACAGATTATGCAGTAAGATTGCTATTGGCCACCTTTTAGAAGTACTTCAGTTCCTCAATGCACATGGGATGCAATATATTTCATAACAAAAATAATTGCAGTAGGCTTGCAATATTTAAAAAAAAAATCTTATTCAGTTATGTCAATGAAGAAATTTTTAAAAAAAACATCCTTTTCTGAATCAACAAAACATGATTATGAAATATTTGGTCCCAGTTTGCCAACGGATCAAAATCCAAGTTTCACTTCAAACAAGCTTTCCACCATATCTTGCGAATTAAGGAATAAAACTAACTTGTGTGATTGTGTCAAAGAAGAGAAATTAACTCATCAAGCATGATTATCAATCCATTTGAGCATCAAAATGCATGTCATGCTCAATTTTCCTATAGACAAGCAGTGTTTTAGAAATGGAAGAGAGAGAAATAACTTACTTCTTCATTGTCAACTCCAACCAAGAAAAACAATGATGCATACCGCCTGTAGACAATCTTGTAGTTCCGATGCTCTACAAATGAACACTGTTTTCGGATGAAGAAAATATTATCAAAATAAAATAAATATTTGCTCAGAGATCATAACAAAATACAAATATGGCTATTTACTTTAAAATGTAGAAACAAAGTATACATCTCCGGTCCACATTTGGAATTTGGGAAACATGAGGGTAAGAAAGGACAAGGGAAAAAGAAAATGTAAGAAGAAAAAATCTATCTTTTTTCTTTTGACAGGTACAAAAGAAAAAATCTATCTTAATTAACATAATTCTAACTATTTACAATTCTAAACATTCTAATATTAACAACAATGTTAAATATGGTGTAACTGAAATTTAAAAAAAGTTCAATAAATTTTAAAATTTCATTTCCTTTGCCTTGGTGTTTTTCCAAGTTCCATACACAGCCAGAGATAGTACGATCTTGAATCATAGTAAAACCAAACCAAATATAACGTCTTTCAAGGATAGAACCAAAATACAAGTAGACCAAGATAACTGGGGTGTATGTAGGAAGCCATTCCATAGACCTTTTTCCTTAAATAAGCATCATCATACTCCTTCAAATATGGAAAATAGTTTCTAAACAATTAGTTCCTTACTGGAAACTATTATATTTGAATCATGCATAAACTTTCAACATTCCTCAATGTTGTAAAACACTAGTGTTTATATAGATTGCCCAAAGTGCAGGCAGGTACCTCCTGAAATTCAACATTTAAACTTCCAAAGATACCTACTGTTTGATTTGTCTGAGTTCATCATGAATTTAATATGTCTATAGGTGCAGGGACGAAACTATGTAGACTGGAGGGGGCCACCCCACCCCACCCCACCCCACCCCAAGGTTTAAATTTTTTATAAGTTCCACTTGTTCATTTATTAAGTTGTTCATGAAGTGCTTCTGATTGCAAAATAATTGTATTATTAAATTCATTATAATTGCAAGTTTGTATAATTGGAGCGTTATATTGTATGTGTTATTCCAATTGAATGATACATTTGTATTCAGGTAACCAACTAAAACCCTTATTTAAAATTTTTTTATTCTTTGTTTATTTTATGAAACTTGATATTTTAATTTTTAAAAGTTTAATGAATGATCATAATATTGTATATGTTAATTCCAATTGCATATTAAATTTATTTTTCGGTAACCAACTAAAACCCTTACTTATTTGATTGCAAATTTATGAAAATTTTATTATTAAAAAGTTCAATGAGTGGTCTAATAATATTAATCAACTCATTCTTGTAGTGTAGTTAATTGAATTTTTTATTTTTTGTTTTAGAATCATGGGAAAATCACATTTCATTTTTCAAGAGAAAACAATCAAATCATGTTGACCCTAATGTTCAAACATCTCTACCTACCCCCTAAACAAGAACGTATTCTAAAATCAATTACAGTTGATATGCATTCTTCCCGAATACCTTTTTCTGAATATATATTATGTTAAAAAAATTCTTGGCCCCCCAAGATCTAATCCTGACTTGTTAATAGGTGGCCTGAAAGAATGAAGCTCTAGACACAACTCATTCTCCTCCCTCTAGGTATTCCCGAGAGTAGCAAAGATTTATACTAGTAATATTCAAACAGGAATTTCCCAATAAAAAACAAGAAATTCAGTTTAAATACAAAAACCCTATCTAACCAATATAAGTAAGGGCCGCGAAATTAGATTAAACAAAGAAGAACATGCCATTTCCAAAGAAATTAAATAAAGCATCTGGTAATATTTCAGGAAAATCAAACAGGGAAGAAAGAAGTATGATCTGTTGCGATGAAGAGAGAGATATAGAGGAGAGAGAGTATTCGTGCCTGTTGTTCATTACGAGCGAGGCATTTGCGAACAATTTCACCCTCAAGGGCACGTCGTTGTTCGATAGTAAGGTATTCGTAATATTGGGCAAGCCGAGTCTGCCCTTGCTTGTTTACCATCAATATGAATCTGATCCCCATTTTCAACAAACTTCAAACCACCTTCTGCTCGAGTTTTTTTGGGTGCAATGGTTAGCTAACGGTGGTCAAAGATCAGGAGAAGGGTAAATATCAAAAGACTCCTCTATAGTTTCTTATGTATATATGAAGCATCCTTTTTTCTTTTTTCTTTTTTCTTTTCTACTTAATTTCCCCAATTTCTCTTTCTAACAACTTTGTATTTCTTACCGTTTTTTACTCCTCGCATTTCACATGTTTATAATATCTTTTTTAGTTATTTAACTTAAATAGTTATTTAACAGATATTTCCTCAATTTATATGAACTTATAATATAAAATGATAACCAATCAAACATTTTTGTTACTGTGTCATAATGTATTTAGAATTTATATGTCATCAATTCATTTTATATGTTCAGAAAATTTTCTAATAGTGACTACCTTATTTTTATCATTTTTTTTTTATATCATTAAGGCCTATTCTATTATAATTTTGGGGGGAGGGGGGATGAGAATTGAACCCCACCCCCAATTATCTATAATTTTGGTGGTAATTTTAGACTAACTAGTTGGTAACCCGTGCAACGCACGGGCTAATTTGAATAACAAATTATATAATTTATTAAAATTACAATGAGAAGAATATTTTTTTATAATACATTATTTTTATATCTACATGTAAAATCTTTTGATAATGTATGTGTTGTCTTCGTTCAATCTTTTGATGTATTGTGCTCGTTGGTTGAATCTCAAAATGAGCATCATGTGATTATCCTGCATATAATATATATAAGATAAATAATCTATTTATAAGATAACAACTTTTAATTCTTGGTAATATTTATTTATGAAGTAATATAAAATTTAGAATACTACCTCTTCATCAAGCAATATAGTCAGAGTGTTGACAATTTGTCCAAAGGCTCAAATTGATCCCATCTCACTTTCTTTGTTAATATGACCTTTATTGTATAATCATCTCTACGACTCAAGACAAATCATCATCATCCTCAATTCCATCATCATCATCTGCAGCAATTTCACCCCAAAGAAACCTCTTCGCATAATCTCTCTAATCAAAAGAAATCCAATATGCCTAAGTATACCATTTTTTATCGACAAAGCTTATATATAAAGTGAAACAAATGTAGATGTAGAGTACTTTTGTGTGTAGTATGAGGTTTTTATAGGGTGAAGTACTACTATGATAAGTAGTATTTTATTAAATATATTTAAATTTTCATTTGTAATTCAGTGAGAAGTCATATACTTAATGATTTTATTAAAGATTTTTTAATGTTCATGACTCTTCCTTTTCCGCATTTTTTAATTATTTTTTAATGATGTTTTAAATGTTCATGAATGTTAATAAATATATTTTAAATCTTAATGTTCATGACTCTTCCTTTTCATAACTTATATGTATGACTAATGTTCATGAATGTTAATAAATATATTTTAAATGTTAATGTTCATTACTCTTCCTTTTCATAACTTATATGTATGACTAACTCTCATTAAAAATCAAATCGATTTCAATTGATTTGAAATTGATTGAGTTAAGGATTGACAAATTGATTAATTGATTTGAAATCGATTGAAAGTTAAGTATAAATTGATTTAAAATTTGGAAGCCGATTTATTAATTGATTTGAAATTGATTGTCAAATTGATTTCAATTGAATTGATTGAAAGTTAAGGATAGGCAAATTGATTAATTGATTTGAAATTGATTGAGTTAAAGATAAATTGATTCAGATTGATTAATTGATTTGAAATTGATTGTCAAATTGATTTCAATTGATTGAGTTAAGGGGCTATGCTGTATTTATATATATAATAATATAAATTGATTGAGTTAAGGATAAATTGATTTGAAATTTGGAAGATTTGAAAATAAAGTTATAAATTGATTTCATTTGATTGAAATCAATTGCATTGATTGAATGATTTCAATTGATTTCAATTGATTGAAATCAATTACTTGTGTTATTATTTATACTAAGATGAATGGTCAATATTTTTATCCAGTATTATAGTACTACACTCTTCATTCCTTTTTTAACTAAATTTTAAAAGACTAAAAGTTATTTATTTATTAGTATTTGTTAATTGTTAATTTTAAAAAATATTAATTACTTAATTTTTATACTACCTCACATTTAAATAGTAATTAATTTTTTATTAAATTTTGAATGAGTAAGATGAATGGTCAATATTTTTTATCCGCTTTTATGGTATTACCTCTTCATTCATTTTTAACTAAATTTTAAAGACTAAAATTTATTTATTTATTAGTATTTGTTAATTGTTAATTTTAAAAAATATTAATTACTTAATTTTTATACTATAATTAATTTTTATTAAATTTTAAAATATATATTAAAATTTATATCTATTTTGATCAGTTAAATAAATCATTAATTATATTACTAATTTGGGAACTAATATTTTCACATGTATTTAAAATTGATTGAGTTAAGGATAAATTGATTTGAAATTTGGAAGATTTGAAAATAAAGTTATAAATTGATTTCAATTGATTGAAATCAATTGCTTGTACTGTATTTATATTGATATATTGATTGTAGGACCATTTTTCTCTTTTAGTTTTTTTTTTCATTTTTATTGTTAAGACTTTTTTTCGTTCTTATTGTTTGATTTTTGCAATTAATTTGATTATGTGTATTTATATTGATTGAGTTTAGTTTTTTTTTTCATTTTTATTGTTAAGACTTTTTTTTCGTTCTTATTGTTTGATTTTTGCAATGATTTGATTATGTGTATTTATATATTGTTATTGAAGAGAAAATAAAAATAAAAAAATTATTTATGTGTATCATCATTTATGTGTATTTATATATAAGAATAGAAGAATATATGAGTTATCAAATTAAGTGAGTTAACTCACTTAATTAATTAAGAGTGAACTCAACGATTTTTCCAATTGATGATGTCATCATTTCAATTGATTTCAAATTAGGGGTTGTGCTGTATTTATATATATATATTGATTGATTAAACAAACCCATTTTTTAATGACCTTATATTTTTCTTTATTTTTGTTGAATAAGGCACACAAAGTTACATTTTCCATTTAGGAAACTATACAAGGTGAATATGATATAGCATCAGATATTCACATTAGTTTGTGTAACACTTCTGCTTAGTTATATCTTTCTATAATTAAATTTGAAGTATTAATAGCAAATGTGATTACAATATACAACACTCAGCACACAAAGTTTCCCTTGTGATCGGATGAATTTAGAAGAAAAATTATTTAAAAATAAATTAAGGGCCTACTGATGAAATTGGTAGCACAGCAATAACAGCAGAAATCAACAATGCCCCTCTCACTGCATTCCCATCTCTCTACTAATCAACTTAATACTCGTCTACCCGACCGACTGTCATTCAACAACTGAGTTGATGGTTCTTCCTCCCTTGCAGTTTTCGGCAACCACCTTGGCACTTAAAAAGCTTGGTTGATTGGTTGAGGACAAGAGCCTAGCCCACATTCTATCTGTTATCACAACCTTGTTCTGTTTCTCAATAATTCGCTGCAGATGCAATTCAACAATTAGCCCTTCGTTATCAAGTAGTAGAATTTTATGGAATTAATGGGTTAACTCACATTGAAGGGTATGTATGCGTGTCTGCCATTGACAGGTGCGACAGTAAAGCCTGTGTAGCCAGCCATTGCTCCATGAACAGCACTTTGAGCAAGAAGTGTGCAGTACACATTGTCAGATGCATTGCTAGGAATTGCTCGGATCATGTAAGTAGGATCTGCCAAACAACAAAATACATCACTTGGTTAGAACAACCATCCCCGGTCAGGGACCTCGAGTAATAAACCAGTAAGTTGGCATGTAACACAAACCTATATATTTGAGGTTGATATCCATCTTCTTTTGTCTTGAGAAATGTTCCTGGAAAGTAAAATAGTCAGTCATAATCAAAAAGTATCTCAGGTCTAATCGACTTGGATTTGGTCAAGTGCAGGTTGCAGTATGGGCCTTTTTCACACTATCTTAATCTAAAACACTAAACCATAAGAATTGCATGAGTAACTGTGAGAATACACTTATTCATGCGATCATAACAAATACATATTAGACCTGCATACTACCAAATTGGCATAAGAATGCACACCTTGATATTCTGAGATATCCAAATCCCAACATCTTGCAGAAGGTTGTTTCCAGAAGCATCAGTAGACTGCATACTTTCGGAAAGAAGCTCTTGTCCTGCACCTTCAGCTATGACTATAACCATATGTCCATTTTCTTTGAGCCGTCTCTCTACGTATTCAAAAAGTCCACCCGCTCCTTCAACATAAAAGGGTGATTCTGGAATTAAGCAACAATCAACATCTCGACTGGCAAGAGTAGCATACATTGCAATAAACCCTGCATGAAATTCAAGTTAGTTTTTGTCAATTTGGGGTAAAATTCATCTCTGAAGATATCATAATAGAATGGTATTGGTTAATGTCCTTTAAAAACCCCAATTTTTTTTTAGTTCAGACTACAATATAGTCAAAATAAACAAATCTGAGATATTTTTCTAAATCAGACCTCCAAGCACAAACAATTTATGAAGTTATCGGTTAAACATGTAGCTTTTTCATACTTCTCGAAGAAACATAATCGAACACTGATTCATGGCTAACTGAGAAAATGATAACTCCACTGGTTTAGCAAGGATGTTATAGCAGAGAACCAGAGACTACAATATATGTGTGTGAATCTTACCACTGTTGCGACCCATTAACTTCACGAGACCAATGCCATTCTCGATACTTTCAGCTTCAACATGGGCTGCATTAATAGCACGTTGAGCTTCCTCAACAGCAGTATCAAAGCCGAAGGACTTATCAATAACCTATTACAAGTAGGGATAGAATTATTGGCGAAAATTTGTTTAGAAGGAAACAAATTTAAGTTCAGTTAGGGACAATGTTAATTTCAAAAAAAAAAATTGATCCAGCTCCAGTGCATGACGAGAGAAATACCGGAATGTCATTATCAATAGTTTTGGGGATTCCAGCAACTGCAACTTTAAGACCACGCCTTCTAATTTCCTGCATAATCGAGTGTGCAAATGTTGCATTAATAAGTTATACAGGTCGATGGAAACTAATTCAATGTTTTCATATAATTTTAATAACATTTGATAATGCAAAAGTAAAATACCAAATTGATTCATGTGCAGCACAAAGACTGAAACTAACTCACTAAATCAATATACCTCAAAAATCACGGATGCCCTTTTGTGTCCCATCCTCCAATGATATAAACCTAAAATAATGGCCATGCAAATTATCAGTGAATGATCAGGATGTAGATAAGATTACAAATATATCAACAGAACTCTTGAAACATGGCATCTTTTATGAGCAAACCTGATTGATTCCCGGTCCTGAATGCAATCAACTATCTTCTTAGTATCATGGCCACCTCGTGATGTTCCAAGTATGGTTCCACCACGTTTATGGATATTGTTCACAACCTTGGGAGTTAAAGGAATTGTATTTCGTGAATAGAATCCTCTGTATCCTCCCTACAGATTCACCAATGTCATTAGTTGGCAATGCTACAACATAAATTCATTGTGTTGCACCAGTAATAAAGAAAGCAATAAAATATGAAAGTAGCTTAAGTAGGTGACCTGAAATAAAGTTAAAATTAAAAATGATAAATATGATTAGCTCAAGTGATGATGAATTTATAGGCTACACTCACACATTTGATGTTATTGCCTTTGAATTCAGCTGAGAAATACTTCTTCATGAATGATGGTTTTAAACATATTAAAGTGTTTTTGTAAACCTTCTTCATTTATGCAATTTCCAGAAGGATAAATAATAACACAAGAAAATACTAATAAAACTAATTTCCATTCTTAGCCAATTGGAGTGTTGGTTTGGCTGTTAATGCCGTAAAAGAGTAGAATTACTTCAGTTTTTGCACCTGAATCTCCAGCTAAAGAGTGATTGATTGTTTCTTGTCTCCCTTTGCAAGTAAAAAACATGTGCCATGAATACCTTTCAACCAGTACCATCGCCATCACACTAGACCACTATCTTGTAACCACATTGCAATGCAATAGGCTACAAGGAGGGCAATCTACATGTCCCCTCAACTCAATCTCATATCAGGGGAAATCGAAGAAAGAAGGTTCCATTTAACTCAAAAATAAACTGCAGGAAAGTTCTTGAATAAAAAATTTCTAATAAAGATGGACTTACATCAATTCCGACTACTCTCTTTACACCATACATATGATACAAGCCGCATACAATCTCCCTAATCACTGTGTTGAGTCCAGGGCACAAGCCTCCACATGTCACAATGCAAGCATGAACATCATCAGATTCAAAGTACACCTGAAGAAAACATAAAACAGATTTGTGAATGTCAAGCAAGAGAGCCTCACCCTTCCAAATTTCAACAGTAAGCAACAAAAAATTTACCTTTTGACGGGGTCCGGCACGACGAAAATGCGTCCCTCTTGGACTATCCTTGTGAACGACAATCTACAAAAGAAGGAATGATTATATAAAAGCATAAAATCAAGTGAAGTTCCAGGTACTATTTCTTTAGACTGTAATTGCCCATACACCCAGCTAGCTCAAATTCAAGAAAATTCAGTTTTTGACCATGGATCTTTAATATTATCCTTTTATTACATAGAAAATCAGAGGGAATCCAAGCTGGCATTGGAATTGGAGGCACCAACTTCTTATGATAATTTAGACATTATGATTATTTTTTTGGTACTGCCTCTCCAATCAGTTGGTAGTAGAACTAGTCTTCAGGCAGACCCTCTCATACACAACTAAAATGAGCTCGAAATGAATTACAATGAGATTTTGTATTTTTTTAATAAGTAGGATATAACATGAGAAAACTATCAACTAATCAAATTAATTCACGAGAATGAGCTAGGGAACAAAGAACGAATGAAACTCCTTACCTTCTGCGCAACAGTGTCATCAAAATCGACAAAGTATTGCCTGGCAAAAAATAATTAGTTTCTTAAAATCAGCATACGAGCACTTGAACAGAAAAACAGCTGCAAATGACAGAGAACCTAACCCAACTTACTTCACAACAGAGTATGCCGGATTGTTTTGCAATGGGTTGGAATAAGTCTGCAACAAACATAAAAAGGAAAGTTGAGATTCTGAAAAAATTCCTTCTGTTTTGAAAAAAACTCTGGCATCCTAAGTATCCAAAAAGAGCAACAGTACATTGACCATAATTCCACAAACATCTGCAGACTTCAATACTGCCATGTTCATGAACATTAATAAATCTTAATATGCTTCACTTCACATGTTGCAGAAAGTGGAAAAAGAGAAAATTTTGGAACTTTTTCCCTTTTCTTAGCAAACAAAATTATAATAAAATCCCAGTAATAAGGAATCACTATAAGACGCAAACACATGAAAATACATAGTTGTGTTTTATGCGTGACAAATTTAGATAATCAGCAGCACTTTGACTCTCCATTTTTCCATTTTGTTCTTTTAGATAAGACAGGGCTGAAAATAAAACTAAATTCAGCTTTTATTTCCATAGAGGACCAGACAAAAACAAACGAAATCAACACATAAAAACAAATTAAAAAACACAAACAAAACTTTAAAGTCCAGAAAACAACACAACTTCTATACATACATAGATTCTACTTCATGGAGAGATAGAACTGAACATACAGGAGGATTAGGAATGTAATCAGAGAAATGAGGAACGTCTTCAAGTACGTAACCATCGCCACCGGAAACGATCTTCGGCGGCGATTTCCAGGACGTCGCCGGCGAATTGCCGGAAACAGCGGCCGGAGAGAAACTTAAGAAACCGTTGCTCAATTTCGAAGTAGACGGCACTAAATTCGAACTATCGATGCCGCACTTAGAAATTGCAGAAGCAGTGCCAATTGACTCCATTCGGCAACAAATGATCACCAGCTTTAAAGCCTTCAAGTAACTATAAAACCATGCAATATCAAGTATATATAGATAAATGTTTTGTACTGCGCACAAATATATATATATAGTTCTAGAAAAGGGTTGACCAATAGAGGAAAAAGAAGAAGATAGAAGAAAACATGAATAATAAATTTTGAGTCTTGTCCAAGCTTTGTATAATTTTGTAAAGTTTAGAGTAATTAGGTGCGTGCGTGTTTGGAACTTTCTTTTTGTTTTCCGGTTTTTGACGGGATTGTGGTATCAGAAATTTTTGGTCGGAACTGCTCACAGAAAATTGAACATCAAGTCAAAAGGATTAATTTGATTAATTTGTAAAAATTAATGAAAAAATTAGGGTTAATTTAATTTTTTTAATTGTGAATTTTCTTAATTTAAGGAATAAATAAAGCATTTGAATTTATGTATGAGCTGAAAAGTCCCAAATAATATGTCTATATGTTTATAGCTTACATACACTTTGATTCCATTTAAAAAAGTCATGCCATATACAAAAAAATAAAAATAAATAACACCCTCACTTGTCTCAGTAATTTAAAAATTCGGACTTTAAATTTGAAGTCGGAAACTAAAAAGAACAAAAAATCACATATTACAATCAAAGTTAGAGCGTCAAGAATTAAGGGTGGTATGAATATTAACACAATAAATTATTAATAGCAACTTAATATTTCTTGATAAGTAGACACTTATTTTATTTGTTTACAATTAACTCAATTTCTATAGTAGATTCAGATTATCATTTTTAATCCCAATAAGATTTTTTGGGAATTTTGGAATTATTCTCAAACTTTTCTTCTCTCTCTCTCTCTTCATAGTTGGTACGGTTTGAGGAGTAAACGAGGTTGGAGTAACCACCCCACAAGTAAAAAACTTGGAAAAACTAAAATGAGGACAAGCACATAGAGTCTAGAGAGAGAGGCATAAACGGCTCGAGAGTCTGTTTATTGATACATTATTTTACAACAATGGTGAGGACTACTAAACAACTCTCCCTGAACCTTCATTCCAGGAATTTTGGAATCGTAGATTCTACGGATATACACAATAGATAACAAATTTTAAATCAATATTCATGAAATGTTTTTAAAGTTATGGGTCATATTTGGAAAGAAAAATCAAACTTTTCTTCTGAACAATAACATCATACATATATATATATATATATATAAAAATAATATATATATATATATAATCATATATAGATATTTTGGACCACACCATACGTTATGTCAGACACTATTTTTCAAAGAACTATCCACTACAAATTTGTGGCCGTTCATTCAATTCAATTAATAGAGCGATTAGATTAAATTTGGTTAGGAGGTGCTTCCAAAAATCAATTATTTGAGACCACTTCACATAATAAATAGCTTTTATTCAAAATTGAATCTCGCGGCTTTTTATTTTTATCGTAAAAAGATAAAATATTAATTTTCCACAATTGTCACATTAAAATTTTCTCCATGACCAACCTAATGACTTGTTATATATTACGGAACATATGAGTTATATATTGAATATACTCTAATATCTGAACATAATAATAATAAAAATAAAAAAAATATCAAACTTAGAAATATTGAGTATACTAAATACTAAATTTGATATCAAACTTTTTAAGTTTGATATTTTTTTGATGCAATACGTCTAGGTGTAAACTTAAAAAAAAATTTTTATTGTAGCTTTTTTTTCTTCACATTAATATTTTTTATTCTTGTTATTATTATGTATTCCCCACAGATATTCCCATAACAAGATATAATTTCTTTAATATATTATTAATCGTCATTTCAAAATAAAAATTTTAACTTTTTTAATTTGGGGTCTTACATCGCAAGTAAAAATAGGACTTGCTACCAGACTAAGATTACGTTAATAATATGAAAAATCTAAGCATTAAAAATAGTTCTGAATAAAATATGAGTAGAATAAAACGATTAAGACAAGATAATAGTTATTACCTTTCAGTTACTGTAAGAAAGGGAGTTAAAGATGTAATAATACATACCATATAAAATAAAAAATTAGGATAATTAAGGAGACATATTTGTAAAAAAAAAAAATATTTTTTAAAAATAAAAATTTAATTTATAATTATATTATTGGAGAGATGAAAAGGATTGATTGTATAGTCAATAACATTTTTCGAAAATTATTTATTGCAAAAAAGTGTTGGCAGAATTTTTCATATAATTCAATTAATAAAATATTTATATGTTTGTTTGATTCGATTCGATTGAATCATTGCCTACTTTAAAAAATTAGGATAGGCTGATTAATGGAGATGAATACATTTTAATAGTCCCCAACATTTTAATATTATTGATTGAATTATTTTAATTTTTTGAACGATTTAGATTATTTTGGGAAATACATAATACATTCAAATTTTATATAACTTACTAAAATTTTAAAAATATAATACTTTTAGATATTTCCAAAAATAAAGATATATTTTGACTTTTTAAGATAATATTTTAATTAAAAAATATAAATGAAATAATTTCTTGAATTTATCATAATAATATTGTTACTAAACTAAACTCTTATTAATTCTCGTATACAATAATGATATATGAACCTAATTTATTTATTTTTGCCGACGAAAAAATGGAATTAAAGAGCAGTCTTTTTCTAAGATGGCATCATAGGGCATGCCTCGGACTGATGAGAGTCGTCACAACACAACTCACGGGGATTATGTGACGTGCTAGCTACCATTCAAAACTCATAAAAAGCCACACAAAAAGCCTCGAAGCTCATGCATTGTTTGGTGGCTTAATTATCTTAATGGCGTGCAATCTTTTGTAGAATAAAAATAAATTACTTTTGTAGAATAAAAATTTTAAAATTAATAATTAATCATATTTAAATGAGAAAATAAAAATTTAGTAATAAATTGTATATACTTTCTTTTGGTTAAATCTATATAGTATAAATAATAAAAGATTAGTTTTAAAATGGTAAAAAATAAAAATTGAAAATTAATTTAAAAAATAAAAAATAAAAAAAGAAGAAGAAGAAAGAAGTAATAATGCAATTTTTTTTCTCGGGGGCATTGGCATTGGCATTGGCATTGGCATTGGCATTGGCATGCATCATGTATTAGTTTTGTAGTTTTTATTTTTTGGACAGTAAGGATATATTCGGCATACTCGGGCCAGCTTAACCCCCACATTGGCTTGGAATCTCCAGCCATAAGGTGGACTATATATTTAGTATATTCATTTATATGACATTAATCTATTAAATATTTTTTGATCTTTTCTAAGTAAATGGACAATTTCATGCATTATAATATTAAAAAATTATATTATATTTAATGAATTATTGTCCACCAATTATTTTTCTACACTCCCATTTAAATATATTAAAAATTTATAATCCACCAAACCAAGTTTTTAGACATAGTCTCTTTGTTTTGCCGAAAAATATCCTAGACTATATTTAGTCTGCATGCTGGAGCAAATTATGAGTCTTAGACTAAATTTAGTCTAGGAGATGCTCTTAAGAGATTCTCTTGTGTGGTGGAGATGCTCTTGAGATCCTCTCTCCATTTCAAATAAATATGAGATTCTTTATTTTTTATGGCCTGCATTAAAATATCTTTTCTCTCATCAATATGAAATCACATTTCAACACATTTTAAATTTGAATATAATAGAGCTAAAATAGACGGATTTTAACAGACTTGAAAAAATAAAAACAAATCTTCTTTACCAATGAAAATCATAATCAGTTATATTGCCTCCTGCAAATATGCAGGAGGTCCTAAGTTGAATACATAAAGAAAGGTCAAACGTCTTAGTTTCATAGAAGTGGGCATGCAATAGATGTGTTGGTACAATATTGATATGGGAGAACCGGAGAAGTATGTATCAATCAAGAGTCGAGACAAAAGCAGGACCCACCCCTTCTTTCCATTTAAAAGGTCACATTTTTATTTTAATTGTTGTTGTTGTTAATTGACAGTAGTTTCAAGAAATCAATCAAAAAACTAGGTCGCATTGCAGCCCTTGTTGTTGAGGTCTTTGTAATACAGAAAGGACAGCTGTCCGTCAAATTTGGAGGCCAACTGATGAGCTATAAATCCATCACAACGACTTTCATAAGCAGCCATGCAAATTTCAATGACCCTTTTCAACAACTCATCTTCTTGGTAAAATGGTTGTCCAATTACTTCATCAACACTAATCCACTAGAAGCAAAATCAAATCAAATAAATTCAGTCACTTGCCAAAGAAAATTAAATAAATAAATGAAAATATTTAAGGAAAAATATTATTGCTTGATTCATATATATAATTAGCCTTTAAGTACTTTTGCATCTTGAATCTCTTTCTCTTCGATTATGATCTCAGAGGACAATGGCTTGAGCATACATACAAACATCAAATCTGATTTCTCAAAGGCCACAAGTTGAGCATGCCTGCCAATTGCAACCACAGAGTTAGACCAAGATGCATGCATGCTATGAATATAACATTGTCCGTCGTAAAAAAATAAAAAAAAGTTCAAAGTCGAAAATATAGAGGGTAACATATTTTAATTTCACCATTTGAAAATTTACCTGAAAGCCACCATTTCCAAGAATGTTGTGTCAACCTAGAAATGGATATAAATGAGTAATTAAATTGAAGGTATTTACATATAAAGTTGATATTGAGAATCAAGAATTTATTCTTACACCAGTTTCTTCTTTCACTTCTCTTATGGCTCCATGGAATATCTCTTCAGACTGAGGTGACACAAAAGAAACCACATTTGAGTTGATGAGCTAGCTGATGATCATTTTCCAATTTGAATGATAAAAATTCTATCAAGTAAAGACATTAAAAAGCATAGAACAAACACCTTGTTCATGTAACCAGTAGGCAATTTCCATACTCCAGAGCAACTACAAGGGCATTTCTCTTTCACCACAAGGATCTAATCCCATTAACATGTCATTAATTAAAAAAGTTAGCTTATATTAATAATAGTGTGAAATATCCACCCTTTTCGGAGCTAATTATATTATGCATACCTCTCGTTTATCGTTGATTACAAATGCTGCAATGCCTATCTGATGAGAAGGACTAGCAGGAAGCGTGCACGGCTCTTTAGGAATCCAGTATGTTAGCATAACATAACCGGGCTCTGCATGATGGTAGTTGAAACCCTCCTACAAATTAATCAGTAACAAAACAATCTGTGCCTTAGTGCTTTTTTTACTTTCTTTTTTTTGTCAATTTCTCTTTTTATGTGGTTTAATACACATTAACATGTTAGAAACGTCGACCATATTGATTTGGACCTTTAAGTCAATTGATACTTAGATATATGAAAAATGTGGTGGAGCTAGTTGTTATGCATATACTTGAGTGAGAAATGATATTCATACTACTATATTTACAGGATTAGGGACAATTTTTGGTTCTTATACCTGAATAGCTATAGGAACAAGATCAACTTGATCTTCTAATATTTTTAGCCATATCCCCTTTTTCCCCTGCATTATACTCGAATAAGATCAGCCGTCAATAGGCACCATGTGTTAATTTATCAGCTTGAATATATCAGTACTAGAAACATTAGTTAGTTCATGAGTAGCATGCCAAATGTTCTAAACAAGACCTTTAGCTTCCAGTTAGAGAGGGAAGCCCTAAGTGCAGATGCAAAAGCATTTGCACTGGATGGTAAGCTTTCTGGATCGACGATAACTCCATCATATTCATCATCCCATCCTTCAAGGTATTCGAAAGTGAAGCTTGGTGAAGCTACTGTATTTGGAGATAAAACATGAATTCTTTCTTTTCCGTGCCTATGATTTCCACCTACAAATGGCATTGGTGAGGTGCTAAGCTGAACACTTGGTAACTTGGGGGAAACTGGCCTCACACAGAATCCTAAATTACAAAAAAAGAAGAAGAAAAAGAAGTCAAAAAAGATCAACAGTAAAATACCTTTAGGCAATACTTTTTTAAGTATCGCGGTAAGAATTAAACCTTTTGGCATAAAAAAAAACAGAATGTTACAAAATTTATAAAGTACTTGTTATATACGTTATGATCAATTGGTACGAGTAAAACAAGTGATGACTCACTAGTGGAGAAACCACGAATGATACAGCGTTCAGACCATGAAATCCTAGGAGCCTGCAGGCGATAAGAGCCTGATGAGCATTGTGAGGCTTCCATCTTAGCTGCAATGGCCATTGTTTTTATGTATATAACTTATGAGAAATTAACAAAGGTTTTTATCGACATGTATAACGAGGGAGACATGATATATATATATATATATATATATATATATATATAGGTCAGCAGAAGAAGAATAAGTAGAGAATATTAGAGGGAATAACATGGTGTAGGACAAGTTGTATTAATATTCTATAGCTTCACATCCATTACCATTAACTTCAGAAAAATGGTATGTGTGGAGTTCTTACTCTTTTGAATCATTTTATCCTCCTGCAATTATTCTCTTTAATTTGCCTTTCAACTTGACAATTTTGGATTTCTGGCTCTGGATATATACTTAGCCACGAGGTGTAATGAGCTTAGCAGTCATTATAATGCATGGTTATAGAGATGCTTCACAAAAGTTTGAGGATGCTTATATATATATATATATATATATATATATGATAATACTACAATTGACTAATTATATATATAGCAGTCATATATTATAATGGTACTTATAGAGATGCTTCTCAAAAGTTTGAGTGTGCTTATACATGAATATGATGGTACAACTAATATAGCAGTCATTATAATGGTTATAGATGTTTCTCAAAAGTTTGAGGTTGCTTATATATATATGTAGTACAATTGGCTAATACTTGATTAAGGTGAATCAAGTTATCTCAGGAATAGGAGATCTGAGGTTGATGTATCTGCATATATATATATATATATATATATATATATATATATATATATATATATATTATATATATATATATATATATATATATCTTTGGAATAGGAGAGATTTAAAGGTGAACGTACGATGTATCTGCAACCTGCATTTGATATATATATATATATACTCAGTTTGGCACTTGGAATTGATGATGCCCTATCCGATAGGTGTCTAAGATGTGGAATCCGGTTCCTAAGACCTTGCACAAACATTGGTTAACGTCATTGGACATACCTTCGGTGTAGGTGTTAGTAAATGGGGGAGAAAAATAAAAAAATCATTTTATAAATTTTAAGTGTAGAAGAGTATGGAATGTCGCCAATGTTATAGAGGGACCCAATTTATACTCGTAGTTGGTGATGAATATCTCTTTGGCATGTCCCATCAATGAGCATTTGAGATCAACCCATGCAGAGACATTCCATCAAGCCACAATGATATTGTCCCATGCCTTGTGCAAGCGGCCTCATGGTGCCTTGCAGCTGCATGCAACTAGAACATTCGGTCCCTCAGTCTCAAATGGGTCTCTCGGGTTGTGGGTCTAAGGCTGTTATCCTTGAGTTTTTGGGTCCATACCCTTACACTAATTAAAGTGCGAGCAAATGGAAATTAATTAATTTTTTCCTTTAGCGTCCCTATTTTGAAGCGATATTGACACAAGTTAAGGGTGCAGGTTTGCGGACTGCAGTTCGACCTGATCAAGGCTTGAAAAGACCCGGTTTAGAAGGCTTGAAAAAAACTGCTCTTTTAAGAGAGAAATCTGGTATGTAAAAAAAACTTGTTTGGTTTGGCCTGGCCTTGGACTTGGCCGGTCTAGCTTGGTCCAGCCTGACCTGATTCTTTATCAAATTATTTGTAATTTTTAAACTTTTAAGTTATAATTATTCATCGATGAAAGATAAAATTTTACTTATTTATTATTGTAATACATTAGTTTTAATTAATACATCAATAAAGTTTAAAGTTTTAATTATTCATTCTTGATTTCTTATAAATACATTTAATTAATATACATCTTCAATGAATAAAACTAGTTAATATATTTAATATTAATAATAAGTTAGTTTATTGTAAATACTAAATTACTAATATTTAATATTAAAATTTTATTAATATTCCTTGCTACTTTTAATGTTTAATATTAACATTAATTAATTAATACATCAATAAACTAAATTTTAATATTAAATATTAATAATAAGTTAATTTATTATAAATACTCAATTAATTGTTCATTAATTTGGATATTTAAATTTTAGAAATTTTGGTTCTTTTTAGGTATTATGTTGTATCAATTTAAAGAACAATTCCAAATTAGAAAATTAATTAGAAATAATACTTGAGATATAATTATGTAAACGTTTAGTGACAATAAAGGAAAAGATATATGTGTATTTAAACTTTACAAAATATATGTCCAAGTGTTCCTAATACTAAAAAAATAAAAAATAGAAACTAACTTTATATTCAAAATATAAAAGTATAATGTAAGTTAATTTTATTTTGCATCTATAGTCACATGTATCGTAATAGATTGTATTTAAATTATATTTCATATGAAGACAAATTGTGCATAGTGGACATATATTTAGGAAATTAATTTGCTTTATATTCTAGTTACATCTAAATTACAATTTCTTTTAATTTAAGAAAAATATATTTATTTTTGTTCTAATTATCCAACTTATATTGGTGTACAATAGAATGTTAAAATAAAATAAATCTTAAAAATCTTGCATCATTTTTACAAAATTTTATTAATTTATATTTTATATTTTTAATATTTAACATTAAAAGGAAAAAAAGAAGAAAGGGACTACTAACATAGAATCAATTATCAGTTAATTAAACCGATAATAAAATAGAGAGAATTTTTTTTTAAGAAGCCATGATTGGTTTGGTGTTGGATCTTCATACATGGACGGATGAGATTGGTCGTAGGTTTATACAAAGCTAGGCTCATTGTTGATGGGAAAATTCTCACGCGCCGTAGGAAATCTCTTCACATGTGTTCCGGCCCTCCCGAATCGCCTTTCTGAGCTATTCTTCCTCTCATAACCCTCAAACCTAACAATCAGTTACCCCCTACGCAGCTATATTACTAAATCCAAAAGAAAAGAAAATTTCAGAGATCGATCATCATCATGTATAGAACCTCTGCTTCACGACTTAGGGTTCTTAAGGTCTGTTACAATTTCATTTATGTATCTGTTTTTGAATGTGTTTTTATGTATATTAAATTGTTATTCTATCGATTGCTTCAACCTAATGTTTGCAAGTTCCTTTTGTTTCGAGATCTGATTCTAGTTTATTAGAATTCGTATGTGCTTCCTTTTTATGCGTGCTAGAAAATGCTAAAAATACTTGGCTTGTTAGCTTGTTAAAGTGTTCTTCATTCAAAAATACTTGGTATTTTGCAAAGGTCAGGTCTTTAACTTTGCACCGATCCTGTGGAACGGTAAAAACCAGAACTTGTTAGGCGGTTTGGTTTTGCCTCTAAAAAGTTTATTAGACTGAACTAATGCGACCAGCGGCAACAAGGAAAGAGAGGCTCATTCCATGTTAGCAGCTCCGTTAAATTTGAAGTTTTTAAAGGATAATGCTAGGTGTCTCAATTTTTTGTTTTGAATGATGTGACACCATTACATTGGTTGAATACATTCTTTGTGATTGGTTATCTCGGATGTTACGTCATTGGAATAAAATTTTAGACCCCTAGCATTACCCATTATCAAATGGTCAAACATTGATATGAAATATGGAGTGCTTGTGAAGTTGGGTACTTGCTCCATTATTTAGGACATTTTGCAGTTCCTATGGTATAGATATATTAGCATTTGGAATCTTCATTTAACATGTAGTTTTGACTTTGGTGGTTGATCAAAATTTCCTGTTCCATTGCTATTACTGTGAAGGGGTAGCTAATAGATTGACAGCGGGTCGTTTCTGATGTTGTAATATTGTAATTTATGAGTAGGATCGTGCCAGCAACAAGACGCTTACCAGGTTTGCAAGCTCAAGTGCTGTTGCTGCCAAGTCATCATTTTCGGGAGGTTTATTTGGTTGGTTGACTGGAGAACGATCTAGTTCTTCCCCTCCCCTAGACTTTCCACTTAAGGATGTTACAATCCCTCCTCCACTACCGGATTATGTTGAACAGGGCAAGACCAGGATAACAACTCTAAAAAACGGTGTCAAAATAGCATCGGAAACGTCTCCGGTACGTTTAATTATTTTTTCTGCTCTTTGTTTCAAAGATGATTATGATTCTTTTTGTTAGTAAAGTCAAATATTGATTTTATTTGTTGAATAGAACCCTGCGGCGTCCATTGGGTTGTTTGTTGACTCTGGCTCAATTCTCGAAAAGACCAGAAGCATTTGGTACAACTCACCTTCTGGAACGTATGGCCTTTAAAAGCACAGCTAACCAGTAGCCACTTGCGCATTGTGCGGGAAGTAGAGGCAATTGGTGGCAATGTGACAGCTGCTGCCTCCCGGGAGCAAATGAGTTACAGCTATGATGCTCTCAAGACTTACGTTCCACAAATGGTAGAGTTGCTTATTGACTCTGTCAGGAACCCTGTTTTCCTGGACTGGGAGGTTAATGAGCAGGTATTTTCCCCCTCTTCGTAGGCATCTTTAAAATAGTTTATGCTATTTGAGAGAACATTTTCAGAAGATATGCTATCCTCTGCAGCTTCTGAAGGTGAAAGATGAGATTGCTGAAGCTTCTAAGAACCCTCACGCCTTGATTTTGGAGGCAATTCATTCTGCTGGCTTTTCTGGTGCATTGGCAAATCCTCTTATGGCCCCAGAATCTGCACTAAGCGGATTGGATAGTACAATGCTGGAGCAATTTGTTGCTGTGAGTTTAAGAAATTGTTTATATATTCGATGTCAGATGTTTTTGTTTTTCCTCCATATTTCTTTTTTGATTCTCACCCTTTGGTTCTTAGTTATTAGTTTTTATTAGATAACAAGTTTTTCTGGTTCTTTTTCAGCAACTGATTGGTTAGCTTTGAAATTTTAGGAAAATTATACTGCTCCTCGAATGGTCCTGTCTGCATCAGGTGTTGACCTTGAGGAGCTGGTCAAATATGCGGAACCTCTTCTCTCTGATCTGCCTAGTGTGCCTCGACCTAAGGAACCACAATCAGTGTACACTGGAGGTGATTATCGTTGTCATACTGGTTCAGGGGTGGGTGATCAATATCCTCTGCTAATCTCTCTCTTGTTACTCTTTGAAAACTGAAATATTTCTGCCTGACTTTTTGGCAATTCTTTCTGTGAGCAGCAAACCAATTTCGCTCTTGCATTTGAAATTCCTGGTGGCTGGCATAATGTGAAGGAAGCTATGACTGTAACTGTTCTTCAGGTGTTGTATCTCAGATTTCTTTTGGAATACTTTACATGTGTTTATATGGTTCTCACAACGTAGATAGCTTTTTTTCTTTCTAATTCCTTGTTGCATGTATGATTAGTTTTCTGGGCATTATGACGAGATGCCAATTTTGGGAGATTAATTAATCTAATTCTTTTGTAGATGCTAATGGGAGGAGGTGGGTCTTTCTCAGCTGGGGGTCCTGGTAAAGGGATGTACTCGCGGCTATGTATGTATACACATTAGTCTCCAATGTATAATTATTTTAGAATACAAAACTCTAGTCTACATATAGATTTATTTATTAGGTATGCGTCGTATGACATAACAGGTGCATAATTAATTAGTAATATAGCATCATTATCAAATGTTACACGATGTTCCTCGATTTCAATCCTCCCTTCTTGTTTTGGATACAATACCCCTATGCAAATAGTTGTTCACGCATTAAATTTTCCTCGCTTTTAACTTTGGAATTCATATATTTTTGCTTATGCTATACAGATCTTCGTGTCTTGAACGAATACCCACAGATTCAGTCATTTTCTGCATTCAACGCCATTTATAATAAGACTGGCTTTTTTGGAATTCAAGCTACCACTGTAAGATATATACTATGAAGCTTCAGTTATTTGGAGAATTGTCATGTCTTTTGATAGTTATACACACTGATACCTGCAAAGCACAAGCATTTTATGATTAGTGAATTTGTTAATTGATTAATCATGTTGCACTTTGTATAATGGTGTTACTTATCAACTCTGCATTTTCATGTTCTTTAAACATATATGTTTATTTTGTTCTGCAGTTATAGAATGCCAAATTTTCATGTGTGTCTGCTTAGATTTGGCGACGCTGCCTGTACACCAAAACTTCAGTACAAGTATAACCCACTGCTCAGCAATTATTGCTGATCATGTATAAAGAGTAACCCACAACATCGTGCTTTCTGTGCTTTAACCTGTTCAGAATCTTGGATATGATTCTTCTTTTGCATCTAATTTTTGCTTTCCTGTTTGTTTTACTGTAAATTTCTTATGAAGGATCTATATATCTGAAGGGAACTTTAAAAAGTAAATAGAAGCTAAATTGGGAATATTACTGGAAACTGTTTATTTAATTTCTAAAGTCTTCTCTATTTTCCTGTAACTTGTGGGTATTAGTGGTTTGTCTGCATTGGTATGCCATCTAAAACTGACCAATCTCATGTTTGTGTTTCAGAGTTCTGACTTTGCATCACAAGCCATAGATATTGCAATTAAAGAACTTATTGCTGTTGCAACCCCTCAGAAGGTTTGTAGCTGATCTCTTTCTCCTTTTAATTGGAAATGGCCAAGTATTCTCTTTGCATGATTTTTTTTTTAATTTTTTAATTTTTATGTAAGGTCATTACTGATAGGTGACTCATGTAGAATCCTCTTTCCCTGTTTTCTTTATCCTCTTGATTCCCATCTCTCTTTCAGTTGACCAGGTTCAACTAGATCGTGCCAAACAGTCAACAAAGTCTGCCATTCTGATGAATCTGGAATCCAGAGTATGCAACCTGTTTTTCTGCCTCTGATGATCTCTTCATTGAATTTACTATTGTTTCGATTTTCCATATCAGGCTCATGTGTTCGATGTGTTTACCTTTGGTTCTAATTAACAGATGGTTGCATCAGAAGATATGGGTAGACAAATCTTGACATATGGAGAGAGGTACGCCATTTTTGGTAATGTGGTTAACAATTTGAACCAATGATACATCTGTGCAATCTCCTCATGGTCTAATAATCGTTTATACAATTAGTCAGTAGCCAGTTGTGCAATGTTCTAAAAGGCACTAGACAGAAGGTGGGCGGCCAGGGGGGCCTAGCGCTTAGGGGGCCTAGGCGGGATTTTTTTATTTTAAACTAATTTGAATATTTTATCTTACATTTATCCAAACAAAACAATAATATAAAGCAAAACAATCTATAATAAAGATAATAAAGGCCTTTGCTTAAAGTTCAAACACATCCATATCGCTAATGTCAAATTTCAAACACAAATATGTAATTGTTCAAAATTCAAACATATTTTTAACGTATTAGTTTTATTCATAAACAAGATTGCTATTAAATAATAAAATTTAAAATTTCAAGAATTTAATTCAATATTAAAACTTAAGAAACTAAACATAAATTTAAGAATTATATTGAATTAAACTAAATATTACAAATGTATCATCATTTATATAATTTGAAGTTTGTACAAGTTCAAAAAATTACAATTATAATAAAATTATCCATTTTGACTTGATAATGTTCACTTCTTGTTATGATTTGATATGCTACAATCCATATTATGAATATGGTTAATCATTAGAAAAATAAATATATCAAGATCTGGTTTGGGTAGTTATTAAAAAAAAAAAATCTCTCCGCCTAGACCCCGTCTAATTTAATGGAAGAATTTTTTTGCCGCATAGGGGAGGCGCAAGGGAGGCCTAGCGCCTAGGCAAGGCTCCAAGGGAGGCCTAGCGCCTAGGCAAGGCTCCAAGCGGGGGCCTAGCGCCTAGGCGAACCTAGGCGGGGATTTTTAGAACACTGTAGTTGTGTCTAAAGTTTGTTAATGTTATAATATCTGAGTAAGCCCTTGTGGTGACATTATCCGAGTATGAGTTTCGATGGGATCAATATGCATTGTGAATCCAAAAAATAGTTGACATTGGATGACAAGTTTACAATTACTGGCTACCGAGTGACTGGCCGAGATTTATAAGGTCATTTAACAACTAAATTCCCCCTTTGACTCAAAAAAAAACAACCAATATTCTAAAAGGCGCTAGGCGGGCGGCCAGGGGGCTTAGGCGGGGCCTAGGAAGGATTTTTTATTTTAAGCCAATTTTAATATTTTAACTTACATTTATCCAAATAAAACAATCTATAATAAAGATAATAAAGGCATTTGCTTAAAGTTCAAACACATCCATATTGCTGCTAATGTCAAAGTTCAAAAACAAGCATGCAATTGTTCAAAGTTCAAACATATTTTTAACGTATTTGTTTTATTTATAAATTTTTAAACAAGATTGCTATTAAACAATAAAATTTAAAATTTCAAGAATTTAATTCCATATTAAAACTTAAGAAACTAAACATAAATTTAAGAATTATATTGAATTAAACTAAATATTACAAATGTATCATCATTTATATAATTTGAAGTTGGTTCAAGTTCAAAATATTACAACTATAATAAAATTATCCATTTTGACTTGATATTGTTCACTTGTTGTTATGATTTGATATGTTATAACCTGTTTTATGAATAAATCAACAATAAGAAACAACATTTGTATAATATGATTTGACCCCGCCTACGCTCCACCTAATTTCCTAGAGGGATTTATTTGCCGCCTTGGGCTTAGGTGAGGCGCTTGGGGGGCCTAGCGCCTAGGTGAGGCGCCAAGGGGGCCTAGCGTCTAGGCGGGGCGCCAAGGGGGGGGTCTAGCACCTAGGCGGAGATTTTTAGAACAGTGACAACAACAATACTTGAGGGTTGTATGTTAGCACATTTGCTTAGGCAATTTGTTGTCTTCTAATGCACAAAAGCTTGTTGTCCTTTTAAAAGAGTGAATTAGATTTATAGGAGAAATTATGAGCAAACAAACTTTAGTACATTCATTCTTATCGCTATCACACCCATTAAATGGAGCTCTGGCTTGTTTAAATGTTGTCTGCCTGTCATGCATGACTTTCATTCTCAGTGATTTGCAGTTCCACGTCGTTTTATTTTCAGTGATTGGTTTGGTCTCTGACCGATGTGGCTGAACTTCCCCTCATCGATAAAATGGTGTATTCCATTTTTCTTTGATGACGTTGGGGATCTGTTCGCTTGTAGTATCTTAAAAAAGAAAAACAGTTTTACAATGATCGTTGAGTTTGAATGATACTGCTGCTTGTTTGCTGGCATAACAAGCTTTTAGCTTGAAATCATCATTTAGCCGCCGAACAAATTTTTATCTTATTGACATGCATGATTATCACTGTTTTGTAGGAAACCTGTGGAGCAATTCTTGAAAGTTGTTGAGGAAGTGTCAGCAAAGGATATTGCTTCCATTGCACAGAAGCTCCTTTCTTCCCCCCTTACAATGGCATCTCATGGAGATGGTAATTTTCCTGTTTCTTGAATATAATTTTATAGCGAGGAACTTTGTCCACTTTGGCTTTGAATTTAGTCTTTATTTTTACCCATGTTTGGCAGTTATACATGTCCCAAGCTATGACGAAGTCAGCAGCAAGATCCATTCAAAATGAGACTGCTTTCATGCGACACCATTTTGACGTTATTGTAGTCCTTGTAATTTATTGTTTGGTGGGAGAGTTTTATGGTTCTGGAAAATGGTACCACCAGTACCTTTTTTGAAGCGAGTTTCAGTGTTTCTAAATTTGTCATATGTTGTGTTTTGTCCTAACAAGCGTATACTTGATAAAAACACACTTATTAGGCTAATGTGCCGAAAGATGTGCTTCATTTGGAAATGAAATGCATTGGTTATAATTTACCAGTAAGCAGATGCTATGACGAGATAAATGTCATTGAACTCGAACCAGCGGTTTTGATGTAAATGCATATTTTGTTAGTCTTGAGAACAATGTTGTATGGAAGGAAGTATTATTAATATGACTATGCACAAGCAGTTGGATAATGATACAAGAAAAAAGCCCCCCAGATTCCAGGTACCATTGCAGTGAGATTAGAATGGTCAAAAATATTAGATAAACCTAACATTATTACTTTGCTTTGGCCAATAAAATATTATTGGGTCATAGGAGTCGTAACCAACCTATCCTATATTACTCCCAACCTCTACAACACCCACCCATTTCTTCGGGTACAGTCCCAACTCCCAAATGGGGTTTTTATATTATTATTATTATTATTATTATTTACCCATCCATAGTCATAAACACTTCATTTGGACATTAGTTGTTTGGTAAAGACTAAAGAATTTGTCCCCACAACAATTAATTAAATATGATTCATACTTTGAAATTCAATCAACTCAAACTAATGGAGTAGTATATAACGTTATCTTATTCTATATGTTCCATTTTATGAATCTTTTCTTCACCATTTTGCGATGATTATAATATATATATATATATATATATATATATATATATATATATATATATATATATATATATATATATATGTATGTCATTAATAAAAACGAAATTAAAAAAGAAAAGAAAAAAAGAGAGACAAAACTGAGATGATTGATTTGTGGCACATTTGAGAATCAAGGTCATAAAATGTGTGGGGTCCAGGACTGGATTAGTCAAGGGTCAACTCAAATGGATAGCCTTCGATATGCAACCCAACCAATTTGATTCGCTAATTCCTTTGGACAAAAGAGAATTCCAATTCCAATATAAAATAAAATGAAATAAATAGAATTAGACTTAGGATTTTATTCTTAATTTCTCTTTGAATTAATTATTTGATACGGCCTAAAGAAAGATGAATGAGCTGAGCTCTATATATGTATAATGAGCATGGCTATTTATTCAAAATGTTAGTATTTTCCATCATTTATTCTTGACTATTCAAAAAGAATATCATAACATATATGAATGAATGAATGCTTAGCCTTAGCCATGCCATCATCTGATCTGAGTGGTAGAAATAAATAACATCTCTATCGTAGGATAGGACCCACATAACAACTGGGCTCCATCTTGTTCATAGATTTTTATGCTTACACCACTTTTGTCCCTAAAAGAATGTCGCTCGCACTTCTTTTGGCACGGATTCTGAGACATGTATCAAATTTAACTACTTCTACGTCCTCACGATTTTAATTATTCTTTTCGCTCTTAATTTTCGACGTTTGTTCAAATTATTAAAAATTAATGGTAATTTTTCAAAATTACATTAAACTTTTCTCTCCTTATTAACAAAACTCTCCTTTATCCCAACAAAAGATTTAAGTTATGCAATTGAGATTATATTTAATGCTTTCCAATCATTTTTTAATTAAACCGTCAAATAATTAGGATAAGGATCTATAAATCTATTAAATGTCCACTTTTGTTGTATTAAATATCTCATTTTTTTTATTCTAATTCTCTCTCATATTTAATAATTTTCTAAATTTTTTGAATTGAAAAGTTAGAAAGTCACTCTACCTACATTAAAATAATTAATGAAATATAATGGATAATTTTATTCAACACAATCATTATCACTTTTTTTTTATATATATATATATATATATATATATATATATAATATATATATCATTCAAACAATATATTTGATTTTCCTTTCTTTTCTCTCTCTCTCTCTAGATATATATATGAAACTATGTTCATATATAAACACTAGGTCAAGACCTAATTAAAGAGAAATTAAGGTGAGCATTATATATGTATGTTTAAACTAACACATGGGAGTTTACAATGCATATATATTTTCTTGTCCTTGTATTCAGCTTTTAGATGAGCTAATATTTTTGGTGCTTCTTGTTGAAGGTTAGTTGAATATATATATATATATATATATATATATATATATATATATATATATATATATATATAAAACATATTTATTTAATTAGAAAGGATGGTGGTGGTCCATCAAGTATACTGCTCATTTTCCTTGCATATCAAGCAAACCTTGTACTCTCTCTCTCTCTCTCTCTCTGTGCAACATTCATGGCAAATGAATCATTATCGATCAGCACTCCAGCTCAAAGAAGCATGTGAGTTCCTATCTTTTAATTTATTGTTGTATTTTGTTTTCTATATTACATATTAATTCCAAAGTCTATATCCCTAATCAAATCATGAATAGAGAGTATATACTTTGATTTAAATGTATGTGATCTGTAATTAATTAAGCTTCTTTTGTATTTTTTTCTTCCTAATATCGTATTTATTACTCAAAAGTATAATGTCAAGTTATATATATATATATATATATATATATATATATATATATATATAAAAAAAATATGGATTATTAATTTTCTTTTAAAAAAAATTGAAGGCTTGCTAAACTTTATGATTTTGGTATCATCATCAACTTTTTCACTGTGACAATACAAACAAAACAGTTATATAATTAATTAATTAATTGTTTGTAATACAAAATTCTCCAATAGAGAAATTAAATATGTGTATATGATTGATGGTACAGCTGTGAATGAAGGCCGTTTCTTAGCTTTTGCTTTACTAGTCAAGAGACTCGAAAAAAACAAAGCTTGAGCTTTATGAAATTATTAAAAAAATAAAAATAATTAAACAACTGTTATATATATATATATTATAATTATGTATCTCTCTTTAACCGCCTAACCAAAAAATAAAAATAAATTAGGAAAGAGATAATAAAGGTTCACTGTATAATAGATTAGGATTTAGGGGGGTATGAGACAACTTTTTCTTTATCTCACTGGCTTCAGTTAAAGTGGAGGAATTTCTGGTGATTTTCATGGTTAAAGCTAGCTACCAGCGCTGGTTTTATAACTCAAACCCCTCCTACTCATACTTTCTTCTTCCTTTCTCTTTCTTCCTTATATTTCTCTCTCCTCTTATTAATTTGTTCTTCAATTCTCCTCTCTAGCCCTAGCTTCCTCTTGGCTTAGTTATTCACCAGTACTATTATTCATTGGAGGGCCGGAATATTTCCATTTTTGGTACATGTATATCTCATTTATTTGGATTTTGTTAAAGTTCTTGGTTTTAGATTTAAAAAAGTTTTTAAATGATGTTTTCAGACTTGTTCAATTCATTCTTTATATTTATATATCCCTTAATTAATTTTGATATATATATATTGGGATTAATTTTACAGATAATTGGTTGAATATCGTGCTCTTGATGATCCGATGATTTTTAGTAATTTTTATAGCCAACCTAACTAACTAATATCACCATCATCTAATTACTTAATCTCTTTTTTTTTCTTTTTTTGCGTGTGAATAAATAGGCATCAGATCTTAATCAAATTTTAGAGGGTGCTATTGCTTGATATCAAAGTTGCAACTGAAGACAGCTATATATATATATATATATTGAGAAAAATCTATATCTATATATATTTATATATATAAGAGCTACAGCATGTCAAATAGAAGTGAAGATTTTGTGGAGGAAATTCTTGAGAAAAGTTGATAGAAATTAATTAGAAAGGAAGAATTAATCTAGCTAGTTGCTAGCTGTGGCTTTCGATACGGTTCAAGCTAGCCATGAACAAGACTAGTAACACAATTAGCAGCTCTGATCTCATTGATGCAAAGCTTGAGGAACATCAATTGTGTGGATCCAAACACTGTCCTGGCTGTGGACACAAGCTTGAAGGAAAGCCGGTACTTACGGATATATATATATATATATATATATATATATATATATATATATATATAAATTATATATCTACATAATTCTAGTATTAGCTAGCAGTAATATTCTTGGCTTCAACGGAAAGATTTTCAGAATCAAACAAGAATAAAATTATGCTATTGCTGGCTGTTTAATCTGTGTGATTAATTTTATTTCATACTAGATAATTGTATTTAATTTTCTTTCCAAAACCCCATATCATTTTAATTTCCTTCAAAATAAAAAAGATTGTATCATTTCTTGTCTTTTCACCTTTTTTACTTTCTTCCCCTTCAAATTTCTCTTATACATATATTTCTTTGGTTTTTTAATTTTATTTCAAGTAATAGTATATATTGATCGATCTTTCAATTAAACCTCGCCCCCAAAAAAAAATAATATTTTTTCTTAAAATAAAAGCTTCCATCATCGCTTTCCTTTTCAGTTTTCACCTTTATTTCTTTTTAATTAATAGTTTCTCTTATATATATATATATATATATATATATTTATATTTCCTTTCCTTTGGTTTTCCAATTTTATTTCATTTGGTGCAGGACTGGGTAGGTTTACCAGCAGGAGTGAAATTTGATCCCACAGACCAAGAATTGATAGAACACCTTGAAGCAAAAGTTGAAGCTAAAGAATTAAAATCTCACCCTTTGATTGATGAATTCATCCCTACTATTGAAGGTGAAGATGGAATTTGTTATACCCATCCAGAAAAACTTCCAGGTCAGATATTTAATATTTTATTATTCTTTTTATCTTTTAATTCACACACAAATAGTTATACGTTTCTTCTACCTAAATACTGCATGGGATATTCAAGCTAGGGTTTGTTTGGTTGTGACTTATTCCATATCCTCTCATTAGTTTGTTACACCTAAGTCAACCTACCTTTGATTTTTTTGGTTACACTTGCTAAAACTAACTCGTCTTTCAGGAGTTACTAGAGATGGATTAAGTAGACATTTCTTCCATAGACCTTCAAAAGCGTATACAACTGGTACAAGAAAAGAAGAAAAATCCAAACTGAATGCGACCTCCAAGGCGGCGAAACTAGGTGGCACAAAACCGGCAAGACAAGGCCGGTCATGGTTAATGGCAAGCAAAAGGGTGCAAGAAAATATTAGTTTTGTACACAAATTTTGGGAAGAATCGAAAACCCGAAAAGACTAATTGGGTGATGCATCAATACCACTTGGGGCAGCATGAAGAAGAAAGGAAAGAGAGAGCTGGTGGTTTCGAAAATATTTTATCAGACTCAGCCTCGGCAATGCAATTGGTCTGATAGGATTAATAGTACTAGTGGATTAATTATTGGTGGTAATGAAGGGAACAATATTAGTGAGCCTGCTAATAGTAGGAGAGAGAGTACTGGGAGTGGGAGTTGTTCTTCTAGAGAAATAAGTATCAACCATAGAGATGATCAAATGTCTGTTGTTGGTGTTGGTGCTCCGATTTCGAGTTATAACCCTATGGAGATTCAGCAACTCAAAGTTCATGATCATTATAGCTTTATTCCATTTAGGCAAAACTTTGATGAGGTATGCATGTTGGTGTTTTTTTAATAATACATTCGTCCTTAACTGAATTTCCTCTAATTTTAGTCACTAATTGACTCGACATGAATGATAAAACTATAAATTAATTAGTATGATAACTGAACTATTTGGTTTAATTGTAATTAAACTATTAAAATATTCTTTTTAAGGGTGATATATAACATATTTATATAGTAATTGTCATCTGTTTGTTTTTATGTGATAATTAACATTTTTAGTTTTATTTCTCTCATGATCACATGCATATATAACTTCTTTTCTCACTCATCGTATGTGATGATAGGAGATCGATCTATATATATACTCCTCAATTTCTATCCTTAATTCATATTGTTTAATTCTCTCTCTCTCTCTCTCTCTCACCTCTTCATTTTCTTTTGGGGTAGGGAATTAACCCATGTTTCTGTTGAATTGGTGTTATATATTAACACAAGTTGATGAACAATCCTAGGGAATTAAGAATAGAAGAAAAGGAATTGTTTATGAGTTGCCTGTCTTTTTCTCTTATAATTAAGTTGCTTAATTGTGACAATATAGCATGAAAACTCTATTAGACTTGCTTTGAAAATTATAGTCATCTAACTAAAACTAAGTTTTAACCATGCTTAATTATATATCAAAAGAAGGGAACTAAAAATAGACTAATGATGTTAAAATAAAAGGAAAAAAGAACAGCTACAAGAAAGACGAATATTGGGAAATGAAAATGGACCAGCTAGTTAAATACTATATAGCAGTTTATATTAATGTACGTATGAGGTGATTGTTACAGGTGGGAACAACAGGAGGAGAGGCTTCAACTGCAAGGGAGACTCCGGTGACGACGACAGGGGGCACTTGCGAAGAGCAAGACCTTCAAAGGTCACACCATCACATGACTCATCATCCACATCACCAGCAACAACTTGCTACAGCAGCCTTCCACATCATCAGGCCTTCTCATTCCATATCTACCATTATCTCTCCTCCTTCCCTTCATCACACTACTTCCATTAATATTCTCGACGAGGACTCCTTCCATGTCTCCAGATTAATGCTCCAAAATGAAACTTTTCAGGTAATCTAGCTAGCTCCTAATTGTCTGTGTGTGTATATATATATATATAGGAACGACCGTAGCCTACACTGGATGCGAGTCAGGTTCGACAAGAATTTCTTGTTAGGTTGTTAATTTTAGTGCGCTAACTTTCATCACAAATTCTTGGGGAAGTTGGCTCACAAACAGTGTTAATTATGGATCACACAGACACATATCTACACATATATAGATGGGTTCAAACTCATGGGTTCATATATCCCGTTGTGTGCTTTATCGATAACCTTGATATCATAATCATCCATCTATATGAGAGTTTTATTTGACTTGACATTTTTTTTTCGTATGGCTAATAAAAAAGATGTGCTCATCATGACACATTTATTTTTTAATATTAAATTTCAGAAAAAAATTATTGAAAACACTGATCATGTTTAATTAAGAATATCATAAACAAACCTTAATATATGTGCGCAGAAGAATTCAAGAAGAAAAATAAAATTCTCATTTTTTGGATTGGCTAGTTATATGTCAGATAGGTAGCAAACAATAGTGAGCATACTTTTAATTTCTGAAATTCATGTTTTTGGAGACAAAACATGATCATATATATGATTATGTTTTGCATTGGTCTAATGACTAATTAATATATCTTTTGGCAGCAGTTGCAGCATCAACAACATCATAATAAACTAGGAGGGAGGTCTGCATCTGGATTGGAAGAATTCATTATGGGCTGCACATCATCTGATATCAAAGAAGTGAGTAGCAATCAACTTTTTGACCCTCAACCCTTTAATTGTGTGTCAATACATTATTTAATATGCTCTCTCTCTCTCTCTCTCTCTCTCACACACTCTCACACACACACTCACATATATATACATACACATATATATATATACTACTTTATGTTGTTATTATTAATTAAGAATTAATATATTTAAAATAAAGAGAAAATTGAAGCCTTTTCCTTTTTCTTTTCATCTTTTCTTCATTTCCATTTTAATTAATGTTTTTGTTGAATATTGGATCCTATTTTTGGTCTTTGGTCTTTGGTCATTAATCATTGGTCAATGGTCAATGGTCCTCACTCCTTTAATGGGTCAAGGGAACATATTAATGGGTCAAGGGAACATATCACCATTATCTCATTAATGTTACTCCTTTGGTGAAAATGAGTCCAACTCATTTCCTTTTCTACCCTCTAGTTCTTGGCTATAAAAGGAGGCCAAATGGAAGAAGAAAGACACACCAAAATTGATAGAGTATATCTTAGAGAAGAAGAGCAAAGCTCTAGTTTGAGTGTCAAAGAGAGTTAGAGAGTGAGAAGCTCGATTAGAGCATTCGAGAGAGGGAGTAGAGAAAATAAGCGATTAGTTTATTTCTCAGTTGAGAGTTTGTAATCTCCATATTATTTTCATAGTGATTTTCTGAGATCTCTTCCCGTGGTTTTTTTCCAGTTGGGTTTCCACGTAAAATTCTTGTGTTATTATTTTATATCTCATACAGAAGTGTGTTTGTATTTATCTTAGTGTATTTGTGTGAGCTTGATTTCTCAACAATTGGTATCAAAGCTCTTGGTTCATCACCGAACGATCAATTTAAAGAGAAATTAGGCAGTCACAAATCACGAAGATGGCAAAGACAAGTCACGAGGTATGAAGTTGAACCATTTGACTGAGTAAGTCAAATTTCGATGATTAGCGTGCAGTACAATCAAAGATGTATTGGCTCAACAAGGATTGACAAAGGCACTTAGAAGGGAAGAAACCAAATGACTATGATTTGGATGAAAATGGGTGGAACTTGAAGCTAAGCGTAGTGGCAACAATCGATTGAGTTTGGCGCCACAAATCAAATATCGATTTTGACGAAACCTCTTCAAGGACTTGTGGGAGAAACTTGAGAAAGTTTACAAGTCAAAGTCTCTGTCAAATCGGTTATATTTGAAGAAGGAATTAATCAGACTTATTTTGATGGAAGAAGGGTCGATTTGGCCAATCATATTAATGAGTTTAATAGATTGGTGACCCAACTAACCAATATTGATGTGAAGTTGAATCAAGAAGATAAAGCCTTATTATTCTTGTCTCTCTACCAGATTCATACTCAACTCTCCGACTACACCCTTGTAGGGAAGGAAAATCTTGCGAATGACGATGTGATGATGTGATGTTGGACCGAGGATAAGTTCAAGGCACTACTTCCGGAGATCGAGGAGATATCTTCTTACTTTTTCAAATGGGCGTGGCGGGTCCTAATCAAAAAAGTATTCCTGAAGAACGAGAAAGGTCTCGGTCGAGACCAAGCAAGAAGGATAAATCTCGGGTTAATGTTATCATTGCCACGGAGAGGGCCACTACAAAAATCAAATTCCATTGTTGAAGAAGGATAACAAGAAGAAAGGAAAGCAGATTGAAAAATTTGCTAATGTTCATTGAAAAGAAGAAGATGTGTGCACGGAGAAATGACATACAGCGATGTGAAAAATGAAGCTTCACAAGGTGATCTCTTATCTGTTAGAGATGATGGTGCGCTACTTTACTGATTGGTACATGGATTCCGGTTGTTCTTTTCATATGTCCCCTCATAGGGATTGGTTTGATACTTTTACATCCTGCAATGGTGGTACAGCTTTATTGGGTAACAATGCGATGCGCAAAGTTCTTTGGGATAGGCACCATAAAATTAAAATGTTTGATTTTGAGTTGTTAGAACATTGGGTGATGTAAGGTATATTCCGTAATTGAAGAAGAGCTTGCTATCGGTTGGAGTACTTGACTTTATAGGTTGCGATATCTCACCGAGAGATGGTGTCATGAAAATTACCAAGGGCTCGATGGTAATTATGAAGGGCGAAGAAGGGGCACCTACTACAAGTTGATAGGAGACACGATTCTTTGGTGGAAGCGGCAGAATTACGTGCGGGATAATTCCAACGATGATAAGACGTAATTATGGCGCATGCGACTTGGTCATTTGAGTGAAGGTGGAATGAAAGAACTTCACAAAAGGCGATTCTTTGAAAGGTGTCAAAACGTGCAGTTTGGAATTTTGCAAGTTTTGCGTGTACGGCAAACAACGGAGGGTCAGCTTCAAGGCAGGAGCACATACCAGTAAGAATGTACTTGATTATGTACATTCGGATGTGTGGGGCCCGATCAAGCATACGTCAATGGGTGGAGCCCATTATTTTGTTAGCTTTATAGATGACTACTCCAGAAAGGTGTGGGTGTATTTTATGAAGCAGAAATCCGAGGTTTTCAGAATCTTCAAGCAGTGGAAAGCTAAAGTAGAGAACCAGACCGGAAAGAAGCTGAAGTATTTCAGATCAGATAATGGCACAGAATACAAGGACAGGTCATTCCTACAGTTCTGTCAGGATGAAGGTATCACCAGGCACTTCTCAGTCAAAAGAACTCCAGAGCAAAATGGGGTTGCTTGAGGATGATGAACGAACTCTATTGGACGCGTGCGGATGTATGAGATTGAATGCGAGATTGCCCGAGAGTTTTAAATTTGAGGCAATCAATACAACGTGTTATCTCGATAAATCGATCTCCTTCAAAGCGGGAATTGATTACAAAATCCTCAAGAGGCATGGAGTGGGAAACCAGTTGATTTTTCTGTGATGAAAATCTTTGGTTGTCCAAATTTATGCTCATCTCGCCAATTGAAGAAGCGACAGTCAAGCTTGATCCAAGGTCAAAAGAGTGTATTTTCCTTGGATATGAAGATGGTGTCAAGGGATACGGTTATGGGATCTAGTATCCAAGAAGAGGTTGTCAAGCAGAGATGTGGTGTTCAATGAAAACACATGTTTGAACAAGTCTCTGAATGAAGAATCTGCGAAAGAAGTGAGTTGCGAAACACCCGATTGAGGTGGAGCTTCTGAAGAGATTGAAGATGATCAACCTTCGATCCCCAAGAGAGGTCCTATAATCTTGTTAGAGATCGGAAAGGCGAGTCGATAAACCAAAGGTCAGAGAGATATGGGTTTGAAGACATGGTTGCCTTTGCCTTGATTCACAGTAGTGGAGATCCAACTAGCTATCGGGATGCTATTCAATCCGATGATAATGATAAATGGGTGATAGCTATGGCGGAAGAGATGGAGTCTTTATAAAAGAACCGTATACGGAGTTAGTTCAACTTCCAAAAGGATCAAAGGCTATAGGATGCGGTGGGTGTTCGGGAAAAGGAAGCTCACCGATAAAGAAGGTGAAAGATTCAAGGCCGATTAGTGGCAAAGGGATTCTCTCGAGAGAGGAATCGACTACAATGAGATCTTCTCACCAACAGTGAACACACATCGATTCTATTGATCTTATCTATTGTAGCATCACGAGGATATGGAGTTAGAAACGACTTGATGTGAAAAAAAAACTTTTCTCCACGGTGATTTAGAAGAAAAGATCTACATGAAGGCGACTGAGGGTTTATTGAACCGGGGAAGAGGGTTTAGTTTGCGGTTTAAAGAAGTCCTCTATGGTTTGAAGCGGTCCCCAAGACGGTGGTATATGAAGTTTGATAACTTCATGATGGCTCATGGTTACTCTCGTTAAAGGTATGATCCATGTGTGTATTTGAGATCCCTTGATGATGGCTCTCTAGTATTGTTAACGTTATATATCGATGACATGTTGATAGCGAAGCAAGAGAAAGTCGATATTTTTCAAATTGAAGAATTTGTTGAAAGCAATGAATTTGACATGAAGGATCTTGGAATTGACTAAGAAGATCCTAGGTATGGAAATTCATAGGGATCGTCAAGGTGGAAAAGTTGTGGCTAACTTTCGTAAAGGATATGTCTGTAGAAAGGTCTTAGAGAGGTTTAACATAAACAATGCTAAACCAGTTAAGACTCCGTTAGCGGCACATTTCAGTTATCTTCACAAATGAGCCCACAAACAGAGGACGAGGTGGAGTATATGTCCAAAAGTACCGTATCTGAAATACGGTGGGTTGTCTAATGTCGTCATGGTATGTATAAGGCGGATATCTCACAAGCATGAATAGGTGGTTAGCGGTATATGGCAAATCCAGAAAAGAGCATTGGAATGCGATAAATGGATTTTTCGTTATCTCAAGCGAGTCTGACCAATTACTGGTCTTATGTTTGATCGTGATACCGCAAAAGTGAGGATTCTGAGGTTCGTTGATTCGGATTATCTTTGGAGACCTGAATGCAAGAGAGATCTACAAGGGTTTGTATACACCTTTTGTGGATGATGTATATGTTGGAGGTCAGTGTTGCAGTCTACGATAGCATTATCAACAACAGAGGCTGAGTATATGGCATTGACAGAGGCAAGCAAGGAGGCTTTGTGGCTTAAGGGACTAGTTGAAGAACTAGGTTTCAAGCAATGATTCTAGATTCAAAGTGTGATAGTCAAAGTCTTATTCATTTAGCAAAGAACCAAGTGTTCCATGCCGAACCAAACATATAGATGTTCGGTATCACAAGATTCGTGAGTGGTTGAACAATGGTGACATTGCGAGCTCACAAAGTTCACACAAAGGAGAATGCCGCAGATATGCTCACAAAGTCGATTCTGACGAGAAAAGTTCAAGCCTTGTTTGGACTTAATTCACTTCGTCCCAATGTTGAGTTAAGTGAGTGGAGTATCCAGGAGAGGATACATTCACGGATACAAAGAAGATCACATCAGATTTTGGAAAATATGAGCCAAGGTGGAGATTGTTGAATATTGGATCCTATTTTTGGTCTTTGGTCTTTGGTCATTAATCATTGGTCAATGGTCATGGTCCTCACTCCTTTAATGGGTCAAGGAACATATTAATGGGTCAAGGAACATATCACCATTATCTCATTAATGTTACTCCTTTGGTGAAAATGAGTCCAACTCATTTCCTTTTCTACCTCTCTAGTTCTTGGCTATAAAAGGAGGCCAAATGGAAGAGGAAAGACACACTAAAATTGATAGAGTATATCTTAGAGAGAAGAAGAGCAAAGCTCTAGTTTGAGTGTCAAAGAGAGTTAGAGAGTGAGAAGCTCGGTTAGAGCATTGAGAGAGAGGGTGTAGAGAGAAATAAATGCAGTTAGTTTATTTCTCAGGTTGAGAGTTTGTAATCCATATTATTTTCATAGTGATTTTCTCGAGATCTCTTCCGTGGTTTTTTTCCGATTGGGTTTCCACGTAAAATTCTTGTGTTATTATTTTATATCTCATACAGTAGTGTGTTTGTATTTATCTTAGTGTATTTGTGTGAGCTTGATTTCTCAACAGTTTTATACAAATGAAAATATGCCATGGAAGATTTTCTTTAGAAGATGTTTAGGTGGTTATTAATTTGAATTGCCATACAGTTTACTTTTGCATGTTGGTTCCTTGTGATATTCAAGATATATATTATCAGAGTAACTTTTCTTTAACTTTCTTTTTTTTCTTTTGTACAAGTTGTTATAAGTTAGAGTAAAGATAGGAATAATAGTACTATATATATGCTCTTTAAGTTTCTTTTTACGTACCAATTATATGTTCATACACTGATCAGTCCATTGCTTTCTGTCTAAGTTGGACAATGGAGCTGGTTTTCAGCCGGAGATTTGACTGGGGTGGTAACCTTTTATTATGATTAATTCAACACAAGTAAAAAAGAAAAAGAAGAAGAATCCTCTCCCAGTATATATGCTCAAAATTCTCTCTCCTTATCTTTTTATCTTATTCTTTAGACCGGAAAAAAGTTATAGAAACTGATCGTTGAAACTTGTTGCCTAGTTTTGAACTTAATCTCTTTCAAATTAATAATAGCATATTTCCAACATAAATAACTGCTGATATAAAAATATATTTAATTTATTCATATATATATATATATTACGCAATAAAGAATTGTTTAAAAATAAAAAGTGTGTACAAAGAAAAATGAAGATGGTGACCAAGAAACTTTTCTAACTTATAGCCTATATATTATGTAGGGAAAAAGAAAAGGAAGAAAAGAGCACTAATTAATATTAACAACATCTCTCTTTCAGAACAATAGGATAATTGTGATACATTTGAGATAAAAAGGTTGAGATTTTAACATTATCTTTTATTAATACTCTTGGATTGATATGATGAGAGTTTGTTCCTCAACATCTTATATATATATATATATATATATATGCTTAAAAAATAAATGAAAAGAAGGACAAAAGGACAAAGAAAACAGTTATTTCAGTTATGGGTTTTACTATATAAGAAAGTTTTGTACAAACCCTATATTACCCTGAACTTAAAATGCTTTCCATTGTTATATATTGCAGGAGTCATCCATCACAAACCCACAAGAGGCAGAATGGTTAAAGTACTCCACCTTCTGGCCTGACCCGCATGACCCTGACAACCCGGATCATCATGGGTAGGAGCAAAAGTAAAAGAACAAGAACATATATGCAGATTAATAAAGAGGATATTTGAAGGGGGAAAACATGCATATATATAGTACTCCTATATATATATATAGAGAGAGAGAGACAACATCATTATATTGTCATCATTATATATAGTACTTGAAGCCTTCTCTTTTCAACATGTGGCCAAAAGATGATCATCTTCACATATATGGAGTTTCCTCTTTTTTCTCTCTCCCTGGTTCAAATGAACTAATTAACATGTTGGAAAAGAAAAAAGAATAGAAAAGGGAAAAGAAAGAGAGGAAAAGGAAAGAAACCCAAAGAAAAGGCTGCATGCTCTCTATTGACAAATAGAAGGGGATGGAAACCGATCGAAGAAGAATACCCAAAGCAAATCCAACCTCTCTTCATGAAAATCATCACCATTATGATTACAGTATCATCTTTATAGATGACTATTCTTCTATAGTATTATTTGTTTATTTATTTTTTCCTTTTACTTTTTGCTTAATTGTATAATTTGCTTTCACTTCTTATTGTTTTTACAAGACAACACACCATATTATAGAATTTGTTGAAACTGTAACAATTAATTATAGCTTTGTTTATTATGTTAATTATGGATAGTTTCTCTGGGAGGAGTAGAAAATTGATTGGGGGTTTTAATCGATTTGCCTTTATAGAAATGAAAGATGTGCTCGTAGAATTATAAATATATATGTTAATTAGTGCTTTACATCAATTTTTCTCTTCTTTTGATATTGTGAGAAAATCTGTAGTGAAAATGGGTGCATGCTAGCTACCTTTGCTTGATTAGTATGATCACTCCTTTCCAAATTGATTCTCTTTTTCGTTTTTTAACCCTTGTCTGAGTATTTTACAAAGCTAGCTAATTGATTTTATATTTTGGAATGTACTCAAGTAATATATATATATATATATATATATATATGTGGGCCCAAGTGTAAAATTAGGGTTCACATTACCTAATTGAATTAAATGCACAATTAGGGTTCCACGACCTCATTAAATGTGCAAATTAGGGTTCGCATAACCTAATGGAATGAAGATGGAAAAGTCGAAAATAAATGTGCTAGACAGGGATAAGCCTCCACGTGTCCCGAGGCGAGAGAAGACTAAATGGGGCGGCTCGTTTTGGGAATTGATTGAGGATTGGATTGGTGGCTAGAAGGACAGAGAACAATATGAGCATTATTCTAAGGACTAAATGGTATTTACAGAATTTCCACGAAATCATGTGCCTTACATATGACTACTTTCCGAAGAACCCTATAAATACCCCTTCTATTCCATTGGAAAGGGACACACAAGACTTGGACCCTTTTGGTGACTTAAAGGCTTGGATTTTTCCACTAAAAAGCACTAAAGAGTTGAGACTTCTCTTGGACTCAAGACTTGGACTCTTGGAAGATCAAAGAGACCCTTTTGGTGACTTAAAGGCTTGGAGATTCCACCTAAAAGCACCAAAAGGGTTTGGACATTCTCTCAACTTGAAGGACTCAAGAAGGCTCTTGAATCCTCATTACCTAACACGGTTCCGGATTCTAGGAGTTCGCCACGCGTCGTTGGATAATCGCCCACCGTCATTCTCCCTCTTCAATCAATCAATCAATTCCATACTTTTCGTGGATTTCTCTCTCCTCGACCAACACGAAACCCTAACCCTAGCAAGGTACGATTTCTTTGCCCACATTCTTTTCATGACGTCATTTGAGAGGTGTAGAATTAAGTGAAGGGTATGCCCACAACTTCGAAATGGGAGAACTACGGAAGAGCCACTTCACCAACAAATAGCATTACTTCACCGGATCCAGGTTCAAGGCAAGTAACTCAAGCATTCCAAGGCGCAATCTGGATTTTGACCAACCACTTATTAAAGACGCTTCGGAAGGGAGTTCAACATCACTATACATGGCCAATCAACAACAAACCAACGCAGAAAGGCAAGACGCGAGGATGCAAGTGGAGAACAAATGAATGTTGTGTAACCGGAGATGCTCAAAACATCAAGGAAGCACGGAAGGACAAGGTATGATGATGGCCATGATCTTTGGAGACGCAAAGGAAGCAAGAAGAGATGTGGAATTTCCGCCAACCAATTGATCGAGATCCCTACCTTGAAGGCCATGTTCCCGTGCAATTCGCATGGAGAACAAGTAGGAGTGGAGGACAACAACAATGGCAAAGAACAACAAAGAGAACCAGATTGTACCTCCATTGATGAGAAAAGTCAATCGGTTCCAAAAATCAACTTGGAGCTCCGAATGCGGTGGTGACGGGCCACAACCTAGGTTGGAAGCAAGCCAACCTCAAACGAACATCATCCCATCATTTTCACAGTGCAAATGCCAAACATTCCAAGCAATGTCCAAATGAGTGAGCCAAAGAATTCCACCACTGCGGTTAATGCGCATGATGCAAGCGTCATCAACCAACCTCTCTACCATACACATTGCCGATCAAAGAAGATATCACAACACCCCGGAGAGTTCACGCCCACAAGCGATGCGTGGCGAAGGATGATATGATCGACGTGATCAATCAACTTCGCAGAGACATATCTCGACCCTCGAGTTAGACTTTACTCCTCGTTACCTCGCACACATTCGGAGGCAACCTTACCCAACAGGGTATATTGAGCACCACCGCAGGTTCCAAAATACAATGGGGAGAAAGGAAATGCCAGAGAACACGTTGCCAAGTTCGTTAGAGTCGATGTCTCCATGGCTAGGATATGATGAAGTAAACAACCACAACTTGTTGATGAGGGAATTCAACAAGACTTTGACGGATAGTGCCTTCAGTTGGTACTACAATTTGGAGAAGGGATCAGTCCATGATTGGGATGATCTAAAATTGCAATTTTTTAAGAAATTCTTCTATGTGCGTAAAGCAGTAACCATCGTAGAGCTCATGCGATTCAAGCGTAAGTCAAACGAGGAGTCAGCGGATTATGTGGATAGGTTCAGGCCCAAGCACGAAGTGTGCGCGAGCCAATTGAAGAAAAGAACTTGGTTAGCATATGCAACAATGGTGCTTTAGACGCCTTGAAGCCCCACCTCATCACCAAGGCTTGTGATTCCTTCATGAATCTCTCATCTTTTTGCACAAGACTTGGGGAATCATGACATTTCCCACCACCATGCGATGGATACATGGAAGAGCAAGAGGGCAAAGAATCGTGGCTTTAGTGGATTCTCAATCCAAAAATCATAAGGGGCAAGAGGAGAAGAATGAGAAATTTGAACGAAATAGAAAAAAGACAGGACAAGTATACTAGAATGCCAGCCCGGAGGCTATCACATGCAATGAGAAGGCGTTCAGAGCTCTCTGACGACAATGGGTCGAAAGCACGGAGTAGTGAAACCTCCAAGGCCCCGATTTATTATGGCGAAGAAATGAAAAGAAGATCGGAGACTTACATGTATACCACCAATACGCAGGGCATTCCACTATGGATCATTACGATCTACGGAGGATATACCATGAAAGCTGGCGGTGGGGAGATTGAACTAGAGAAGAAACGTGCAACACCATCACCCATGATGCGATCCTGTAAGTCAAGAACTCAAATATTGGCTCTCACGTACCATCGAACAAACTTTGAACTACGGATGAATTTAAAATCCACCCAAGATGGTGGTCCACCAAAATGTAGGTTTAAGTCCTCTGGAATATCCTTTGCCAAGTAAATTGGATGACCAAGGAGGAGGCATAAAATTGTGACGGAAAAAAAAAAAACCCACCCAAGATGGTGGTCCACTCTAAACGCAGTGGTCAAGTCCTCTTAGATCGCACTTGCCAAGAAATTGGACGACCAATAACGAGGCACCCGATTTCAAGTCCTCGTGGTATCGCACTTGCCAAGAAATTGGATGACTCAAGTGGACGAGGCACCGATTTCAAGTCCTCGTAGATTACACTTGCCAAAATATTGGACGACCCAAGTGATTTAGGCACCCATTTTCAAGTCCTCGTAGATCGTGACTTGCCAAGAAATTGACTGACCCAAGTGACGAGGCACCTGAGTGTTACACTTTATCATCAAAAGTGAATGAGGCACTTTGACTATAAGCCCTTAGACCAAAAAAGTTACAATTTATCTCTAAAAGTGGTGAACGTTATGCTTTCACCGACAAAAGCAAGATTTATTATATATGAAATGTTATGCTTTTTGTTAAAAGCAATTTTATTATCAATAAATTGACAAACTTTCACTTATACTTGAACGCTTTTTTTTTTTAAAATTTCTTAAAAAAAAGAAAAGGAAAAAGAAAAGAAAAGTATAGATTCAAGTGTTAGTTTGTATGAAATAAATGTACATGATTTTCGACACAAGAAATGAAAAGAACTCTGACGATTCATGATCCAAAGGTCACGACACATCGAATCAAAGATGAGAGAATACCTAAAGCTTGGTCTTCAAGGCCATCAAAGAAGTCTTCGATCTTATCGATGAGATCTTGAGGCTATTATCGAACTTCTGATGCTATTAGGCCTTGAAGCTATCGCTAGTCTTCAACACTATCGGTGGGACTTGAGGCTATCGGCCTTGAAGCTATCGAACCTTCACAAAATGTTTGGTTCTCAATGACTTCTTGATTCCAAAAGAAAGAGGAATTTCAAGAGATGGTAAAAAGATTAGATCGAAGATTTTCAAAATATCCCAGAGAGCTCCTAAGGCTCGCCCTTCTGGGTTTGCTCCTGAGGTTCCTCTCTGGGACTTTCGTTTTTGAGGATTGCAAAACATCAAGCCCCTCGAAGTGTTCAGACACCTGGAATCAAGACTTCAACACTTATAATATTTTGCGCGATCATCTCACCAAAGGCGTGACTCACGCGCAGGGGGCAAATACTTACCGAAAGAGGGCATAGACATCCTCCAGAGTAAAGGTGCATTCACCCCAAGCAGTGATGAATATGTAGGTCCTATTGGATATGAATGTTCCTACATAGCTGGATGCAAAGTTATCCACATAATCAGCATTCCTAAGTAGCTAGTCAATCCAATGTTGCTATTCTTGAAGGTGGTTAGATGAATCAGACAAGAAGTCATCCCAACTTCCATAAGCCATTGGATATAGAAACAAGCCTTCCTTCTATGGTGGAGGAAAAGTTGTACGGGCATAAGTTTGGACTTGCTTCCAAAAGATGACGAAAAGACCAAAGGAGGGGAACCCTTTCCCAATCATTGAGAAAGCGGGGCCTCCTTGGTTGTTCCCAAGTCTGCAGAATGTTCAACAGGAGAGGCTGCAAAAAAAAAAAAAAAAGAGAGTCAAAGATAAGGGATCTAAAGAAGCAAGGAAGGGACGTCAAATAAAGTACTTGAGCTCAAAATGCTCACCATGCCAAAAGAGGAATATCAAGAGAGTAAAGCTTCAAAACACCCGAAAAGAAGATGAAACAATGTCGAAAAGAGTTAGGGTTCACCCCTAGGGTTCGGCCTCACAGGGTTCGGCTCCTGGAGCGATTTCACTTTGCATCTAGAGCATTTTTTCTTCCTTCGTGTTCTTTAATGGGATGAAACGTCAAGTCTTTCTTTATTATCCGAGGGAAAAAACAAGATGTAATCAAGGTAATGGGGCTCAAGACAAAAGAAAGATTGGGGAGTCCTAAAATTTTTTTTGTAGGTTCCACTTCCTACAGGGTCGACCATGTTGTCTTTGTAGGTCTCCTCGCTAGCTTCGTGTTGATATATTATGGGCTCCGAAACTCCAAACGAGTCAAAAGTTATGATCAAAATAGTAGTTGCTCCTCCAAAAAACTTCATCTTTTTCATTAAAACTTCATTTTTCCCATAGGGTTCGGCCATGTTGCCTTAGGCTACCTAGGGTTCGGTCATGTTGGCTTTGTAGGGCTGGTCGATATCTTCATTTTGATATATTATGGGCCCCGAAACTTCAAACGAGTCAAAAGTTATGATCAAAATAATGCTCGCTTCTTCCAAAACTTTATTTTCCCCATAGGGTTCGGCCATGTTGCCTTAGGCTACCTAGGGTTCGGCCATATTGGCTTTATAGGGCTCGTCGATATCTTCGTTTTGATATATTATGGGCCCCGAAACTCCAAACGAGTCAAAATTTATGATTAAAATAGTAATTGCTCCTCCAAAACTTCATTGTTCCCCTAGGCCATGTTGCCTTAGGCCACCTAGAGCGCGACCATGTTGCCTTAGGCCACCTAGGGGGCGGCCATGTTGCCTTAGGCCACCTATGGGTCGTTCTTTTCACCCCTTAAAAAAAAAAAAAAAATCTATGTAGGCTTCGGCCATGTAGTCTTCGACTATGTAAGCCTCGACTACCTAGGGGCTGTTACCCTTCATACCTTTGAGGTCCTGTTGCTCTATCAATCAACTGCTTGAAATGAATGCTCCTTTGCCGCGAAGATTTTCCAAAAGATAAGTATCTTTGAATTCATTTCTAAATAAAAATATATAAAGATATTATTTGCTAAATATAAAGAAGATTTAGTTTTATTCCCAATAAGGGGTAATTTTTGAAAATAGATTATTTATATGCATATATATATATATATATATATATATGTATAAATAAGTAAAATCTTTTGCTTTCAAATAAAGAAAGATTTGGTTTATTTTCAAAATATAGAAAGATTTGATTTATTTCCAAAACAAAGAAAGCTTTGATTTTATTTCCAAAATAAGATTAAGATTTGATTTATTTCCAAAACAAAGAAAGCTTTGATTGTATTTTCCAACATAAGATTAAGATTTGATTTTATTTTTGAAAAAATAATATTAATTAAGGTCTGATTTACCAAAAGAAGGATTTTATTAGATTAAAATTTATTTATATTTGATTATATTTCCTTGTTTCCATTGCCAGAAAAAAAATAAGGAAACAAATATTGGACAAGATATGGAAAGATTTTTGGAGAAGTTCCCAATTTGTCTAAGAAAGAGCCCTGCAAAATCATTCAAAGGCTTATAATTTTCTTGCACGATCGCCTATTTGGGAATCGACTCTCTGCCAGGGGGCAAATGTGGGTCCAAGTGCAAAATTAGGGTTCACATTACCTAATTGAATTAAATGCACAATTAGGGTTCCACGACTCATTAAATGTGCAAATTAGGGTTCGCGTAACCTAATGGAATGAAGATGGAAAAGTCGAAAATAAATGTCTTTAGACCCGGGATAAGCCTCCACGTGTCCCGAGGCAGAAGACTCGTGGAGGCGGCTCGTTTTGGGAATTGATTGAGGGATTGGATTGGTGGCTAGAAGGACGAGGCAATATGAGCATTATTCTAGGACTAAAGGGTATTTACGAATTTCTCGAAATCATGTGCCTTGCACATGACTACTTTCGAGAGAACCCTATAAATACCCTTCTATTCCATTGAAAAAGGGACACACAAGACTTGGACCCTTTTGGTGACTTAAAGGCTTGGATTTTTCCACCTAAAAGCACTAAAGAGTTGAGACTTCTCTTCAGACTCAAGATTTGGACTCTTGGAAGATCAAAGAGACCCTTTTGGTGACTTAAAGGCTTGAGATTCCACCTAAAAGCACCAAAAGGGTTTGAAATTCTCTCAACTTGAAGGACTCGAGAAGGCTCTTGGAATCCTCATTACCTAACACGGTTCCCTTGATTCTAGGAGTTCTGCCACGCGTCGTTGGAGTAATCGCCCACCTATCATTCTCCCCTCTTCAATCAATCAATCAATTCCATACTTTTCGTGGATTTCTTTCCTCCTCAGCCAACACGAAACCCTAACCCTAGCAAGGTACGATTTCCTTGCCCACAATATATATACACTAATAATTGTCTGTGTCTGAAGACACGTCGACATTAGACTAAATTACAAATCTTACCCTCTTATTTATTATATTTTTGCTAAACTGTTCCCTAAATATTTGTTTTTAGCATAACTGTTCCTCATAGATGCGTTAGTTATGCAAATGTGTTCCTCCAATATGTTCCCTAATATTTTTTAGCACAATTATTTCTCATAGATGCTTTATTCATGCAAATATGTTTAAATTTTTTTCACCTATTAAAAATTAATTTTCTCTCTCCTCCCTCTCCCCAGTCCTCATTTTTTTTAGTTTTTTATTTTTAAAATTTATGTAAAAAGTATACTCTTCTTCTTTTTATTTATTTATTTCTATATGGACATTTTGAATTCAATATGAAATATCTCTAAATTCAAAATTAGTATAAATTAATTAATATTAGAAATATAATTACCAAAATTATAAACTTTTTTATTTTATTTTATCTAAATGGTACTAATAACTTTATGTTTTATCTAATTAAAATTAAATATATCTCAAATTGATTTAAACAAATCAAAATTGATCCTATATTTTGAATATTTTTTTTTAAAAATGCTTTCAAATTTTTTATCATAGAACTATTATTAAAAGTTGAACTCAATTATTTTAAAGACAAACAAAGAAATTTTGAAAATATTTTTAAATTTATATTTTTTTGTTCAAAATATAAGATCAAGTTTGATTTGTTTAAATCAATTTGAGATACATTCCATTTTAATTAGATAAATCATACGATTATTAGTACCATTAAATAAAATAAAAATAGTAAGATTTATAATTTTGGTAATTATATTGTCTAAAATTAATTAATTTATATTAATTTTGAATTTAGAGATATTTCATATTGAAGTCAAAATGTATAAATAAAAAGAAGAAGAAGAGTATTTTTTTTTTAACACAAATTTTAAAAAAAATGAGGAGCGAGGAGAGAGAAAATCAATTTTTAATAGGTGAAAAAAATTGGAGGAACAAATTTGAATAACAATTTATTAGGGAACAGTTTAGCAAAAACATGACAAATAGGAGGGTCAAGTTTGCAATTTAGTCTACTACATTATCTAAAGACTCTTTGTAACCTAAAATAACTTACAAATCAATTAAAATGTATCTGAATCGTCTTTGTACTTTGCTGCCCAAATCAATTTGCATGTGGAAACATAACGACCGCAATACCCGAAAAACAGGAAAAGAGCGTTAATGCTAAAAGGGTGACCCATGTTGCTTATTATTATTATTATTATTATTATTATTATTATTATTATTATTATTATTATTATTACCGCAATACCCGAAAAACAGAAAAAGAGCGTCAATACTAAAAGGGCAACCCATTATTATTATTATTAGCATTAGCATTAGTATTATTATAATAATAATAATTATTATTATTACTATTATTATTATTACTATTATTGTTATTACTATTATTATTACTATTACTATTACTATTACTATAGTGTTGGCTGAATTGAATTTGATTTGAGCAGGAATATTGTTATGTGAGATGAAAGGCGAGTCATTAGATTAAATTAGAAGAATCTGAACCATCTTATGTTTTATCAAATGAAAAATTCAAAATGAGTTCTGTTTTTTTTTTTTTTTATAGAATATTAATTAGTAGTTTAGAATCTGTCCGCAACCATATATAAAAACAGTACTGGACAGGCTAATGTATAATGCTGAAATTAAAATTTAAGTGAGCTCATTTCTATTTTGAGATATGGAGAAATTGAGTTCAATATATCAATTAAGGACAATCAGAGTTGCGACTCAAAGTTAAGTAATCATTACTTAAATTATATTCAGAGTTAGAATGAGTTATTCTATACTTCATGAAATGAATCATTTCATTTTTTATTCTATTATTTCAATTCAAACTTAACATAAACGTATAGAAAAATAACTGTGCCGCTGTAACCTAGTATATATAGAAGCACACTAGTCTTGCTCTATTTTAATTAATTATTTTTTTTCTTCCAAAATTAGTTATTATTCTATTAATGTATATTTTGCTCTCTCTCTATATATAAAGTTATTAACTACACACAAAGCTTAACCTTGTCCTAGAAGATAATTTTCAGAGAATTAATGTGCTCAAAAGTAGTTCGTTTTATCGTTAAATTTCATATCGGACGTTGATATTGTTGTTCATCATAAAAGGAGTTAAAATACTCTAGTGATGACATATCACACATTTAATCAATTAAGAATATAAATAACAAGAAGTTAGAAATTTCATTCAGATTATAGTCTAAAAATAAGAACGTATCTCTAATTTTAAAACGGACGAGCAAATATATAGCAACATAATTAATTAACATTTTAAGTCTCTGTTTGTTTTCTGTTAATTATATGAGGAGACCTCTTTATAGCTTTATTCTAAACGAGCTTTTTGTTTGTGTAATTTGTGTTAAATTAGAGAGTGGACGTACATCTCTAGCTACTAGCTTAAAAAGAGAGAGAGAGTGAGAGAATAATTAAGGTGCATGCTATTATATATCTTTAATTTGCTTTTATATATTTGACGTGCATGAAAATAAAGCTAAAATCAGTATAAATGGAGGTCCGAGGGGAAGCTTCATTGAACCTGCAGTTTGTTTCACTTTATTTGTTCTAATTGTGTCCTTTTTTTTTAATCAATAACAGATTCTCGGTTGTTTGTTTTAATTTTTTGGACAGATATAATTGATTCTGGCCAAAATGCAATATATATTTCTCAAGAGTAGTACCCCAAGTGGTAATAATATCACTTTTTTTTTGTCATAAAAATAAATTATATTTTTTCAAAATTGTTTCAGCAATTATATACTTATATTCGAGCTAAGGTGTTTGATTATTTCAGCAATCACTTATTAATCAATTATAACTTCAACAGAGATCGTATATGCAGCAAACTTTTTCTTTTCTTTTCTTTTTAAAAAAAAGTTAAATTACAAACAATTAGCACGTTGTAATTTCTAAAGGGAATAAAGAGATAGAGAACAAGATATTTAAGCTTTTAAGCCTTGGTGAAATGACCAACATATATATCTTCTAATTACTCATTAATTACAACTTAATTAAGCAGTTTCTCTATGTTTAATTTCAGCCAGGTTTTAAGTAATCTACTGTCAAAAGTACTTGTTTTGGTTAATTTAAGCAAACTAGCTGCTTAATACATGCATGCATGCTAGATAATGTCAAGAATTAATTAAAAAATTAATAATGAGAAAATCGTTTATAAATGAGAAAACCTAGCTATATATATATTTGTGTTTGTGGAAGGAGAATTGTGTCATTTACGAGAAGTTGGAGAATCCCAGCACTGAGGTATAGAGATGCCACCTTTTTATAAATATTATATATATATATATATATTTTTTCGGAATTTGAAGAAATATCCTACGTACATGGGATGCCACCTTTTTATAAATATTATTTAGTGTATAGATATGTAAGAGAAGGGAAAGGGAAGTAGTCTCTTTCCACATGCAATTTAATTGGGAAAAAGGAAAGACATGTCCTAATATATATATATATTGTTGGGTCATGATATTTTTTTAATTTGGGCTGAGTAGATTGGGCTCATTTATTAAATTAATCTATTGGGCTTTTATAATTAAGCCATGGGGTTCGTTATTTGACCATCTGCGTTAGCTTTATTTTTAATCCTATAGGACCGGGGTTGGATTCATTGGATTAACTCATTAGATCACTTAATATCTATTACTTTGACTTGTAATGATGATATAGTATGACAATTGACAAGATATCTCGACATGCATTAATGTGGATGGGATTATAATCGGTAAATGCAGTGTGTGAGCAGTGACCAAAAGCGGTGCATAAGTTCCCATGCGATTCAAGAAACCCATCGATCGAGGGATATGTCAAATGGTAGTGGGTGCAGTACAAATAATCCGAGCAAAGATATTATTTCTTGGCGAGTAAGTCTTCACAAGGAGGTACATTTTTGATATATATACATTCACACAACTAATAATAATAATCTATCTCATCACACTAGATTTTATCATTCTCTTGAGTTAACCTTGTGAACATACATACTTACTCTTACGCCTGAGCTATCTCCCGGCGGTCCGGCCGTCAAGCTTGTGGTGTTTGTTGTGTTTACTGTGCAGGATCAGGACGTCTTTAGTGATTGAGACGTGGAGAAAGATCCTGACGTTAACATATATATATATATATATATATATATATATATATATATATATATATCTTTAAAGTTCAACCTAAAAAGTTGATATTCAGTTCTTTCACTTTATGAAAGATTTTTCTTTTCTATATATGCTTTTAAAAGGGGGGAAGTACGTATTAATTTAGCTGTGGTTTGGGGCTTCTTCGCCTGTGTGCATAGATTCGGTCCCATAAAGAAGTTGCAGGAAGAATAATAGTATTAGTGCAATCACGAATATTATCTCAACATACATGTTATATATATATATATATATATATATAGGGTAATATATTATCCATAACATGTACTGTTATGGATCCTTATACGACGTCATACTAGGAGTGTAAACCGAGTCAAGTAGTTCAGTACTCGAATCGAGATCGATTCAAAAATATGATTCAAAACTCGAATTCAAAGTTGATCCGAGTCGAATTTAATCCATACTCGTTTTCTGTTTAATGATACACGAGTCGAATTCGAGCATACCAGTATTCGCTTATATTAGGATTCGAGCATTTCATTTTTTCTCGAACCATACTCGATACCTGCTCGATGGATCATATTCGAATATTGGTCGAATCCATGCTAGTAAGTTAAATAAGTGATATTTGTATCAATCTTTATAATTTATAAAGTGTAGTATAAAATTGTGTAAACTTATACTTGAATAAATCAATGAATTGAATGTCAATTAATTTACATTCTTTATAATTTCAATACATAAATAAAAGTGAAAAAGTTTTATATATAAATATTAGTTAATCAATTTAGTATGTAGTGGTTCAGTTTTAAGTGAAATGGTTCATATTCGAAACTCGATTTGAAGGCTCATGAGTAACTCGCTTTGTAAACGAGTCGAGTATATTTACGAGCCGAGTAGGTTTGAGTAATTAATGATTCGAGTCGAATCTGGTGCAAAAATATAAATTCCTTATCGAATCCGAGTCGAACTCGAGCTCAATTTTTTCGAGTCGAACCGAATCTGAGCATGAAGGTGTTCGTTGAGATTCGACTCGTTTACACTCCTACGTCACACACTATCTATAACATTAAAAAAAAGAATTAGAAATCGAGAATAGTATAGCGGACGATAAAAAACACACACATTATTCCTTACTAATAATAACGGACCCTAATAAGAATAAGGGTTTGACTTTACTAATAAATATTTAAGGTTTATTAAAAAGGGTTTATGATTTACTAACTAGGGTTTATGGTTTATTAACCAGAGATTAATAAGGTTAATAAACTCTAAACACTGGTTAATAAATCATAAACTTTGATTAAAAAACCCTAAATATAACCCTTATTTTGAGTAGCCTTAAACATTTATTGATAAAGCCAAATTAACCATTTACTAATACTCTTATTCTTAATAAGGGATGGTATGAGCTTTTTTTATTGTCAACTACTAATAATAGCGGACGTCAATTTTTAATTTTTAATTATAATCGTTTTTTTATTTTCAATTGTATAGATGATGTATGACCTATAAAGATTTATAACAAATACATTTTATAGATCATTTTATAACAAATACATTTTATAGATCATTTCCTATATATATATATATATATATATATATATATATATATATATATATATATATATATATATATATATATATATATAGGGTATTGGCCCAATCACCAAAGCCCAAGCGTAGTGCTCTTAACGCCCACGTTTATAATCTTGACAAACTTATCAGATTCTTTACTTTTGATATATTATTATTGGTTATTGAACTATTATTTTTTATTTATTTTTGACAAATAAAATGCGAATCTACAACCATTTTTGGTAGACATCTATCTATTTTTTAGAAAATATTGATATTACCTCAGTTCTAAAAGGATATTTTTATTTTATTTTTGAAAGAAACTACGCATAGTAATTCCTCAAAGGTGCATTAGGCCCAATCTCAGTTGAATGTTGATGCACAAGATTCTGACTCATTCCCTACTAATAAAAGCATTTTTTAATTTCTAGTTTACAAAACTAAAAACGACTTCATTTCAAAGAATTTAATGTAGACAAACTTATTAAATAAATAATCAATTTTTTTTTTTATAAAAAAAAACTTTCTACCTATGTATTAAAGAAAGGAAATTATTATTTCACAAATAAAAATTAATATTTTTATAAATTTTCTTACATAAATGTGAAACCCATTTATTATTAAGGTAAAAAATATCTCATGAATATATCACTTTTACTCGTCTAAATATTAATTTTCTAAAGAAATAATGCGATTCTTTTTTATCATTGCCTCCCCTGAGCACATGTAAATATTTTCAAGAATGATAAAATGACTTGAAAAAATGACTACTTATCATTTGAGATTAAAAATTTGTAAACAAAATTAATTTTCATCTTTATTTAAAATGACAGGCGAATCTTATTTATTCCATCTATACTTAACTCACCGAGAATATGATATTTTTGTTATAAAAAATAAAGGTATAAAAGTCCAAACGATAATCTTTATCCAACCATTTAAATAATGGGGAATGATCCATAGCATCTATTTGCTATGGATCAAAAAGTGGCATATAGTATCCATGCAGTCCGTTTAACAAATCAGTGACTGAGATTTAGAATGAGAAATTTCCGTCCGCTAGACTTACTAGTGGACGTGTTTAATCAAAATTCTTTGACCCTTTTGCCCCTCAATTAGCCAAGACTATGACAGAAATTACACAATCCGCTAGTAAAACAATACAATGGTCTCTCTTTCGGCGATTTGGGCGAAACTTCTGAACCTAGAAGCAATCATCTGCAAATCAAATCCATCCGTGAAATTAAACCTTGTTCTTCCAAACAGAATTCGCAGGTATGTTTGTAAAAATCTGAATTGATGTTGCTGTTCTCCATTATATCCGTTGAACCCTAGTTTTATCCTGTTTATTTTCTATGTTTTTTCACGTTTTGAATTGCAATCTACTTCTGCAAATAAAGATTTGATTTGAACTTCTTCCCCTATTTTTTAATTTAAATATGTCATTTATGTGACGCCCCCAAAATAGGTCCATTCCATCCAACCCATTCAGAGTTGCCAAATACATGGTACAGAAATAACTACAACTTTATTAATACATTTGTCGTGCAAAATACGACAACATATATACTGTGAGTTTAAATACAAATATTGTCATCTAGACAATATACATACCCAAATAAATCCTCATCACAATTATTTATACTTTATTTTACAAAAATGGTGAGGACTACTAAACAACTCTCTCTATAACCATCATTCCATACCCCAGGCTGTTACTTCGCTACATTCTCGTCTCTCTCGAGAAAAAAATGGAACAAAAAGGAAAATGGTGAGCTCAACTAGCCCGAAGAAAGAATATTATGACTAAGATAATATACAACAAATTAACGTTAGTCTCCAACGGGAAAAATCTAATAGAATACAATGAGACAACCGGTTTTAAATCAATCTTCGCAGTGAAATAATAATTCATTAGAAGAGTTAAGTAGAGAATGCAAACTACTATCTTCTATATATGAATTTAAAAATTCATCATTGATATTTTATCCTCGTAACATCAATCAATATATATCCGGAATCAAATATTCATCTTTGCACTCTGAGCAAAGATATTCATCACCGTTAGTCATGTTTATCTAAACACTGCTCATCTTTTCTTGCACACTGGCCAAAGATATTCATCGAAATCATTCATCTTTGCACTACAGGCCAAAGATATTCAATAATATCATCATTTAAGATGAGGATGATGAAAAATATTTTTAAAGAAACGAATCCAAGAAACAAAATGACAAGGATTAAGGATTAAGGATTAAACTTTGTTTTATCCATGTCCAAAATACCTCAACAATAATCATAGTAGTGTAAAATTCAAGAATGATCAAAACATGGATACAATCAAAGCTAGTATCCACAATAGATATTTTGACGAAAGAAAAATTTTCATTTTTCAATGAATAGTGCCTTTTCGTGAATAATCACTCAGATATCGTGAATAGTCTTGCTGTATCGTGAATAGTAACTCAGACACCAAAAGTTCCAAATTTGATAAAACTTGGATCAATATTTCAAAGATAATGATATTGAAGAAATAATATCATTACGAAAAAATAATATCCCTTACCTCGAAAGATCGATTTAATTAAAACAAACAGGATATAAAGGCTATGACTTGAACTTGCACCAGTATATCAATACTCAAAATATACTCAAAATACTCACAAGAATACGCTTTCGATAATATAGAGAGAAAACTTGATTTACGTGTAATTTTCAATTCTAACCTAAGCACCCTTATTTATAGGAAAATGCTTTAGAACACCAAAGCGAAAATTTAATATAATATTAATATATAAATTAAATTTTCCTACGCCTAACCTTCCAAGAATTGAATTCAGCTCATTCAACACACATATGTAACACACCATAATGTAAAAAACATTTTGTTATTTAAAATATTTTAAACTTCCAAAAATCAATTATTTGAGCTTGAACTTCAATAATTCACAATAAATAGCCCTTTTATCGAAAAATTCAAAACTCGCTACTTTTTTTATAGGAAATTCAATTACATACAACTTTACGGAAGAAAGTTTTTCAAATTCCAAATGAAATTGGCCAAAATCCACAAGCAGGCGATTTTACAAAATTTATAATCAAATTTCGATCGAGAAATGGGTCCACAAACACATAAAACATGCTTTAAATATTTTTTGGTAACAAAAATACTCCTCCACATATACTCATATATCCCACATTCATCGTAAAAATATCATCATTATTATATTATTAAAATATAATAATATATTTAAATAATTATTTTATCGAGAAAAGATAAAATTTCAATTTTCAACAATTGTCACATTAAAAATTTTCTCCATCTATATCCACATAAAATCAATATTTTCCTCATCATATGAATCAATAATTAATTATTCACAAATAATATTACGAGAATCACAATATTGACAACCAGGCGGTTCAGAAATAGGGGGCTTTCCAATAAGAATTTCTCTTCATGGCCAGCGATTAGGTGACCAAACCTCTCCTTATGAACTTTCTAGACATTGCCAATAATATTATCTAATAATATTATTCAGATAATATGAATTATTGCTTCGATAATGAAAAATACGTGTAATGACAATTATTGAAACAATGACAATATAAAATATCAACGCAAACAATTATTAAATCAATAAAATAAAATACTAAACAAGAATTCATAACCATTATTGAGTAGTGCCTTCTTACGTAAGAATCAATAATTGGTGCAATACTGGTGTCTTCTTGTGTTTTTAACCACCGAGTATTTTAACGATATTACTGTGAATAACTTCGCAATTATTTTTTTAAACAACTTATATTTATCGTTTTCTTCATTCAATCACTTTCCATTATGGGGCCCACACATGGCTGCGCCGTCGTATGAATATTCCCCGACAGTACGAATATTCCACGACCAAACGAATATTCTCCGACAACAATGAATATTTTATAACCACTTGCTTATTTTGAAATATTTACGTATTTTACCCATAACTATCCACATTAATCAAATCAACCCTTACTATTTCAAAATAATAAATAGAGAAAATTAAATTTCATTAATAATAAGTTGGGGTCTTACAATTTATACCGTATCTACAGATTTATTGTATTTTTTTTACTAGCTATGTTATATTGACCAGCTGCGGATCATAAAAAAGAAAACTTGTGGAGTTTTTTGTGGGTGAGTTATAAAGTTAGTACAATAGTTATATTAGTTATATTTTGTGGGTGGTTTTCTTGATCCACGTTCTTGCACATGATAGAGGTTTCCCCCCTGAAGGTGAAGTTGAAGAAACTTTTATTCGTTTTGCGGTGTAAGCTACTATATTTGAGTGAATTGTGGTTTTAAATATGAGTATCGAGTAATGGTTATATCTTTGGAACTCGATTTTTCTCTTCCTTTTGCAGTCCACTTCTTTTTTAACCTTGCGGGCTTTAGTAAATACTAATTTTGTTGATGGTGATAAGCATGTGAACAAAGTCATCCTAATTACATTGTAAAAAGTGTTTTTAATGCTATTAAGAGGCGGACGATCTTTGTCGAATGCTCGAGCAACTCCTGTAAGTTTTCTCAAACTAGACACCTTCACCGTGGTATTGCCTTATCAATACTAATACTAGGGTTTATGATATTACAGAAGCTGCATACTCTAGCATAATAGACTCCTGATAAGTGTAAGTTTAATCAATGTAACTGTGACGCCCCCAAAATAGGTCCATTCCATCCAACCCATTCTGAGTCGCCAAATACATGGTACAAAAATAACTACAACTTTATTAATACATTTGTCGGTAAAAAAATACGACAACATATATCCTGTGAGTTTAAATACAAATATTGTCATCTAGACAATATACATACCCAAATAAATCCTCATCATAATTATTTATACATTATTTTACAAAAATGGTGAGGACTACTAAACAACTCTCTCTATAACCATCATTCCATACCCCGACTCACTTCCTTTACATTCTCGCCTCACGAGAAGAAAAATGGAACAAAAAGGAAAAGGGTGAACTCAACTAGCCCAGTAAACAATATTATGACTAAGATAATATACAATAAATTATCGTTAGTCTTCAACAGGGAAAAATCTAATAGAATACAATAGACAACCAGTTTTAAATCAATCTTCGCAGCGGAAATAATAATTCATTAAAAGAGTTAAGTAAAGAATGCAAACTACTATCTTCTATATATGAATTTAAAAGTTCATCGTCGATATTTTATCCCTGTAACATCAATCAATATATATCTGGAATCAAATATTCATCTTTGCACTACAGGCCAAAGATATTCATCAGTTGGTCATGTTCATCTAAACACCTGTTCATCTTTGCACTACGGGCCAAAGATATTCATCAGAAATCATTCATCTTTGCAATACAGGCTAAAGATATTCATCAGTTGGTCATGTTCATCTAAATACATGTTCATCTTTGCACTACGGGCCAAAGATATTAATCGATGAGTCATGTTCATCTCAACACATGTTCATCTTCTGCACTACTGGGCCAAAGATATTCATCAAGAAATCATTCATCTTTGCACTTTTCTGAGCCAAAGATATTCATAATATCATCATTTAGGACTGAGGATGATGAAAAATATTTTAAAAGGAAATGAATCCAGTGAAACAAAAGAACAAATAGTAAGGATTCGTATTTTAAACAATCCAAGTTCAAAAATACTTCATAAGTAATCAGAGTTGAGTAAAATTCAAGAATGATCAAAACATGGATACAATCAAAGCTAGTATCCATAATAAATATTTTGGACAAAAAGAAGATGTAAGACCCCAACTTATTATTAATGAAATTTAATTTTCTCTATTTATTATTTTGAAATAGTAAGGGTTGATTTGATTAATGTGGATAGTTATGGGTAAAATACACAAATATTTCAAAATAAGCAAGTGGTTATAAAATATTCATTATTGTTGGGGAATATTCGTTTGGTCGAGGAATATTCGTCTCTTGTCAGGGAATATTCGCATTTAATGCTAGCGCAGTGACCATGTGGGCCCCATAACTGGAAAGCGATTGGAGGAAGAAAACAGCAAGAATAGGTTGTTTAAAAATAACAGGCGTGAATTATTCACGAATTATCTTGTTAAAATACTAAATGGTTAAAACACAATGTAGCTACACGATGTTGCACCAATTATTGATTCTTACGTAAGAAGGCACTACTCAATAATTGTTACAGTAATTACTGTTCAGTATTTTATTTTATTGATTCAATAATTGCTGTGTTGATATTTTATATTACTGTTGTTTCAATAATTGTCACTACACAGTATTTTTCATTATCGAAGCAATAATTCATATTATCTGAATAATATTATTGGATAACATTATTGGCAATGTCTAGAAAGTTCTGTCTAAGGAGAGGTTTGGTCACCTAATTGCGCGCCAGTAAGGAGAAATTCTTATTGGAAAGCCCCTCTTTCTGGAGAATTTTGGTTTGTCAATATTGTGATTCTGTAATATTATTCGTGAATAATTAATTATTGATTTATATGATGAGGAAAATATTATGTGGATATAGATGGAGAAATTTTTTTAATGTGACAATTGTTGAAAATTAAAATTTTATCTTTTTCTCGATAAAATAATTCATTTAAATATATTACTATATTTTAATAATATAATAATGGTGATATTTTTACAATGAATGTGTGATATATAGTATCTGAGGAGAAAGACTATTTTTGTTACAATAAATGTTTAAAACATGTTAAACATGTCAATGGACCCCATTTCTTGACCGAAATTTGATTATAGCTTTGTAAAATCGCCTGCTTATGGATTTGGTCAATTTCTGTTTGTAATTTGGAAAAACTTTCTTCTGCAAAGTTGTAGAGAATTGAATTTCCTATAAAAACTCATGAGATTCAAATTTTCTGACAAAATGGCTATTTATTGTTGTGAATTATTGAAGTTACAAGCTCAAATAATTAATTTTGAAGTTTTAAATATTTTAATAAGAAAACATTTTTTTTTTTTTTGAGTTAGGCAAGGTGAGTCACTCTTGGTATTGGCTGATGGTTTGAATCAGATTTTGGAATGCGTAGGAATTTAATAAATATATATTAATATTTTATTAAATTTTCTACTTTCAGTGTTCTAAAGCATTTTTACATAAATAGGTGTTTAGGTTAGAATTGAAAATCACACCGTAAATTGAAGTTTTCTCTCTCTAAATTATCGAAATATTCTTGTGAGTATTTTGAGTATACTTTGAGTATTGCTATACTACAGGTGCAAGTTCAAGTTATAAACTTATATCTAGTATTCCGCTTAAAGTAATGTCTTTTCGAGGTAAGGATATTATTTTTTTCGTAATGATATTATTTCTTCAATATCATTATCTTTGAAATATTGATCTGAAGTTTTTATCAAATTTGGAACTTTTGGTGTCGAATTACTATTTACGATACCTTATTCTATTCACGATACGATACTTTCATTCACGAATCTGGCATTATTCATTGAAAATGAAAATTTTCCCTTTTTGTCTAAAATATCTATTGTGGATACTAGTTTTGAATGTATCCATGTTTTGATCATTCTTGAATTTTACACCACTATGATTATTTTTGAGGTATTTTTGGACATGGATAAAACAAAGTACGAATCCTTAATCCTTAATCCTTGTCATTTTTTGTTTCAATCGGATTCGTTTCTTTAAAAATATTTTTCATCATCCTCAGTCTTAAATGATGATATTATTGAATATCTTTGGCCTGTAGTGCAAAGATGAATGATTTCTGATGAATATATTTGACCCGTAGTGCAAAGATGAACAGGTGTTTAGATGAACATGACCAATCGATGAATATCTTTGGCTCAGAAGTGCAAAGATGAATATTTGATTCTAGATATATATTGATTGATGTTACAGGATAAAAGATAGAGCGATGAACTTTTAAATTCATACATAGAAGATAGTAGTTTGCATTCTCTACTTAACTCTTCTAATGAATTATTATTTCATTGCGAATATTGATTTAAAACTTGTTGTCTATTGTATTCTATTAGATTTTTCCTGTTGAAGACTAACGATAATTTATTGTATATTATTTTAGTCATAATATTCCTTCTTCGGGCTAGTTGAGCTCACCCTTTTCCTTTTTGTTCCATTTTTCTTCTCGTGAGGCGAGAATATAAGCGAAAGTGCAGTCGGGGTATGGAATGAAGGTTCTAGAAAGAGTTGTTTAGTAGTCCTTACCATTTTGTAAAATAATGTATCAATAAATGTGATGAGGATTTATTTGAGTATAGATATTGTCTAGAAGATAATATTTGTATTCAAACTCACGATTTCTACTGTTGTAATAATAAAGTTGTAGTTGTTTACGTACCATGTATTGACAACTCGGAATGGGTGATGTATACCTATTTTGAGGCGTCCACGGAAAGAAATTTTATTTTTCGGTGAATAGTCTTCAGTATTCGTGAATAGTGCTTGATATCGTGAATAGTCTTGTATACTTGAATAAGTAACTCCGACACCACAAGATAGAAATTTTACAAAAAAAACATCTTCACGTTTAAGTGAATAAGTACTTTCGTGAATAAGTAACTCATAAATAGTAACTTCGTGAATAGTAACTCATGAATAGTAACCCCGACATGAAAAAGTTCTAAATTTGATAAAAAGTTTTAAATTTGATAAAAATTTCCAATCAATATTTTGGCATAATGATATTGAAGAAATAATATAATTTTCGAATAAAATAACATCCCTTACCTCGAAAGACAGTACTTCTAGTTGAAACACCGGATATAGGCTATGACTTGAACTTGCAATTAGTATAGCAATACTCAAAGTATACTCAAAATACTCACAAGAATACGCTCGATAATATAGAGAGAAAACTTGATTTACGTGTGATTTTCAATTCTAACCTAAGCACCTATTTATAGGAAAATACTTAGAACACCAAAGTAGAAAATTTAATATAATAATATTATATATATTACAAATTCTCTACACACATTTTCAGAACTGATTTCAGCTTATCTTGCACATGCTAGGGCTGCCCACAAAACAAAAAAAAACGTTTTTCCTATTTTAAATATTTTAAACTTCTAAAAATCAATTATTTCGGAGTTTCAGAACTTTAATAATTCATAATAAATAGCCCTTTTATCAGAAAATTCGAATCTCGCATATTTTTATAGGAAATTCAATTCTCTACAACTTTGCAGAAGAAAGTTTTTCCAAATTCCAAACAGAAATTGACCGAAATCCATAAACGGGCGATTTTACAGGCTATAATCAAATTTCGGTCAATAATTGTGTCCACCAACACACAAAATATGTGTTAAACATTTAATACCACAAAAATACTCTTCCTCCTCATATACTCATATATCACACATTCATTATAAAAATATCATCGTTAATATATTATTAAAATAATATATTTAAATGAATTATTTTATCAGAAAAAGATAAAATATTAATTTTCAATAATTGTCACATTAAAAATTTTCTCCATCTATATCCACATAAAATTAATATTTTTCTCATCATATAAATCAATAATTAATTATTCACAAATAATATTACAGAATCACAAGATCTTGTGACCGCACTAGTTCAGGGGAAGAGGGCTTTCCAATAAGGATCTCTCACTTACTTGGCAATATGATTAGGTGACCAAAACTCTCCTTAGATAGAACTTTCTAGACATTGCCAATAATGTTATCCAATAATATTATTCGGATAATATGAATTATTGTCTCAGATAATGGAAAATAACGTGTAATGACAATTTATTGAAACAACGATAATATAAAATATCAATGCAAAGAATTATTGAATCAATAAAATAAAATATTGAATAATAATTCTCAGAACAATTATTGAGTAGTGCCTTCTTCACGTAAGAATCAATAATTGGTGCAATCTGCAAATATTGTTATTGTTCAACAACGCCATGATAGTGTGTTTTTAACCACCGGTATTCCAACGATGATTAACAGTAACAACTACGCCATTATTTATAAACAACTTATATTTGTCATTTTCTTCATCCAATCGCTTTTCGTTATGGGGCCCATAAAAGATCTGTACCAAAGTCGTCACGAATATTCCCGACAAGATCTGAATATTCCACGACCAAACGAATATTCCCAAACAATAATGAATATTTTATAACCACTTGCTTATTCAAATATTTATGTATTTTACCCATAACTATTCACATTAATCAAATCAACCTTACTATTTCAAAATAATAAATAGAGGAAAATAAATTTTATTTATTAATAATTTGGGGTCTTACAACCTCCCCTCCTTATGAAATTTAAATCCTTGAAATTGACGTACGTACCTGGTGTTTCAAAAGATGAGAATACCTCGCTTTCATTTCCATTTCCAACTCCCAGGTCATTTCCTCAATACCATAGTTTCTCCACAAAACTTTAACTTGTGGTATAACCTCGGTACATAGGACATGTTCTTTCCTATCCAAGATCTTGGCAGTACCTCCTCGTCGTTAAGTCTTGGCTATCTCGTCCGGGTTTCTAACTCAATGACGTGGTTGAATTAGTCCACATATTTACGTAACATCGATCGTGAAAAACGTTATGAACACGCGTCGTACTTGGCGGTAAAACGAAGTCTATAGGCCACGCGCCTCTATTCGATCGAGAATTTCAAATGGATTAATAAATCGAAGGTTTGAGCTTTCCTCCTCACACCGATTCTCGCTTTTGAAATAACAACTTCTTGCACCTCCTTCTTCAAATTCATCACTTTCACGGTGTGTGGCTTGAAATGACTTTAACTTTATCGATTAAAGTCGATTATACTCGTATATCACCACGTGGGTACCTAGAGTTTTCATCTCCATCTCTATTATTTATAAATTATACGAAATGAGTCTTTGACAATATCGTACCGTCTTTGTATAATGATCTTCTACTCAACACGCCGCCTACCACGTTCGATTTTCCAGATGGCATGGTCGAACATGTCTTTGAAATGAGTCTCCTCTTGAGTTCTTGAAGCTCTTCCCACATTCCTTGCTCCATTCGAATTTTGTATCTCTACGAGTCAATTTAAGTTAATGGAATAGCGATTCGAGAATATCCTTGAACGAATCTCCGATAATAACCAACTAAGCCTGAAAGCTACGTATTTCGATTCTGAAACTTAGGTTGTTCTCAATGCGACTCATATCCCAATCTTGGATAAGACGTTACAATGACACCTATCGCTTCTTTATCGCATACGAATATGGTGTCCCCTACGGAGAAGTCTGGGCTTGATGCATTCCACAAAGGAAGTCACCGGATAAAGGCTCGGTACCAAATTCTATAGTTGAATTTTTAACTCACGAAGTTCAATAGAGCCATTCGATATGAGATTTTAGAAATGAGTTTTGTCTGGGGTTCAAAAGTCGATACAAAATTTAATATCGAGACTTTGGGAGTAAGCCAAGAAATTCTTCGTGAAATACGTCGGGAAAAATCAATAACAACAGAATATTATTCAAATCGACGTGTCTTTATTCAAATCCATAACATGGACTAAGAAAACTTGACATCCGTAATAAATGAATGACTTTATGGCTTGATATGAAAATGTTTGACTACAATGGTTTGATTGCTTGAATTGAATAACGGAGTTGCTTAGGAATATGAAAACTAACAACCTTACAGTAAAGTAATCAATTTCGGTATGATGAGTAGTTAACCTTAAAATCACATCAAAAGCAAATATCTCTATAGAAATAAGGTTAACGAGTAATGTGATAGTGCCAACTGAATCAAGCAAGATTTCTAAACAACGGATGTAATGAAAGTTTCTCTAACGGAGTCTCCATAAATAGGTCAAAGTCTAATTTCTCCGTGAGTCAAGTTCAAACGTTGAGCGCATGCAAGAAAGATAAAAGAATGGGTAGAACCAGATTCTAGTAAGGTATAAACTTAGCAAGAATTTATAATTAACTAACCCGTCTAACTTCGTTCGGGTTTCTCGCATTTTGAATAGGTCACGACAAACGCTTCTTCCAGAAACCGATTGACTTTGACTTTTACGGGACATCCTTTTGAGTCACTATTCCTCACTGGATGGGTTTCAATACCGTAAATCTCGAAATATATATGTCCTTCTTTTCCACAATTATAGCATACCTTAAAGCTGTTGTGGGCGGTTTAAGTGATATATCCCTCTTTCCGCATTTGTAACATATATGACCGGTGGTCTTTCTCCTCCTTGGAACCGATTCTATCTTTGGCGTTGACGTTTTCACATGGTCGTTGTTGAATCTCCTCTTTTAAAATCTCCTCCCATTCGCTTTTCTATATTTTCATGGCCACGATTACCACCGTGGTTCTACCGCTTTGTCCGTATTCTTCTTTCTCCATTGGTTATCTTTATTACGATGACTGCTATCTTTGGTATGATCCTGGTTATGGTCCCTCGGTTGAGCGTACTCGTTATCTCGCTTCTAACAATTGAGCCTGCTGACAACATCCTAAATAGAGAAAAATTTATGAGAAATGAGATCTTGGCGTATGTCGGGTTTCAAACCTCTCGAAACATCCGCGTCATCGTTCCTCATTCTCCACCAAATGAGGTGCAAACACGATAACTCCGCTAACCGACTTCGTCTTTGGGACACCGCCATGTTATTCGCTCTCCATCCTAATAAACTCCACTTCCTTCATATGATGAACCCTTTCGGAAAGTATTTTTCATTGAAAAGTTTAAAGCGCTTCCCAAGACATGCTTAAGTCTGGGCGGCTGGGTCCGTTTCACAGACTCCCACCAGTAGTCTGCCTCGCCACGGAACATAAAGGTGGCGAATGGAACCTTCTGTTCCTCCGTGCATCCCAAGACATCGAATATCTTGGTAATTTGCTTGACCCATGTTTTCGCCATGATCGGATCTGGCTTTCCCTTAAATTCTGGTGGTCCCAACTCTTTGAACTGCTTGGCTGTGACAACCCGTGAATTGCTATCATTTCCTCCTGTATTTTGAACACGAGTCTCCCTCGTCTGATTTTGCATGAACTGCAAAAAGCTTCTAAACATCCCCTCGTTCATCATCTGCTCAGTGGTGTTGTTCACAGGAGGAACATTGCCAGCCTGTTGCACGTTCTCCTCGTTGGTGAGTACAGGCGTCTCCACGGTCTCATTTCCACTGTTAATATTCTCACGACATTCTCAAATCATCATAAAAACAAGGGTTAATTAAGGAAATCAATATATCACATAATGTCCCTATATCTTGACCAACTAACAAATAAGCTTAGGTAGGACACACTTAGCGAAGGATTTACTCGTCTCTCCCTCCTAGTTTCATTCCCCGATCTCCGCCAGAGATCATATCCTAAGCTCGATACCAACCTGTGGCGCCCCCAAAATAGGTCCATTCCATCCAACCCATTCTCGAGTCGCCAAATACATGGTACAAAAATAACTACAATTTTATTAATACATTTGTCGTGCAAAATACGACAACATATATATCTTCATGAAGTTTAAATACAAATATTGTCATCTAGATAATATACATACCCAAATAAATCCTCATCACAATTATTTATACATTATTTTACAAAATGGTGAGGACTACTAAACAACTCTCTCTATAACCATCATTCCATACCCCAATTCGCATCTTTATTACATTCTCGCCTCACGAGAAGAAAAATGGAACAAAAAGGAAAAGGGTGAGCTCAACTAGCCCATAAAGAATATTATGACTAAGATAATATACAACAAATTATCGTTAGTCTCCAACAGGAAAAATCTAATAGAATACAATAGACAACCAGGTTTTAAATCAATCTTCGCAATGAAATAATAATTCATTAGAAGAGTTAAGTAGAGAATGCAAACTACTATCTTCTATATATGACTTTAAAAGTTCATCGTCGATATTTTATCCACAGAACATCAATCAATATATATCTCCGAATCAAATATTCATCTTTGCACTACATGCCAAAGATATTCATCGATTAATCATGTTCATCTAAACACTTGTTCATCTTTGCACTACGGGCCAAAGATATTCATCAGAAATAATTCATCTTTGCACTACAGGCCAAAGATATTCATCAGTTGGTCATGTTCATCTAAACACATGTTCATCTTTGCACTACACGGGCCAAAGATATTAATTAGTAGGTCATGTTCATCTCAACACTGCTTCATCTTTTACTACGGGCCAAAGATATTCATCAAGAAATCATTCATCTCTTTTACTACTGAAGCCAAAGATATTCATAATATCATCATTTAGGGTTGAGGATGATGAAAAATATTTTAAAGGAAACGATTCCAAAGAAACAAAAGAACAAATATTAAGGATTAAGTATTTTAAACAATCCAAGTTCAAAAATACTTCATAAGTAATCGAGTGGAGTAAAATTCAAGAATGATCAAAACATGGATACAATCAAAGCTAGTATCCATAATAGATATTTTGACAAAAAGAAGAAATTTCATGAATAGTGTCGTATTAAGTGAATAGTCTTGATATCGTGAATAGTAATTCAGACACCACAAGATAGAAATTTCACAAAAAAACATCTTCACACTTCGTGAATAGTACTTTCGTGAATAAGAATCGTGAATAGTAACTCATGAATAGTAACTTCGTGAATAGTAACTCATGAATAAGAACCCCATAGCATGAAAAAGTTTTAAATTTGATAAAATTTCCAACCAATATTTCGGTATAATGATATTGAAGAAATAATATCATTTTCGAATAAAATAACATCCCTTACCTCGAAAGACAAGATTTAGTTGAAACACGGATATAGGCTATGACTTGAACTTACAATCAGATATAGCAATACTCAAAGTATACTCAAAATACTCACAAGAATAATACCGATAATATAGAGAGAAAACTTGATTTAAATGTGATTTTCAATTCTAACCTAAGCACCTATTTATAGGAAAATGCTTAGAACACCAAAAGTAGAAAATTTAATATAATAATATTATATATATTACAAATTCTCTACACACATTTTGACAACTGATTTCAAACTTATCTTGCACATGCTAGGGCTGCCCACAAAACAAAAAAAAACGTTTTTCCTATTTTAAATATTTTAAACTTTCAAAAATCAATTATTTCGGAGCTTCGGAACTTCAATAATTCATAATAAATAGCCCTTTTATCATAAAATTCGAATCTCGCTATTTTTTATAGGAAATTCAATTCTCTACAACTTTGCGGAAGAAAGTTTTTTCAAATTCCAAATGAAAATTGATAAATCCATAAGCAGGCGATTTTACAAAAGCTATAATCAAATTTCGGTCAATAGTTGTGTCCACCAACACACAAAATATGTGTTAAACATTTAATGCCACAAAAATACTCTTCCTCCTCATATACTCATATATCACACATTCATTATAAAAATATCACTGTTAATATATTATTAAAATAATATATTTAAATGAATTATTTTATCAAAAAAAGATAAAATATTAATTTTCAACAATTGTCACATTAAAAATTTTCTCCATCTATATCCACATAAAATCAATATTTTCCTCATCATATAAATCAATAATTAATTATTCACAAATAATATTACGAGATCACAATCTTGGCAACTAGTAGTTTCCCAAGAAAGAGAGGGCTTTCCAATAAGGATCTCTCCTTACTGGCGTGCAATTAGGTGACCAAACCTCTCCTTAGACAGAACTTTCTAGACATTGCCAATAATGTTATCCAATAATATTATTCAGATAATATAAATTATTGCTCCGATAATGGAAAATACTATGTAATGACAATTTATTGAAACAACAAAGGTAATATTAAATATCAATGCAAAGAATTATTGAATCAATAAAATAAAATCTTCGAATAATAATTCATCGTAACAATTATTGAGTAGTGCTTTCTTACGTAAGAATCAATAATTGGTGCAATACCGTGTGCTACTGTTCAACAACGCGTATTAGTGTGTTTTAACCACCGGGTATTCCAACAGTATTAATGGTAGAAACTACGTCATTATTTATAAACAACTTATATTTGTCGTTTTCTTCATCCAATCGCTTTTTCGTTATGGGGCCCATTAAAAGATCAAGCGCAGTAAATTTAATATTCTCCGACAAAGCATCTAATATTCCACGACCAAACGAATATTCCCCATAATAATGAATATTTTATAACCACTTGCTTATTCGAAATATTTGCGTATTTTACCCATAACTATCCACATTAATCAAATCAACCCTTACTATTTCAAAATAATAAATAGAGGAAAATAAATTTTATTTATTAATAATTTGGGGTCTTCAAGATGGCGGCGATAGGTTGGACAACAAAACAAGATTCTGACATGCAAAGCAGAAACAACGAGGTTGCTAAGTTAACAAAATAATCTTTCCAACCAACAACAAAGGCCCGGAGTTTGATGGGTTTGCAAAACAACCTTCCAAATATGCATCGCCAGCCGGTTGGGCCCTCGGCGATTAATCTTTGGCTTCAAAGAATGACAGCAGCATTCAATTACTAGAACTAAATCTGGTAGCTCTCTATCATGCCAAATAAATAGCATTACGCACACGCTACAACAATCTAAGGTTCCAATCAGAAGCAACCTCAAGAAAGCATGTCAAATTTGTTGCCAAGCCAAGGTCAATCGATACAACAAAGAAATACAAAAACAAATGATGTCAAATTTGATGCCCAACCGGTCGTCGATCCACAACAAAGAATCACAAAAACAAATGATGACACGAGATACAATCACAACTAGATACAGTTACAAGCAATGAAAGATCTGCAAAGAATGGCCACCCAAAGAGTCATTCCAGAGGCTTCATCAAGTATGTATTTCTCCACAGGTGTAATAAGCATATTTAATATGTGATTTCATGCTTCTTGAGCTTCTTTAATATGTGTTTCATCATTTTGATAATCACTCTAACATATCTTAAATTTTCTCCAATTTCAATTAGCTAACCAGTCACAAATTGGGTGTGAAAGTATGATTAATTAATTTTCACTTGGTCCGAGTAGCTTTAGTATTTTATTAATCTACTTTTGTTATACTGTGTTGACTATTTGTCAGAAAAAGTGCAACAGATGGCTAGAGATTCTTAAATGATATAGTTTCTAGTGCGTATTTGGACTATTTCGTGTATAGTTTTGTTTCAAATGATATGTTTTTGATTTGATCTCTTTTTAAAGTACTTGACATATTTGATTTCATAGAATTTGGAATTTTATATATTTGATTTGCTAGAATTTGGATTTTTATATATTTGATTTGCTAAAATTAGGAATTTGATATATCTTGTTTTGATTTGGATTTTAAATATGATTTGGAAAGATTTGAATTTTTTGATGTTTTGGGGATGTGATAACCCTACTAACTGTTGATGTAATTGGTATTGCAGGAATTTAATTGAACTGATGTTGCTGTGTATTGAAGGAATTTAATTGAATTGACATGCATGTTGCTGCGTATTAAAGGAATTTAATTTAATTGATGTTGCTATGTACTTTAAATTGTACAACAGAATTGATGTTGCTATGTACTGTAAATTGCAGTGTTGTAATTGAATTGATGTAGGTATGTAGAATTGATGTTGCTATGTACTGTAAATTGCAGATATGTAATTGAATTGATGTAGGTATATACTTGATATGTACTGTAAATTGCAGTGTTGTAATTGAATTTAGGTGTAGGTATATACTTGGTATTGCAGTCCAGGAAGTACAAGACAGACTAGGTATTGCAGTCCACGAAGTATCATACAAACCGGGTATTGCAGTCCAGGAAGTAACGTCGTGGTGTACTAAAAGTAATATAACCGTCCGCTAATATGTCTAGCGGATGGCATTACAATGATTTAGAATGGGGGCAAAAGAGTCCAAAATTTTTGCTTAACACGTCCGCTAGTAAGTCTAGCGGACGAATTTTATCTAAATCAAATCTCAGTCGTTCATTAATTAGACGGATGGTTAAAATACTGTATGCCATTTTTTATTCCATAGCATATAGATGCTATGGATCATTCCTTTAAATAATTATGACAAAACAAATATAACATAAAATTATTTTAAATTATCCTAATTCAAAACAAACATCCGATCAGAATTATATAATCCTAGCATTATAAACCTTGCAAAAAAAACAAACATGGCCTGGTGTAGTACCATAAGGTCCCACTAAACTTTCCATAACAACTCAACTATTAAGACGAAAGAAAGCAGACTGGGAATGGAAGTATTCAAACCTTTTAAGCCCATGGATAGCTTAGCATACGATACAAGTGGATACCAATCCTTGCTGTAATTGAAAATTATACTCGACGAATAATAGCAGACATTGTTAGATTGCAGACAACAAACAGTCCAAGCATTTAGACAGTGAACACAGATGCGCTAATACAGATCCACTGATACTAATTAGCAAGTATATATGACAACTAGATACGAAAAAATGATGCATATATAGACATACATATGTATGAGAAGTCATTCCTCGCCCATGGAACAACTCTACACCTTCTCCCTCTTTTTTAGTTTTTCCCATTATTCCTCTCTTAAAACACAAGATTGCCGGAAGCATGGAAAATACATCACCATCGTAAACTTATTTCCATTATCGTACATTGTACAAGCAACTACGGTACTACTAAGGGTGGACTTAGCAAGCACGTGCCTCGGTGAGCTGCCTAGTGACAGGTGCACAGCCGCCAGAAACTTTTAGCGAGGCAAATAAGCAGGATAACTTGGCAATCATGGGCCTGGTCCTAGTCACTCTGGTGACAATTGCCAGCTCCTTCCCAGAATCAAATGAGCTATGATAGCCTTCCAAATCTGCTTTTGTAATTAAAACAGCATCCCCCGAGGGAGATTGTGCAGTAGAAGCTAATCGATGCTGTTTGTATCCTTGAACTGCCTGCTTATTTACAACATCAATGAGCATGCAAGAAGGCTTGGGAAAAAGAAATAACAGAACTCCTAGCATACTTGATCGCCTCTAGATTGGTGAAACAGGTATGGAAACAATTTGAGGAAAAATTATTGCTTACTTTCCATTGGGAGGGAGCCAAGAGCACTCTAGGTCTTCTAGACCGCACATATTCCAGTGCAGCAGCAGGAGTCATGTGCTTGTACTCCACCTGCACATTGAAAAAGTATGAATTCTATCCAAATTTCATAAATGGCTAAGAGGTCTTAAAAGAATCACGCTTAAAGCTGCCTTAGAGGCAATATTTAGAACAAAAAATAAAAATTAAGCCCTACTAGTGCAGGAAAAGAACATTACTAGATAGCAAAGGACAATAGTTGTGCTCCTTCCCCTCCCAGCTTTGCAGTGAACATAAGTAGTCTTGCCACAAGATGCGTTTTCTGCCACCCCAAAAGACGATACGTGAAAAAGAAATGTACATTAAAGAAAGACCTGAAACACTGAATGTACAAACACAACCTATAATGCCAAGGAAAGAGAAAATGTACTTACTGTGAATAAAATCTACTGCACGATTGATATCCAAAAATGAAGGGGCAAAGAGATAGTCTCTGGTCGGAATGACCAGATGGTCTATTCCATGTGCCTGAAATACATAAGCGACATATGAGTTTAATCAACAATCAAAACAAGAGAAATGAGAACAGTAAACCTACGAATTTGTCAAGTTGACATAAAAAGACTTCTTGGGAACCCACACAAATGAAAATTTTATATATATTTACTTGAAAATAAGGTACAAAGTCAGCAATGCTTGATTATCTATATAAGTAGCTCCATATTAAACTTACCACTTGCTATATAATATTTCTCATAGATAAACATTCCAACATGGGAACATATGAGAATAAAATGTCCAAGCAAATTCTAAGGTAAATCTGAATAAGCAAATTGTCTTTTTCTATGAAGTACAGAAATCACTATCGAATAAAGATATCTGCATGATTGCATGTATAGAACTATTGATATCAACTTCAAGAAAAACTTGCTGAAGAAATTTTGACATGTAAACAGTTAAAACACGACAAGTTTAATATATTTATATATATATACACATTTTCCATGTTGATTCGTTGAACTGGAATAGTAACAAGGCACTCCAATAATAGATTTAGTCTTTTCGCCCCAGTCCATACCCAGCCAATTCTATATAAGAGGGGAATTTCTACCACCCCCTACCATGAAGTGATAGCCCAAAATTTTAATTGAGCTCCTGTCAACACACCGAAGATTTAAAATAAAAAAAATAAAAAAGAATTATCATTTTAAGAATGTTAAAACTAAAGGCAAGCCAACGGTTCTTCAAAAGAGAGTTAAGATCCTTGATGAGGTACTATATATTGAGAAACAAAGACAGAATTATAAACACACAAATTTCTAATCTACTTATTTATTGCTATCCACTCTTAAGGAGTAACTTAAACAGATAAGTACTAATGCTGATAATAGGCAACCCACACACATGAAAAATTATAAGATGTGCAGAGATCACTCACATAGTACAACGAGGTCGGAACCAAAGTTTCATAAGGCTCATTGAGGGTGATGACACCACCAACACCAAGCTGCCTCAACCTTGGAACATCCTTGGGAAATGGAACAGCACCCAGAAGAAGAAACTGAAAAATAAAAAATTTAACAAATTAAATAAGATTCAAGTACACTTTTCATTTGGTCTATTTGGTAGCCATGATTACTGATTAAATGAAATAAAGACATTGCAGTTGGCATTAGTTCACATATAAGTTGAGGTTCTTATTTTCTCAAATCCAACAAATTTATTGTTATAGGCAAGTTTTACCCCAATATGAAGATTAGAACGAACTACACACACAAAAACCACTCAAGATTGAATTTTTCAACCTTGTCCTGCTCACCAACTAAGTACTAAAAAATAAAAATAAAAATAAAACTAGATACACCACAATCCAAGAAAAACACCTCCACCAGCGGCAAGGAAGAATAAAATAAAACAATTACAGCATGACTTAATTTTCGATAATAACAGTGTGTTATACATCCGTATGACAAATTTAAGCAATTACACAGTTGCTGACATATATGCGTGTTTGATAGAAGTAATTAGAAAATAACCTGATCAATTTCGTCCCACCATCTGAACTCAGCTTGAATTTTGTTCCGGAAAACATTGTACAAAAGTGTTGGATAAAACAGGATCCGAGCCCCAGCTCCAACTAATGCTCTCTTAGCATCAACCCGAACAATTTGTTTTCCACCATCAAAGTTTCCATCATTATCAACATCATCCAAATCTTCAATCTTCATGTCACCGATCGCATCCAAATTTCAAACAAAATCAAAACCCTGATCCCACTACCGATCAAAAAGCTACAAAAATCTGAAAACACTAGCGAATTGATTGTTGTAACTTTTAAAGAGAAGAACAAAACCTAGTATACTTTTTGAACTGTGGATTCGAAATTGTTACCAAATTGCACAAAGAATACATTGATCCGAAGAGGAAAAGATGGAATTATATGTACGGATTAATAGAGAAATATTCGATGAAGAAAAATGGGGTGATTTGGGAGTGAGATTCTGAGTGTGAGAGAGAGAAGGTGCGATTCTGATGCGGGAAATAATGAGAAATGGGTGAATCCAACGGACGGGAGAGTCAAGTCTCATATGTGTGTGTGAAAGAGAGGAGAGAGAATTTTGATTTACCACTGATTTGAACTTTTATTACGAAATAGCCTTTTACAGAAGGTAGGAATCTGGTGTATTTGATGTTTATCTTAGTTATGGACTCGGTCAATTTGTCAATCAACTGAAAATTTGTCTAAAATAAATATAATTGAGTTTTTGAGTTTTCTTTTTATTTTAAAATTAGGAATACATTTTTTTAGCTAGTTTCATTAAAAGGAAGATTATATTTATTTTTAAATTATAAAATGACATGATCTTTCTTATTTAAAGGTAGTTATTCTATTTTTATTTCAACATCATATTATTACTATTAATTTTTTAGTTAATATTACAGATAATTAAAAAAAATTATCTTTAAAAATATATCTTACATTTTGAAGCGGATAGAGTACTAAGCTCAAACATCATAAAATTAATAACGTATACATTTACAATTATAACATTAAAATACGCGTAAAAATCTTGAAAACGTATTCTCTTGGTTCTCATTTGATATCCACATAATTAAGAAAAAGTCGAATATATGATGTATAAATTTATGAATTGGAAATATTTTCTTCATCGGTCCCGTTTATCTTTATATTTATTAAAATAGAATGTGTACATTTACAATTATAACATTAAAATGCGTATAAAAACGTATTCTCTTGATTTTCATTTGATATTCACACAATTAAGAAAAGTCGAATATGAGTTTATAAAATTAAATGACAATTATATATTCTTCATTTGTTCCGTTTATATATCTTTATATTTATCAAAATAGGAGTTAAAAACAATAACGTTAAAAGACAAGTCAACAATTAAGGTAATAAATTGAACATCTACACCTAACCCTCTTGTTCATGCCCATATAAATCTTGGTAATTAGGTTGAAAATATAAAAATGTGCCTAAAAAAGTCTATCCGATGTGTATTCCTTTGTCACTACAAAAGGATAGAAGCATCGTCAGATCATGCATGTAGACCTAACAAACGGCTCCAAAGTCAGCGGGTCGGGCCGGTCCGCCCGTCAACAATTAAATTTTTTTTTTTTTTTTTAAAATAAAGTGTTAGGTTGTGAGGCTGAACACAAGATACGTAAAGTAAATAAATAAGAGTTCAAACCAAATTGAGCTTACAACAACTATTTATTTTGATGTAATCTTCAATATATTTTAACTATAATTGATAATACTAATTTATAATACTATTAAAATTTTAATTAATTGAGCTATGTAGTTAATGTATGTAATTAATTAATCGTGTTTGTTTGTATTATTGTTTATTATTAATTATTTTATTATTTTAATATTTATTATTATTATTATTTTTGATGTAACAAAGAGTTTGCAAAAAAAAAATATAATGGTAGGCTTGCATGGTACCACCACGTGTCAATTTGGCCATTTTCAAATTTCACCAAAATTCGGGCCTTTTGGTCCTCAAATTGTTTCTTCGCCTACTACCGTACTTATTGCAGTGTGTATATGCATATGCGGAGTATAAATACTTGCTAACCTAATTTTAGGGTAAAGAGTTAAAAAATCCCATGATGTTTACCTCGATATTTCACTTGCACATTAAACTAATTTTTTTTTTCTAAAAATACCCTTAACGTTATATTTTTTGGATCGTCCGTGCCCCTGCCGTGAACAGAAGACAAACGGAATTAAAATATGATGACGTGACAGGCTTAAATATAAAATATATTCTAAATAAAATAATATATATCATTTAATCAAAATAAAAAATATTTAAATTCAAAATAAAAAAAGCATAACATATTTACATCATTTAATCAAAATAATAAAATTCAAATTATTTTGTTAACTAATCAAAACAACTAACTAAATAAAATAAGTTGTATAACATATTTACATCATTTAATCAAAATACTAAAATTTAAAATATTACATATTTACATCAAATGCTAATTAAAAAAATACTAAAATATTAATTAAAAAAAACTACTAAAAAAATTAAATTAAAAATACTAAAAATACTAAAATTTAAATTATTTTGTTAATTAATCAAAACAACAAAAATTCAAATTACATTATTAAAATACTAAAATCATAATACTAAATACTAATTGATATAAAAATTTTAAATTACTAAAATCATAATACTAAATAATATTTTTAAAATTCAATACTAATTGTCATTTTGGTTATTTCATATCGATTAGCAGATAAGTCGGAGTCATTAATAGTGGTCATTTGATGTGTATCCCAAATGACCAAATTTTATCTGACGATTATCAAAACCGCATGATCGTCATTGATAGTATCTCATGATCGTGTCTTGGTCACCGATAAAGCGATCATTGATAAACCTTTTTCTTGTAGTGATTGTAGTCTTACGTTATTGTAAATTATAGTTTACTTTATTTTATGTGACGCTCCCAAAATTAGGTATACACATTACCCATCTTGGGTCGCCAGATACATGGTACAGAATTCAAATACAACTTACTAATACAACTATCGTGTACAATACGACAAAACATAAACTGTGAGTTTGAATACAAATATTGTCTACTAGAGAGTATACAAACTCAAAAGGAGTCCTCATTAAAATTATTATCACGTTATTTCACAGAATAGTGAGGACTACTAATGCTATCCTCTGGACCATCACTCCGTTCCCCGACTCGTCCCAGCTATATTCTCATTTCCTGAAGAGAACAGTATAAGAAAGGGTGAGCTCAACTAGCCAGTAAGAAATATTATGACTAAGTAATGCAGAATAAATTATCATTAGTCTTCAACAATGTTAAACTGATAAAATATAATAGACATCAAGTTTAACTGCAGCGGAACAAGCAATCCATTAAAAGAGTCAAATAGAAAATTAAATCTACTATCTCTTATGATTTAAAAGGTTTTTCATCACTATCATCGCTGAGACTCAGCTTAATAAATATTCCACATCATCGAATCACCCCTGCACTACGGCCAAGGATATTCTTTAATATCACGACCATAATTATCCATGCACTACGGGCCAAGAATATTTGTGTATTCATTAATGGTTATGATCATGCCAACAACTGTCCATCAATGCACTACGGGCCAATGATGACTTTTACCACATCATTTGTAACATTACTACTCATGATTACCAGAATAATTCTGGTCATAATCATACCAAGTCCATCTATGCACTACAGTGCCACGTATGACTTTCAACGTAATATAAACATGAGGATGATGACAATGATATAAGAATTCAATAAAACAAGTTCAAGAATTAATTTATCCAAAAACTACTAATGTCCAAATTGTCAACATGATATTTGCTTTGTAGAGTAAAATTCAAAAATGATCGTAAGAATATTTCCATGAAAAGATCTTCGGATGAAGCCTTAAATATCAAGGATATTCCACTAATTTCATGGAGTATAGAAGTCAAAACTTTAACCAACCGAGTATAATAAGGAATGAAATAACAAAAGAAATCACCAGCATGCGATAGATCGACCAATGATGCAAAAGTTATTCCAATGTAATAATAATTAATCGGAACTGATCCCACAGTAAAAGCATGCAGATAGGATATTCTAACGAGTAATAAAGACGAATCGAATCAGTCCCACAGAAAGCGCACGTATATAGATATTCCAACAGAATAATAAAGACGGAATCAGGTCCGACGTAAAACGCACAAACAGGATATTTCAACAGAATAATAACAAATGGAATAACAGAAGAATTTCACCAAGTATAGGGTAGCCCGCGTATACAGGTTATTCCAACAAAATAATAAATAATGGAATAACAGAAGTTCTCTTCATGAATACAAAAGAAATAATATCTCTTACCGTAAAAGAAACTGGATATAAGAGTAGGGAAGTAGCAGAATATTTTTCTATTGTTTCTCTATAATTTCTCTCTCTAGAGTTTCAGTGAATTCGTAAGAAATAATGAAGGAATGAACTTCTATTTATAGGAGAATTTGGAGGATACTGTTTGATCACGGTGCACCAAATAAAAATCTCACGGATCAAGTGTAGCATTCACAGGTGTCAAGCTTACTGAATTTCAATGTAAAAGCAAGAAAAAAAACAAACAAACATATAATATATATATAAATATATAAGAACACATGTTTTAAATATATATATGTATATATATATATAATATCAATTCCCTTCTTATTACGTTACCTCCCCCCCACCCCATTTTCATTTCATCCATTTACTCCACATGTGGCCCCCACATGTGGCCCCCACCCTTATAAAAAAGAATAAATTTCTACCGATTATTTTGAAAAATGGGTAAATGAGGTTCATAAAATAAGCAAAATTTACATCAACTACTATGGCAATAATTAAACAAAACCGAGTGACTTCTAACGTCAAGATCAATAATCAATACTGTAAGTGTCATCGCAAACTACGCCAGACATCGTATTTTTTAACAATGAGTGTTTCAACAGCTTAATTCAGTAAAACTTCCGCCAAGTTATTTTCATAAAGTATTTTTTTTGTCGTTTTCTTTCATCCGATAATAATTCCGTTAGGGGTCCACCAATGATTATGCCGTTGTATTTAATATTCCCTATTAAAATAAATATTCCCCGACCAATCGAATATTATATAACAACTTGCGTACTTTGCAAAATTTATAAATATTACCCACAACTATAACATTATATCAAATTCACTCCATAATATTCAAAAATGATATTTAATCTTCATACGTCAAATCTTCCGCTATTTCGTCTGGTTCTAACTCAATAATATGGTTCGGGTCTTCCACATATTTACGTAACATGGATATGTGAAAAACGTTATGAACACGAGACATACTTGGCGGTAAAGTGAGTCTATCTACTACGCTTCCTACTCGATCGAGGATTAAAAATGGGCCAATGAATCGAGGATTGAGCTTTCCTCTCTTTCCAAATCTCGTAACTCCTTTCCATGGAGCAACACGTAACAACATATGATCTCCTATATCGAATTCAACGTCCTTTGTGTACAATACGACAAAACATAAACTGTGAGTTTGAATATAAAGAATAGAATAACAGAAGTTCTCTTCATGGATAGTTATGGGTAAAATACGCAAATATTTCAAAATAAGCAAGTGGTTATAAAATATTCATTGTTGTCGGGGAATATTCGTTTGGTCGTGAAATATTCGTCATCTGTCGGGAATATTCAAATACGACGAAGGCAAGCGACCGTGTGTGGGCCCCATAACGGAAAGCGATTGGAGGAAGAAAACGACAAATATAAGTTGTTTAAAAATAACGGCGTAGTTGTAAGACCCCAACTTATTATAAATAAAATTGAATTTTTCTTTATTCATTATTCTAAATTAATAAGGATTAATTTGATATAATTCTTTTGGTTATGGGTGAAATGTGCAAAGTTTACAAAATAAGCAAGTGGTTATAAAATATTCATTATTGCTTGGGAATATTCGTTTGGTCGTGGAATATTCTTTTTGTCGGGAATCTCCGCATTTATTTACTACGTTGGTCATTATTGGTGGGCCCCATAACGAAAAAACAGTTGGATGAAGGAAAACGACGTAAATTGTTACTGCTTAACACCGTTGGGTTACCAGTGGTTAAAATACAAAATATGTCTGCGTCGCACAAGAAGACACCAGTATTGCAGTGATTATTGAATTATTGATCCTTACATAAGAATGCACTACTCAATAATTGTTACGGTAATTCTCAATATTATATTTTATTGATTCAATAATTCTTTGTGTTGATATTTTGTATTCATTTGTTGTTTCAATAATTGTCATTACACAAAGATTTTCCATTATCAAATCAATAATTCATATTATTTGAATAATATTATCGAGATAACATTATTGGCAATGTCTAGAAAGTTCTCCTAAGGAGAGGTTTGGTCACCTAATCGCACGCCATGAGAGAGAAATCCTTATCGGAAAGCCCCTCTTTCCTCGAACTACCGGTCATTACCATCGTGATTACGTAATATTATTTTAAAATAAGTAATTATTGATTATTATGATAAAGAAAATATTTATTTTATGTGGATATAGATGGAGAAAATTTTAATGTGACAATTGTTGAAAATTAATATTTTATCTTTTTCTCGATAAAATAATTCGCTTAAATATATTATTTTAATAATATATTAATCTATGATATTTTATAATGAATGTGGGATATATGAGTATATGAGGAGGTAGAGTATTTTGTGGCATTAAATGTTTAACATATATTTTGTGTGTCGGTGGACACAATTCTTGACCGAAAATTGATTATAGACTGTAAAATCGCCCGTTTGTGGATTTCGGTCAATTTCTGTTTGGAATTTGGAAAAAGTTTCTTCTGCAAAGTTGTAGAGAATGGAATTTCCCATGGAAAGTCGCGAGTTTTGAATTTTTCTGATAAACTAGCTATTTTCTACGAATTATTGAAGTTTCGAAAGATAAAATAATTTTTATTAAATAATGGGTGGGACCCACTCTTGTTTGAACATGTGGGCTGCTGGAAATTGGGTGAAGGTTTGCTGGTGGCTGAAGTGTTCGAATGGCATGCGTAGAAATGTAATTTTAAATAATAATAATTTATTAATTTAGTCTCCTTTGGCGTTCTAACATTTTCCTATAAATAGAGGGCTAAGTTAGAATTGAAAATCACACTAGAAACAAAGTTTTCTCTCTTTCTCTCTCTAAATTATCGAGCGTATTCTTGTGAGTATACTTTGAGTGTTGTTATACTATCTGTGGTTTCACAAGACTATACCGAAAATTCAATCAAAGACGGTTATTTTGAGGTAAGGGGTATTATTTTCTTCTTAAATGATATTTTTTCTTCAATATCATTATGCCGAAGTATTGGTGAACTTTTTTACCAAATTTGGAACTTGTTGTGTCGGGGTTACTATTCACGTATACGGCACAATTCACGTATACGACACTATTCACGAATACGATACTATTCACCGAAAAATAAAAATTTTTCTTTGTCCAAAATATCTATTCTGGATACTAGCTTTGATTGTATCCATGTTTTGATCATTCTTGAATTTTACACCAATATGATTATTTTCGAAGTATTTTTGGACATGGGTAAAACAAAGTACGAATCCTTAATCCTTAATCCTTGTCATTTTGTTTCACCGGATTCGCTTTTTTAAAATATTTTTCATCATCCACAGTCTAAATGGTGATATAAATGAATATCTTTGGCACAGAGTGCAAAGATGAACAGTGTTGAGATGAACATGACCAACCTGGTGATATGAATGAATATCTTTGGCTGTAGTGCAAAGATGATTAAAGATGTATATTGATTGTTATTACGGGGATAAACTATTGATGATGGACTTTTAAACCTTAGAAGACAAGAGAATTCTTTCTCTACGTGACTCTTCTAATGGATTCTTTATTTCACCGTGATTTGTTGATCTAAAACTTGTTGTTTATTGTATTCTCATTAGATTTTTCCTCGTTGAAGACTAACGATAATTTGTTGTATATTATCTTAGTCATAATATTCTTTATCGGGCTAATTGAGCTCACCTTTTCATTTTTGTTCCATTTTTCTTCTCGGAGGTGAGAACATAAAGCGAGGATCGAGTCTGGGTATGGAGTGATGGTTCTAGGAAGATGTTTTATTTATCCTCACTATTTCTCGTAAAATAGTGTATGAATAATTAATGAGGACTTATTTGGGTGTGTATATTGTCTGTAAGATAATATTTGTATTCAAACTCACAATTGTATTGTCGTATTCTACACCTACATCTGTATTGTCAAAGTTGTAGTTTGCTTTCTATACCATGTATTTTGCCGACTCAAGATGGGTGTTGTATACCTATTTTGGGGGCGTCCACAATGAGTTATTACCGCTTTACAATTGTTGGAATACCCGGTGGTTAAAACACGATGTCTGTACGCGTTGTTGCACAAAGAAGATACTCAGATTGCACCAATTATTGACTCTTACGTAAGAAGCCTTTACTACTCAATAATGGTTACGATAATTACTTATTCAAAGATTTTATTTTATTGGTTCAATAATTGTCGTTGATATTTTATATTGTTGTTGTTTGAATAATTGTCATTACACAAGATTTTTCATTATCGAAGCAATAATTCATATTATCCTAATAATATTATTAGATAACATTATTTGCAATGTCTAGAAAGTTCTGCTTCTAAGGAGAGGTTTGGTCACCTAATTGCGCTACCAAGAAGGAAAATTCTTATTGAAAGCCCCTCTTTCCTGGGAACCTGCTGGTTTGTCAATATTGTGATTCTCGTAATATTATTTGTGAATAATTAATTATTGATTCATATGATGAGGAAAATATTGATTTTATGTGGATATAGATGGAGAAAATTTTTAATGTGACAATTGTTGAAAATTGAAATTTTATCTTTTTCTCGATAAAATAATTCATTTAAATATATATATATATATATATATATATATATATATTTTAATAATATAATAATGGTGATATTTTTACAACGAATGTGGGATATATGAGTATCTGAGGAGGAAGAGTATTTTTATTGCAATAAATGTTTAAAACATGTTAAACATGCTCGGTGGACCCCATTTATCGACCGAAATTTGATTATAGCCTCTAAAATCACCCGTTTGTGGATTTCTTCCAATTTACATTTGGAATTTGGAAAAACTTTCTTCTTCAAAGTTGTAGAGAATTGAATTTCCTATAAAAACTTGCTAGATTCGAATTTTCTGATAAAAGGGCTATTTATTGTGAATTATTGAAGTTCCGAAGCTACGAAATAATTGATTTTTGGAAGTTTAAAATATTTAAAGAATGAAAAACGTTTTTTTTGTTTGTGGGCAGCCTAGCATGTGATGTAAATGTTGAATTCAAAATCTAGAAAGTGTGTGTAGAGAATTTGTTATATATATTATTATTATATTAAATTTTCTGCTTTGGTGTTCTAAGCATTTTTCTATAAATTGGGTGCTTAGGTTAGAATTGAAAATTACACCAGAAACTGAAGTTTTCTCTCTATATTATCGAGTATCGGTATTCTTGTGAGTATTTTGAGTATACTTTGAGTATTGCTATATCGGTGAAAGTTCAAGTTATAGCCTTTATATCCAATGATTCCAGTTTAAAAAAGTCTTGCCTTCCGAGGTATGGGATATTATTTTTTTCAGTAATGATATTATTTCTTCAATATCATTATCTTTGAAATATTGATCTAAAGATTTTATCAAATTTGGAACTTTTGGTGTAAGATTCTTATTCACGATACTGTGACTATTCACGATATCTGTGACTATTCATCTAAAAATGAAAATTTTTCCTTTTAATTCAAAATATCTATTGTGGATACTAGCTTTGATTGTATCCATGTTTTGATCATTCTTGAATTTTACACCACTTTGATTATTTTTGAGGTATTGTTGGACATGGATAAAATAAAGTACGAATCCTTAATCCTTAATCCTTGTCATTTTGTTTCACCGGATTCGCTTTTAAAAATATTTTTCATCATCCTCGGTCTTAAATGATGATATTATTGAATATCTTTGGCACATAGTGCAAAGATGAATGATTTCTGATGAATATCTTTGGCCCGTAGCAAAAGATGAGCAGTGTTTAGATGAACATGACCAATCGATGAATATCCTCGGCCTCAGTAAAAGAGGATGAATATATGATTCGGATATATATTGATTGATGTTACGGGGATAAAAATATTGATGATGGATCGTTAAATTCATAGATATTAGTAGATTTCATCCTCTACGTAACTCTTCTATGAATTAATATTTTCCATTTATGTATTAATTTAAAACTTGTTGTCTATTGTATTCTATTAGATTTTTTCCGTTGAAGACTAACGATAATTTGTTACAGATTATCTTAGTCATAATATTCTTTACCGGGCTAGTTGAGCTCACCTTTTTCTTTTTGTTCCATTTTTCTTCTCAGGAGGCGAGAATGTAGCGAGTACTAGTCGGGGTGTAGAATGATGGTTTTAGAAAGTTGTCTTAGTAGTCCTCACCATTTTTGTAAAATAATGTATCAATAATTATGATGAGGATTTATTTGTATGTGGATATTGTCTAGATGGAAATATCTGTATTTAAACTCACAGTTTATATGTTGTAACAATAAAGTTGTAGTTATTTCTGTACCTTATTTTTGACAACTCAGAATGGACGATGTATACCTGTTTTGGGGGTGTCACAACGCGTATTACTGCACTTTTAACACCGGGTGTTTCAACAGTTAACGGTAAAACTTCCGCCGTTATTTTCATAAAGTATTTTTGTCGTTTTCTCAATCCGACAATAATTTCGGGTTCCTTGCTTTTTGGGAGGTCACAACAAATGCTTTCTCTTGCACCACCGGCTTTGACTTTTCTGGGACGGCCTTTGGTGCCTCCATCCTAGCTGAACTTGTCTTCGGTGAACGACAAAATTAGGCTAGGTGACCTTCTCTTCCACAATTATAACACACTTTGGATGGCATTACAGCAGCTTTGACCGATATGTCCCTCCCTCCGCATTTGAAGCATATGATAGGTGGTCGATCTCCTTCCTTAACCACGGTTCTTTGGTCTTTGACGCGTCTTTCCATCATTATTGAATCTCCTTTTCTTAAAACCGCTTCATGACCGATACCACTTTGGTATTTTCATACGTCATTGATTGCTTTCTCTTGGTTATGTTGACTCGTTACCACGCCTCCAATAATCGAGCCCTATTTACAACATTTGAGTACAAACACAGCTTTATGAGAAATAAGATATTGACGTATCTCCTGCTTTGAAACCTCTTAAAAACATTCGTGTCATTCGCGACCTCATTATCGACCAAATGGGATCAAACCAGGATAACTCCATAAATTTAGCCTCGTGTTGCGACACCTGGTCATATTGTTTTGCTCCAACTTGATAAACTCCACCTCTTTCATGTAACGAATACTTTCGGAAAAAGTACTTGTCGTTGAATAGCTCTTGGAACTTCTCCCAAGACATCTTGAGTCAAGGCAGTCGGGTAATGCTTTTCTGATTTCCACCAAGAATCTACCTCTTCACGCAACATGAAGGTAGCGAAGGGAACCTTTTGCTCCTCGGAGCATCCCAAGACATCAAATATCTTGGTGATCTGCTTTATCCACGCTTCCGCCTTAAGTGGTTTTGGCTCTCCAATAAACTCGGGTGGTCCTAGCTCCTTGAACTGTTTAGCGGTGACTGTTCGAGAGTTTTTAGTGTTTCCACCTACATTTTGAACAGGAGCCGCTCTCGCCTGATGTTGCATAAATTGCATAAAGCCTTTGAATATTCCATCGTTCATCATTTGGTCAGTGTTGTGTTGTTGTTTGCATGAGGATTATCGCCTTCCTGATGCACATTATTCTGATTGTTGATCTGTGGAGACTCAACGGTCTCTTGTGCCCCATTGCTATTCTCAATATTCTCGGATGCCATTTTCAAATACTGCCACAAAACAAGGGTTAATTGACATGCAACATACTATCTCTATACTCTAACCAACCAATTTAAATACCAAAAAAAATTTAGGTAGGTCATACTAGTGAAGGAATTCCCCGTCTCTCCCCTCCTAGTTCTAGCCTCACATCTTAGCCAGGGATCATATCCCTAAGCTTCGATACCAACTGTGACGCCCCCAAAACAGGTATACATCACTTATTCTGAGTCGCCAAATACATGGTACAGAATACAAATACAACTTCATTATACAAATGTTTGTGCAAATGCGACAAAACATAAGTCGTGAGTTTTAATACAAATATTGTCGCTCTAGACAATATACAAACTCAAATTCAATATTATTACATTTATTTTCCCACAATTTCAATTTGAATAGTGATGACTACTAATGCTATCATCATTTGTCCGTCACTCCGCTTCCCCGACTAGTCCTTACTACGTTCTCATTTCAAGAGAAACAATGAAAGTAAAAGGTGAGCTCAACTTGCCCAAGAAGAAATATTATGACTAAGATAATGCGTAATATATTATCGTTAGCCTTCAACAATTGTTAAACCGATATAATATAACAACCATCAAGTTTAATTGCAAATGAACAAGCAATCCATTAAAAGAGTCAAGTAGAGAATAAAATCTACTATCTTTTATGATTTAAAAGGTTTTTCATCACTTTTATCACTGGGACTCAAATTTTAATAAATAATCCACATCATCGAATCACCCCATCACTACTGCCAAGGATATTCTTTAGTATCACGACCACAATTATCCATGCACTACGGGCCAAGAATATTTGTGTATTCATTAATGGTCATGATCATGCCAACAACCGTCCATCAATACACTACGGGCCAATGAGGACTTTTACCACATCATTTGTAACATTACGGTTGGCCATGATTACACCAAATAATCCCTCAGTCATAATCATACCAAGTCCATCTATGCACCTTTACAGTGCCACAGATGACTTTCAAAAAAAATAAAACATGAGGATGATGACAATGATATAAGAATTCAATAAAACAAGTTCAAGAATTAATTTATACGAAACTAATAATGTCCAAATTGTCAACATGATACTTTGCTTTGTAGAGTAAAATTCAAGAATGCTTGAAGAATATTTCCATGAAAAGATCTTCGGATGAAAGCTTGAAATATCAAGGATATTCCACTAATTTCATGGAGTATAAAGTCAAAACTTTAACCAACCGAGTATAACAAGGAATGGAATAACATAAGAAATCACCGGCATGCGATGAGACCGCACAGCAGTTATTCCAATGTAATAATAAATAACGTAATCGGTCCCACAGAAAACGCATGTAGGCGAGATATTCCAACGAGAATAATAAAGATGGAATCGTGTCCGCGTAAAACGCATGCATGTGATATTCCAATAGAATAATAAAGATTTAAACCAGTGTCCCGTAGAACGCATGCATGTGATGTTCCAACAGAATGATAAAGAATGGAACCAGGTCCCACGTAAGCGCACGCATGGGATGTTCCAACAAAATGATAAAGAATGGAATAATGTAAGAATTTTACCAAGTATAGGGTAGCCAGCGTAAACAAAAGTTATTCCAATAAAATAATAAAGAATGGAATAATGTAAGTTCTCTTCATGGATAAGAAAGAAATAATACTCCCTACCTTGGAAAAAGCCGGATACTGGAATAAAGGAGGTAAAGCAGACTTCTCTTCTTTCTCTCTATAATTTCTTTCTATAATAATCGCTCTAATGCTTTTTTTGTAATTGGTGAGAAATGAAGGAAGAATGAGCTTCTATTTATAGGAAAATATAGTTTCGATAATTGCACGTTTTGGGGCTCGAAAAATTACAGTACAATACCTCCAACTTTTCTTCAATTTTTAATTTAGTCCTGCAAGTATTATCAAACTTGCACCACCTCCCCTCATAGTAAATAATGTGATGCAATAGTATACATGTGAATAAATAGTTATATAAGTATGTGAATTAGTAGCAATTAATTGCTCATTTATTTGATAAATTACCCAATTTATCAATATAACCCTTAGACATCAATTATCATCGGAATAGATGTCGATTTTCACTAACACTAATAATCCTAACACAATGAAAATATCAAAATTCATTTTTAATCAACACAACTTATTAATCATTAATATTATAACTCACAATATTTAACAACCAGGTCGTTCCCAGAAAAGAGGGGGCATTCCGATAAGGATTTCTCCTTATTGGCGCGCAATTAGGTGATCAAACCTCTCCTCGATGTAACTTCTACATTGTCAATATTTCAAATAATAATATGAATAACTTTGTCGCCTCAATTATTGATTTAATAGTATAAAATATTATGCAAATGATCTTTGTGACAATAATTGAATCAATAATATGAGAGATATGATGCGTGAATAATTGTAGCAATAATTGAGTATAAACGAGTGACTTCTCACGTAAGCATCAATAATCAATACTGGTGTCTTCTGATGCAACCGTGCGATATCGCACTTTTAACAACCGGTGTTTCAACAGTTAATTAAGAAAACTTCCGCCGTTATTTTCATAAAAAGTTTTTATCGCTTTCAATCCGATAATAATTCCGCTGAGGATCCACCAATGATTGTGTCGTTGTACGAATATTCTCTCGTTAAAACGAATATTCCCGACCAATCGAATATTATATAACAACTTGCGTACTTTACAAAATTTGTAAATATTACCCACAACTATAACATTATATCAAATCCACACCATAATATTCAAAAATATATTTCGAGATAATTTAATTTTTATTCAAAAAGTTGAGGTCTTACAACGACCATAATTATCCATGCACTACGGGCCAAGAATATTTGTGTATTCATTAATGGTTATGATCATGTCAACAACTGTCCATCAATGCACTACGGGCCAATGAGGACTTTTTCCACATCATTTGTAAAATTACGGTCATGATTACAATCAATAATCCTCGGTCATAATCATACCAAGTCCATCTATGCACTATAGGCCACATATGACTTTTTTAACAAAATATAAACATGAGGATGATGACAATGATATAAGAATTCAATAAAACAAGTTCAAGAATTAATTTATCCAAGAACCAATAACGTCCAAATTGTCAACATGATCTTTGCTTTGTAGAGTAAAATTCAAGAATGCTCGTAAGAATATTTCCATGAAAAGATATCTTTGGATGAAAGCCAATAAATATCAAGAATATTCCACTAATTTCATGGAGTATAGAAGTTAAAAAATTTAACCAACTGAGTATAATAAGGAATGGAATAACAAAAGAAATCACCGTGCACGCGATAGATCGCATACAGTGTTAGTTATTCTGTGGACGCCCCAAAATAGTTATACAACACCCATTCTCGAAGTCGCCAAATACATGATACGTAAACAACTACAACTTTATTATTACAACATATAAAAAATCATGAGTTTAAATACAAATATTGTCATCTAGACAATATTCACACTCAAATAAGTCCTCATTATAATTATTAAAACACTATTTTACGTAATAGTGAGGACTACTAAAACCACTTCTAGAACCATCATTCCACACCCCGACTAAGACTTTCGCTACATTCTCGCCTCCTGAGAAGAAAAATGGAACAACAAGGAAAAGGGTGAGCTCAACTAGCCCAGTAAAGAATATTATGACTAAGATAATATAAAACAAATTATTGTTAGTCTTCAACAGGGAAAAATCTAATAGAATACAATAGACAATAAGTTTGAAATCAATATTTGCAGTGGAAATAATAATTCATTAGAAGAGTTAAGTAGAGAATGAAATCTACTATCTTCTATATATGAATTTAAAAGTTCATCGTCTATCTTTTATCCTCAGTAACATCAATCAATATATAATCGAAATCAAATATTCATCTTTGCACTACAGTGCCAAAGATATTCATCAGTTGGTCATGTTCATCTAAACACTTGTTCATCTTTGCACTTCACGGGCCAAAGATATTCATCGAAATTATTCATCTTTGCACTACGGGCCAAAGATATTCGTTAGATCATCATTTAGGACCGAGGATGATGAAAAAAATATTTTAAAGAAAACGAATCCAAAGGAAATAAAAGAACAAATATTAAGGATTCGCATACTTTAAACAATCCAAGTTCAAAAATACTTCATAAATAACCATAGTGGAGTAAAATTCAAGAATGATCAAAATATGGATACAATCAAAGCTAGTATCCATAATAGATATTTTGGATAAAAAGAAGAAAATTCCATTTTTCGGTGAATAGTGTCGTATTCGTGAATAGTGCCGTAGACGTGAATAGTACCGTATACGTGAATAGTAACTTCGACACTAAAAGATAGAAATTTCACAAAAAAAATCATCATGCTTCGTGAATAAGAACTTTCGTGAATAAGAACTCATGGATAGTAACTCGTGAATAAGAACTCATGAATAAGAACTCATGAATAAGAACTCATGAATAAGTAACCCCAACATGAAAAGTTCCAAATTTGATAAAAAGTTCCAACCAATATTTCGGCATAATGATATTGAAGAAATAATATCACTTACAAAGAAAATAACATCCCTTACCTTGAAAGAATAGTACTTCTGGCTGGAATACTGGGTATAGTCTTTGAAGGAACTTGCACCGATAGAACACTCAAAGTATCAAAATACTCACAAGAATACGCTCAATATATCGATATAGAGAGAGAGAGAGAAGATTTTAGTTTCGTGTGATTTTCAATTCTAACCTAAGCACCTATTTATAGAAAAAGCTTAGAACACCAAAGCGTAAAAATTGAATATAATAATATATTTATAACCAAATTTTTCTTAGCCCACCACATCAAAAACACATTTTCCACACAAATGCACCAAAAATGAAAAACATGTTTTAAACAATTTTTGTTACAAAATCAATTCGCACTCAATAATTCTAACTTCAATAATTCATAATAAATAGCCCTTTTATCGTAAAAAATTCAACCTCATGTCCTTTCAATAGGAAATTTAATTCTCTACAACTTTGCGAATAAAGTTTTTTCCAAATTCCAAATGAAATTGACCTAATCCACAAAACAGTATTTATTTTACTGCACTATAATCAAATTTTGGTCAAGAATTGGGGTCCACCGACACACAAAAAACATGTGTTAATCATTTAATGCCACAAAATACTCTTCCTCCTCATATACTCATAAATCCCACATTTATTGTAAACATATCATCATTATTATATTATAATAATATAATAAAATATTATTTTATCGTAAAAAGATAAAATATCAATTTTAACAATTGTCACTTTAAAAATTTTCTCCATCTATATCCACATAAAATCAATATTTTCCTCATCATATAAATCAATAATTAATTATTCGTAAATAATATTACGTAATCACAAAGATCGACAACTGCATCGCTGCTCCTGAGAGAGAGGAGGCTTTCCAATAAGGATCTCTTACTTCTTGCTACAAGCAATTAGGTGACCAAACCTCTCCTTGATGTAATTTTATAGACATTGCCAATAATGTTATCTAATAATATTATTCGGATAATATGAATTATTGCTTCGATAATGAAAAATACTTGTGTAGTGACAATTATCAAACAACAAAGAATATAAAATATCAACGTAGCAATTATTGACTCAATAAAATAAAATACCGAATAAGAATTCATCGTAACAATTATTGAGTAAGGCCTTCACGTAAGAATCAATAATTGGTGCAATACTGCAGTGCCATCTTTGCAACAACGCCAGACATCGTGTTTTAAACCATCGGGTATTCCAACAAGATAATTGCGTAAATAATCGCTACCGTTATTTATAAACAACTTATACTTGTCGCTTTCTTCATCCAATCGCTTTCAAGTTATGGGGCCCACACAAGGTCATACTACCGTTGCATTTAATATTCCCTGACAGCGGTGAGAATATTCCACGACCAAACGAATATTCTCCGATTAAAATGAGTATTTTATAACCACTTACTTATTTGAAATATTTGAGCATTTTACCCATAACTAATCACATTAATCAAATCAACCCTTACTATTTCAAAATGATAAATAGAGGAAATTAAATTTCATTTATTAATAATTTGGGGTCTTACAACCTCCCCTCCTTATGAAATTTTGTTCTCGAAATTGACGTACGTACCTGTTGTTTCGAAAAGATGAAGATACCTCGCTTTCATTTCCGTTTTCAACTCTCAGGTCATTTCCTCAATAACATGGTTTCTCCACAAAACTTTAACTTGTGGTATGACCTTCGTGCGTAGGACATGCTCCTTCCTATCCAAGATCTTGACAGGTACCTCTTCGTACGTTAAGTCTTTAGTTATCTCGTTCGGTTCTAACTCAATAACGTGGTTCGGGTCTTTCACATATTTACGAAACACAGATATATGAAAAATATTATGAACACGAGACATACTTGGAGGTAACGCTAGTCTATAGGCCACATTTCTTACTTTGGCCAAGAATCAAATGGACCAATAAATCGTGGATCGAGCTTTCCTCTCTTCCCAAATCTTATAACTCCCTTCCATGGAGCCACACGCAACAATACATGATCCCCAATACTAAATTCCACGCCTTTTCGATGAAGATCCGCATAACTCTTTTATCGATCCCGTGCCGCTTTGTTTACGCTGTAGAATCGTTTGATCTTCTCTCGTAGTCATTCGTACTAACTCGTCCCAACAACGCTTGCTTCTCCTACCTCATCCCAATATAATTGGAGAGCGACACTTTCGTCCATACAATGCTTCAAAATGGAGCCACACCTATACTTGTCGATAACTGCTTGTTGTAGGAGAATTCCACCAATGGTAGGTACTTATCCCAACTCCTTTGAAATCGAGGACACAAAGTCATAATAGATCTTCAAGAGTTTGAATAGTCCTCTCTCGATTGCTTCGTCTGCTTTGAGGATGGTATCTGCCGAATCGAACCGTAAATTCGTCTTCATAGCTTTTTTTTTGCACGCTAACCCAAAATCTTGAAGTGAATCTTGGGTCACGATCCAAACTATGGATACTTGGCATGCCATGCAATCTCACAATCTCATTCACGCATATATCTAAAGCAAGACGCTCAAGGAATAAGTCTCCGTGACGGTAAGAAAATGGGCAAACTTGGTTAATCTATCAACAATAACCTAAATCGCATTTATTCCTTGAAAAACCGTGGGAAGACCCATAACGAAATCCATGGTAATATGTTCCCACTTCCATTTCAGAATCTCAAGTGGTAGCAATGGACCTTTTGGCACTTGATGCTCCGCCTTTACACGTTGACAAGTTAAACACCTCGATATAAACTTCGCGATCTCTCTCTTCATATTGTTCCACCAAAATGTATGTCGAAGATCATGATACATTTTGGTACTCCCAAGATGGATTGCAAACGGTGTGTTGTGTGCCTCCATCATGATTCTATGCTTCAAGTCAGAATCGTTAGGAACACAAAGTCTGGAGTGGACTCGAAGTATTCCTTCTTCATTGATTCTTACTTCTGGAATAGTACCTTCTTGTACTTTCTTCTTCATACGCATCAGCTCCGGATCTGTGGCTTGAGAAACTTTAACTTTTTCGATTAAAGTCGATTCTATGCGTATACTTGACATCATCGTACTCGTTCTCGCATATGATCTTCTACTCAACGCGTCAGCTACCACGTTCGTTTTTCTAGGATGGTATTGAATGGTATGGTCGTAATCTTTCAACAACTCAAGCCAACGTCGTTGCCGCATATTGAGTTCTTTTTGGGTGAAGAAATATTTGAGGCTTTTATGGTCTGAATATATCTCCACTTTCTCCCCATATAGATAAGGCCTCCAGATCTTTAATACGAAAAAGATCACGCTAACTCTAGATCATGAGTAGGATAATTCCTCTCATATTCTTTAAGTTGTCTCAAGGCATAGGCTATGACTTTCCTACGTTGCATGAGAACACATCCTAACCCTTTGCCTGAAGCATCGCAGTAGATAACCAATCCATCCGAACCAGATGGTATTGTCAAAACAGGTGTCGAAATGAGTCTCCTCTTGAGATCTTGGAAACTCTTCCCACATTCCTTGCTCTATTCAAATTTTGTATCTCTACGAGTCAGCTGCGTTAATGGAATAATAATTCGAGAATATCCTTCAACGAATCTCCGATAATAACCAACTAAGCCTAGAAAGCTACATATTTCGATTACCGACTTAGGTTACTCTCAGTTGTGACTCATATCCCAACCTTGGACATCACGTCACAATGACACCTATCAGTTTACTATCACACGAATATGGTGTCCCCTACAGAGAGTCTGGCTTCGGTGCATTCCACAAAAGAAATCACCAGATAGAGGCTCGGTTATCAACTTCTATAGTTGGGTTTTTAACTCCTGAAGTTCAATAGGAGCCATTCGATATGAGATTTTAGAAATGGGTTTTGTACCGGGTTCAAAGTCGATACAAAATTCAATATCACGCTCTGGGAGTAGGCCAGGAAATTTTTCAGGAAATACGTCAGGAAATTTACTAACAACAGAAATATCATTCAAATTTGACGTATTTTTGTTCAAGTCCATAACATGGCTAAGAAAGCTTGACATCCGTTTTTCAATAAATGAATGACTTTACGGCTTGATATGAAAGAGTATGACTTCAATGGTTTGGTTGCTTAATTCGAATAACAGGTTACTTAGGAATATGAAAACTAACAACCTTACAAAAGTAATCAATTTGGCATGATGAGTAGTTAACCAATCAATCCCTAAAATCACATCAAAAGCAAGTATCTTTAAAGAGATAAGATCAACAGGTAATGTGATGGTGCCAACTTGGATCAAACAAGATTTATAAACAGTGGATGTGATGAAAGTTTCTCCTAACAGAGTCTCCACAGATAGGTCAAAGTCTAATTTCTCCAGAGTCAAGTTTAAACGTTGAGCACAAGCAGGAGAGATAAATGAATGGGTAGAACCGGTATCTAATAATGTATAAATTTCGCAAGAATTTATAATTAACTAACCCGTGATACCTTCGTTCATGTTCTCATGCGTTTTAGGGCGATCACGACAAACGCTTCTTCCAGAACCGCCGACTTTTGACTTATTCATATCCGCCTCTGGTGCCACCGTCCCAACTGGACTTAACTTTGCTATAAAGTACATTCCACCCATCATTGCTTCGTTGAATTCCTGATCCATGATTTCAATCATTACTCTCCGATCCATATCGAATTGGGGTTGATCGCTCTGCATAGGGTAATTCCGAACTCGATGTTGGATTCTCCCAATTGCTGTCCAAAAAGCGAAATCCATTTCATCTATTTTGGCCTTATTGGATCAGACGTCTCTTTCTACAATATCAACGTGTCGTGTAGCTTTTAACCATGCATCCTCCATTCTCATTCATTTGGTCGCTTCTTCTTTCATCGTAACTTTGATCATAGCATTCTCGATTCCAAATTTAATATCTTATACTCGCCAAAGAGTGCTTCGCTTCAAAGTATCGCACATCGGCAATACAATTTATAATTGTTGCATCTCTTTGCTCCACGAATCGCTCGCTTGCTCTCAAATTTCGCTTCTTCTAACTCATGAATACGATTTTGTAATTCTAAATTTCGATCATAAAATTCTTCTAATAAATTCTCATCAGGTTCCTCTTCTTCCTCTTCTTCCTCATTCTCAGCTGCTACCTCTGCGACTATCTCAGGTGCAACTATTAATTCTTCACTCACCACATGGATATCTCTAATTCTTTCTTCGCCTGACATCACATTATCTTGGTTGGCGATTAGAGTTTTCTCCACGGTCTCATTCACTCCAATGTTAATATTCTCAGTCGACATTCTCAAATACTACCATAAAACAAGGGTTAATTTAACAAATTAACATATCACATAATACCCCTATATTATGACCGACCAACAAATAAGCTTAGGTAGGACACACTAGCGAAGGATTTACTCGTCTCTCCCCTCCTAGTTCTATTCCCCGATCTCCGCCAGAGATCATATCCTTAAGCTCTGATACCAACTGTGACGCCCCCAAAATAGTTATGCAACACCCATTCTGAGTCGCCAAATACATGGTACAGAAACAACTACAACTTTATTAATACAAAATAAAAACTGTGAGTTTAAATACAAATATTGTCATCTACACAATATCCACATTCAAATAAGTCTTCATTACAATTATTAAAACACTATTTTACATAATAGTGAGGACTACTAAAAACCACTTCTAGAACCATCATTCCACACCCCGACTAGTACTCGCTACATTCTCGCCTCCTGAGAAGAAAAATGGAACAACAAGGAAAAAGGTGAGCTCAACTAGCCCAGTAAAGAATATTATGACTAAGATAATATAAAACAAATTATCATTAGTCTTCAACAGGAAAAATCTAATAGAATACAATAGACAATAAGTTTGAAATCAATATTCGCAAACGGAAATAATAATTCATTAGAAGAGTTAAGTAGAGAATGAAATCTATTATCTTCTATATATGAATTTAAAAGTTCATCGCTCTATCTTTTATCCCTCGTAACATCAATCAATATATAATCGAAATCAAATATTCATCTTTGCACTATGTGCCAAAGATATTCATCATTGGTCATGTTTGGACGCCCCAAAACAGTATATACATCACCTATTCTCGAAATCGCCAAATACATGGTACGTAATACAAATACAATTTCATTATACAACCGTCGTGCAAAAGTACGACAAAAACATAAGTCGTGAGTTTTAAAACAAATATTGTCGCCTGCAGACAATATACAAACTCAAATTCAATATTATTACATTTATTTTCCCACTATTTCACCGAATAGTGAGGACTACTAATGTTATCATTTGGTCCGCTCACTCCGCTCCCCGACTAGTCCCCTCGCTACGCTCTCATTTCCCAAGAGAAACAAACGAAAGTAAAAGGGTGAGCTCAACTAGCCCAAGAGAAAATATTATGACTAAGATAATGCGTAATATATTATCATTAGCCTTCAACAAAGTTAAACCGATATAATATAACAACCATCAAGTTTAACTCAAGCATGAACAAGAAATCCATTAAAAGAGTCAAGAGAGAATAAAATGTACTATCTTTTATGATTTAAAAGGTTTTTCATCACTTTTATCACCGGGACTCACTTTTAATAAATAATCCACATCATCGAATCACCCCTCGCACTACGGCCAAGGATATTCTTTAAGATCACGACCACAATTATCCATGCACTACGGGCCAAGAATATTTGTGTATTCATTAATGGTCATGATCATGTCAACAATCGTCCATCAATGCACTACGGGCAAATGATGACTTTTACCACATCATTTGTAACATTACTACCATGATTACAATCAATAATCCTCGGTCATAATCATACCAAGTCCATCTATGCACTACAGGCCACAGATGACTTTCAAAAAAAATATAAACATGAGGATGATGACAATGATATAAGAATTCAATAAAACAAGTTCAAGAATTAATTTATACAGGAACTAATAATGTCCAAATTGTCAACATGATACTGCTTTGTAGAGTAAAATTCAAGAATGCTCAGAAGAATATTTCCATGAAAAGATACTGGATGAAGCGCAAATATCAAGGATATTCCACTAATTTCATGGAGTATAGAAGTCAAAACTTTAACCAACCGAGTATAAACAAGGAATGGAATAACATAAGAAATCACCGTGCGCGTGCGATAAACATGCACGCAGTTATTCCAACGTAATAATAAATAACGAAATCAGTCCGAAGCGAAAACGCGCATGATGTGATATTCCAATGTAATAATAAAGATTTTAATCAGTCCCACAGAAACACATGCATGTGGATATTCCAATGTAATAATAAAGATTTAAACCGTGTCCCAAAGTGTAGAAACGCATGCATGTGATGTTCCAACAGAATGATAAAGAATGGAATAATGTAAGAATTTCACCAAGTATAGGGTAGCCAGATATAAAAGTTATTCCAATAAAATAATAAAGAATGGAATAATGTGTTCTCTTCATGGATAAGAAAGAAATAATACTCCCTACCTTGGAAAAAATCTGGATACTTTGGAATAAGGAGGTAGCGAGACTTCTCTTCTTTCTCTCTATAATAATTGCTTCTAAAGCTTTTGTGAATTGGTGAGAAATGAAGGAAGAATGAGCTTCTATTTATAGGAAAATATAGTTTCGATAATTGCACGCTTTTGGGGCTCAAAAATTACAATCTAATACCTCCAACTTTTCTTTCATTTTAATTTAGTCCTGCAAGTATTATCAAACTTGCACCACCTCCCCTAATAGTAAATAATGTGAATCAATAGTTCAATCATGTGAATCAATAGTATAATCATGTGAAAAATACGAATTACGATATAGTACTCTCCATCTATACCTCCATTTTAACTTAGTCATGCAAGTATTATCAATCTTGCACCACTCCCCCTAATAAATAATGTGATTCAATAGCACACACATGTGAACAAATAGTTATATAAGTATGTGAATTAGTAGCAATTAATTGCTCATTTATCCGATAAATTACCAAATTTATCAATATAACCCCCTGACATCAATTATCATCTAATAGATGTCGATTTCCACTAACACTAATAATCCCAACACAATTGAACTATCAAAATTCATTTTAATCAACACAACTTATTCATCATTAATATTATAACTCACAATATTTAACAACCGTGTCGCTCCTGTGAAAGAGGGGGCTTTTCGATAAGGATTTCTTCTTATTGTGCGCAAGAATTAGGTGACCAAACCTCTCCTCGATGTAACTTCTAGACATTGTCAATATTGTAAATAATAATATAAATAACTTTGTCGTCTCAATTATTGATTTAATAATATAAAATATTATGCAAATGATATCGTGACAATAATTGAATCAATAATATGAGAGATATGATGCAAAGAATTATCAGAGAATAATCGAGTATAACCGAAAGTGACTTCTCACGTAAGCATCAATAATCAATACCGTGTGCTACTACGCAACCACGCCAGACATTACACTTTTTTAACATCGGGTGTTTCAACAGATTAACGGTAAAACTTCCGCCATTATTTTCATAAAGTATTTTTGTCGCTTTCTCAATCCGATAATAATTCCGCTGTGGGGGTCCACCAATGATTGTGTCATTGCATCTAATATTCCCCTGTTAAAACGAATATTCCCCACCAATCGAATATTATATAACAACTTGCATGATTTTGCAAAATTTGCAAATATTACCCACAACTATAACATTATATCAAATCCACACCATAATATTCAAAAATATATGTCGAGAAAATTTAATCTTTATTCAAAAGTTGGGGTCTTACAACCTCCCTTCTTATGAAATTTCGGCCCTCGAAATTAGGGGTGCGATTTTGGTCTAATATTTAGTTTTCGGTTAAAATAGTTCTTTTAGAACTTTTATCAAACAGTTGATAAGCATAGCTTTAGGTTACTAATTTCATAGCCATTGTTTATAATAACAACCCATAACAACATCCTTATTACTCCACACCCCAACCTATCTCCTTGTGCCTAATTTCCATACATAACAAGAAGATACCGTAGAACTAAATCTTACAAGAAGAATATAAAGAAACTAAAAGGACAAACAGTCCTTTAGTTAGTCCTTTAAGTTCATGCCCAGCCATTCAGCCATGAAAGTCATTTTCTTAACAAGGATGGAATGAAAAAGGAATGGAAGGGAATTGGAAAACTTACCTTCAGAAATTGGAAATGGTTGTTGCTCAATTATTTCTCCTTTACCAGTAATATTCCTTTTCTTTCTCTCATTGTGTGCTATGATTTTTGGAGCTTTAGTTTTTGGAGTATACTAATTGAATTTGATCTGCTAAGTAGCCTTCAATTTCGCTCTTCTACTTCATGTCTGCGATGGGCCGAAATGGGGTAGAACAAAAATGATTCAGAATGTCTTTTAAAAGCCAAGAGGAAGAAGAGAATATTTCGGACATTTACCATTTTTTTTGATCACATGTACCTCTTCTCACGTGCTTTTGGCATCTGACATATACGCACGATTAAGTTGGATGGAAAAGGTGACGTTTTCACTTCAAATCAAAAAGTCGAGAGTTTAAATGTAGCTTTACTGACTACATGTGTGATGCCCCCAAAATAGGTATACAACACCCATCTTGAGTCGCTAAATACATGGTACAAAATTCAAATACAACTTAATAATACAATTGTCGTGTAAAATACGACAAAACATAAACTGAGAGTTTTAATACGAATATTGTCTTCTAGACAGTATTCAACTCAAATGGAGTCCTCAAAACATTTATTATCACACTATTTCATAGAATAGTGAGGACTACTAATGCTATTATTTGAACCGTCACTCCCAGGTCATTTCTTCCACATCGTGGTTTCTCCACAAAACTTTGACTTGAGGTATAACCTTGGAGCGTAGAATATGATCATTTTTATCCAAGATTTTAACAGGTAACTCTTCATACGTTAAATCTTCCTCTATCTCGTCTGGTTCTAATTCAATAATGTGGTTCGGGTCTTTCACATATTTACGTAACATCGATATGTGAAAAATATTATGAACACGAGACATACATGGCGATAAAGTCGAGTCTATACGCCCACGCCTCCTACTCGATCGAGGATTAAAATGGGCCAATGAATCGAGGGTTGAGCTTTCCTCTTCCAAATCTCAGAACTCCTTTCCATGGAAAGCAACACGTAACAAATACATGATCTCCTATATCGAATTCCACGCCCTTTCGATGAAGAAAGATAACTCTTTTTGTCGATCTTGTGAGGTTTTTATACGTTCACGGATCGTTTGAATCTTTTCCGTAGTCATACGTATCAACTCGGTCCCAACAACGCCGCTTCACCCACCTCATCCCAACATACTGTAGAAACGACACTTTCTTCCATACAACGCTCGAATGGAGCCATACCAATACTTGTTTGATAACCTGTTGTTGTAGAAAACTCCACCAATGGTAAGAACTTGTCCCAACTTCCTCGAAATCAAAGACACGAGTCTTAATAGATCTTCAAGAGTTTGAATAGTCCTCTCCGATTTGTCCAGTCCATCCGAGGATGATATGCCGAAGCTAAATCGTAAATCTGCGCCCATAGCTTTTTGCAAACTAACCCAAAATCTTGAAGTGAATCTTGGGTCTCGATCGAAACTATGGATACCGGCATACCACGCAATCTTACAACCTCGTTTATGTACATAACGAGCAAGACGTTCAAGTGTATAAGTTTCTCGTTTCGGTAAGAAATGAGCAGACTTGGTCAATCTATCAACAATGACCCAAATCGCATCTATGCCTTGAGAAACCTTGGGAAGACCAGTAACGAAATCCATGGTAATGTGTTCCCACTTCCATTCTAGAATTTGAAGTGGTTGCAATGGACCTTTTGGTACTTGATGTTCCGCCTTGACTTGTTGACAAGTTAAACACCTTGAGATAAATTCTGTTATCTCTCTCTTCATATTGCTCCACCAAAATGTATGTCAAGATCACGATACATTTTGATACTCCCGTGATGGATTACAAATCTGTGTTGTGCGCCTCCATCATGATTTTATACTTTAAATCGGGTTGTTAGAACACAAAGTCCGGAATTGACTCAAGTATTCCTTCTTCATCGATTCTTGTTTCCCAGATAAGACCTTCTTGTATTTTCTTCCTCATACGCATCGCCTTCCAGTGTCCGTAATTTGGCGACTTTAACTTTATCGATTAAAGCTCTGCTTCTACTCGTATATTCGCCATCATCACATGGGTCCTTAGAGTCTTTATCTCTAACTCAATCCTTTGCAAGTCATACAAAATGGGCCTTTGCATACGACAATATTACACTCGCATTCGCGATATGATCTTCTACTCAAATATCGCCTATTACGCTCGCTTTTTTAGGATGGTATCAAATAGTATGATCATAATCTTTCAACATTTCGAGCCAACGTCGTTGCCGCATGTTGAGTTCATGTGGCAATAATTAAATAAAACTGAGTGACTTCTAACATAAACATCAATAATCAATACCGCAGGTGCCATCTTTAAACTACGCCAGACATCGTGACTTTTAACACCGTGTGTTTCAACAGCTTAACTGTAAAACTTTCACCATTATTTTCATAAAGTATTTTTGTCGCTTTCTTAATCCGATGATAATTCCGTTATTAGGGGTCCACCAATGATTATGCTTGTTACGAATATTCCTTGTTAAAGCGAATATTCCCCTAACCAATCGAATATTATATAACAACTTACGTCTTTTTGCAAAATTTATAAATATTACCCACAACTATAACATTATATCAAATTCACTCCATAATATTCAAAAATGATATTTATAGAAAATTCATTTTTATTCATAAAAGTTGGGGTCTTACATTTTACGTTGTAAATTATTGTTGAGTCTCATTTTTTTGTTAAACTTATGTATAATAATGTTATTTATCGTAATCTAATTTATATTTGTTATCCGGGGGACGTGTGTTGTTGGGAAGAGTTCATATTTTAGCATATGTGTTATTTATTGTGATATATATTGTTAGGAAAAAATGGCTGAAAACAGGAATATGCACAAATTGTGGTTTAAAAACCTGGAAACCTTAAAAAAAAAAAAATTACTAATTCCGTCGAAAATATGTTATTCTCCAAATAACATGTGTCAAGCTTATATCCGGTGAAATATTCCGTTGAGCATAATTCCGTTGACCATAACTTAACTTCGACGGAAATTTCGTCGAAAATATGTCCGTCGGGTGTAGTACATTCCCCACAAAATTCTTCGACGGAATATTCCTTCAAAAATAGGCTATTTTGACATAATAAGTCTAATTTTAACGGAATATTCTGTCAAAAATAAACGTTTTTTTGTTGTAGTGTCAAGTGAAGTCATTAATTAAAATAGAACCTTAAAATAAATAATTCATTTATGGTTAGTTCAAAAATTTAGGAAATTAATATTTTCATATAAAAAATTGATATTTTTAAATGATCTCTCTCACATAAATAATAAGTGAATCTCACCTTCATGTTCGTGTGTAAATATTATTTTAACATAAAAATATCAATTTTCAAAACTTATCAACTTTAAAAAAAAACACTTGTGATATTATAGAGCTAGACATGGCTCCACATGAATATGTTATAAATAAATAATTAATGGGGGAAAGGATAATGGATAAAAAGACCACACCACAGAATTAAAGTTTGTTCACAAACCAGCAACACCATCTTGGAGTGTGAGATGATGACAGCCACAACTAGTTACTATTTTAATAACTTTAGCTTAAAGTTTAGGATTTAAATAATTCACAATTGAAGACCATGTTTGATAGAAGCCTCCTAAAGACTTATTATACCTACAAAATTGACATCCAGATGGTTAGTTGAAGAAGTTGACATCTCTTTCTTCCTTGCTTTAATTTTACTTAAGGGGAAAGTATTGAGCTTCATGAAAAAATAAGGCTACAGAATGTTCAAAAGAGAGTAATTTTTAATGATATAAATTGTAAATTTTTTATTACTGAGTTATGCGGATAAATATTAGTGGTAATATATTTGGAGATATCTGTAATAACCGGGATTCTCCTATAATTTTTATTAAATTTCTTACCAATCTCATGTACAAATAAATTTTACAATTGTAATTTAGCATAAATTTATCGCAATGTATAACCAAACTCATTTTTTCCCTTTTATCATTCTTTCTTAATTTCCTGTCCATATTTTCTTCTCTCCATTATAAACTTTCAAATATAAAGCTTGAATCCTTGGGAGGCTCATAATAATGTGACATTTACTTGTTCTTCAAAAAGAGTTTCAAATAGTATAATAATAAAAAATATCAAAAAAGATTTTTTTTATTAACATCCTCAAGTCTAACTACCATAATATTATTGTAGGGTCACTATGATATATTATTTTAAGAATAAATATAAAACAAAAAATATACCCTTTAATCGAATTATACAAAATGAGACTATTTTTATGAAACGAATAATCACATATATGTAATGTTATAAAATGAATACACATTTCGGGCTCGATTTGTATTCGCTTGACTAAAAGTTCGATTCGAGCTCAACTTGAAATATAAATGATTCAAATATGAGCAAATTTTAAATTTCGATAAATTCTTCGAACATTTTCAAATTGTAATTTTCTTTTAATACTACTGGATATATATTAAAAGTTCAAAAACTGCGCCGCTTCGAATCTACTGACTTGCTAGCCTCAGCTCAATCAAATCTTATTTATTTACTCATCTTACTAAAGTAGAGGAAGAGATGGTCTGGCCCTGGTGGCCTCATAAGAGTGTGGAGGTGGGTTTTGAAATGGGAGACTTTGTGTTCAAGTCCCGTCTAGACAGATTGTTGAGGGTTAAGTGTGAAATGTAGCTAAGACTTGGCCCAAAAAAAATAAAATGAAAGGTAGGCTTACCTAGTTACTGCCAACCCAAAAAAATTTAATTTGCACGCCGCTAAAGCTTTTCTCTATTGAAATCATTTTCATGGAAAACAGAGGCATGCATGTTAACAGTACTTGGCTAGTGATTGCCACCTACATGATGCAATCATTCAATCCCACCATAATATTATTTCTAACATTTACTTCCAGGGTCACATTGTCTCAAGATAAAAAAAAAATTCATTAATTTTTGTAGTCAAATTAATTATTTTGAAAATTAATAATATTATATATATATAAATTTTTAAAAAGACAAACATCAAGTTTTAAAAGATGTAATGTTATAAGTTTTAAAGATGTGGTATTAAATAAGAGAAATGATACTCTGTGATATAGTCAATTTGAAAATACATTCAACCAATGTTGCATCAGACATAATATTTTTGAGACGCTTAACATTATCTTTTTAGCTTCGAAGAATTGTGGTTAATTCTAGATGGAGAATGGGGGAAGGGGCCAAGAGGGAACTACTGAAATGTTGCTGAGGGGTAGACAAATACATGTAATCTTGCATTGTAAAGAGACGAACATTTTACCACTAGCCTATCAACTCTGATCTACTAAAATGACTAAAGAAGTAGTTTTACCAAAAGTAAAGCCAAAATTATTAAAGCCCAGTAGAGCAGAAATTGAAGATAAATTTATAAAAGAAAGTAAGAAATTTCATTTAAGACCCACACCCACACCATATGCTTCCTCATGAATGCTGCAACCTCACTTGCACCCCATCTAATAATCAAATAGGCGTCATCTCCCGTTCTTTACCTTGAAATGGAGACAAACCTGGTTCTGTTTTTTCTCCTCCAAATGATCGCCACAGAAGCTGCATTCAGCGTTGGTGGTGGTGTTGGCCTTGGTGGTGTTTGGGTTGGAGGAATCAACAGCCCAACCCCATCCGCTTCAAAACTCAACAATGCATATACTGCTCTTCAAGCATGGAAATCTTCAATCAAAGATGACCCATTGGGAATTCTGAAAACTTGGGTTGGCTCAAATGTGTGTGCTTATAAAGGAGTTTTTTGTTCAGATCTTCAAAATGAAATGGGTGGTTCATCAATTTCAGTTGTTGCAGGCATAGATCTTAACCATGCCAATCTCCAAGGCACACTTGTCAAAGAACTCTCTCTCCTCTCAGATATGTCTCTCCTTCACCTCAACACCAATAGATTCACAGGCACAATTCCTGACACTTACAGAAACCTTTTATCACTTACTGAATTAGACCTCAGTAACAACCATTTTTCTGGCCCATTTCCTACTTCAACTCTATTAATCCCAAATCTACTCTATTTAGACCTCAGATTCAACAATTTTCAAGGACCCATTCCTGAAGATGTCTTCAACAAGAAACTCGATGCAATTTTTCTCAACAATAACCAGTTTGATGGTGAAATTCCTCAAAATCTGGGGATTTCCCCTGCTTCTGTTATAAATTTAGCAAACAACAAACTCACTGGTGACATTCCATTTAGTATTGGGTATACGAGTCCAGAATTGAAGGAGGTTTTATTTTTGAATAATCAGCTAACAGGGTGTATTCCTGATGGGATTGGTTTGTGGTCAGATTTGGAAGTTCTTGATGTCAGCTTCAATTCGATAATGGGTCGTTTGCCAGATTCAATATCTTGTTTGAATGGGATTGAGGTTCTTAATTTGGGACACAACAAGATATCCGGGGAATTGCCAGGATTAGTCTGTTCATTAAAAAGTCTTGTGAATTTGAGTGTTGCTTACAATTTCTTATCTGGGTTTAGCCAAGAGTGCAGCAAGCTGTTGGATAGAAATGTGGGTTTTGATTTCACTTCGAATTGTATTCCTGGGAGGGAAATGCAGAGACCTCAACCAGAGTGCTCTGGGATTCCTGGAGGTAGCTTGAGTTGCCTTAGAATTCCTGCACCAAAGCCTCTTGTATGTGGGGCACTGTTTGAAGCCCAAGAGACTAGTAATTCAAGTTCATCATCTCCATGAGAGAGAGAGAGAGAGAGAGGGATACCAACTGTTAGAAGTTGTGTCCCATAATTTATGGCCTCTTAGAATAATAGTTCCTCAAGTTGTTCTTTTTCATTTGTCATTTATAAATTTTAAGAAAAAATTAATAACTTAGTTTATCATATTATCTTTATATTAAATTATTAATCTTTCATCTTTTACCATGAATTTTAATGGGTAATATTGAGATTTTATACTCATTTTAGTTAATCAAACAAAGTATTAATTGCATTAATGTTTTCCTAAAAAGGAACAGAGGGAGGGCATAAAAAAATTAATGTCACATGGATAAGAACTGTTTCAGTTGTTTGAAACTTAAATACTCTAATCATTTGTTGAAGTGGATTATTAGGAATAAATGATATTTGAATGTTGTGTCTCTTTCTTTTGGGTCATTAAATAGTCTCCATTAAAAACTCTGCCCATTATTACAGTTCACTTCAGTTCAGCCATTGTTTGTTTTGGAACTCTTGGACCGTTTATCAAATCTGGCAAAGGGGCAGGTGGGTCATATCCCAAGAATTTAAATTGAAGTCATTTAATTAATTATATATAGCCTACATCCCAAGGAAAAAGCTATGCAATATTATTGGAATTATCTTTACTTGGGGGAACAGATTATCTCAAATCTCGGCTAATTTCAAATAAATATCATCGTCCGGATCCAACCAGACAGTGAGTAAGAATCTTTCTACTACAAGATCAAAACTTGAATGATACTACCTTTATCTAGAAGAGCAAGAAGAGCAATTCAGTTCATGTAAAAACATTTTGGGACAACATTTTTGGAATTTTCTACTTCAATAATTCATAACCTCAAAACAATTAAATATTAACAAAACCAATGGAAAAATTATTGCATTTCCGGATGCAGCATGCATCCATAAAGACCAATAACACATTGAGGATGCAATATCTAGTAAAAACTAAGCTGTATATAAGATTTCAATTCAATGTGATGGGAAAAGAGCATCACCCAATGTGCTTGTGAACATCAATCAGAAAATAAATTTAGAACAGGACATGGACATTCTCTACGGGTTTGGCAACTTTTAGACCTTCACATCATGGAATGTAGTACATTGGATTTGGGAGTTTGAAGGAACGCCTGCCTACTGAAAACCCCAATAGGTCGCTCCACTGATCTCCACAGCACCCATGAAGGGTGTAACCTTCATCTTCTAGTTCCTTTCTTTTTTCGGATTTGTAAGTGGTGGCCAGTTTCCCTTTATCCGAGGGTCCCCTGTTGAAATCATCAACAGAGAAATAAAGATGTTCAACCATCATGCAAATACTTGCCACTCATTTCATGTCACAACTAAATATACTTTGTCATAAAGCTTAAGAAAGTTTGGAGGAGAAAGAAAGAAAGAAGTATTTAAATGAGAATACCTATTCACCAAGCATTAGCTTATTATGTACCTCAAAAAAAGCTTTTCCCAGTGGGTGTATCCAGCATACAGTAGATTTTTCTCTGTAGCATTTCTTTGAAATTCTTCCCGACCAGTTAACAAAAATATCGTAATCCCCATCTCTTCAAGCTCCCTGTACAATCTCAAACTTGCAGGTAGAGCAGGGGCCTCAGCCAAGCCCACCCAGTCATTAAAGGACTTTTCATCGAATACTTCTGAGCTGTGTCCAAAACAGAGATCTTAGATCAACCATATGCCAAAATACTAGCTTTCAATTCACTCATATTTTTTTTAATCAAAAATTATAACACTACTTTGACTGATCATTAGCATCAGTAGAACTAGTTCAAATATCAAAATGCAAAGTAACTGATCAAGCACCTATCTCTGATAGGAGCCAGTCAAGTAATTTTTGAAAATTACATACTTCTTGAACTTAAACATGACAACTTCACTCGCGTTGATTGTGTAATATAAATAAATTTTGATTTATAGTTATTATATAATGCTGATTTTGTGAAAAAAAAAAGTTATACACGCCCAGAAGTACCTTATCACAATACCAACCTTTCAATTATGGCAACAAAGTGAAGTCTTATTGTGCTCTATTCTTTAATTGTCTTAAAACCAATAGCAACCCAATATTTATTTTGGACTCCAACCATCATCATTTTCCATTCAACAAATTTTAATAAACACAACAGAGAAATTTGTGTCCTTCATATGGGTCTTACCTCCATACTTTAACCAACTTAGGTATCAAATATAAGTTACTTGTTGGTTTATATCATTTATGATTTTAATGATGACAATATTATTGGGTTTGTATTTAGTAATAAATTTTATTTTAATTGATTAGGCTGTTTAAATTGTTAATATATTTGATTGTGTAAACAGTTTAAGGGATCCTGTTTATAAAAAAAATTCTTGTTTGGCCCAAGTTGGTTAAATATGTTATTAGATTAATACATACTGGACTCGGGAAATTTTAGATTGTAAAGTATAATTATTGCTGAGGATTTCTTTTAATATATCTTGCTTAGATATGCTATTTGATTAGGAATCTTTTCAAATGAAACTGTATTGACTAAGCAAAATATGTTGGACTCCTTCTTTCCTTTATTTTAGTCTTAGCTTGACTTGGATTTCACTTTTGTTTAACTGATGCATATTATATCCGTTGGTCTCTATTTAATTGCTGAAATACTAACTCTATACCAACTGTGATTTGAGATATTTATGCTAACATCTTATTTTGTATCCGTTGGTGCTAATCAAAAGCTAAACATGTATATCAGTTAAGGATATATTGCTAATCAAAATATATAGCTGTTAGGTCCTTCTTCTTATATATACTATCCTTTTCGGCTAAAACAGGAACACTGGAAGCTTACATCAGTAATAGTTCAGAAATTATCAAGAGTTTATCAGTGTTATTTTCAGTTGTTAATTGTATAGTTTATTAATTTCTTTTGGTTGAAAATCAAGAGCACATTGTATTCAAAATCCTTTATATTAAATTCTGAAATTAAGCATTGTTAGGCTTGATTGATCCAATAGTGGATAGGGTCTTTTCAAAGAGAGCCTTCAAGATTGCAGAGGTCCAAGGTTTGCAAAGGTTGCATAGGTGCAAAAAAGGCAGAGGGAGTTTTTTTTATTGTATTTAATTGAGTTTTAAAATTAATAAAAATAGTCTCCAATACCGGTTGGTATTGGACGTGGATTAAGCTACTAGACTAGAGGATACGGGTTGAACCACGTAAAAATCCTTGTGTCTATGGTTTGTTATTTCTTGTGATTTTGATTGTTTGAGTATAACTTTGCAACTAAACACATCAACATAAAAGTAGTCTACTGATAGAGTAAAGTGTACTAATCCAGACACTAAATCACACACGTTTCACATGTCTGTATTATAACTAAAATATAATTTGTTCTAATCCAGACATTATCCTTCTTTGTTTTCTCCTGTCTGCAATATAAGAAAAGTAGAATTTACTCTAAAGCATGCACTATAAAACAATAGTTTCAACTGTCATTTTTAATATTGTAACAGGAAATAAAAAATAACAACCAAAGTTTAAAAAATAAGCTTAAATTGGGTAATGAGAGCCAAAACACACCAACATATATAGTTGAGAACCTTACAGAAACTTTCTCATCATATTAGCTTCCACGTGACAATCAGCAAAAATGAATGGCCAGAATTATGTGAGTAAAAGGAATGTGCGATTTTAATACTAGAGCTATATTTGTTTGTAAAAAATATACTTAGAATTTGACTATTTTATTTTATTTTAATATTACTTTGGATTATTTAATGAGGGACTATTAATCCCTTATCGTGGGACTATTAATCTTATAAACTAATTTGATAACTTATAATGGGACTATTAATCTCACATTCCTCTTGAGATTATATATAACGTAGATGACAAAAAGTAGTCCATAAAATTATTTTTAAAAAAATAAAATAATCTGAAATAATACTAAGACATAATACCAAACATGTAAATGAAATAGAAATTCATCCTTAAGATATGCAAACAGGCAAATTCTCATCTTTCTATGTGGAATACAGAGAGTATTTTCTAAACTTCAATTCTGATTATTCAACTAAGCCAATGACAATGAGCCGAAGGATTTGAATCACTCACCCGTAACCGTGAGCCGCATAGTAAGGCACATTGGATAGCAGAGTCTCATCAATATCAAAAACCCAAGCATCCTTACCATCGCCGGCCACATTCACCGTCTTTGCAAACTCTACCGAATTATCGGCGACGATCTCGGAATCCGACCGGAACCCATCGCCAGTCATGTACTCCTTCACGTAGTGTATGCACCTCTTTGGAATTCCATTCCACTTTCCAGCGTCATTTGTCTCCACGCTGAATCTCCAGCTGTCGCAGTATATGCCATCGCCGGAAGCCGGATCGGAGGGAATGGAGCGGTGCGTTTTGGGGTAAATTTGGAGGATTGATTGGGAATTGGATTTTGATACGAGGGTTAGGATGAGAAATACGACTACGTAACGGCCGGACTCCATGCCGGGAAACCGAGAAAGCACTCCAGCGAGGGCTTTCTCGGTTTTTATCGTTCTATGAATAGGAGAAGTTGAAGCTAACAAACTTTAGGCTTAAGGTTGGATTACAATACGTATCAATGGAGTTAATGAGGTACAGGGGTCTGAGATTATATATATAAGCAACATAAATTGGTTATTTTTAGGAATTTATTTTTCCATTGTTGGAAATATCCTCGAGGTTGAATTAGTTTTAATTTAGTGGTTCTCTTAATTGATTGTTTTTAGTAATTTATTATCCTTATATTAGTAGTTCAAAATGATTTTCTCACCATTTGCATATTGGACTTTATCATAAAAGTAAATTAAAATACTTTAAACAAAAAGACAATTAATAAAAATGAAATAAGCTGATCACTTATATTTGTTAATGTTACTACAAAAATATTTTGATTTTAAATTAGTTTTAGTATCTTTATTTCAAAATTTTTAAAATGTGTTGGATGAGACAAAACAATATTATGATTTAGTCAAGAGTATAATTAATGCAACAAGTTAACTGTCATGTCGATTTAAGTAAAGAAAAAATAAGTTTTAATTTGACTTTTTTAAATCATTCTCTCTCCTCCTAATAAAGTCTTAACATGATAGTTAAAATTAGGATTAGTGACATTAAAATTAAGATTAGTGACCTCAATATATGTATAACAAGCAACCAAACATAACATTGCTTTAATGAAAATCTAACAAAGACGATCACACCAGGTGCAATCTATAACAAGGATTACGTACCGAGTATTATTATTATTTTCCAAGCCAAACGAGTATAATTTAATCTGAAAAATGAAGAAGAATAGACAAGTTTCTTGCTTGCTTGTCTGTACAATCACAAACTTCTACAAGAAATTAACTAAGGTTGCATTAACAGAATCAAACCAGCAACATATATGCTGAGTGTTGTAGAGCAGAGTGTACAACAATTGCATGGTCACGCCTTTAATTACAAGGAAGTGGAAGAAAAAGTTCTCTAGAAAAATCAGAATTTTGGGATGGATAAAAAAGGGTAAAGGGTGTGTGAACTGATCAGTATGTATGTATGCATGTTATATGCCATGCTCAAACCAAAAATGTGTCGACTAATTGGTTATCACATGAAGCTAGCTAGCTATGAAATGAAGGAAATAAATTAATAAAAATGGAAGGAGTAAAGAGTTTAACAAGGTAGGTTTCAAGAAAATGTATCATGTTCATCAAGCCAAAACTCCTTCCTGAGCTTACGTGAAAAAGGACGGCAAGCGTCCATGCTAAGATCAATGGCAGCAGAAAGCGCGATAAAAAGGGCAGCATCGGCCATGCAAGTTACATGTTTTACTCCCACTTGAACCATAGGCTTACTCACCTTTCCTTCATATCCAACAGTTGATCCCATAACAAATCCTCCAACATGCAACAGCTGTGCAGAATCTTTTATTGTGTTATCAATGCAAAATTGTCCACCATTTCTCAAGCTCATTGTACCTTCAGCAATGGGAACTCCACTAGTAAGGCCAGTGTTGCTGACCAGCTCAAACTTGTAACCTAACCCATCAATTGCTCCCCTTTCTCTCCAAGCCTCTAGGCGGCCCCACGGCTTCATCGAGACGCCCTGTATGAGCCATGCACCAGGGTTTGATCAGACCCTGGTGAGGGGACAAAAGGAGTGATCATTGAAGCGGCTGCAACAGATGAGCCTGAAAGGTCATGGATAGTTATCATCCACCCCTTTCTTTCCCTTCCTGGTTTTTCCCTCTCCCCTGAAAAAGTTCTCATCCATACTCTGTTGTTGGTGGTAAAATTTGATGGGAGAGACCTGATTTTACACAATTTCCAGATCAAAGGCATCCAATAAATAAATTCATGAGAACTAATTGAAACTGTGGAGATAATAATGAAATAAAGATAATGACATTTTCGTAAGAGCATCCAATTAATAGAAAGCATAAATTTGGCACATGGGACTTGGTCACTTGGGAGAGGAATCAAAATGGTAGTTGGCTAAGACGGTTATAGAATTTGATTTTTGTCCGTTTGACCGTGGTATATATATATATATATATATATATATATATATATATATATATATATATATATATATGCAGAAGAGAGCTCTTATCTTAATACAAGTTTTTAATCCTTGTTGAGATACTATAAGCCAAAAGACAAGTCTTGTGTGAAAAATTGAATATGGATGTGGATTTCTTCATAAAGAAACTGAGACTCCTTTTTATTATTATTATTATTATTATTTCATAATTGTTTTTATAGTATGGCTCATTAAGTTTAGCCACCCGGCCATTTTACAGCTCCGGACATGCTACCAGAGCCCAGAGGTGTATACCACAAGTGTAAGATGTGTTAAAACAATTAATATGTAATAAGTTTCGGTGCTTGTCACGTATAATTGTATTTAGTAGTGAATTGAAGAAACAGGCAGGCTGTACAGAAGTATCATTCACATGATGGGTGGCCTGGAGAAAATTTAAAAATCACATAATTAAGCTACAAATCAAGCTACGTACGTATATAAAGTAAACATTGAATATAATAGGGTTCATGTACCATACATACATATAATAATTTAGCAAAACCTTAATATCCACAAAAGAATTAAGAGTAACAAACTGTACAACAATTGATAAATTTCATAAAACATTACAAAAATCAAAACTTCATCACACTTTCAAAATAGATGCTGACGGATTGGAGTAACAATCAATCAGATAGGGAAAAATAGTAATTAAAGTAGACATCAATTCGGAAAAGAAAAAAAAGAGTTATGGATCTTGCTTCTAAACTGTTCGATATGTGTGCAGTTTATTTGGATAGTTTATCGAAAGAGTTGATATATTTTTTGTTATGCAAGTATTTTTTTTTTGGTGCTAATTTGTGGGTGAGGGACTTAAACCTAAAGACTTCTTGCTTAGCAAGAGACATGGAGTGCCACTGAGCTAAAGCTCTGGGTATTATAAGTATTTCGCTTATGTAATTATAAAATACAACTCATTTCTATAAAACTGTGCAAATGAACCAACAATTTTAGCACAGTTTAGAGCCAAAATAATGAACCACTAATAAGCGCGGGTGGAAACAAAAACTTACCGTGATCTGGAGTTTCGATCGGCACTAAACTTGCAGCTGAAAACCGGCTGCCGTATATTCCCCTGAATCTGGAAAACCACCGGGCTGCACTCCGGTTCGCCTCCGAACTGGAATACATATCTTGGGTCCGGCTCGGTCCGGACCGTCAAATGCAATTTAGCGGAGGGATTCGCCGGTTCACTCCCGAGCTTCATCCAACCATTCTGAAACACAGAAGCTCTCAAAATAGCGCCGTCCAGGTTAATGCATACACTGACCCGGCCAAGTAGCTTCCTGCAGCTGACCCCGCACGTGCGGCCCATGCAGCCCGTGTAAACCGACACGCTCAGCGTTATGGGCTCGTCGGAGAGACGGCGGAGGGCGGCGGGGTCGAGGTGCAATCCGGCGAAGGTGACGGGATCCGGCGGAAAAGTGTCTGCTGAACAGAGCGGGATAAGCGCTGTTTGAGAAGGGAAATTTTTTATTCGAAGCTTGCAGAAACATGGCGTGGTTGAAGGGTGAACACCGGAACCGGCCGGTTTGGCGGCCAGTGGTAATTTGAGAGCTAAAGACTCAACTATTAGTCGAACAAATGGACATGGATCCATTGTAGTGTACTGTTCTTCCTACTTCTCTCTCCTCTGATCCCTCTCTCTCTCTATATATATGTATATAATTTGGGTTATGATCTTTTCAATTTTGAGTGTTAACGCCAGGATCTTTCTCCACGTCCCAATCACGTAAGACGTCCTGATCCCGCATGACAAGAAACACACATAACACCGAAAGCTTGACGGCGGTTCCGTCGGGGGATAGCTCAGGCGTGAGAATTAGTACGTGTTCACAAAGTTAACAATGGAGGAATGTATGATCTAGTGTATTGAGAAAGATAATAATTCTCAGTTGTGTGTGTATGGGAGAATATGAATAATCAATATATGGGAGAACGTACCTCTATACGAGGGCTTCCTTGCTAGGTTATACTATCCTCGCTTGATTATCAAGGCACCACCCACTATCACCGACACCTCCTCCGACTGATGGGCTCTCCGATCGATAAAGGTTTATTCACTTTGCTTTTGGCCATCGCTTTCTCACCGGCCACGCGCCTATGATCCCATCCACATTAATGCATGGCGGAAACTTGGTCAACCGTCATGCTTTTTCATCATCACAAGTCAAAGTAATGATATTGAAATATCTAATGGGTCAACCCACCGGACCGAATTCTTTACTTTTAAAGATTAAAACGGATACAATATGGTGACCGGGCCCAATGGTTTTAACGGATTAAAAATAAAGGTCCAATGGATTCTTCATGTGAGTAGCCCCGATGTACCCACTCCTACCAAAAATAGAAATATCACGACCCAACATTGCCCCTAGTTTTTTTTGTTAAATGAATGTTTAATGAAAACTATGAATGACCCAAGATAATTTAATAAAGGTCCATAAAGTGAGATATAATTGAAGTGTATCCAATCGTTACTCACTAAATAAAAGGAGAGAGAGGATGGAGGCCCAAATCGGAAAAACCTATTTAATAGATATACATGACCTTAACCTAGGACCTTCCCATTCAAATTCCAAATCATCAATAAGATTTAATGAGCCTACCAACACCGTAAAAATCACAAGATAAAAGGTAACTTTATCAACTTTGATAGTTTTACTCGCTCATTTGAATTTCGAGCGCCTTTCCGAACTCTCCGACTTTCTCGAACTTTCTCCTTTCTTTCGCAAAATAATCAACAATGGCTTCCCAGTGATTCTCGCATGGTTCTCCCATATTGGTAACCCCACTCACCGCATTGCTCCACCAAACCCTACCACCACGCTTTCGTGAAGGAGCCTCGACATCGAACCCAAAAGTGTCGAGATCCGATAAGAACCTCTCCCCCATAAATCCCAAAACCCCTCCGAATACTACAGAATAATCGAGCGATTCTCGCACGCCAACACTCCTCGATCGTCACAGAGGTCGGCAAGAGGATTCTTCTCGATACCACATCCCGGATACCCACGCAGCCTAGGGTTCCTAGATCCCATGGAGAAGATGTACCAACGGCCAAGGTTGGACGACTGCCTCGTGACCCTACTTGGAGAAGGGGGTTCGTTTCTCTCTGATATTTTCATAGTAACCTGTTGGGGTTTCGGGGGGGGGTTCGCTTCAACTAAGATCAACTCGTACATTCACATCTTGGCCTTCGTGGCCCTTCTGCCATGAATTGGGCGTGGAGCCCTCCCTGACTCCTTCTTTACGATATACAAAATAGTACAATCTAGGGAGAAGGGGTTCAAGGCCATTAGCAAGCATTCTCCGGAGTCAGGAGAGAAGTTCGAGAGGCGTTCGCTGGTAAACACGCCTTCGAGCAACAGGGGCTGGCATGAAAAATGGTTCTACGTCAAAGGCCCCGAAATCTCTTCTCTAATTTAATCGGGCCAATCGACGAGAAGGTCTCTGATTTTGGAGACATTTCAAGAAGAAAGAGAAATGGAAATGATGAAACTTTTGACAATTTCCCCAAGGAAGAGTGGAAGTACGGACTCTCTCGAAGCGAAGACGGGTTATCGACCATAAATGTAAGTATCGGTCTATTTTATATGTATACGAATTTTTTGAAAATGCTTTTATGATGTGGATTCTAACACAGAGTTGTATTGGTTATGCAGTATCTTTGATCAAACCGAGCTCTTTAGAGATAAAAGAGCTCAAGATTTTTGTCCGGAAGCCTTCTAAGTCAATGAAACTCAGTGCAAAGCGTGGTCGCCCCGGCCGAACCAATCCCTGAAACATGTACAGATGAATTCCAAACTGACGAACCAGAAGCCGAAGAGGTTCCTGTTTCGGAAGAGACTCTCCGCCGCTGAAGAGAGGCGATCGAAAACCCGAACAACACCCTTTCCAACCCCTTTCGAAGCCACCCCTGAAATCGAGCCGACCACTACGTCCGTCCCCCGACGAGGAGGCCTACTCGATCGTCCTGATCGAAGAAGCATCCTCCGCACCAAAAAGCTGAGAAGCAAGATAACGCCTTTGATCGCCAAGAGCTTAGGGTGCCCCAATCTTCGATCATACCCCTTCTTCGTCTGCTTTGTATAAATACTGATTAGCAAAGAAGGTGATCGGATGAAGTTGTCCCAAACCTCGTCCGGAAGAGGAAACGAACACCGACAGCCCACCCAAGCTCAGACGGCCACTCCTCTACAAGAACCAGTCCAAAGAAATCTCCTCTCCCGAGACCGTGACTGGCGAACTCCGAACTCTACTCTCCCGAGCAACCAGCTCCTTCCCCCGAAAGGTCAAGACCTTCGCCAGAACGAACAGGTCCTTCAGGTCAGGGCTATCATGCCGAGGTCGTGGGATCTCCGACTATATGGCTTAGATTCAATGCTAACTTTCCGTTCGACCTATTCGGGGCCTTCGTAAGGAACGCCGATTTCATAGGTTCAAGTGATCACACGGACGGGAATTTGCTCGATGAAGGGATGAGCTATTTGGCTAAGGTAAATAATCATTCCTTTATTTTTCTGTCTTTCTGTCCTTAATTGTATATCTAGATATCGGGCTTGAGTCTTTATTCCGAACATATACAGCACTAATCGTGTTTTTTGACATTTGCGCCCAAGACACATAAATGGGGAAGCCGAGGAAGATTTCATGCGACAAGAGATCAATATCTTTGAGATCGACCTTGGCTCGAGAAAGGGCCGATCGAGAAGACTCTCTTCAAGTCATCGATGGCCTCCAACGAGACTTGGATAGAAGCTAAGATGGATTTGAGGACGTCCCACGACGTAAGGCGGCCACAAGAGATAGGTTGGTCGCCTCCGGCTAGCCAACAAACTTTAACCGATCTCGAACGCCATTGCATTGAAGAAAAAACTCATTCTTGAGGGCAAAATGAGGAGTTTTCTTCTACAAACCAAGCCTCAAGCTATTCAACTTGGCGAGGCTCAATCAAAGGCCCGTGGATGAAGGACGGAGACACAAGAACAAACGCCACAAGCTTCGTCTTAAAATAAAGGATCTTGAGGAAGGGTCCTCTTCGATCAAGAGCTCGTAGCGATACATGAGCGTAATATAGAGACTCTGGACGAGCTTAACGCGTCGAGATCATGAAAGTTTACTCTAAGGCTACGAAGACCGCCGAGAGAGGCAAAGAAAACCTGTCTCACGCTTCAACTGACCTAACTCTACTCAACTCAAGAGGCGAAGGTGGTGCCTAGGTGTTCTTCGTGCTTTAATTACGACTTATGTAAAATTTATCTGCTTAAACATTTTACGCTTCTATATTAGTGTATTTTTGTTCATGAATGAATAGGTCAAATGAATGTTTTAGTTTTCCTAACAATTTGCAATCTCTTTAATTGTGAACTATGTTCTCGGCTAGTTTCTTGTCAATAATTCAATATCGAGAAATGAACCTAAACAAAGGAGTCGCTTAAGATATATAATGGTTAATGTATGAGACGAAGGAATTGAATTTCATGGATGTGGATTTAACTTAACTGAATGTAGAAAGATCTGAATTCAAACACTTGAGGATTTAACTCAAATTGTTAATTAACAATTAATCATGTCATATAACGTATAAAGTGATGTTAAAGAACGAGGCATTCCGAACTCAACACTTAAATAAAATAAAGTACCACATACTCATTTGCTCAAGTGTGAGATCTGGTCATTTGTTTACCACTTTCGGGTGAAACAATTATATGAAAACCAAGATATAATGACCAATTGTGACCATTGATTTACCACCCCGGTAAAATCAATATAGATCCTTCGCTCACCACTCTCGGGGTGTAAGAACGACAAATGGGTCGACATCGAATGGCCAAAGAAGTCCTACCATTCCTCCTTACACCATAGTGACCATAGGACAAAATAGGACCAGGACCAATAGTGACCATTGATTTACCACCCTGGTAAAATCAATATAGGATCCTTCGCTCACCACTCGGGGTGAATCGACAAATGGGCCGCCATCGAATGGCCAAAGAAGTCCTACCATTCTTCCTTACACCATAGTGACCATAGGACAAAATAGACCAGACCAATAGTGACCATTGATTTACCACCACCGTAAAATCAATATAGGATCCTTCGCTCACCACTCGGGGTAGAACGACAAATGAAATCGCCATCGAATGGCCAACAAGTCCTACCATTCCTCCTCCTTACACCATAGTGACCATAGGACAAAATAGGACCAAGACCAATAGTGAAAAAGTGTCTTTTTATTGATAATGAACAATAATATACTGCACTTCGATGAATTAACTTGATCTTTATTGAAAGTATTTCCGAAGCTTCGCCAAATAAGTGCCAAGTGTTTTTGATTTCGAACCATCTAATGCCCTTAACCTAGTGTTGCCCTGGTTTGGATACTTCGATCACCTCATATGGTCCTTCCTAGTTTGGCATTAACTTTCCGTGTTTTGAGGTGTAGAAGCTTGGCTATTATTCGAGGATCGAAGTCTCCTACTTCAATCTAAGCTTGACTCCTTTGTTATAATGCTTAGCTACCCTTCGTTGATAAGCGTACCAATTTAAGTAGAAACAACCTCTAACTTCTTCTAGCAGATCCAAATTGGCCTTCATCCTTCACACATTGTATATTTCTTTGTAGATTGACCGACCAAGACTTGAGATCCGATTTCGACAGGGGACTAAGGCATCGCATTATAGTCCAAATCGAAAGGGTGAATCCCAGTGGTAGTCCTTGGTGTAGTCCTAAGTAAGCCCACAACACGACGAAAGCAGCTCCTCTAGCCATCTTCCTTTAGCTTCCTCTACAATCTGATCCTTGATCCCGCTTCAATCATTCCTGTTGGTCACCTCAACTTGGCCATTTGACGTGGATGAGCCACCAAGTCTTCTTATGTCAATCCCCAACTCCTTTAAAAATGCTTCAAATTTTGATCCCACGAACCCACGCCCTTTGTCCGATATTAATACTCTAGGGATCCCGGCGAAACACTACTGACTCTTTTATGAACTTCTAACATTCTTGCTCCGTAATTAACCGAAGTGGCTTCGCCTCTACCCACTTAGTTATGTAATCAATAGCAACTATGACAAAGCTAACCTGGCCTTTAGCTTTAGGCAATGGACCCAGTATATCTACCCCCAAACAAATAAGGGTATAGGAGATAAAATCGAGTATAGCTCTTCCGGTGGTCGATGTGGGATCGGATTTGCTTGAGTTGGCACTTTTCACATTTTTGACATACTCGTAGCTTCCTTGAAAATTGTAGGCCAATAGTATCCTTGTCGAAGTACTTTGTAAGCCAAAGATTTAGCGACCAAATGATCACCGCAAATGCCCTCGTGATTTTCCCCAAGAAGCATATTCCGCCTTCGATGGGACCAGCACTTCAAGAATGGTGAAGAAAAGGCCAATCGATAAAGATCCCCATCAATAAGAACAAAGTTGGCGCTTTTGTATTTGATCTTCTTTTTAACATCCGATCCAAGGAAGGAAGCCCATCCGCCAAATACTGATGTAGGGGTCATCCAAAGTTAGATCGCTCGATACACATCATCGCTTCATCTTTGAATACTCTTACATTGCAGAACTTCCAAGTAAATCGATCCGTTAAAAACATCTCGTGATCCGTAGTAGTAGCCAATTTCGACAATGCATCGGCGATAGAATTGTCATTACGCTTATGCCCCAAATTCAGATGCGGGCGAAATCATCAAGTCGGGCCTTTAACTCCGCTTAAATACTTGATCATCCGATTTCCACGAGCTTCATAGTCCCCTCGATAGATGCTTGACAACCAACCGAGAGTCATCAGAGATGATAAGGTTCCGGACCTCTAGACTTTTTTGCCAATCGAACACCCGCCAAAGACCGCTTCATACTCTCATTTGTTGTTTGTCGCTTTAAATCCAAATCGATGGCTCGTTGAACTTTGAACCCGTCTGGACTTGTCAAGATAATTCGCCTTACTAAAGCTTAGGGTAGAGGAACCATTTGCATATATAGAGTCCAAACATTCTCGCCTCTGTTGAAGAACTCAAGAATCGCCGACGGACGATTCACCCCAGAACTTTCGGTATCGCTTGGTGAACGAACATTCTATTATGAAATCGGCCAAAGCTTGGCCTTTGATAGTGGTTCGTGGATGGTATTTGATGAAAAATCGTGGATAACTCCATTGTCCACGCCGCTAACCTTCCTGAAACTTCTGGCTTGCCCATCACCTTCTTCAATGGCTGATCCGTGTAGACAACCAAGATCCGACCTTGAAAATACTGCCGAAGCTTCCTACTAGCAATTATCAAGGCGAAGGTAAATTTCTCAACATTTGGATACCTGGTTTCAGCATCTCGCAGGATGTGACTGACATAATAGACCGGATGTTGTCTTCCACTGATCTCCCGAACCAGCACTGCTCCAACCGCTAACGAACTTGCCGCCAAATACAGATATAAGGTCTCTGCTGGAATGGGTTTCACCAATAAAGGAGCCGAAGAAAGATACGCCTTTATGCTCGAAGGGCGCCTTCACACTCAAGTCCACTGGAACGTCTTCGCATTCTTCTACCCTTTTCAATGTATCAAAGAAAGGAAGGCACCTCTCTCTGCGATTTGGCGATTTAACCTCCTTAACGCCGCATCTCGCCAATCGACGTTGGGCGTCTTTGAATGATCAAGAGTCTTCATGTCAAGAATGGCTCAATCTTCTCTCGGATTGGCCTCGATACCCCTTTGACTAACAAGATAACCCGAAACTTCCTCGCACCGAGGCCGAAAGTGCACTTGGCCGGATTAAGCCTTAGTTGACGATGACCAGACGGTCGAAAGTATTCCTTCAGATCGTCTAAATGACTCAACGCGTGCATGCTTTTCACGATCGTGTCATCAACGATATACCTCCATGTTCCTTCCTCAAATTTATCGAAGATGAAGTTCATCATTCTCCGGTAAGTGGCTCCAGATTTATAAGGCCAAAAGTCATCTTCTTGAAGGCGTACCGAACAAATGTGTAATAAATGCGGTCTTTGGGATGTCCTCTTTACACATGGATATTTGGTGATAACCCGAAAAAGCATCCATAAAGCTTAGTAATGCGTACCCCGAAGTGGCATCAATAAGTCGATCAATATGGGGTAGAGGATAAAATCCTTCTGACAAGCTTTATTGAGGTCGGTGTAGTCGATGCAAACCCGCCATTTTCCATTCTCGCTTCGCACCAACACCACATTAGCCATCCATTCGGGATAATCAATCTCATATATAAAGCGGCGGCAGCCAACAAATTTTCTTATTTCCTCGATCAATGATTTTCGTCGTTCAGCGCAAAGATCCATCTTTTCACTTTGACCCGAAGCTTCTTCAAGGATCTACACTCAAAGCTATGCTCTATATCTTCCCGACTAACTCGTGCATGTCCCTTGGTTCCCATGCAAAAATATCTGCATGCTAGCGTAAAGAGTTCTATGAGATTTGTCCGAAGAGGTTCTCGTAGACTGAACCGATCTTCACTTGTCTTGTCCGGTTTTCAAGGATCAATTCGACCTCTTCCGTTCCTCCTTAGGAATCACCATCTGCCTCGTAACTACTTTCGATAAAAGGCTCGATCTCAATTGTCATCCCCTCGCTTTTGTTTGTCAATTTCACCCACCTCAGAGGAAATAACAAACATTCCAGAAGCATCGTCGGGCTAGATCCAAGTCCCCGCCACCTCTCCTACTCCATGAGCCGTGGGGAACTTGATTTTGAAATGAGGATGGAGGTCACAAATGGAGAGCGAGCTAAAGTAGGTCTTCCCAAAGATAGCGTTGTAATTTGAATCAACGTGGCAAACATAGAATTTACACACTATTTTGACTTCACGGGGTCTTTGTGCAAAGACAACCGGAGTTCAATAAAGTGCTCGCAACTTTGACAGATCATTCATTGAAGCCGTATAAAGGAGCTTCCCCCCGATCTCCATTTTCCGCCCATCAAAGTGCATCCTCCGATAGGCGTGGGCATACAGGATATCCATCAAGATCCATTATCTATCATCACGCCGCTTCATGTCCACCGTGCTCATCTTCATACTGTGATCACCAAGGCCCCCTCACGCTACTCGATGGGCTCCGAAGGATAGTCGGCGTCGGTAAAATGATACGACAAATCCCGGGAATGGTCTATCCGCCAGGGGAGATCCGTCATACGCCACGACCGAATCGTGTAAGCCCTTCTTCCCTCCCTATCAACTTCCCTACGGACCCACCGCGGTTATCACATCGATAACATGCCTTGGCGGCAGATCGAGCCCCCTCGAACCGTCTCGAACAAAGACGGTTAACGTTCTCACGATTATTTACGGCCACATATCGCACTAACAAGCCGCCTTTAATCTTCCTCTCCACAAAGTCTTTCAAATTGCAACACTCGTTAGTGTCGTGGCCACGACTATGATGATAAATACACAATACTTACGAGAGTTACCCCCCCAGCCTCGGTAATTATCACGGGTGGCTCAAAGAAAGGTTGGTTTCGATTTGATCTAAAATTATCGATCTATCGGTGTTTAGTTTGGTGTAGATCTTATTCACCTTCGGGGGGGAACGGAGGGATGATCGCTTCCTCGCCGCTAGAATTATTGTACTTTTTCAATCGCCTCCGTCCGATCATTATACCCCCCCTGCTTCTCTCTCTGCTCAACTTCGGGCTTAGGAGCCAATCGACTCTTTCCCTCGACCAAGGAGGATGCTTCAGTCGTTCATAGCTTCTTCCACAACGATGTAGCCTTCATTGCTTTGTCAAAGGCTTCTACCAAGCTCTTCTGGATGATTGAACATCAACTTCTTCACCAACTTTTCTGACTTTACCGATCCAATCCATTTTGGAACAAACCTACTGACTGAGATCATTAAGATCGGACACCGACCGAATCGCTTCTCCGAACCTCTTTACATACCGCCCAAAGATTCACCGGTAAAACTACGGATCTGTGCTAAAGAACCCGTAGGCTTTCCTCTTCTTCTGCTGTTCTCAAACGGCATGGAACTTATCACAAAGTTCGGTCCACGAGGATATGGAATCAAGGCAAAGTTCCCAACCAACGCCTCGCATCTTTTCTTAGCGTCAGAATAAAGGTGTGGCACTTGCAACGTCAATGAAGTCGTAATAGTCCATTAAATTTCATTGAACGCTTTGGCTATGGTCATAAGGGTCCCCTGGTTCCATCGTAACTTTCCACGCGAGGCAATTTTTTAGTGATATCCGCCTTTTCCTTGAGAATATCCGAGGAAAAGGGATGCTTTCTTTCGAGCGTCCTTCACTTGCTTTGGACCTCGGCCATTTGCTTTCCGAGCTCTTTAAGCTCCTTCACTAGAAAAATCAACGCCTTCAGTCGTGGGGAAAACTCTTTCTCATGAACAACATTATGTCTCTCGAGAGATCGACCTCCTCCTCGCCGATCCTACGCCTGTAGGGACTTCTTGATCCGCTTTACACACAACTCTTTCCTTGTGGTGAGAATGATCACGCTGATAGTCCATTACCCGACTTTGCATCACGACCTCCTTCGACTGCTCCTTTGTTGATAATCATCTCGATCTTTGAGAGGTAATCTACCATTATCGCCTTCTTCGAGGCCACGGGAGTTTTGCTTCTCGATCTCCTCCTACTTCGAGAATGATCCTAGAAACACGCTGCGGGAACGCTTCGGCCCTTACCCTTTCGTCGAGTCTCCTTCTTATGCCCACTTCGTCCCTTCATATTGATCATGGCTAGATGCTTCGCCCTGCATTCCGCACCAAGCATCTGTTTCGGCTATATCTTCTTTCTTTTTAACAGACCGTCTATGGCTTTCATCTCTGCTTCGTCATCTAGCCATCTTTGCCAACTTGGCGTTTTCTATCCTCCCGGCTACTTATGATAAATCTTGGTTGGTGAGCCTTCCACCGCCCTCGACCATGATCTCGCCCTTATTCGCATCGAAAACCAATCTTCGTCGCCCCGCCAGAATCTTCTGACGGAGATCCTCGAATTATGCTTAAAGCCGTGCTCGTGAGCACTCTTGAAGGACCTGCATTTATCCTTCATCAAAACACGAGCGATTGACGAGCTAACAACATCGCCGCTTTTTCCGCCGGGTGTACCATCTCTACTCCTCATCATCTTCCTAAGTAGGTTAAACGATTGTGATTGAAAATTTTAATGACACTAGAACTCAAAAAACTCCTCCTTCTAGCGCCAATGTTAACGCCATGATCTTTCTCCACGTCCCCAATCACGTAAGACGTCCCCGATCCCGCAAGCAAGAAACACAAATAACACCAAAGCTTGACTACGGTCCGTCGGGGGATAGCTCAGGCGTGAGAATTAGTACGTGTTCACAAAGTTAACAATGGAGGAATGTATGGTCTAGTGTATTGAGAAAGATAATAATTCTCAGTTGTGTGTGTATGGGAGAATATGAATAATCAATATATGGGAGAACGTACCTCTATACGAGGGATATACTGTTGTATCAGCGGTGTGTATGGTAGAGAAATTGGTTGATGCACACTTGCATCATGCAAAGTCGGCACTCAAGGTGAATTCTTTGGCTCACTACCGGACATTGCTCGGAATGGTTGGCATTTGCAAATGAAATTGATGGGAGAGCGGTGCTGATGATGTTTGTCTCGAGGTCGGCTTAGTTCCAACCTAAGATCGAGAGTCGACCCAAAGCCACGATTCTTTATCCTCTTGCCGCCAGGTGGTTTTGACCGAGAGTCACCCAAAGCCACAGCCATATCCTCTCTGCCCCTCCATGTAAATCGCATGATGGCTAGTGGGCAATGCCATGATTCCTCCCAAGTCTTGTGTAAAAGCCGAGAGGTCGCAGAAAGGAATCACAAGCCTTGGTAATGAGGTGGGGCTTGAAGGAATTTAAGACATCATTGTTGCAAATGCTGACCAGGTTCTTTTCTTCAATCGGCTCTGCACACTTCTGTGCCTGGGCCCTGAACCTATTAACGTAATCTGATAGCTCCTCATTCGGCTTCTGTTTGAACCGCATGAGTTCTACAATGGTTACCTGTTTCTGCACATAGAAAAATTTCTTAAAAAATTGTAATTTTAGGTCATCCCAATCATGGACTGACCCCTTCTCCAAATTGTAGTACCAACCAAGGCACTATCCACAAAGTTTTGTTGAATTCCCGCATCAACAAGTTATGGTTGTTCACTTCATCATATCCCATCCACGGAGACATCGACTCTACGAACCTGGCAATATGTTCCCTCACGTTTCCTTTCTCCCTGTTGTATTTTGGAAACTGCGGGGGGATGCTCAATATACCCTATCGGGTAAGGTTGCCTCCGAATATGTGCCGGTTAAGGCGGAGTAAAGTCTAACTCCGAGGGTCGGGATGTCTGCTACGAAATTGATTGATCACAACGATCATATCATCCTTCGTCACATACTGGCTCGTGGCGTGGACTCTTTGGGGTGTTGTGATATACTGCTGTATCGGCGGTGTGTATAGTAGAGAAATTGGTTGATGCACACTTGCATCATGCAAAGCTGGCATTGGCGGTAGTTGTTGGCTCACTCGTTGGACATTGCCTGGAATGGTTGGCATTTGCAGCTGTGAAATTGATGGGAGAGCAGTTAGGATGATGTTTGTCTGAGGTTGGCTTAGTTCCAACCTAAGTTGTGGCACGTCGCCACTGTGCTGGGCCTCCAAGTTGATTATTAGAACCGATTGACTTTCCGTCGATGGAGGTACAATCTGGTTCTCTTTGTTGTTGTTGTCATTGTTGTTGTCTTCCACTCCTACCTGTTCCCCCTACGAACTTCCTGGGAACATGGACTTAAAAGTGGAATCTGATCAATCAAGCGGGCGGAAATTCCCATCTCCTCTTGCTTCTCTCGCATTTCCAAAGATCATGGCCATCATCATCCCTTTACCCTTCTCGTGCTTCCTTCAATGCCTTGAGCATTTCGGTTACCTGACAAAGATTCGTCTCGATCTCCATACGCATCCTCGCTCGCTTTTCCTTCCTGCGTTGGTTTGTTGTTAATTGGCCATATGTGGTGATGTTGAACTCCCTTCCGAAGCGTCTTCAATAATTGGTTGATCAAAATCTGTGCTTCATGCTTTGAAAACTTGAGTTACTTGTCTTGGAACTGGATCCGGTGACGTAATGTTATTTGTTGGTGAAACAGCTCTTCCTGTAATTCTCCCACTTCGAGTTGTGGGCATACCCTTCACGAATTATACACCTCCCCAGCAGAGTCGCCAAATAAATGTGGGCAAGGAAATCATGTCTTGCTTGTTTAGGGTTTCGTGTTGGCTGAGGAGGAGAGAAATCCACGAAGAATACGGAATTGATTGATTGATTGTAGAGGGAGAACGACAGTGGGCTCTTACTCCAACGACGTGGCGTGAACCCCTAGAATCCGAAACCGTGTTAGGGTTATTGGGATTCCAAGAGCCTTCTTCCGATTCTTGAGTTGAGAGAGTGTTCAATCTTGTTAGTGCTTTTTTAGGTGGAATATCCAAGCCTTAAGCTACCAAAGAGTCATCCCCTTCCTAGAATGGAAGGGGTATTTATAGAGTTTCTGGACTTAAGTCATCACATCGCTAGGCACATGTTTTCAATGAAATTCCGAAATACCCTTCACTCATTAAAGTAATGCCCATATTGCCTTGTCCTTCTAAACCACCAATCCAATCCTCAATCAATTCCCAAAAATGAGCCGCCTCCACGAGTCTTCCGCCTCGGGACCCGTGGAGGCTTCTCCTCCTTGCTCTAAGACATTTATTTTGACTTTTCCATCTTCATTCTATTAGGTTATGCGAACCCTAAATTGCACATTTAATGAGGTCATGGAACCCTAATTATGTATTTAATTTAATTAGGTCATGTGAACCCTAATTTTGCACATGGGTCCAGACAAATTAAATAAAGAAAACTACTACTACTACTACAGACTATTGATAAACAAAAGGACAATGATTAAAGGGTTCCAACTTTATAAAAGTGCTTAAAAAAAAGTGGATTAATTAAGGGGAAAACGTACTTTTAAGATAATTTTGACTTTTGAGTATGCTTTGCTTCAACATCACGTGTACTCTCGTCTTTATAATTGTAATTAATTAACCGTTTAATTGAGACCCTAGCATTTTTATATATTTTACTTCTGGTAATCTGGTGTATGCATGTATCCCCTTCCTTCTGTATATATGCATCTCTTCCGTTTTGACAAATTAAATTTGATTTATATATAGTAATGTCATTTTCGATACTGCTTTCTCTCTTTAAGCAATATATATATATATATATATATATATATATATATATATATATATATATATATATAGTTAATCGGTTAAATTATGTATTTGCATAATTTAATTTGTAATTATTAAAGATATATATTTCTTTCTCTTTAAGAAATCATTTCTGTTAATCAGTATAATTCAGTAACATCAATCGATCGGTTCATGAGAGCATTGCCAGATTTCTTAATTGTGGATGATGATGATGATGATATTTGGATCATTGTCAATATTGGTGTATGAATTCATCTTATGATATTATATATGGTTCATGAGATGTTCTATTTTTTTTCTTTTAAATTTTATAGGGATCGAGATCAAGTGATGCTCGTAATAACTTTGATTTTTTTTTTCATACCACTATATGTAATATTATTTTGTGGTATAATATTAATTGTATTTAAGCCTGGAAATTAAATGAACGGGTTTGGACAAGCGGGTAAAAATAGATTTGAGTTTATATGGATTGAATTTAAATAGGTTGAAAATAATATGGGTTATAAATGGGCGGTCATAAATGAATATAGGCGAACATGGGTAATTGTCCCTTTATATGCTATTTAATTAATTCTCATATTGTTGGGTCTGTTTCAAAATTCTTAGTTTTGACAATGTCTTGTATTGTCTATTTTGAAAATCTTTCATGTGTATATTAATACATATAGTGTTAGGTTTAGTAAAACATGATTGAGGAAAAAAGGATGAGCACGCTTAAGGAATTAGGCTGGCCAGTCCAAGAACCTAAATACGTGCCTCGGTTTCCACATAAATTTTTTAATTTTACTGTTTCTTCGTCTTGTTAATAGTGTTATTTTTTCCAACACATACTCCCTAAATATTTTCTTGTTTATCTCATTACAATTTTATCATTTTATCTCTTATGAATTATATATATATATATATATATCTTTCTCTTTCTGACCAACATGTACAGGACCAGAATGGCGCAGCCACTTGCTATTCCCGCAATGACTGGAGCTTATATATATTCGGTTGAACCGTTTTGTAACTTTGAAGTAAATAATTTCTTCATCCCAGGAGATTCTATAAATAAATAGGGCCCAAGCTCTTGAGGAGACTTGTAAGTCTGATTACTAAAAGCAAAATCAATCCTGTAGCATGACCTATTTTAATTAACAAAAAACAAGAATATCTAACTTTGAGTCATATAATAGACAGCCCAGGTTGGAAATGGGTCCCATCTTGTCAGCTCTAATTGTATTAATTAAGTCTAATATAGATTGACTAGGACTAATAGTTATTTAAGTAAACTTTTGAGCTTGTAATGAGTAGGCACATTAGAGTTACTTATAATCAGGAATAATATAAATAAGGAATTAAAGAGGTAGTAGGTCATCTCGGATTTCATCATCATCTAGGATATTAAGGAAGTAGTACTTTGTTCATCTAGGACTAGAAGAGACCAATTCTACTATGTTCTTCATAAACTCTAAACAAGATACACAATATTATATATTATTTTCGATATGTTCCGAGTATTATTTTCTTATCTATATCTAAAAATATTATTTTCGGCTTCATGTTTAGGCACTATCTGCTATCCCCTCCAATTTCTTGGGGATATCACTGGTTTTCATGCTACTGTGGACTGTGGAGTAGGGAATTCCCCACCGGCGATATCAACTTATGTAGTTATATGGCCTTGTGACCCTTAATGTATGCAAATTTTATTTATTTGACGAGTTGAGCTAAATTTATTGTATGTATTTAAACATTGGGCCCTTCAATTTTGGATATGTCCAACATTGTTATATCTTATTTTCAGGCTTTTTATTTACCATGGGCTATGCTTGCTTTAGATGTTATTTTTGGTTTTTCAAGTTTCTTTTTTTTTTTTGATAAATAAAAGTATATTTTGTCAAGTTTCTTTACTCTCTCTCTCTCTGGAAATTGACTCATTATCAAATTAAAGTTATTCTTACAACAAATCGTAAACGTTTGATGATCCAACAGTTTAATAGAGATCTCGTCTGTAATTTAGTTTTCAGTATTCCACAATTTAATACAACGAACAAAACAGATATCCACAATACACCTCCATTATAAGTCTCCGTCCGCAATATTTAACCGTTGACTCTAGGTATCATGGTTGGTCAACTGAGGAACGACGCTGTTTTTAAATAAGTCTCGTACACAGTTTTAAACTGCGGATGATAAGTATGACTGACCAACTGAGAAACAACGTTGTTTTTAAACAAGTCTCTGCGGATGTCAAATAAAAAAAAAAAAATTCTAGGCTATTGGGGGCGTTACATTTTTCAATATTGATTTTCAAAACAATTGTTGTCCCAAATGATGGAAAATTATTATATAATCGACATGAATAATATTATGCATATTATTTTTTCATAAATAAAGATTTGAATTATTGTGAATAATAGTTATTTGAGAATATATATATATATATATATATATATATAAAATTCAGATCTTAAGCTCACCCCTTATCCAACTCACCCGAGCTCACCCGACTTTAGCGACGGACACGGCGACGATTTTTGTCATACAACCGTCGTCTATACTTTTAGCGACACTATATGTTGTCCGTCATTAAAAGTATGTATTTACTTGCATTTATTTAACCGAATCATCGCCATATATATATATATATATATATATATATATATATATATATATATATATATATATATATATATATATAACCGAATCAGTGAGAAACAACTTACTTTGTTAAAATGCGGACCTTTTTTTTTTTTTTAAAACAACTAAAAAAATATTTAATATTTTATAAATCGATATTTTCCATAATATAATATTTTGGGCGTGATTTGAATACCTATACTAAAAATGGTGGTACAATGCGCATGATCAGCATATACCTGCTTTGTTATGCTGTATCCAAATCACATCCAAAACATTGTATTATGAAAAATTCGATTCCATAAAATATTAAACTTTTTTTAGTTATTTTAAAAAAACCATAAAAACCAAAAAAAATCCATTTTAACAAAAAGTAAAAAGCCCTACCGATCCCCAACTTATATATATATATATATATATATATATATATATATATATATATATATATATATATATATATTTCTTTAATAATTAATACGTTTATAGTTAATAACTTTTCATAATTATACTTTTTCAAGGAACCAACTGTTTAAATAATAAACTAATTCTTATATTTCATAATTTATAGTTTGATATTTCTGAAAAAAAAAATTATTATCTCTATTAAGAGCAAATATATATATGACCGACGGCAGGGAAAATTCAAACAAAGGAATTGGTGCCCTTGAATAATGGCGGATCATACACCTCAACGGACGGTCCAGCGACGAAGAAGAAATCATAATCGCTAATCGCTCCCTACTTTATTATTTCGCTCTCTCTCTATCTGTCTCTATATTTGAGGATCATTTGTTACTTTCTCAAAATTATTAAACAAAATTCCAGAACCAAAACTAGCTAGCTAGCTATACACAATATTAACATATATATATATATATATATATATATATAGCAGACAAGAATAAAGAAGAAGAAACACATCAATTTAATTATATCGAACAAAGTATATATATATATATATATATATATATATATATATATATATAGATAGATAGATCGAGAGAGAGAGAGAGAGAGAAAAATGTCGTGGCAAAGTTACGTGGATGATCATTTGATGTGTGATATCGAGGGCACCGGCCAACATCTCTCCTCCGCTGCCATTGTTGGCCATGACGGTAGCGTTTGGGCTCAGAGTTCTTCCTTCCCTCAGGTCTCGATCTCTCTTCTTGTTGTACGCGTACGATGCATGTATAATATATATATATATATATATATATATATATATATATATATATATATATATATATATGTATATAAAGCCAGAAAGAACCAAAATGAACCAAATATAGAGTTGTTGATTTGGTTCATAAAATTTATCAAGTATAAAATAATGTTTGATTGAAATTCATTTTGCTACTGCAAGAGAAAGACGATTTCGAGTCAAGTTCTAGCAGCTTGAAACTTTTCGAACGAATATGATCTGATCGAGTATCAATACAATTTGAGAGGTTCGAGTAATTTATCGAACTTTAAAATTTGTTCATATTTGACTCATTTATATTTCGAGTCTAGCTCGAATCGAACTTTTAGTCGAGTCCGAACTGTTTATTCATTTTATAGTCTTATATATATATATATATATATATATATATATATTAGTGAATTTTTTGTTATGTGATTGTTCCCTACACTCATTATATAGCGTGACGATATAATATGGTTGCATTCTCTTTTATTCATGATGAATATGAAATTAATGGCCGGCCGTGCTAGATTTTATTTTTTATAAAAATAATTCAAAGATTTGCAATGTGTTTTGAGATTTGATTGATATATATAATATGTTGCCATGCACGTACGTTGATTATTTATATGTTGATCGCTAGCTAGCTTGTTCATATTAATAGATGGCGTCAATAATATTGCAAGTCCCTAGTTTGTTTTTCAAAATGCATTGCAAAAATTAGTGGTACGTATCTTCAAATCTTATAATAGGAAAACTCCCATTTTCAGCATACTAGCTAGCATAGTACTGCTAGCTCTAATTATATGATACATACACCATGCATGGTCTAACAGTTACGTATATAAAAATTTGAATTGTGGGAGTTTGATTTGATGTGATTGTTTCATGTTTTAGTTAGTTTAATGTTTAACTTGTATGAACTTGATAATTAATTCCCGACTATATATTTTTCCATTGTTTTTGCAGTTTAAGCCTGCGGAGATAACTGGCATCATGACTGATTTTAATGAACCAGGCCACCTTGCCCCTACAGGCTTACACCTTGGGGGCACAAAGTACATGGTCATCCAAGGAGAACCTGGAGTTGTCATTCGCGGAAAGAAGGTGTGTCAAGAAAATAGAATGGAGAAAGGCTCTATATATATAAAATTTATCTGTTCTACAGTAAAGTTGATATGCAGAAATTTAATATACCAACACTAATATTTGGTACTATGTTCTCAAGACAATTATATTCTTTTTACAGTGTTCAGAGTTAATAACACTAGTCTTTTAAGATACAATGACAATATGTGTTATAGCATCACTACAAATAATACACTAAACGAACCAAATTAAAATGCTCAGAACACTCTCTCAATAAACTATGAATAATGAATATTAAAAGACTAAAAATACTTTGATTTGAATGATCGAAGTGGCTGCCCCTAATCTATTTACAGGAGTGGTTAGTGACCCATCACATGGGACACATGAACTACTTGAAAGGGCATGCGATGTTTATAAAAAGGCATGTATGACATGACATCCTTTGGTCAAAACGACGTAGTTTTGGGCTTTTGCAGAATGAGCGTGTTCATTCAGGCCAGAACAATGCAGTATTGATGTGTTCGTTCTGCAAATAACGCTTTTCAAAACTACATAGTTTTGATAATAAATAACTGTTGGGATATTTCACATGCATCCCACATTGGATAAATTCAAAAGTTTAGATGGGTTAATAAGTATGGTAAAGCCTCAACCTAATAGGTTAACTTTTTAGGTAAGGAGATGGTCTGAGGGTCAACCTAATATGTTAACCTTTTAGGTAAGGAGGTGAACCACATGCTTATTGGGTCAGACTGATACTTGTGATGGGTATTCAAGTGTACATGGTACAAAATTCAAATACAACTGTCGTGTACAATACGACAAAACATAACTGTGAGTTTGAATACAATTATTGTCTACTAGAGATTATACAAACTCAAAAGGAGTCCTCATTACAATTATTAACACACTATTTCACGTAATAGTGAGGACTACTAATGCTATCCTCCTGGACCGTCACTCCGCTTCCCGACTAGTCCTCGCTATGTTCTCATTTCACGAAGAGAACAAAGGAAAGAAAGGGTGAGCTCAACTAGCCCAAGAAGAAATATTATGACTAAGATAATGCGTAATAAATTATCGTTAGCCTTCAACAAAGTGTTAAACCGATAAAATATAACAACATCAAGTTTAATCTGCAATGAACAAGCAATCCATTAAAAGAGTCAAGTAGAGAATAAAATCTACTATCTTTTATAATTTAAAAGGTTTTTCATGACTTTTATCATTTGGAACTTAGCTTAATAAATAATCTACATCATCGAATCACCCACGACTACTGGCCAAGGATATTCTTTAAGATCACGACCACAAATTATCCACGACTACAAACCAAGGACATTCGTGTATTCATTAATGGTCATGATCATGCCAACAACCGTCCCATCAATGCACTACGGGCCAATGATAACTTTTACCATATCATTTGTAACATTACTACCAATGATTACAATCAATAATCCCCGGTCATAATCATACCAAGTCCATCTATACACTACAAAATACGATGACTTTCAACATAATATAAAATATGAGGATGATGACAATGATATAAGAATTCAATAAAACAAGTTCAAGAATTAATTTATCCAGAACTAATAATGTCCAAATTGTCAACATGATATCGCTTTGTAGAGTAAAATTCAAGAATAATCGTAAGAATATTTTCATGAAAAGATATCGGATGAAGCACAAATATCAAGGATATTCTACTAATTTCATGGAGTATAGAAGTCAAAACTTTAACCAACCGAGTATAATAAAGAATGGAATAACAAAAGAAATCACCACGCATGCGGTGATTGCATAGGCAAAAGTTATTCCAATGTAATAATAATAACGGAACCAAAGTCGCAAAATTTGCAAACCGGCTGATGTTCCAATGTATAATAAAGACAGAACCAGTCCTGTAAAACACACGCATGTGATGTTCCAAATGTAATAATAATAAAGACGAAACCGTGTCCTGTAAAAACACACGCATGTGATGTTCCAATGTAATAATAGAAGAATGTCACCAAGTATAGGTAAACCAGCAGATACAAAGTTATTCCAATGTAATAATAAGCAATGGAATAACAACAGCCTTCTTCATGAATAAGAAAGAATAACACCCCTTACATTAGTAGTAGATTGAATATCTGCAGTGTAGTAAGAATGTATTACTCTTCTTCTTTCTCTTATTCTCTATATACTTTCTATCTCTATAAATTGAATGAATTCGTGAAAAATAATGAAGCACAAGGCCTCTATTTATAGAAGATTTCTAGCTTAGCACTTGAAATGTGAAAAGGCAAGTGGCTTGGCACGACCGTGATGTGAAAAGAAAAGTGGTTTGACGCTCAGTAATGTGAAATGACAATTGGTTTGACGCTTTGTAATATGAAACAATGTTGGTTTGACGTCTGGTAAAGTAGTTACTATCTATTAAAGGTAATTACTATTAACGAAGGTAATTACTATCGACGAAGAGACTTTTAGATGATGACATACGGGCCCCCATAAAATAAATCAAACTTACCACAAACGCCTCATAATAGACTCTTTATATACATTAAGGATCGAATAAATATTACCACAAATTATTTTATTTTTAATCAACACATATTTAATCTTTCAACAATTATTAATCATTTATAACTTGTCGCCTCAATTATTGATTTAATAATATAACATATTATACGTGATGATAATCTTGTGACAATAATTGAATCAATAATATAAGAGATATGATGCAAAGAATTATCAGAGCAAAAATTGAGTATAATTTCGATTTGGTGACTTCTCACGTAAAGATCAATAATCAATACCGTGTATGCTACTATACAACCACGCCAGATTCTTGTTTCTTTTACTAAAGGCGCTTCAATGGGGTTTTAACTGGTAATACCTCCGTAGTTATTTTCATAAAATATTTTTGTCGTTTTTCTCGATCCGACAATAATTCCGTTAATAGGGTCGACCATTGATTGATTGCGTCGTTGCATTTAATATTTTCCCACAAAAAGAATATTCCCCGACCAAACAAATATTTTATAACAACTTGCTTACTTTGCAAAATTTATAAATATTACCCACAACTATAACATTATATCAAATTTACTCCATAATATTCAAAAATAATATTTATAGAAAATTCATATTTATTTATAAAAGTTGGGGTCTTACAGGTATTCTGCATTGGGGATGAATTGATGTGGGATGGATTGTACAATTCTTCAACAATAACACTTTTTTAAAACGACACAATTTTGATAATAGAACTAAAATAATAACTGATAATTAGGGGGAGGTGCTATATCAGACAGCGTCCGGTACAACGTTAAATTTTTTTATTTTTTTTCAATTTTTTTTTAACTACAATTATCAAAATAATAAATAAAAAATAATAGAGCAAATTTGAACAAAAAACGGTAAAAAAAAAAAAAAATTGAAAAAACACAGTTTACAGATTTTTTTATAATTTTTTGTTCAAATTTGCTCTATTATTTTTTATTTTTTATTCTGATAATTGTGGTTAAAAAAAATTTTACATTGCACCGGACTAACGTCCGATACATTTTGTACCAGACCCCCCTCGACCCCCAAAATAAAACAATGACCTAAACCAATGTCTATTGGTTAAGGTGGTGTTTGTTTGGGTCTTAATGCCTCTTAATAGGTGTGCCTCTGATTCGGTTAGAGGCACAACTTGTTTGGTAAAAAAATTTAAGCCTCTTAATCGATAAGATTCAAAAATAATTTTATACCATTCAGAGAAGCATCTGAGCGAGTTTTGATTTTTTTGGACAAAAATAACCTCAACAATATTATAAAATCCTTCCTTTATCCCCCATACAATTTTAACATACTGATTTTCTCTCCCTTCACGCGACCATCGACTAGTAGGAGACTCCTATTGCCCACGTTTTCAAGGCGGACGTGTCAGGGCTGAAGAATGAGGAGGTGAAAGTGGAAGTGGAGGAAGATCGGGTCTTTTAAATCACGGAGAGAAGTCGTGGCAGGAGGAGAAGGGGAGACATGTGGCACCGGGTGGAGAGGAGCAATGTGACGTGTTCATGAGGAGGTTCAAGTTGCGGAGAATGCGAAGGTGGATCAAGTGGATCCACCTTTCCAGCCTCAATGAGGACTTTTAATCGAGGTGGAAATCAAGAGAACGGAGGGAGAGAAGGATTGGAGCTGGCAGAGTGAGGAGGAGAGAGTTGAGTTTGTAATCAAAGAGAGAGGGTTTGGATTTTGATATTAGGGATTGATTGGGTTAGTTTGGTGAGGAAGGTAATAGCGGAAGTGTAATCTGGGGGTTGGGTGGACTGTGTTGATTCTGATATAGAAAAATATTACTCCCTCCATCCCTAAATAATTGACGTTATAGGGAGTTCAAAATTTTCCAATATATTTGACGTTACCAAGTTTCTAGGAAGTATTAATTACAATTTTTCCTCTATTGCCCTCAACTATATGAAGTATTTCATTTATCTAGACAACTATATGGAGTACATCTTGTAAGACCCCAAATTTTATGAAATAAAAGTATTCAATTTTTTTTTATAATTACAATTCAGTAAATGATTAAATTGATAAAAGTTTAAAGTTAAGGGTGAGATATGATTTTTTTTTCAAAATACGCAAGTGGTTATAAAATATTCAATTGTTCAGAATATTCGTTTGGTCGTGGAATATTCTTTTCCGTTTGAGAATATTCGCATTTACTACCTTGCGACCATTTGCGGGCCCCATAACTAATAACCGCTTGATGGATGAAAAAGCGACAAAAATGACTTTTTATAAATAACTACAGTAGTTGTTACTGAATTAACAATCGTTGAATACCCGGTGGTTAAAATACAAGAATACGCTGGCATGGATGTGATTTTTTGAATTATTGATTCTTACGTGAAAGCGCACTACTAATAATTATTACAGTAATTACTGCTCAATATTTTATTTTATTGATTCAATAATTGTTGCGTTGATATTTTATATTATTGTTGTTTCAATAATTGTCATCGCATGATATCTCCATTATCGTGATCAATAATTCATATTATTTGAATAATATTATTAGATAGCATTATTGGCAATGTCTAGAAAGTTCTGTCAATGAGAGATTTGGTCACCTAATTGCGCGCCAGTAAGGAAAAATTCTTATTGGAAAGCCCCCTATTTCCTGGGAATGGCCTGGTTATCATAATTGTGATTCTGTAATATTATTTTTGAATAATTAATTATTGATTTATATGATAAGGAAATATTTATTTTATGTGGATATAAATGATGGATATATTTATTTTTATGTGGATAAAAATGAATGAATTAATGTTGAGGTATTTTATCAGTATTTTGTCGGTGTAGAGGTATTAAAAATTATTCGTTTGTGGATTTCGAATATTTTTGGTTTGGAATTTGGAAAAATTCAAAGTTACAAAGTTGTAGAGAATTCGATTTCAGTCAGAATGGATATAAAATTTGTATTTTTCTGATAACCAGACTATTTTTTATGAATTGTTGAAGTTTCGAAAAATAAAATGACTTTTATTAATTTATGGGTGGGACCCACTTGGTTATTATAAGACCCCAAATTTTATGAAATATAAGTATTCAATTTTTTTATTTAGTAAATGGTTAAATTGATAAAAGGTTAAAGTTAAGGGTGATATATGTAAATATTTTAAATAAGCAAGTGGTTATAAAATACTCATTGTTGTCGGAGAATATTCGTTTGGTCGTGGAATATTCTTCTTGTCGGAGAATATTCGTACGACGATGCAGCCTTTTGTGGGTCCCATAACGGAAAATAATTAGATGAAGAAAACGACAAGTATAAGTTGTTTATAAATAACGGCGTAGTTGTTACCGTTAATACTGTTGGAATACCCGGTGGTTAAAACACAGTAATATGCGTGGTTGCACAGTAGCACACGTTATTGCACCAATTATTGATTCTTACGTAAGAAGGCACTACTCAAAAATTGTTACAGTAATTACTGTTCAATATTTTATTTTTGATTCAATAATTACTGCGTTGATATTTTATATTATTGTTGTTTTAATAATTGTCACTGCACAGTATTTTCCATTATCAAATTAATAATTCATATTATTTGAATAATATTATTAGATAGCATTATTGGCAATGTCTAGAAAGTTACATCTCAAGGAGAGGTTTGGTCACCTAATCGCTACCAAAGAAGAAGAAATTCTTATCGAAAGTTCTCTTTCAGGGAACCTTGATTGATCATTTATTGTGATTCAGAATATTATTTGTGAATAATTAATTATTGATTTATATGATGAGGAAAATATTTATTTTGTTCCATTAAATGATTAACACATGTTTTGTGTGTTTGTGACCTCATTTTCGATTTAAATTTGATTATGATTAAAATCGTAAAATCAGTATGTGAATTTCGGTCAATTTCTCGCTTGGAATTTGGAAAAACTTTCTTCAGTAAATTGTAGAGAATTTAATTTCCTATAAAAAAATTGCTAAATTCGAATTTTCCGATAAAAGGCTATTTATTATGAATTATTGAAGTTCGAAGTTCAAATAATTGATTTTTGGAGTTTAAAATATTTTAAATATAAAAAACATTTTTTGTATTGTTGGTGGGTTGTCAAACATGCTGAATTGGATGATTTAAAGGTTGGCGTGAAAATTTAATATATATTATTAATTTATTAAATTTTCTGCTTTGGTGTTCTAAGCATTTTCCTATAAATAGGGTGCTTAGGTTAGAATTGAAAATCACACCAGAAACTGAAGTTTTATCTCTATTTCTCTCTTTATATTATCGAGTGTATTCTTGTGAGTATTTTGATATTTTGAGTATTGTTATACGGTGCAAGTTAGATTCGGTTATTTCAATCTAAGATCTCTTTTTGAGGTACAAGGATAAGTAAGGGATAGTAAGTGGTGTTATATTCTTCTTAAAATGATATTTTCTTCAATATCATTATGCCAAAATATTGGTTGAAATTTTTTATCAAATTTGAAACTTTTTATGTCGGAGTTACTATTTACGAGTTACTATTCATGACGGGTTACTATTCATGAGTTACTATTCACGAGTTACTATTTATGAGTTACTATTCACGGGTACTATTCTCTACAAAATTGGTTGCTTTTTCTAACCAAATTATAATTGATTTATGAATATTACTCTGGAGATTAAAACTATGTATTGATTATATTGATTTTATTATCATATATAACATTTTTATAACCCTGATGTTGAAATTCTCTTTCACTGGAGTGTAAAGATGAGTAGATTATTGGTATGATCATGACTAGGGTTCTCTTTGACCAGTAGTAAAAAGTTGAATTGTGACTGGTATGATCATGACCATTGAATTTACAATGGAATATTTTTAGTTTAAGTGCAATGTGAATTGATCAATATGGTTATAATTATGGTTTATATAAATTCTGAAATAATTATATATTTCTTTGAGATAAGAATATCTTTGGCCTGTAGTGCAAAGATGAATTGTTGATGAATATCTTTGGCCCGTAGTGCAAAGATGACCTGTTGTTGAATATCTTTGGCCCATAGTACAAAAATGACTTATTGATGAATATCTTTGGCCCGTAGTGCAAAGATGAATTATTGATGAATATTTTTGGCATGTAGTGCAAAGATGGTCTGTTGATGAATATCTTTGGCCCGTAGTGCAAAGATGAATTTATTAGTAGGATTGTGAATATGAATTGTGATTTGGTATAACCATGATCTTTGATGTTTTAGGTGATGAAAATTAACTTTGTCCTGGATGAGGAAAGGAATTTAGAACTACAATTACGATTATGAGTTATACACGTGATTGTGGACAGAAATTGTTGATTAATGTTACAGGGATAAAATATTGTTGATGGACTTTTAACATGGAGAAGATAATATATTTTATGATCTATTTGACTCTTCTAATGGATTGCTCGTTCCGCTGCAACTATGGTTGAAAAGTTTTATCATCTACCATATGTTCTAAATCTCTGATTTATTACTGTAGAAGGCTATTGATAATTTATTTATCTTTAGTCATGATATTATTTACTGAGCTAGTTGTGCTCACCCTTTTGCTTCACAATTCCTTTCAGGTAATAAAAGTGTAGATGGGACAAGCGGGGAATAACATGGGAATAAAACGATGGTCTATAGATGTTGAGGGTGAGGCGAATTTAACTTGGAAGGGTGTTTTGCCACTATCATACAAGATGTCTAATGACATACAACCTCGAGTCATCATAAGACAAGGTTGTGATCATCCACTTGCTGAGTATATATACGAGCACTGCCTATATAATCTTGGAGTTTGGTTGAAGTATAATTCTCAATTAGAGACGGTGGAGATAATAATATGTCAAGAGAAGACACACCATTGGGAAGAATATGATAGTAATCTTCTCGTTTTTCTTTGGGGTCTATTGGGTCAACCAAGGATAATTCTGTGGTCATATGATATCTATCATAACTTAGACGTATGGCCTCCCATGTACAAAGGTTTTCTTGAGCACTTTCCAAAGATTCTAATTTCTAAAACAGTTTTCAACTATACCTTTATGTAAGGTGTCATTATATTTGGTATGAGTCACAGTTGGGACATGAGTCACAGTTGGTATATATTTGTATTTAAACTCACAGTTTAAGTGTTGTCGTATCTTGTACGATAATTGTATTAATAAAGTTGTAGTTGTTTTCTGTACCATATATTTGGCGACTCAGAATGGGTTGGATGGAATGGACCTATTTTGGGGTTGTCACAGTTATCAACACATGGGCTGCCAAATTTTGTTCAAAGAAGGCTGGTGGCTGAGCTTGGTCAAGAGCATGCGTAGGAATAAGGAAATAAAATAATATTAATTTATTATTTAGTATCCTTTGACATTCTAGCATTTTACTATAAATAGGTGCTTATATTAGAATTGAAAATCACACCAGAAACAAGTTTTCTTTCTCTCTATATTATCAAGCATATTTTTGAGAGTATTTAGATACTTTGAGAGTTGCTATTTAGTAGAAGTTTCCTCCGATTTTTCACCTGAAGTACTGCTCTCTTGAGGTAAGGAATTTTAAGGGTTATTATGTTTTTCAGTTCGTACTTCTTCCGACCTTCAAAAAATTCTGAAAAAAATTGAAATGATATTTTGATGAGTTTTATTGATTGTGTCCAAAAATGGCGATTTTTGGATGTATAGAGTAAGAGTTATGAATTTTACGGGAAAAGGCTATTTTAAAAGTAACCGCTGATAACTCCTTGTGGTTAACTCCAAAATTGATGAAATTTTTATTGGGAATACATCTATATAATATCAGTGTACTCTGTGAATTTCGGAGTTTTTAGATAAAAGTACAATTTATGATAAATATCTAAATATTCGACAATTTTGGCTATATGAAAAATAGTAAATGAATTTTAAAAATTCTGAGAAAAATATATGTTCAATATGGGACTATATTATGCTAAAACCCAGAAAAGAAATATTTTTGGGACTGATTTGGTATTTTTCATGAAAATAGACTAGTTATGAGTAAATGAATTAAATATGTTATGTGAAGTAAGAAAATTAGAAAATAGGATTTTATGGCTTGAGAATCCTACATGAGGTATATGCAGATTTTTGATGAGGGTTTTGGTTATTAGTGATAAAATCTTATGAGTTTGGCATTTTAGAATGATTAAATGCATTATTTAGTAAAGTGTAAACAATTAAAATAAATTGTTTATAAGCTTAAGAAATATTATTCTTTCAATATCATTATACCAAAATATTGGTATAGATTTTATTATGGAATTTCTACCTTTTTCATGTCTGGGTTACTATTCACGAGTTACTATTCATGAGTTACTATTCACGAATTACTATTCACGGGTACTATTCACGACAAAATTGATTTTTTTTTCTAACCAAATTATAGTCGATTTATGAATATTACTCTTGAGATTAAAACTATATGTTGATCATATTATTTTTATTATTATATATAACATTTTTATAACCCTAATGATGATATTTTTCTTTGACTTGAGTGTAAAGATGTGTAGATTTTTTGGTATGATCATGACTATGGGTTCTCTTTGTGATGGTAGTGAAAGTTGAATTGTTGGTAGGTATGATCATGACCATTGAATTTGTAATTGAATATCTTTAGCTTAAGTACAAAGGTGAAATGATCAACATGATTATAATTATTGTTTATATAAATTCTGAAATGATTATATATTTCTTTGAGATAATAATATATTTGGCTTGTAGTGCAAATATGAACTGTTGATGAATATATTTGGCCTGTAGTGCAAATATGAACTGTTGATGAATATATTTGGCCTGTAGTGCACATATGAACTGTTGAGGAATATCTTTGGTCTGTAGTGCAAAGATGAATTGTTGATGAATATCTTTGGCCCGTAGTGCAAAGATGACATGTTGTTGAATATCTTTGGCCAAGAAGAGGCAAAGATGAGCAGTGTTGAGATGAAATACGACCAACCGGTGATATAAAATGAATATCTTTGGTAGTAGTGCAAAGATGAAATTATTAGTATGATTACGAACAGGAAATGTGATTTGGTGTAACCATGATCTTTGATGTTTCAAGTAAAGATAGGTGATGAAAATTATCTTCGTCCTGGATGAGAAGAGAAATTTAGAACTACAATTATGATTATGAATTATTCATATGATTGTGGACTAGAATTGTTGATTGATATTACAGGGATAAAATATTATTGGTGGATTTTTAACATGGAGAAGATAATAGACTTTATGGTCTATTTGACTCTTCTAACGGATTGCTCATTCCGCTGCAACTATGGTTGAAATTTTTTATCATCTACCATATGTTCTAAATCTCTAATTTATTATTGATGAAGGCTATTGATAATTTAATTATCTTTAGTCATGATATTCTTTACTGAGCTTTAATAATGTTTCACCATTTTGCTTTACAATTCTTTCGTGTAATAAAGAGTGTATTTGGGTCGAGCGGGGTAATAGGAGAATGTAGAGCGGTGGTCATCATTTAGTAGTTATATTTGGTTAATCTAATAGGTGTGGCCGAACCCAACGTTGGAAGGGTATTTTGCCACTATCATACAAAATGTTTAATGACATACAACCTCGTGTCATCATAAGATAGGGTTGTTCTCATCCACTTGCTGAGTATATTTACGAGCACTACCTTTATAATCTTGGTGTTTGTTTGAAGTATAATTCTCAATTAGAAATGTAGAGATAATGATAAGTCGAAGAAGACTCACCATTGGGAAGAATATGATAAGAATCTTCTCGTTTTTCTTTAATGGTCTATTAGGTCAACCAAGGATAATTACGCGGCCATATGATATCTATCATAATCTTGGACGTATGGCCTCCCATGTACGAAGGTTTCCTTGAGTACTTCCCAAATATTCTAATTTCTAAAACAGTTTTTGACTATACCTTTATGTAAAGTGTCATTGTGACGTGCTATCCAAGATTGGGATGAGAGTCACAGTTGGTATATATTTGTATCCAAACTCACAGCATATGTGTTGTTATATTTTGTGCGACAATTGTTGTAATAAAGTTGTAGTTATTTTCTGTACCATGTATTTGACGACTCAGAATGGGTTGAATGGAATGTACCTATTTTGGGGTTGTCACATATCTTTTCTTAATTAATGCAAGGGTAATTGTGGTAATACATATCAATCTTAATGACAAAATTGGAGTAATAAATGACTTTCTTAATAAGTGTGAAAATCTTCAAAGCGTCAGTTATTTAGGGATGGAGGGAGTAATAGTTTTAGAAAAATTATTTAGAGGGTTAAAATGGTAAAATTTTGTTATTCAGACATTTTAGAAAAAATAATTATCAAACAACATTTTTTCATTCAGACACAATTCTGGATAAATGCTCTATATTATTCAGCTGTCTTAACACTAAATTTTATCAAACTCCACTTAAGTCATCTCCCTTCTACAAAAGTGGAGTGCTCCTTGAGGCTCAAACTTTAAAAGCAATTTTATTGTATATAAACTCATTCAATCTTTAGTTTTTAATTGATGTGGAACTACTTAGCTTACCACAAATATTTATTACTCCCTCCGTCCCAGGATAAAAGTCCTAGTGGACTTTTCACGCATATTAAGAAGAGGAATAAAATGACAAAATTGCCCATAATAATATCATTAAATATGGAGAGAGAATTAGAATAAGAAAAGTATGAGATATTTAATGCTACGGGTATAATAGGAAAAAATGTGTAAAAGTTTGGTTATTAAAAGAAAGAGGACATTTAACATGGGACAACCCAAAATAGTAATAAGGACTTTTATCCTGGGACGGAGGGAGTATTATTTACAAGGTAATTTTTAGGAGTTAATTTCTCATTCATTATCTGATGGATTTGAACTTCCAAATACTTGAATATTTTAATCTACTTATAGAGTAGAACATATTGATATGTTTATACTCAAATTCTAACAATATATATATATATATATATATATATATATATATATATATATATATATATACACACACACACACACACATATCTTAGCCTCGTGGGATCGATCAATTCCAAGTCTGTGTATTTTTTATAATTTGATACTTATTTTCTGGACACTTTAAAGAAGAACCAGTATTATGGATGGATTTTTACGTGTGTATTAATTAGAGATGTATATTCATTGGCAGGGATCTGGAGGCATAACTATCAAGAAGACTGGTCAAGCTCTAGTTTTTGGCATCTATGAAGAACCAGTGACACCAGGACAATGCAACTTGATTGTCGAGAGGTTTGGAGATTTTCTGTCTGAGCAGGACCTGTAGGCCCTGGTCTTTGTCGTATGACATGAATCCTGCACTTCTATTTTGGGAAACTTTTACTTTATTAATCTCGTTTCTTTTACTAAACTCGTGTCTTTTTCCTTCAGAAGCCGTAATGTAAATTTTGAAAGAGTGGAGTGTCTGCAGTATTGCAGACTACAACCGTGTTGAGATATATATATACTATTTTGGTGTTTCAGAGTTTTAATTTTTTATTACTTTGAAATATATATATTGGTTTTATATGTTTTATTTTTCAGTTCATTCTTGTTGCCTTGAACTGTTTATTTTTGGCATCATATGAGCTTGATGAAGTAATGCAAACATATTCTTGACCACTAATCTGTTTTGTAATCAATGGGTTGATATGCCTAGGTCCAAAAGTTATTGGCATGCCATATATTATGTGAATGCTGTGCTGAAGAAAAAACCCAGCTATCATAGAGCATGTTTAAAAACAAAGGTTTGGCTATGGACAGCTAAAGTTATATTTGTTAATAATTCCATGAGCTTGTTTAAATTATAATAATGTACTTCAAGAAAACAGAACCGTAATATAAATTTATTTACCTCAAGAGAGTAAATTTATTCCGAATCGAGCCAAATATTGAGTTACTCAGATTTTAATTCAAAATTTATCGAATATAAAATAAGATTTGATTGAACCTCGTTTAGCTACTGAATCGATCCCGATCTCGAATCGAGTCTGAACAGTTTGAACTTTTCAAACAAATATAACCTGAGTATCAATAGAAAAATACAATTTGAAGAGATTCGAGTAATTTATCGAATTTTAAAATTTACTCATATTTAAATCATTTATATTTCGAGTCGAGCTCAAATCGAACTTTTAGTTTATTTTACAGCCTAAATATGCATATATACAGGATGACATATCAATAAATATACTGATCCTCCTGGCGGATCAGGAGGATCCATCATATCTAATAACCTACTGCTATCATACAAAACTAGGGGCAAACTTGCTCCACTAGAGATACATCCCCTTTTCATGTACTTCAAGATGAGCATCCCTTCTCCTTGCCTCTCAAGGTACAGCACCCTCTTGTCTAAACTATATGCCACCCCAAAATCGAGTCTCCATCTTACTTGCCAATATTCAGAAGAACAAGAAAAAAGTCATTAACAGCCAACTTGAAACCCATATTGAAACTTCTCTTCGGGCTGAGTATGAAGCTGAAGGTTTAGCTGTTACGTTAGTCGTAGCAGTTTTCTTGCTCCTATCGAATTTTTGCAGCCAAGTATGATTAATATGCAACAGAAAATAAATCAAGTACAAAATATGGCATCATAAATGTTGAAGTGAACTAACTAATGCTTTAGATGATAACATACCCATCTGTCATATACAAGCACTTGTCATAGCCTGCAGGCGACAAAGAAAAACCTCAATTGAGTTGTCTAGGGAGTCATTGAAGATGTTATTCTGAAATGAAACTGGAATTACGTATAAAAATATGGTGATTTAATAAGTAGAAGAATTTCAAAATGTTCAATCTATCAGTGAAACCATAAGGTAAATTTAATATTGTTAGCCCTTTTTACAGACGCTTTCACGGGGAATCACTGTTATGTTAAGCACATTATGTCAGGCACCATAAAGCATTAGTCATTTGAGAAGAAAACAAAAATAGGAAACACTTGTGTTGCCTAAAGAAAGGTTGAATCCTAATGTACGTACTTGGATTCATATTCGTTTTAACTCCTGATCCTCCAAAGCCACAGGCGATGTCAGTAGCTTCATTTTGCTGGTAATAACTGTTGAATGCATAAGATGCATGCGATACTAGACTATCTGGCTCAAAACAAGGCTGACTAGGCAGAATTGCAGAACAGTCCACATTACCAGGACCACATGCCCAATCTAAAGCATTTTGTAAGTCAGCTTCAGAAGCAGTAGATGAGGCAATGCACCATGTTCCATTTGAGCTGGAGACATTTGTCGCTGGTGTAATGTCCACAGAACCTTTTCCACTAAAATCAATATTATAGACACTTGTCTGGTCTGGATAAAATAATCCCCAGTTCCTCTCGGATTCTAGCCCAGGCTTCCTATTTTCATTGAACAAAGAAAATATGTACACATCCAACTCGTCACCGGGTTTTGCGGGAGTACCAGTATCATTGATGACATGACGAATCAAATTGGTATTGTAGGTCTGTGCATTGTCAGGAGTTGCAGCTGTCTCCTTGGCTGATCCTTTGGAAGGCCAGCCCGTCTCAGTAACCATAATTTTGATTGTTCTAAAGTTAAGAGCCATAAGAGCGAAGTTAATAGCATCAATCTGGGAATCGAACATATTTGTATAAAGCAAACCAGTATTAGGGTCGATCACTTCTGAGGATGACTGAAACAGAGCATAGTCCAGGGATACATTGGTTCCGGAATCCCTATAAGCATAGTAAGGATACGTATTCACCATGAAAGGTGACTGGTTATCAGCAAGAAATTCCAAAAGAGGTTTTAGAAAGAATGCATGGCTACTGTTAAAAGCCCCTGCTGAAGGTGGATATGAACGGGACAAAATACCCAGAGAATGAGTAGTAGAAACTTTAATCTTTCTCTGGAGACCAGCCTTTCTCAGAGCTGTGAAAACATTTGTCATGGCAGGTATAACCATGGCAGAGATGTTATTAGGGGCTTCTGTGACTTCAGCTCCAACAGTTATGTATTTAATCTTTGTGGCTGGATAGTATGGGAGGATACTGTTCTTCAACCAGGTGCCGGCATTGGACTGGAACTGGGAAAATGGCAACAAATCGGAATTTGGAATTCCAATCATGAGCTCAATGCCAGTGTTCGCAAAGGCTTTGAGGACCTGAATATTGAGTCATATATCCTTACATACTTAACATTGTGAAGTTGAGCCAGCTGTGCTGCTTTATCTGGGGGCGGGGAGGTCATCCCCCGATTCCTTCCATAGCAAACCCCACAGATTGAGCTTCCACCCTGCATGAACCTGACACAGATATTGGAAACATTCAGAGCCCTGAGGAGAAGTTCCAAGTGGTAATAATTTATATTGGAAACACGAGGAACTTGATTTCAGGATAAAGGGAAGTGAACAACAGAACAGGTATGGAACCTGGAGTGATGAGAAACATTTACAAGTCACAGGAAATGATACTTCCACTGATCTAGCCCTACAGTAAGTAGTATCATACACATTATATGCATACTTCTTCTCTCTTAAAAATATATAAATAAGAGGATGATGGATTATACATTTAAATATTATTATTTATACTAAAATTGTTTTTTTTCAGAACAGAAGATACTCGAGCTCATGATGATATACTATATAATCAATAGCTTTTAAGTCAAAAATCAAGTGCATAGCCTGGCCAGAAGCAATTTTGTTGTATCATATAAATTTGGACTCCTATCCATTTTGACTTGATCTTGTTCTTCCTTAAAGTAACAAACAAACTCATTAGTAATTTAAAAATAAATAAATAAATAAATCTCCGCCTAAACACCTTTTTCCCGCCTAGGCCCGCCTTTTCCCTAGATGTAGACTGTCTAGTATATTTCAATTTTTAGAACACTAACATTTAAAATTGTTTAGAGAACGTATAGTTCAATCTAATAAACAATTGTCAAAATTTGTAAATGGACAATACAACAGTGGTTTCGTTTCCATGCATTAGTAAAAGATTATGCTTTGCTGATAGATTAGATTGATTTGAAAAGAAGACTACCTTATATCACGAGCTTTAGAAACATCTACTGATATTTCAGATAGTGATTTATCAAAGGAAAATTTTAGCTACATTAGTCGCGCAAGTAGAAAGAAATGGCAAGTGAACAAGAAGAAACTTCTTAAGCTTCATTTTTTGTGTTCAAACCACAAACAAGAATGAGGAAAAAGAAATATACTGTGTTTAAGTTGATGCTTGTGGGTTAATGCAATGACCAATGCAACACAAAATAAAGTGTGACAGATTATTATCAATGATTATATTGCACTCCATATACTTCTATAGGCAATTCAAGAAAAATAGATCACAATGTACAAAATTATGTTTTATAAGGGACTGTATGAGTGGAACAGTGCTGATAGGATCACAGTACATCATTCTATAAGAGTATAAGTTCAGAATCTTATCATATCTAAGAAAGTCATCAACTTCCCCAAACCTTTAGTAATAGTTCTTACTAAGACCATCAAGTCTAATAGTCTATAATATTTCTCATGCACATTGTATATTATACGATGGAAAGCTGATCAGGAAGCATTAAAAGTAAATTAAGTGCCTTGTTCAATGTTACTTGCCAAGCCAGAGGGAGGTTAAGGAAAATGATTTTTAACTCTTATGTAGAATATGAACAATAAATAGCATGCACTTTGGAGCTAAAAGAATCAGCACAATGCAATTGCCTGCAGTTTATTAATTGATAAAAGCAACGAGGTCATGATTTTTATGATCAAACCCATTAATTAAGGAATGATTTTAACTTTATTGTTAAGATATCCATTGCACTTTTCTTATAGTCGTTTCCTACAAGACGTTTATTTACTTGACGCTTTAGTGGTGTAAAAGCCAAAACCTTTAGGGCAGAAGAAAGAAAAACAAACAAATAAGCATCCATAAACACAAACGAAATGCCATAATTCAAGACAGGAAGCCTCCTAAGAAGACCTTCTGACTGTTAACTTTGGTGCAACATGCTGAGAAACTCATTGGTCAAAATAAGTGTCCTGGATTCAAAATTTCAATTTTAGAAGACCATTAGAATGATCACCTCTAATCACTATACCAAATGCAAAATATATGTCAACCGGCAAACCTAAACCCTTTTCCTGTCAATTATCGTCGAAGCTCTAATAGCATATGTTACCTGGACTGGGTAACCCCTAGAAGGATCCTTAAAGGACACAACACCGACACGCCTATTTTTAGAACATTTTGGTTCATTTTCAACCAAATTGCCGTGTCCAACCCCCGTACTCGTACCATATTTCAGAGAGTAAAACCAGAAATATAAAAAGCTGAAATGATGAATCTTTAGCAAAGCACTACGATTTCTTGGATTATCGGTTAAACTACAAGTACCCATTACTAGGAGAGTTATTTATTACTCAAACTCGATGCTTGAAGCTTAAAAGATTGAACTAATAGAGGGGAAATGGGAATCATATCAAGAAAACAGCTGAAAGAGGTCAAAGGACTAGCTCAAATGCCATAAAGATTAAAGTCAATACAAACAAGCAGACGTGAATATATAAGTAACTAATATTAGAGAATCTGGGAAATGGGTACATACCCAGAAGCAATAGAAGCAGAGAAGTTGCAAATATGATCCTGAACCCTCTTGCCATTTTGTTCTTGGAAGCTGTAGAATTATTTATTCTATACTTCAACACCTCTTCTTGTATTGTACTCCATTTGTTCTCTCTCTCTCTTCTTCTTCTTCTTCTTCTTCTATTTATTGCTATTTTAATGTACTTTTTCCTCTCATTTCTCTGTCTCATTTTTTATATGGATTTTATGGAACTCGAGAGCAAGTTTGTAATGGCTGAAGACAGATAGAGAAAGAGACTAAAAGAAGAGCTGAAGAGGTAGGCCTTGTGTAGCGTATATTGGGGTGGGGGTGGGCGTGCAGGGGGGAGTGGTAGAGAGGAGTGTGAGCAGAGCAAGGTTCTAAGGGCGGATTTCACAAGTTTTTATTAAATGGGATTTGGTGGATTTCTCTCGATTCCGAAGCCGTCCTTCATTTGGACATGGCATGTCTGTTGTTCCCCCACCATAATTCGCGTATAGCAGTGTTTTTTTTTTGTTTTTTTTTTCAATTAAGGAATCTATCTATCTATCTATCTATATACTCCCACCTTATTACGATAAAAAAATTTATTACTATTTTAAGTAATTTTAAATTAAATGTCAATTTATTTTAAATAATTTATTTTTTATAATAATTTGTCTATACAATTAAATAAAAATTTAAATATATATAATTTTATCATTTTATCACATTTGTTAATATGTATAAAAAATTAACTAAAACTTTTATCCTAATGTGTGTGTGTCAAAACACCAACACCATTGAAGCCTTTCAACTCCAAAAAGACATGAAAATATTGGTAGTTTATCATGAACAGTTATTTCAAACATATTTTATACAACTAATAAACACAACGTTTAAGATGATTTAAAAATTATAAATATCCAAAAATAACAATTTAACGTAAGATCACAAAAGTTACTAACCTAATAAATACAATTTATAATTCTAAAGGTTATCAGCTCCTCAGTGTCCACCCAAGGTCGTCTACCTCGACATTAGGAGTGAAAATAATTTCGAATCAAGTTCAACGGTATATTTTTTAAATTTTATTTAAAAAAAATTAATGTACTCAAATTCAAATATAATTTTATAATCATCGCTCAAATTCGTATTCGAATTCGACTCATTTTATTGTACTCGAATTTGACTCAGCTCATTTTTTAATCGGATTACTCGCTAGCATTTGAAACATATACGAATTAGAATTAAATTCATTTATATTATGATAATGTAGATAAACTTAACTCAATCCAATGACGGAACCATAACGTTTTTATAGGGGGGGTCAAAATACATCAGTAAATTTTTTTATTTATTGACGCTTGAAGTGCTTCTTTTCGGTTATGCAGTGAGAGGAGATGTAATCAGTATCTCTGAAGTCTGCATAGTTTGAAAACGTCTCAAATTTTGTTCGTTTTCAATCGTTAAAAAAATATCCTTCTCAATATAAACTAGACTATCATTCATCCACTCGTCTCTCATTTTATTAGGCAAGTCAGTCTTGATAATTTTCATATTATCCACACTTTAAATGATAAAAGTAAAAAGTGAAAGGTAAAAGTCATATTTTGTAAGACCCCGAATTTTTTTATAAATAAAATGGAATTTTCTTTATTTATTATTTTGAAATAGTAAGGGTTGATTTGATTAATGTGGTTAGTTATGGGTAAAATGCGCAAATTTTACAAAATAAACAAGTGGTTATAAAATATTCATTGTTGTCCGGGAATATTAGTTTGATCGTGGAATATTAAATACTATCGGGAATATTAAATGCGACTTGCTTAGCAACCATGTGGGCCCCATAACTTGAAAGCGATTGGAGGAAAGAAAACACAAATATAAGTTGTTTAAAAATAACTAGGCGTAGTTATTACAGATTTCTGTTTGTTGGAATACCCGTGGTTAAAACACACGATGTCTGGCGTTGTTGCATAGTAAGACACGCAGTATTGCACCAATTATCGACTCTTACGTAAGAAGGCACTACTCAATAATGGTTCTGATCATTCTTTGCAAAGATTTTATTAATTGTTGCGTTGATATTTTATATTCTTTGTTGTTTCAATAATTGTCACTTCACAGTATTTTTCATTAATTATCAGATCAATAATTTATATTATTTGAATAATATTATCAGATAGCATTATTGGCAATGTCTAAAAAGTTCTATTTAAGGAGATGTTTGGTCACCTAATTGCGTGCCAGTAAGGAGAAATTCTTATTGGAAAGCCCCCTCTTTCTTGGGAACTGCCTGGTTGTCAATAATGTGTTTCTGTAATATTATTTGTGAATAATTAATTATTGATTCATATGATGAGAAAAATATTGATTTTATGTGAATATAGATGGAGAAAAATTTTAATGTGACAATTGTTGAAAATTAAAATTTTATCTTTTTCTGATAAAATAATTCATTTAAATATATTATTATATTTTAATAATATAATAATGATGATATTTTTACGATGAATGTGGGATATATGAGTATATGTGGAGGAGTATTTTGTTACCAAAAATATTTAAAACATGTTTTTCATGTCATTGGACCCCATTTCTTGGCGAAATTTGATTATAACTTTATAAAATTGCCGCCTTACGGATTTCAATTCGAATTTATGTTTGGAATTTGGAAAAACTTCCTTCTGTAAAGTTGTAGATAATGGAATTTCCTATGAAAAGTCGCGAATTTCGAATTTTTCTGACAAAAGAACTATTTATTATGAATTATTGAAGTTCCGGATTAATTAATTATTATTATTTTGGAGTTTTAAATTAAATAATTATGAAAAACGTTTTTTTTGATGTAGTTGACTATTGGTGACTAGCTGATATTTGAATCTCATTTAGTGTGCGTAAGAAAATTTATATATATATATATATTATTATTATATTAAATTTTCTGCTTTGGTGTTCTAAGCAATTTCCTATAAATAGGGTGTTTAGGTTAGAATTAAAAATCACACCAGAAACTGAAGTTTTCTCTCTCTATATTGTCGAGCGTATTCTTGTAAGTATTTTGAGTATACTTTGAGTATTGCTATATCGGTGAAAGTTCAAGTTTATAGCTTTATATCCAATTATTTCGGTTTAAATCTTGCCTTTTCGAAAGTAAGGATATTATTTTTTTTAATGATATTCTTTCTTCAATATCATTATCTTTGAAATATTGATCTGAAGTTTTATCAAATTTAGAATTTTGGTGTAGAGAGTTCTTATTCACGTATACAACACTATTCATGTATCTGATCTTATTCACGAATCGACCTTTATTCATCGAAAAATGAAAATTTTCCTTTTCGTCCAAAATATCTATCGTAGATACTAGTTTTGATTGTATCCATGTTTTGATCATTCTTGAATTTTACACCACTATGATTATTTTTGAGGTATTTTTGGACGTGGATAAAACAAAGTACGAATCCTTAATCCTTAATCCTTGTCATTTTGATTCACTGGATTCGTTTCTTTAAAAAAATATTTTTCATCATCCTCGGTCTTAAATGATGATATTATGGAATATCTTTGGCTTTGTAGTAGTGCAAAGATGAAAGATTTCGATGAATATCTTTGGCATGTAGTCAAGAATGAATGATTTCGATGAATATCTTTGGTCAAGTAGTGCAAAGATGAGCAGTGTTTAGATGAACATGAAGCAATCGGTGAATGTCCTCGGCTTTAGTGCAAGGGATGAATATATGATTCGGATATATATTGATTGATGTTACAGGGGATAAAAAATTGATGATGGATATTAAATTCATAGATATTAGTAGATTTCATCCTCTACGTAACTCTTCTATGAATTAATATTTTTCATTATTAGATATTGATTTAAAACTTGTTGTCTATTGTATTACATTAGATTTTTTCTGTTGAAGACTAACGATAATTTGTTATGTATTATCTTAGTCATAATATTCTTTTCTTGGGCTAGTTGAGCTCACCATTTTCCTTTTTGTTCCATTTTTCTTCTCGGGAGGCGAGAATGTAGCGAGATGCAGTCGGGATATGGAATGATGGTTTTAGAGAGTTGTTTAGTAGTCCTCACCATTTTTATAAAATAATGTATCAATAATTATGATGAGGATTTATTTGTGTGTGGATATTGTCTAGATGACAATATCTGTATTTAAATTCACAGTTTACCATATATTTGGCGACTCAGAATGGGTTGGATGAAATGGACCTATTTTGGGGGCGTCACATATTTCTTCTAGGCTAATCCACACTTTTAAAAGTCATATGACTTTTACTATTATCAGGCTAGGCTAATCCACAGGTTCCTTATTGTTCCTCAGTTCCCCCTACCAGGGTCAGGTGACCCCTAGCCCCTCTAATTCCGCCTCTGACTCAATCAATAGTTGGAATCATTTAAATTTGAATACTTCAAATTAGATCTTGAACTTTGTAAAAAAAAGTTAATGAGATGATATTATTATCACTTTTGAATCAATTATAAAACTACTTTCACTTCTACAAATATGTAGAGAAGTTAATTGTTAAACAATATATATTAAATATATCGAATATACTCAATATCATATATGAGTAAGAATCAACGAACTTGTCGTATAATAGTCCAAATATCAAATGAATTCGAATTCCACTCGTTAAAGTATCGAATTAGAGTATTCCTCGAATTTTTCAAATCCATCTCGAATCGAATTTCGAACCAGATAGGTTTTTCAACCCTACTCGCCAAACCCTTAGCTCACACTTTAAAGTTGCAAAAGCTGAGCTTAGGGAATTGGGGACAAAAAACTCTTAGCCCAAATAGAAAACCATAAAATATCAAGTGAAATGTATGATATCCTTGGGTGTATTGGCGAGAAATATAAGGTTGTTTATATAGGATAATCTTTAACGATCGACTCATCAGGATCTCTCGAACCATTACGATAATCGTCGCGTCGCTATAGCCCGCCATCCACATAGGAAGCAGACTATTAAGTTGAAAATGATAAATGTAGTATTTATAGTATATGGTATGATAAATAGGAAGCAGACTATTAAGCAGACTATTTATAGTAGACTTTAAAATTAGATTGGTATGAGTTTAGATTGCTGAGTCGACGGAATCAACTAAAATAACTCGTTATTTAATTTGATAGGCATTTGAGAATTATTTTTCTACTAGAAATTGATATTTTGATAAGACTTTTTTCGTATCAAATGTAAATGAGATGTGTGTGAGTGAGAGAGAGTGATTTCCTAATTATATTATACTATTAATTACAACATCACAAAAAGTTTTATAACGTTGATAGTATAATGTTGGAGCATCTGTTTCGCGGTCATGCTTATTTGAATTTGTAATTTTATAAAAAGGAATTGGCTAATCGGTCGGTGGCGTTTTCATATCTCACTCTTCTGTCTTCCTCTAAAACCCTTTTGAGAGGAGCTGAAAGCGATCATTAATCGTCTTGATAATTAAAACCCCAGAACAAGGAATCATGAAGAGCATGAAGCCACTGAAGCTATCAGTACCAGCTCAAGAAACCCCCATAACTAGTTTCTTGTAAGCACTCTTATCTTTCCCCCAAATTTGTGCATCTCTATTTCGGCTATTTTTCTTACTCTTTCATCGATCTGTTATTGAAGTTGTTATCGAACTTGCCTTTAAATTGGTTAACTAATCCCTATTTTCTTTTAGTTTACAATCGGTATATTTGCAGATACGTAATATGAGTTTTGTTAAATTGCAGGACTGCTAGTGGAACATTTCAAGATGGCGATTTGCTATTGAATCAGAAAGGTTTGCGTATCATTTCGGAAGGAAATGAATCTCTTGTAAGTTCGGGTTGATTCAAATTTGTTAGTTGAATTGAATCCAATTTAGAACATCATTAACTGATAGATAAAAAATGTTAACTTCGGGTTTGATTCAAATTTGTTAGTTGAATTGAATCCAATTTAGAACATCATTAACTGTTATGCGATAATAAAATTTTTTGTTAGATTGCATGAATTAAATTAATTTTGGCTTGCATTTATACATTTAATTTGATATCCTATTTGAATATTTAAGATTGGATCAATAGAATGCATAGTATACGTTACTCCCTCCTACCAAATTAGACATAAATTTTGACTTTTTTAAGTCAATTCGCATAATCCTAATGCAAAATTGGTATGTGTTCATTAAAGTTTATAATACAACAAATATGGTAATGTGTTTGTACTTACACTAGTTATAGTTGTTTATGATAAAATAAAGTTTGACTTCAAATTTTAGAATTTCACATATTGATTTCAAAAAATCAAAATGTATCTCAATTTTGGAAAGGAGGAAGTAGATTTTATGCATTATGATTTATGAGTAATATATTCATTGCGGATGGGTGTGTTTAGGGCCGGTATGTAATTTCTTGACAAAGTGATTTGATTTTATAGATAAGACTAAGACTTACATAAATAGACAATTATTCTAGAATCATATTAGATAATGACTTCTTCTTTTCCTTTTGATGACTATGTTTTTCACTCCGCCATTTTTCTTCAAAATGATCCTCATTTTTATTTTACTGAGATAAACAAGACTCTAGTGCTATCACAAGGCTTATGGTCAAAAACTAAATAGGAACTAGGAAGTCTTGGTAATCTTGGAAGCTCTGCTTGATCAACATATTGCAATTTCTGTTTGTGACTGTGTTCTGTAGAAGCCAAAGAATCTGCAACCTTATTGGCTTCTCTATAAATATGAGATGGAATCACACCTTGCAAGAGAGTAAGACGCTCCCAAATCGTGTACATACATTTTCAGGGAGTGAAAGCACCACCTGTGAGAGACTGAGAGTATCAACATGAATCTTGGAGTCACACTCAATATCTGATGGCTGAATCTGATGAGTTTTGTCCAACTGAAACCCAACTTCATTGCCAAGGATAATAAATGCAATAATGATATAAGGTTTGCAAGCAAGGTAGTTAGAGTTGTATGCACTTCACCAAAGTGCAGGTAGTAGATATTTAGGTACATCACTTGATGAAAATTTGCGTGAAAAGTCCAAAATAAATATATTGATTAGCACCCATAAGACCAACATAGTTTTTGTTCTGGCTGATAGCCATTTTCTCCCATCATGTCTGTGTTGGACTTATTTATAAGTCATTTTAACTTATGATGCCTTTTACTAGCAGCATAATCTTCTTGAGGCTGGGCCCAGTGTCATATTTACATTCTTGCAAACGACACAATGATCGCTTGTATTATTTATATGTGGTATAGTAATAATCTCATGTCTGCCTTTATTCCATAAATTGTTATTATTTTATTTTAAAGTTTAATTTCTGAAGACTGTAAGACTCACCTTTTGTTATTTAATTGGACAGCCTTCAGATGCTAAGGAGATAGATCTTCAATTCTCATTGGAAGACCTTGAGACCATCAAAGTCATTGGTAAGGGAAGTGGTGGTGTGGTTCAACTGGTTAAATCATAAATGGGTTGGAAAGTTATTTGCATTGAAGGTCAGTACTCAAGCAATACAATGTTTCATTTTCCTATTATTGTATGGAAACTTGGTACCAAGATACTGTTAGGTTTGTGGATATTATATTTTTAATTATGAATGCACCTGATCTGGTGAATTACGGAGTGCTGGAATGGTTGTACTTGTATTATGCTAACAAATCTTCTATAGAATTTACTGTGCCTGTTCATGATTTAATATATGTTCAGAAGTACTGCCATAATAATTAAAAAAACTAGTCCCGATGACCCAAAGAGCCATAGATTTAATGTGTGAAATCTCCTCTCCTTTATCATAAATAAGTAAAAGGGTAAAATAAAAATCCCCATGGCAGTTGTTGTTTTCTACTATGACTTCTATGTCTCTGTATGTTAGATGGTTAACTTGGAATGTGAGGCCTGAGTCTTGTGCCCTCGCACTTATCCTTCGATCTGCCTTCGAATCGGTGTATATAATTCTATGCCAGCTTGAGTATTGCACTTCAATTTTTATTTATTTCTTTCCTGATTATTTTTTACATGTGTTTTGTATCATAGGTTATCCAGATGAACATACAAGAAGAAATTCGTAAACAAATTGTGCAGGAGCTGAAAATAAATCAAGCATCTCAATGTTCACACGTTGTAGTTTGCTACCACTCTTTCTATCATAATGGTGTTATCTCTCTAGTGTTTGAATACATGGATCGTGGGTCTTTGGCAGATGTGATCAGACAAGTCAAGATGATTCTTGAACCATATCTTGCGGTTGTCTGTAAACAGGTTTGTGAGAGATTCCCTATGAATTTTGTAATTGTTGAACGACAAAAATCAAGAGTTCAAGAAATATACTAGTATATTTTACCATACCTTTGTCATTCTTTTATTGCAGGTTTTACAAGGTCTAGTGTACTTGCACAACGAAAGACATGTAATCCATAGGGACATAAAGCCATCAAACCTGCTTGTAAATCATAAAGGGGAAGTAAAGATTACAGATTTTGGTGTGAGTGCGATGGTAGCCAACTCTATGGGTCAACGTAATACATTTGTTGGGACTTACAATTACATGTCGGTGAGCGAGTCATCATACTTCAGTACTCATTAGCATATTTGTTTCTGTAGTGTATATTTGTTTCTGTAGTGTATATGTCATTTATCTCTGTCTTAACCAAACGTCTTTTGGATTACACCAAATTCTTATGCCTGAACTGAAACCAATCAAAATTATTATACTGAAAACTAATTTGCAAGTTTTGAGCCTTTTAGCCAGAGAGAATTAGTGGAAGTATTTACGACTATAAGAGCGATATCTGGAGTTTGGGCTTGGTGATCCTTGAGTGTGCTATAGGACGTTTTCCTTATATACAATCTGAAGAGCAGCAAGGTGGGCCAAGCTTTTACGAGCTTTTGGAAGCAATTGTTGGAAGCCCTCCGCCTTCTGCTCCAGCAGATCAGTTCTCCCCAGAGTTCTGTTCGTTTGTCTCAGCCTGGTAATAATCAAAAGGCCTACAACTGCATTTATATTGATGAATTACATTTATTTTACTATTAAGATAATGGTAATGGAAAACAAAGCATTCAAATATTTCTGCAATTACGGTTCTTAAGTTGGAGATAAAGTCCCTTCCTAAGATACTCGATCTACAAGAGTGAATATCTGAGATCTTAAGAGAGAAAGTTGATAAATTTCAGTCATATCTCCATTCTTTCCCTGGGAAACTCGAGAAAATGATTGTTGAAGATATTTTATTGTGTGTTTAAATTTGTATGCGACTTGTTTTTCATATATTCTGTTAAGGTATATAACATTTATGTTGCTTTGAACACAATTTCGGGTTGACTAGGATCTTGTCTTATCTTAGGATCCTTAATTGGTGTTAAGGACGTTGTTTATTAGTACAACAAGTATGCATTAGAGTCGCCTTCTGAAAGGAGAAGGCTTGCCTAGAAAAGCTGGTAGCCTGGTAACCTAATAAATACTTGTCTTAGGACTATCCAATACTTGAAGTTGTAGAAAATGCAAAACAATTTGGCAATTTGCAAAACTAGACAGACTTTTGTAAAAGACATTGAAAAGAACAATGTATATTATAAACATCATTAAGACCTCTATAAACAAAATTGCAGCTATTCCAATAATGATTTCAGAAACAATTGTTCTGCATTAAGTTAATGTGCTCATAGTACACTATTTGGTTAATGGATGTATTTCTTACTTTTCTACTTTGATGTCCATTGCCCTCTTTTCTAAGAACAAATCAGTCATTCCTGTGGTGAGTTTAAGCACATATAGGATGGCATATTCACATTCATCGTTGTTCTAGGTCTAGGCAGATGGCCTCTCCTTATATGCTATGTTTTCTTGGAGTTTATGTTCGTATTCATCCTATGTGCTACACATTCATCCAGCAAAAACTAGTTTGCTGCTTAATCACCTCGGAGAGTCTTCTTAAATCGTCTGCAGATTCTGTGTGTGCATGGCATTGCATCTACTTTGGTTCATGCATATTCTCTTTTACATAAGAACTCCATAGACTCCACATAATTTAACTTGGTACTTATGTTGATTTATGCATGTACAGCATACAGAAGGACCCTGGAGACAGATCGTCGGCTTTGGAGCTTTTGGTTAGTATATATGTTTTGATATTTATATGTCATTACTTCATTAGTAATCTAACTTTTAATCTCATTGTTCTTCCAGAGTCACCCGTTCATCAAAAAGTTTGAAGACAAGGACATTGATCTCGGTATTTTGGTAGGGTGCTTGGAACCTCCTGTAAATTTTCCGAGATAATTTATATTGTAAACAATTATCAAATGCAAAATATTTTCGCCCTAGTGTATTAATTCCCAGTCTAAATGAAACTGAGTTTAGCATCCAGCTAATCCACAGTACTATATATTGTATTAAAGTCGATATGTAGAATACAAAACTGTATTTCTCATATGCCTTGAGAATGGTTGCAATTTGTAATGCAGCATGCTAACCTTTTGTATTGACCCTTGATCATATTTTACTAGTCCTTCTCAACTGAAATATAGCCTTCTCAAGTCATTCCCCCCATGATCATATTTCATGCATATGGAAGACTCATTAAGATATAATTTCTTTCCTATATCTTTTCAATATTTTTGATAAACAAACTTGAGGGATCGATATTCTTATGGAGTTAAACTTCAAAGTTTGTTAATCGATTAATACATTAGGTTAAAGAAAGATCCTCTGAAATTAATTTATGATTCATCAATTGGTAAAATTAATTTCACGTTAACCATTCTTTTTTTATTGAGACTCTCATTTCCTAATTAAGAGAATCAACAATCGTCTAGGATTGTAGATACAAATTATATATATATATATACAAAAAAATTGTGTATAAATAGTAAAAAGAAAAACGGGATATGTCATTAAATATTTTCATTAATATGTTAATATATGTTTAATGCGTAGTTTTTTGTGTCTAGTTTGTGTACACGTTATTATTTTTTTAAGAAAAAACAAATGTGACCCAATAAAAAAAATGAAAAAATACGTGACCCTATTAAGAAAAAATGCAAGGAAAAGAGAGAAACAAAATAGAAGCTTTATTCTGTGGGTACGAAAGCATTAAATATAATAGGGTCAAATGTGAAATTTGTTAATAGGGCAGGACTCCAATGCGTAAAAATGGGGCCATGGATAAGAATGGATGGCAAGCCACACCTGACCTGACTGACTGACAGACAGACAGACCTAAAGGCTAAAAATAAGAAAAGAAAGAAGTGGTGAGAAATGAATTGAGTTAAGCATCACTTCATGTGGAACCTGTGTCATGACTTGTCCCCCTAGTCAACCTCCTTATCCTCATTCCCCCATTCCATCCCCATTCTTATGGTCTCCACTTATTTTATTTTATTTATTGTTTAATTCAACTCCATTTTGACCCAAAGCTAGCTAGCTAGGTTATATAGGTTTATATATAAATATAAACTGTACAGGATAGTCACTTCCTAGGTGAAAGAAAGATTTAAGAAAAAGGACTCCAATATCAGTGACTTGAGGAAATATATATAATAATAATTTGGACTCCATAGATGTAGACAAAATATAGGTTATTGAGCAAGGAAAATTGACAAAGTCCTCAAAACAAGGGTTGGTGGAATTTATCTATATCCACCAAATATTGTCCTCTAAATATATTGGAAAGTTCTGTTAAACCTATAGATTCTTCATTGGCATCATCATCATTATCCTTATTATATACAGATAAAATGGAGGCTCTTGAAATATTAAAAGAATATATAAATATATATATAGATAGATAGATAGATAGATAAAATGGGTATTTGTGTCCTCACTTTATTGGAGGGCTGGGGGGGCGGGGGGGGTTAAAGTTGCCAAAAATGGGACCCAAAATAAAATAAAGTGAGTGATGACTCAGATATGGATGTCTTCAAAACCTAGACCTTATCTTTTCTCCTAGTATAATGTAAAACCTACTTTAGGTAGCAAATTTCAAACCATCAAGAAGATGACAAGTCCAAGGATAAAAGCAACATATCCAAAACCAATACTAGTATATAATAACATAAACTAGTCCATACCCTTTCATTCTCAAACCCTATATTTCATTAAACCACACTTATTTGGATATCATATATATGTATATATAGTTCAAAAGTCTTTGTAACTAACAATAATTGACATATGTCTCTCTTCTTCTTATTGGGCAAGATTTGATCATTCAGAAGATAACAAAAATGGGTGGAGAAAATCAAAGTTATGAGAATGATGGGAGTGTTGAATGGGTTTTCATGGAAAATGGAAATGGTGTTTGTTCTTGTGATTCAGAATCCACTTTGGATGAGGATTATTCTACTTCATGTTCGGCATCAGAAGTAACGGTAGAGGAAGATGATGCATCTTCTTCTTCTTCTTCATTCTTCTCTTCTTCTTCTTCTTCTTCTTCTTCTTCTTCTTCACCAACTATCTGAACTCATGGATCAACTCCCCATCAAGTAAGTATATATATATATATATATATATATATATATATATATATATATTGTCAAAGCAGCTTATATATATATATATATAGCTAGGTTGCTTGCTATATGTAGTGATGATATATAGTGATGATACATTAATTGTGCAGAAGAGGTCTATCAAACTATTATCAAGGAAAGTCTCAATCTTTTACATCATTAGCAAGCGTGAAGAGGGTTGAAGATCTAGCAAAGAAAGCAAGTCGTCCTTACAGAAAGAGGGTGAAACCAGCATCATCATGTAAGAAATATAGTCCGAAGGCTATCATAACAAAGAAGTCTAGTTCAAGGGGATCTACTTTTGTATCTTCACTGGGAAAAAATAGAGGTGCTGCTACTGCTACTGCTACTGCTACTGCTACTGCTTGTAGGCCTTCCATTTCTCTTGTACAAAAGCACTTATTATAATAATGTACAAATTAATGCAACTAAAAGTCGAAAATTTTGTGTTACCATATATAATTATTTCTATGTGTGTTTGTTTGTATATGAATTAATTAATGCATCTCTTAATTAGACTTGAATGAAAATATATACCCTATTGAATATATCTAGGAAATTACAGTAATTTCTATAACTGGATTTTGTTCCGTCTAATCCTCTTCCCAATCCTATAGTAGTAGTATTCCCTCCGTCCTTAATTATTTGACGTTTTAGAGGTGGATACAAGAATTAAGATAATAATTGGAAAACATTAAATATAGTACTCAATTGTCTATAATACCCTTAAATTTTTTGTTGGGATAAGAAGAGTTTATTTGGGATAAAGAGAGAAAAAGTTTAAAGTATCAAAAAAATAGGCAGAGTAATGAGGGGTAATATTGAAAAAATTGTCATTAATTTTTCTAAATTTGAACAAACGTCAAATAATTAAAGACAAATAAAAAATTCTAAAACGTCAAATAATTAGAGACCGAGCGAGTATATGATATGAACCACTCCGCTCAATGTTTTTAGGAATCCTTGTATAATCAAAAGCTAATTAACAACTTCCAACAACAACATATGGATTGGAAGCAAAAAAGTTGGGATTTTGATCCACATATATACTCGTACGTGTTTAGTTATAAGTAGAGGATAAAAAGCTAATAATAAATCATTGGATCATATATAGCGAGTAAATTTGATAATTCCACAAATTTTCTAAAATATCAAATATTTATTCAGATTTCAAACAACTACTTCTCATTCTCATCCCTTTTTATCTGTCTTTTCCCCTTTCAGTTTTTTTAGAGAAAAATTTATTCCTTCTTATCTGTAGATTTCAAAGCCAGCCAGTCAGTAAATGACTTGGTTTTCAATTTATTTCTTTTTTATCTTTTTAATAAATTTTAAAAGGATAATAATGAATTTTGTACTCGATTTAATCTATTAAACAAAATAAAAATTATATTGTGATTTCTCCTAGGAGGAAGTACTTAAGAAACGTGTCTCGTATTTTTGGAGACTGCCGTGCCGTCTGTATTCTAAAGCTTAAAACAGTATGTAAACCACCACAAGTTTAGTCCATATTACCATTCTACCACTACAACACAACAGGACAATATTAACTTGTCAATAATAAAACTGACTGAATTCACCCAGTGGACATAATTTTTACACCTCCACATGCCAAGAGGTAAGACTGGAAAAATCAAAGTTGAATTTTGTCAAATTTTGTATACGGGTGTAATTCCCAGTAAATGGAAACATTTTCTCATGACAACTGCCGTTGCCTCGCACAGCAATAGTCTACTTGTTTCCTCTGTTGATCCAACAACCTGCCCAATTTTCATAGTTAATACAAGGGTATCCTCATCCTCCATAACTTCAAATATATCTTAAACTACATTATAATTAGCTACATACTCCACTCTTTCTCATGTAATCACTAGTCAATTTCAGTCATCCAAGAAAGATGAATGAGACTCGTACCTGACAGGTGGAATAAAATCCCGTGAATTTCTCAGATAAGCTGTATAAATATTCGCACAAATCATTTGGTAAGAGATTGGTGCAAGCCTTTTCAACAATCTGAAAAGAAAAAAGAAAAAAGAGTGTAAAGTAATTAGTGGCAAAATTACCAAGTATCGCATGAAATCTTTCTTGTAAGCATGTAAAAGACGAGAACTAGTTCTGTTTCAAATGCAGTCTTACCTCGGCAAACTGGAGTAAATGAAGTCCTAATACACGCTCAGCATCTTCAATCAACTCAATTTTTCCCACCTGCCTCAAAAGAACATGTTTTAAGAAAATCATAAATTATAAACTAATATTAAGAGTAGAATGGACAAGTTTTCAGCTTTAATATTGTTTGGGAAGTGCCACCAGCTTTGAAGCTCATCAATATTGGGTTGCACCTCCTTAAAAAGTTGCAGGCGGGGGCCTAGATAGTATTAACAAGATTGGAATCATAATGATGCACCTTTTACGCTGTGTTTGTGAGCTTTAAAAGGGTAGGGAAAAAAAGGAAAAGTAACGAATTTAAAAGTTTCCCTTCCACATTGCATGTTTATTTTTATTTTTTAAAGGATAACAAGTGATAAAAACGGTGGAAAGTAGCACAACTTTCAGCCCAAAATGAGAAGATTTGGGTAGAAAGCAATCTTTTGTCTTGTTAAAATTTTCATTATTCCTATTCCACCTCCAAAATAACAAACATCAAATTTTTAACTCTCCCCATAACTCACAAGCAGAAGGAGAAAATTACTATCACTCCCTATCCATTCTCTTCCTTGACTATACATCCCTGCACTTCAGAACTCAAAAATGCAGCGGTAAGGGTTAGGTTACAGTACCAAACAACTAGAGCATGTTAAATGCAAATATTCCTGCAGCCAAAGTGCTGCTACAAAGTTGAAAGCAATATTGAGAAAAATTCCCTCCATCCATCTTTACGTGCATCTTTTATTTAAAAATGTTTACTACACATCTTAGGGAATGCTAAAATCAAATGTATATAATATACAATTTAGATGTTTTTACATTCACTGTACATTTATTTCTTATATTTTGAACTTATATAAAATTTCAGCACATCTTATAGTCCATGCTACACTAAAAAAGGAACAAATAAAGTCAGGTAGAAGTTGTACTTCAGAAAATCAAAACCACTTTTGGAGGCGAAACAAATAAAGGAAAAGGATCATAAAGATGCAAGCCCAACAAATAATGTACTAGGGAGAAGGGGAGGGAGGTGGGGGAGTTATGATCAAAACTGAAACTCATAAATCTCCCTTCTCTTTAACTTTACATCCTAATGCCCAAGGACAGTTATTCGCTTTCCACTTTTTGCTGCTAACTGCTAAAGATATAAATAAGTAGGGTTATGTTTAAAACTAGGAGATGAAGCACAGCCCACAAAAAGTGGAACCCTATACCCCAACCACATAATGCCTTCGCCAGTCAAAACTCAAAAAATAAGTACCAAATAAAACCTCACTTCAAGGTTTATTCCCCATCCATGGCATTGCACAACAGCTGATCATTCCGGATACCAAAATTATCAAGACTCTTTCTTACAGATAACTGCTTCAAGTTACAAAAGATCTTACCTTCTTTAACTCCTCTATATCTTTACCAGATTTCCTGATGATCGAACAGATTCGAGCATGCGCGTACAGCAAATATACAGCAGTATCTCCCTGCTCATAAACAACATGTATGGGTAAGAAGTGAATGCTATTAGTGGTAGTTAAAGTGCGGCTACTACTCCTAGTTTTCATGGTACCAGCAGCAAGACAATTGGAAACAGCACTACTCAATGCAACAAAGACATGCACTATCTAACAATAATAAATAGAATGCCTATGGAGAAGTTTTTAATGCTAAGGAAGAAATAAAGGATAATATCTTCATCAATATTAACGGACCTTATCATTAAGCATCTGATCAAAGTTGAACGTGTAATTGGTCAATCTGTTGTTCTTCAGATCAGCATACCTGTTATAAAAAACAGCCAATATAAAAACAACAGGCATCACACCTTTCAAGTGACCAATGAGGAGAATACGACATAACATAGCTTGAGACTACAAATAAAAAATGGTCGACTTAAAACTATGATATCCCTTGAAAGTGGACCTAAATGATAGCTTTTTGGGGACATCCTTCCAGATCCTAACAGCAAATGCAGCCCCAGTACCTCAATGAGCAGATGTTTACTTCAAGTAAACACATTTCAATCGTAGAGAAAACAGTACTCTAATTTTCTTTTTTGATATGATTACTTAAGTTAAAAATTAACAAAAAATGCAATCTAAAAAATGAATAAGATGGCTTAAACAGGTGTACAATCTATTGATTGAATGATTGGAAGTAAACCCACTTGATCCTACTTATTGGTTGTTCATTTCCTCAGTTCATTTCCTCAGTACCTATCCATCTTAATCATCTTGATATTAAAATTTGAATAACAATAAAACTAATAACCATGTGATAGCATGTACTAGTATAGGAAGCATACTTAACAGCCCCATATCCAACTGCTTCAGCTGTTTGCTCAAGCTCCTCCTCAGTCCACTCATCAGCCTTACCTGATCAAGTTGAAAAAAATTATACATATATAGAGAGAGAACTTTGACATTAGAAGATGCAGTATATCATGAGTGAATGATAGCAATATGGAAACATCCTTCCCGCTTCCCTCATGCAGTGGGATACTTCTAAAAAGAACAAAGAAAAAAACACTTCAAGGAGTAAGGAAGAAACAAAACCAGAAAACTATAAATCATTAGAATACCTCGCTCAATAAGAGCAGCTTTACAACGATTTTTGGCTTCATCGAGTAAATCTACCAATCTAACCACTTCAGTACTGCGAGTTCGAAATCGCTTTCCATCTTCTCCAAGAACAAGACCAAAGCCCACATGATTTACTCTAGGGTACTTATTATCTTCAGCTGGGAGCCAACCTGCACGTTTAGCCGCCTAAGAGAAGAACAGAGGTGGAGTAAGTCAGACTGCATACTCTAGTAACAGCACTACCATGTATGACCATATTTTAAACGAATGAGGGTGGAAGCACATGAAGCACAATACTGTCAATACAGTAGTATACTACTTAGAATTTTTTTCACTTGGAGAAGTATACATGGCATTTGATACTTACTGTGAATACCATTTCAAAGTGTTCACGCTGACCAACATCAGTAACATATATGATCCACTCAGCTTTTTCTTCATTAAGCCGATACCTACAAGTTGCAAGCAGTAAGCTTCATATAAATACAGAGCCCATGCAACTAACAAAAAGTGCATAGAAGTTATTGCAAGTTCCATTTCAACTTGTGTATGTTGAGTGTTGACATTGGAAAGATATCATGGTCTTATATATATATATACCCACACACACACATACACATATATCATACATACACATATATATGTATATGTATGTATGATATGTATGTATGTGTGTGTGTGTGCGCGTGTGCATGTGCTTGTATCATACATGCACATATATATGTATATGTATGTATGATATGTATGTATGTGCATGTGCATGTGCATGTGCATGTGCATGTGCATGTGCATGAGTGATGGACAGATGAATAATGTTTCAGAATTAGTTTATTAAACTAGATGGCGCATGACACAGGAAGGGACTGAATGAAGAGTATCAGAGTAACATGTAGAAAGCTAGTCCAATTAAGCTTGAAATTAACAGCAAACTTAATATACTAACCATATGGCTGTTAAATCAGTTGAGGCATAGTTGAAACCACCATCTCTCTTAACAACGATAAGAGGTATATTTTTTCCTTCAATGAAGATCACACGAGCCCTTTCACTTTCTTCAATCAATCCCTTTTTATTCAGCAACTCCAGAGCCTCAGGAATATAAGGATTGTAAAAGCTTTCTCCCTAAAATGAAGGAAAACCAAATAAATTTACATGGCTTTGCTGCAAAGTCTAGAAAGTTGAAAATAACCACGTACTTGTTTAACAAAAAACCAAAAAACATATATGTGAGTACAGTCTACAAAATCCATATCAGGAGTTTAAGATGCAAGTATGTTGAAACAATTAGATCAAAAGACAACCCATACCCAATAATACTACGTGTTTCTGTGTGTGCATATTTTATTTTTTATAATTTATTTTAACATAGATGTCAAATCGTATCATTCATGATTCAATACATCTTCTTCAGGAGTTCATTGATGAGAAGGGACTGCGGAAAGCTTGAACCCAATTCCTACAGTGATGAATATGCGCGTAATTGAAATTCCTGGATAAAATGTCAGCCTCTTTCCTTTTTATTACAAACAAAGCAAAGGTTGACAAAATTTACAATTAGTAGGTTTTCAATTCACGATCAAATTCATGATTTGACAACTATTATTGAACAGATATTATATAAACATTGGTGCCCCCACACAGAAACTCACACATACTCCAACCGTCCTATTTCAGCTGTCAACCTTCTTTTAGGGGTGTGGCAATAATTTTAAGATGTGACCAAACATGTTTATATAAAGGCTTAAATATAATTTATTACCCTAAACTATAGGTCATATTCCACTTCGGTGATTCACATTTTAATTTTGTCAATTAGATGATTGAACTATTAATTTTTTTCAATTACAACAAATTGAGCCTGTCACGTCAGAAATTGCTGACGTGGCTATCTGAGTGGACCATTAGTCAGCTGAGTTATAATGAAAAAATAATTTTTTATTGATCAAAAACAATTTTAATATAATGGAGGGTAATATAGTCACATCCCATACATTCAGACTAATTAAACAAATCAAAACTTCAAAAACAGTAACAATCGATCAAAAGCAACTCTGTCGATCCAAAAAAGCCCTAGCTCTGATAATCCAGAAATTGGTCTTGAACTAAAATTAAAAATCGCAGTGTTCTAAAAGTCGCTAGTCGACCCCATGTCGGTTGGCTACTGACTAGAGGATTAATCGGGGATTAATCGGCTAGTCAGATTTTCAATTTTTTTTAAAAATATATATATATATTCTCATTCCTCCTTCATAAGTTTTGAATAAGTAGAATAACATAAGTAACACAAATCATCAAATAAAAACATGGAAACTAAGTAAAACCAAATAGTTCGACCCTCTAAGTTCAAAACATGAAAACAAATTAACCAAATGAAACTAAGTTGATAGTGATTAGAGGCTGCCGAAGACAAAGATAAGAGGCTGCCGAAGACAAAGATGGTGATTGAGCCATTGATAGTGATATTATACCTATGCATAAAAATATAAAATCAGTCATCTCTCCAAACCCAACAGTCAGATTTTAATAATTTAATTTATAACTGAAGTTGAAAAAATTTAAAATTTAAAATGAATATTGCAATTAACTTAAAAAATTAACTAATTTAATTTATCCAACCTTTTCTTTAATGCCCACAAAGGAATTAATTAACTAAAACCAAAAAAAATATCAGTATTTGACTATTTGTATTTGTAAACTGTTAAGCCTTATTTCAGTATGCCTTATAAGTTATAAGCCTTATATCAGTATTTGTAAACTGTTTAAAAAAAATTTGAGAAACTGAGAGAGATAGACGAGGCGGAAAGAACTACCTGATCGCCGAAGAATTGAAGATGAGCAACAGTCGAAGATGAAGAGCAGGCGAGCAGCAACAGTCGGCGTCGGCGTCGAAGATCCAATCGTCGTCGTCGGTAGTTGTCGGCAGTCGAAGAAGATCCAGTCGGCTTCGTCGGCAGTTGGCGTCGGCAGAGGGAGAAGATCAAGTCTAGTCGTCGGTCGAAGCAGTAGTTTTTTTTTTGAAGAAAAAGCAGCAGTCGGCAGGTAGAGAGGGAGGTAGGGTTTAAATTTTAACATTATAAACAAAATCCATAAATTACACTATAGCCCTAAACATTTCACATGTTCTGTTTTTTACCTTGATATGTTCCGATTTTAACCGATTTGCCCAGAACTTTTACCGATTGATACTGAACTTGATCTGACTAAGTCGGCCAATGACTAAATCAAAGGACTAGGGCTTTGATCGACTCGTGACCCTCAGCCCCGAACTGAATGACAGTCGACCTAGTCGGTACCGATTAGACAAACTTTTTAGAACAACGAAAAATCCACACTTTTGCTCCTCTATTGATAGATCAAGGGATGTCGTTTCAGTGACTCATATGGCTTCCCTCAGCTCGGTCTTTTTGGTTCTTGAGAATGATCGTCAGCTCTCAAATCCTAACACCCTAATCAACAGTTCTACTTCAACCCAACAATCCCTTTTCCTCCCAAAATTTTTCAAGACCCAATTCAGATTCTTTATCCAAAACAATTTGTAATACTAATTTACCTTCTGGGTTTGGTGGGTTTCTTGATCAGGCCAAGAGAAATTTCAGAGGTGGGATAGTAGCCATGGATGGACATGTTTCAAAATCTCTCTTTGGTGGTGACGATGGGCGACGTATGGTGGTGAAAATGGCGGATGGTGGTGTATGATGATGAATGGTAATAAAATTAAATGGTGGTGTTGGTGGCGGATCTAATAATATGGTGGTAGATCTGGTATGGTGGAAGTGGTGGCTACAAAAGCAGTGGGGCGACGGCGATGGATTCTGCGGCAGTGTAGGCAGCGATAGACTTTGTGAAAATAGATATGGTGGATGTGGTGGCTACGAAAGAGGAGGTCGTCGGGAAGATGGTGGCGGTGGTTATGGTTGTGGCCGAAGTGAAGGCTGAGGTTGGCGGTGGTTATGGTTGTGGCCGGAGGAGGAGGTCGTCAGGAAGCAGCGGTCATGTTATTATAGCTTCTGATGGTTGGTTTTTGCTTTTTGATGTTTTTGATTATATATTATTAATGTTTGATAAAAAGTTATTTGACAATTCTAGCCTTTAATATATCATAAATGTTTAATTAAAATTTTTTTTTGTTACACATCAGCTTACTTATGGCCCACCAAGATAGCCACGTCAGCAACTTTTGACGTGACAGACTCAATTTGTTGTAATTTAAAAAAAATAATAGTTCAATCATCTAATTGACAAAATTGAAAGGTGAATCACCGAAGTGTAATATGACCTATAGTTTAGGGTAATAAATTATATTTAAGCCTTATATAAATATACATACAGACATATATATATATATATATATATATTATAATTTCAATATATTCACTATTCTAAAAATATTTGCATATTATATTTTCAACTATTAAAAAGGTCAAAATATTCATAAAATACAAACGTGTATTCTTGGCAGGTTTAAAACCCGCATCTCACACACAAAAAGGAACACGTAAAATAGGAGCTCATAATGCTATCATGATTTCATTTCATTTCATTTATTTATTTATTTTAAACGAAGAGCAAGAAAATAACTAACTACATTGAATTACTGAAAGGAATTTTTTTTAACTAAATAGACTAATATAAGCCAAAGTAGATGTTTCCAGGTTGACTATGCAAAGACATTAAGCATACTGAAAAGTTCAATAATACATAACCTTTTCCTCTAAATGAACTCCAAGTCTTATGTAAACTTTTGCATATCCCTTGCGGCTGATTTCACAAATTTGTTCCCATGCTTTGTGATACTTCTTCTCTCCACCCTTTAATTTAATCAAAAAATAAGCCCAGCAGAGTCAGACAAATAGGACAGAAAAGTGCAAGGTCTTTCATGAAGGAAGGGATTTTATCATTAAAAGAAGTCCATGTCAAATGTATAAGGTTCTGAAGCTATTCACCTGGAGACTGACCACCGCCTGTTGGGCTCTCTCCTTGAAAGCAGGATCGCTGTCAAATCTCTGCTTTGAGGCTTTATAGAATGCCTAGAAAAATACATTTTAAGTTAAAACAATAATATCGATTCACATCAAATTTTTCCATTGATAAAAATGCAGAGCAATTCAAACCATTTTTTTCCTGACAAGTGCATAGTGCATAAAACAAAGGAAAATGCACCAAAATGAACCATTAACAAACACCAAAAGACATCTTTATGTAAATAACAAATTAACCCTAATCTCCCAACCAAATTACCAGTTCAAGTTTGAAAGGCTAAATGATATAAAGAACTGATGGGATGAGCCTCTGTACAAAGTTACTAATATCCACGTGTATACAAACCACCAACGTTAATATGGAATATACTTCTTTTGGCATGAGGTTAATGATAACAAAGAAAATGATAACTGTATTTTAGGGTACTAATTGTTATTATCCCCATTTTAAATGAGAAAAGGAGAACATGTAATCCGAAAACATTAGCAAGACTCACCTCGAGATCACCGATGGCTTGATCATTAGCATTTTCCCAGTCTGGAAACTTTTCAAATAGGAATTCAATTAACATACCAAACTGCAAAACATGTACAACATCTTTAGGCTACATAACACAATGGTGAGTACCACAACAAGAAAAATTATATTTCTAGAACGTACCAAACCACATAAATCTCTCAGATTTATGTTAAGAGTTTCTACATAGTGAATTACCAATAAAAAGAAAAGGACACAGAGTTTAGAAAGCTGCTTCTCTTGAATTTAAAGATTGATGCCCTTAAATTTTATACTTGATGAACTAAGACGGTAAAAATTGTTTTGTGAAACCAGTACACCAGTTAATGGACATCCCAAATTCAGATGAAAGAAGGGTAAAAAAGAACTTCAAGTCATAGTTATTCCTAAGAATTAAATTTTTAAAAGAGATACAAACTAAGGCACAATCAGTTAAGATTAAGTGAGGAGAAAACACCCCGAGTCCCTTACTACGTAAAGAACAATTTACACATGATAAATGTATATTTATGGGGGAAATGTCAAATGTACCTGTGTGCCCCAATCACCAACATGATTTCTTCGAAGTACTTCAACTTTTGAAAACTCAAGCATACGGGCTAGAGTATCTCCTATTATAGTAGATCTTAGATGACCAACATGCATTTCTTTTGCTATGTTAGGTGAGGAAAAGTCAACCACTGCCCTTCGAACAGGAAGCTTTGGTGCCATTGTTCCAATACCATCCATTAGCATCTTGTGGATGCTCTGCAGCAGCAATAATAAACCATGCAGTAAGAAAAGATGTTCGCATTAGTTAAAATAAATCAGTATAATTACAAGAGAAAAGTATACCTTCGCCATCCATTTCTTCGACAATACAATATTCACAAAGCCAGCTCCAGCTATACTGCATGACTCTACCATTTCTGATGCAGGAAGATTGTTCTTAAGAGCCTAGAGATTAGATTATTATTAATCAGCAATTGTATTGTTCAAATCTCTGAAATCAAAATACTCTTAATAATTTAATAATTTCAACAACCAGTAGTTTAGAGAGAGAAGATAGCATGAACTCAAACCTGTCCAACAGGTTGAGGACCTCTAAATTCAGTACCCTTCCCTTTTATTTTTGTCCATAAGCTCATGGCATTGTTGCTGCACAAAAATAAGAACAGATACTAGATGAGTAATCAGGTATTAATTAAAAAACAATATAAAACTGGACTATTGTGCTAGACAACCAATCAATATCAATCTCATAACAAACTCCAGTAAATATATATAACCATGGATCAGCTAGAATCTTACAAGAAATTGTTGCCACTTAGGGGTGGGGACTTACCATTGGTAATCACCAAATCCTGGCTTATTACAAGCAGCAATCAAAGGTTCTACATCCGACTCATCAGGGACTGTTATTTTGAGTGATGCTTCAAATAGCTTTGCTAATTGTTGCTTAAGACTACCCACATGTTCTTCATCCTGTCCCACAAACATTAGGTTATAATGAATTTGTATCCCCTATAGAATTGCAAACTATAGCACAAAGGTGACATATTTTGCAAACTCAATACTTCGCACATCTTCTACGTGCTGAAATTACAATATATATATATATATATATATATATATATATATATATATATACATATATATAATACATATATATATATACAGACTACAAACATCTACGTTTGAAATTGGATGTATAGAGTTGAACGAACTTACAGTTGCCATGCTTGAGATGGGCTTTGCCTTAGATGTAGGAAGAAATCTTCTAGTAGTTGCTCTAAAAATATCTGTCTAGTTTCACAGTAACCACAATTAATTAAAGGACTCAACCTTTAATATTGGACAAGGAAATGCAAGAACATAAAAAATGGCTACCAAATCCATAAACTTGATAAAGATAAAAGTTATCCCAAAACAACAAATATTACAGTGTTACTTGATAGAACAAACACATCCTAATACCTCTCCAGAACAATCAGTTTCTAAATAATTACTCCATTTCGCTTTGAAATGCCACAAATAGTACAAAGTATCAGCTTTATAAGGTATAATAACCAACAAAATCTATAACTTAAACCCTTACAAGAATCCGAACATATACTTGATTTAACAAAAACCCAGCACTCAAAAAAGAGAATAACTACAAATTCGTAAAAAGTAAATAATTCCTTGAGCACAAAATACCAACATTAAAAGTGAGAGATTCTGACTTATAAACAACGCAACGCAACTACAGACGATGAACTGACATATAAATAGTTATAGATATATGGGAAGAGAGAGAAAGAGAATTGGGCTTACAGGTTGTAGAGATGAACGGAGAAGAATGGAGGAGAGAGAGTGGATTGAATTGTCTAGAGAAAAATGGAGGCGATACCGGCGGAAGTAAAAGAGACAATGTGGAGCTGCTGTTCATTACTCTCTATAATTATACTAATTTTTATAGTCCTAGTAATATTTACTTTTTCTCTTTTTTGAGGCGGATTATTATGTGCTTCGCTCCACTGTTCGTCTCTCTGGAATTGCTACTTCCCTGCTAGGGTTTTGGAGGGATTAGATAGCCTGCGTCAGTTGTGTTTCGTCTCTTTCCTTTGTGTACCAATAAAAATTTAACACGTCATTATCTTGTTGATTTTAAAAAAATCTTATTTTATAACTTAAAATAAAATTATAAAATATATTTTTTTAACTCAGAAATTATTTGAGTCACTAATTCTATTTGACGAGTTAACTTGGATGTTCAAATTTTTATCTGCTTTCTTTTTCTCTTGTTATTTCTTTTTTTTTAAATCTAAATATTTGAATTAATTCATTGTAATTGATGGACAAATTAATTTATCTTATTTTCTGCTTATATATTTATGTGAATGAGTAATTAAAAATTTTAAAGTGATAAGCCGTTTATAATTTTTGGGTTCAAATCTTAGGAATCCTATAAAAATCTAGGTGCAAAAATGTTTCTTATTTCGTAATTATTAAAAAATTCATATGTTATTCAACTTATTCCATAAAAGTGAACTATTAATATTAAGAGAGCAATACAATTTTTTTAAAAATAATGAAAATTCAAATTTATATAAGTTTCTCCATAATTATAAACCAAATAAACTTAACAAATTTTATAAAATTGTTACCATAAAAAATTATAAAATAAAATAATCAATGAGTACATATGCAATTCCAATTTACTCTATATAAAATTATAATTATTAATTTTATTGATGCTGTTTTTCTTTTTTCATATATTTGACTAGTTAGTTAATAATTACTTATTTATACGAGTTGTGTGAAAGTCCATTTGATACAAGCTGGAACATAAAAATATTTTATTCTTAAAAATATTCAATTGCCCAATTAAATTTCTACGTGCGGTTAAATTTTTCCACCTGCACTTTAACCATCATTTCGGTCCCAAATAATTACGCACCAACACTTGCATTTATAAATTTAAAATTTAAAGTATTTAATTATATTATATTAACAAATAAGTATTTAAAATAAAGAAAAAAGGAGTAATACCTAGAACTAGATTAAAAAAAAAGAAACCCGAACCGGATGATATCGGGTTTAAATAGTGTAAAACCCGTCCGTCCTTTGACATACCCAGCGGGGTGGGTCCTTCATACGATGACATGGCGCAACTGTGTAGAGATGACCTGTACTGCTGTACATATGTAGCTCCACGCTACCTCGGTTCGTATATAATCAACTTCCCAGGTATCTCCACCTCGGGAAACTCAATTCAATCCCTCTCCTCCGTTCCTCCGGCAAATTAAACCACCTGAACTCCGATTTCCACCACCACAGTCCGCCCTACAGAATGTAATTCGTCATAAATTATGGGCAACAAGATCGCACGCACAACGCAAGCGTCGGCGACCGAGTACTACCTCCACGACTTGCCGTCGTCCTACAATTTGGTGCTCAAAGAGGTACTCGGCCGAGGCCGCTTCTTAAAATCGATTCAGTGCAAGCACGACGAAGGTCTCGTCTTGGTCAAGGTATACTTCAAGCGCGGTGATTCGATCGATCTTCGCGAATACGAGCGTGGCCTTGCCCGAATCCGCGAGGTTTTTAGTGGCCTCGATCAACCTCACGTCTGGCCCTTTCAGGTCCCAGCTATTCACTACTTCTTTACTTTAATTTGTGATCATCATAATATATGCTTCTTTTTAGTTTGCGATGCATGATTTATAGTTATTTACAGAATTTTAGATAATTGTTTTGGTGATACCGTATTGTTTCATGACTGGTCTGTGGAAAAGTGAAGATACTGAAATTTGATTTTTATTTATTTATTATTTTATTATCTTAATGACTGGGGAACCTGCAGCCAATAGCTTAGGTGTGCACGGGATAAACCAACATGATTTTGAACTATGATATGTTTTGTAATTTTGTTGTTGTGACACTGGAATAGTTTGAATTCCATTTTGCAGTCTTTATAATGTATAGTGATATCCCCTCCCCCTTTTCAATTAGCCAAGCCAATTTGAAATGATGTTGGAAACACCAAGTTGGTATTTGAATATTGGTCATCCATATCAAATAATTAGAAGGTCATATCATATCAAAAGAATTAGATTTATACTCATGCTGCAGTGTAGTTTCAGCATCTTAATTGAAGGAAAATTAACTTAGACTTGCTAGCATGTCTTCATATCCAATTCATGGTGTGAATTCCATGTTGCAAAAGTTCAGATTTTTTGGTTATGGATTGTTAAGAAGGGGATGTAACCAAACTACTCAGTTGACTTTATTGAATAAATTTAAAAGAATTACTTTATATAGTTTCATAGTTCGAATAAAAGGAAAGAGATGAAACTGGAAAATTGAATTTCATTCATATGGGGACCTCAGGTCAAATGTACTATAAAATCAGATTCTTAGTTAATGATATCAGACATTTATTGAAAATTAAGACAGAAGCACTAGGTTTGTAACACTAATTTAATTGTTGTCTTAGCTTAAAGAGTTCGACTTCTTTGAATTACGTGTTGCAGTTTTGGCTTGAAACGGATAAAGCTGCTTATCTGCTGAGACAATACTTCTTCAATAACCTTCACGATCGTTTGAGTACACGCCCTTTCCTCAGTCTCATTGAGAAGAAATGGTTGGCTTATCAGGTTACGCTTCCCCTCACTGTATATTTATATATAACATTTCATAATATCGGTAAAATTGGACTTAGAAGTTTATGCTGTGTTGGTTATGTAGTTGCTTTACGCGGTGAAACAGAGCCATGAAAATGGAGTTTGTCATGGTGAGCTCAGAGTTTGGTTATATTGTAATTTGAATTGTAATGTTCGAAGTGGTTAAAATTTGTGTTATTTTCCCAGGGGATATCAAGTGTGAGAATGTGCTGGTCACTTCTTGGAATTGGCTTTACCTTGCTGACTTTGCGTCGTTCAAACCTACTTATATTCCGCATGATGATCCCTCTGATTTCTCATTTTTCTTTGACACTGGAGGAAGAAGGCGCTGTTATCTAGCACCAGAGGTTGAATCCTTTTTTTTCTTCTTATTCTTTCTTTGCTATGTATGTATGTATGTATGTATGAGTAAGAGAGATCTTTATCTTTAAACATATTTTACGGCAAATGAATTACTAATAATTGGTTTGATTTAACGACAAGGAGTGCACGTATGTGCAAGTTCATTGATACCATCTCTGTTTGCTTTAGTGCCAATTAGTTTTAATTGAATGTTCTCATAAATATTTGCATTGATCTCTTGCATGTTGCTACACTCGTCATGATGGAAGTTTCTTTATGTCCTTCAATTCTTGATGATGTTGCTTGGTTATAAGATCGCGCTGACCACCTAATTGCGAACTTATGCGGAGATCCTAAGTTAGTATTATCGAAGACAAACACTACCAAGTTTGGTTGTATTTGTGGTAGGTTGATCATTGGTGCAATTTTTGTGTCTGGGGAATGTCTTGAGGTTCATACTAAATTCCCAGAAGGGTGGCCTGAAGTTTGAGGTGGACTTGGCCTTCTATAAATTCTTATTGTCGGTTCACAGTTTCACTCTCTTGTATTTGGAATTTTCTGAATTCTCGTAGTACTGTAGTCACATTACCTAGAAACTAAAAATCCCTTAGTACTATATTAGTCACATAGAAATTAAAAATCACTTGTACCAATTGTACATACTTTTTCTTTCATCTGTAACCAGCATTCGTAAAATTTGGTTTATTTTTCTTTTAAAACTAAAAAGACCAGTATAATTTAAGTAACTTTCAATTACTTTCAGAGATTTTATGAGCATGGAGGTGAGATGCAAATTGCACAAGATGCACCTTTGAGGCCATCCATGGACATTTTCGCTGCAGGGTGAGCATTTTCTGGTTTCTGAGTTCTGAATCACTTTCTAGTTTCTTGTACAGAAAATATAAAATTGGCTGTTAATTTACATTGCCAATAAATTTTTGACTATGGTTCTGGAAAAAAAGATATATATCTTTGTGAAAATATTTGATCATCCATATGTTATATGTGAGATCTACTTATCCAAAAAAAAACTCTAATTTCTATTGATATTCAACGAGAAGAAAAGAAGACACTGCAGGTTAATTAATACTATTAAAAAAGTTTATACTATTCAAATGAACTTGAATAAAAGGCTTGTGCATGATGAATGCTTGTAGTCTACCACTAGGCTATTATATTCTCTTACACATGAGCACTTCCATCACTCCACCACCGTTTCTGCTGCCATTTGTGGGCTTATATGGATTTCTGCCTCCAGTTACATAGTTGCCTCCAACTAGTACTTAAAATATATCATACTGTGGAAAGCAAGGGTGCTCCATTTATCCATCAATAGTCATTCCATTTAGCACTCTTGTGATCTTGATTTGTCCCAATCAAGGAATTGTTATATATTGGGACAAGTTTATTAGGATGAAGTCTGCTTTTATTGCCAAAATCAATTAATCCAGTTCAAGCCATATGCTTGTTCCCCTTCAATGAATAGTAAAAGATCTGAATGAATAAAAAGAGGCGCAGTAGGTCTCGCCTAGGCACTAGGCCCCTCTGGCGCCTCGCCTATGCCAAAAAATCCCTCTAGGAAATTAAACGGGGCTTAGGCGGAGAGTTTTTTTTAAAAATTTGAATACCTACCCAAACCAGATCTTGATATATTTATTTTTCTAATGATTTACCATATTCAAAATGTAGGTTGTAGCATATCAAATCACAACAAGAAGTGAACAAGAACAAGTCAAAATGGATAATTTTATTATAGTTGTAATTTTTTGAACTTGTACCAACTTCAAATTATAGAAATGACGATACATTTGTAATATTTGGTTTGATTCAATATAATTCTTAAATTTATGTTTAGTTTCTTAAGTTTTAATATTGAATTGAATTCTTGAAATTTTAAATTTTATTATTTAATAACAATTTTGTTTATGAATAAAACTAATACGTTAAAGATATATGTTTGAATTTTAAGCAAATACCTTTATTATATATTGTTTTGTTTTATATTATTGTTTTGTTTTGATAAATGTAAGATAAAATATTAAAATTGGCTTAAAATCAAAAATCTCGCCTAGGCTCCCTAGGTGCTAGGCTCTCCCGGCCGCCCGCCTAGCGCCTTTTAGAACATTGAATCTGGTGTTCACATCCCTTTTTTCATAAATGAATAAGAGTACATGTATCAATTGAGATTTGGTTTCTACAGTAATTAAAAGTTGAGAAGATTGTCTACCCCTCTCCTCTCTCTCTCTATATATATGTAAGATTTTTTTCCTAATGTATCCTTAGATACATGTTGATCTGTATTATTTTATAATAGCAAGCATTTGGATTCTTCATTCTTCTATCCTCCAAGCGTGAAACTAATCTCTTGGCTGTGTTAGGTGTGTTATTGCAGAGCTTTTCCTTGAGGGACAGCCGCTGTTTGAACTGTCCCAACTACTTTCTTATCGCAGAGGGCAATATTATCCTAGCCAACATCTTGAGAAGGTAATCTCAATTCTCAAGTGCTCAGACCTAAAAATTTGGCTATTCATTTTTTTAAAAACTTTTAATTTGACATATATGTATGGGGATAGCTTGGTTGTGGTTGCCACAACTAGTTGGCTGTGGCAGCAGCCCAGAGCAATATAGTTTTAGTTATTTTGTTAATGGCAATTATGTAATTCACCAATTTTAGTAAAGACAATTTTGATATTATTCAAAACTACATCGATTTGGAAACAACAGCTAACTAGCTGTGCAACCACAGCCACCCTTTACCACACACACACACACACATATATATATATATATATATATATATATATATATATATATATATATATAATCACTTACGATCGTGAGACCGTGTAACTTTTAAAGTTACACGGCTATGTACCTCCATATTCTCTATATATATATATATATATATATATATATATATATCTACAAATATTTCATATCAAAAACAGAAAAGTAAAATAAATGATAGATCGTCATTAAAATTTATCTTCATGACTTTTAATTATTGTGTCAATGTTCATTCTTGTTTATCATATAATCAAATGAACTGTCTTAAAAAGCAGATCCCAGATTCAGGACTACGCAAAATGATTCTTCATATGATCCAGCTGGATCCAGACTCTAGGTGTTCTGCTGAAAGCTACTTGCAGAGCTATGCTGGTGTTGTATTCCCATGCTACTTCTCACCGTTTCTGCACAAGTTCTATTCATTGTTGAATCCACATAATTCTGATTCAAGGGTAAGAAACTCTTATAGTTTCAATCTTCTACATTGGCACTCTTTGGATTTGTATATTAGTGCTCATCTACTCTTAATTTCTGATGTAGGTTCTAATATGCCAGCTCTCGTTTCATGAGATACTTAAGCAAATGATGAGCAATAAAGCAGGTGAGGAGACTGGTGCGAATCTGGACTTGCCAAAAGATTTTCAATCCAACCACATGGAGGCAAAACAAATTGTGGATTTGCCAAGCTCGTTCAGAAAAAGAGAAGAAGTGGAAAAGGGTTCAATTAATGGTCAATTTGAACTTCCTGGTGATATCAGTACTCTTCTGAGGGATGTAAAACAAAATAACCGTTATTCGAGTGCAAAGCCGATGCTGGAGGATGTTTCCAGTTCTGCATGTTCTCAGAACCAAGAACAGTGTGGCATGCTGGCTCCTGGCAGTGTACTCCAAACTATTTCCATCATATTCAAGAGAAATCACCATCCCTTCCTTAAAAAAATCACAATGAATGATTTGAACTCGTTGATGTCTGATTATGATAATCAGTCAGATACCTTTGGAATGCCTTTCTTACCATTACCTCAAGATAGTATGAGCTGTGAAGGTATGGTTCTGATTGCTTCACTTCTCTGTTCCTGCATTCGCAATGTCAAGTTGCCTCATATGAGGAGGACCGCTGTACTCCTGCTGAAGTCATGTTCTTTATATATTGATGATGAAGATCGGTTGCAGCGTGTGCTTCCATATGTTATAGCAATGCTTTCTGATCCTGCCGCAATTGTACGTTCTGCTGCATTGGAGACTTTGTGTGACATTTTGCCTTTAGTTCGAGATTTCCCTCCCAGTGATGCTAAAATTTTTCCAGAGTATATCCTTCCAATGCTTTCAATGCTTCCTGATGATCCAGAGGAAAGTGTAAGGATATGTTATTCTAGCAATATATCAAAGCTGGCATTAACAGCTTATGGGTTTTGATTCACTCAATAAGCTTAAGTGAGGCAGGGTTCTTAATGAATCAAATTTAGGCCAGAAGTCATTAGCTCCGTCTTCCGAGGCATCTGGACGATTGCAGAGCAAAAAGAGAGATACACAGCTTTCACAGTTGAGAAAATCCATAGCTGAGGTCATTCAAGAACTGGTAATGGGTCCAAAGCAAACTCCAAATATCAGGAGAGCACTCTTGCTGGATATTGGCAACCTCTGCTGGTTCTTTGGACAGAGACAGAGTAATGACGCCTTGTTACCAATCCTTCCTGCCTTTTTAAATGATCGAGATGAACTGCTTAGGGCAGTATTCTACGGACAGATCATTTATGTCTGCTTCTTTGTTGGCCAAAGAAGTGTTGAGGAATATCTTCTTCCTTATATTGAGCAGGCATTAGGTGATGCAACTGAGGCTGTCATTGTCAATGCTTTAGATTGCTTGGCCATCCTGTGCAGAAGTGGATTTCTGCAGAAAAGAATACTTCTTGAAATGATAGAGCATGCTTTTCCATTATTATGTTATCCCAGTCAATGGGTAAGGAGGTCGGTGGTCGCCTTCATTGCAGCTAGTAGTGAGAGCTTAGGTGCAGTAGATTCGTATGTTTTCCTCGTCCCAGTTATACGCCCTTTTCTTAGAAGACAACCAGCATCGTTAGCTTCTGAGAAGGTTCTTCTTTCATGTCTAAAGCCTCCAGTCTCGAGACAAGTATTTTATCAAGTCTTAGAAAATTCCAGGAGTTCCGATATGTTAGAAAGACAAAGAAAGATATGGTATAGTTCATCGTCACAGTCCAAACAGTGGGAAGCTCTAGACATATACCAAAGAGGAGCTGGAGAATTAGATTCAATGAAGCGCTGGTCCGACAGGCAACATGATCTTCAGGTTAGCAAATCTGTTGGCAATGCAATGCAGAACCTGGATATAAATGAAGACGATGGTGAGGCTAAGTTAAGAGGTATGGGGAGCTTTATGCGTAATGCTTCTGGAACAGTCGACACGCGTGATCCCCTATTCTCAGAGAAATTACAGTTCTCCGGTTTCATGTCTCCGCAGGTGAATGGTGTGAACAGCCTCATTTTTGATAAATCATCGGACGGCATACCTTTGTACCATTTTAAATACGACAACAAACGAACAGCTGCAAATGCCTCGGCAGCCTCTGATTCTTCATCACCATTGAACTCTTTAGGTTTTGGTTCCTCATCCATGCCTTGGATGGATGCCGAAAATAAATCCTTTAGTTTGGCTAGTTCGGTTCCATCTCCTAAGCTTGTTTCAGGTTCAATCAGCATTGGTAATAGTTCTCCGCAACTTCACAGAGTGGTACACGAGGTAGAAGACAGGGAAACAGATCAAGCAGGCTATACCAACAAAAAGTTTCAAGATATGGGAGTGTCTGGCACCATGAAAGCGAGTTCTATTGCAGTGGAGGAAACCTCTGCTGCAACTGAGGTAGCAGGACTTACTTCCTTTGCACGAGCACCAACAATTCCAGATTCAGGATGGAAGCCTCGTGGTGTGTTGGTTGCACACCTCCAAGAGCACCGTTCTGCTGTCAATGACATTGCCATCTCAAAGGATCACAGCTTTTTTGTGAGTGCATCGGATGATTCCACTGTTAAGGTGTGGGATTCTAGAAAGTTGGAGAAGGACATCTCATTTAGGTCAAGGCTAACTTATTCTCTAGACGGAAGTCGAGCACTGTGCACTGCAATGCTCCAGGGTTCTGCTCAAGTCATTGTTGGAGCTTCTGACGGCATGATACACATGTTCTCTGTCGATCACATCTCCAGAGGGCTTGGCAATGTTGTTGAGAAGTACTCGGGTATAGCTGATGTAAAAAGGAATTGTGTTGGAGAAGGTGGCATAACCAGCCTGGTAAATTACGCTGCAGATGGCAGTGCCAGTAAAATGATTTTGTACAGCACCCAAAATTGTGGGGTTCATCTCTGGGACACAAGAACAAATACGAATGCATGGACTTATAACGTGATTCCGGAGGAGGGTTTTGTGTCTTCTTTGATAACGTCACCCTGTGGGAATTGGTTCGTTTCTGGGTCTTCAAGAGGCGTGCTTACTCTTTGGGATCTGCGATTCTGTATACCTGTCAACTCATGGCAGTATTCTCCTGCCTGCCCTGTAGAGAAGATGTGTCTTTTTATCCTCCCTTAATTCTTCCATATCCACTATAGCTAGGCCTCTTGTATATATGTTGCAGCAGGTTGTAATGAAGTCTCTCTTTGGAATGCAGAAAATGGGAGCTGTCACCAGGTGCGTGACTATTTTTTTTGGTTATTTCAGTATAGAATTCTGTTTAATGGCATTGAGGGGGTAACTTTTTAGGTTAAAGGCTTAAAGGTAAAGATCAATATGTTTTTCTTTAAAGAAAGCTTAGATTTTTTGACGTTGATATTGTTTGGCATGTTTGAGAATAGGCAAAACTGAAAATATCTGGGTTGAGCAGTTTTACTTTTACTAAACTAATTCATTTTTATAATCTCTAGCTGACATTCTCTTTGCCTAATTGTTATGTTGTCTGCAGATTTTGAGGGTGGCGAAATAACAACAGTGATGGTGAAACCTCCTTGGCCAGACCTTCCAGTAAATCAAATTCTAAAGCAGATATAAGAAGGAATACTAATCCCAAGTACAGAGTAGATGAGTTGAATGAACCTTCTCCGCGTTTTCCCGGCATCCGTGCATTGCTCCCATTACCAGGAGGAGATTTGTTAACAGGTGGCACTGACTTGAAGATACGTCGATGGGACCATTACAGGTTTGTGATTGTTCTCCAATTTGTTCATATGATTATCCAATATTCTTGTGTCTAATTGGTCTTATTCTTCAATACTGCAGCCCAGACCGAAGCTATTGCATTTGTGGGCCATCTGTAAATGGAGTTGGAAATGATGATTTCTACGAAACAAAATCTAGTTTTGGGGTGCAAGTTGTGCAGGTATGTTAAATATTATAAGAAAAATCTGTTGTTAATACTCTTTCTTCTGTTGGTGGAGTGTAAGAAATATGTAGCACGTGTTTGGAAAATTAAATTGGGTGGATGCACAATTGCACAGTCCAAACTCCAAAGCTTCAAATTTGATCTGAGAAGTGTAGCTAGTCTAATAATTTGTCTTGCTTTTCTTGGGTCACTTGTTGGAGGATTGAGGTGTGTTCCATGAGGGAAAACATGCTCGAAGTTCAAGATTTTATTGAAATAAAACCGGAACTTCAATGCTCTGTACTCGGACTAGTTAATATCTTTTCAAAATATTTGTCTCCTTGTAGAATTCCATCTTTACTTTATATTTTCATGAACTTTGAACTTAAGTGAATCATCGACTACGTTTATTAACTTTATTCACTTCTTGCTTTCTTTAAATTCCATGTAATTTCTCTGTTATTCCTGTTTGTGATGTTTTGTTATTAACTTTAGATAATGTTTTTATTAATTTTTATTTACCTCAAGTCTTATCACATATCTATGCGAGTCTATGTTAGTGGTTTTTATAAGACTACAATTTGAGTCTCTCTGTTTGCAAACAGGAGGCAAAGAGACGACCTCTAGCAACCAGGTTGAGTGGAAAGGCAGTTCTCGCAGCTGCTGCTTCTGATTCTGCAGGTTGTCACCGTGACTCTATCCTCTCTTTGGTTTCTGTCAAATTGAACCAGAGACTTTTGATATCAAGCAGTAGAGATGGGGCCATCAAGGTTTGGAAGTAAAGGTGTAAGCATACCATTGATATTGTATATATTAGGGATAATGATAGTTGAAACTGTACATTATATATTTGAAAGAGAAGATAGCTTCTTTTGATTTAGTTTTCCTCCCCTTCTTTTTGAATTAATGCAACTGCTTCTAAATTCCTGATACACTCTTGCTTGATTTGTATAGCATGTAAGCATTTTGGGACCAGAAAGGATAGGAATCATCGTTGAAATCTCAACCTTTAATTTATACCTGTACTGCAATGATCAATAAGCCTGCCTCCTTTGTAACACGTGATGCTTGGGTGTTGGTAAAAGTAGAGTCTTGTTTATTTGTATATGAACTGGTACAGGTGAATATCTTGTAACAGAAGTTGGTGCAGGAGTTGACTTTATTCATTGTTAAACTTACAAGAAAAGTTACTTATTTCCTTTGCTTGTTTAAGAAAATTTGGTGAGCAGGGAAGTTTTTTTAATGATATCATGGTGGTTGGTGGCAATACCATTTTTGGTAAAAAGGACCTTGAGTTCTTCATTATAAAGGTCTTTTCAGTTTGAACTATTGTTGGGTTGATGAAAACTTCTAAGTTGAAAATCTTTGTCATGCATCATTGGCTCATGTAACCTGAAGGACAGGTCTCAATAAGCAGGCCATATGTCAATTTTTTTGTGGTAGATATTCTTTTGTATTGAACCATTTATTTGAGTTCCCTATATCATTTATATAGCAGCCACTTATTACCCGCTGAATTTTAGCAGTTTATTATCATTGTTAAAGCTTCCCTTTCGGAGATCATTAGTGAACCTATTACTGTAAAGATTGTCCTATTGAATTTGTTCTTCTAATTGGTTGTATTCCTGAGTTATTGTTTTATTGATATTTGTCCCAGTGTTTCATAATTTTGGGAAAATTCTGTGGAATTACACATTTGGATCATGTTGCAGAGTTGATGCACAACTTTCTATTGTTGTTTTTATTTGAAATTAGGAACCATCGATGGTATATATCCTAAATGTGCAAATAAAGCTTATATTTGTTGATTTATGTTGTGATTTGTTAGAATAAAATTTTAAAAACTGACATAAAGTTCTTACAATAAACTCCGCTATCAATTCTATAGGCATTATATTCTGTAGCCACTACCTCCACTGGTATGGTTAAGATGGTGACATCAGACATTGTTTGTTTTTCTTAACAATGTTACTGTTTCTTTTACTATTTCTTAGTATTTACTGCATTTACTACTCCACTTGTTACTGCAAATACTGGTTACTGTTTATGTTGAATAGTGACAGATTATTAGTAATTTTGTCATGATACCTATTGAGTAGCTTGTACCAGTAATTGATCAAGCTTGTGAATTGCAGAGGCATGAAACCCTACTCCATATACTGCCTACGTCAAGATCAAGTAAGTAAAAACCCTTTAATGTGTTATTCTAGAATGAGAATACAATTTGTGAACTGATAGTTTGTGCCATTTATATAGATGTGTGATTTTCTGTTGGTACTGGGTTTTCTTATTCAATTTGATTACAAATTAAGTCAGTTTAGAGAATGCATATATATATATATATATATATATATATATATATATATATATATATATATATATATTCTATTATTGTATCTGTGATTCTGTGTTCATTGTTCGATTATAACTTAACATTTTCAATTGTGTTTATAATTTTTTTTCCTGGTAAACACATCTTCTCAGCCATATTTGCATAAATAGGCACCAACAATAATAGTTTTCTAGTCAAACTTAGATTTACAATTCCAGGTGCTGATTATACCCTGTAAAGAGGACCTTATGATTGCTTCTCCATCATAGAACTATTTGGTATTTTTTTTTGTGTTGACAAATATACTCAATGTCTTAACTTGTTGAATGCTTCTTTGGGAGCTCTTTCTGAAGTGGGTTTTGGAGAAAGTAGAGAGAGCGAGAGTTAAAAATACTGTTAAGAAGGTTTAGAATTATGTGCTGATGACTGATGACTCAATATAATCAATGCTATTTGTATACCTTTTTATGTTGGGTATATTGTTTGTTCAGAGATCTTACCCTATTTTTATGAATGGAGGCAGTATATGTCACCACTCACCAGTGTCATTAGTTCTAGTTTAGACCTTAGTGGACTCACCATGTGTCACTAGTTCTATTTTAGACCTTAGTGGATCCAACACTCGTTGGATATCCTACCTTTGATTCTTTATCCTTGTTTGCTTTTTTGGTATGATATAAAATGAAAAGTAGATATACTCAAATTATTACTGAAGATATGTTTATATAGTGTTCCATATAATTTTATTAGAAAGTGTTATCATTATCCTATTACCAGAAACCCCAGAAACCGCATAAGCGTTATAATTGCTCTACAACAGTACAACATAGACTTAAATAAGTTTAGGAGTCGGGGAAGTTGTTGGGGCAAGTGGTTTATGGACTGACCGACTTTTTCATAGTTGGATCAAATTGCAAGTTCACCCTTTTCTGTTTGTCCCTCTTTTAACTTTGTCTAATTAAATGCCCTTCAAGAAAGAATGGTACCCTCTCTCTCTCTCTCTCTCTCTCTCTATATATATATATATATATATATATATATATATATATATATATATAGATATATAATTTACTTGCAAAATGCTAATCCTATTTGTATGCCATGATTCTATATTTATTATTTTTTTGTTGAAGCCTCCAGACACCAAATGCCAAGATGGGTGGGACAAACCGCTAAAGTTGTGATGCTAAAGCATCTTTTTAAAGGCTCACAGTCATGCTATTTCTTTCTTTATTTTTATAGATTACATTAATATTTATTACTCTCTTTGCACCGTGGTATATATATGAATTTTTTTGTAAGTTGTTAAATACAAACTATATTTCTTAGCCTGGTTCAATCAATTCAATCTTGTCCTTTTGTTCTCAACTATTTTTTAGTCCATCGGCAGTTAGGATTTTCCGCAAAAACTTTTAGTTGCTGGAAGAACATTGATTATAATATCTTTTTGGACGATGCTTGTTGTATTCATGATTTATCTTGTTTAGTTGCAGTGGGAGGATGTCTTATAGTTTCTTTTTCTTTCCCTTTTGGTTTGTAAGCTTTTATTTAACAATTTGTTATTCTTTCTTTCTTTCATAACCACTCTGATTCGGTGCAACTGTTTTTTAGTACTACTTTTTTATATCACTTTTTTTCCTGAAGAGTAGGTGTGTTTTATTCTCATTTTCCTTTTATCTCTTTACCTTGATTGGCCTAGTATATTGTTCAAGTCCCCAGTGATCTTTTATGCTATGGGGTTTTGGCAACTGAATTTATAACCCCTTGGAATTGGTTTTGATGTCAAATTTTAACTATTTCTTTTATTGAATGACAAATGTACTATCAACCCTAATTCCGGAACTTAGCATTGAGTTGATGAAACCTTATTTATTTGTTGCAATTTGTGCAAATGATTTTTTAAATTAGCTTCAAATAGACCCAATGCAGTCACTTATGATTAATTTAAAATCTACATAAATGGAAGATCTTGCTCTTTTAATCTCATAAAGTTTTTAAGGTGTGACTCTCTTATAGTTTGTAATAATTGGTATCAAAACTACCTCCTGGTTGTAATCGTGCGATGAGAGTGGTGACGTTGGTATTGCAGTGTTTGCCCGGGCTAGATTCGTGTAGCGCAAAGCCAGTTCACGTGGGCGCCGGGACTGCGGAGGACATCGATGGTATGAGATTTTGATGTGGAGTATTTATAAACTTTAGACTCTTCAACTTTAACAACTAGCTTTTAAGGTGGGACTCTTCCATGATTTGTAATGCTGCCTCAGAATTGGAATATATTCACCTTCACACAAAAACACACAGAAACTCACGGGCACCAACAACAACAAATGCAAATTATTTTTAAAAACAATCTCCTTTTATAACCAAAAAGTCTATTCTTCGGAAGCTATCTATGTGGCCTAGATTGTTTTGCCTGTGATTGATTGATTGATTTCAGTAGAGAGAGAAACGCCCATGACCTCATGCTCCATGTTATTATTCTCTCTAATTCTCCACCACTTTCCACCTAATCCATGCACTTTAAAACTCATATATAAATCTATACATTACCCTGTTTCTAATTCACTTCAAAAACTCCACACTGTTTCTCATTCTGTAACATTCATTCATGGCTAATTTTAGACACACATTCTGTATTATAATTCTTGTTCTTGTTCTGAATGTAAGCCATGTAGTAGTATGCCACACCAAGGGAATTAGACCAAAGAGAAGTTCGGGTGGGAAGCAATTAACAGCAAATATGACACAAACCCAATACTCGGAACAACAATTCATCAAGTGGGTCAAGTTTGTTGGTACCCTTAAACACTCTGTTTTTTCTACAGCAAAGAATAAGCTCTTCCCTTCATATACTCTTACAGTTGATATAAATCCCAACATCGGAGACTTTACGTCCATTCAAGAAGCTATTGATTCTCTCCCTTTTATTAATTTTGTGAGAGTTTTGATCAATGTTCATGCAGGAGTTTACAAGTAAGTTTTAACTTGAATATACATGATTGATCTGCTCAGTTTTCACAAGAAGCATATAATACGGATTGTCCTTTTATGAATTTCTTTTTTCCTCTGTTTTCTTTGAAATTGCTGGTGATTCATAATGTGAGTTTTGATTTTTATTTTTCCCCCCCTCAGAGAGAAGGTTAATATTCCTCCACTAAAATCATTCATAACAATAGAAGGGGAAGGAGCGGATAAAACAATTGTGCAATGGGGAGATGCAGCTCAAACACTTGGGCCAAAAGGGCAGCCAATTGGAACCTTTGCTTCTGCTACTTTTGCTGTCAATTCCCCATATTTCATTGCCAAGAACATTACATTCCAGGTACCATAAACCTACACACACACAAATACAGGAGAGTGATCTATAGCTAGCGAGCTTCCACGAGTAAGACACCAGAAGGTATTTTGCCCTACACTTTTGGGTGAGATTAGTGGATGGTAATTCAAATACCTTTCGGTAGGGTGATATTAAAGTTGATTAGCATCTAATGTTTACTGTGAATCACTCTCCATATATGTAATATAATAGGCTTAAATGCACTTTAAACATTCAAGTCAATGCCGAAATAAGTCACGTACCTCAAAATAAAAGGTAATTAAGTCTTTTAAGGGTCTATATCGTTTAATATTAGCTTTTTGATTTTTCTTCTACACCACATACTAAAATATGTTTAATATTTTTTTTTTCTTGTTTCTAAAGATAATTGGAAGTAAAATTACCTAAAATACTATCATTCGGATCAAATATTATTGCTCGTCGGTGGCCACAAGGTTTAATTTATAAAAATTTAAAGACATTAATGTCTTACATTAGAGTTGAAGTTGTAAAAAGTGAGAAAGTTGAAGCTAATTAATAATGTTGTTGTGATGCAGAACACAACACCAGTTCCAGAAGCAGGAGCAATTGGAAAACAAGCGGTGGCATTTAGAATATCAGCAGATACGGCAGCATTTATAGGTTGTAGATTCTTGGGGGCACAGGACACACTCTATGATCATTTGGGGAGGCATTATTACAAAGACTGCTACATTGAAGGCTCTGTAGACTTCATCTTTGGCAATGGCCTCTCTTTATTTGAGGTTTGATTTTAATTTGCTAGCTCTTAATTTCTCTCTCAAGAAATCAAAAGAATAATGATGCACATATATATGTTATTACCATTTGGACCATACATACATACATACATACATATACATACAGGAATGTCACGTGCATGCAATTGCAGCATTTACCGGGGCCCTTACGGCTCAAGGGAGGAACAGCCTCTTGGAAGACACTGGGTTCTCATTTCTAAGATGTAAGGTGACTGGGTCAGGAGCTCTGTACCTTGGGAGAGCTTGGGGGCCCTTCTCTAGAGTAGTATTTGCCTACACTTATATGGACGCCATTATCATCCCTAAAGGCTGGTATAATTGGGGTGATCCTAACCGAGAAATGTAAGCAAACTCTCTCATATCTCCTTTTCGTTTATTCAAAGACTATTTTATTCTTAAACTCGTGATTACATCTTACATCTTAGCAGATTATCTCTTAATTCATCTTAACCACCCACATCTTTGTAGTAAGAGGTACACTGAATAGTTAAGATACAAAAATGAGTAAACTATTCAGAGGATCTCTTAATACAAATATGTGAACGGTTAAGATACATTAAAAGATAGACTGTTCAGATTCATTAAGATGCAATTAATATTTAGACATTACGTATCTACACTTGTATGGATGCCATTTTTACTTTTTTGGTGGTGTTCGAACCCACCACCCTAAAAATGTAGGGCCTTTGGGGTTAGCAATAGAAAATGAATCTTTTATAGTGGGCTCCGCCCCCAAGCCTATTTATATATCCAGGACATGGACTTTATGTCCTAACAACCTAATCAATCTAGCTTAATGGAGTATAATAACTTAATGACACTACGACCCACCTTAAATTATTCATTTTTCATGACATATATATATATATATATATATATATATATATATATATATATATATATATATATATATATATATATAGTAATAGTAGTATCAGATTCCTAATCTATAATGTTAATTTATTAACTAAGTGTTTACATCCAATCCAATCCAATCATGTAGGCTTCTTCTTCTTCAGCCTTGGTTAATTTTGCAATTTATAAACACAATTTGAATATTTCAGGACTGTGTTTTATGGGCAATACAAGTGCACTGGACCAGGTGCTATTTTTGCAGGAAGAGTGTCATGGTCCAGAGAACTTAGTGATGAGGATGCCAAGCCTTTTATTTCACTTGGCTTCATTGATGGCTCAGAATGGATGAAGTTGTAATTATAATCATATTCCCAATCTTTATGAAAAAAAAAAAAAAAAATTCACACTTTCTATTTGTCAGCGACAAGCCTAGGGTTCATAATAATAATAATAATAATTCTCTCTCAATTTCAAATTTTAAAGGTCAATTTGAGATCTTTTTAAATTTAAAAGTCATTCGAATATTTTATATTTTTTAGTTATCAAATAATTTACTTAAATAATATAATTTATTAAAATATATTAATTATTTAAATTTTAATTACTCAATTTTATCAGTAACCTATTTTATGAGTAAGGCTGTTGGTATTATCCTTTGGTGAAAGTGAAGTGTTGGTGCTAGTAAGTATTTGACTTGTGAGTTAGAAAGTTAGCCAGCCAATTTCAATGGAGGGGCCAAGAAATCTCAACTTTTTTGGTACAACAACTCAAAAGCGTACTATAAATAAAATAAAAATTCAACACGTTACGTGGGACATATACAATGATACTGAATATCATCATCGTACAAACGAAAGAAAGTGATATTTTTATTATAAAAAAATTAATTCATTTAGTGTCCATACAAAAATATTCATATGAAAATAAAAATAAAAATAAAAATAGTAATTCTCTATGTTTAGAAAACATTGTGAGTATTGAAATAGGTAAATTTGATATTCTAAATATTAATGTCTCAAATGTTTCATTGATACATTAGTTGATTTTAGGATAATGCTAGTCTTAAATTTTTGATTTTAAATGAGTCGGGTAGTATTGGATATTTTAATGATAGTATTATGATATAGTCAATCACATAAAGATTTACTTAACTAATGTAATACTGACACTTTTTTTGAATTCAAAAATTTAAGACCTTTAAGATACTCTTGAATTTATCTTTTGATTGATTCAAAATATAATATTTTCTAAAATATAAGATTGTTATTGATTTTTTGAAGTCAAATTAAGACATTTTAAAACTTAAAATTGACATGAATTATTTTAATATTAATTAATATTATAATGAATATTATAAATTATCTAAAAATCACAAGACTTATTACTTTTAAATTTTAAAATAAAAAATATATCGACTTGATTTTTAAAAATAATTATTCATTTGAAACACAATTTAATACCCACCCCCGTTTGTTTACGACTAGGTGAAGAACATTACTAATAATAAATTTCTTTATCCCACCAAGAAAATTTTGAAACAAGCCTGCAACAGAAATGGGGGCCACAACCCAGAAGAGGACCTACCTCACTCATTTAGGTAAACTAAGAATAGGGGTGTAAGCAGGTGAATCTCGTGAACTTTCTTTCTCGCCGATTCAGCTCTCGAAAAAAATTGAGCTCGAATTCGACTTTCGGATTCGATAAAGAATTTATATTTTTTAGCTTGATTCGACTCGGTTCATTACTTCGGACCTACTACGGCTCATAAGTCTTAATTGTTTACAAAGCGAGTTACTCATGAGCCTTCAAATCGAGTTCGAATATGAACCATTTCAAAAAAGCCGAACCACTACATACTAAATTGGCTACTTAACTAATTTTTATATATAAAACTTTTTCACTTTTATTTATGTATTGAAATTATAAATAATGTAATAAAAATTGATATTCAATTCATTGATTTATTCAAGTACAAATTTATACAATTTCATACTACACTTTATAAATTATAAAGATTGATACAAATATTACATATTTAGCTTACTAGCATTGATAAAACCAATATTCGAATATGATCCATCGAACATGTATCGAGTATGGTTCGAGAAAAAGTGAAATACTCGAACCCTAATATGAGCGAACACTGGTATGCTCGAATTCGACTCGTGTATCATTAAATAGAAAACGAGTATGGATCAGATTCGACTCGGATCAACTTCGAATTCGAGCTTTGGATCATATTTTCGAACCGATCTCGAGTCGAGTACCGAACTATTTGGTTCGACTTACACCCCTAAACAAGAAGAGGGACGCATGAGATCGTATTTTGCACCAAAACAAAAACTATCTATCAATAATACATATCCTCCTTCCCTGCCAATTGCCAAACCAACCTTATGCCACAATATCTGACAAAAATAGCATAAAAACAAACATTATGGACTGAAACTAACTACTCGCCAGCTAGAGGAGAAACCAAAAACTTTTCAGTGCAAGGACAGAGAGTGATCGATTATGAAAATACTATTCTAATTTGAATCCATGGTATTGAATATATATTACTCCAACTACATAAATTCCATTTAAAACGTCCTTGCAAGTGCAAAGTTGTTAATAAATTTAAGAAAGTTGTTAATTTCCATGGCTAAAAACTCCCCACTTTTAAGATCAATATGCAAGACTACAATACTTCCATAACCTAAATCACATCTTGCCTATACCACCTTTATACACACATTTTTCTACTCTCCTATCACCATCTTTTGTTGCCAATTTCCAACCATACTCTGTCCCTTCTTCAATCCTTTTGCCATTTACCCTCCTTGTAACAATCTCTACCAAAATCTGAAGACTTGTTAAAATTACCCATCACAGCATTCTTGAAACTGATCACTTCTTGAACTTGAGAGCACGACCTTTGCATTTTAACCCCACTTAAACTATTTCTCGACTCCATCATTTCATGAAGTGAAAGCTTCTTCTTCGGCCCTGGCTCAGGCCTCTGCTTCGGGGCACTATGAGACCTCAATTTAGCCTTAAATGACTGTGTGCTAGCCATATAACTCGGGGAATTCGTATTCGGCCGGAAAAGACTATCCAAACAGACACTCTTAGCCGGAGTAAGAGGTCCATTAGACCCAATGGAATTGGCAAACCGGGGAGTGCTTTGTGCTGTGGAGAACCGGCATTCGTCTCCGGTGAGGCCCCAATCGGAGTCCTGACAATTCCGGCAATCGGGTATCGATATCCCTGCCGGAACCCGACTTGGGAGTGGGGAGGAGAGTGTTTGGCCATACGGGTCTTCAGTTGAATCTGACACCCATGTGCTGGTTCTTCTAGATCTTGATTTAGGCCTTCCTGTGTCTACCTCCACAATCTTTGGGCTTTCATCAATTGCAGTATCAAATGATCCTGAAAGTCTCCTGCTATGAATTGATGTTGTGTGTTCACTCCTTGTTTCATCACATCTTTCCTGCAAAAATTGTGCTACATTATTATCATGTTTACAAAGCGTTTAGATTGTACATTAAAGAGTTTAATTATATCAAACAAATCCCACCTATGGCTATGGCTATATAAAAAGTAGAGTAGAAAAAAAAGAAACATAATCATCAAGAACATGAATTTGAAATAGAGACTTACATTAATGGATTTTCGGGCTCGAAATAGGGACTGAAATTTGTCATTGTCGTTCTTGAGGAAGGCACGAGATTTTTGGGCACGAACAGTGGCTTGTGCTCGTATTAGAGCTTGCATACTAACTAGTGTAGCAGTGGCTTGTTTGCGGACCAAAAAGCCTCGAACAAGTGCTTGTAGCTTCACTAGTCCTTTCAATGCCCTTAGAGCTTTTCTGGACTGTTAGGTTAGCTTTCATTTCAAAAATTAAAATATAATTTTTTGAAAACATAAACAAATCTAAAAAAATTGACGATGAAAGTGCACAAAAAGTACATAATGATTAAATAATAATGTGAGTGCACAAAAAATAAATATTTATTTACCAAGTATCCACGGAAGACTGTTTGAATTTTGAGTGCGGCCCACCTCTCACGGCTGCCGGAGAACATGTTTCCCCGGCCTTGACTAGTAAGGCGGACAACTGCCGCAGCCGCCTGTGCGGCGGCGACGGCTGCATCTGCAGCTGCGGCAGTGGCGGCAGCCACCGCAATTGCATGCTTGCTTTGCTCATTTTCCGACTCGCTGAAGTAGTTAGATCTTAGCCATGAAGCCTCCGCCGGTGTTATGTTGGGTGGTATGGTAGTAGGATTTTGAGTCAACCCGGTTGAGCCTCTACCTGAGTGACCAAAGTTCCTGCGTTTCTTGTCTTTCCGGTCCCCGGAATTTGGATTCTCTGTTTGGTCTTTATCTTTCTTTATCCCAAACAAGCTCTTTAACCACCTAGTTGCTCTGCCCATTTTTCTCGCTCTGAAAAATGGAAGAAAAGATTGAGACAGAAATAATTCCACAATGTAGAGAGAGGGGGGGAATAGAAAATATGGGCCTTAAAGAGAGTGAAATTGGGGAGTACCCTGTTGGATTTTTCCAGTTAAAAACCGGTGTTACAGCTCATAATCTAGCTTCTTTCCTTTCCACATTGTGAAAAAAAGGTTTACAAATAGAAGAAAAAATAAGAATATATGTCCATAATGTCAAACAAATACTTAAGTGGTTAGTATGAAGTTTAATAGAATCTTGACACCGATCATACAATTATCGTATATACTTAAGATTTATACGTTGGTCGATTAAAAATATAAACTTACTTAAATAATAACCTTCATGCTTCTTACTTAATCCGAAAAAAAGGTTTACAAATAGAAGGAAAAATAAGAATATATGTCCATAATGTCATACAAATACTTAAGTTTCGTACTTTTGTTGGAGAAAATATTTATTGGCAAGTAGGAGATTATTACTAGCAATCAAAAAATCTATATAAATATTTGTATTTTTTATGTGTTTAGTGATACTTTTACATTACTTTTAACAATATTTTAAAACACTTAGCATAATTATTATACCAAAAACAAAGTTGAAAAATCTAATGGAGGAGTAATAATAGAGAGATAAAAAGGCGTTAAATTTGGTGACTAGTAGTAGAAAACAAATTAAATTGCAGTTTCAGGCTTAAAGACATAATTTGACACCTCATAATTTGGGATATTGCCAAATCGCATTAAAGTGTTTCAAGGAAAAAACATTAAATTAAATTCAAATTCAACATTTTTGGAAATAAATAAGTGGGAGTGATACATTTACGTATTATAGAGCCTTGTACAGAAAGAACCCATTTGAGTTTATAAAAACATCACTTATTTTATTTTGAAACTAAATCTGTACCCCGTGAAATATGGCATTTCAAGACAATTAAGAATATGCGGCTCTGATATACCAATATCACCTCCAACTTTAGACATTTTTAAAATTATAATTAATATAATGTTAAACAAAAATTACTTCTACAAAATCATTGTCATAACATACCCAAAAGTCATCAGACATAATATGTACTCTTAATACTAATGGAGATTATTCATCAAATTCTTCAAAAAATTCAATCTCCTCTCTAATGGTAACTCAATCACTGTTCGTGTCTTGTCTTGATTTTCTAGTAGCCATAAATAGGTCTCATCGATTTTTTCCTCACAGTTAATCATTTAAAGATATTATTTGAAGAATAAACTCGCACAGATGAATTTGATAAATGTTTCTACCAGTTTTTTAAATGTCTCCCATTCCTTTTCCAATATGGTAGCTAATTTATCCATCACATTAGTTAATTTACCTTCATCGAATGTTTTGCCTTTTTCTTTTTTTCTTTTGAAGTACTTACATTTTTCATCGGTACTTGAGAAGGGGTTGACAAAAATTCGTCAATATCATCTAAATTGAAACTTTTTAAAATTATTTCATTTCGGGATATTGCACCATCAATTCTAATTAACAATTGTAGATTCTTGCTCAGCTATGTCATCCCACTTTTTTCATTTCTCTTTTGTAGTTATTGAATCTTCCATTGTTGCCCTATCTTTAGCAAATAATTCTTCCAAGCGATCATAATGGTAGAACGCTTTATCCCTCCACATAGCACCTTTAGGCTTTACCTAGTTATAAAGGCATTATTATCAAATAAAATACATTATCTATATGCTCACAATTAAATTGGACAAAAGTAATTCAATTGAACTTAAATAAATACCTCTATAAGGTCTTTCCATACTTCAGGTTCAGTATTCCACTTTTTTGTAACTGAGCTCCAAGCAAAGCCACTAAATCCAATTAAACATTTAAACAAGTCATGACTCAGCAAAATGAGCTTTGACAGTCTTTTAGCGATTAAGCAAGTGACTTTTCTTCAAGTATGGTATATCAAGTTTTTTTATCAAATATTTTAACATATTTGCATAGGCATGCGTCGTAAAAGTTCGATTAGGTCTGTTCCCTTGTGCTTGTTCATAAAGCATTGCCTAAATGAACAACTTTTTCATTCTATTTGTCAATTTCAAATTTTCTTTCTTTGAGGCTGAAATTTTATTTGTTGTTTTGGTCATATTTATCCTATACAAATAATCATGAAATTAATAGAAGCAACACACACACACACACACACACACACACACACACACACACACACACACACACACACACACACATATATATATATATATATATATATATATATATATATATATATATATATATATATATATAAAACACAAACCAATGAATAAATAATAAAGTAGAAAACTTAATCTCATATAAACAATAAATAAAATATAATTCTAGTTGCAGTACAAATACTTGTCAAATAACATAATAAATTAAAAGATCAAAAGTGCTATAAACTAGTTGTCGACATGAGATGAAACTCAAGAACTATTAACTTCATTTATATAATCAATCCACATATCATTTACAATAGAAGTCCTCAAATACTTAGCATGCATTGCAACCTTAGTAGCATGCATGATCATCATCCGATTCATGTATTTGCTCTAAGAGCTCTTGATTAACTTCGACAATAAGGTTATCATCGGGATCAATTGACATCAAGTAATTATGTAAAATGAAACATGTTAAAACAATTTCAGATTGAGTATCCACATCGTATTTTGGCTCAGTTGTGCTCCCAATAATGAGAAACATTTTCTTTAATTAGTACGCCAAATATCCTTTCAATTGTATTATGTAATGATGCATGACGTAGATTAAATATTTCTCTAGGATTTTCTGGAGGTCGAGTTGAGTATTCTTTTAGATGGTAGTGACCACCTCTATTAGGTGTCATTAATCCGTTAGTAAATAATAATCCGGCATCTACAAGATAATATTTGCCTAGAAAAATATAATATTAGTTACATGTAAAACAATGAATTTTTTTAATTAAATTCTAAAATGGTTGATAGTGTATTATATACCATTAGGGATTTTCAACTTATCTTCTCTTACAAGGGCATTTATTCTGGAGTCGGATGTCGTCGCTTCCCAACCAGTCAAAATATAAGTAAATTTCAAGTCAAATGTACATGCGGCAAAGACATTTTGCGTAGGGTAGCCCTTCCTACCACGATATCTTGGTACATCAATGTGAGGAACTTTTACACGAACATGAGTTAAAATATTGCTCTACACACAATCCACAAAATTCACAAACATGCACATACCTTGTTAAATATATAAAAATGTGAATTTGAGTAAAAACATGTTAATTGTAAGTTTTACATTACAATATAGATAAAATCTACTGTTGTTGAGTATTTCTTAAGGTACATGTGCTCCATTTGGTTATATTAATTTTTTTTTCTTCCAATTCATATTTTTATTCACAAAATTATAAATAGACTATCTATATATAGACAATCTAATAGTAATAAATTAGTCTGAAACATGGTCTGATAGGCATATCAATAATAACTATAATAAAATATCCTATTTTAAATATGTACATCGTAAATCATTTAAATAACATATTTGCAAAAACACATTCAAGTCACTAATAATAGCATGTGAAGATTCAAAAAAGGGAAATTATTACACGAATCATAATTTATATTACATATGAAGTCTTCACAAAGAAATTGCAACAAAAAATCGATATTCAAAAGAAGTTAAGCAAATAAATAAAGGCATGTATCTGAATCGTTCGTGTCATTATGAGAACTTGTTCGCGCCAACAAAGAAGTCGTTTGCGAGAGTCTATTTTTCTTTATCAGATTATGTTTAGTAGATAAAAATAAATTGGGAACATAAGTTGTAAGTTAAAATTTATTATACTGAAAGTTGAGCATAATATGTGAATTATAAAAATATTATTTAGTCAATTTTTTTTCGTCTAAATCAGACTAATTTTTAACAAAAAACTTTGATAAAAAAAGTTGTCAAGTTTTTTATCTATTTTTTTTTTACTTTTCGTTTATTAAAAAACTCAAAAATATAAGAATTAAAAAGAAAATTTAAAATAAAATACAGAAAAAGAAAGCACATTACTTTCTGGAACGACGTATCCTTAAAATAAAAAGATACCTTATTGTGCTCTGTTTCTGACACCCTCGTGAATGCTTGCACATTTTTATACATGAATCCTTCTACCGCGATAGGAAATTCCGACGGGGATAGCGAACGGTCGGAAATTTATTTATTTGTTTTTGACTAATAAATAATTAGTGCGATTAATTGAAATTGAAATTTTTATAAAATACAGTAATTTAAGTGTTATTTGGATACATGTAAAAAATAGGGTTGCACAGATTGTACAACTATGTTGTTTACATGTATCCAAATAACACCTAAATCACTGTATTTTGTAAAAATTTCAGTTCTAATAAATTAAATTAATTATTTAATAGTCAAAAGCAAAAAAAATAAAATCCGGCCAATCGCTACCCCAGTTGGAACCCGCCGATAGCTGTAGACTTATTGTTTATACATACAACAAATAGAATAGTAATAATATAGATCCAATCGGATTAATTAAACTAAAATTGATACCAACTTTATGGTAATGAGTTTATATAGTAGCTTCATGGTAATCAAATTCGGATAGAGGCATGAGGAATGTAACATAAGGGAGGAGCCAATAGGTCCGGCCCAATAACTAAAGTATTATGCCCCAACAGATATTAAAAACACACCTAAAAATATATACACACACATTAGAGATTGATTTATGACTAGCATTATTTGTCATTTAACTTTTGAGGGTTAAAGTGTGGATTGTAATATACTCTCTCCATCTCTATTTAAATGACGTTTTAGAGATGGACACAAGAATTAAGATAATGATTGGAAATACTTAAATATAGTACTCAATTGTCTATAATACTCTTAAATAATTAATTTATCATAGCACAAGAGTTTAAAGTACCAAAAAAATAGGTAGAGTAATGAGGGGTAATTTTGAAAAAATTATTATTAATTCTCCTAAATTTAAATAAACGTCAATTAATTAGGGACAAATAAAAAACTCTAAAACGTCATTTAAATAGGGACGGATGGAGTAGTAGTATTATTTTTTATACTACACTTTTTGGGGGTAAGAGTAGCGAAAACTTAACCTCCGAAATTAAAACATGTTACTTTTATTCTTCATTCGTTGTAATTTGTAATTTGTATGGGCAAGCTTTAGTTTCTATTTCCATGTATTGGGGACTCATGCCCATAACCACGTACAGGTACAGCCAATAAAATTGAGTCAGTGGAGTAATATACATTACATATATAAAGGGAAAGAAATCATGAGTCTGTCTGCATTAATTTTAACTGTACATAGTCATTAAAGCAAGATGGAAGAAGGGAGGCAGTATAAAAGTGGCTTTTTACTGAATTTTCTTCTTTTTCTTCTTCTTCTCATGTCACCAATGCCTGCAACCTACTTCTCCTCTTTTGGGAATGTGCTGCGACTTTCACGTTACTTTTTCCATTCTGCATTCTCTCTCTCTCTCTTCAATTGTCCCTGCAAAATTAAATGAAGGAACTAATAATTATCCACAAGGCTACCAATTGTAATTTTGAATTTCACCTAACCAAAATCATCCACTGGCAGCTGGATAGAGTTAGTAGATGCTTATTCTCAAAAGACCTTCTGCCTTCAATAGGCTTTCCTAAAAATTCCCCAGTATTGCCTCTTGTAGGAGTCGGCCGTGTCAGTCTCAGCGCGCCAGATCAGATACGATCTGGCAGACTCACTATACGATCGTAAATTAGATTCACTCTACGTTTTTACAGTAGTAGAGTGACTACTCTAATATATTTGGAATTTATACAGCTATGTACCTCTAATTTTTTCTATATATATATTATGAAATTTTTATTCATCAAAGTATTACTAATTTATTTTTTTGAAAAATATTTACAATTTAAATCAAACCGACAGTATATGAAAATGAAGTCACGAGGGGATCTCGCAGTCATCACAGTTTTGTACGCCTTTTACGAATTCGAATCATCATTATGAGTGAAAGGACAGGGTTTTGGGTCAACAAACACGACCCACGAGGCCCCAAACGTCATTCATTTTCGTAACCAATCGAACGGTCAACATTCTTCATTTCTTTTTTCCATAATTGTCATAATTTGTGAAACTCTTCATTCTTTAATTTAGACTTTTAGAGTTTCATCTTATATAAAAAAATTTATATATTATTATTTTATCTTAATATTAACCGTTCCACATTAATAGCAAGTCAAATTTAACATAAAATTGATGGAAGCTCTTATATAAATACAGCACACAAATATTTTTTAAAAATAATTTTGTAAGATTTTTTATAAAAGAATTATTTTAATTTTAGTGATTTTTTTTGCTATGCACTGTATTTTATTAACTAGTTAAGATTATTAATAACAAAATTGAGTGAGTATATTTATAAAAGAGTAAAGTTAGGATCGAGTTTTTAAATTAAAAGTTTCAAATACAAATGCTATTATTATATACGACCTACCAATATAATTTGACAAGTGTATTGAAATCCAAAGTTTATTTTATTTCTCTTCTGGTACAAGTTATAGTTATATTTTTTCCTTTTTTTTTTGGTTTAAACAGTAAAAGTATCCTCGGGCAGTTAATGTTATTTCTTATGATACACACGACTTTAAACTTAGGAGATTTGGGCCAGCCCCAATCCAGTGGGCTTAAGTCTTGATCAAGTGGGCCCCAAAATCGTGACATTACCTCAAGGATGAGTACTTGTGTGGAATTAGAATTGACGTTTTTCTATATTCATTAAAAGTAGCTCAATTTCAATATATATTCAAAAGACTATGCTTAGTTGGTTAATTACTAGGATTGACTAGATTTCTTTTTTAAAAGAAATTTGGGTTAACTAGAATGGGTTAAAGTGGGCCATAAAATGGTCCAAACACCAAACTCCTGGTCAACACTAGCTAGGCCCAAAGGCTCCATCCTCACACGTCATTACGGTTGTAGTAAATAATGAAAAGTGAAAACAGAACAGTATTGGGCTTTGGAAAGAATAGGATGAACTTATTAGCGGGTATTTGAACTCCAAGAGCCTTTTCTTTTTGGAACAATTACATATTATATTATAGTACATTTATGAAAGTAATTACAAAAATCATACTCATAAAATAATTACAAAAATATGATATTTCATCATATATATTTACAATACTAATATAATTAGGAGTCCTTATTTTAAGAGATAAATATTAATGGGGCAAAGGTCCAAAAATACCCCTGATGTTTACCCCGAAATCCCACTTACACCCTAAACTAATTTTTTTTTTAAAAATGCCTTTAAGGTTATAAATTTTAAGTCAACTGTGCCCCTCTCGTTAAAAATTTTCCAACCGGACAAACGGACCTTAATAGCAACTGACACGTGGCAAAATAAAATTTAATAAATTTTTTTATTATTTTCTAACCTTCTTTTTCTCTCTCTTTCTTCTCTCTCTGTTACAAAAATCACAAAACTGAAATCACGAATTGCCTCCAATTTTCTTTCTGATACCTAGTGGCTTCTTCACATCTCTCCCTCTCCTTCAAAATCAATAGAGGAGAGAGAAACAATGATCGAGTTGGGCTTGATAATGAGAATCCTTGGGTCGAATCCTCATCGAAAGTGGGTGGAGTAGATGGTTCTTCTGTCCAAGGATATTCTAATGGTCATTCCTTAAAATTGATGCCAAACACTTGTAATCTGGAGAACCACCATAAACTGATTACACCAGAGTCCATCCTTTCATCACATGATATGCTAACCTCTGTCGCATTTTTAGACCCTATGCCTCGCCCAGATTCAGCATCAATATTGGTTGATGATAAATTGGTTTCTTTGATTATTTCCAGTTCAGAATCAGGAACTTATTTAGTCAGGATCAAAGAAAAAAGTATTAATGAAGTATCGAAGGAAACAAATCATGCAGTAAAAATTGAAGACGCCAATATGCCATGTATCTCTGGCCTAGTGCAAAATCAGAAACCAGATGACAAGGCATCTCCTGAGGCTATCAATTTAAATTGCTTAAGACCTACTGAAGAGAGCAGTGGAGTTGAGAAATCAAAAGGGGTTGGAGGTTCTATCTCTCTTGATAGTCTTGATAGTGATCAGGAGCTTCAAGCTGATTATTTAATAAAGAAATATCCTAAAAACAAATTAAGTAAGGAACAAAACTAACACCAATTAATCACTCAACAATCACAACAAATGCCTAAACTATAACAAATATCTAAACTATAACAAATATCCTAAAAACAGAGACTTTTCTGTCCCAATTCATTTTATTTCTTAAAAACCTAAAATTCAAACACATGTATACATAATTTATATATCTGGACATACTATCATACATAGATTAACATAGATAGAAAAGAGAAACTCATACCCGTATTTGATGAGGGATAAATTCGCAGATCGAAGGGTTTTGATACTTTATACTGGTCTTTCCCTCTCTAAAGACTTGGTTGTTTCTCTCTCCTCTATTGATTTTGAAGGAGAGGGAGAGATGTGAAGAACAAATGAGATAGAGAAACGAGGGAAACTCATACCCGGACTTGGTTTTGTTTCTCTCTCTTCTCATGATTTCAGTTTTGTGATTTTGGAACAGAGGAAGAAGAAAAGAGATACAGAAAAGAGAGAGAACAAAGAGAGAGAGAGAAAAAGAAGGTTAGAAAATAAAAAAAAAATTATTAATTTTTTTTTGCCACGTGTCGGTTGCTATTAATGTCCGCTTGTTCGGTTAGAAAATTTTTAACGGGAGGGGCACAGTTGACCTAAAATTTGTAACGTTAAGGGCACTTTTGGAAAAAAAAATAGTTTAGGATTTAAGTGGGATTTCGGGGTAAACATCAGGGGCATTTTTGGACCTTTACCCAATATTAATGTGATGACATGGCAAAAAGTTGTTTTTTTTGAATCGCGTGATAATCGCCTATCATTTGTCTGGGACTCTACAGTTACCAAACCCTTTTGCATGCTGAAACCCTTGTTTCTATCCTCTATCACGACTAAACGTAATCGGAGTTAAAAACTCTTGTTTCCGGTGATTGTTCTTCATCTCTGTTTATGCGTTCTTCATCTCTATCATATTTGTTTAGTTGTTCGGCATACTCGTTGAGTTATTCGTCATTGTCGTTGTTACTCGTCTGGTTCATTGTTGTTGTCGTTGTTACTAAATCGGTTCATTTGTCGTTTATTACTTTCGTTATTCTTCTCCATTGATCGACTCGGTGTTTATTATTGCTTGAGTGAGTATTTTCTTAATAGTTTAATGTATTATATATTAAAGTAGTTTACTAACAGAATGGAGTATTCATTGTTTTGGTTTGTGTTGTTTTTATGTTTTGTATAGAATGGTTGATACAATGAATGATACAAGGAAGAAGGATGGAAAGAGGAAAAGGATCGTGGAGGGTGATTCTGTTAAGAACTTGAAGAAGTTTGTTGTGGAGAGCAAGGGGAAGGGAAAGAGGAAGGGAAAGGGAAAAGATGTAGGTAATAAATCGAGTAAGAATGAGAGTAGTTTGGTGATACATAGTGATATCAAACATTCCAAGTCTGATTAGATTACGATTTTTATGTCCTCATTAAGAATGAAGCTCAAGTGCTTATCCGTAAGATAATTCCAACTCAACGAATTTTTAAAGGTGTGTTAATTTAAATGTTGTTATTGTTTCTTTGTATAATGCTTAATTGGTTCTTTGTATAATGCTTAATTAGTTCTTTGCATAATATTAATGATTAATGCTTGGTACCATATGATTGGTAACCAATGCATTGAAACAATAACCACCATGTTGCGTGAAGGTAACCAAAAGCGACTTGGGTACCGCTTTATGATGATGTCTTGATTCTTTGTCTAATGATGTCTTGGTTATTGGCTTATGAGTGTCTTGGTTCTTGTCTAATGATGTCTTGGTTCTTTGTCTTTATGATGTCTTGGTCACCGTCTTATGATGTCTTGGTTCTTGTCTAAATGATTTCTTGGTTCTTTGTCTTATGTGTGTCTTGGTTCTTATCTAATGATGTCTTGGTTCTTTGTCCCAACCAATATATTTTCTAAAGTCGTATTAGTTCTTTGTGCAACATTGTATTAGTTCTTGTATAATCTTTGAATGGGTTCTTGACTAATCTTTGTTTTGGTTCTTGCGTAATATTTTTTGACTAATGCTTGGTAAGCACATGATTAGTAACCAATGTATTAGACAATAACCAACATGTTGCATGAAGGTAACCAAGACAGCATTAATAAGTAACCAATTTACATTGGTTACCTTTTTGCAACATGTTGTTTCTTGTATATAAAATTTGTCTTGATTCTTGTCTAATGATTTATTAGTTCTTTGCCTAACTATTATATTGTGTAATCTTTGTCTTGAATTCTTTGTCTAATCTTTGGATTAGTTCTTGATTAATGATGTTTTGTTTCTTGACTAAAGCTATATTGGTTACTTGTCTATGTTGTTTTGGTTACTATCATATGATTGGTTGGTTAACTTTGTAAATCTGATTTTGTTTACTTGCAGTTATGGGATCTTTATTATGAGGAATGCAACAGAAAATTCACCGGAAAAGTGATATATTGGTGCGACATGGAAGTCCCTAGTATCATTACAAATAAATTGAATAAGAGTCAGCTGGATAAATTTAAGGCAACATGTTTTGGGAATTTTCTTGAGTTTGGTGAGCACCAAATGTATTCCCAGATTATTCACCACGCTCTTGTGAGGGAGGTTCACCAGAGGGATGATGGTGAAATGTGATTTTTGTTAGGAGAGAAAAGGGTCAGGTTCGGTTTTGCCTGAGTTTTGTATGATATCTGGGTTGAGATGGAAAAGTGAGGATGATATAACTCCATATAAAGGTATGGAGAATATGCTTATTGGTAAGTTTTTTGGTGACGAAGCTGTGACACGTAGTAGTATAGGTAGGATATATAAGAAGGCAGTTTTTGATGATGATGACGAGGCTATTAAGGTGTCTATGATATTTTTGGTCTTTAATTTCATTATGTGCACATTTTCTGAAAATTACGTTGAGGGGGCAATGGTTAATTTTTTGTGTTATGGCGATGTTAGTAGTTTTCCTTGGGGGAAAGTTGCTTTTGAGATGACAAAGTACTCTTTGTCTAATGCTTTGAAGGGGCGTTATAGGAAAGGAAAGAATGGTGTTTCAACATACAATTTTTACATGGATCATTACACCAAATTATACAAGTTGAATGGGCTTCCGTATGTATTCTAAGTTTTTATGTTTGAAACTATTCCGACATTCAAAAATCGGGGTATATGCAATGACGAGCATCCGTCGGATGTCCGTTTATTCAGATGGAAGGAGTTAATGAAGCCACTGTGATGCCCCCAAAATAGGTATACATCACCCATTCTGAGTTGTCAATACACGGTACAGAAACAACTACAACTTTATTATTACAATAGTAAAACTGTGAGTTTGAATACAAATATTATCTTCTAGACAATATCTATACCCAAATAAATCCTCATCATATTTATTGATACATTATTTTACAAAAATGGTGAGGACTACTAAACAACTCTCTCTAGAACCTTCATTTCATACCCCGACTCGTACTCGCTATATTCTCGCCTCCTGAAAAGAAAAATGGAACAAAAAGGAAAAAGGTGAGTTTAACTAGCCCAGTAAAGAATATTATGACTAAGATAATATACAACAAAGATATTCATCAGTTGGTCATGTTCATCTAAACACTTGTTCATCTTTGCACTACGGGTCAAAGATATTCATCAGAAATCATTCATCTTTGCACTACAGGCCAAAGATATTCAATAATATCATCATTTAAGACTGAGGATGATGAAAAATATTTTTAAAGAAACAAATCCAGTGAAATAAAATGACGAGGATTAAGGATTCGTACTTTGTTTTATCCATGTCCAAAAATACCTCAAAAATAATCATAGTGGTGTAAAATTCAAGAATGATCAAAACATGGATACAATCAAAGCTAGTATCCAGAATAGATATTTTAGATGAAAAGGGAAAATTTTTATTTTTCGATGAATAGTACCGTATTCGTGAATAATGTCGTATATGTGAATAGTGCCATATACGTGAATAGTAACTCCGACACCAAAAGTTCCAAATTTGATAAAAACTTCAGATCAATATTTCAAAGATAATGATATTGAAGAAATAATATCATTACGAAAAAAATAATATCCCTTACCTCGAAAGATCGATCTTACTAATTTGAAACACCTGGATATAAAGGCTATGACTTGAACTTGCACCAGTATAGCAACACTCAAAATACTCACAAGAATACGCTCGATAATATAGAGAGAGAAACTTCGATTTACGGTGTGATTTTAATTCTAACCTAAGAACCTATTTATAGGAAAATGCTTAGAACACCAAAGTAGAAAATTTAATATTATATTAATATATATATATCAAAATTTCCTACGCACCACTCTTTGACATCATCGATTTCAACCACCAAGCACATGTTAATGATGTCCCCAAACATTCCAAAAACGTTTTTCTAATTTAAAATAATTTAAACTTCTAAAAATTAATTATTTCGGAGCTTCGGAACTTCAATAATTCACAATAAATAGCCCTTTTGTCAGAAAATTCAAATCTCGCGAGTGTTTATAGGAAATTCATTCTCTACAACTTTGCAGAAGAAAGTTTTTTCAAATTCCAAACAGAAATTGACCGAAATCCATAAACGAGCGATTTTACAGGCTATAATTAAATTTCAGTCAAGAAATGGGGTCCACCAACATGTTTAACATGTTTTAAACATTTATTGCAACAAAAATACTCTTTCTCCTCGTATACTCATATATCACACGTTCATTGTAAAAATATCACCATTATTATATTATTAAAAATATAATAATATATTTAAATGAATTATTTTATCAGAAAAAGATAAAATTTTAATTTTCAACAATTGTCACATTAAAAATTTTTTTCCATCTATATCCACATAAAATCAATATTTTCTTCATCATATAAATCAATAATTAATTATTCATGAATAATATTACGAATCACAATCTTGACAACCAGTGCGGTTCAGGAAGAGGGGCTTTCGAATAAGAATTTCTCCTTACTTAGCCTTGCAATTAGGTGACCAAACCTCTCCTTAGATGTAACTTTCTAGACATTGCCAATAATGCTATCTAATAATATTATTCAGATAATATGAATTATTGCTTCGATAATGAAAAATACGTGTAATGACAATTATTGAAACAACAAAGAATATAAAATATCAACGCAACAATTATTAAAAAATATTTGAGCGATTAATTCTTGTAACAATTATTGAGTAGTGCCTTCTTTACGTAAGAATCAATAATTGGTGCAATCTGAGTGCTATCTTCTTGTGTTTTAACCACAGAGTATTTTAACAAAGATAACGATATAACAATCAAGCCATTATTTTTTAAACAACTTATATTTGTCATTTTCTTCATCCAATCGCTTTCAGTTATGGGGCCCATACATGGTCGCAACGTCGTCGTCATTTAATATTCTCGAAGCCAGATTTAAATATTCCACGACCAAACGAATATTCCCACACAACAATGAATATTTTATAACCACTTGCTTATTTTGAAATATTTATGTATTTTACCCATAACTATCCACATTAATCAAATCAACCCTTACTATTCAAAATAATAATTAGAGGAAATTAAATTTCATTTATTAATTATTTGGGGTCTTACAACCTCCCTTCTTATGAAATTTAAATCCTCGAAATTGACATACGATACTGGTGTTTTCAAAAGATGAGGATAGCTTCGCTTTCATTTAGTTTCTAATTCCTGTGTCATTTCTCTATAAAGCATGATTCCTCCACAAAACTTTAACTTGTGGTATGACCTTTCATACGTAGGACATGCTCCTTCCTATCCAAGATCTTGACATGTACCTCCTCATCGTTAAGTCTTGGCTATCTCGTCCGGTTCTAACTCAATAACGTGGTTCGAGTCTTTCACATATTTACGAAGTACAGATATGTGAAACACATTATGAACACGAGATATACTCGGAGGTAACGCGAGTCTATAGGCTACATTTCCTACTCGGTCAAGAATCTGAAATGGACCAATAAATCGTGGATTGAGCTTTCCTCTCTTCCCAAATCTTGTAACTCCCTTCCATGGAGCAACTCACAATAATACATGATCCCCTATACTAAATTCCACGTCCTTTTGATGAAGATCCGCATTACTCTTTTGTCGATCTTGTGCCGTTTGTATACGTTGTCGAATTATTTGGATCTTTTCGGTAGTCATACCTACTAACTCGGGTCCCAACAATGTTGCTTCACCCACCTCATCCCAACATATTGGAGAGCGACACTTTCGTCCATATAATGCTTCAAATGGAGCCACACCTATACTTGCACGATAAGCTGTTGTTGTAGGAGAATTCCACCAATGGTAAATACTTATCCCAATCGCCTTGAAGTCTAGGACACGAGTCTTAATAAATCTTCAAGAGTTTGAATAGTCCTCTCTGATTGTCCGTCCGTTTGAGGATGGTATGCCGAACTGAATTGTAAATCCGTGCCCATAGCTTTTTGCAAGCTAACCCAAAATCTTGAAGTGAATCTTGGGTCACGATCCGAAACTATGGATATTGGCATGCCATGCAACCTCACAACCTCATTTACATATATACTAGCAAGACGTTCAAGGGAATAAGTCTCCGTGTACGGCAAAAAATGAGCGGAGACTTGGTTAATCTATCAACAATAACCCAAATGGCATTGATGCCTTGAGAAGCCGTAGGAAAGACATAATTGAAATCCATGGTAATGTGTTCCCACTTCCATTTCGAATCTCAAGTGGTTGCAACGGACCCTTAGGTACTAGATGCTCCGCTTTACACGTTGACAAGTTAAACACATCGAGATAAACTTTGCAATCTCTCTCTTCGTATTGTTCCACCAAAATGTATGTCGAAGATCACGATACATTTTAGTACTTCGAGGATGGATTGCAAATGGTGTATTGTGTGCCTCCATCATAATCTTGTACTTCAAATCGAGTCGTTAGGGACACAAAGTGCGAGTGGACTCAAGTATTCCTTCTTCATCAATTCTCGCTTAGGAATAGCACCTTCTTGTACTTTCTTCTTCATACGCATCGATTTCCGGCCTGTGGGCTTGAACAACCTTAACTTTTTCTATTAAAGTTGGCTCTGTCATATACTTGACATCATCGCACTCATTCCATATATGATCTTCTACTCAACGTCAAACTACCACGTTCGTTTTCCAGGATGATATTGAATAGTGTGGTCGTAGTCTTTCAATAGCTCGAGCCAACGTCGCTTCCGCATGTTGAGTTCTTTTTGAGTGAAGAAATATTTAAGGCTTTTATGGTCTGAATATATCTCCACTTTCTCCCCATATAGATAGTGCCTCCAGATCTTTAGTGCGAAAATGACTGCTGCCAACTCTAGATCATGAGTAGGATAATTCCTCTCATATTCTTTAAGTTGTCGCGAGGCATAGGCTATGACTTTCCCACGTTGCATGAGAACACATCCTAACCCTTTACATGAAGCATCGCTGTAGATAACAAATCCATCCGTACCAGATAGTATTGTTAGAACAGGTGTCGAAATAAGTCTCCTCTTAAGCTCTTGGAAACTCTTCTCGCATTCCTCGCTCCATACGAATTTTATATCTTTCCGAGTCAGCTGAGTTAATGGAGTAGAGATTCGAAAAATCCTTCCACGAATCTCCGATAATAACCAAATAAGCCCGCAGAAAGTCACAGTCTTGATCCACCGACTTCGGTTGCTCCCAACTTTGTATTGCTTCAATCTTCGCCGGATCAACGGATACTCCATGTTTCGACACCACGTGCCCAAGGAATGCTACTTCCTCAAGCCAGAACTCGCATTTCTTTAACTTGGCATAAAGCTTGTGTTCACGAAGCCTTTGGTAGTACCGAAAATGGTGCTCATGATCTTCACGACTTTTGGAATATATGAGGATGTTATCAATAAAGACAACAACGAACTGATCCAAATATTCCTTGAATACTCGGTTCATCATATCCATGAAAGCCGCATGAGCATTAGTCAATCCAAAAGACATGACTAAGAATTCATAATGCCCATACCGAGTTCTGAAGGTAGTCTTTGGAATATCCTCAGTTCTAATCTTCTGCTGATGATATCCAGAACGAAGATCGATCTTTGAAAAAAATTGTGCCCCTTCCAACTGGTTAAACAAGTCATCAATACGAGGTAGAGGATACTTATTCTTGATGGTGACATGGTTCAATTCCCGATAGTCAATACAAAGTCGCATACTCCCATCTTTCTTCTTTACGAATAAAACAGGAGCACCCCAAGGAGATGTACTAGGATGAATGAAACCGATGTCCAACAATTCCTGTAGTTGGACCTTTAACTCCTGAAGTTCAATAGGAGCCATTCGATATGGGATTTTAGAAATGGGCTTTGTACCAGGTTCAAGATCAATAAAGAATTCAACTTCACGTTATGGGGGTAGACCGGAAAGTTCTTCAGGAAATACGTCTGGAAAGTCAATAACAACAGGAATATTATTCAAATTTGACGTGTCTTTATTCAAATCCATAACATGGGCTAAGAAAGCTTGACATCCGTTTTCAATAAACGAATAGCTTTATGATTAAATATGACAGTGATTGATTTTAATGGTTTAGTTGCTTGAATTCGTACAACAGGTTGGTTAGGAATATGAAAACTAACAACCTTACGAAAACAATCAATTTTGGCATGATGAGTAGTTAACCAATCAATCCTTAAAATCACATAAAAAACAAGTATCTTTAAAGAGATAAGGTCAACAGGTAAGGTGATGGTGCCAACTTGAATCAAACAAGATTTATAAACAGTGGATGTGAGGAAAGTTTCTCTAACGAGTTTCCACAGATAGGTCAAAGTCTAATTTCTCCAGAGTCAAGTTTAAACGTTGAGCACAAGCGGGAGAGATAAATTAATGGGTAAAGACCGTTATCACGTCTGGTATAAACTTCGCAGAATTTATAAATAGCTTACCCGTGATCACCTCATTTGGGTTCCTCGCATTTTGACCGGTCCACAACAAGCGCTTCTTCCAGAAACCGTTGACTTTGACTTTTTCGGGATAGTCTTTTGAGTCACCGTCCTCTATTTGAACTAGGTTTCGCTTCTGCATACAATCTCGAGCGATATGTCCTTCCTTTCCACAATTATAGCATACCTTGAATCTGTTGTGGGGCTTTGACCGATATGTCCCTCTTTTCGCATTTATAGTATATGGCCAGGTGGTCGTTCTCCTCCCTTAGAACCGATTCTTCTTAAGCCAAGACTATCGTCTTCACATGGTCGTTGTTAAATCTCCTCTTTTTAAAATCTCCTCCTGACTCGCTTCTTCTATTTTCATGGTAATGATTACCACCAGAGTGGTTACCATTTTTGTCCGACTTTTTCTTTCTCCGTTAAGCGTTATCGTTGTTTTATTGATCTGCTATCTCCTAGGTTATGATCCTGGTTGTGGTCCTCAGTTGACCGTATACTCGTTATCTCGCTTTAATAATTGAGTCCACATTTACAACATCTGAGTAGAGAGAAAATTTATGAGAAATGAGATACTGACGTATGCCGGGTTTCAAACCTCTAAGAAACATCCGCGTCATACGTTCCTCATTCTCCACCAAATGAGGTGCAAACCTGGATAACTCTGCAAACTTTGCCTCGTACTGGGACACCGTCATGTTATTCTGCTCCAGTCTAATAAACTCCACTTCCTTCATATGACGAACACTTTCAGGAAAGTATTTGTCATTAAATAGTTTCTGAAATGTCTCCCAAGACATCTTGAGTCTTAAATGAATGGTACGCTTCACGCTCTCCCACCAAGAGATACGCCTCGCCACTTTAACATAAAGGTGGCGAATGGAACCTTCTGTTCCTCCGTGCATCCCAAGACATCGAATATCTTGGTAATTTGTGACCCATGTTTTCGCCGATGATCGGATCTCGCTTTCCCTTAAATTCGTGGTCCCAACTCTTTGAACTGCTTGCATTTGTGACAACCCGTGAATTGCTATCATTTCCTCTCACATTTTGAACACGAGTCTCTCTCGTCTAATTTTGCATGAACTCGCAAAAAGCTTCTAATCATCCCTCGTTCATCATCACTGCTTCGGTGGTGTTTGTTCACAGGAGGAACATTGCCACCTGTTGCACGCGTTCTCCTCGTTGGTGAGTCTGAGCGTCTCCACGGTCTCATTTCCACATTAATATTCTCGATTGACATTCTCAAATCTTTATCATAAAAAAAAGGGTTAATTAAAGAAATCAATATATCACATAATATTCCTATATCTTGACCAACTAACAAATAAGCTTAGATAGGACACACTAGCGAAGGATTTACTTGTCTCTCCCTCCTAGTTCTATTCCCCGATCTCATGGAGATCATATCCCTAAGCTCGATACCAAATCGTGGCGCCCCCAAAATAGGTATACATCACCCATTACGAGTTGTCAATACACTAGATGCGAAAACAACTACAACTATATTATTACAATAGTAAAACTATGAGTTTGAATACAAATATTATCTTTTAGACAATATCTATACCCAAATAAATCCTCATCACATTTATTGATACATTATTTTACAAAATGGTGAGGACTACTAAACAACTCTCTCTAACCTTCATTCCATACCCCAGGCTGCATCTTTGCTTATATTCTCGCCTCCCGAGAAGAAAAAATGGAACAAAAAGGAAAAGGGTGAGCTCAACTAGCCCAGTAAAGAATATTATGACTAAGATAATATACAACAAATTATCGTTAGTCTTCAACAGGGAAAGATCTAATAGAATACAATAGACAACAAGTTTTAAATCAATATTCACAGTGAAAATAATAATTCATTAGAAGAGTTAAGTAGAGAATGCAAACTACTATCTTCTATATATGAATTTAAAGTTCATCGTCTATCTTTTATCCCTGTAACATCAATCAATATATATCTGGAATCAAATATTCATCTTTGCACTACAGGCCAAAGATATTCATCATTAATCATGTATTAATCTAAACACTTTGCTCATCTTTGCACCACGGCCAAAGATATTCATCGAAATCATTCATCTTTGCACTACAGCCAAAGATATTCAATAATATCATCATTTAAGACCGAGGATGATGAAAAATATTTTTAAAAAAACGAATCCAAAGGAAACAAAATGACAAGGATTAAGGATTAAGGATTCGTACTTTGTTTTATCCATGTCCAAAATACCTAAAAATAATCATAGTGGTGTAAAATTCAAGAATGATCAAAACATAGATACAATCAAAGCTAGTATCCACAATAGATATTTTAGACGAAAAAGGAAAATTTTCATTTTTCGATGAATAATCTTAATGATTCGTGAATAGTGTCGTATCGTGAATAGTCTTGATATCGTGAATAAAGAATCTCAACACCAAAAGTTCCAAATTTGATAAAACTTAAGATCAATATTTGAAAGATAATGATATTGAAGAAATAATATCATTATGAAAAAATAATATCCACTTACCTCGAAAGATCGATCTTACCATTTGAAACACCTGATATAAAGGCATGACTTGAACTTGCATCGATATGCAACACTCAAAATATACTCAAAATACTCACAAGAATACGCTTCGATAATATAGAGAGAGAAAACTTGATTTACGGTGTGATTTTTAATTCTAACCTAAGAACCCTATTTATGAAAAATGCTTTAGAACAATTCAAAAGTAGAAAATTTAATATAATATTTATATATATATCAAAATTTCCTACGCACCTCTTTACCATCTGATTTCAGCCACCAAGCACATGTTAATGATGTCCCCAAACATTCCAAAAACGTTTTTCAAATTTAAAATAATTTAAACTTCCAAAAATTAATTATTTCGGAGCTTCGGAACTTCAATAATTCATAATAAATAGCCCTTTTGTCAGAAAATTCAAATCTCGCGAGTTTTTATAGGAAATTCAATTCTCTACAACTTTACAGAAGAAAGTTTTTTCAAATTCCAAATAGAAATTGACCGAAATCCATAAACGGGCGATTTTACAGGCTATAATTAAATTTCAGTCAAGAAATGGGGTCCACCGACATGTTTAACATGTTTTAAACATTTATTGCAACAAAAATACTCTTTCTCCTCGTATACTCATATATCACACATTCATTGTAAAAATATCACCATTATTATATTATTAAAATATAATAATATATTTAAATGAATTATTTTATCAGAAAAAGATAAAATTTTAATTTTCAACAATTGTCACATTAAAAATTTTCTCCATCTATATCCACATAAAATCAATATTTTCCTCATCATATAAATTAATAATTAATTATTCACGAATAATATTACAGAATCACAATCATCGACAACCGCATAGTTCTCAAAGAGGGGGCTTTCCAATAAAATTTCTCCTTACTTGCAGAATTAGGTGACCAAACCTCTCCTTAGACGTAACTTTCTAGACATTGCCAATAATGCTATCTAATAATATTATTCGGATAATATGAATTATTAGCTTCGATAATGAAAAATACGTGTAATGACAATTATTGAAACAACAAAGAATATAAATATTAATGCGAAGAATTATTAAAAAATCTTTGAAGAATTCTTTGTAACAATTTTTGAGTAGTGCCTTCTTACGTAAGAATCAATAATTGGTGCAATCTGGTATATTTCTTGTGTTTTAACTACCGAGTATTTTAACAAAGATAATTAGCAGAATAACTACGTAGTTATTTTTAAACAACTTATATTTGTCGTTTCTTCATCCAATCGCTTCCTCAGTTATGGGGCCCACATATTTTTGCCGTAATCGCATTTAATATTCCCCGAAAGATCTAATATTCCACGACCAAACGAATATTCCCCGACAACAATGAATATTTTATAACCACTTGTTTATTTTGAAATATTTGCGTATTTTACCCATAACTATCCACATTAATCAAATCAACCCTTACTATTCAAAATAATAATTAGAGGAAATTAAATTTCATTTATTAATTATTTGGGGTCTTACAGCCTCTTTCAAATAACAAGTTGAATGAATTAGTTTTTTATTCCGGAGAGGTATGTTGTTTTATCTTTAGTTATATACTTGATAAATGAAAATATTATGTGAAGTTTACTATCAACAAAGTAGTTAGTTACCTTTATATACACGTTTGGTTACTGATTATTTTATATGCATGTTAATAATAACAATGTTTTTGGTTACTTGAATATTCAAATATGGTTACTGATTAGATTACATTCAGGTTATTAATAATATTGTTGTTGGTTACCCGAATATACACATTTGGTTACATTTATACATTTAATTGGTTACTACTTATTATACATTTGGTTACATGTATATATGTATTTGGAACATGATTATGTTTTATGATTCTTTATTTACTGTTTATTTCAATGTAATTGTACATTGTTTGTTTGATGATATACTAAAGTATACTTATTATTTTTTAGTTTGATAATAAGCAGGTTTGATTCCACCGGTAGGGAGAAGGATCGATTGATTTGGCGGTTTTCACTTTTTTAATGGGAAAGATGGTGACAAGAAAGTAGACAAAAAAGTGAAGGCTGACAACATTGGTGTTGATATATCTGTTGTGAAAGAGGCAATTGATGTACGGTCTAAGCCGTTGGAGAAGAAAGTGTCTGAATTAAAAAAAAAAGTTTCTGAATTGAAGAAAGAATTTGAAAAGTTGCGAACTAATATTAAAGATGAAATGCAGCTTTTACATGTCCAGTTATGCAGGGACCTTAGGTCCATTATTAGAGATGAGTTACGTGATATCAAAGACGTGGGGGACAAAAAGCTTGATGGTGATTCTGATGATGACGATTCTGACAATGCTGGTGATGATGATGACGATGATGATGAAGATGAAGGTGATGAAGGTGATGAAGGCGGTGAAGGCGGTGAAGGTGATGAAGGTGATGAAGCTGCTGATGACGCTGCTGATGAGGATGCTGATGTCATGGTGGAGGAGGTCCATGTTGATGAGGATGTTAATTATGGTTCAAAAGTGAATAAGAATAATGATGGTGAAGATGTGTTGGATGAAGTTGAAAAGAAGGGTGAGAATGAAATTGAATTGGGTAATGAAGTTGGTGATGATGTGTTAATATTTGTGGAGAAGAATGATGTGAATATAATTGAGATTGCTAATAAAGTTGAACGTGCTGTTATGGTTGAAGAACCCGATGAAAAAAAAAATAATGATGATGAAGAAGATGTCAAGGTTAGACATATTTGTTTGTTTTGTTATGTGATATATGTCTTTTGTTTTAATTATTAAATGGTTCTTTATTTTGCGTAGATTGACAATAATAATGACATGCCGTCTTTTGACATATTAAGCCAATGTACTGGGAAAGAGATTGTTGTGTATGATGCTGATAAGGTTAGTGTTATAATTATGTGTCATCATTTATTTAAATGTTATTTATGTTTTGGTTACCATTATATAGTGAATTGGTTACTATGATATTGTGTTTTGGTTACCATTATATTTTGATTTGGCTACTATTATATTATGATTTGGTTACTAGTTTATGTTATTCAGATTACTAATATAACATGTTCATTTTAGTTTGTTGGTCATTTATACGACCGATTTGTTACTAGTTTATGCTATTCAGATTACTAATCATATATATTACCTTTTTATGTCAACTGAAAAAAGGGAAGAAATGTGAGGCAGCAAACAGGTATGCTCTTGATTTTATGGTTCTCACCACACAGGACATAGCTAAGTGTGATGAGTTGGAGAAGAGTGTCCACAAAGCCGATTAGGTAGACACAGACGTGAACCTCAGAAAGAGTGCCATTTTACTTGTCTCCATATCAAAGCATGTTCGGATCATTGGTTCATCATCTCTATCTTGTAGTGGGTCTTTGTTAGTCAAATACTTGACGCTTAAGTGCATTCCCAAATCATGCATGGAGATGCCTCAAAATTTGAAGAGGCATTGTTTGAAGAATGGTTCAAAATTGGAATAAACAATGAAAAAAGGTTTGTTTTTTGATGTTAACAATGCTATAGTTTTTATGAAACAAATAAGTTTGTATTATTGTAGTAACATATGGTTAATATTAAATAAATGTTATGGTTACTATTATTTTATATTACAGTTACTATTAATTATGTTTTGGTTACCTAGTAATTATGTTTGATTCTTATATGATTATGGTTTGGTTACCAGATTAATGTTTAAAATTAAGTTGTTGATTAGTTTACCGATTTTGGTTTCTTTGCTTTTAGTTCTTTGTCTAATAATGATGTATTAATTCTTCATCGAATGTTGTATTGAATTCTTGTGTAACATTACATTGGTTATCTTGTATAATGCTTAATTGAATTTCTTGACTAATCTTTGTTTTATTATCTTGCATAATATTAAATATTAAATAAATGTTAATATTAAATAAATAGTGTGGTTACTATTAAATAAATGTTATGGTTACTATTACTTTATATTCGTTAATATTAGTTTATGTTTTGGTTACCTATTAGTTATGTATTAGTTTCTTTATTTGATTATGGTTATGATTTTAATATTTGTTGGTTAGGAGGTACTTGTTTAAAATTAAGTTGGTTGATTAGTATGTTAATTATAGAATCGCAAGTTTGATTTATAGTAGTGTGTATATTAATACTAGTAATTGTTAATGTTAGTGTGTATACTAATATTATGTTATTATATTGAAGAACGGACAAATTTCACGGAAAAACGATATTATCATGCCTTCTTTTGTATTTGGATCCATTGCAATATCATCGAAGATGTGGTTCTATAAATTAAAGACGCCTGGGCAGTGGTTAGACGACGATGTGAGTATTTTGTTTAAAAATTATGTTTTTGTAGTTATGTTTACATTATTTAGTTACATTCATCACATACTTGCATTTTCCAACAACTGTTAATATCCTATTAATTTTTTTTGGCTCAGCACATCAATGTTGCGTTGTATTATTTCCGTAAAATGGCAAGACATTCCGAAAGTGGTCCTATAAGGGTAACGACCACGGATTGTTGGTTTCACAGCAAGATCACCGCTCTTTTCGAGGAGTATACAAAAAAAAATTGTGACAAAATTGTTCTGTCTGGGGAGGGTGATGTTGCTGAATACATACATGGGCTGTTTATGGATGTTAACACACCATGGAGGAACGTTGACTATGTGTTGTTCCCAATTCATATGTCATCACCGGACCATTGGTTGTTGTTGACTTTTGATGTGCATCGTAGGTGTCTAACTGTTTATAATTCTCTACAACCAAAAAGGAAATCCATGCAAACTAAAATATCGATGTTTGTGGTCAGTACATCTTCATTCTTCCCATACTACTTCTTGTAAGTCCGGTTTTGGAAGGATAGGTCCGACATCGACTTCAAAGAAAGGACCCGTGTCGCAACAAGGACGAAAGACGATATAATTGAGTTAGAATTTGCTGAGATGGTTCCTGAACAAGTAGAGGGGTAAGGGTTAAATTGTGTACATTTTTTTTTTAATTATTACATATAGGTTGATTTTATTTTTGATTTTTGTTATATGTTGTTTGTTGTTACAAAGTGATTGTGGGATGTTCACAATTTGTTTTTCTTTGAAAGCATGTCATTCATCGGAAGTTTGATCGATTCCTATTTCTTTCCCCATCAAGGCAATGATCGAAAAAAGTTATGCACAAACCTATATATGCATGCAAGAACAAGCAAATGGAGGGCTATAATCTTGATAGAGAATTTCCGGAAGATTTGTTCCAGATTTTGATTAGTTCGAATTTTGTTGTTTTGTCTTTATTAATTTTGTTGTGTATTTTTTTAAGTTTTGGTGTTATACACAACATTTGTGTATGGTTTATGATTTTTTGATGTTCATTGGATCTTATGTAGATGGGATTACATATTTGACTATATTAGCATTAATGAAAGAGATATTGTTTGTTGGTTGGTATTTTGTTTCTTTTTAAGTTGTGTTTGTTGAATTTTTTTTGAAATATCTGATTTGGTAACCAATCATGTATAAAGAGGTAACCAGATAATGATTTGATAGTAACCAGAGAGTTACAAGATTGTATCAGGACATATATCATATGTTAAGTGTACATGTGTTATGTATACATGAGTTTCATAAACTTCAATACCCTTTTAATTACATGTTGCTGGATATACAGGTTGTTTATGTTATGGTTACCATTATAAACCTGTATAGTTCTCAAGTTATGAAATTAGGTGGTTATTGTGATGGTTCTTTGTTATGTAATTATTTGGGTACCATTAAACATTGTTATGGTTTCTTTATTATGTAATTATTTGGTTTACATTAAAAAGCGGTATAATTCTCAATTATGGAAACCGCATCATGTATAAAATGGTAACCAATTATAATATTGTAATATCTGATTGGTAACCAATCATGTATAAATGGGTAACCAGATAATGATTTGATAGTAACTGAGAGAGTTACAATATTGTATCGTGACATATATATATGTTAAGTTAAGTACACGTGCGTGAGTATACATGGGTTTCATAAACTTCAATACCTTTTTAATTATATGTTCTTTGGATATACAGAGTTGTTTATGTTGTGGTTACCATTATAAAATGGTATTATTATTTTATTATAAAATTAGGTGGTTAATGTGATGGTTCTTGTTATGTAATTATTTGGGTACCATTAAACATTGTTATAGTTCTTGTTATGTAATTATTTGGTTAAAAAGCGTATAATTCTTTGTTATGTTATTAGGTGGTAAATCATTATGGTTATTTATTATGTAATTATGTGGTTACCATTAAAAGCTGTTATGATTACTGTTATGTATTTATTTGATTTACTGTTATTGTTATTGTTTCATTGAAATCAGAAATCAATATATAAATGAATAACAATTTTGTTTACTATACACAATCAAAAATTTACAAACCAATCGTTTAATGGTTACTCAAAGTAAACAATAATACATTCATGTATTTACACTCTTAATTTAATCGCACTATATCGCACCTTTTTAGTGGTCTTAAAACCGGGATTCTGCATGTTTTCTGTTGTGTCCTTTTTCTTGCACTCTTTGCATTTGTTTTGAATTTTGATTTCAGATCCGTGTTTGTACCTCCCTTTTTTTGGTCTTCCTGCTGGTCTTCTTATGTTGGGTGGTTTTATACATATGTTTTTTACTTCTTCTGATACATCCCAATTTTCTTTGTCATCTAATGGCATGATGGAAGCGGAATATGTCTTGACCAAAGTTGCTTTTAGTGTAATTTCTTGAGCAAAAATCATAATACTTTCAAATTTCTCTTGCTTCATAATAAGAAGCGGTTGTTGTCTGGGCAAGGCATCTCATGGTATTGAAATTTACGGCATGTAAATGTCTTTTGTTCGATGTCCATAATATCTTTGTTTAGAGACATCGTAAATAGTGAAAATCACTAAGTTTGATGTCTCAACCTAACAACACCCAATGTATACAATCGAGTTAACGATTGCATGCCAAATATACAAAAACCAATTAACTAGTACAAATGTTAGTCAACAAGTAACCACCAATATAAAAGAAACAATTATAAATCTAGAAACATTATAATGTTACATAGTAATAAAGTCAAGATTGATCAAGAATTAGTATAATGTTACACAAAGAACCAAATAAGCATTATCGGAAGAACCATTATATAATTACACAAAGAAACAATTAAGTAGTAGTCAAGAATCAATATAATGTTGCACATTAAGTAAGTCGACAATAGTATGTAACCAAGTCGATTATTAGTCAAGAATATTATGCAATAAAGATTATAATTTTATCTAGTAACCAAGTTCTCAGTAGTCGATTATAATGTTACACAAAGAACTAACTTAGCAATAATAATGACCATTATATGGTTACACAAAGAACCATTATATGATTAAGAGTTGATCCCAAATATACAAGAACCAATTAACTAGTACACAATATTAGTCAATAAGTAACCATCAATATAAAAGAAACAATTATAAATCTCAAAGAACATTATAATGTTATATAGTAACTAAGTCGATCGATTGATCAAGAACTCAATATAATGTTACACAAGAACAAATAAGCATTATATAGTAACGGTATATATAATTACATAAGCAATTCAATTGAGAGTAGTTAAGAATCAATATAATGTTGCACATTAAATAAGTTAGCATTAGTCTGTAACCAATAAAGATTATAATTTTATCCAGTAACCAAATTCTTTGTTAGTCGATGATAATGTTACACAATAACCAACTCAGCAATAGCCAACAACCATTATATGGTTACACAATAACCAATTCAGCAATAGTCAGTAACCAATATAATGTTGCACAGTAACTAAGTTAGCATTAGTAAGTAACAAGGTTAGTTATAGTCAGTAGATTGCAAATGAAAATTAGGATGCAATAATTTAAATTGAGTATTAATTACCTTATGTATCTTTGATTTAAAGATATTAGATTGCAACTTTCTCTCAGCTGTTGTGAAAAGTGTTGTGAATGTTGATATGGCTGCTTGTTTGTTTGTGAAATACCATCTTTGAACCTTGAATAACGTAGGCATTCAATCATTGTCGCAACTGGAAGATCCCTGATAAACTTGATTGCATTGTTAATAGATTCGGCGGTGTTTGATGTCATTGTTGAGTACCTGCTTAAAGTCCCATAGAGCCTGGTGCACCTATCCAACTTAATCTCTTCCTCCAGATATGTCCTTATTCGAGGATCAATGCCATCAAGTTCAAATGCATGTGTTTTGTTGAATTGTTCAATGATTGTAAGCTCTACAAACCCCGTTTATAAGCTTCGTTTAACTTCTCTCCTTTCTTTTTGAATCTGTTTTTATATTTTTGATTATATATGATATGCGAAACCATGCATGATATCCGAAAACACACAATTCAGATCCTTGTATAATGGCTTCATGTACATGCGAAACAATACATTGACCTTCCCTAACTCCACAAGCAATTCTCAAATTTACGAAAAACCATTTCCAAGACAATTTATTTTTTTTCATCAACAACCGAAAAAGCAATCGGAATAATGTTTTGGTTTGCATCTTGTGTCTTCTTATCGATTAGAATGTCCCCCGTAAGTTGATTGTATGAATGTGCCATCGATTACAATGATTGGAAAACAATGGTGCCATGCTTGAATGGATGCTCCAATGGCAAAGAATAGATACTTGAAACGACCATTTGTTTTCAACTCAAGGGCTGTGACGGAACCTGATATAAAACATCAGCACTATCATTAGAATTACAAGTAGTATACTGTATCCAAATCATTAGTAATCGATAACCGTTCATGTGGTTAATGGTATACAACTTGTATATTACATTTAGTAACTAAACATGCGTATTAAGGTAACCAAACATGTATAATAACCGCATACAAATGATCTAAAGATTTAATAACTAAACATGCATATTGTCTAAAGGTGTATTGGTTACTGTGTAATAGCTTATTATTTACTGTATAATGCTTAATTGGTTACTGACTAATGCTATTTTGGTTACTGAATAATATTACTGACTAATGCTTGGTAACCACATGTTTGGTAACCAATGCATTATACAGTAACCAGCATGTTGCATGAAGGTAACCAATATAATATTAATCAGTAAACAGTTTATATTGGTAATATTCTACCGTGTAATGATATCTTGGTTATTGTGGAACATCATATTGGTTACTGTCTAATGCTGTAAAACCAATAAATATTTTTAAAGTGTTACCTGGATTTGTTTTTTTCAGCATGTGTAACCATGATGGGATGAGTGAGTAGTCGTGTGGATTTCCTCTCATCTTTTCCAACGTTTTCTCCTTCGATCTCCATGCTTTTTGGTAAGAGATAGACACATTATATTCTGACATCATGTCTTCTACAATATCGGTTGGTGTGTATATTTTCTTCAAATTTGTTATTTTTTGCATTATGCATTCACTGACCAACTCACTATTTGCTTTGTCTGTGGTCTCCCAACAATACATTCACCGAACAAGTGTGGATATCATTGAATTCTCTAACCTTGAACATCTTTGGTTTTACGAAAACTTGATGCTCTCATCTTCCATTTGCAATCTTCATCGTCTATTACACACTTTAGACAAAGTCTCTATAACTTGTTCGTTGGACTTTGTGTTGTTTGTTTTTTCTGATTGAATGCAGCCTCATAGCTTGTGAGAGGATTTTTTTGTCTGTATAGGTTTGATGGAATTTTACTTCACGTTCATTTGGATCCGATATTACATCATCATATCGTTCTTTTGCGTATGATTTGTCATGTTATCATCTCGTTGTTGTTCAATAATTTCCATTGCAAGGTTCAATCGATATATTGCGTTCCAAATTGGCATGATTGGCTTCTTTAGTGGAACTAGTGTTGAATTCCCTTGTGTTGATCTGATTGGCATTACATCGTGAATTGTAGATTCTTCTATATTTGTCAAGTTATGCAAGATCGTTGTGCGTCCCATTCTCACATGTTCAATATCCACAATCGGTGGGAATTTACCTTGTTCATCGATTTTCTACTTATTTCCGTGAAGAATTGTAAGGTTGCTTCATCCGATATACTGATCGGTGGAATGTCGCTTCTAATCTGAAATTTAATTAACAATGTTGTTGCGTTTGTGTCTAGCCGTAATGCACTGCATATTTTGGTTAACATTTCTTTGAACGAAATAATTGATGGAACTAATATCTTTGGTAACTTCAAATTTGGTGTATTGGTTCTTTATCACCCCATGTCTTGAATTGAAATAAAATACAACCTGAATCATCTCCATTGTCATCAATGTAATAAGTAATGGTAAGTAACAAAATCAATGTTAATGCGGTAACCAATATAATGTTAAACAAAGAACCAAGTCAAAGATTAATCGATAACAAGTCTTCATCAAGAACCATTATAATGTTACACAAGAATAAAGTAATTATTAATCGATAACTAAATGCAATGGTACACATAATCAAATCATTATTAATCGATAACATATACATAGTCGACAAAGAACCAATATAATGTTAAGCGATAATTAATTAAAAGATTAGTCGGAACCAAGTCTTCATTAAGTAACCATTATAATGTTACACGATAATAAAGTCATTATTAGTCGATAACTAATGCAATGGTACACGATAGCCAATTCATTATTAGTTAATAACCTATATTAATTAAGTAACCAATATAATGTTAAACAATAACTAAGTCTTCATCAAGAATAATTATAATTAATGTTACACATAATAAATTCATTATTAATCAAGAACTAATGCAATGGTACACGATAACCAAATCAAGATTAATCGATAATATGTAGACATAGTCGACAAAGAACTAATGTAATGTTAGCGATAATTAAATCGACATTAATCGATAACCAAGTCTTCATTAAGTAACCATTATAATGTTACACAAGAATAAAGTCATTATTAATCAAGAAACTAAATGCAATGGTACACGAGCCAATTCATTATTAGTTAATAACCAATGTAATGATGCGCATAACCAAATCATTATTAATCGGAACCAATGAACATTAGTTAGTACCATTATGCATTAACCAATCCAAAGATTAAACGATAATATAGACATAGTCGATTAAAGAACTAATGTAATGTTAAGCGATGTAACGAGTCGGTGATTAACAAGAACCAAGTCTTCATCAAGAATTCATTATAATGTTACACGAAGAACAAAGTCATTATTAATCGATAACTAATGCAATGGTACACAATAGCCAATTCATTATTAATCAAGAACTAATGTAATGGACACGATAACAAATCATTATTAATCGAAGAACCAATGCAACATTAGTTAGTACCACTTGTGCATTAACCAATCCAAAGATTAAATAATAATATGTAGACATAGTTAGACGAAGAACTGATATAATGTTAAGCGGTAACGAATTGCATTTTTACATGCAATTGCAATCAAAACATTCATTATTCTTACCGTGTGACCATTTTAAGTGCAAAAAACTTAAGAAAGGTAACCAATATAGTAATTCGTAGTAACAATAGGTAACTATATGATTATAAATTTTAAACTCACATACCTCAGTAATTCGAAGTTGATGTTGATCTTGTATTCAACAATCACTGCAGTATTTGGTTACTGATCTTGAAGGCGTTAATGATTTTGTATGCTATTTTCGATCTTAGAGATGCGTCGCGACAACCGGCTTCGTCTTCTCCGATTACGAGTTTAGTCGCGACAGGAGGCTTCGACTTTGTATTTTTGTCTTCTCCATCGTTGATCTGTTGTTCCGATTTCAAAGTTGCATGATTTTAGGGACGGTTAATTTCAAATATGAAATTGGGTAACTGACTTGGATAATGACACGTGATTTTAGGCGCGTTAAATTGCTTATATTTTATTTTTGTAATTATGTTGTGTATGTTTTATTTTTGTAATTACTTTCTAAATGTTGTATATTAGTGTAAAGAACCCTTTCTTTTTTATAACTGGTCCAAATTTGTTAATCATAATTGTTTCAGCTTAATATAATTAAAAACAAAAAAAAATTCATCTAAAATTATAATAAATAATAAGTGAGTGCATAAATAATTACCGAGGTTGGCTAATTTGTACAATAAGAATAAGATTATTATTATTATTATTATTGAAGTTGTACTTAAATAATTATTTTAAAACTTTTTTTATGCTAAAAATATGTGGTATATAATGGTATTATCATTCTTTAGGGCCACTCTTTTTTTATTTTTTTGATAACCGAGAGTTTTTAAACCGTCGAACTAATATCCACGAACATACGGACTTATTGATCCTTTCATTTATTTATTTTTATCTAAATAAGTTGAAAGAAATAGCCATATGTTTTAAAATATCAAAAGAAAATGAAAAAAAGTGAAACCAATTAAGGGGTCCAATGAATCTCTAAAACGACGTAGTTTTAATAAAAAATGTTATTAGTATTTAAGTAGGTGTGCTAGATAAGGGGAGTGTTCTTGATTTTTACTCATATATATATATATATATATATATATATTATTATCGTTATGAGACTGAAATGGAGAGAGACAAGTTTTGGACCCATCATATGTACCATCCCCCCGCTAGTAGGTTTTCTTAAACAATAAACACAAGTTGTTTTAATTATATGGAGTAAATATCATGTGATTAGACACACACATATATTATATATATATACACACAAACAAGGCATTAGGGCATGTTTGCATGTATTTTTAATTTTAACGCACCATATGTGTGGTTTCATCATGTACATTACTAGTGGTTCCCGCCGTGTCGACCCAGGGGGAGTAGAGGATGATGGGAGAGTAAATGAAGCCTAACATGGTAGAGAAATATTGTAAATGCCACAACCAGAGTCATGTGTGCAGGAAAGAGAGCTCCTCTTTAGGGGAACATGTCATGCCTATTTGAAGAAATAATAAACAGTCCTTAATTTATATATATATATATATATATATATATATATATATATTTATTTACTATTATAGTATATATACTATAATTTTACAACAACCAAAAAAAAGGGCAGTAAGTTGAGGAAATCATGGAACTCAAAGAAACCCTACTGCCTACTGGTGCTAATTAAGTGAGAAGCAGAATATTATAAGAAGTGAATTAATTGGGTTTGTTTGTGCAGTTGTTGGTTCTTAGGTGGAGAAAAGCTAAGTCTATGCCCTAAAACTTCATCTAAACTAGGGTTTTTTTAGGTTAAATTTATAGCTATGGACATAGGGTTCCTACTCTCCAATGCAGACAAGAATGATGGAGTGGGTTTGGGGGTGATGATGGCACTGTTGGAGGGCTAGCTGCGTGGCTAAAAGGATGACATTAAATTTTTGAAAAGATATTGAAAAAGATTGTGATAAGGGAAAATTGTATATACTATTGCTCTCTGTGTATGTGTGTGTTGTGTTAAATCATGATGATTGATGGTCTAAAATTATGGTGTTTTCTTCTCTTTTTTTTTATGAGCTCCATCAGTCACACGTTATATTAAACTCATGATTGTTTTATTTTAACGCTCGATCTCAATATGTGAAGTTCAAATTATAAACTCTTGATCTGGACTCATGGCTTTAATATGTAAAACTTTGGACAGGAGTATGAGAATCATTGTAGATGACTGTTGAACCCTTAACCAAAGAATTTTGAGATATTTTAAAGAAGAATCAAATAATTATTATTAATTGGACACAAAATCTCCATGTTACTTCTTCCTAGCTACTTTAGTAACAAGAGAATGGCGACCATGACCTCTTAGCTCTTCATCATATGTAAGTACTATTTTAACTTTTTGTGGAATATTAAATCCAGTCCCAAGCCTCTATACAGCTCTGTTGTTTTTATGCGTGTGGAGTATATGAATGTATTGGACTCTAATTATTTGCTTAGACACTACAAAATGATCTTGAAACCCAAGTTTAAGTACATTCACACAAATATTTTCAAAAAATAACTTGCATTCTTTCTTCAACTTCATAAAAACATGTATTTAGGAAACAACACAAGCAATATATATATATATATATATATATAAATATATATATTTATTTATTTGGGGAAACACTTCTCTTGAAAAACAAGCAAGGATATCCATGCATGTTGAAAATAAAAATTTTATAAGTATTAGAACATTCAAATTAGAAATTAAAATATTAAAAAATAAAAATATGTGTATGCTATATTATTAACACTTAAATTTAATTAATTAATTAAGAATATTTTTTTAATATTGTTATTAGTGATAATATCTAACTAAAACTAATTTTTTAAAAATGTATTATAATCAAAACCCTTTTATCTTGGTCTAGAAAAACTTAAAAATCAACGAAATGAATTACCATTTAAAGTAAATTAGAAGGAGCAAAAAACATTAAAAATATTTAACTTTAAACATCAATTAGACTTTTTATCTAATTGAAGACCTAGATCAGAAGTTTCGTCTAGCTTTCATGGTTATTCATCATCTAACAGGCTGCCACCCTATTCTTCTTCCTCCAACAGGTTGACACCACCATTCTTCACTGCAGAAATTAAAAGACCTGTGATTTACTGCACTTGATAAAAGACCTGTGACGGCCGGTGGTTAACCCAAGAAGCTCAAAAAAGTTAACCTGGACCCGGTATTGTACCTAAATTCTGATTTGACGGCTCTGGGGTCCAAGATTCAGTAATGGGTCCATGCCTACAGTTCTTCTAAATCGAACAATATTTGATATAAATAGTAAAGTCAGTTTTGAGTGGCAAAAAATTGACATGGACATGCAGAGAGATGAATTTTGGTCCTCATGTACCTAACTAAAGGGATGGATAACAACAAAAGTGGATATCGATTGGTGAATGAGATGGCTGGCAGGCTTGCTGGATGCTACTGCTGCAGTTAATTGCTGCTACCCCTCGTGCAAACACCTGCAAATTGAAAAGAAATTTCTGCCACTTGAAAAACAGACAAGCTCCCTATTTTGTTTCCCTTCTCTCCGCCTAAAACTTTGCAATCACTGTGTGCAGTCACGGATCTAGGATCTGTTCCCAACATGAGCGGATTTTTTTGGGCTGAAACTTTGCGATTTAGAAAGCTAAAATTTGAATATATTATACACAGTTTATTTTGTTTTTTAAGAGTAGTAGTAGTTTAAGTTTAACTTTTTATTAAATCTGTCCCCCGAGTTTATTAAGTTTTATTTTTATTTCCGTCCTTATACCTATATAAAAAAAAAAATTCCACCATAGACAATACCTATATATTTGGCCATATATCTGAATAGATCCCGCCACTGATTGACTGTGTGATTGACATTTTTCCCTATAACCCATTCTTCTTTTTAAGTTTCTATCCATATCATGAGGAGGTAGGAAATATGCTTTTAAGTGAGTAATACGTTTGCTGCTACCCCCTCGTGCAAACACCTGCAAATTGAAAAGAACTTTTTGCCACTTGAAAAACAGACAAGCTCCCTATTTTGTTTCCCTCCTCTCCACCTAAAAAAAACCTTTCAATTCCTAATGCCCATTCTTCTTTTTAACTTTCTATCCATATCATGAGGAATAAATTTGCTTAATTTTAACCGAGTAATACTCATTTTTAACTTTCTATCCATGTAAACTTGAAATGATGATTTCATTCCAACTAGTCAATAGGACCGACCACAGCAGATGAATTTAATGAACATGCAAATTAATTAATACATATATATAATTATATGGGTACAGTCACTATTGAGAATGTTATGACGTTAATATATATATATATATAAAGCAGTCCTATACGGACATATGAGGTTGCAAAGGATTCATTAATTATTTGAAAAACTCTGATTACAAGTCTCCTTTTATGTGACAATTTAGGTGACCTCTCCCTTTCACATTTTCCTCCTCTATATAATTGTTAGAAATTATCTATATCTACCTATTCAGCATATTAATTAATTCAGAAGGAGAATTTGATGGGTCCAAACTACAGAAGAATGGAATTATTGAGCTACTATGTATCATTCACGGAGACTTTACTCGTTTTTATTAAAACTTATATATATATATATATATATATATATATATATAATTGATAAGTAGTTCTAAAAAATTAAAAATATAGTATTTTGGGGTCTTAGGGGGGAGTTTGGGAGAGGAACCCGGAAGATATTGACTCTACTGATTGATAGATTCGAACCAGTAATATTGTATATATAATACTAATTGAGAAGTTTTCTCAATTTCACAACTTGAAAAAACATAGTAATAAGATCTTGAAGAGTTACGTTGTTTAAGGTATTACAAGTTAAAAATGACACATGCTAGCCAAGGACATAAACTTACTTCTTTTTTTTTAAACAAAAACTAAAGATATGATGGATTTAAATTTAGAATTTTTTTCGATATGCATAATTAATATTTTATGAGTAATGCTATGGTGAGAACGTGTCCTATCATTTTAATTGGACAAACTCATGAGAGTGGGCTAGAGTGTTCCCATCTTAAAGATATTAACATCATCTCATGTATTGTACACGCAACTGATATGACTCTGTATCTTTCAATAATTCGACCCATAACGCTTGATAATTCGTCTAACAATTTTTATTTAATTTTTTGGACTCCTAATTTCTGATACATCCTACTCTTTTTACTATAATTTTCTTATATTTTATCTCTATTTTTTTTTTCCATAAAATTTTTATGATATATATTTTTAATATTTTATTTACAAACTTTTTAAAATTTTGTGTGGGCTTGGTGACCGGTGGCTAGAATATACATTGAACCGAAACCTGGACCCGGTGTTGTACCTAAATTCTGATTTGACGGCTGTGGGGTCCAAGATTCAGTAATGGGTCCATGCCTACTGTTCTTCTTAATTGATATAAATAGTAAAGTCAGTTTTGAGTGGCAAAAAATTGACATGGACATGCAGAGAGATGAATTTTGGTCCTCATGTACCTAACTAAAGGGTTGGATAACAACAAAAGTGGATATCGATTGGTGAATGAGATGGCTGGCTGGCTGGCTGGTTGGCAGGCTGGCAGGCTTGCTGGATGCTACTGCTGCTGCTACCCCCCTCGTGCAAACACCTGCAAATTGAAAATAAATTTCTGCCACTTGAAAAACAGACAAGCTCCCTAGCTATTTTGTTTCCCTCCTCTTCCTCTCCACCTAAAAAAAAAACCTTTCAATCCCTAATACCCATTCTTCTTTTTAACTTTCTATCCATATCCCTATCATGAGGAGGAAAGAAATTCGAACATGTTATTCATTGCTCTCCACATGCACCTGCCTAATAATATTTTTTATTTTTAAGTCAAAATAATTTAATAATTAATCACACGTTACATTAAATTTGTAATTATTTATAATTTTAGAATCAAATATATATATATATATATATATTTATATTTATATTGAGCTATAAAAGTGTTGAAATACATATAAATAAGAGTATCGATCATTTCAAATTTTCTTCCTCAACTAGTGATATGCCTTAATTATGATATGGTCTTCCGCCCATTAAAAGTAGCTTCACCAATGAATGCAGGACAAACATTATATTTAATTGAATAGCTCATTTTTTTCATGCGTAGGTTTTGGACCCGGTTATTATAAAATTAATTGATTAATACAGTATTGACACGCAAAAAAAAATATTACTTTTTGATCTGCGTGTCGATATTGTATTGATCAATTGATCTAAGTTAATTTTATGCTAATCACTCCGTATGTGTTTGTTTTCAAGTGAGAGGGAGATTTGCAAAATAATCTTTGTCAATTAATAGCTAGTCAATATCTACATTAATTGTTTTTTCTTTTGGCCGGTAAATAAACTTTGCAATTTTCAACCTTAAATTGAACTCAATTTTCTACAAAGACTATGTGATGTGAATGAAATCTTCAACAGCAATTTGAAGGGTCAATTGGCATCATTTTGGCCATGAAATTCTCTATTCAACTGTACTAGCCGTTCAAAGACAACTTTTTGTTAAGGATCAACTACTAAAGTTGTTGGACTGTCTTAAAAATGAATATTCCAATGTTTAACGTGTAAGAAATATAAATAAACAGATAAAATAAATTAGAATTTCGCTTATTATGATAGAAAAAGAGTACCATTTTCAATGAGAATTACAAAGATGTACTTTTTCTAGATGGAAGATATTGCACCTATCATTTGGGTTATACACCCTTTTACACTTGGTATCTGGATATTTAAAAACGTACCACCATTCTTCACTGCAGAAATTAATTAAAGGAGAAAAAGATCTGGGTATTATATTCATACAGATGTATAGATCTGGATATAGGGTATTAGGAGCTCCCCTCCATTGATGGATCAATGCATAATCCGACCATGGCTTGTTGAGAACTTCTTTCTCATTTTCTTTTTCATATCTAATTCTCTCTCTCTCTCTCTCTTGTTGGTTAAGATGGTTGTGGATCTGGGTTTAGAATTTCAAGGGAAGATGATGAAGATTTGTGTATTTTGAATTTTAAAAATTTTATGTTTCATGGTATTTTGATTATTCTTTTTTGTTTACGTGTATTTTTATGGTCAAAACATATATAATTCTTTGTATAAGGAGTATTTAACTTGGTATTTATATACTGTCAAATCCTACTCATACTCCCTCTGCCAAAACATATGCCAATTCCGAAATAACACTACTTTGAGTAACGAAATGAAAGTTTTTAAATACAATTAACCTTTAATTACAAGAATCTTAGCTCTACTTTTAATTTGTAAGCATATATATATGCCCATTTTCTGATCAGACCCAACTCCAAAAAAGGTTTTGTAGAAACTTGAAATATGTCACAAGCTAGTGCTTAGTGCAGCAATACGATTCGTCATCATTGCTGTCAGCATTAAACACTGCAAGTTGTAGTTGAAAACAAAACAAAATTTACATCATAATTTAAATTATAAAATTTTAAGAATTAATTAAAATAGAACTCAAGTGAAGGACTTTTTTTGGAACAGAGAATCAACAAATAAACTGAAATATTTCTAGATTAACAAGAATTAAGAGCCAGGCGGCTAATGTTAGTTAGGTACGTATATACATTAATGGCCGAGTCTTTCTGGTGGACTAAAACAAGTTCAAATGAAGTTATGATGTTTAATAAGAGATTTAGACGTTCATATAGTCAGTCACATTCCTTGAATACAATGAATCTCCATATCAAAAGAGAGGAAGGAGGACCCAAAAATGTAAAGAATATACCTAAATTAGTAAAGTAATAATGGAATTAGTTTTGGGAAAATGATGTAGTACATGTCCACAAATATAATGACGAATATAGATTGTAGTTAACGTGAAACTTTATGATAATAATGTGAGTCATTCTTTTAATATGTCAACATAAATTTATTATTATTATATATATATATATATATATATATATATATATATATATATATATATATATATATATAGTGGTCTCCTTTTACAACGAATCGATTATAGCAACGATTTTTTGTATCGCTATACATAACTACCGCATAATTCTTAATATTAAAATACTAAAGTCACTATTTGGAAATGCAAAAGAATGTGAAATGAAAAAATAGAAACAAAACCAAACAAAACAAAGATTTTCATTTCATAATTTTACTAGCTCGAGCTCTGTCTGCCAATCAAAAATTTATGTAATTCAGAATAATAAACTTAAATAAAAAAATATAAAAAATTTAACAATTACATGACAGGACCTAATATGATCATGATCATGATGATGTCACCATTATGCATATCAACGGCTCCTTTTCATCCTCTAATTCACTAGGCTGCCTAGGTTCTCCTCTCCCGGCGCATGTTAGTGTGTGTGCTTTCTCAGTTTGCTCTTCCCAATCTGTGGTCCCTGCAACATACAACATTAACCCAGCACAACAAACCTGGGCTGAAAGCAACCCAAGCCAAAGCCCACAAAAACCCACCCCAAGCCAAAACCCAAGTCCAATAGCCGCTGGCATACCCACGAGATAGAAAGCCCCAAGGTTGACATTAGCCGCAATTGTTGGGCGGGCAGTCCCCCGAACCACCCCACACCCGACAGTCTGCGGGCAGTTTCCGAGCTCACACAGTCCTAGGATTGGCAAAGCAGCCGATGTCAACCGTAGGATATTTACATCGGTTGTAAACATTCGCGCCCATATATCTTTCATCGACGTTGCAAAAACCATCGCACATAAACCCATCATTCCCGCTAAAAATATAGACACCATAGCCGAAACCCGAGCCTTATCTGGCCGGTTCGCCCCGAGTTCATTCCCCACCCGAGTCGACACCGCAAAACTCAGCGAAGAAGGGAAAACATATATCAACGACGTGGTTTGGATCAACACACCCATGGATGCCACGCTGGCCTTGGGGTCCACAAGGAGCCCACACAACACGATCATGATCTCGTACCACCACCACTCCAGGCAAACCGAGACGCAGCTCGGCGCGGCGAGCCGGACCAGCGGCTTCCAGCCAGTGAAGCACTCTCGGCTAGGCGCGGTCCAAGTTGGCACGTGTAATCCCGAGGCCCACACGTAACAAACCAGTGTCACGAGGACGCATAAGTTGGAGGCCGCCGAGGCGGCGGCTACGCCAGTCACGCCGAGGCGGAGGTGGGATACGAGGAAAAAGTTGATGGGAAAATGTAGAATTGTTCCGGTGAGTGATGCTAACGTGAGCGGGTGGGTGATACCTTGAGAGCGAAGGTAAATGCGGATGGGGTGAATAAAGGAATTAGTGATGAGGTCGGGGAGAGAGAAAATTAGAAAGGTGCGAGCCAAGCGCGTGATATTGGGGTCTTGGTGTAAATAAAGGAGAATATGGGAAATATTGAGCCAAAGAAATGTGATGGGTATGGATGAAAGTAGAAGGAAAATAATGGACCTTTGTAATGTTAGTGAGAGTAATTTGGGACGCTGAGCTCCAAAAGCTTGGGTGCAAAGCGGCTCCATGCCGAGAGCCAAGCCAGAGAGGACGGAGTAGCCGGTGATGTTGGCGAAAGCCATGGCCATCGAGCCGGCGGCTAGTTCGGTATCGCCGAGGTGGCCGAGGAAAAGCATGGAGAGAATAGAACGGGCGTAGAGGATTAGGGCGGTGAGAAGTATAGGAAAAGAAAGGTGGAAAAGGGATTTGGTTTCTGTCATAAGTTGTGATGCGGTGGGAAAGAATTGAGATTGGGCGGTGGTTTGGTTTTGTTGTTTAGGTGATTTTTGGTGGGTTGTGGGGATTGAGAGATCAGACAAGAGATCGAAATAGATATGAGTTGTTTGGGGAGAGGGTTTGTGATTTTGTTGACGATGGTACTGATTATGATCAGTGACACTACTCGTACTAGTACTGATTGTGGGACTGGTGTTTGGATTACACATGGTGAATTTGTTTGGGAGCTGATGATGATGATGAAGATGAAGAAGAAGAAGAGGAAGAGAGATACTCTCGCTCAATTTTTCTCTTGGTAATGCAAGCAATTAGCACTTAGCAATTAACATTTAGCATTTAGCAACCAAGATATATAGATGTATAGATACATACATTGATTCCTAAAGCGTAGCAGAGGAGGACATGGTATTAATTTAAAATAGGGAGGAGGAGGAGGTGGAAGTGGGGTTAGCTTTTATTTATTTTAATTCTCCGTTACTTTTTCAATTTAATTTACAGTTTTTTTTTTCAGGTGGAGAGAGAAAATAACAGAGGACTTCAATTTCCAACATACAAAAACATTAATTAAATAAATAAATTGGATTATTTACGAGAGGTTTGTTGTTTGTTCTCGACTCCGGCAAGCGGCAAGCACCACTCTATGTTTAATTTGTTTAGGAATTAACGTGAATATATATTTGTTAAAATATATAGTGTGACATGATAACAAGAAAATTAAAATATTTATAATTGGAATTATAAAATATTTGAATTCAAGCATTTACATTACTTTCAATTTTTCTCAATTAAATACTAAATTTAATTTGAACGATAAATATAAAGAATTGGTGGTGTGATATGCGTGTATTAAAATTTGTTTTTTTACGAAACTGACAAGATGAATTTATTTTATCTTAACGGCTACAAAAATAACACAAATTTGAATTTTCCATTTTTAAATAAAAAAATAGACTTTGTAATTTGAGTGGGAAGCTTAAAGGTATAAATCATATACCTTTCCTAGGTACTTAAATTTATTTTTTGGTGGTATATCACAACAATATTGAGAATGGAAGGATTTGAAACTAATATGTAACTAAAAGTATCTAGTACAAAGTTAGTAGGTAGCATGATTTTATAGATAATTTCACAAATTATTCAAGATTCAGTCAATATAATAGATTATGAACCTCACATTTCAAATCTTTTGACCCTAATTTTCTCTTTGTTGAACTCATTTAAGATCCATCCATTCATATTCATTAGCACAAGTGTCATTAGAAAATTACTACTAATTTTCTAGCTAGCTCTAACTCGCTCAATATTGCTGAAATTTTTACCCAAAAAAACAATTTATTTAAGAGGGGAGTACTTTGTTGGCGTGTATATATAATATGAGAATCATGTAATAATACATTATTATCTTAAACACTAATAAATTGAAGGTTACGTACCATGAGCATTCATGGAAACAGAAAATTATTTATAATTAAGGTTAATTAAGATAACAAATTTCAAAAAAATGGGTCCACATCTTTCTTCATTTTTGTCACCAAATTGTATATATAAAGACACGCATAAAATTATAAATGTATTCAACGTCTTTAAGTCTTAAATCTAAAAAAATATATATATAAAGCAAAAGCAAAAATTTCAATATAATTTTTTTAACAACAGTTATTTGGCGTCTTAATATTTAAATAACTGCATATGTGCATGTTTTAATTAGGTCGTGGTGCTTTGACCGTTAATTAATACCCATAAAGATACAAATTAAATCATTCTTTCCCCCTTTCTCTTAATATATGCAGACATGCATGTTACAATATGTACATTTATTCTTTAGCCACAGAGTAAATAAGATGGTTATTTGGTTTTAATTAACCTTATAAACATAAACATAATGTAAAACTAAAGAACTTGATATGGTTCGTCTTTTTTGAGAACTGTTTTTCATAAAATATGGTTTCAAGAAAACATGAAAACTTATTACTCCCTTTGTTTCATAAAAAAATTCAAAAAAAAATTTAATTTTTTTTTTTACAAAAAATCATTATCTTTTTTTATATATATCAATAATAGTATTTTTTTATTTTTAAAGCTTAAAAAAGTATAATATAATTCATAATCAAAACTAAAAGTATCGGTACCTCAATTTTAACTACTAGACTAAAATCTCATCTTAATAATAGTATAAATAACATAATATTATCTTCAAATTTAATAACACAATTTTATTTTATTTTCGTCACATCTAAACTAGACACTCATTATATATATATATATATATATATATATATATATATATATATATAAAGTAAACATAGGGAAAATATATATGTTTAAAAGTTTTAAAATATAAATAATACCCACATTATATATATATATATATATATATATATATATATATATATATATATATATATATATATATAAAGTAAACATAGGGGAAAATATATATATTTAAAGTTTTAAAATTATAAATAATACCCATTTTGTGAAATGAAAGTTGAACTCATAGATGCATCATGCATGTAACTAGAGTAATGCGAAAAGCCGTATTTTACTTCTTTTCTTTTGTTTTTTTGTTTTTTCTGATTAATGCATCGAGTGTCTAAACAAAAGTGATGGACTCAATGTTGAGGATTTATTTTTTCTATTCATTCTTTGTTCCCTTTACACAAACAATAATTAGTTGCAATTCAAAAGCTAACTCTAAATCCATCAGCTCTGCTGTATTAAAAAGAAAAGAAAAGAAAAGAAATACCTAAAAGTATTTAGGTATCCACTTTCAATTAGCTTAAAATTAACATGTAAAGATCCTGAGGTGAACCTCTTGTAGCTCAATAATCATTTACTCATTCCAAAATTATATATATATATATATATATATATATATATAATTGCGACTATAAAGAATAATTTATATTTAGATGTATCCTTAACAATAGTTAAGAGTTTAAAAAAAGATAATGTGATACTAGAATAGATAATAACATATAATACTCTCTTAGTTCTACATTATAAAATTATTATCGATTTTTGAAAGTCAATTTAAAATATATTTAAATTTAAATTAAGTTATTTTTTTAATAGTTAATTAAATATATATATTTAATTTGAAACAGAATGTGTATATTTATTTATATATATGTGAGAAAGTAAAATTGCATAACGATAAAATCAAAAATAATATTGTTAGGAGTCACAAGTATCTCAAATTGATTATGACCTTATATTTTTAAACTGAGAGAGTATATATATATAAAATATAAAAATGCTAGGTTTTGGTGTGTAGTAGAATTTTCGGGCAAAAGTACAGTAGCAGCTAATTGTAGCACTACGTACCCCCACCAATACTTATTTGGCTCGTGGATTAGGTATGAAGATTATAAATATGCTCAAAGGTCAAGTACCTCGCTCTTAGTTAAGGGGGTATATATATATATATATATATATATATATATATATATATATGGAAGTGTCTCGTGTTTTCTATGACTATACGTAGACGTTAAATTTATCTCAAATTTTAGGCAGTTCAGAGATAATTTATTAAGATTAGTAAAAAATTTAAAATCAATTGTATTTTGTTATATATATATATATATATATATATATATATATATATATATAATTTCACATCAACGTTTGATTCTTATTATAGGAGTCGCATGTAGCATAAATTGAAGTTTATATTCAAGAGCACTTAATTGGTTTATTTCTTTTCGAATAGTATAAATTGTTATCGATATAAGTGCAACAGCTAAATTTGTAACAATATTGCTCTACCAAAACTTATTTAGGCTGACAATATATATATTGTCAAAGGTCAAACACCTTTCATGGCGACTAGATCATCCCACGTCACTATCTAGTATATTCTCTCTGTATATTTTAGGGTTATATAGAGTGATAACCGAAAATGTGTGTTAGCATAAATATTTTTTTTTTAAAAAAAATTTATAAAGGGGGTTTCATGTTTGAGTATATAATTAATGGATCATTATGTTTAGTTTGAAGTTGTAATGGTTACAAATAGTATTAAACCATTCCAAGTATTTATCTCATATTACTCAATATTAGATTTGTTATTATGCCATTTTTGGAGTAGGTATATTTGTGCATGTGTAAACGAGGTGCTCTACTTAATTGAACTGTTCCTTATAATACTTGTGTTACATATTTTATTATGTAGATAATTTCTTTTAGGTTTAATTTAATTTTTATATCATTACTCACTTATTTTGGCATGCGTATTCTTGTGTAATCAATGGTCTAAAAATATTTATAACATAATGAAACACATTATGTTTAGCATTATATCTTACTTAACATTATAATATATATATATAAATTAAACTTATGCATGCATTGTTACATAAGAGTTTTTTATAGCGGCGAAAAAAAGATAGGCGAATATGAAAATTGATATATATATATATATATATATATATAAATTAAACACATGTAATTAAATTTCACTTATTTATATTTTTACTCATCATTGAGTGTCAAAATATAAATAAATAAAATTTAAATACACTCGTATCTAATTTTCATATTCACATGATCAAGTTATTTTTGTTACAAACCTATATTACATTATATGCCAAATATATAATCCGGATAGGGTTTTTTGGGTGCAACCTAATACGTAATTTTATCACTACGTACATACCCTACCAAAATTCATCTAGACTCATAACGATCAGGAATAATAATTGGCTAAAAATTCAAATTTCAAGCATCTTTCAATAGAATGGAGAATTTCCCATAAAAGTTGGGGCACAGTGCTGTGGACCTGTGGTAGTGGTACATATGCTTAGAAGCGATTCGGGTATTGGAAAATTATCATTCAAATTCATTTCACAACGTACAAAATTGTTTTTATTTGTAAATATTTTGAATGTAACCACAATAGGTAATTGTAGCCATGCCCTAGTGTAGTGCCATAAATTATGGATGGTACGTAATTCATCATATGTGCTCATCGAATCAATAATTTCACATCGAATCATCTAATAATTTCACATATAAATCTTTAACATTTATTAAATATATAATAATAACATTATATTAATTGATATTTTTTATAAAAAATAAATTGAAATAAGAGGGTAAGAGTTAAGAGAGTTAAAGAAGAGATAGCCTAGTAGAGTTACATGAATATACACATCAATATATTTATGTAAAATCACATTGAATGAATTGTTGTTTGTGTTATTGTAATTGCCCGATATATTCAATTAGATTATTTTTGGGAATTGATTTCTTTTTTACTATTAAAAAAATTATTCCACATGAATAGTAAAGTGAGGTCCAACCTCATGTGAAAAAAAAAACTTATAAAATTAATATATTTACTTGTAAAAATATCAAATTTTAAAATTTTAGTTAGTTAGAAATTGACTCATGCGATTAATACATTTTAGTTATTTGTTAGAAAAAAAACTTTAAGAACATTATTCATATATTAATTAAAATTTTATATACGAAAAACTAATAGAGATTCGTTATCTATAGGGATATACAATACTTATCATGTCGGAAAACATATTATCTCCTAAATTATAATAATTATATTTTAAAATGTGTTAAATTAATTTTTTTTTAAATAATAATAGTGTGTGTGTGTGTGTGACAGTCTGACAGAGGATGGAATGGATACAGGAATGACAAATGACACGTGAGAGGTACACGTGCACTACATTAGAGTTCTCTGCAGCTGCAGCAAAACTACTATGTGGGGATTGGGGTTAGGATTGACAGTTCTAGTAGTTTAATTGGATAAATACCTAGGGGGACCCACATAATCCGTCAGATGATCTACACGTCAGCAAGATCAACTTGAAACTAAACGTGGCCATTTTACTTCCAAAAATGCTGTCGACTGATTTCGCCGTCCAAATTCTCTGAGTTTAGCAAGTCGTCACTCACACTATCACCACCACAACCTCCATCAAAATCAAAAAATATATTTTTTATTCTCGTTTTCTAAAGACTTAAATCTAAATTATTTTTCTGAACTATATATCGATTTTATATCGGATCTTAAATCTATCATCTTGAAACAATTAAAGCACGTACATTTGTCGAATTTTTGAGCTTGTGATCGCGATCATCTTTAACTTAGGTGCAGGTGCAGGTGCAGGTGCAGGTGCAGCATATATATATATATATATATATAGTACAGTCCGCACATGCAATTAGTTGGAACATGGAACATGTTATGATTGAGATCGATGTGACTGGAATATTTTTGTACAGATGGTAGGAGGGAAACATAACTCACCAAATTTAATTTCTCCCCCGGCCAAACCTCCGCGTTCTAAGGATTTCTTTCTTTTAAGCCTTTAATTCTCTATCTTCTAAGTCTCTCCACCGCCTATATATATATATATATATATATATATATATATATATATATATATATATATAAGCTCACCCTATATTTTTTTTTTTTATAAAAAAAACATAATTAATAAAAATGTATAATAATTTTTGGAATTGAAAGTTTTTTAAAAAAAGTGTTTTTAGGGTATGATTTGGAAGATATAACAAAAACAGTGTTATGCATGTATCATATAACACTGCTTTTATTATATGTACTTCTAAATCATTAAAAAAATATTTTTTTTTAAAAACTTTCAATTCCAAAAATTATTATACATTTTTATTAGATTATGTTTTAAAAAAAAAAAAAAGCGAGATGAACTAACTCCTGGATGAAATTTCAATAAGGGTGAGCTTAAGATCCTCTATATATATATATATATATATATATATATATATATATATATATGTATATATGTGTGTGCATTGCATGAAATTAAGAGATTCATTCATAGGGAAGGAATTGTGTTGTTTCCAAAATATTATTGAGGGAAGATATCCTGGTGCAAGTGTACGTCTGCATCCCCTGTTGGGGTGGAGGGATTTCAACTGCCAGCTTAATTTATACTGCACTTAGTCAAGAATTGATATGACCCACATAATATTGTTTCTAGGAGGGGAGCCTCTGTCTCTTTCTGTCTTTGTTGACATGGCTTGCAGTATGCATCTGTGTATATATATATACACACACATAACACACACTTATTTCGCTACGATTTGCCTTTTTGTTGGTGGTTGAGTAATTTTAAGATTTTTTTTCATGATCAATGAATTACATAAATTTTTAGATCTTAAATACTCCCTCCGTTTTTAAGAGTTTGTCGTTTATAATTTTCAAGAATAAATTATTTATTTTTCTATATTATCTCTACCTTCTCTCGTTGTCCCAAGAAATTCTCTCTATTGTATTAATAATTTTCAACTTCCCATAAACGGGTAGTAATGGAATTTCAAACAAATTTTACTTGGTAAATGATACTTTTTTAATCCATATGTCAAAACTTTAAACGACAATATTTTGAGAACGGATGGAGTATTAACCAATCAATATTTTGGATCCGGTTAACATTAAGTTAAATTCATGATAAGTTGGTCAATTGACCAATACATTACTGACACGCATAGTGAGATCACTTCTCGGGTTCGCGTGTCAATACTATATTGATGAATTAACCAAAATTAACTTCATGCTAACCACTCCCCAATATTTCATACCTTGTAACACATTTGCATACAACAAATTATTCATCTGCTATTGATTGAATGCATCTATTGTTATGATGAAAGCATCTATTTTTTTTAGGACGTTTTTAACCATGCATGGAAGATCAAACTCTTGCCATAACAAATGGAAAGGCCAGAGATCACAGCTACTAGTAGGGATTCGTGAATAAAACTAGAGTATTAAAAAATACAATTAATGTATATATATATATATATATATATATATATATATATATATATATATATATAATTCTGAATATATGTTTTTGCATTTAATTCAGTGGATGAGAGATGACCATATCACCTTATATGCTATCCCACGTTTCATTTAAATGGGAACGGTATGTAAGGTTCTGAGTTTTAGTGGAACCAATATTTAATCTAGTATCAGTGGAGACATTATTTTGTTGATATTACCCCTTTTTTCATATAAAGTTTGAGGACAAATTAATTCTAAATGTGTCAAGGATACTTATTATTATTATTGAAAAACACATATTTCATACTAAAAATAAGACTAAAATACTGTTTGCACACTAAAGTTTGTAGGGTTATTAAGATTTGCACCTCTAATGTTTAAAATATATTTGAGTGCAACTCAAAGTTCTATTCGATGTTTTAAGTGTGACGCCCCCAAAATTAGGTATACATCACTCATCTTGAGTCGCCAGATACATGGTACAGAATTCAAATACAACTTAATAATACAAATGTCGGTATGTACAATACGACAAAACATAAACTATGAGTTTGAATACAAATATTGTCTACTGTAGAGTATACAAACTCAAAAGGAGTCCTCATTACAACTATTATCACACTATTTCACGTGCAATAGTGAAGACTACTAATGCACCATCTAGGACCATCACTCCGCTTCCCGACTGCTTCAAATTTATATTCTCATTTCACAGAGAACGGTGAAAAAGGGTGAGCTCAACTAGCTAGCTCAAGAAGAAATATTATGACTAAGATAATGCGAAATAAATTATCATTAGCCTTAAACAAATGTTAAACTGATACAATATAACAAACATCAAGTTTAACTACAGCGGAATAAGCAATACATTAAAAGAGTCAAGTAGAGAATAAAATCTACTATCTTTTATGTTTTAAAAGATTTTTCATCACTTTTATCGCTGGAACTCAGCTTAATAAATAATCCACATCATCGTCACCCCTGCACTACGGCCAAGAATATTCTTTAGTATCACAACCACAATTATCCATGCACTACGGGCCAAGAATATTTGTGTATTCATTAATGGTCATGAACATGCCAACAACTGTCCATCAATGCACTACGGGCCAATGAGGACTTTTTCCACATCATTTGTAATATTACGGTAATGATTACACTAAATAATCCCTGGTCATAATCATACCAAGTCCATCTATGCACTATAGGCCACATATGACTTTCAATAAAATATAAACATGAGGATGATGACAATGATATAAGAATTCAATAAAACAAGTTCAAGAATTAATTTGTCCAAGAACCAATAACATCCAAATCATCGATATGATCTTTGTTTTGTAGAGTAAAATTCAAGAATGCTCGTAAGAATATTTCCAAAAAAGATAATTGGATGAAGCGCAAATATCAAGGATATTCCACTAATTTCATGGAGTATAAATTCAAAGTTTTAACCAACCGAGTATAATAAAGAATGGAATAACAAAAGAATCACCGTGCATGCGGTACCTCGCATGTAGTTATTCCAACAGAATACTAAATAACGGAACCGAAGTCGTGCAAAATTACGCACCGGAAGCGAGGATGTTCCAAATGAGAATAATAAAGAATGGAATAACAACGAAATCACCACGCATGCGATGATTGCATGAGCGAGTTATTCAATGTAATACTAATAAGATTTTAAATCGAGTCCCAAGTAAAAAACGCATGCAGACAGGATATTCCGAATAATAATAATAATAAAGATGGAACCGGTCCTGTAAAACGCATGCATGTGGATATTCCAAATGTAATAATAAAGATCTGAATCAGTCCGTAGAGATGCATGACGGGATATTCCAAATGTAATAGTAAAAGACGAATAAATAGAAGAATGTCACCAAGTATAGGGTAGCCCACGTATACAAAGTTATTCCAATGTAATAATAAAGAATGGAATAACATAAGTTCTCTTCATGAATACAAAAGAAATAATACTCCTACGAGTACAACAAATAATATTCCCAACCTTAAGAAAAGAAAGATTTGGATATACGAAGTAGTGAAGTAGTAGAATACTTTTTTCTTTCTCTCTATAGTTTATCTCTCTAGAGTTTCAAAGGAATTCGTAAGAAAATAATGAAGGAATGAGATTCTATTTATAGAAAAATGGATCAAATAGATAGTAACTAACTCATGAACGGTCCAGATTGATTTACTTTTTAAGCTGACGGTTCCTGATTGGTTTACTATAAAATATTCTAATAAAACAAAATCTTTAAATAATATATATATATATATATAAAAACTCATGAATAACTCCATCCTTCCGTGAATCAACAGGATTCACGTGACTCCTTATAAATATATATTATATATATAATACTAATTATTATACTCCTTCCTCGCAATCAAGACCCCCTCCCCACTTTCCTGTAACCAATATATATATATATATAAATCACAAAGAACCACACATGATAACAAAAATTTCAGCCATCAACTATGGGCCCCATATGTGGGCCCCCACCTATTATTATATTAAATAATTTTCTACCGACTATTTTAAAAAATGGGTAAATGGGGGGTCCATATAATAATCAAAATTGACAACAATTACTATAGCAATAATTGAACAAAACTGAGTGACTTCTCACGTAATCATCAATAATCAATACCGTAGTCTTTCTTATGCAACCACGCCAGACATATTCTTTTCTTTTTAACACTGTGTGTTTCACAATTAACAGTAAAACTTCCGCCGTTATTTTCATAAAGTATTTTGTCATTTTCTCAATCCGAAATGATAATTCCGTTGTAGGGTCCACCAATGATTGTCTTGGTTGTCTTTAATACTCCCTGTTAAAACGAATATTCCCCACCAATCAAATATTATATAACAACTTTGCGTATTTTGCAAAATTTATAAATATTACCTGAATTATAACATTATATCAAATTCATTCCATAATATTCAAAAATGATATTTATAGAAAATTCATCTTTATTCAAAAAGTTGGGGTCTTACAACCTCCCTTCTTATGAAATTTTGCCCTCGAAATTAGGGTATGCGTGACTGTATATGTCGAAGAGGTAAGGATACCTTGATTTCATTTGATTCTAACTCCCGTGTCATTTCCTCGACATTATGGTTTTTTCAAAAAAATTTGACTTGAGGTATAACCTTGGGCGTAGAATATGTTCCTTCTATCCAAGATTTGACGCAGAACCTCTTCATAATACGTTAAATCTTCCGCTATTTCATCCGGTTCTAACTCAAGAATGTGGTTCGGGTCTTCCACATATTTACGTAACATGGATATGTGAAAACGTTATGAACACGAGACATACTTGACGATGAAAGCGAGTCTATAGGCCACGCTTCTACTACTCGATCAAGGATTAAAATGGACCGATGAATCAAGGATTAAGCTTTCCTCTCTTTCCAAATCTCGTAACTCCTTTCCATGGAGCGACACGTAACAACACACGATCTCCTATATCGAATTCCACGTCCTTTCGATGAAGATCGGCGATAACTCTTTTATCGATCTTGTGAGGTTTTTATCGTTATCGGATCGTTTGAATCTTTTCGTAGTCATACGTACCAACTCCGGTCCCAACAACGTTGCTTCACCTACCTCATCCAAACATACTGGAGAACGACACTTTATTCCATACAACACTTCGAATGGAGCCATGTCAATACTTGTTTGATAACTGTTGTTGTAGGAAAACTCCACCAATGGTAAGAACTTTTCCCAACTTCCTCAATTCAAGAACACGAGTCTTAATAGATCTTCAAGAGCTTGAATCGTCCTCTCCGATTGCCTCGATTCGTTCGAGGATGATATCTTGCCGAAATAAATCAGAACTGCGTGCCCATAGCTTTTTGCAAACTAACCCAAAATCTTGAAGTGAATCTTGGGTCTCGATCGAAACTATGGATACTTTGGCATACCATGCAATCTTACAAACTCGTTTATGTACATACGAGCCGACGTTCAAGTGTATAAGTTTCAGATCGGTAAAAATGAGCGGAGACTTGGTCAATCTATCAACAATGACCCAAATCGCATCTATGCCTTGAGAAAATTTGGGAAGGCCGTGTGAAATCCATAGTAATGTGCTCCCACTTCCATTCGGAATTTCAAGTGGTTCTGAATGGACCTTTTAATATTTGATGCTCCGCCTTGACTTCGTTGACACGTTAGACACCTTGGGATAAACAGAGCTATCTCTCTCTTCATATTGCTCCACCAAAATGTATGACGAATATCATGATACATTTTGGTACTCTGAGGATGGATTGCAAACGGTGTGTTATGCGCCTCCATCATGATTTTATACTTTAAATCAGGTTCGTTAGGAACACAAAGTGTGGAGTTGACTCGAAGTATTCCTTCTTCATCGATTCTTGCTTCTGGCATAGCACCTTCTTGCACTTTCTTTCTCAAACGCATCAGCTCCAGGTCTGTAGCTTGAGCAGCTTTAACTTTATCAATTAAAGTCGATTCTACTCGTATATTCGCCATCATCACATGGGTCCCTAGAGTCTTTAACTCTATTTCCATCCTTTGCAAGTCACACAAAATGGGCCTTTGCGTTGACAATATCGCATTCGCACTTACATATGATCTTCTAATCAATGCGTCAGCTACCACGTTCGTTTTTCCAGGATGGTATTGGATGGTATGATCATAATCTTTCAACAGTTCAAGCCAACGTCGTTGTCGCATGTTGAGTTCCTTTTGAGTGAAGAAATATTTGAGGGTTTTATGATCCGTAAAGATCTCCACTTTCTCCCCATATAAGTAATGCCTCCAAATCGTTAGTGCGAAGACAACAGCTGCCAACTCTAGATCATGTGTGACGCCCCCAAAATTAGGTATACGTCACCCATCTTGGGTCGCCACTTACATGGTACAAAATTCAAATACAACTTAATAATACAACTGTCGTGTACAATACGACAAAACATAAACTGTGAGTTTGAATACAAACATTGTATACTAGAGATTATACAAACTCAAAAGGATTCCTTATTACAATTATTATTACACTATTTCACAGAATAGTGAGGACTACTAATGCTATCATCTGGTCCGTCACTCCGTTCCCCGACTAGTGCTACGTTCTCATTTCCTGAAGAGAACAATAAAAGTAAAAGGGTGAGTTCAACTAGCCCAGTAGGAAATATTATGACTAAGATAATGCAGAATATATTATCGTTAGCCTTCAACAGTGTTAAACTGATACAATATAACAACCATCAAGTTTAAGCTGCGGTAAACAAGCAATCCATTAAAAGAGTCAAGTAGAGAATAAAATCTACTATCTTTTATGATTTAGAAGGTTTTCATCACTTTTATCGCTTTGGGACTCGACAATAATAAATAATCCACATCATCGAATCACCTCGCACTATATAGCCAAGGATATTCTTTAGTATCACGACCAAAATTATCCATGCACTACTACGAAGAATATTTGTGTATTCATTAATGGTCATGATCATGCCAACAACTCGGTCCATTAATGCACTACGGGCCAATGAAGACTTTTACCACATCATTTGTAACATTACGGTCACCATTACAAGAATAATCCTCATTCATAATCATACCAAGTCCATCTATGCACTATAGGCCACAGTATGACTTTCAACAAAATATGAACATGAGGATGATGACAATGATATAAGAATTCAATAAAACAAGTTCAAGAATTATTTTATCCAGGAACTAATAACGTCCAATTTGTCAACATGATCTTTGCTTTGTAGAGTAAAATTCAAGAATGCTCGGAAGAATATTTCCATGAAAAGATCTTCGGATGAAGCGCAAATATCAAGGATATTCCACTAATTTCATGGAGTATAAAGTCAAAACTTTAACCAACCGAGTATAATAAGGAATGGAATAACAAAAGAAATCACCGGGCATGCGATAGATCAAGACAAAAGTGAGTTATTCCAACGAGAATAACAAATAACGAAATCGGTCCCAAGAGAACGCATGCATGTGGGATATTCCAACGAGTAATAATAAAGACGGAATCAGTCCGCAGAAAAACGCATGATGCATGGATATTCCAATGTAATAATAAAGGCGAATCGAATCCCATATAACGCATGAACATGATATTCCAATAGAATAATAAAGATTTTAACCAGTCCCGCCATGATAACGCATGAGCATGTGATGTTCCAACGAATGATAAAGAATGGAACAACGTAAGAATTTCACCAAGTATAGAGTAGCTTCAGCGTATCAAAAGTTATTCCAATGAGAATAATAAGAATGGAATAATGTAAGTTCTCTTCGAAGACGAAAGAAAAGAAATAATACTCCCTACGAAAGACAACAAATAATATTCCCTACCTTGAAAAAAATCTGGATCTTCGGAATAGTGAGTAAGCAGATTTCTCTTCTTCTTTCTCTCTATAATTTCTCTCTATAATAATCGCTCTAAAGCTTTTGTGAATTGGTGAGAAATGAAGGAAGAATGAGCTTCTATTTATAGAAAAATATAGTTTCGATATTTGCACGTTTTGGGGCTCGAAAATTATAGTACAATACCTCCAACTTTTCTTTCATTTTTAATTTAGTCCTGCAAGTATTATCAATCTTGCACCAACTCCCCTAATAGTAAATAATATGAATCAATAGTTCAATCATGTGAATCAATAGTATAATCATGTGAAAAAAAATACGAATTACAGTATAGTACCTCCATCTATACCTCAATTTTTAACTTAGTCATGCAAGTATTATCAATCTTACACCAACTCCCCTAATAATAAATAATGTGAGTCAATAGTACACATATGTGAACAAATAGTTATATAAGAATGTGAATTAGTAGCAATTAATTACTCATTTATCCGATAAATTATCCGATTTATCAATATAACCCCTAGACATCAATTATCATCGGAATAAATGTCGATTTTCACTAACACAAACAATTCCAACATAATGAAACTATTTTTATCAAAATATAAATTTTGAAATTTCAAGTTTGACTTTTACCGAAAAAAGTCAATTGTTGACTTTTTCACCAAATAGTGAATCCCTTTAAAATTTTGTGTTTATAGACTATTTTTACTAATTTAAATCGTTCGGACTCAAATATCACGTCCGCGTCTCCAAATTCAACTCCGAACAATATTCATCATTAATATTATAACTCGCAATATTTATCAACCAGGTCGTTCCCAGGAAAGAAGGGGCTTTCCAATAAGGATTTCTCCCTATTGGCGCGCAATTAGGTGACCAAACCTCTCATTGACAGAACTTCTAGACATTGTAAATATTGCAGTTTATAATATGAATAACTTTGTCGTTTCAAGTATTGATTTAATAAAAAATATTTTATCACGGATGATCTTGACCACCATAATTGAATCCATAATATGATAGATATGATCGAAGAATTATCATGAAGAATAATTGAGTATAACCGAGTGACTTCTCACGTAAGCATCAATAATCAATACCGTGCTACTTATGCAACTACGCCAGATATCGTACTTTTTAACACCGGGTGTTTCAACAATTAACAGTAAAACTTCCGCCGTTATTTTCATAAAGTATTTTTTGTCATTTTCTCGATCCGATAATAATTCCGTTGTGGGGTCCACCAATGATTGTCTTGGTTATTTAATATTCCTTGTTAAAATGAATATTCCCCACCAATCGAATATTATATAACAACTTGCAGACTTTTGCAAAATTTGTAAATATTACCCACAACTATAACATTATATCAAATCCATACCATAATATTCAAAAAATATATTTCGAGAAAATTTAATCTTTATTCAAAAGTTGGGGTCTTACAACATGAGTAGGATAATTCCTCTCATATTCTTTGAGTTATCGTGAGGCATAGGCTATGACTTTCCCATGTTGCATGAGAACACATCCTAACCCTTTTGCCCGAGCATCACCGTAGATGACAAATCCTCCGAACCGGATGGTATTGTCGAACAGTCTTTGAAATGAGTCTTCTCTTGAGTTCTTGAAAACTCTTCTCACATTCCTCGCTTCAATCAACTTTGTATCTTTCCGAGTCACCGAGTTAGTGGAGTAATGATTCGAGAAAACCTTTACGAATCTCCGATAATAACCAACTTGGCTAAGCCGAGAAAGCTACGTGACTTGATCATCGATTTAAGTTGCTCCCACTTTGAATAGCTTCAATCTTTCTTTGGGTCAACAGATATACCATGACTTGATACCATCGTGCCCAAGGAATGCTACTTCCTCAAGCCGAACTCGCATTTCTTCAACTTGGCATAAAGCTTGTATTCATCTAAGCTTTTGGAGTATCGATCTCAAGTGTTGCTCATGATCTTCACGGCTTTTGGAATAAATAAGGATGTCATCAATAAAGACGACCACAAAGTGATCCAAATATTTCTTGAATACTCGGTTCATCATATCCATGAAAGCGCAAATAGGAGCATTAGTCAATCCAAAGGACATGACTAGAATTCATAATGCCCGTCTCGAGTTCCGGCGCCGCTTTGGAATGTCATCGATTCTAATCTTCAATTGATGATATCCGGAACGAAGATCAATCTTTGAAAAGAATTTGGCTCCTTATGGCGGGTCAAACAGTCATCAATACGTGGCAATGGGTACTATTTTTGATGGTGACATGATTCAACTCTCGATAATCAATACAAAGTCGCATACTCCCATCTTTCTTTTTCACAAATAGAACATGAGCACCCCATGGAGAAGTACTAGGACGAATGAAACCGATGTCTAACAATTCCTGTAGTTGGGTCTTTAACTCCTGAAGTTCAATAGAAGCCATTCGATATGGGGCTTTGGAAATAGGTTTTGTACCAGGTTCAAGGTCGATACAAAATTCAATTTCACGCTCTGGGGGTAGGCCAGGAAGTTCTTTAGGGAATACGTCAGGAAATTCATTAACAATAGAAATATCATTCAAAAGCGACGATATTTTGTTTAGATCCGTGACATGAGCTAAGAAAGCTTGACATCCGTTTTTCAATAAACGAATAGCTTTATGGCTTGAGATGACAGTGATTGATTTTAATGGTTTGGTGGCTTGAATTCGCATAACAGATTGGTTAGGAATATGAAAGCTAACAATCTTACGAAAACAATCAATTTTTGCATGATGAGTAGTTAACCAATCAATCCATAGAATTACGTCAAATGCAAATATTTTTAATGAAATAAGATCGACAGGTAATGTGAGGGTACCGATTTGAACCAAACAAGACTTATAAACAGTGGATGTAATAAAGGTTTCTCCCAACGGAGTTTCAACATATAAGTCAAAGTCTAATTTCTCCTGAGTCAAATTTAAACGCTGAAAGCGCAAGAGAGGAGAAATAAAAGAATGGGTAGAACCGATATCAAATAAGGTATAGACTTATTTAGAGTTTATGATAAGTTTACCCGTGATGACCTCATTCGGGATCCTTGCTTTCTGGGAGGTCACTACAAACGCTTCTATATAGACTACCGGCTGACTTTTTGGGGACGACCTTTGGTGCCTCCATCCTCGGCTTGAACTTGTCTTGATGAGCGACAAAATCGGGCTAAGTGACCTTCTCTTCCATAATTATAACATGCTTTGGGCGACATCGCTGCAGCTTTGACCGATGTGTCCTCCCTCCGCATTTAGAAGCATATGATAGGTGGTCTTTCTCCTTCCTTAACAACGGGTCTTTGGTCTTTGACGCCCTTCCATCATTGTTGAATCTCCTTTTCTTGAAATATCCATTTTTACTTGTCTCGCCATGATTACCACCGGAAGTGGTTACCATTTCGGCATGTTGATTCCTCCACATTTGTTGTCACCGCTTTCGATGGTCGATACCAATCGGTATTTTCATCTTTGTAGCCATTGCTTTCTCTTGGTTGCGTTGACTCGTTCTGCTACTCCCAATAATCGAGCCCTATTTACAACATCCGAGTACAAACACGGTTTATGAGAAATAAGATATTGACGTATCTTGGTTCCAAACTTCTTAAAATATTACGTCATTCGCTTCCTCATTATCGACCAAATGGGATGCAAAGCGGGATAACTCCGTAAATTTAGCCTCGTATTGCGACACGGTCATATTGTTTTTTTCCAATTTGATAAAATCCACTTCTTTCATGTGACGAATACTCTCGGGAAAGTACTTGTCGTTGAATAGCTTTTGGAACTTCTCCCAAGACATCTTGAGTGCGTCAGGCTGGGATGAGAGTCACAGTTGGTATATATTTGTATCCAAACTCACAGCATATGTGTTGTTGTATTTTTCACGACAATTGTTGTAATAAAGTTGTAGTTATTTTCTGTACCATGTATTTGGCGACTAAGACTGGGTTGGATGGAATTGACCTATTTTGGGGTTGTCACATTTGGTATCAGAGCTTCGAGATATGGTCTCTGGCGGAGATCGGGGAATATAACTAGAAGGGGAGAGATGAGTAAATCCTTCGCTAGTGTGTCCTTCCTAAGCTTAATTGTTGGTTGGTCATAATATATGGATATTATGTGATACGTTAATTTGCTTAATTAACCCTTGTTTTGAAGCTGTATTCTAGAATGATATCTGAAATACAGGAAATGAGCAATGGAGAAATCATGATGACAGGGAAGATGGAAGCAAGGTATTCTCAAGTTTTTGAAATACTAGGTACGTAAATTTCGGGGACGAAATTTCATAAGGATGGGAGATTGTAAGACCCCGAATTTTATGAAATAAAAGTATTCAATTTTTCTATTTAGTAAATGGTTAAATTGATAAAAGTTTAAAGTTAAGGGTGATATATGATTTTTTTTCAAAATACGCAAGTGGTTATAAAATACTCATTGTTGTCGGAGAATATTCGTTTGGTCGTGGAATATTCTTTGCTTTGTTTGGGGAATATTCGCATGCGACAAATAAGCGACCTTATGTGGGCCCCATAACTCGAAGCGATTGGATGAAGAAAACGATAAATTTGAATTTTTATAAATAATCTATGGCGTATGTTATTCATTACTGTTAACACTTGTTGGAATACACGGTGGTTAAAATACGATGTCTGGCGTATATGACAAGATGCACACTACCAGTTGCGCAATATTTTTTTCAATTATTGATTCTTACGTAAGAAGGCCTACTCAATAATTATTCACGATAATTACTTTGTTCAATATTTTATTTTATTGAATCAATAATTGTTTCGTTGATATTTTATATTATTGTTGTTTCAATAATTATCATCGCACAAAGATATCTCCATTATCGGATCAATAATTCATATTATTTGAATAATATTATTAGATAGCATTATTGGCAATGTCTAGAAAGTTACGTCGAGGAGAGGTTTGGTCACTTAATTGCGCCGCCATGAAGGAAAAATCCTTATCTGAAAGCCCTCTTTCCAGGAGCGCACGGTTGTCATTATTGTGATTACGTAATATTATTTGTAAATAATTAATTATTGATTTATATGATAAGGAAATATTTATTTGATGTGGATATAAATGATGGATTTATTTATGTGGTTATAAATGAAAGAGTTAATGTTGAGGTGTTTTATCAGTATTTTGTCGGATTAGAGGTATTAAAAGATCAAATCGGTGTTCTTACAGCTTTATTGTGTGAGTTATAATTTTTAATTTGACCGTTGAATCGTTGTGATTTTTTGGATATATTATACATATATAAGTTGAGTATATGTTCACAAATTTTGAACCGTTAAAATGAGCGAATGATTTGTTATGAATTTTAAGAGGTGGTGATTCGGAAATTAGGTTTATAAATGATTTTGGTGGAAAATTCTAGAAATGGGTGGGCCCCACTTTTGGTTATTGGGGAAGATGGCTGATTTTTGGTGGATGGAATCGTAGCAGGTAAAGCCATCAGGTAGCAGGTCAAGTCTGCTTCGGCGTGCTAACATTTTCCTATAAATAGAGGGCTAAGTTAGAATTGAAAATCACACCAGAATTCATAAGTTTTCTCTCTTTTTCTCTCTAGATTATCGAGTGTATTTTGTGAGTATTTAGATACTTGGTGAGTTTCTATTCATCAGTGCAAGTTTCCTTGTCATCATATATCGATATCCAAATGTAAGTCTTTCTTCTTTTGAGGTAAGGGATATTAAGTGATGTTATATTCTTCATAATGATGTTATTCTTCAATATCATTATACTGACATATTGGTATGGATCTTATTGTGGAATTCTACCTTTTTGAGTCGGGTTACTATTCACGATATCAAGACTATTCACATATACTAAGCCTTTATTCATATATATGGCACTATTTACGTATATGACATTATTTACGATACTGTCTATGTATCTAATACAGTCTGAGTCTTTATTCATGAGTTACTATTCACGAGTTACTATTCACGACAAAAATTGGTTTCTTTTTCTGACCAAATTATCGTTGATTTATGATTGTTGCTCTTGAAAATAAATGTAGTTGTTGATCATATTGTTTTTATTATCATATATAACATTTTTATAACCCTGATGTTGAATTTCTCTTTCACTTGAGTGTAAAGATGGGTAGATTATTGGTATGATCGTGACTATGGGTTCTCTTTGGCCAGTAATGCAAAGATGAATTGTTAACTGGTATGATCATGCCCATTGAATTTATAATTGAATATCTTTAGCTTAAGTGTAAAGATGAATTGATTAACATGGTTATAATTATTGTTTATATAAATTCTGAAATTATTATATATTTCTTTGAGATATTAATATATTTGGCATGTAGTGCAAATATGAACTGTTGATGAATATATTTGGCATATAGTGCAAATATGAACTGTTGAGGAATATCTTTGGCCTGTAGTGCAAAGATGACCTGTTGTTGAATATCTTTGGCATGTAGTGCAAAGATGGTATGTTGATGAATATCTTTGGCCCGTAGTGCAAAGATGAAATTGTTAGTATGATTATAAACAGGAACTGTGATTTGGTATAACCACGATCTTTGATATTTCAGGTAAAGACATGTGATGAAAATTATCTTCGTCCCAAATGCGAGGAATTTAGAATCACAATTATGATTATGAGTTATTCATATAATTGTGGAAAGGCTGTTGAGTGATGTTACGAGGATAAAACACTTGTTGGTGGACTTTTAATGTGGAGAAGATAGTAGACTTTTATGGTCTATTTGACTCTTCTAATGGATTGCTTCGTTCACAAGAACTACGGTTTAAAAGTTTTATCATCTACCATATGTTCTAAATCTCTGATTTATTACTGAAGAAGGCTATTGATAATTTAATTATCTTTAGTCATGATATTCTTTACTGAGCTAGTTGTGCTCACCCTTTTGCTTCACAATTCCTTTCAGGTAATAAGAGTGTAGCTGGGTTGAGCGGGGGTAATAGGGGAATAGAACGGTGGTCATCATTTAGTAGTTACATTTGGTGAATCAACTAGGGTGAGGCAAACCCAACGTTGGAAGGGTGTTTTATCACTATCATACAAGATGTCTAAAGACATACAACCTCGTGTCATCATAAGACAGGGTTATGCATATCTACTTGCTGAGTATATCTACGAGCACTACCTATATAATCTTGGTATTTGTTTGAAGTATAATTCTCAATTAGAGACAGTGGAGATAATGATATGTCAAAAGAAGACTCACCATTGGGAAGAATATGATAGTAATCTTCTCGTTTTTCTTTGGGGTCTATTAGGTCAACCAAGGATAATTATGTGGCCATATGATATCTATCATAACCTGTACGCATGGCCTCCCATGTATGGTTGGTTTCCTTGAGCACTTTCCAAAGATTCTAATTTCTAAAACAGTTTTTGACTATACCTTTATGTAAGGTGTCATTGTGACGTGCTATCCAAGGTTGGGATGAGAGTCACAGTTGGTATATATTTGTATCCAAACTCATAGCATATGTGTTGTTGTATTTTGCACGACAATTGTTGTAATAAAGTTGTAGTTGTTTTCTGTACCATGTATTTGGCGACTCAGAATGGGTTGGATGGAATGGACCTATTTTGGGGTTGTCACATTTGGTGTCAGAGCTTAGGGATGTGGTCTCTGGCGGAGATCGGGGAATATAACTAGGAATTGAGAGATGAGTAAATCCTTCGCTAGTGTGTCCTACCTAAGCTTAATTATTGGTTGGTCATAATATATGGATATTATGTGATATGTTAATTTGCTTAATTAACCCTTTTTTGAAGCTGTATTCTAGAATGATATCTGAAATACAGGAGATGAGCAATGGAGAAATCATGGTGACATGGAAGATGGAAGCAAGGTATTCTCAACTTTTTGAAATACTAAGTACGTAAATTTCGGGGACGAAATTTCATAAGGATGGGAGATTGTAAGACCCCGAATTTTATGAAATAAAAGTATTCAATTTTTCTATTTAGTAAATGGTTAAATTGATAAAAGTTTAAAGTTAAGGGTGATATATGAATTTTTTTTAAAATACTAAAGTGGTTATAAAATACTCATTGTTGTCGGAGAATATTCGTTTGGTCGTGGAATATATTCTTTTGCGTAGAGAATATTAATATTGACAGACGCATGACCTCATGTGGGCCCCATAACGGAAAGCGATTGGATGAAGAAAACAACAAATTTGAATTTTTATAAATAACGGCGTAGTTATTACAATTAACATTTGTTGGAATACACGTGGTTAAAATACGATGTCTGGCGTAATAAGCATATGGACACGGTATTGCCGCGATATTTTTTCAATTATTGATTCTTCGTAAGATGGCACTACTCAATAATTGTTACGATAATTCTGTTCAATATTTTATTTTATTGAATCAATAATTGCTACGTTAATATTTTATATTATTGTTGTTTCAATAATTGTCATTGCATGATATCTCCATTATCGGATCAATAATTCATATTATTTGAATAATATTATTAGATAAAGATTATTGACAATGTCTAGAAAGTTACATCGAGGAGAGGTTTGGTCGCTAATTCAAGCGCCATGAGTGAGAAATCCTTATCGAGAAGCCCTCTTTCACGGAACTGCTGGTTTGTCATTATTGTGATTACGTAATATTATTTGTAAATAATTAATTATTGATTTATATGATAAGGAAATATTTATTTGATGTGGATATAAATGATGGATTTATTTATGTGGTTATAAATGAAAGAGTTAATGTTGAGGTGTTTTATCGATGTTTTTGTCTGGATTGGAGGTATTAAAAGATCAAATCGGTTGTTCTTACAACTTTATTGTGTGAGTTATAATTTTTAATTTGATAGTTGAATCGTTGTGATTTTTGGATATGTTATACATATATAAGTTGAGTATATGTTCACAAATTTTGAACCGTTAAAATGAAATCGAATGATTTGTTATGAATTTTAAGAGGTGGTGATTCGAAAATTAGGTTTATAAATGATTTTGGTGGAAAATTCTAGAAATGGGTGGGCCCCACTTTTGGTTATTGGGGAAGATGGCTGATTTTTGGTGGATGGAATAGTAGCGGTAAAAGCCATCGGTGGCAGTCAAGTCTGCTTGGCGTCTTTAACATTTTCCCATATAAATAGAGGGCTAAGTTAGAATTGAAAATCACACCGTAATTCATAAGTTTTCTCTCTTTTCTCTAGATTATCGAGTGTATTTTGTGAGTATTTAGATACTTGGTGAGTTTACATTCATCGATTAAGTTTCCTTCAGCGTCATATCGATATCCAACAAGAAATCTTTTGCTTTTTTTGAGTAAGGGATATTAAGTGATGTTATATTCTTCATAATGATGTTATTCTTCAATATCATTATACTGACATATTGGTATGGATCTTATTGTGGAATTTCTACCTTTTTGAGTCGGGGTTACTATTCACGTGTCTACGGACTATTCACGTATACTGACCTATTATTCATATATATGGCACTATTTACGATATGACATTATTTACGTATACTGATACTATGTAATAGAATACGAGTACTATTCACGAGTTACTATTCACGACAAAAATTGGTTTCTTTTTCTGACCAAATTATCGTTGATTTATGATTGTTGCTCTTGAAAATAAATGTAGTTGTTGATCATATTGTTTTTATTATCATATATAACATTTTTATAACCCTGATGTTGAATTTCTCTTTCACTTGAGTGTAAAAGATGGGTAGATTATTGGCATGATCGTGACTATGGGTTCTCTTTGGCCATAATGCAAAAGATGAATTGTTAATCGGTATGATCATGCCCATTGAATTTATAATTGAATATTTTTTAGCTTAAGTGTAAAGATGAATTGATTAACATGGTTATAATTATTGTTTATATAAATTCGAAATTATTATATATTTCTTTTTGAGATATTAATATATTTGGCATGTAGTGCAAATATGAACTGTTGATGAATATATTTGGCCTGTAGTGCAAATATGAACTGTTGAGGAATATCTTTGGCTTGTAGTGCAAAGATGACCTGTTGTTGAATATCTTTGGCATGTAGTGCAAAGATGGTATGTTGATGAATATCTTTGGCCTGTAGTGCAAAGATGAAATTGTTAGTATGATTATAAACAGGAACTGTGATTTGGTATAACCATGATCTTTGATATTTCAGGTAAAGACATGTGATGAAAATTATCTTCGTCCCAAAAGCGTAAGAGAATTTAGAATCACAATTATGATTATGAGTTATTCATATAATTGTGGAAAGGCTGTTGAGTGATGTTACGAGGATAAAACACATCGTTGGTGGACTTTTAATGTGGAGAAGATAGTAGACTTTATGGTCTATTTGACTCTTCTAATGGATTGCTTCGTTCATCAAGAACTACTGGTTGAAAAGTTTCATCATCTACCATATGTTCTAAATCTCTGATTTATTACATATAAAGGCTATTGATAATTTAATTATTTTTAGTCATGATATTCTTTACTGAGCTAGTTGTGCTCACCCTTTTGCTTCACAATTCCTTTCAGGTAATAAGAGTGTAGCTGGGTTGAGCGGGGGTAACAGGGGAATAGAACGGTTGTCATCATTTAGTAGTTACATTTGGTGAATAAACTAGGGTGAGGCAAACCCAATGTTGGAAGGGTGTTTTGCCACTATCATACAAGATGTCTAAAGACATACAACCTTGTGTAATCATAAGACAGGGTTGTGCATATCCACTTGCTGAGTATATCTACGAGCACTACCTATATAATCTTGGTGTTTGTTTGAAGTATAATTCTCAATTAGAGACATTGGAGATAATGATATGTCAAAAGAAGACTCACCATTGGGAAGAATATGATAGTAATCTTCTCATTTTTCTTTGGGGTCTATTAGGTCAACCAAGGATAATTATGTGGCCATATGATATCTATCATAACCTGTAGACGCATGGCCTCCCATGTATACGAAGGTTTCTTGAGCACTTTCCAAAGATTCTAATTTCTAAAAGCAGCTTTTTGACTATACCTTTATGTAAGGTGTCATTGTGACGTGTTATCCAGGTTGGGATGAGAGTCACGGTTGGTATATATTTGTATCCAAACTCACAAAGATATGTGTTTGTTGTATTTTGCGACAATTGTTGTAATAAAGTTGTAGTTGTTTTCTGTACCATGTATTTGGCAACTTAGAATTGGTTGGATGGAATGGACCTATTTTGGGGTTGTCACATTTGGTATCAGAGCTTAGGGATGTGGTCTCTGGCGGAGATCGGGGCATATAACTAGGAATGGAGAGATGAGTAAATCCTTTGCTAGTGTGTCCTACCTAAGCTTAATTGTTGGTTGGTCATAATATATGGATATTATGTGATACGTTAATTTGCTTAATTAACCCTTGTTTTGAAGCTGTATTCTAGAATGATATTTGAAATACAGGAGATGAGCAATGGAGAAATCATGATGACAGAGAAGATGGAAGCAAGGTATTCTCAACTTTTTGAAATACTAGGTACGTAAATTTCGGGGAAGAAATTTCATAAGGAGGGGAGATTGTAAGACCCCGAATTTTATGAAATAAAAGTATTCAATTTTTCTATTTAGTAAATGGTTAAATTGATAAAAGTTTAAAGTTAAGGGTGATATATAAATTTTTTTCAAAATACGGAAGTGGTCAAGTAAAGAATAAAATCTACTATCATTTATGTTTTAAAAGGTTTTTCATCACTTTTATCGCTGGGACTAAGCTTAATAAATAATCCACATCATCGAATCACCCCTGCACTACGGCCAAGAATATTCTTTAGTATCACGACCACAATTATCCATGTACTACGGGCCAAGAATATTTGTGTATTCATTAGTGGTCATGATCATGCCAACAACTGTCCATCAATGCACTACGGGCCAATGAGGACTTTTTCCACATCATTTGTAATATTACGGTAATGATTATACCAAATAATCCCTGGTCATAATCATACCAAGTCCATCTATGCACTATAGGCCACAGATGACTTTCAATAAAATATAAACATGAGGATGATGACAATGATATAAGAATTCAATAAAACAAGTTCAAGAATTAATTTGTCCAAGAACCAATAACGTCCAAATTGTCAACATGATACTGCTTTGTAGAGTAAAATTCAAGAATGCTCAGAAGAATATTTTCAAAAAAGATCTTTGGATGAAGCGCAAATATCGAGGATATTCCACTAATTTCATGGAGTATAGAATTCAAAGTTTTAACCAAACCGAGTATAATAAAGAATGGAATAACAAAAGAATCACCATACGCACGGTACCTCGCATGACAAAGTTATTCAATGAGAATACTAAATAATCGGAACCGTGTCAAAGAAATTACATGCCGACGGATGTTCCAATGAGAATAATAAAGAATGGAATAACAACGAAATCACCATGCATGCGGTACTTGCGTAGGCAAAGTTATTCCAATGAGAATACTAATAAGATTTTAATCAGTCCCAACGTAAAACGCATGTGCAGTGGATATTCCAACAAAATAATAATAAAGATGGAACCAGTCCCACATAAAAGCAGCACAGACGTAATATTCCAAATGTAATAATAAAAGACGGAATCGAGTCCCACGTAAGACGAAAAACATGGATATTCCAATGAGAATAGTAAAGACGGAATAATAGAAGAATGTCACCAAGTATAGGGTAGCTCATGCGTACTGAGTTATTCCAATGAATAATAAAGAATGGAATAACATAAGTTCTCTTCATAAATACAAAAGAAATAATACTCCCTACTGAGTACAACAAATAATATTCCCTACCTTAAGAAGAAAAGTACTAGATATATAAGTAGTGAAGTAGTAGAATACTTTTTTCTTTCTCTATAGTTTATCTCTCTGTAGTTTCAAAGAATTAAATAAGAAAATAATGAAGGAATGAGCTTCTATTTATAGAAAAAATGGACCGCATAGTAACTAACTCATGAACGGTCCAGTTGATTTATTTTTAAATGATTTGCCTGATTGGTTTACTATAAAATATTCTAATAAAACAAAAAATCTTTAAATAATATATATATATATATATATAGAAAACACTCGAATAATAACTCCATCCCTTCCATGAATCAACAGGATTCACGTGACTCCTTATAAATATATATTATATATATAATACTAATTATTATACTCCTTCCTGCAATCAAGCACCCCCCCTCCCCACTTTCCTGTAACCATTACTCCACACCCCAACTAGTTCCCGCTATATTCTCGTCTCCTGAGAAGAAAAATGGAACAAAAAGGAAAAGGGTGAGCTTAACTAGCCCAAGAAGAATATTATGACTAAGATAATGTACAACAAATTATCCTTAGTCTTCAATAGGAAAAATCGATAGAATACAATAGACAACAAGTTTTAGATCAACAATGCGGTAAATGAAACAACAATTCATTAGAAGAGTTAAGTAGAGAATGAAATCTACTATCATCTATGAATTTAAAAGTCCATCATCGATATTTTATCCCTGTAACATCAATCAATATACATCTTGAATCAAATATTCATCTTTGGACTACAGGCCAAAGATATTCATCAGTTGGTCATGTTCATCTAAACACCTGTTCATTTGCACTACGGGCCAAAGATATTCATCATAAAATCATTCATCTTTGCACTACGAGCCAAAGATATTCAGTTATATCATCATTTAGGACTGAGGATGATGAAAAATATTTTAAAGAAAACGAATCCAGTGAAACAAAAGAATAAATATTAAGGATTCGTACTTTACACAATCCAGTTCAAAAATACTTCATAAGTAATCAGAGTAGAGTAAATTCAAGAATGATCAAAACATGGATACAATCAAAGCTAGTATCCATAATAAATATTTTGGACGAAAAACGAAAATTTAATTTTTCTATGAATAGTGTCGTATACGTGAATAGTGACTCGACACTAAAAGATAGAAATTTCAAAAAAAATCATCATGCTTACGTGAATAGTACTGCGTGAATAAGAATCATGAATAATGAACGCGTGAATAAGAACTCATGAATAATGAACGCGTGCATAGTAACCCCTGACATAAAAAGTTCCAAATTTGATAAAAGTTCCAACCAATATTTTGGCATAATGATATTGAAGAAATAATTTCATTTTAAAAAATAATATCCCTTACCTTGCAAAAACAGTCTTACCGAATAATCTTTGGATATAGTCTTTGAAAGAACTTTGCATCAGATATAGCAATACTACTAAAGTACTAAAATACTCACAAAATACGTTCGATATTATAGAGAAAACTTTAGTTTACGTATGATTTTCAATTCTAACATAAGCACCCTATTTATAGGAAATTGCTTGTAACACCAAAGCGAAAAATTTAATATAATAATAATATATATATATATATATATATATATATATATATATATATATATATATTCCTATGCCAACCTTTGAATGCTGGAATTCCACATGTTTAACAACAAAATGAGCCCACCAAAAACGTTTTTGTTGATATAATTAATTAAAACATCCAAAAATCAATTATTTCGGAATTTCAGAACTTTAATAATTCATAATAAATAGCCCTTTTATCAGAAAATTCAAATCTTGCGGGTTTTTATAGGAAATTCAATTCTCTACAACTTTACAGAAGAAATGTTTTCAAAATTCCAAACAGAAATTGATCGAAATCCATATACGGACGATTTTACAAGCTATAATCAAATTTCAGTCAAGAAATGGGGTCCACCGACACACAAAACATGTGTTAATCATTTAATGCAACAAAAATACTCTTTCTCCTCATATACTCATATATCCCACATTCATTGTTAAAATATCATCATTATTATATTATAATAATATAATAAAATATTATTTTATCGAAAAAGATAAAATATCAATTTTAATAATTGTCACTTTAAAATTTTCTCCATCTATATCCACATAAAATCAATATTTTCTCATCATATAAATCAATAATTAATTATTCACAAATAATATTACGTAATCACAATCTCGACAACCAGTTTTTCTCAGGAAAGAGGGGCTTTCCAATAAGGATTTCTCCCTTCTTGGCGCCTTGATTAGGTGACCAAACCTCTCCTGGGACGAACTTTCTAGACATTGCCAATAATATTATCTAATAATATTATTCAGATAATATGAATTATTGTTCGATAATAAAAAATACGTGTAAAGTGACAATTATTAAAACAATAGTAATATAAAATATCAACGCAAAGAATTATTGAATCAATAAAATCTTCGAGCGATTAATTCTTGTAACAATTATGGAGTAGTGCCTTCTTCACGTAAGAATCAATAATTGGTACAATCTGGTAATCTTTCTTGTCTGACAACAACGCGTATTCGTGTGTTTTAACCATCGAATTATTCCAACAAGATAATATTGAATAACAACGCCTGCAGTTATTTATAAACAACTTATACTTGTCGTTATTCTTCATCCAATCGCTTTCCATTATGGGGCCCATAAAAGATCTTGCTAAATGCATCGAATATCCCAACAAATGAGAATATTCCACGACCAAACGAATATTCCCCGACAACAATGAATATTTTATAACCACCTACTTATTTAAAATATTTGCGCATTTTACCCATAACTAACCACATTAATCAAATCAATCCCTTACTATTTCAAAATAATAATTAGAGAAATTAAATCTTTATTTATAAAAAGTTGGGGTCTTACAACCTCCTCTCCTTATGAAATTTCATCCTCGAAATTGACGTACGTAGGACATGCTCCTTCCTATCCAAGATCTTGACAGGTACCTCCTCCTATGTTAAATCTTCTGCTATCTCGTCTGGTTCTAACTCAATAATGTGGTTCGGGCCGTCCACATATTTACGTAACATCGATACGCGAAAAATGTTATGAACACGCATCATACTTGGCTGTAAAGTGAGTCTATAGGCCATCGTTCCTATTCAATCAAGGATTTCAAATGGACTAATAAATCAAAGGTTGAGATTTCTTCTTTTCATCAACTTTTACTTCTAGAATAACGCCTTCTTGCACCTTCTTCTTTATATTCATCAACTCCGGTGTGTAGCTTGAGCGGTTTTAACTTTATCGATTAAAGTCGATTCTAATCGTATCTTCACGCAGATTCTTGGAATCTTTAACTCTATCTCCATCTTACGTAAGTCGTATTTAAATGGGTATTTGTGTTAACAATATCGCACTCGTAAACGTGACAATGATCTTCTACTCAATCACGCCGCCTACCACGTTCGTTTTTTTTCCGGGATGGTATTGAATGGTATGGTCGTAATCTTTCAATGACTTCGAGCCAACGCCGTTGCATATTGAGTTCATAAAGCTCTTCTCACATTCCTCGCTCCATTCTAATTTTGTATCTTTTCGAGTCAATTTGAGTTAATAGAGTATCGATTCGATAAAATCCTTCCACGAATCTTGATAGTAATCATTTAAGACTAGAAAGCTACGATTTTCGATTCTGACTTAGGTTGCTCTCAACTGTGACTCATATCCCAACCTTGGATAAAGACGTCACAATGACACCTATCGATTTACTATCGCATCGAATATGGCGTCCCCTACGAGAGTCGGCTTGTGCATTCCACAAAAGAAGTCATCGACATAGAGGCTCGGTTATCAACTTCTATAGTTGGGTTTTTAACTCCTGAAGTTCAATAGGAGCCATGAGATTTTAGAAATGGGTTTTGTATCGAGTTCAAAGTCAATACAAAATTTAATATCACACTTCGGGAGTACACCAAGAAATTCTTCAGGAAATTTACTAACAATAGAAATATCATTCAAATCTGACGTATTTTTGTTCAAGTCCATAACACGGGATAAGAAAACTTGACATCCATTTTTTAATAAACGAATGACTTTATGGCTTGATATGAAAGTGTTTAACTTCAATGGTTTGGTTGCTTGAATTCGAATAACAGGTTGCTTAGGAATATGAAAACTAACAACCTTACGAAAGCAATCAATTTTGGCATGATGAGTGGTTGACCAATCAATCCCTAAGATCACATCAAATGCAAGAATTTTTAAAGAAATAAGGTCAACAGGTAATGTGATGGTGCCAACTTGGATCAAATAAGATTTATAAACAGCGGATGTAACGAAAGTTTCTCAAACGGAGTTTCAACAGATAAGTCAAAGTTTAATTTTCTCCGGAGTCAAGTTTAAACGTTGAGTATAAGTAGAAGAGATAAAAGAATGGGTAGAACCGGTATATAATAAGGTATAAACTTCGCAATAATTTATAATTAACTAACTCGTGCTAACTTCGTTCGGGTTCCTCGCATTCTGATCGATCACGAAAAACGCTCTTCCAGGAACCGTTGACTTTGTCTTTTCTGTATCTGCCTTTGGTGTCACCGTTCCAGCTGGACTTGATTTCGCTACAGTACAAAATCGAGCTATGTGACCATCTTTTCCACAACTAAAATATATCTTGGAAGGTTGTGAACAGTTTAGACTTATGTGTCCCTCTTCTCCGCATCTGTAGCATCTAACTAGCGGTCTTTCTCCTCCTCTAAAATTCGTTGCTGGTGTTGGTGCCGACGTCTTCCCGTCATTGTTAAATCTTCTCTTCTTGAAATTTCTGTTAGAGTTTATGCCCTAGAGGCCAATTATTTGATATAATTGCTTAACGTTTTGATATTATATTTGATTGAATAAATATATGATTTTATTATGGTTTTATTTACTGCGTAATATAATTGTTAACATAATAAAATTCCTTAGAATAGTGATATAAATTATATAGTTTCAAGTATGTGACTTGAGCGAGATTATATATTACCATTAGTATCGGTGTTATTAAATGTCCCTAATCGAGTATCATTGTTGATGGGACAACAATAATGCATGGAGACTAGTATGTGGATCGATGATGACCAAATCTCATTGGTCATAAATATATGAGATATTAAGTCAATGCATAGATACATGTTGAAACGATGTCTTTGATGCAGGACCCACCATGAGAATTCTATATGGAGCATTATCACGAAGTGTCGTTAGCAATTCTCATAAGGATAATGATGTAATGGTCCTCCGACACGAAATCGCTTATATTACTACACGAGAATTTATGTACTTTGATATCATCAAATGTCACCTTTAATAGGTGGACTATAAAGGTGATTATTGGGTTCATCATTAATCGTGTGAGAAATATGAGTGATCTAGATGGAATTTAACCATCCTATATATTATGGGTGATATCCATAGGCCTCTTGATTGAGTAGGACTATGAAATGCATGGCCATGCTCAAATAGTGATTTGTTTCATATAGTCTACTCATTGATCAAGAAAACTTCATTAAATTATGAAGAGTATGACACATTCCATGACTCGAGTTTAATCTAGGATATTAAGGTTAAAAGGATTAAATTACATTGAAACATTGGTCACGAAAAGGTTGCATCGAATCATCGATCTTATTATTACTTGGGTAGCGATGATGCATTACTAGATGTCATTTCACTGCTTATAATTTTATAATATGATTTTAAAATTATTGCCAACGTAATAATAAACTATAGGGTCACACACATAGAACGTTATTTAAAGGGAATTAATTTAAATTTTAAGGATTTAAATATATTAATATGATTAATAGTATTTAAATCACGAATTTAAATTAAAAGGATAATTTAGATATATGTATATTAATTAAGTAAGACTTAATTAAGATATATATATATATATATATATATATAAATTCGGATTTTATAAAATTAGGTTTTGATTTGATTAATTCCTTTTAACTACTATATATATGATATATAGCAGCCTACTTAGGGTAAGATATCATAATTGAAAAACCCTAGCCATTTCTTAGAGAGAGACTAGAGAAAAAAGCAGTTTAAAATCCATTCCTTTTGGTGGCTAATCTGTGAGTCCTTCTTATTGCAGAATCGTTCGACCCGGTTAAATGCGGCGTTCAATGTGGATACCGTAGGCCTTGAATCGGTTTGTATTGCGTTGGAGATTCGAGGCGCATCGGTTTGATTCTCGCTTTTTGTTTATATCTCGGTATAATCTCTAAACCTCTCAATTAATTGATTTTCGCATGGATCCTGCTTTGGGGTTTGAAATTGCTTTAAAATTTTAATTTTCATTTGTGCGTTCGCGTCAAAACCCAACAATTTCCACTTGAGTTATTTCTTCTATTATCTTGGCCATGATTACTACCAAAGTGGTTATCATTTCGGCATGATAATTTCCTCCACGATGGTTATCATTGTTCAGATGGCCAATGCCACCCCTTGCATCGATTATCATCGAGTTGTTGGTCATTATTCTTGATTGAGCCGACTCATTATCGCTACTCCAATAATCGAGCCCTATTCACAACATCCTAATATAAACAAAGTTTGTGAGAAATGAAGTATTGACGTATTTTGGGTTTCAAACCTCGCAGAAACATTCGTGTCATTCTCTCCTCATTATCAACCAAATGGGATGCAAATCGAGACAACTTCGGCAAACTTAGCTTCGTCTTCGCGACATCGTTCATATTGTTTTGCTCGACTTGATGAACTTTACCTCCTTCATGTGACGAATACTTTCAGGAAAGTACTTGTCGTTGAACAATTCTTGGAACTTCTCCCAAGGCATCTTCAGTGCGGTAGGTTGAGTACGTTTTACGGATTCCCACCAATAATCTGCCTCTCCTCGTAACATCAAAGTGGCGAAAGGAACCTTTTGCTCCTCTGAGCATCCAAGACATCAAATATCTTAGTGATCTGCTTTATCCACGTCTACTCGCCATATAGTGGTTCTCGCTTTCCAAAAACTCGATGGTCCTAACTCCTTGAATCGCTAATGGTGACCATCCGTGAGTTGCCAGTGTTTCCACCTGCATTTTGAACAGTAGTCTTTCTCGTTTGGTTTTTCATGAATTCTAGAAAGTTCCTAAACATACCATCGTTCATCATCTGCTCAGTGGTGTTGTTTACAGGAAAAACATTGCCAGCTTGTTGCACGTTCTCTTCGTTGGTGAGCAAAGGTGTCTCCACGGTCTCATTTACTCCACTAATAACATTCTCAGTCGACATTCTTAAATACTGCCATAAAACAAGGGTTAATTAAACAAATTAACAAATCACATAATACCCCTATATTATGATCGACCAACAAATAAGCTTAGGTAGGACACACTAGCGAAGGATTTACTCGTCTCTCCCCTCCTAGTTTTATTCCCCGATCTCCGCCAGAGATCATATCCCTAAGCTCTGATACCAACTGTGACGCCCCCAAAAAAGGTATACATCACCCATTCTGAGTCGCCAAATACATGGTACAGAAACAACTAAAACTTCATTAATATAATTGTCATGCAAAATACGACAACACATAAACTGTGAGTTTAAATACAAATATTGTCTTCTAGACAATATCCACACTCAAATAAGTCATCATTACAATTATTGATACACTATTTTACAAAATAGTGAGGACTACTAAAACAACTGTCTTGAACCATTACTCCACACTCCGATTAGTTCTCTGTTATATTCTCGTCTCACGAGAAAAAAATGGAACAAAAAGGAAAAGGGTGAGCTCAACTAGCCCAAAGAAAGAATATTATGACTAAGATAATGTACAACAAATTATCCTTCGTCTTCAACAGGAAAAAAATCGATAGAATACAATGAGATAACAAGTTTTAGATCAACAATCGCGATTGGAAACAACAATTCATTAGAAGAGTTAAGAAGAAAATGAAATCTACTATCATCTATGAATTTAAAAGTCCATCATCGATATTTTATCCTGTAACATCAATCAATATACATCTTGAATCAAATATTCATCTTTTGCACTATAGGCCAAAGATATTCATCCGTCAGTCATGTTCATCTAAACACTGCTCATCTTTGCACTACGGGCCAAAGATATTCATCATAAAATCATTCATCTTTTACTACGGGCAAAGATATTCGATTATATCATCATTTAGGGAGTGAGGATGATGAAAAATATTTTAAAGAAAAAACGAATCTAGTGAAACAAAAGAATAAATATTAAGGATTAAATACTTTACACAATCCAAATTCAAAATACTTCATAAGTAATCGTGTGGAGTAAAATTCAAGAATGATCAAAACATGGATCTGATCAAAGCTAGTATCCATAATAGATATTTTAGACGAAAAACGAAAATTTAATTTTTCTGTGAATAGTGTCGTATACGTGAATAGTGACGTATACGTGAATAATGACTCGACACTAAAAGATAGAAATTTTAAAAAAAATTATCATGTTTCGTGAATAGTACTCATGAATAGTAACTCATGAATAGTAACGCGTGAATAGTAACCCCAACATAAAAAAGTTTCAAATTTGATAAAAATTTCCAACCAATATTTCGGCATAATGATATTGAAGAAATAATATCATTTTTAAAAAATAATATCCTTACCTTGCAAAAAAACAAAGATCTTACATTTGGAATCTTTGGATATAGTCTTGAAAGAACTTGCAACCAGATAGCAATACTCAAAGTACTAAAATACTCACAAAATACGTTTGATATTATAGAGAGAAAGAGAGAAAAACTTTAGTTTACGGTGTGATTTTCAATTCTAACATAAAGCACCTATTTATAGAAATTGCTTAGAACACCAAAAAGCGAAAAATTTAATATAATAATAATATATTATATATATATATATATATATATTCCTACGCCAACCTTTGAATGCTGGAATCCCACATGTTTAACAACAAAATGAGCCCACCAAAAACGTTTTTGTTGATATAAATAATTAAAACTTCCAAAAATTAATTATTTCGGAACTTCGGAACTTCAATAATTCATAATAAATAGCCCTTTTATCAGAAAATTCAAATCTGGCGATTTTTATAGAAAATTCAATTCTCTACAACTTTGCAGAAGAAAGTTTTTCAAAATTCCAAACAGAAATTGATCGAAATCCACATACGGACGATTTTACAAGCTATAATCAAATTTCAGTCAAGAAATGGGGTCCACCGACACACAAAATATGTGTTAATCATTTAATACAACAAAAATACTCTTTCTCCTCATATACTCATATATCCCACATTCATTGTAAAAATATCATCATTATTATATTATAATAATATAATAAAATATTATTTTATTAGAAAAGATAAAATATCAATTTTTAACAATTGTCAATTTAAAAATTTTCTCCATCTATATCCACATAAAATCAATATTTTCCTCATCATATAAATCAATAATTATTTATTCACAAATAATATTACGAATCACAATCATCGATAACCGTAGTTCCCGAAGAAAGAGGGGCTTTCCAATAAGGATTTCTCTCTACTTGCGTAGCGCAATTAGGTGACGAACCTCTCCTTGGATGTAACTTTCTAGACATTGCCAATAATGTTATCTAATAATATTATTCGATAATATGAATTATTGCTCCCCATAATGGAAAATATTGTGTAAAGACAATTATTAAAATAACGATAATATAAAATATCAACGCAAAGAATTATTGAATCAATAAAATCTTTGACAAGAATTACCGTAACAATTATTGAGTAATGCCTTCTTACGTAAGAATCAATAATTGGTGCAATCTGGTGTCTTCTTGTCAACAACGCCAGATTCGTGTTTTAACCAATCGGCATTCCATTCAGATAATACTTGAGAACAACAACGCCAGTTATTTATAAACAACTTATACTTGTCGTTTTCTTCATCCAATCGCTTTCCATTATGGGGCCCATAAAAGATCGCTACGTCGTGCATTTAATATTCTCCGAACAACAAGAATATTCCACGACCAAACGAATATTCCCACAACAATGAATATTTTATAACCACCGCTTATTTAAAATATTTATGCATTTTACCCATAACTAACCACATTAATCAAATCAACCCCTTACTATTTCAAAATAATAATTAGAAAAATTAAATCTTTATTTATAAAAAGTTGGGGTCTTACATATTATTATATTAAATAATTTTCTACCGACTATTTTAAAAAATGGGTAAATGGGGGGTCCATATAATAATCAAAATTGACAACAATTACTATATCAATAATTGAACAAAACTGAGTGACTTCTCACGTAAGCATCAATAATCAATATCGTGTGCTACTATGCAACCACGCCAGATTCTTTATATTTTTAACACCGGTGTTTCAAATAGTTAACGGTAAAACTTCCGTAGTTATTTTCATAAAAAGTATTTTTGTCGTTTTTCAATCCGATAATAATTCCGCTGTGGGATCTGTGGCGCCCCCAAAATAGGTATACAACACCCATTCTGAGTTGCCAAAAATACATGGTATAGAAAGCAAATTACAACTTTGACAATACAGATGTCGTGTAGAATACGACAATACAACCTGTGAGTTTGAATACAAACATTGTCTTCTGCATAAATATACACACCCAAATATGTCCTCATTAATTATTCATACACTATTTTACGAAATAGTGAGGATGAATAAAACATCTTCCTAGAACCATCACTCCATACCCCACTCGATCCTGCTATGTTCTCACCTCACGAGAAGAAAATGGAACTAAAAAGAAAAGGGTGAGCTTAACTAGCCGAAGAAAGAATATTATGACTAAGATAACATACAACAAATTATCGTTAGTCTTCAACAGGAAAAAATCTAATAGAATACAATACACAACAAGTTTTAGATCAACAATTGCAATGAAATGTTGATCCATTAGAAGAGTCACGTAGAGAAAGAATTCTACCGTCTTCAAGGTTTAAAAGTCCATCATCAATAGTTTATCCTCGTAATAACAATCAATATACATCTTTAATCATCTTTGCACTACGGGCCAAAGATATTCATTTTATATCACCAAATTAGTCATGTTCATCTCAACACTTGCTCATCTTGCTTCTACGCCAAAGATATTCATCGATTAATCGTTCATCTTTGCACTACGAAAGCCAAAGATATTCATTTATATCACCATTTAGGATCGAGGATGATGAAAAAATTTTTAAAAAACGAATCCAAAGGAAACAAAATGACAAGGATTAAGGATTAAGGATTAAGGATTCGTGCTTTGTTTTACCCATGTCCAAAAATACTTCAAAATAATCATATTGGTGTAAAATTCAAGAATGATCAAAACATGGATACAATCAAAGCTAGTATCCGAATAGATATTTTGACAAAAAGAATTTTTTTTTTTTGTGAATAGTCACGTATTCGTGAATAAAGTGTCGTATATCGTGAATAGTCTTGATAATCGTGAATAATACCCAAACACAACAAGTTCCAAATTTGATAAAAAAAATTCACCAATACTTGGCATAATGATATTGAAGAAAAATATCATTTAAGAAGAAAATAATACCTTTACCTCAAAATAACCGTCTTCTTATTGAATTTGGGTATAGTCTTGTGAAAACCGCACCATATAGCAACACTCAAAGTATACTCACAAGAATACGCTCGATAATTTAGAGAGAAAGAGAAAAACTTTGTTTACGGTGTGATTTTCAATTCTAACTTTGCCTCTATTTATAGGAAAATGTTAGAACGCCAAAGAGACTAAATTAATAAATTAATATTATTACAAAACTTATTTCTACGCATGCCTAAAGACTAATTCAGCCACCAAACCAACCTTGACCCAATTTCCAAGACCATTCACATGTGTTCAAACAAGAGTGGGTCCCACCCATTAATTTAATAAAAATTATTTTATTTTCCGAAACTTCAACAATTCGTAGAAAATAGCTCGGTTATCAGAAAAATTCAAAACTCGCGACTTTTCATGGGAAATTCCATTCTCTACAACTTTACAGAAGAAATGTTTTCCAAATTCCAAACAGAAATTGACCAAAATACATAAACGGGCGATTTTATAGTCTATAATAAATTTTCGGTCAAGAATTGTGTCCACCGACACACAAAACATGTGTTAAACATTTAATGCCACAAAAATATTCTACCTCCTCATATACTCATATATCCCACATTCATTATAAAAATATCACATATTAATATATTATTAAAATAATATATTTAAATGAATTATTTTATCGAGAAAAGATAAAATATTAATTTTCAACAATTGTCACATTAAAATTTTCTCCATCTATATCCACATAAAATAAATATTTTCTTTATCATAATAATCAATAATTAATTATTTTAAAAATAATATTACGAAATCACAAGATCGACAACCAGTGTGCTTCTCAGAAAGAGGGCTTTCAATAAGGATTTCTCCTTCTTCGGCTACCAATTAGGTGACCAAACCTCTTCTTAGATGTAACTTTCTAGACATTGCCAATAATTTTATCTCGATAATATTATTCAAATAATATGAATTATTGATTTGATAATGGAAAATACCGTATAATGACAAATATTGAAACAACAAAGAATACAAAATATCAACGCAAAGAATTATTGAATCAATAAAATATAATATTGAACGAAGAATTCATCGTAACAATTATTGAGTAAAGCGCCTTCTTACGTAAGGATCAATAATTCAATAATCTCGCAATACTGGTGTCTTCTTTGTCGCAATCACGCCATTCATCAGATTTTAACCACCGGGTAACCCAACAAAGGTTAATCGGTAACAATTTACGTCGTTATTTATAAAACTCAATCTTTGTCGTTTTCCTTCATCCAACTGCTTTCCAAGTTATGGGGCCCACTAATGATTAAGCGTCGTAAATGCGGAAATTCTCGACAAAAAGAATATTCCACGACCAAACGAATATTCCCCGACAATAATGAATATTTTATAACCACTTTGCTTATTTTGTAAACTTTGCACATTTCACCCATAACCAAAGAATTATATCAAATTAACCCTTATTAATTTAGAATAATGAATAAAGGAAAATTCAATTTTATTTATAATAAGTTGGGGTCTTACAACCTCCCTTCTTATGAAATTTCGTCCCTCGAAATTGACGTGACGTACTGGTATATCGAAAAGGTGAGGGTACCTCGCTTTCATCTCCGATTCCAACTCCCATGTCATTTCCTCAATTGCATGGTTTCTCCATGAAACCTTAACTTGTGGTATAACCTTCGTAAGTAAGACATGCTTCTTTCCTATCCAAAATCTCAACAGTATCTCCTCGTAGTTAAATCTTCACTATCTCGTCCCGGTTCTAATGCAATAATGTGGTTCGGGTCTTTCACACATATTTACGAAGCATAGATATGTGGAATACATTGTGAACACGAGACATACTTGGAGGTAACGCGAGTCTATAGGCTACGTTTCCTATTTGGTCGAGAATCTCAAATGGACCAACAAACCTTGGATTGAGCTTTCTCTTTCCCAAATCTTGTAACTCCTTTCCATGGAGCAATACGTAACAATACATGATCTCCAATATTAAACTCCACGTCCTTTCTATGAAGATCGAATAACTCTTTTGTCGATATTGTGAAGTTTGAATACGTTGTCGAATCATTTGGATCTTTTCTACGTAGTCATGCGTCTTTAATTCTCGGTCCCAACAATGTTGCTTCTCCCACCTCGTCCCCAAAGATATCGAGAAATCGACATTTTCGCCCATACAACGCCTCAAATGGAGCCATGCCTATACTTGCTTGATAAGCTGTTGTTGTAGGAGAATTCCACCGATGGTAGTACTTATCCCAACTTCCTTTGAAATCTAGGACACGAGTCTTAATAGATCTTCAAGGGTTTGAATAGTCCTCTCGATTGTCCGTCCGTTTGAGGATGGTATCTTTGAATCAATCGTAAATCTGCGCCCATAGCTTTCTGCAAGCCAACCCAAAATCTTGAAGTGAATCTCGGTCACGATCCAAAACTATGGATCTTGGCATGCCATGCAATCAGATAATCTCATTCACGACATATACGCAAGGCGTTCGAGGGATAAGTCTCGCGTGTATCGGTAAAAAATGGGCGACTTGGTTAATCTATCAACAATAACCCAAATTGCATCTACGCCTTTGAGAAACTTTGGGAAGACTTGTAACAAAATCCATGGTAATGTGTTCCCATTTCCATTCCGGAATCTCAAGTGGTTCTGAATGGACCTTTTTGGCACTCGATGTTCGCTTTACACGTTGACAAGTTAAATATCTTGAGATAAACTCATGATCTCTCTCTTCATATTGTTCCACCAAAATGTATGTAGAATATCATGATACATTTTGGTACTCCCAGATGGATTGCAAACGGGGTGTTGTGTGCCTCCATTATGATTTTATGCTTGGTCGAATCGTTAGGACGCAAAGTCTAGAATTGACTCGAGTATTCCTTCCTCATCAATTCTTGCTTCCTAATAGCTCTTTCTTGCACTTTCTTCTTCATACGCATCGCCCTCTGTGTCCGTAGCTTGAGCGAAATTTTAACTTTATCGATTAAAGTCGGTTCTATTTGTATATTCGCCATCATTATGTGGGTCCTCAGAGTCTTTAATTCTACCTCCATCCTTTGCAAGTCATACAAAATGGGCCTTTATTTGACAATATCGCACTCGTGCTTGCATATGATCTTCTACTTAATCGCGCCACCATTACGTTCGCTTTTCCGGGATGATATTGAATAGTGTGATCGTAATCTTTTAATGTGACTCCACCAACGTCGTTCTTGCCGCGTGTTGAGTTCTTTTTGGGTGAAGAAATATTTGAGGCTTTTATGATCCGTACAAATCTCTACTTTCTCCCGTCTGAGTAGTGGTCTCCATATCTTCAACGCAAACCATTGGCCGCTAACTCCGGATCACGAGTAGGATAATTCCTCTCATATTCTTTGAGTTGTCGTGAGGCATAGGCTATGACTTTCCCATGTTGCATGAGAACACATCCTAACCCTTTGCCGTAAGCATCGTCAGAGATAACAAATCCATCCTCGAACCGGATGGTATTGTCGAAACAGTCTTAGAAATGAGTCTCCTCTTGAGCTCTTGGAAGCTCTTCTCGCGTTCCTCGCTCCATAAGAATTTTGCATCCTTCCGAGTCACCGAGTTAACGAAGTAGCGATTCGAGAAAATCCTTCCACAAATCTTCGATAATAACCAAATAAGCCCGAGAAAACTGCGTCTTGATCACCGAACTTGGTTGCTCCCAACTTTGTATTGCTTCAATCTTGGCGTCAACAGATACTCCTTATTTTGACACCACGCGCCCCAGGAATGCTACTTCCTCGAGCCGAACTCGCATTTCTTGACTTGGCATAAAGCTTGTGTTCACGAAGTCTTTGTAGTACCGACTTCAAATGGTGCTCATGATCTTCACGGCTTTTGGAATAGATGAGGATGTCATCAATAAAGACAACAACGAATCGATCCAAATATTCCTTAAATACACTTCATCATCATATCCATGAAAGCGGCGGGGCATTAGTCAATCCAAAAGACATGACCAAGAATTCATAATGCCCGTATCGAGTCCCGAATACCGCTTTGGAATATCCTCGCTTTTAATCTTCAAATGATGATATCCGAGCGAAGATTGATCTTTGAAAAATTGCGCTCCTTGTATGGCGGTCGAGCAGGTCATCAATGCGAGGTAGCGGATACCTATTCTTGATGGTGACATGGTTCAATTCTCGATAGTCAATACAAAAAGTCGCATACTCCCGCCTTTCTTCTTTACGAATAAAACAGAGCACCCCAAGGAGACGTCTTAGACGAATGAAACCGATGTCTAATAACTCATTTAGTTGGACTTTTAACTCCTCGAAGTTCAATAGAGCCATTCGATATGTAGTTTTAGAAATGGGCTTTGTGCGGTTCAAGGTCAATAAAGAATTCAACATCACGCTACGGGGTAGACCATGAAAGCTCTTCAGAAATACATCGTGAATTCTCTAACCACGTAAATATTATTCAAATCGACTTGTCTTTATTCAAATCCATAACATGGGCTAAGAAAGCTTGACATCCGTTTTTCAATAAACGAATAGCTTTGTGGCTTGATATGACGATGGTGATTTTAGTGGTTTAGTGGTTTGAATTAATTATGACAGTTGGTTAGGAATATGAAAACTAACAACCTTGCGAAAACAATCAATTTTGGCATGATGAGTGGTTAACCAATCAATTCCTAAAATCACATCAAAAGCAAGTATCTTTAAAGAGATAAGATCAACGGTAATGTGATAGTGCCAACTTGGATCATGCAAGATTTATAAACTGTAGATGTAACGAAGGTTTCACCCAACGGAGTTTCAACAGATAAATCAAAATCTAATTTCTCCTGAGTCAAGTTTAAACGTTGAGCACAAGCGGGAGAGATAAAAGAATGGGTAGAATCCCAGTTCTAGTAAGGTATAAACTTCGCATGAATTCAAGATTAGCTTACCCGTGATCACCTCGTTTGGGTTCTTCACATTTTGTCCATCCACGACAAACGCTTCTTCCAGAACCACCGATTTTGACTTATCCGGAATGATTTGGAATCACCACTCTCAACTTGAACTTGGTTTCGCGATAAGTACAATCTCGGCGATGTGGCCTTCCTTTCCACAGTTGTAACATACCTTGGATTGTTGTGGATGATTTGAATGATATGCCCTCCTTCCCGCATTTGTAACATCTAACTGGCGGTCGTTCTCCTCCCCTAGCATTTGTTGTTGGTCTTTGGTCGCTGCATGAGTTGATATCTTCCCCGTCATTGTTGAATCTTCTCTTTCGAAATTTCCACTTGAGTCACCTCTCCTATTATCATGTCCACGATTACCACACGAGTGGTTACCGCTTTTGTCCGTATTCTTTCCTCCTCACCGGTTATCATCATTCGATGACTACCTACGATTGTGGTCCCTCGGTTGAGTATACTCACTATCTCGCCTCTAATAACGCGAGCCTCATTGACAACATCTCGAATACTGAGAGAAAATTTATGAGATATAAGGTATTGATGAATCTACGGTTTTAGACCTCTCTCGAAATATCTGGCGTCATTCGTTCTCATCCTCCACCAAATGTGGTGCGAACTCGATAATTCTGCGAACCTTGCCTCGTCTTCGAGACACCGCCATCGTTGTTGTTCGCTCGAGTCTAATAAACTCTACCTCCTTCATATAGACGAATACTTTACGGAAAGTACTTGTCATTGAACGATTCAAATCTTTCCCAAGACATGTTAAGTGCATCTGGTTGGTACGCGCTTCACGATTCCCACCAAGAATCGCTTCACCACGAAACATAAAGGTGGCGAATGGAACCTTCGTTTCCTCCGTGCACCCCAAGACATCGAATATCTTGGTAATTTGCTTGACCCACGTTTTTCCTTGATCGGATCCGGCTTTCCATGGAAATCTGGTGGTCCCAACTCTTTGAATTGTTTGGTAGTGACAAACCGCACGTTCTTATCATTTCCTCCCGTATTTTGTACACGAGTCTCCCCCATCCGATTTTGCATGAACCGCAAAAGCTTCTAAACATCCTGTCGTTCATCATTTGCTCGGTGGCGTTGTTCACGGGAGGAACATTGCCACCACTGTTGCACGTTTCTCCTCGCTTGGTGAGTCTAAGACGGCTCTCCACGGTCTCATAAACTCCATTGTTAACGCTTCTCGCAGACCCATTCTTAACTTCGCCATAAAACAAGAGTTAATTAAACAAATTAACATATCACATAATATCCTATATTACGACCGACCAACAAATAAGCTTAGGTAGGACACACTTAGCGAATGATTTACTCGCCTCTCCTCCTAGTTCTATTCCCCGATCTCCGCCAGAGATCATATCCCTAAGCTCGATACCAATCGTGACGCCCCCAAAATAGGTATACAACACCCATTCTCGAGTCGCCAAAATACATGGTATAGAAAGCAAACTACAACTTTGATAATCTGAGATGTCGTGTAGAATACGACAATACAACTGTGAGTTTGAATACAAATATTGTCTTCTAGACAATATACACACCCAAATAAGTCCTCATTAATTATTCATACACTATTTTACGTAAATAGTGAGGACAATTAAAACATCTTCCTAGAACCATCACTCCATACCCCGACTCGATCCTGCTTGTGTTCTCACCTCCTCACGAGAAGAAAATGGAACAAAAGGAAAAGGGTGAGCTCAACTAGCCCAAAGAAAGAATATTATGACTAAGATAATATACAACAAATTATTGTTAGTCTTCAACAGGAAAAATCTAATAGAATACAATAGACAACAAGTTTTAGATCAACAAATGCAAATGGAAGCGAAGAATCCATTAGAAGAGTCACGTAGAGAAAAGAATTCTCACCGTCTTCAAGGTTTAAAAGTCCATCATCAATAGTTTATCCCCGTAATAACAATCAATATACATCTTTAATCATCTTTGCACTACTGAGCCAAAGATATTCATTTATATCACCAAATTGGTCATGTTCATCTCAACACTGCTCATCTTTGCACCACGGCCAAAGATATTCATCGATTAATCGTTCATCTTTGCACTACAGCCAAAGATATTCATTTATATCACCATTTAGGGTGAGGATGATGAAAAACGTTTTTAAATAAAACGAATCCAAAGGAAACAAAATGACAAGGATTAAGGATTCGTACTTTGTTTTACCCATGTCCAAAAATACTTTGAAAATAATCATATTGGTGTAAAATTCAAGAATGATCAAAACATGGATACAATCAAAGCTAGTATCCGAATAAATATTTTGGACAAAAAGAAAAATTTTATTTTTCTATGAATAGTCAGATGATTCGTGAATAATGTCAGATATCGTGAATAAAGGCCGATATCGTGAATAGTAACCTCCGATACAACAAGTTCCAAATTTGATAAAAATTCACCAATACTTGGCAGATAATGATATTGAAGAAAAAATATCATTTAAGAAGAAAGTAATACCCACTTACCTCAAAATAACCGTCTTACGATTGAATTTCGATATAGTCTTGTGTAAACCCACATCAGATATAGCAACACTCAAAGTATACTCACAAGAATACGCTTCGATAATTTAGAGAGAGAAGAGAGAAAACTTTGTTTACGGTGTGATTTTCAATTCTAACTTAGCCTCTATTTATAGGAAAATGTTAGAACATAAAAGGAGACTAAAATAATAAAATAATATTATTAATTTTCAAATTTCCTACGCATGCCTCCACCAACCAAACCCAGCCAAATTAGAAGAAAATAGCAGCCCATGTGTTCAACACCTACCAAAAGTGGGTCCCACCCATTAATTTAATAAAATTATTTTATTTTCCTAAACTTCAACAATTAAGTGAAAATAGCTCGGTTATCGAGAAAAATTCAAAACTCGCGACTTTTCATGGGAAATTCCATTCTCTACAACTTTACGGAAGAAATGTTTTCCAAATTCCAAATGTAAATTGACCAAAATACATAAGCAGGCGATTTTATACTACATAATAAATTTTCGGTCAAGAATTGTGTCCACAAACACACAAAAAACATGTGTTAAACATTTAATGCCACAAAAATATTCTACCTCCTCATATACTCATATATCCCACATTCATTATAAAAATATCACCGTTAATATATTATTAAAATAATATATTTAAATGAATTATTTTATCGTAAAAAAGATAAAATATTAATTTTCAACAATTGTCACATTAAAAATTTTCTCCATCTATATCCACATAAAATAAATATTTTCTTTATCATAATAATCAATAATTAATTATTTTAAAAATAATATTACAGAATCACAAGATCGACAACCGTGCCGCTCCAGAAAGAGGGGCTTTCCAATAAGGATTTCTCCTCATCGCTCGCAATTAGGTGACCAAACCTCTTCTTAGACGCGAACTTTCTAGACATTGCCAATAATTTTATCTCGATAATATTATTCAAATAATATGAATTATTGATTTGATAATGAAAAATCTTGTAAATGACAAATATTGAAACAACAACAATACAAAATATCAACGCAGACAATTATTGAATCAATAAAATATAATATTGAGCGATAATTCTCCGTAACAATTATTGAGTAGTGGCCTTCTTACGTAAGGATCAATAATTCAATAATCTTGCATGCAATACCGTGTCTTCTTTATCGCGATCACGCCAGACATCAGTATTTTAACCACCAGTAACCCAACAAAGGTGTTAATCAGGTAACAATTTACGTCGTTATTTATAAAACTCAATCTTTGTCGCTTTTCCTTCATCCAACCGCTTTTCCGTTATGGGGCCCACCAATGATGCGCGCTGTCATAAAATGCGGAAATTCTCGAACAAAACGAATATTCCACGACCAAACGAATATTCCCACAATAATGAATATTTTATAACCACTTTAACTTATTTTGTAAACTTTGCACATTTCACCCATAACCAAAAAATATATCAAATTAACCCTTATTAATTTAGAATAATGAATAAAGGAAAATTCAATTTTATTTATAATAAGTTGGGGTCTTACAAGAATCTTATTTAAGGAGAATGCTTTCTTGATCCTTGCTATATATATATATATATATATATATATATATATATATATATAGCATGATCAGTCCCCTTATCTTACTTTCATTATAGCACCCCCTTTAGGCGACGGTTTCGGTTATACAATAGTCGCTATACTTTTAATGACGCTATATATGTGTGTCGTCATTTAAAAGTATAGGCGACAATTGTATATACTTAAAACCGTCGCCTAAAAGATATAAACAAAATAAGATAAGTATTGATGACTGATCCTCTTATATATATATATATATAATTAACAGGGAGTACGTATTAAATTATTATCTGAATGATAAGTATTAAGACATCGTCCCCCAATCGTTTTGTTTAAATGGGGTCCATGCATCATGCATTATTTGATGCATTTAATTTACATGATAATATAAAAAAATATGTTTTGTTTATTTTTAAATCGACTGTTGTTTCAAAAAATTCAGCAACGAATTAAGTGACATTTTGTGGTAGTCTCTTTACACGAACTATATATGACTTCAATTAATACTATCTGCCATTGCCAACAACAAACAACATAACACAGCAACTACAATGGGCAAATCATATATATATGCATGTTTATACTATTAATTAAAAAAGAAATATATATATACCAGCTAGCTAGCTGCAGCAATGGAACTATATATATGAGCTAGCAGCTTGACTCAACCTCAGTCGTTCCTTTTTTGGGAATACTATAGCTACATTGATAAGAAGATTTATTAATTGATAGAAAATAAGACTGCCCATCGATCTGCCCATATCGATCAGTATGTATACCAAAATGGAAAGTCTAAGAAAGAAAGAAAGAATTAATTAAGAAATGTATAAACACGTGAAATATAAGATGTTGTTGGAGTAGGATTTTCAAATTCCAGCTACGCACAGCTCATCTCCACCCCCGGCCCCAACTCCACAAACTACTACTACACACATATATAATACACGCCAACTTGTTAGTATTAATGCATGTATCAATATTATGGGGGAATTAAAGGTGCTTCAGTTTGTGTATACATATATATATATATATATATATATATATATATATATATATATTTGTGTATGGATCTATCTATATATGTGTTTACGAACTGGGGTGGGGTGGGGTACGTAGGGTAGGTAGGGGAAAGGTATAAAACCATAAACGCATTACACACTTGCACCCTCCCTAGTTAGCAGGGATATCATACAACTAATTATGCTATGCTTCGGGTTTTTAAAATGGAGGAAAAGAAAGACAAATATGGGAGTTTAAAATTAATGTTTTGTCTATAGACTATATATATATGCAATGATATCCCCACCTTTTTCTCTTTTCTTTTCTTTTTTTTTCCAAATTAGAAAAAGCATAAAAGAAAAGGTCTATATATTTAATAAAACTTTATTTTTATTTTCAGACGATTTATAAGTTACATTCTTTCTTTTCTTCTCCGCTTGTGGTCCTAACAATTAATAATAGATCACAAGATAATTTTCTGATCTTCTCTTCTTCTTTTTTCAAACTGATTGACTAGCAAAGCATAAATGGTATATATATGGTAAAGAATTAACCCCTTGACTTTTGGAATTGTTTTTATTTTAGTATTAAATTTATATAATACTTTCTCTGAAAAAAAAAAGAAATTTAATTTATTAATTGTAACAATACTTTAATTAACCGGCCCCTTACTTTTCAAACAAAAATTACTAAAATTATTACTATTACAATATGCATGTCTTCTTTGTGTATGGGACTGACCATACTACATTGCTTTTGTATTTGGCTATGACCTTTATGAGTCTTTATAAAAACTTCTTAATAATTACATAAAAGAGAACATCCAAAAAAAAAAAAAAAAAAAAGACCCACACGCATATGCTACGCATTTGGATCACATGGCTCTGACTCTATTCAATACCAATTTAGGAATGGTCAACACAAACCTTCCACCCTAGCTTTCTATTAAGCTCATTCACAAGTGTATGCTGACTGGATTTGACATGGCCAACTTGGACCCAATTCAGCTTCTTTATTGACACGTATAGCCCACTTACATGTGGGGAAAAGAACAAACAAATATATGATAAAGTTGTTAAGGTTTGTGGGATATATCCGATCCTATTGGACATATAACTTGGTCTAAAAATGGTCATTTATCTTTTTTCATTTAAAATAAAGCCTTAAGAGAAAAATTAAATTTAAGCCTATGATATATATCGTTTCCACTAAACTTAAATATAAATAAGAAACCTTAGTGGAAACCAATTAATTAATCCTTTTCGATCTACCAATGTATGTGCTTGATCCACTATTTGTTCTTGTTCAGTCAGATTGTGGGTTATAACCTAATTTGATTTGATAAGTGCGAATGGGAATCCGTGTGGCAAATCGATCGAGTTAGTTCGCAACAAGTGGTTTAATTTGTGGAGTTTTATATTATGTTTATTTGTATATATAATTAAACAACTCTCTTGAAAGTAGCAAATGGTGCTGCTTTTTGTGTTCTTTTAATCTAGGAATCCTTAATCAAAGCTAGTAATTAATTAAGATCAAAAGTTTTTAGGAAAATTAATTAAATATTCCCACTTTTTCAAAGTCCAAACAAAGTCATTTTCTTCCCTAAAAGGTTTGCTTTATTCTTATATCAATACTCAGTGGGCAGCCCACAAATTTGTGGTCAAATACTAATATAACAAAAAGAACCATCAACACCAGAAAGAGATGTTTAATATATATCAACAACAGAAATTCAAGTTTAAGAAATTGTTCAATAACAAAAAGAACCATCAACACCAGAAAGAGATGTTTAATATATATCAACAACAGAAATTCAAGTTTAAGAAATTGTTCAATATCGAAGTTAGTTTTATACATACGATCACAAACGAGAAAAATAAATATAATAGATAAATAATGATCTGTCGTATATATATATATGAGACTTGTTAGAAGACATAAAATTTAAAAAGGAAGTCAAATAATCACAATTATGCACAACAAAAACTACATAATTGAAGAAATGATTCTCCAAACTTCATATAAGGATCAAACTTTATCCTCCCAAATGATAGCAAATGCTTTAGACATTGAAATTTTTCCTACTTAATTACTGCATAATTTGTGTTGATTCTGGGGATCCCACCATCATAATTAATCTCACTAATTTTCTCCACCATTGCAATTAAGAAAGGTTAATTATCTGCTTTCCATCGGAGTCAACGATAAATTCCTAGTTAAATTTATATAATTACTAAAACTAATATATTTTTTGTACCTTTTTATTCTATATATTAATTGAATTAATTTCATAATTTCTAATTTTTAATCATGCAAAAATTATTTATTTCCCATGATCATTTGACTTTTTTAAAGTCGAATTTGTAATAAATTAAAAAGGGAATTCTATATCAATGGTGGGGTGTGCATGCAAGAGAATCCTTGGGCAGATAGATTCTATACTAACAATGCTACACTCCTCTTACATTTAGTAAACATCAGGCATGGCTTGCTTTATAATAAATATATTTGCAATTTCAGCATCATTTAATTTTATAGTGAATCTAGTTAGGTAAAAGTAGGGTGAAAAAATATATATACACAATTGTAGTGATGATAATGACGGTTTTTGTTAAATAGTTATCTATGATAACTATTTACCATTTCATTCACTATAGCTATTATGGTTTATGGTGACGGTTCACCTGTCGCCATAGTCCAAAAAAATATAGCCCATATATATATATATTATACTCAATATTCTACTTAATTAGTACTCTTATTAAAAAAAAATTAACTTGATTTTTTTAAAATTTATTATCACAATTTCTTTGCTATGTCATCATATTAAACTACTTAAACACTCAATAAACTAAATTTAAAGGCTAACTTGAAACAAAATAGATTTTGTAAAATGATATTTACTACGTTTGGATCCAAAGTCGCAATTGGACTTCATGCCTCAAATTCAAATCTATGACTTCGGCCTTGTGAAACTGGGCCGAAGCTTTGCTGGGCTTATAAAAACCGACTGAATATTGATTATAACATCCGGCCTTATAATGCGAGGGCTCTAATAAGCTAGTTTGAAGCCAGAGCACGAAAATGGCACCAGAACCGAAGAGGAGAAAAGTCGACGATGCTGCGTCCCGCAGGTAACTAACCATTTTTAAGCTCCTTCTTTCTTCAAGTTAATTGAAATTTTTGGTTATATTTGACATTTATTGTTTAGATCAGTATACCGAAAAGTGGAACAGAGTGATTTTCTGTTAACTTATTCGAATTTTGTTAACCGATTTTCTTTTTGTTTGTTGTATATGTTCAATGAAGTTCTAAATTAACAAATTGTTTGTGAATTTTGAGAAAAAACAAGAAACAGAAATTTGGATGTTTAAGGTAAATGTCCATAGCTTAATTTACTTGTAATTCTGTAATAATATCCCGTTGTACCAAAATTATAGATCAATCTTGACTTTTTTTGGAAATCAATTTGTATTCTAAAATTCAAAATTGATGGCGATTTATTTGATTTTAATACAAACAACGATAACTATAACTATCGAAAACTGGTAAAAAGTAGTAGTAATTATTGCTTTCAAATTTTCAATGAATTTATATCAATTTTCAGCTTTAGAGTTTCGTTAGTGAAAAGTCAAATGTATCGAGATTATTAACTGTAGTAGTAGGACTGTAGGAGTATCTTTTTTAGGTTGAGAAGTAAAATTTGCTGAAAAGTGAAAACTACTGCACATAAGTTATTGTGTTGCCTGTGATGAACTCGCAAAGTATAACAAGGCATATAGTGCAGACCTCGATCAAATTCCGAGTCCGGAACAAATCTCGGTTCAAATCCCAAGTTTGAATCAAATTTATCAAAATAAGGCCTTTAACTACTGGTCCAATAGTATCTTCTTGGGTCATCTTAGCCCAGCACAGGTTCACCCAAAATATCATGACTTGAAGGTATTATTGGTAATAACTTATTTCCTGAGTGTTACAAACTCTCCCACTTAAATTTCTGACGTCCCTGTCAGAACTAATCGCACATACGGTCCACAAATCATTGCCTCTTTTGTTCATTGTGGGATAATATAGGCTGGGTTCGTGTACCCAGATCCGGACCTCTATCTCTCTATTGTGGGATAATATCACCAGCATTCGTGTCCCCACTTCCGGCAACTCGATCGGATGATCCGACCCGAGCTTCTCGAGTCGAAAACAAATCTCGGGTCAAATCTCAAGTTCAAATCTAATCAAATCCATCCAAATAAAACCTTAAACCACTGACCTAATAGTATCTTCTTGGGTCATCTTAGCCCACCCCAGACTTACCCAAAAGGTCATGACTTGAAGGTACTATTAGTAGCAACTTAATTTCTTATACACAGACAAATTTTCCCCATATTTTTCCATATATTTCGATGTGGAAAAAATTTCTTTTAAAACTCCATTGTATTTGGAGATTTCTTTTACTGATAGATGAGGGTAGGATTTTGTCATAGATTTCAGAAATTGAAGTGTGTTGCCAGAAAATACTTTCTTTTTTTTGGATAATCGGGAGTTTCCGAGTTGCAGTCGAACTAATCTCCACGAACTCGGGGCAACCTTTTTATATAGGTTTACGCCCGCTTCTCCGTGGTCCCATGAACCATTTCTAGCATTGACAAATTATACTCTATTCCAAAAAATACTTTGAATAAATGGGATGATAATTGAAAAAGATAATTTAACCAATGGTAGCTTTTCAAATTGTCATATGCCACACCCCTATTTGAGAGTTAAGACGGACACTATTACAAACATACTTGGTTCAAATAGGGTGGTTGTCTACTTTAGCATTGTCGCCATTGGGCAATTTCTCTTTTGTTTATTGTAATTTTTAATGTAAGCCTAAAACTTTTCGCATTACAGGGCAGCATCTTCATTAGTTGAAAAGAAAGACATATCTGCAGCAGCGCCGAATAGACCAACGGTATTGCATTTTATCCTCAGTTATACTCTCTCCGTTCCACAAAAAGATTCTCATTTGTAAAAAAAAATGTTCCACAAAAGAGTTCTCTCTTTTTGTTGATGCCTGGAGTTTAAATTCTCAATAAATATGGAAGAAAAATATATCCTCAATGTACTTTTTTTGCGGAACGGAGGAAGTATTTAAGGAAAATTATGGAATTAAATTATTAAACGATTTCTGTTATGCATTTGATTGATATGCAGGCAGTTCAAACTAGGGGCGTCCATCCAAGAATTCAACAGACAAAGGATTATGCAGTAGCACAGGCACAGCAAGAGGGTTGCACAGGGAACTTCAAAATATTTGACTCTCCATTTGGGAATTTTCTTGTGCCTGTAATTCCGACTCGTGCTGAACTTGGTGGATAATTTTCACGCTTTACTTGTAGATCCTGTAGATAATAAAGGTTTGCTAAAAAAGTTAATTATTTAGGTATATGTTTCTACTCTTTGTTGTTGGTCAGTATTGTAATGCATTCATATCATAAGCTTCATTGTCAGGATATTCAAAATTATCAATTTGGCTCATTTTATCAGCTCTCTACTTATTCTTCCATATTAAGTTGGAGGATAGGTTCCTCAATTCTCCATAAGTCTCAATCCTTTATTTTTATTTGGCCTTTTCTTTTATTAAAAAAAGACATTTTCTCACCTACATGAATGCCCTATTTAACCTTTTGACTGTGTTGTGCAGGACACATGACATATAGACATGAGTTGGACTATAAATTTTGGAAGTCCATCCTCCATTTTGTCATTTTGCGAATGGTAAATGGTGACCAATTGGCCCATTTCTAGGGTCCAAGTCCAAGCCCAAGCTAAATTTCTCAAATTATTGGTTAAAACAAAGTGCATTGTATTTTAGTTACATTTCAGAAGTTTGTATATATAGGAAGAGTCCGGATCTTAAGCTCATCTCTTATCCAACTTACTTTGAAGTTCACCCTCTTTAGCAGCAGATTGACCCGACGGACGGTTCGGTTATATAACCGTCGTCTATACTTTTAGCGGACAACATATAGCGTCATTTAAAAGTATAGACAACGGTTATATGACCGAATGTCAGCCATAAATCCGTCGCTAAAAGGGGGTGAGCTCGGGTGAGTTGGATAAAGGGTGAGCTTAAGATTCAGACCATATATAGTAAATCACCCGACTTGAAGCGGCATTAAGGTTAGTGTGTTGCCAAATCAATGAAATTTGGTTCGACTGTTGAAACCAACTTGAGCCTCTAGTCTATATATATATATATATGGGGAATGATCCATAGCATGTATTTGCTATGGAATAAAAAGTGGCATATATCATCTTTACCATCCGTTTAACAAATAAATTCGTTTAACAAATAAATGGTTGAGATTAAAATTGGTAAGACACCGTCCGCTAGTAATACTAGCGGATGTTGTTAATGAAAAAATTTGACACTTTTGCCCCCAGTTAGCTACTTAGCGCAGAAGACCAAACGAAAAATTACCCAATCCTTCTAGCGGACGCTAATTAACTAAAGTGTATTGGGGGAAAAGGTAACAAAGGTAAATGATATGGATCTGTCGAAGCTACTGCGATTCCCAATCGAACTCAAGAACCCTAGTTTGCAAAGATCTGCAAATTATTAACCATTTGTAGAAATCTTAGCTTGTTCGTCGTACAATAATCGTTAAGTTCTTCTTTGTTGTTGTGTGGCTTTCAGACATTATCATATATTTTGGGCACTTTCCAGTTATTTATGTGGTTTCAGTTCGATGCACTACCCTCAATCAATATCATCTCTTAATGATATGCGCTGCAGCAAGTCTACAATTTGTTGTATTAAGTTTAATTCATGCTTACCTTCCTATGCATTTTTTGCAGATTCTGGACGAGGACAAAAAGACTTTTCTTATACTCAATGAGATTATACTCACACTAAAAGATGTAAGTGATATTTCATTTGATTTAATAGTCCTGTGTTTATGGTTATTTCGATATGTACATCCTATTTCTTCTTATAATTTCTTCTCAAACAGTGGTTTTAACCGGATCCTTGTTAATGCATCGAAAGCATGATATATTTGTTTTAAATTGAGGTCTGAAACATGTTCCTTGTGCATTGATACCAGACTCTCTGCTTAGCTTTACTCTGATGAACAGTGAAAATTTGTCATGACCGACTTGCTATCAATTTTTGATTGATTTAACCGGTGATATTTGTGACCTACATAATCCCAAATCTGCTGAGTTTCTAATTCATTGTGTATCATTCCAATGTCTAATAGCATGCCCTTCCTTGTACCTAAATTCAGTAACGAATAAAGTCAATCTAATAAATCAATATCCAGATAAACAATAAGAAATTGAAAACCATCAAAAGTCATAAATGTTGGATGCTCAATATATAAAAAAGGAAAGTACACTGAGAATAACATATTGTTTTACCTTCCACATCCAACAAAACCACAGATGAGACAAACCCAGGGGTTGGTTAGTCTCCCACACACTGCACAAGTAGGTTTCTCATCCTGCTGCTGACAAAGTCGACAGACCTAGTAACATATATAATCTTATTAAGGATTTGTAACTCCATTTCACAATAACATACAAGGTACATGTTCTGCAACTGACATATGACAGCAAACAGAATGATAATACGATAGACAAGTAGACGTAAACAATGAAAGTTGTTCTACACACTATCACCATCCAAATTTCCCTACATGTCTAAAAACTTAGTTTCTCTGTAGAGGCTTTACTATATTTATATATATACTCAGTAGGTGAAGCTTAAGAAAAATTGTAAACTACAGAAAATATGATAATGACAGTTTAGATGCAGTATAAAGTTAGGAAAGACCACATGAGATCCAGAAATAGGTTTAAGTTATAGCTTCTTTGTCTTTCTTTCTTTCATGTGTAGTAAACTTTTGCCTTTCTTTCATTCATGTGTAGTAAACTTCAGAACTTATGAAATAGAGTAGTAGTAGTAGATAAATTGGACTGATGTGAAGAAGTTTTAGACGATATGTTGGTGAAAAACCCATGGGCTATTCTAGAGATTTTAATCCCATGGACTATATAGTATATGGATTAGTAATCCTATCACTTTTTTATCCTTTAAAAAATAGTACTTTTTCATGCTCTTTTGCTAAAATTGGATCTAAATCTCTAATTGGGTGTTCTATGTTTTGAAAGTATATATTCTAATGTTCTGTGATGTTTCATTCCATTATGCTCTTAGACAATTAGACAAATATACATAAACCATTTGTTCCTTTTGTGACCTTACTTTTTTGGTGGATATTTTGGAGTTTCGTCTTCTATACAAATTAGAAGGGTTCTCTATCTACTTGTGGTTGAATTTACCAATGAACTCTCCATTTCTTGAACTTGGCATTTGCTATAATTTGTTGCAGTTGAACTACTTAATTATCACTGCTTTTGCAGTTGAAAACTTTATCGATTGCAACATGGACTACAGACATGAAATTACCTTATGCATTCTCCATCTTTTATATATATACATATAAATCATTTTCTTACAATATTTTTGTATTCTCTAATAGGGCCACAAAGGTTGTGTGAATGCTGTGGCTCTCTTTTGGTTTCTAGATCCGATGATACAAGAGTATGATACTCAATGCTCTCTGGGTTGATGTTTACCTGATTGCAGATGGTGTGATAAGTAATAAAAATGAGGTTGATATTTAGACTTTAAAAATTCTCTGTTACTCTATTCTGACTCGTCAAAATGGAAATGTTACCAATCAACGTTGATATGATCTCCTGAGAGACTTATACTGAAGATTTATCTTGTGTTTCCTAATTTGTATTCTGAAATTTCGCATGGAAAATATATAAGATATAGTTTTATTTTTATTTTACTGCTGCATCATGTGAATTCAACATGCTACAGCTTATCTGAGACATGTGTTGGTTTTATCATTTTTAAATTATTGATACCAGTTTTTAGTATTAATTTTTGGATATTGAGTACATCTTTCAGTTTGGTTGAAGCTTTAATGTTGGCTTAAGGTTGGTATGTCTAGAGATGTTATTTCAAACGCCCGTTATAGTCAATTCGTTGTTAGTTCGTTTTCCACTTTGCTAGAGAAGGGCACTGTATATATATGCTTATATTAGGAGAGCAGTATAATCAGTATATGATATTGTATATAGAATATTTTGTAGGGACCACTTAGTAGATTCCAACTTTTACGGAAGATATTTAACCGTTAAGACAGGTAGCAACAAAGAATAAGAAGCGATGGGTCCTATTGGCTGTTCCTACCTAATTGGACAAAAAACACATGTCAATGTATTGTGTCACTCCTTCCCTGTAATACCAATCTCTCTCAATCTCTGAGGGCATGTTCGGTAATGATTTATTTTATATAATTTATAAGTAAGAATATAAGTTGATTTATACGTTATTTTAAATTGTGATTTATAAGTAAAAGTGTTTGATATTAATTTAATTTATGAATTAAAAAAATAGGTTAATACAAGTTATGAAGATGTTCGACTCAACTTATAAGTAGAAAAACAAGTTATTTTCAAACATGTGAATAATAACAAATGACTTATAAGTTAATCAAATCAAATTATAAGTCATATCCGAACAGACTCTTAAAGGGATAGAAGCACCAAGACAACCAAGATAATTAACGTCTTAATTAATTGACACCAAGACAACTAAGATAGTTAACGTCTTAATTAATTGACCAAAATATAATGGTCAAACATGATTTAACCCCTTTTTAATATAAAATAATAAAAGCATGAAGGAATTTTTTTTTGTCCTGTTTGACTCGGTGAGTTTTGATTAATACCATCAGAATTTTTGTCCGACCTCTATCGAGTCGTATTTTACGTTGTTGTTGTTGCTGTTGTTTTTTCTCTATTAACGCTTCCTCTCCGTCCGATCCGATCTAGTACGTATTATCAGTTGACTTCTCATTTAATTCGTCAGGTCTCTCAAATCAATCCTCATTAATTAATGTATCTATCTATATCATCTACCAACTTCCATCAAGAAGAGGATTTATGCATAGGATGAATTGACAAATTATAACCTAGACGACTACAACTAATCCTAGGACAAATAATTAGTTACTGTTAGTAAGTCTATAATTAGCTAGCTATTGTTTTTGTTACAAGTAGAAATTTCAATATTTTTAATTCCTATTTTCTTACTCCCTCCTCCCATGACCTATGACCAGGGGCAGATTGAGGTAGAGGGCAACACAGACTTATTATTTTTTTAATAAGTAAACTTAAAGGGCAAAATTTATAAGTTAATAAATTTAAGTGGATAAATTAATAAAAAAAGTTAAACTTGGTGGGTCAAAAGAAAAATTCTATTATAATTTAATTATTCAAAATATGTTTAATGCTTAAAAAAAAATAGAAAAGTTAAATAGTTCATAAATTTAAAAAAAATTAATTAAAATTCGCTCCGTCATTTTGTTTATCATAATAATGAAATATACATCTTATCAATAATCGATTAGTATTACTTTATATTTTTTGTGCTTTTAATTGGGTGACCGACTTAGATGGAGTAAAATTGTTTTTAGTTTTAGGAGGGCCGTGCTTGGAACGTGTGTTGTGTAAATTAAATACTATTTCCTCTGTTCTAAGATAAAATTTTTGGTAGACTTTTTATATATATTAAAAAGAGGAATAAAATGACAAAATTAACCATAATAATGTCATTAAATATGGAGAGAGAATTAGAATAAGAAAAGCATGAGATATTTAATACTACGGACATAATAGGAAAAAATATATAAAAGTTTAATTATTAAAAAAAAATGAATATTTAATATAAAATAACCTAAAATAATAATAAAAATTTTTATCATGCACGAAACGAGTACTGCTACTACTACTACCAATCTATCATGACAGATTGAGGTGAGGTGACATTCCCCTAAATCTCATGAAAATCAACCTCCTCCTTCCTCACTATAAACTTAACTCCTATCTGCATTTATTTTTTAATTGTCCAATTCAGACAGTAAAGATTCTCATAATTTATTCTTAATTAATTAAAGATACAATAAAGCACAAATTGCATAAAGACTAGAATAAATTCCCTAATATATCGTTCAAATAGGCCTAATTTTCCTTCGCTCTTCAAACACATCTCGTAAGTGCCATTTTTAAGAGTGAGAAAATAAACATATTCTCTGGATCTCTTTGTGTTATTTTAGTTTCAATTTCCGATGGGAAAGGTTGCGGTGGGAGCGGCGGTAGTGTGCGCGGCAGCTGTCTGCGCGGCGGCGGCGGAGCTGGTGGTGCGCCACCGCATGCGGAGCTCTGGAAAGTGGGGGAAGGCGGCGGCCATACTCAAGGAACTGGAAGACAAGTGTGGGACACCCATTGGGAAGCTCCGCCAAGTCGCCGACGCCATGACCGTTGAGATGCACGCCGGCCTCGCCTCCGAAGGCGGTAGCAAGCTCAAGATGCTTATCAGCTACGTCGATAACCTACCCACCGGGCAAGTATTTAATTTGATTTTTGAATGAATTTGATTCATTGATTTTGGCGATAAAAAAGTCTGCTTGATTGGATAAGTTCTGTATACATATGCATGTATGTATTTGGTATTTAAAAGTTAGTAATGGATTAATTTTTGTATGAAGAACTAGGCTTGATTAAAATCTATAAATTGTCAAGTGCTTTCAGTGTGAGTATCAGATTCACTTTTCACAAGAGTATTAATAATTATCTGATGTTGACAACTATTAAATAGATATGAATGCATGGTTGCTGTATATACATGTATTTTGTTTTTGTTATTTAATGCTTTGTTAATGAGATTTTATGGGATAAAAACTGATAATTTAATTGATTTAGAGTGCAATATAGATCCTCTACTGGAATTTCATAAAAGCCTTCAACTTTTTTCCTAGTGTTTGTGTACCTGGTGCTTTCTAGTAACTTTTTATTGGGATTGGGTTGTGGATCCTGTCATGGTTTATGTTAAACTCCAGTTATATATTTAGCCGATGACTTATTCTCTAGTTTTGTTGAAAATCTCAAATTCTGCTGATATCTTTTGATGTATCAATAGTACCTAAATTGTAGGAATATAAAATTTTCACTATTAGTGGGGTTGAAGAGATCAGAAGGCAGGATTATCGTGGTGCCTTCACTTGTTGTCCACTGAAAATTTGAAATATGAGGAAGTTGGACTTGGTTAGATGGTTTAAACTTTAAATTAGGCTTCTTTCGAAAAGCATATTATAGAGTTACGTAAAATATTATTAAGTTTGGAAGTTTTCAAAGATTTTTTGAATTTTCTAATGAGAGAACTGTTTTATTTATTCAGTTTTCTTCGTTAGATGTTTATCGTTTTTTGGCTTCTCTATAGTATTGTTTACCATTTCATTGTGACTGTCAAACAACCTTTTTTAATTATTCTCCATAGTTTGTTTCATTCATTCTCTGTTCTTCTGGCATGTAGCTACTGTTGGAAGCTTCTTTCTCTCTATACCCCTGACCCCCTCTTTGATGTTCAATGTGAAGCTCATATTTTACTTTATCCCATGTTTGGCGAGAAGTATAGAAACATAGTAGCGTGGCATGTGAGGAGGATGGGGAGTATACCTTTAGGGAAGGGAAGCATCTTTCTCTCCTTGTTTACACTTTGAATAAGAAAAAAGTAAGGAAAGGAAGTGATGAGTCTTGCTAGATCTTACTATTGTATCCTTAGTCCAAGAAATTAAGAGGTTTTTCAAGGGTCAAATAAGGGAAAATTTCATTGGTTCTATTTGTCTCCCTATTTTCTCCCATTTTATAAAGCAAATTTTGAATTGTCGAGGGATAGAGCATTTCTCCTACTCTTCTTCCTTTCTGATTTTCGGTTCAGTCAAACAAACATCTTACAGATTTCTCTTATTCTCTTCTACTATTCTCATCCTTCCACCTTTTATCTTGGATCATTTTTCTTGCTACTGACAGCAATCACACAAGAAACTTCTCTCTTGGCATTTTCTATTTTATTGGCGGTGTACATTGTTTTTTAGTTGATTGATAAAACTGGAGTCCGAGGGTTCTGCATAGACACAAGGGAAAATGTAGTCCTAAGATGGCAGGATATGGAAATTTATGTATTAACATATACAAGTAAAGTGTTATAAACAAATATTCTTCATTTGATAAGTATTATAACTATAATACGTCAGCAACATGAAATTTTCAAGTTATAAATTAGAAGAACCAATATTACATGGAAATGTCACTATAATTAATAATTAATTTTTGATTCCCACAAACTTCTGTGGATATGTATATGTTTACAGTTATAATTCTTTTGCATGTGTTCAAGAAATATCACTTCAGGGTCTAGAATTTATACTTTTATTTATAACTTATGGACACATCACACATGGAATACATATAAATAATTTTTTATAAGATTGTTCAGGAAGTGTTGGTGTCTGATACGTGCATAAGGTGTCTTTTGTCATCTAAATCAGTGGACTTAGTAATGAAGTTTCTAATAGTTTTCTTAATGAACATATTTTGTTGAATTACTGTTCCTGGACCAGTGTTCGGCTTTGTTTATGTGATAGAAACAAAATCCTACAACGTTTAGTATGAAAGTACCTTTCCTTTCTTCTTCTATGTTTGACTTTTATATGTAGGTTAAAATCAAGAGAATGGACTTTACTAGCGAATGGATGAACTGTCAATTATGGATATGAAAACCTGATAATTATGCTACACTGTCAGTTATGATTGGGAATTGTAAGAATAGGTTGATCAACTAATGATTATTTGTCATTACCTGTGCATGACGGCCAGATGACAGGGAATAATTCATATTTTTGTTGTTGTGCTTATTTGTGGTTAGCTATGTAGGTATGGTCCTACGGAAACCATTGAATTAGTTTTTGTGGGCATGCATGCTAGATAGCTACTACTGATTACCAATGATTATTCTGAATGAGCCCTTGACTTTTACTATTTCTTCTCTAGGGATGAGACAGGATTATTTTATGCACTGGACCTTGGTGGCACAAACTTCCGCGTCCTCCGTGTACAGTTGGGTGGGAAAGAAAAGTGTGTTATTAAACAAGAATTTGATGAAGTTTCGATTCCTCCACATTTGATGGTTGGGACATCTGATGTGAGTATCTATTAGCCGATCCATAGAATATTCTATGCTTAGAAGGTTGATTTTATGCCCTGAAGGTTTCAATTAATAATAATTGCAGGCATTATTTGATTTTATTGCTTCGGCGCTTGCAAAATTTGTTGCTACCACCGAAGGTGAAGATTTTCAACTTTCCCCTGGTAGACAAAGAGAGCTGGGTTTCACCTTTTCGTTTCCAGTTAGGCAACTATCAATTGCATCAGGGACTATCTTTAAATGGACAAAAGGCTTCTCTATAGAAGATGCGGTTAATCTCTAGTCACCTTTGCATTTTCAATTTTTTTATGTTGCATAAATTTTGTTTTATGTTTTATTTTAATTGCAAATATCAATTCTGAATCCTGATTACTTGGACTCAAATCATTTAAAGAAATATTTTTCTGGGCTATTTATGGCTTATATGGTTTCAATTAAATTCTTCTGACTCATTGTTCTGTCATCTTTTGTATTATAGTGTATTTGAAAATTTTCCCTAGTACGTACATAGGGATATGAGTTGCTGCTTAAGAAAGTATCTAAATAGAGCACTAGGGAGTAGAACCTCTAAGAAAGAGGAGAGGAGAAGAAAAATAAAAATAAAAGATGTTATACACTTTAAACTCTTGCCAACCTCATTCACTAAAAACAAATTCTTTGAGTTGGAGATAAATTTTATGGGTATTATTAAGTGCTGACTGCTGAATTCAAATATTACATAATTTCATTTGAACCATATGGACAATCTTATATGATCTTACATTTTTTTTTTCAATTGGAAGGGTGATAAGTTTCATTTATACTGAGATCACTCACAAGCACATTTTCAGAAACTTCTATCTTATTTCCTTCTGTCACATTTTAAAACATTATACTGTTTGGAATTCATTGTAGCCTACTCTCCGACTAAGTTCACTGTAAAAGAGCGTTGTTGAGTTGAGATACTGTCTCTCTTTGATCTTCGATATAAGTAACAATGCGTACTCTATTGTTGATTCGCCTATATGTAGAGATGGTTGTTAGATCCTTAGACAGACCACTTGCTCGAGTGGTTGCCCAAATTTTGGACATTTTAATTTCAGACAGAAATATGGGACTGCTCGGGTATCTGGACAGCTGATTAGGCAAGTCGAGAGTCACCAAGCATATAATCCACTTAGGATGAGCTTGCCTAGGCGTTTTTGTACCAGCCAAGCGCTAAGGGGGCTGCATTTATTAACAATGCTTTGTAGTATTTTAGTTTCAATATCAAAGGTTTGGCTTATTGCTTATTTTAAATTGAATACTTTGTCTTGGTATGCTTTAAATTGGCATACTAAGCATACTTCTGTGTTCCCACAGAATTTGGTATTTGATAACTCTGAGAAGCTTGCTCAACCATGAGTCATGACACCATTTGCACTTAGCTGAACTGAACTGTCAAAAAATTACATGTTGCCTTGCTGTTCTCAACTATGTAGTTTAAGGGGACTTTTCCAATTTATTAATTGTCTTAAAATTGTTACGTCTACCATCAGTGAGATCCTCATAACTTCTATCTCCATATTATTTTGTGTCAATCCCTTCCTACCATTCGTTGTTGCATGCATATGTGGTACTATTTTTACAACTACTTGGTCTTTACTATTAATATCAAATAAGCAGGTCACTGAAAACAATGTGCCTAAAGCTGATTTATTTGAAGTGAATTCTTCACCGATCTTTGTTGAAAGAACCGGAACCTGTTGTTGCTGGTTCCAGTAAGGCGTAAGCATAACTAAAAAATTTTCTTCAGGCCTTATATATTATGGCATTGTGTGAGCTGACTGATAAGATAAAATCTATGGATTCATTAACCCTGACTTCATCGTTCTGTTGGGTTCTGACCTTTTCTTCATTCTTGCATTTTCTTTTCTAAATTTGGAATAGATTGGACAAGATGTTGTGGGGGAGTTGACAAAAGCAATGGAAAGAGTTGGTCTTGATATGCGTGTGACTGCTTTGGTAAGTCCTGATTTATCCATGCTTGAGCTTTGCCAGGGTATTCTTGTTTGTATGTGATTTGATCATTTGTAGTTCAGTGCATTATTTCGTTATGTATATTTAGAGTGCCATTTAGTTTCATTATTTGACCTACTTTTTAAATTAGTACTCCCTTCGTCCCAGGATAAAAGGACTTTTCACGCATATTAAGAAGATGAATGAAATGACAAAATTGCTCATAATAATATCATTAAATATGGAGAGAGAATTAGAATAAGAAAAGTATGAGATATTTAATGCTACGGGTATAATAGGAAAATATGTGTAAAAGTTTGGTTATTAAAGGAAAATGGACATTTAACATGGGACTACTCAAAATAGTAATAAGGACTTTTATCATGGGACGGAGGGAGTATTAACTTTCTTTTGTGATGCAGGTCAATGATACCATTGGTACTTTAGCAGGAGGTAGATACTACAACCCAGACGTCATTGCTGCTGTGATTTTGGGTACTGGAACTAATGCGGCATATGTAGAGAGAGCCCAAGCAATACCTAAGTGGCATGGTCTTCTGCCTAAATCAGGAGAGATGGTTAGCAGTTTGCAAAGTTTAGTTATCAAATACAATTCAATTGATTGGGGCCAATTTCTAGTTCTTTCTTTGTTGTTTTAATCTCTGATTGGGCTTCAGATCTCGAGAAGTTGGACTTTAAATTAATGTGTACTTTGATCATTGTATAGTTGATTATCTTTCAATTTTTAAGGTTATCAACATGGAATGGGGTAACTTCCGGTCATCGCATCTTCCACTGACAGATTATGATCAAGCTCTGGATGTCGAGAGTTTAAACCCTGGTGAACAGGTCGCCACATTCCTTAAGTTGTTCAATTTTTTGGTTATAAATCTCTAGATGGATGGTATTGATGTAAATCTGATTACACATTTTAACTTGCTGCCACAGATTTTTGAAAAGATTATTTCTGGCATGTATTTGGGAGAAATTGTACGCAGAGTCTTGTACAGGATGGCTGAGGAAGCTGCCTTTTTTGGTGACATTGTGCCACCAAAACTGAAGACTCCATTTATATTGAGGTAGTGGTTATCTTTTTAGACTGTCCATGTAAGCCTTATCTTTTTAAAGTTTTTTTTATTGACTTACTGCCTAAATTGCTTTAGAAGTTTTGGCCATTATTGATGATCTGTACATCAAATCTATCAACTTATGGGTATCAACCTGATTAACAAAGTTTGATTTATGGGTCAAGACTCGATATTAAGTTTAATTCTAAAACAGTATTGGCCCATCTGTAATTAGGCAGAACCTAGGGTGTTTCACAGTGAATGTAGGACAGATTATTTGACTATGGTTTTTTTTAATTTCTTCTTCATTGACCAAAGGTGTTTCACCAAGAAGTTATTCATTCAAAACCATAGTCATGATTAGTGAATTAATTTATCAAACCCTTGCGGACGAGACTCCAAAGTTGAATCAAACATTTGTGCTTGAGAATAATTTTTTTAAGACTTGATAGGCAGAAATATTATTGAAGAGCTCGTGTAGTCTGTATGATGAAGTTACTGGTTTCAGTTTTAGGAAGCTGGACCTTATTCTCCCACCGCCCTATCCCATAAAACTGGTGGTCTATGCCCATATATTAATATTCTACGAGAGCTAAATAGTATTTCTAAAAAAGGCCATACCCAATGCACAAGGCTCCTACAAATAGCAGACTCTGGGGAGAGTCAAATACATGAAGTCTTACCTCTAATTACAGAGAGGCTGTTCAAGTCCAATATTAGGGTTTGGGGAGAGTCAAATATCTGCAGTCTTACCTTTATTTACAGAGAAGTTGTTTTCATGACTTTAAGCTGTGACTAAGCATTCAACAAGTGAGCACTTACACGCCAAGCACGACCTACCCATATAGCATAAAATATCTTCGTTCATTACATTTGCATCACATTACTGATTACTTGATCAATATCGATGGTAGCAGTCAGTCCGCATGCATTATCTTCTATTAAGTGTCGTGTTTTTATTCAGTCCGTGACCTACGCTAATATTCTTCATATCATATGCTTGATTGTGGAGCATTAAATCTTGTAGTATAAAAAATATCCGCCACATGTGCAGGACTCCTGACATGTCTGCAATGCATCACGACTCATCGTCTGATCTCAAAGTGGTTGGAAGCAAGCTAAAGGATATCTTAGAGGTAAAAAGTTCCTTGTTGTCATTGAAGTACGACAAAACTAAGGTTTATCCCAGTATAGTTGATTGTGCAATAGACCACTGAACTTTTAATTTTTGAATTAATCAATTAAATTAATTTTAAAAAATAAAAATTGGAACATTCTGTTAAAATTTTCAAACGGCCGTCCATTAATTATTGATGTGGATAGTGAAAAAAGAAAAAAGAAAAAGTGTCATGGAAATTAAAAAGATAAATAAATAAATAAAAGAGAGATATTTAGTCATCTTCACTTCTCTTTGTCAACCTTCTCTGAGTCTGCTCATCCCATGCAACGTCCCACCCCGTGAACTCAACTCCTTCCACTTGTTCCGCGCCCCAAGTTGAAACCACAACTGTTGAAGAGTACGGGGTTGATGGAGAAATTCTCCTTGAATGTCGACGAGGGTATCTCTGAATCGAAGAAAATGGAGAGCTTGATCACTGTTTCATCATCCATGGATAAGCAAGCCGTACATGTTTTCTTCTTCTTTTTCCTCAAATTTGGCTGGAGTTTTTTTGCCATTTTTTGTGAAACTCTTCATCTTCTGTATGCTAAAACACTCGTCTATTTCTGTACTCTTCTAAAAATTAAACAACAAATGAGAGCAACCCGCGAATCAATCGGACTCGATGTCGAATTGCGCTGCCACCACTGTTGACCTTTTTGCCCAATTCATCGTCACTGATGAAAGTGATTTGAGAGTTGTTATATATGTACACACACACATATATGGAGAGAGAAAGATATTTACATTTTTGCTGCTATATCCTTCCCAACATAAACAGTATGAATTTTCTTCGCCAATGGTTATTTCACATTGAATTTCTGGAGTTAGCCTCTTGGACTTTCAGAGGGAAAAGATTATGGCAAAAAAATTTAAGAGAGAAGAAACGCTTTAATTAAGTGACATTTAAATTATTATTTTTTTCCAATTTCTGTTTTAGATGTCTTGCCAACTCATTTTATTATTAATTTTCCAATAATTTTCCGACTCCATGTAAGCATTTAATTGAGTCCGTTATTGATTTTAGACGGAATGATCCAATTGCAATTTTTTGTTATTAGTTTGATATGTCAATTACATAAATTAAAAGTTAAGTCGGCTGTGTTGCACAGTAGGGTAAACTTTTGTCCATTGATGTGCAAGTACTTAACATCAACAAGGACAGCTTTGTTTTGAAAAATCGCTCTTGCTTTTTCCACATTTTTGCATTTCTAGAGAGCAACTGATTCGAGGGAATTCAATGTTAACTTGCTACACTACAAGTTTTTTGATCCCTTGCGTTTATTTTCCTTGTGACAGATCACCAATACTTCTCTAAAGACGAGAAAAGTAATTGTTGAGATCTGTAATGTTGTTGCCACTCGCGGCGCCCGCCTTTCTGCAGCTGGGATCCTGGGAATCCTCAAGAAACTGGGAAGAGATACAGTAAAGGATGGGAAGAAGCAGGTTTCAGTAATATCATTAGATGGTGGACTGTTTGAGCACTATACTAAATTCAGAAATACAATGGAGAGCACTTTGAAGGAATTGCTTGGAGAGGTTGGCGATAGCATTGTCATTGAGCATTCCAATGATGGTTCGGGTATTGGAGCTGCCCTCCTTGCAGCCTCTCACTCGCAGTACCTTGAAGTTGACGAGTCTTGACCATGGGCTAGCTGAGGTATTTGAGTTGAAAGAAGCCTCACAGTTTCTGTTAAGTGTATATTTTCCTTTCCCCCTCTTTTCACAGCTACCCCCCACCTAGGTCTTTCTTTTTATATCTTTTTAAATCAAGAGATCATGCCAACAAATCATTTTCTATGGTCACATGCTGCTTGTAACCAGGCCATAGATTAAATATGCTGTTATGGAGCAGTATAGCAGTAAATCTTGACAAGAAGGCCTACCTGCCTGACTTCCCCTTTAAAGGGTGAAGCGAATTGGTACTGATGTAAGTTCATTTCCTTACAACTTAGAGAAAATAAAGCGTGGGATTGAGGCTGCATAATTTTGTCAAAGTTCTATCCGGTATCTTGATGCCAAATAATTCATACTTCAGGCCACATAAGTACTAATCTATGTGTTACTGAAATTTGAATTGGCAAGAGTCTAAAATATATAGAAGAAATTCCTTTTCCATCTTTGCTCTGCCTCAAGCCTGAATTCACCTATGCTCCCTGTGTACGTATACTTTAAAAGATTTTTTTAGCCATTTGTGTCATTTGATGAATAGTCTGATGGTAAACTTGGAACATCATACTCTCCTTTTATTACCCTAAAATTTAACATTCAACTCTTTATTTTAGAATAGTCAAAAGAGATGGGACTATTGAGCTGGGATGGAGGTGGCAACTGGCATATTTTCCTCTTCTCATAGAGTATATTGATACTGGTAATGTTAGCCGAGAATGAAAATTACATCTATTGTTGGAAAAACTGAACTTGTATATAAATTCTAAACAACATCAAAATTATTTGTACATAATTGCTTTCAAATTATTAACCACACAAGCGACCCTTGTTGTACTAAAGTCTATTACTATTATGATCAAGTGTAAGGCCTGGGCTGTGGCCTAACAGCCTAACCAGAAATTGATAGAGAAACAGAGAGATAGAATGATAATAGAGAGAAATTAGGGAGGAGGAAGGAGAAGAACTTAGCGCTGAATTCATAAAGCTTCGAGGATACTCCTCAAATTACAACTATTTCTAGAAAGTAAATGCTGGCAAATAAAGCTACTATCTTCTTACACCTCTCTTCTTATACTTCACCAAAAAAAGAACCAACTTCTCTCATGTGCACATATGTTCACATGTATTGCAATGCTACTAGAATCTACCCAGTTCCTTGGCCTGACAGTAAGCTTGTGAATGAACAATAACCCTAGCTATATGGTCTTCCCAGTATACCTTTATAACCCACCTATTTTTCCTACTCGAGCCTTCTGCTTCACCAGCCGCCATGCTAACTGGTAACCTCCGGAGGTGGCATCAAATAATCGACAAATGACCACCATCCTCGTGTTCTGAGGACCTCTCGCGCTTTGAATTCTTAAGAAGGGGGAAAGAATCCACCTCAACTCCATTATTCGTCTCGTTGAATCCAGTTAAATGGCAACTTTGGAGCAAGATTTTCAGAACTTCTTTCATGCTAGGCCTGGTGGAGGGCAGTGTCCCGGTGCAAATGATCCCAAGTTTGTAAACATTGATCATCTCATTTAGGTAAGTAGGCTCCCTGATATTCTCATCAAGGGCATCAATCATCTGCTTACTATCTTGAATGTTTCGCCATGCCCAATCTGCAAGCACCATATTGTTGCCTCCATCATTGGCTTCTCTTCCTGTTACCAGCTCCAGAAGAATCACCCCAAAGCTGTATACATCAATTTTCTCGTTCACTCTTGTTGCATGAGCATATTCTGCAATAAATATCAAGAAACATAAATCAATAGTTTTATGTGGAGGGTTTTTTTGGGGGTTGGGGCGGGGGAGGGTGGGGAGGTGGGGTTTGCTTATTTTGTCTAAACACAACATACCAAAAATGTTGCAGTGTGTTTGGACCAAGTAAGTTGTGTTTGTAACTTAAAATAAATTGCTTTGGGAACAAATTGTGTATAGACGAACAAGATTCTCAAATGCGTTTAGCCTCCAAAAATTCAAAAAACTCAAAAAGCCGTGAGCCGAACATCACTTACCTGGGGCTAGGTATCCGAAAGAGCCAGCCACCACTGAGACAGAATAGGGATCCCCATGGTTGACCAATATCTTGGCTAGACCGAAATCTGCAATTTTTGCATTGAACTCTGAATCCAGCAACACATTGCTGGATTTGACGTCTCGATGAACTATAGGAGGAGAGCAATCGTGATGGAGATAGCATAGTCCTCGAGCTGCTCCAACAGCAATCTGCAGCCTCTTAGGCCAATCCAAGAAATTGTGATGCACTGAAGCGGAAAGATTAGATGGTCTTTTCTTTCCATGAAGCCATCGATCCAAACCTCGGTTTTCCATGTACTGATACACAATGAGCTTGGAGTTCTCATTTGATATGCAACACAAAAGTTTCACAATGTTGGAATGTCGAATTGTGCTCAAAACCTCAACCTCTGAATGAAATTCTTTCTCCAGGTTCTGGTCCATCTTCTTGTTGTTCCCAATCTTCTTAACAGCAACATATTCTTCTGAACGATTGATGGGAACACGATACACTTTCCCAGATCCACCACTTCCTATCACATTATTTTCTGTCAAACGTGACAAAATGGTCGTTTCTGTGAAATTCAATCTCTGGAATGAGGTGAGCTTCCACTTTGAATCCAACCCCTGCTTTGTCTTTCGATAAAGAAAGATCACATAAAGCAAGAAAAGAATAGCCAATACAAACAGTACTACGGCTATACTTGCAATAGTAGTGATGAACTTGGGGGAATTTTCCCTTGATTTTCTGGGTTTGGAATTGCAACTGTTGATGCCTGGTGATGGCTTATTTGAACATAGAGCAGTATTGTTGAAGAAGCTGCTATTAGAGAAAGCCATTTCAATCTCACCTGGGATTCTCCCGATGAGACGATTGGAGGAGAGATTAAGCATGATTAGATTCAAATGGCCAATTTCAGGTGGAATTTGACCTGAAAACTCATTCTCTGACAAATCCAAGTCGATGAGCCTTGGTAAAGTACCAATTTGAGCTGGAATCGGACCAGAGATATGGTTTCGACTGAGATTTAAAGATGATAGCGACGTCCAGGAGGTTATTTTCTCTGGTAAAGGTCCAGAAAGTTGATTCTTATCGAGTGAAAGAATCATGAGAAATGGAAGGGATGTCAATTCTTGAGGAATTGTACCTTCAAAGAGGTTGTTGCTTGCTATGAACTCCCTCAAATTCTTCCAAGTAGATATCTCAACAGGAATTCCACCAGAGAATCTGTTGTTTTGAATCTCAAGTAATGATAAATTCGTTGAGACTCTATTAGGAAGCTGTCCTCTAAACAAATTATTCTTTATCATCAGTGTTGTTAAATTGAACGAAGTCCATAAACCATCAGGGATTTCACCAGAAAATTGGTTATCATAAACCTCAACAACCTCCAGACTGCTACAATTTCCAAGCGATTTCGGCAATCCACCACTAAGATTGTTTTCAAAAGCAACAATGCCTCTCAACATCCCGTTATGGCATAGATTTTCTGGTAACTTGCCCACGAATTTGTTCGAAGAAACTTGAAATGTTTTGAGAGTTGAATATAGCCCAAAATCTGGTGGCAATTCTCCCGACAGATTATTGCTAAAAATCCCAAAATTTTGTAGGGAAGGTAATTTTCCCATACTTGTTGGAACCTCACCTGATAATTGATTTAAAAACAATGCCAAACCCGTCAATTTTGTCAATTCCCCAAAATCATCTGGTATTGTTCCAATCAAATTATTTGATGATAAATCAATTACATCAAGATTCAGAGCTTTAACTGACCGAGGAATTGGCCCCGAAAGTCTGTTATTGTAAAGAAACAGTTTAGTTAAGTTCTTTAACAGAAACAGGCTATCTGGGATTTTACCACTCAATCCATTATAGCTTAAATCCAAGAACTCCAGTGCTGTCAAATTGCCAATACTTTCAGGAATTTCCCCAATCAAACTCGATTCGGGCATAAAAAAATTTCTCAATTTCTTCAACTTGGTAAAGAAACTTGATGGTATTGTTGAAGGTGCAAAATAATTACGGCCCAATACCAGTTCTTCAAGATTTGACAAGTTGCCAATTTCTAGCGGGAAAGAACCATTGTACAGGCTTGAAGCAAGATGAAGGGTTGTGAGCTCCGATAACCTCCCAACGGCGGCAGGAATGTCTCCGGTGAAGTTGTTAGCCTCTAGATTAAGGTACCGGAGTTGCGATAATCGATCAACGTCGCGGGGAATTGTGCCCACAAAGTAGTTTTCGGAGAGGTCCAAGTATTGAAGGTTGGAGCAATTGTAGAGAGATGTGGGGAATGATTGGAGGATGGAATTGTCCATAACATCAATATGGGTGAGATTTTGGAGGTCACAAATAAAGGGCGGGATTGTTCCGGTAATGTTTTTACCGACAAGGATCAGTCGGGTGACGGAACCGGCTGTGCAGTTGATCTCCGGCCAGGTGCAGTGACTGCTGGAGTTGGAGTCCGATGATGGAGACCAATGGTTGATGGATGGTGGATTTGACCAAAATTGTTTGAGTTTAAGAAGGATGGTTTGTTCTGGGTTAGTACTTATTTGGCAGTTGGAAAGGTATGGTGAGGAAGAATATGGTGAGGATTTGGAGAGCTTGTTGTGAAGATGTTTTCGACATTTTTAGGAATTCGGCGGTGGCTGGTTTTTTCTAGTGGAGCATGGTGGTGGTGGTGGAATTTGGAGAGAGTGGCGGCATAGGTGTGGAAGCAAAGCTAGTTAAGCAAGCCGAAGCTGACTATTAAAATTTGAAATGTATCAACTTAGATTTTATAATTTTTTGTGTTCATATAACTACCTACCTACCCAACAGTAATATTTTTCCAATGGAAATTGAAGCTTAAGTTGGTCAACAGCTGAACATAAGAATTATGGACACTCTAGAAGAGTATTGCGTGTATATTTACAAAAAAAAAAAAAAAAAAATAGTTTACAAAATAATATGTTAAATAATTAGTACATAATTCATCATATATGTGACGCCCCCAAAATTAGGTATATATATCACTCATCTTGGGTCACCAGATATCGTAGTACAAAATTTAAATACAACTTACTAATACAACTGTAAGTAAGTATGCATCTGACGACAAAACATAAACTGTGAGTTTGAATACAAATATTATCTACTGTAGATTATCTGAACTCAAAAGGAGTCTTCATTACAATTATTATCACACTATTTCACGAATAGTGAGGACTACTAATCTTATCCTTTGGACCATCACTTGGTTTACTGCTCGTCCCGGTTATATTCTCATTTCACGAAGAAAGCGGTGAAAGAAAGGATGAGCTCAACTAGCCCGAAAGAAGAAATATTATGACTAAGATAATGCGAATAAATTATCATTAGTCTTCAACAATGTTAAAGCGATAAAATATAATAGACATCAAGTTTAGCTGCGGTGAACAAACAATCCATTAAAAGAGTCAGTAGAAAATAAAATCTACTATCTTTTATGATTAAAAAGTTTTTCATCAACATTTATCGGCGAGACTCGAATTTTAATAAATATTCCACATATCGAATCACACTTGGCTACTGGCCAAGGATATTCTTTAGTATCACGACCACAATTATCCATGCACTTTCTACGGGCCAAGAATATTTGTGTATTCATTAATGGTCATGATCGTACCAACAACCTGTCCATCGATGCACTACGGGGCCAATGAGGACTTTTACCACATCATTTGTAACATTACGGTCGTGATTACCGCGAATAATCCTCAGTCGTAATCATACCAAGTCCATCATGCTGCTACTGGGTCCACGGATGACTTTCAACATAATATAAACATGAGGAGGATGGCAATGATATAAGAATTCAATAAAACAAGTTCAAAATTAATTTGTCCAAGAACTACTAATGTCCAAATTGTCGACATAATCTTTGCTTTGTAGAGTAAAATTCAAGAATGATCGGATGAATATTTCCATGGAAAGATCTTTGGATGAAGCGTAAATATTAAGGATATTCTACTAATTTCATGGAGTATAGAAGTCAAAACTTTAACCAATTTGTAGTATAATAAAGAATGGAATAACAAAAGAAATCACCATGTATGCGATGCTTGGCGTGAGGCAGTTATTCAACGAGAATACTAAATAACGGAACCGGTCGGTGAAATTATGCAAGCGGGATGTTCCAACGAGAATAATAAAGAATGGAATAACAACGAAATCACCATGCATGCGGTGCTTGGCGTAGACGAGTTATTCCAATGAATACTAATAAGGATGGAATCGGTCCGCGTAAAAGCGCAGACAGCACGGGATATTCAGCGAATGAAATAATAATAAAGGCGGAACATATTCCAATGAATAATAAAAAGAATAAATCAAAGTCCGGCGTAAACGCATGCACAACATGATATTGCAACGAGAATAGTAAAGGCGGAATAATAGAATAATGTCACCAAGTATAGGGTAGATCGGCGTATACGAGTTATTCCAATGAAATAATAAGCAATGGAATAACAACGATTCTCTTCATGAATAAGAAAGAATAACACCCTTACTAGTAAAAAGAACCTGAATATAAGAGTAGTTAAGTAGCAAATCTTTTCTTCTTTCTCTACATAATTTTCTCTCTCTAGAGTTTAAATTGAATTAAATAAGAAAATAATGAAGGAATGAGCTTATTTATAGAAAATGGACTAGATAATAATTAACTCATGAACAGTCTAGATTGATTTACTTTAATCGACGGTCCATATTTAAAGCAAAATCTTTTAAATAAAATATAATATATTCTATTTATAATCTAATAAAACGAATAACTTTATAAAAGATTTTACTATCTGAAACCTTATCTGAGTACTATCGTAATAAAATATAATATATTCTAATTATTGTCTAATAAAATAGATAGCTTTATAAAAGTATTACATTTTATATAAAAAGATTTTACTATGCAAATCACTATCTGGAACATTTTTATACGAACACTATACATAATAGAATATAATATATTACTATTTATAGAATAACTTTATAAAAGTATTACATTTTATATAAAAGATTTTACAGTATTATTACATTAATAATACCAACAAAATTGAGTGACTTATCACATAAGCATCAATAATCAATACTGAGTGTCTTCTTATCAACCACGCGTATTCTTTATTACTTTAACACCGGTGTTTCAACGATTAACAGTAAAACTTCCATTTATTATTTTCATAAAAAAAATTTTTTATCGTTTTCTCGATTCGAAATAATTTCGTTATAAGGTCCACCAATGATTGTGCCATTGTACTAATATTCCTGTTAAAAGCGAATATTCCCCAACCAATCGAATATTATATAACAACTTGCGTACTTTACAAAATTTATAAATATTACCCACAACTATTATATCAATTTCACTCCATAATATTCAAAATAATATTTATAGAAAATTCATCTTTATTCAAAAGTTGGGATTTTACAATCTCCACTTCTTATGAAATTTACCCTCGAAATTAGAGATGCGATACACAGTATCGAAGAGGTAAGGATACCTTGATTTCATTTCAGATTCTAACTCCAGTCATTTCCTCAACATCGTGGTTTCTCCACAAAACTTTGACTTGAAGTATAACCTTGGTGCGTAGAATATGTTCCTTCTTATCCAAGATTTGAACATGAACCTCTTTATACGTCAAATCTTTCGCTATTTCGTCCGGTTTCAACTCAATAATGTGGTTTGGGTCTTCCACATATTTACGTAACATGGATATGTAAAAAGCGTTATGAACACGAGACATACTTGGCGGTAAAACGCGAGTCTATAGGCCACGATTCCTACTCGATCAAGGATTAAAAAATGGTAGATGAATCGAGGATTGAGCTTTCTCTCTTTCCAAATCTCGTAACTCCTTTCCATGGAGCAACACGTAACAACACATGATCTCTATATCGAATTCCACGTCCTTTCGATGAAGATCGGCATAACTCTTTTGTCGATCTTGTGAGGTTTTTATATGTTCTTGGGATCGTTTGAATCTTTTCCGTAGTCATACGTACCAACTATGGTCCCAACAACGTTGCTTCACCCACCTCATCCCAAAGATCTTGGAGAACGACACTTTCTTCCATACAAGCGGTTCGAATGGAGCCATGCCAATACTTGCTTGATAAGCGATGTTGTAGGAAAACTCCACCATGGTAAGAACTTGTCCCAACTTCCCTTGAAATCAAGGACCGCGAGTCATAATAGATCTTGAAGAGTTTGAATAGTCCTCTCCATTGTCCGTCCGTGCGAGGATGATATCTTAAAAGCTAAATCGTAAATCTGCGCCCATAGCTTTTTGCAAACTAACCCAAAATCGCGAAGTGAATCTTGGGTCTCGATCAAAAACTATGGATCTTGGCATACCATGCGATCTTACAACCTCGTTTATATACATCTGAGCAAGACGTTCAAGTGTATAAGTTTCTCGTATCGGTAAGAAATGAAGCGGACTTGGTTAATCTATCAACAATGACCCAAATCGCATTTATGCCTTGAGAAACTTTGGGAAGACCGATGAACGAAATCCATGGTAATGTGCTCCCACTTCCATTCTCCGGAATTTCAAGTGGTTCTGATGGACCTTTTGGTACTTGATGTTCCACCTTGACTCGTTGACACGTTAGACACCTTGAGATAAACAACGCTATCTCTCTCTTCATATTGCCCCACCAAAATGTATGTCGAAGATCATGATAGATTTTGGTACTCCCAAGATGGATTGTAAATGGTGTGTTGTTATGCGCCTCCATCATGATTTTATACTTTAAATCGGGTCGTTAGGAACACAAAGTCCGGAGTTGACTCAAGTATTCCTTCTTCATCGATTCTTGCTTGTCGCATCGCATGCTTTCTGCTTTCTTCTTCCTCATACGCATCATTTTCGGATCTGTAACTTGAGCAGCTTTAATTTTATCAATTAAAGTCTGTTCTACTCGTATATTTGCCATCATCACGTGGGTCCCTGGAGTCTTTATCTCTATCTCCATCCTTTGCAAGTCATACAAAATGGGCCTTTACGTTGACAATATTGCACTTTCGTGCCGCGTATGATCTTACTCACTCGAATCGTCGCTACTACCACGTTCGCTTTTCGGGATGGTATTGGATAGTATGATCATAATCTTTCAACATTCAAGCCAATGTCGTTGTCGCATGTTGAGTTCTTTTGAGTGAAGAAGAAATATTTAAGGCTTTTATGATCCGTAAAGATCTCCACTTTCTCCCCATACAAGTAATGCCTCCAAATCTTTAGGTCTGCGAAGATAACAATTGCCAACTCTAGATCATGAGTAGGATAATTCCTCTCATATTCTTTGAGTTAATCGTGAGGCATAAACTATGACTTTCCCATGTTGCATGAGAACACATCCTAACCCTTTGCCGAAGCATCATGTAGATGACAAATCCTCCGAACCGGATGGTATTGTCGAGCAGTCTTTGAAATGAGTCTCTCTTGAGTTCTTGAAAACTCTTCTCACATTCCTCGCTCCAATCGAACTTTGTATCTTTCCGAGTCAATTTGAGTTAGTGGAGTAGCGATTCGAGAAAACCCTTCTACGAATCTCAGATAATAACCAATTAAGCAGAAAACTACGTCTTGATCATTTGATTTAGGTTGCTCCCAAACTTTGAATAGCTTCATCTTTCTTTGGGTCAATGGATATTCCATGACTTGATACCACGTGCCCAAGGAATGCTACTTCCTCGAGCCAAAACTCGCATTTCTTGACTTGGCATAAAGCTTATATTCACGAAGCTTTTGGAGTATCGACCTCAAGTGTTCTTCATGATCTTCACGGGTTTTGGAATATATGAGGATGTCATCAATAAAGACGACCACAAAGTGATCCAAATATTCCTTGAATACTCGGTTCATCATATCCACGAAGGCGGCGAGAGCATTAGTCGATCCAAAGGACATGACTAGGAATTCATAATGCCCGTCTTCATTCTGAAAAGCCGTCTTTGGAATGTCATCGGTTTAATCTTCAATTGGTGATATCTAGAAACGAAGATCAATCTTTGAAAAGAATTTGGCTCCTTCTGGTTGGTCAAACAGGTCATCAATACGTGGCAATGGGTACTTATTTTTGATGGTCACATGATTCAACTCCAGATAATCAATACAAAGTCGCATACTCCCATCTTTCTTCTTCTTTCACGAATAGAGCAGGGCACCCCAAGGAGAAGTACTAGGACGAATAAAGCCATGTCTAACAATTCCTGCGATTGAGTTTTTAACTCACGAAGTTCAATAGAGCCATTCGATATGGGGATTTAGAAATGGGTTTTGTCTGGGTTCAAGGTCGATACAAAATTCAATTTCACGCTCTGGGGTAGGGCGAAGTTTTTAGAATACGTCGGAAATTCATTAACAATAGAAATATTATTCAAAAGCGGCGTATTTTTGTTTAGATCGTGACATGAGCTAAGAAAGCTTGACATCCGTTTTTCAATAAGCGAATAGCTTTATGGCTTGAGATGACGATGATTGATTTTAATGGTTTGGTTGCTTGAATTAGCATAATAGGTCGATTAGGAATATGAAAGCTAACAACCTTACGAAAACAATCAATTTTTGCATGATGAGTAGTTAACCAATCAATCCTAGAATTACATCAAATGCAAGTATTTTTAATGCAATAATATCGACGGTGTAATGTGTGGGTACCAACTTGAACCAAACAAGACTTATAAATCGTGGATGTAATGAAGGTTTCTCCCAAATGGAGTTTCCACAGATAAGTCAAAGTCTAATTTCTCCTGAGTCAAATTTAATCGTTGAGTGCAAGTAGGAGAAATAAAAGAATGGGTAAACCCCAGGTATCAAATACAATTGTAGACTTATTTAGAGTTTATGATAAACTTACACGTGATGACCTCATTCGGGTTCCTTGCTTTCCGGAGGTCACAACCAGTAAGACCGAATTTTATGAAATAAAAGTATTCAATTTTTCTATAATTACAATTCAAGAAATGGTTAAATTGAGAAAAGTTAAAGTTAAGGGTGATATATGAAATTTTTTCAAAAATACGATGATGGTTATAAAATATTCATTGTTGTTTGGGAATATTCGTTTGGTCGTGGAATATTCTTTACATTGGGGAATATTAAATGCATTTATGCTTGCGCATGACCATTTAGGGCCCCATAATGAGAATAACCGTCGGATGAAGAAAAAGACAAATTAAAATTTTTATAAATAATGGCGTAGTAGTTCTTTATTAACACTTTGTTGGATACCGGTGGTTAAAACACGATGTCTACGCGTTGTTGAACGATGAAGCACACGGTATTGCACCAATTATTGACTCTTACGTGAAGGCACTTTACTCAATAATGGTTACGATAATTCTTGTTGATTTTTATTGGTTCAATAATTGTTGTGTTGATATTTTATATTCTTTGTTGTTTCATAATTGTCATTACACAAATATTTTTCATTATCGAAGCAATAATTCATATTATCTGAATAATATTATTAGATAACATTATTGGCAATGTCTAGAAAGTTACATACAAGGAGAGGTTTGGTCACCTAATTGCTTGCAAGAAGGAGAAATTCTTATTGGAAAGCCCTCTTTCTTGGGCTGCTGGTTGTCGATATTGTGATTACATAATATTATTTGTGAATAATTAATTATTGATTCATATGATGAGGAAAATATTAATTTTATGTGGATATAGATGGAGAAAATTTTTAATGTGACAATTGTTAAAAATTGAAATTTTATCTTTTTCTCGATAAAATAATTCATTTAAATATATATATTATTATATTTTAATAATATAATAATGGTGATATTTTACAACGAATGTGGGATATATGAGTATCTGAGGAGGAAGAGTATTTTTATTGCAATAAATGTTTAAAACATGTTAAACATGTCGGTTGGACCTCATTTATTAGTTCGAAATTTGATTATAAACGTAAAATCGCTTGGTTTGTGGATTTCAAGGTTAATTTACATTTGGAATTTGAAAAACTTTCTTACGTAAAGTTGTAGAAATTGAATTTCCTATAAAAACTCATGAGATTTGAATTTTTACGACAAAAGGGCTATTTATTATGAATTATTGAAGTTCAAAACTCTCAAAATAATTGATTTTGGAAGTTTAAAATAATTTAAATATGAAAAACGTTTTTGTGGGTCTAGCATGTGATTTGAATGTGTTGAATGCAGATTTTTAGATTCAAGAAGTGTGCGTGAGAGAATTTATAATATATATTATTATTTTATTAAATTTTACGCTTTTGGGTGTTAAGAATTTTCTATAAATAGGGTGCTTGGGTTAAATTGAAAATCACACCGAAACTGAAGTTTTCTCTATATATTATCGAAATGTATTCTTGTGAGTATTTTGAGTATACTTTGAGTATTGCTATATCGGTGATAGTTTAAGTTATAGCTTTATCCAATTATTCCGAGATAAAATCTTGTCTTTTCCGGGTAAGGGATATTTTTTTTTTCGTAATGATATTATTTTTTCAATATCATTATCTTTGAAATATTGATCCGAGGTTTTATCAAATTTGGAACTTTTGGTGTCGAGTTACTATTCACGTGTACTGACTTTATTCACGATATCTGATCTTATTCACGAATACTGCCTTTATTCATCGAAAAATAAAAAATTTTCTTTTAAGTCCAAAATATCTATTGTGGATACTAGCTTTGATTGTATCCATGTTTTGATCATTCTTGAATTTTACACCACTATGATTATTTTTGAGGTATTTTTGACGTGGATAAAACAAAGTACGAATCCTTAATCCTTTATCCTTGTCATTTTGATTCAACGGATTCGTTTCTTTAAAAAATATTTTCCATCATCCTCGGTCTTAAATGATGATATTATGGAATATCTTTGGCTGTAATAGTGCAAAGATGAATGATTTCGATGAATATCTTTGGCTGTAGTGCAAAGATGAATGATTTCGATGAATATCTTTGGCCGTAGTCTGCAAAAGATGAATAGGTGTTTAGATGAACATGACCAATCGGTGAATGTCTTTGGCACAGTAGTCAAGGATGAATATATGATTCGGATATATATTGATTGATGTTACAAGGATAAAAATATTGATGATGGATTGTTAAATTCATAGATATTAGTAGATTTCATCCTCTACGTAACTCTTCTATGAATTAATATTTTTCATTGCAGTATTGATTTAAAACTTGTTGTCTATTGTATTTTATTAAATTTTTCCCTGTTGAAGACTAACGATAATTTGTTGTATATTATCTTAGTCATAATATTCTTTACTGGGCTAGTTGAGCTCACCCTTTTCTTTTTTGTTCCATTTTTCTTCTCGAGGCGAGAATGTAATGAGTACAGTCGGGGTATGGAATGATGGTTTTATAGAGTTATTTAGTAGTCCTCACCATTTCTGTAAAATAATGTATCAATAATTATGATGAGAATTTATTTGTATGTGGATATTATTTAGATGGCAATATCTGTATTTAAACTCATAGTTTTATTGTTGTAATAATAAAGTTGTAGTTGTTTCTGTACCGTGTATTGACAACTCAGAATGGGTGATGTATACCTATTTTGGGGGTGTCACATGAGGTGCTGACACAAGTTGGTGTCTAAAGTTATATTTGGTATCAGAGCTTAGGGATATGATCTCTGGCGGAGATTGGAGAATAGAACTAGGAGGGGAGAGATGAGTAAATCCTTCACTAGTGTGACCTACCTAAGCTTATTTGTTGGTCAGTCATAATATCGGGATATTATGTGATATATTAATTTGTTCAATTAACCTTGTTTTGAAACCCGTATTCTAGAATGATATCCTAAATACGGGAGATGAGCATTGGAGAAATTATGATGGCGGGGAAGATGGAATCGAAATGAAATCAAGGTATTCTCAACTCTTTGAAATACAGTGCGTAAATTTCGGGGACGAAATTTCATAAGACCCCGAATTTTATGAAATAAAAGTATTCAATTTTTTCTTATAATTTCAATTCAGTAAATGGTTAAATTGAGAAAAAGTTAAAGTTAAGGGTGATATATGAAATTTTTTTAAAAATACATGCAGTGGGTTATAAAATATTCATTGTTGTTTGGAGAGATATTCGTTTGGTCGTGGAATATTCTTTCATTGTTGAATATTAGTACGGAGCGTAGCCATTTATTTGTGGGCCCCATAATGTGAATAGCTGTTGGATGAAGAAAAAAGACAAATTAAAGTTTTTATAAATAATGGCGTAGTGGTTCTCGTTAACACCGTTGGAATACCCGGTGGTTAAAAACACGATGTCTGGCGTTGTTGCGACAAGATGGCACTTTGCAGTATTGCACCAATTATTGACTCTTACGTAAAAAGGCACTACACAATAATGGTTACGATAATTACTTTCGATATTTTATTGGTTCAATAATTGTTGTGTTGATATTTTATATTCTTTGTTGTTTCATAATTGTCATTACACATTATTTTTCATTATCGAAGCAATAATTCATATTATCTGAATAATATTATTAGATAACATTATTGGCAATGTCTAGAAAGTTACATCAAGGAGAGGTTTGGTCACCTAATTGCTCACCAAGAAGGAGAAAATTCTTATTAAAAGCCCCTCTTTTCCTGGAACTGCCCCATTTGTCGATATTGTGATTACAGTAATATTATTTGTGAATAATTAATTATTGATTCATATGATGAGGAAAATATTGATTTTATGTGGATATAGATGGAGAAAATTTTTAATGTGACAATTGTTGAAAATTGAAATTTTATCTTTTTCTGATAAAATAATTCATTTAAATATATATATTATTATATTTTAATAATATAATAATGGTGATATTTTTACAACGAATGTGGGATATATAAGTATACGAGGAGGAATAGTATTTTTGTTGCAATAAATGTTTAAAACATGTTAAACATGTCGGTGGACCCCATTTATTGACTGAAATTTGATTATAGCTTGTAAAATTGTCCGTTTGTGGATTTCGGTCAATTTTTGTTTGGAATTTGAAAAAACTTTCTTCTGCAAAGTTGTAGAGAATTAAATTTCCTATAAAAACTCGCGAGATTTGAATTTTCTGACAAAAGGGCTATTTATTGTGAATTATTGAAGTTCCGGAGTTCCGAAATAATTGATTTTTGGAAGTTTTAATTGTTTAAAATAACAAAAACGTTTTTTATATGTTGTGAGCCTCCTTAATCACATGCTAGGTGGCTGATTTCAGATTCCCAAAGGATGGCGTAGAAAATTTTTTATAAATATATTATTATATTAAATTTTCTACGCTTTGAAGTTCTAAGCAATTTCCTATAAATAGGTCTTGGGTTAGAATTGAAAATCACACCTTTAAATGAAGTTTTTTTTCTATATTATCGAGCGTATTCTTGTGAGTATTTTGAGTATACTTTGAGTATTGCTATACGGTGAAAGTTCAAGTTATAACTTTATATCCAATATTCCGATATAAGTCTTTGCTCTTTCCGAGGTAAGGATTTTTTTTAAGTAATGATATTATTTCTTCAATATCATTATCTTTGAAATATTGATCTGAAGTTTTATCAAATTTGGAACTTTTGGTGTCGAGTTACTATTTACGTGTCTGTTGACTTTATTCACGATATCTGATCTTATTCACGAATACTACTACTTTATTCATCGAAAAATGAAAATTTTCCTTTTAAATCTAAAATATCTATTGTGGATACTAGTTTTGATTGTATCCATGTTTTGATCATTCTTGAATTTTACACCACTATGATTATTTTTGAGGTATTTTTGGGCGTGGATAAAACAAAAGTACGAATCCTTAATCCTTAATACTTGTCATTTTGTTTCACTTTGGATTCGTTTCTTTAAAAAAAATATATTTTTCATCATCCTCGGTCTTAAATGATGATATTATTGAATATCTTTGGCACAGTAGTGCAAAGATGAATGATTTCGATGAATATCTTTGGCCTGTGAATGCAAAGATGAATGATTTCGATGAATATCTTTGGCCCGTAGTGCAAAGATGAGCAGTGTTTAGATGAACATGACCAATAGTGAATGTCCTTGGCTTTTAGTGCAAGGATGAATATATGATTCAGTATATATATTGATTGATGTTACAAGGATAAAAATATTGATGATGGGTATCGTTAAATTCATAGATATTAGTAGATTTCATCCTCTACGTAACTCTTACATGAATTAATATTTTTTATTTCTGCAGTATTGATTTAAAACTTGTTGTCTATTGTATTTTATTAAATTTTTCCTGTTGAAGACTAACGATAATTTGTTGTATATTATCTTAGTCATAATATTCTTCTTTAGGCTAGTTGAGTTCACCCTTTTCTTTTTTGTTCCATTTTTCTTCTCGGGAGGCGAGAATGTAATGAGTGCGCAGTCGGGGTATGGAATGATGGTTTTATAGAGTTATTTAATAGTCCTCACCATTTCGTGTAAAATAATGTATCAATAATTATGATGAGAATTTATTTGTATGTGGATATTGTTTAGATGGAAATATCTGTATTTAAACTCATAGTTTTATTGTTGTAATAATAAAGTTGTAGTTGTTTTTGTATGCAGTGTATTGACAACTTCGGAATGGGTGATGTATACCTATTTTGGGGTGTCACAACAACAACGCCTCCTCAGACACTTCTGGCCACTTTTCCGGGGACAAACCTTTGATGCCTTCATCCTAGGTTTGAATTTGTCTTGATGAACGACAAAATCGGGCTAAGTGACCTTCTCTTCCACAATTATAACATGCTTTGACTGGCATCGCGCAATTTGGACCGATGTGTCCCTCATTCGCATTTGAAGCATATGATAGGTGATCTTTCTCCTTCCTTAACAACGGTCTTTGGTCTTTGACGTTTTTCCATCATTGTTGAATCTCCTCTTCTTGAAATGTCCATTCTTATTGTTTTGTTTTGATTACCACCGTAAGTGGTTACCATTTCGCCTTTTTGATTCCTTTCACGCTTGTTGTCACCGCTTCGATGATCGCTCTAATCGGTATTATCATTTTGCCCATTGCTTTCTTTTGGTTGCGTTAACTCGTTATCGCGCTCCACCAACTGAGCCTTATTTATAACATCTGAATACAAACACAGTTTATGAGAAATAAGATGTTGACGTATCTCCGGCTTCAAACCTCTTAAAAACATTCGCGCCACGTATTGCGACACGGTCATATTGTTTTGCTCCAATTTGATAAACTCCACCTCCTTCATGTGATGAATAATTTCGAGAAAGTATTTGTCGTTGAACAGCTCTTGGAACTTCTCCCAAGACATCTTGATCTGGCGGGTTGAGTCGAAGTACGCTTTCTGGATTCCCACCGATGTCTGCATTTCCGCATGACATAAAAGCGTGAAAGGGAACCTTTTGCTCACTCGAGCATCCCAAGACATCAAATATCTTGGTGATCTGCTTTATCCATGCTTCCGCTATAAGTGGTTTTGGCTCTCCCTTAAACTCCAGTGGTCCCAGCTCCTTGAACTGTTTAGCGGTGACCGCCTGAGAGTTTCCAGTGTTTTCACCTACATTTTAGACAGGAGCCGCTCTCGCCTGTTATTGTATGAATTTCATAAAGCCTGTGAACAATCCATCATTCATCATTTGGTCAGTGTTGTTGTTTATATGAGGATTGTCGCCTTCCTGATGCACATTCTCCTGATTATTGATATGTGGAGACTCAACGGTCTCTTGTGCTCCATTTCTATTCTCAACATTTTCGGATGTCATTTTCAGATACTGCCACAAAACAAAGGTTAATTGACATGTAACATAATATCTGTAAACTCTGATCAACCAATTTAAATTCAAAATAAATTTAAGTAGGTCCTACTAGCGAAGGAATTCCCCGTCTCTTCCCTCCTAGTTCTAGTCTCACATCTTAGCCAGGATCATATCCTAAGCTTTGATACTGTTGTGTGACGCCCCCAAAATTAGGTATACATCACCCATCTTGGGTCGCCAGATCATAGTACGAAATTCAAATACAACTTACTAATACAACCTGTAAGTGTACATACCACAAAACATAAACTATGAGTTTGAATACAAATATTATCTACTAGAGATTATACAAACTCAAAAGGAGTCCTCATTACAATTATTATCACACTATTTCACGAAATAGTAATGACTACTAATGCTATCCTCTCGGACCATCACTCCATTCCCCACTAAGTCCCATTTATATTCTCATTTCACAAGAGAAACGTGAAAGAAAGGGTGAGCTCAACTAGCCCAAGAAGAAATATTATGACTAAGATAATGCGAGAATAAATTATCATTAGTCTCCAATAATGTTAAACCGATAAAATATAATAGACATCAAGTTTAATCTGCGCTGAACAAGCAATCCATTAAAAGAGTCAAGTAGAAAATAAAATCTACTATCTTTTATGATTAAAAAGTTTTTCATCATTGTTATCGTTTGAGACTCAAACAATAAATATTCCACATCATCGAATCACCCCTAACACTACTGACCAAGGATATTCTTTAGTATCACGACCACAATTATCCATACCTTCTACGGGCCAAGAATATTTGTGTATTCATTAATGGTCATGATCATACCAACAATCGTCCCATCAATGCACTACGGGCCAATGAGGACTTTTACCACATCATTTGTAATATTACGGTCATGATTACAATCAATAATCCCGGTCATAATCATACCAAGTCCATCTATGCACTACAGTCCACATATGACTTTCAACATAATATAAACATGAGGATGATGACAATGATATAAGAATTCAATAAAACAAGTTTAAGAATTAATTTGTCCAAGAACTACTAATGTCCAAATTGTCGACATGATCTTTGCTTTGTAGAGTAAAATTCAAGAATGATCAGATGAATATTTCCATGGAAAGATACTGGATGAAGCGTAAATATTAAGGATATTCTACTAATTTCATAGAGTATAGAAGTCAAAACTTTAACCAACTGAGTATAATAAAGAATGGAATAACAAAAGAAATCACCGTGCATGCGGTGCCGCGCCATGGCATAAAGTTATTCCAACGAGATTACTAAATAACGGAACCGGTCGGTGAAATTACGCGCAAGCGGGATGTTCAACGAAATAATAAAGAATGGAATAACAACGAAAATCACCATGCATGCGGTATTGCATGTAGGCGGGTTATTCCAACAGAATACTAATAAGGATGGAATCGGTCCGGCGTAAACGCACGCAGATTGTGAGGATATTCCAATGAATAATAATAAAAGATTTTAACCGAGTCCCAGCGTAAAAGCATGCATGAGGATATTCAGCAAGAATAATAAAGAGGCGGAATCGGTCCGTAAGCCTTGCATGCATATGATATTGCATTGCAAATGTAATAGTAAAGACGGAATAATAGAATAATGTCACCAAGTATAGGGTAGGCCAGTGTATACTGAGTTATTCCAACGAATAATAATAAGCAATGGAATAACAATGAGTTCTCTTCATGAATAAGAAAGAATAACACCCTTACTAGTAAAAGAACCTGAATATAAGAGTAGTTAAGTAGCAAAAAATCTTTTCTTCTTTCTCTCTATAATTTTCTCTCTAGAGTTTCAAAGTGAATTCGTAAGAAAATAATGAAGGAATGAGCTTATTTTATAGAAAATGAATCGCATAAGTATTAATTCATGAATGAAAGTCCAGTTGATTTACTTTAATCTGACGGTCCATATTTAAAGCAAAATCTTTTAAATAAAATATAATATATTCTATTTATAATCTAATAAAACGAATAACTTTATAAAAGATTTTACTATGTAAACACTATCTTGAGTGATATGCATAATAAAATATAATATATTCTAATTATTATCTAATAAAATGTATAGCTTTATAAAAGTATTACATTTTTTATATAAAAAGATTTTACTATGCAAATTACTATGCGGAATATTTATGCAACACTATATCATAATAGAATATAATATATTCTATTTATAGAATAACTTTATAAAAGTATTCTGCTTTATATATAAAAAAATTACGTATTATTACATTAATAATACCAACAAAACCGAAGTGACTTATCACGTAAGCATCGATAATCAATCTGGTATATACTTCTTATGCAACCAGCGTATTATTATTACATTTCTTTTAACACCGTGTTTCAACAGCTTAACGGTAAAACTTCCGTTATTTTCATAAAGAATTTTTTGTCGCTTTCTCAATCCAACAATAATTCCGTTGTGGGGTCCACCAATGATTGTCTTAGTTGTACTAATATTCCTGTTAAAGCGAATATTCCCCACCAATCGAATATTATATAACAACTTGCGTACTTTGCAAAATTTATAAATATTACCCACAACTATTATATCAATTTCACTCCATAATATTCAAAATAATATTTATAGAAAATTCATCTTTATTCAAAAAGTTGGGGTTTTACAATATGTAAGACCCCAAATTATTAATAAATAAAATTTATTTTCCTCTATTTATTATTTTGAAATAGTAAAGGTTGATTTGATTAATGTGGTTAGTTATGGGTAAAATGCGCAAATATTTTAAATAAGCGGTGGTTATAAAATATTCATTGTTGTCGAGAATATTCGTTTGGTCGTTGAATATTCTTCTTTTCGGGAATATTAAATGCGACGACCGGCAATTCTTTTAGGCCCATAACTGAAGCGATTGGATGAAGAAAACGACAAGTATAAGTTGTTTATAAATAATGGCACGGTTATTCTTGAATTATCACTGATTGGAATACCGATGGGTTAAAACACGTTAATACTGGCGTTGTTGCTGATAACATATGATTGCACCTGATTATTGATTCTTACGTAGAAAACTACTACTCAATAATTATTACTGTAGTAATTCTTTATTTATTTTTTATTTTATTGATTTAATAATTGTTGCGTTGATATTTTATATTCTTTGTTGTTTGATAATTGTCATTACGAATTTCCATTATCGAAGCAATAATTCAAATTATCTGAATAATATTATTAGAAAATATTATTAGTAATGTCTAGAAAGTTCTGCTCTAAGGAGAGGTTTGGTCACCTAATTACTTGCCCGAAGAAGGAGAAATTCTTATTGGAAAGCCCTGCTTTCACAGGAGCGGCACAGTTGCGATATTGTGATTCTGTAATATTATTTGTGAATAATTAATTATTGATTTATATGATGAGGAAAATATTGATTTTATGTGGATATAGATGGAGAAATTTTTTAAAGTGACAATTGTTGAAAAATGATATTTTATCTTTTCTGATAAAATAATTTATTATTATATTTTAATAATATAATAATGGTGATATTTTTACAATGAATGTGGGATATATGAATATATGAGGAGGAAGAGTATTTTTGTTGCATTAAATGATTAACACATGTTTTGTATGTCGGTGGACCCTATTTCTTGACTGAAATTTGATTATAGCTTGTAAAATCGTCCGTTTATGGATTTCGGTCAATTTCTGTTTGGAATTTAGGAAAACTTTCTTCTGCAAAGTTGTAGAAAATTAAATTTCCTATAAAAAGTCGCGAGATTTGAATATAATTGAATATCTTTGGCTTGTAGTGCAAAGATGAATTATTTCTGATGAATATCTTTGGCCCGTAGTGCAAAGATGAATATTTGATTCCAGATATATATTAATTGATGTTACAGGGATAAAAGATAGACGATGAACTTTTAAATTCATATATAGAAGATAGTAGTTTGCATTCTCTACTTAACTCTTCTAATGAATTATTATTTCCGCTGCGAATATTGATTTAAAACTTGTTGTCTATTGTATTCTATTAGATTTTTCCCTGTTGAAGACTAACGATAATTTGTTTTATATTATCTTAGTCATAATGTTCTTTCTTGGGCTAGTTGAGCTCACCCTTTTTTCTTGTTGTTCCATTTTTCTTCTCGGGATGCGAGAATGTAGTGAGTCTTAGTGGGGTATGGAATGATGGTTACAGAAGTCGTTTTAGTAGTCCTCACCATTTTGTAAAATAATATATCAATAATTGTACTGAGGACTTATTTGAGTGTAGATATTGTCTAGATGACAATATTTGTATTTAAACTCACAGTTTTTATGTTTTATTAATAAAGTTGTTGTGACACCCCCAAAATAGGTATACATCACCCATTCTGAGTTGTCGATACATGCAGTGCGAAACAACTACAACTTTATTATTACAACGAAGAAAGCTGTGAGTTTAAATACGAATATTACCATCTAAACAATATCCACATACAAATAAATCCTCATCATAATTATTGATACATTATTTTACAAAAATGGTGAGGAACTACTAAACAACTCTCTAAACCATCATTCCATTACCCCACTACATCATTTACATTCATATCTCTGAAGAAGAAAAATGGAACAAAAAAAAAGGGTGAGCTCAACTAGCCCAAGAAGAATATTATGACTAAGATAATATACAACAAATTATCGTTAGTCTTCAACAGGAGAAATTTAATAGAATACAATACAGAGAAAATATTAATTCATGAAGAGTTACGTGAAAGATGAAATCTACTAATATCTATGAATTTAATAGTCCATCATCAATATTTTATCCCCTGTAACATCAATCAATATATATCCGAATCATATATTCATCCTTGCACTACTGAGCGAGGACATTCACCAGATTAGGTCATGTTCATCTAAACACTGCTCATCTTTTGCACTACGGGCCAAAGATATTCATCTGAAATCATTCATCTTTGCACTACAGGCCAAAGATATTCATCAGAAATCAATCATCTTTGCACTACAGGCCAAAGATATTCAATAATATCATCATTTAAGACTGAGGATGATGAAAATATTTTTTTTTTTTTTAAAGAAACGAATCCAATGAAACAAAATGACAAGGATTAAGGATTAAGGATTCGTACTTTGTTTTATCCACGTCCAAAAATACCTCAAAAATAATCATAGTGGTATAAAATTCAAGAATGATCAAAACATGGATACAATCAAAACTAGTATCCACATAGATATTTTGACGAAAAGGAAAATTTTCATTTTTCGATGAATAGTCTTAGTATTAAGTGAATAAGATCAGATATCGTGAATAATTCGTATATCGTAAATAGTAACTCCGACACCAAAAGTTCTAAATTTGATAAAAACTTCAAATCAATATTTCAGCATAATGATATTGAAGAAATAATATCATTACAAAAAAAAAAATATCCCTTACCTCGGAAAGACAGTACTTCTAACTGGAATATTGGATATAGGCTATAACTTGAACTATCACCGTATAGCAATACTCAAAGTATACTCAAAATACTCACAAGAATACGCTCGATAATATAGAGAAAAAAAACTTCAGTTTCTGGTGTGATTTTCAATTCTAACCTAAGCACCTATTTATAGGAAATTGCATAGAACACCAAAGCAGAAAATTTAATATAATAATATATTTATAAAAAAATTTCTACGCCATCCATTGGGAATCTGAAATCAGCCACCTAGCATGTGATTAATGAGGCTCACAACATATAAAAAACGTTTTTGTTATTTTAAACAATTAAAACTTCCAAAAATCAATTATTTCGGAACTCCGGAACTTCAATAATTCACAATAAATAGTCATTTTATCAGAAAATTCGAATCTCGCGAGTTTTTATAGGAAATTCAATTCTCTACAACTTTACAGAAGAAAGGTTTTTCAAATTCCAAACAAAATTGACCGAAATCCACAAACAGACGATTTTACAGTATAATTAAATTTCAAATCGATAAATGGGGTCCACTGACATGTTTAACATATTTTAAATATTTATTGCAACAAAAATACTCTTCCTCCTCGTATACTCATATATCCCACATTAAATCGTAAAAATATCACCATTATTATATTATTAAAATATAATAATATATATATATATATATTTAAATGAATTTTTTTTATCGAGAAAAGATAAAATTTCAATTTTCAACAATTGTCACATTAAAATTTTCTCCATCTATATCCACATAAAATCAATATTTTCCTCATCATATGAATCAATAATTAATTATTCACAAATAATATTACTGAATCATCATATTATTGACAAGCGGTTCCGGAAAGAGGGCTTTTCAATAAAATTTCTCTTCTTGACGCCGCAATTAGGTGATCAAACCTCTCCTTAGATGAACTTTCTAGACATTGCCAATAATGTTATCTAATAATATTATTCGGATAATATGAATTATTGCTTCGATAATGAAAAATCTTGTGTAATGACAATTATTGAAACAACAACAATATAAAATATCAACCTGACAATTATTGAACCAATAAAATCTTTGAGCGAATTATCGTAACCATTATTGAGTAGTGCCTTCTTCACGTAAAATCAATAATTGGTGCAATACCATGTCTTCTTCTTCGTAACAACGCCAGCGATATTCTTTGTGTTTTAACCACTAGGTATTCCAACAGTGTAAACGGTAACAATTACGCCGTTATTTTTAAACAACTTATATTTGTCGTTTTCTTTTGTAAGACCCCGAATTTTTTTTTTTATATAAATAAAATGGAATTTCCTTTATTTATTATTTTGAAATAGTAAGGGTTGATTTGATTAATGTGGTTAGTTATGGGTAAAATCGCAAATTTTACAAAATAAGCAAGTGGATATAAAATATTCATTGTTGTGGGGAATATTAGTTTGGTCGTGGAATATTAAATCTTTGTCGGGAATATTAAATGCGGCCGGTATGACCATGTGTGGGGCCCATAACTAAAAGCGATTGGAGGAAGAAAACGACAAATATAAGTTATTTAAAAATAACAGGCGTAGTTATTCTGATTAACACTCTTAGAATACACGGTGGTTAAAATACGATGAATATCGTGGTTGTTGCGCGATAGCATTACGGTATTACCTGATATTGTTGAATTATTGATTCCTACGTGAAGGCCTTCTTCGATAATTATTACGATAATTCTTTTCATTATTTTTTTCTTATTGATTCGATAATTCTTTGCGTTGATATTTATATTATTATTGTTTCAATAATTGTCATTTGCACGATTTTTCCATTATCGATCAATAATTCATATTATTTGAATAATATTATCGAGATAACATTATTGGCAATGTCTAGAAAGTTCTATCTAAGGAGAGGTTTGGTCACCTAATTGCGCCATAGAGTAAGAAATCCTTATTGGAAGCCCCTCTTCACAGAGGCTGCACGGTTGTTAGTAATGTGATTCTATAATATTATTTGTGAATAATTAATTATTGATTTATATGATATTGATTTTATGTGGATATAGATGGAGAAAATTTTAATGTGACAATTGTTGAAAATTAATATTTTATCTTTTTCCGATAAAATAATTTATTTAAATATATTATTTTAATAATATATTAACGATGATATTTTTTATAATGGATGTGGGATATATGAGTATATGAGGAGGTAGAGTATTTTGTGGCATTAAATGTTTAACATATGTTTTTGTGTGTCGGTGGACACACAATTCTTGTAGAAAATTGATTATAAAGCGTAAAATCGCTCATTTATGGATTTGGGATAATTTCTGTTTGGAATTTGGAAAAACTTCCTTACGCAAAGTTGTATAGAATTGAATTTCCTATAAAAACTCATGAGATTCAAATTTTCGACAAAAGGGCTATTTATCATGAATTATTGAAGTTAGGAGTTAAAAAATAATTGATTTTTGGAAGTTTTAATTATTTTATATAAGAAAAACGTTTTTGTGGTTGTTGGCACATGGGTGGCTGATGTTTTTGACCAAAGAAGGCATGCTAGAGTTTTCAAAACATGTGGGTAGGAATTTGGAATAAATAATAATATATTTTATTAATTTAGTCTCCTTTGGCGTTAAACATTTTCCTATAAATAGAGGCTAAGTTAAAATTGAAAATCACACGAAAACTAAATTTTCTCTCTTCTCTCTCTATATTATCGGCGTATTCTTGTGAGTATACTTTGAGTGTTCTTTATCTCGGTGCGAGTTTACATCGACCTATATCTGAAAATTCGATCGAAATGCGGTTATTTTGAGGTAAGGGATGTTATTTCTTTGTTGAATGATATTATTTTCTTCAATATCATTATGCCAAAATCTTTGTTGAACTTTTTATCAAATTTGGAACTTTTTCATGTGGAGTTCTATTCATAAGAGTTCTTATTCACGAGTTCTTATTCATGAGTTCTTATTCACGAGTTCTTATTCGAAGCGTGAAGATGTTTTTATGAAATTTCTATCTTTTTGTGTCGGGGTTACTATTCACGTGTCGACACTTATTCACCTAAAAAAAATGAAAATTTTTCTTTTTGTCCAAGATGTCTATTTTGGCTACTATCTTTGATTGTATCCATGTTTTGATCGTTATTTTTGAGTTACTGCTTCAAAATTGTTTATTATGAAGTATTATCGATCTTGGATAAAGCTGTTATACGAATCCCTAATATTTGTCCTTCTATCTCACTTGGATTCGTTCTTTAAAATATTTTCATCATCCTCGGTCCTTAATGGTGATACTTGATGAATATCTTTGGCACATAGTCAAAAGATGAACGATTAATCGATGAATATCTTTGGCACATAGTGTCAAAAGATGAGCAGTGTTGAGATGAACATGACCAATTTGGTGATTTAAATGAATATCTTTGGCTGTAGTGCAAAGATGAATATTGATTGTTATTCTGAGGGGATAAAATATTGATGATGGACTTTTAAACCTTAGAAGGCGGTAGAATTCTTTCTCTACGTGACTCTTCTAAATGGATTCTTATTTCCATTGCATTTGTTGATCTAAAACTTGTTGTCTATTGTATTACTATTAGATTTTTCCTGTTGAAGACTAACGATAATTTGTTGTATATTATCTTAGTCATAATATTCTTCTTGGGCTAGTTGAGCTCACCCTTTTCCTTGTTGTTCCATTTTCTTCTCGGGAGGTGAGAACATAGCGAGGATCGAGTCGGGGTATGGAATGAAGGTTCTAGAGAGTTGTTTAGTAGTCCTCACCATTTTGTAAAATAATGTATCAATAATTATGATGGGGATTTATTTGCATATGGATATTGTCTGAAGCAGGCAATATCGTATTTAAACTCACATATGTATTGTAAGTATTTCACACGACATTTGTATTATTGAAGTTGTAGTTATTTACGTACCATGTATTTGGCGACTTCGAGAATGGGTTGGGTGGAATGGACCTATTTTGGGGCGTCACGGTTGGTATCGAGCTTAGGGATATGATCTCTGGCGGAGATCGAAGAATAGAACTAGGAGGGAGGCGAGTAAATCCTTATTAGTGTGTCCTACTAAGCTTATTTGTTGGTCGGATCATAATATAGGGATATTATGTGACATGTTAATTTGTTTAATTAACCCTTGTTTTATGACAATATTTGAGAATGTTGGTGAGAATATTAACGATGGAGTAAATGAGGGCAAGTGTGGAGACAAGTGCTTTCACCAACGAGGAGAGAGCGTCTGTGGTGGCAATGTTCCTCCTGTGAACAACGCCTGCCGGCTGACGAGATGATGAGCAGACGGGATGTTTAGAAGCTTTTTGCGGTTCATGCAAAATCGAGACGAGGAGACTTCGTGTACAAAATACTGGTGGAAATGATAATGCTAGTAGCGGTTTGTCACGGCCAAACAATTCAAAGAGTTGGGACCACCAAATTTCCATGGAAAGCGGGATCCGTCAAGCGAAACGTGGGTCAAACAAATTACCAAGATATTTGATTTCTTGGGATGCGAAGGAAACGAAGGTTCCATTCACCACCTTTATGTTTAAGTGGTGAAGCGATTACTAAGTGGGAATCATGAGGCGTACTGACCAGATACACTTTCAACATGTCTTGGGAAAGATTTGAAGCTGTTCAATGACAAGTACTTCCGACGAAAGTATTAAATCGTATGAAGGAAGTGGAGTTTATTAGACTGGAGTCGAGTAACATGGCGGTGTCTCGATCTGAGGCGAAGTTTGCGGAGTTATCGAGGTTTGCACCTCATTTGGTGGAAAATGAGGAGCATATGTAGCGTATGTTTACGAGGGTCTAAAACTTCGAAATTAAATCGATACCTCATTTCTCATAAATTTTCTCTATATTCGGATGTTATAAGCAGGGCTCAATTATTAGGCGAGATAGTGAGTATACTCAATGGGGACCACAAACCGGGTGTAGTCATCGAGCGATGATAACCAGCGAGGAGGAAAGAATACGGACAAAGGCGGTAACCACTCTGGTGGTAATCGTGGCCATGAAAATAGAAGAAGCGAGTCGGGAGGAGATTTTAAAAAGAGGAGATTCAACAACGACCATGTGAAGACGTCAGCGCCGGTAGCAACTGGTTCCAAGGGAGGAGAAAGACCACCGTTCATATGTTACAAATGCGGGAAGGAGGGACATATCAGTCCAAACTGTCCACAACATTCCAAGGTATGTTACAAGCCTGTGGAAAGGAAGGCCACATCGCTCGAGATTGTCTTATAAGCGAAACCAAGTTTAAGCGGAAGTGGTGATTCAAGGGTTTTCCGGATAAGTCAAAATCGGTGGTTCTTGGAAGAAGCGTTTGTCGTGGCCATCAAAATCACGAGGAACCCGAGCAAGACGAAGTTAGCAGGGTTAGTTAATTATAAATTCTTGCGAAGTTTATACCTTACTGAATCTGGGATTCTACCCATTCTTTTATCTCTCTTTGCTTGCTTGCTCAACGTTTGAACTTGACTACGGAGAAATTAGACTTTGACCTTATTTATGGAGACTCCGTTAGGAAAAACTTTCATTACATCCGTTGTTTAGAAATCTTGCTCGATCCAAGTTGGCACCATCACATTACACATTGACCTTATTTCTTTAAAGATACTTGCTTTTGATGTGATTTTAGGGATTGATTGGTTAACTACTCATCATGCCAAATTGATTGCTTTTGTAAGGTTGTTACTTTTCATATTCTAAGCAAACTGTTATTGAATTTAAGCAACCAAACCATTGAAGTCAAACAACATATATCAAACCACAAAGCTATTTGTTTATTGAAAAGCGAATGTCAAGCTTTCTTAGCCATGTTATGGACTTGAACAATAATCGTCGTATTTGAATGATATTTTTGTTGTTAGTGAGTGATTTCTGACGTATTTCTGAGGAATTTCTTGGCTACTCCCAAAGTGTGATATTGAATTTTGTATTGACTTTGAACCCGTACAAAACCCATTTCTAAAATCTCATATCGAATGGCTCTATTGAACTTGAGGAGTTAAAACCCAACTATAGAAGTTGATACTCAAGCCTCTATCTTATGACTTCCTTTGTGGAATACACCGAAGCCGGACTCTCTCCGTAGGGGACGCCATATTAGTCTGCGATAGTAAAGCGATAGGTGTCATTGTGACGTCTTATCCAAGATTGGGATATGAGTTACTGATTGAGAACAACCTAAGTCGATAATCGAAATCGTAGCTTTCTGAGGCTTAGTTGGTTATTATCGGAGATTAGTGGAAAGATTTTCTCAAATCGCTAGTCCATTAACTCGGTGACTCGTGTAAGACCCCAAATTTTTTTATAAATAAAATGGAATTTCCTTTATTTTATTATTTTGAAATAATAAGGTGGTAATTTGATTAATGTGGTTTAGTTATGGGTAAAATGTGCAAATTTTACAAAATAAGCAAGTGGTTATAAAATATTCATTGTTGTGGGGAATATTAGTTTGGTGGTGGAATATTAAATGCTTGTCGGGAATATTAAATGCGACAGTAGCGACCATGTGTGGGCCCATGCGAGCGATTGGAGGAAAAAAGCGACAAATATAAGTTGTTTAAAAATAACGGCGTAGTTATTCTGAGTTAACCTTGTTGGAATACACGGTGGTTAAAATACGATGTATGTCGTGGTTGCGCATGGTAGCACGGTATTACCGCGATATTGTTGAATTATTGATTCCTTACGTGAAAAGGCCTTTACTCGATAATTATTCTGATGAATTCTTGTTATTATTATATTGATTCAATAATTCTTTGCGTTGATATTTTATATCATTTGTTGTTTGATAATTGTCATTACGATTATTTTCCATTATCGAATCAATAATTCATATTATTTGAATAATATTATCGAGATAACATTATTGGCAATGTCTAGAAAGTTACATCTAGGAGAGGTTTGGTCACTAATTGCGGCAGGATGAGGAGAAATCCTTATTGGAAAGCCCCTCTTTCTGAGGAGCTGCACAGTTGTTAGTAATGTGATTACTATAATATTATTTTTGAATAATTAATTATTGATTTATGATGATATTGATTTTTTTATGTGATATATAGATGGAGAAAATTTTTAATGTGACAATTGTTGAAAATTAATATTTTATCTTTTACGATAAAATAATTCATTTAAATATATTATTTTAATAATATATTAGCGGTGATATTTTATAATGAATGTGGGATATATGAGTATATGAGGAGGTAGAGTATTTTGTGGCATTAAATGTTTAACATATGTTTTGTGTGTCGGTGGACACAATTCTTGACAAAAATTGATTATAGGCGTAAAATCGCTCATTTATGGATTTGGATAATTTACATTTGGAATTTGGAAAAACTTCCTACGCAAAAGTTGTAGAAAATTGAATTTCCTATAAAAATTCATGAGATTCAAATTTTACGACAAAAGGGCTATTTATCATGAATTATTGAAGTTAGGAGTTAAAAATAATTGATTTTGGAAGTTTTAATTATTTTATATAAGAAAAACGTTTTTGTGGTTGTTGGCACATGGGTGGTGATGTTTTTGACCAAAGAAGGCATGCTAGAGTTTTTTCAAAACATGTGGGTAGGAATTTGGAATAAATAATAATATATTTTATTAATTTAGTCTCCTTTTGGCGTTCTAACATTTTCCTATAAATAGAGGCTAAGTTAGAATTGAAAATCACACGAAAACTAAGTTTTCTCTCTTTCTCTCTCTATATTATCGGCGTATTCTTGTGAGTATACTTTGAGTGTTCTTTATCTGGTGCGAGTTTACATCGACCTTATCTGAAAATTCGATCGAAATGCGGTTATTTTGAGGTAAGGGATGTTATTTCTTTTACATGAATGATATTATTTTCTTGATATCATTATGCCAAAATATTTGTTGAACTTTTATCAAATTTGGAACTTTTTCATGTCGGGTTCTTATTAATGAGTTCTTTCATTTCTTATTCACGAGTTCTTATTCACGAGTTCTTATTCACGATTCTTATTCACGAGTTCTTATTCACGAAGCGTGAAGATGTTTTTTTATGAAATTTCTATCTTTTTGTGTGTCGGGGTTCTTATTCACGTATCGACCTTATTCACGTATCTGACCTTATTCACGAATCTGACCTTATTCATAGAAAAATGAAAATTTTTTTTTTTGTCGAAGATGTCTATTTTGGCTCTTATCTTTGATTGTATCCATGTTTTGATCGTTATTTTTGAGTTACGCTTCAAAATCGTTTATTATAAGTATTATCGATCTTGGATAAAGCTGTTGTATGCGAATCCACAATATTTGTCCTTACATCTCCTTTGGATTAGTTCTTAAAAATATTTTCATCATCCTCGGTCCTTAATGGTGATACTTGATGAATATCTTTGGCACATAGTGCAAAGATGAGCGATTAAGCGATGAATATCTTTGGCACATGGTGCAAAGATGAGCAGTGTTGAGATGAACATGACCAGTTTGGTGATTTAAATGAATATCTTTGGCACATGGTGCAAAGATGAATATTGATTGTTATTCTGAGGGATAAAATATTGATGATGGACTTTTAAACCTTAGAAGGCGGTAGAATTCTTTCTCTACGTGACTCTTACAATGGATTCTTTATTCCATTGCATTTGTTGATCTAAAACTTGTTGTCTATTGTATTACATTAGATTTTTCCTGTTGAAGACTAACGATAATTTGTTGTATATTATCTTAGTCAATAATATTCTTCTTGGGCTAGTTGAGCTCACCCTTTTCCTTGTTGTTCCATTTTCTTCTCGGGAGGTGAGAACATGGCGAGGATCGAGTCGGGGTATGGAATGAAGGTTACAGAGAGAGTTGTTTAGTAGTCCTCACCATTTTTGTAAAATAATGTATCAATAATTATGATGGGGATTTATTTGCGTGTGGATATTATCTAGGCGGCAATATCGTATTTAAACTCACGGTATGTATTGTAAGTATTTCACACGACATTTGTATTATTGAAGTTGTAGTTATTTACGTACCATGTATTTGGCGACTCGAGAATGGGTTGGGTGGAATGGACCTATTTTGGGGCGTCGCGGTTGGTATCGAGCTTAGGGATATGATCTCTGGCGGAGATCGGGGAATAGAACTAGGAGGAGAGGCGAGTAAATCCTTATTAGTGTGTCTACTAAGCTTATTTGTTGGTCGAGTCATAATATAGGGATATTATGTGACATGTTAATTTGTTTAATTAACCCTTGTTTTATGGCGATGTTTGAGAATGTCGTGAGAATATTAACGATGGAGTAAATGAGGCCAGTGGAGCAGCAAGGTACTCACCAGCGAGGAGAAAACGTCTGACAGTGGCAATGTTCCTCCCATGAACAACGCAACTTCTGGCGAGCAGATGATGAGCGATGGGATGTTTAGAAGCTTTTTGCGGTTCATGCAAAATCGAATGAGGAGACTTCGTGTACAAAATCTGGTGGAAATGATAATGCTTGCGGTTTATCACGGCGAAACAATTCGAAGTTTGGGACCACAGTTTCCATGGAAGCGGATCCGATCAAAGCGAAAGCGTGGGTCAAACAAATTACCAAGATATTTGATGTCTTGGGATGCGGAGAGAGAAGAAGGTTCCATTCGCCACCTTTATGTTTAAGTGGTGAAGCGATTCTTGGTGGGAATCGTGAAGCGTACCAACCGGGATCTGCTTCAACATGTCTTGGGAAAGATTTGAAGCTGTTCAATGACAAGTACTTTCACAAAGTATTAAATCGTATGAAGGAAGTGGAGTTTATTAGACTGGAGCGAACAACATGGCGGTGTCTCGATCTGCGAGGCAAAGTTTGCGAGTTATCGAGGTTTGCACCTCATTTGGTGGAAAATGAGGAGCGAATAATGGCGTATGTTTACGAGAGGTCTAAAACTTCGAAATTAAATCGATACCTCATTTCTCATAAATTTTCTCTATATTTGAGATGTTGTAAGCAGAGGCTCAATTATTAGGCGAGATAGTGAGTATACTCAATGAGGACCCCTGACCGGGTAGTCATCGAGCGATGATAACCGGCGAGGAGGAAAAGAATACGGACAAAGGCGGTAACCACTCTGGTGGTAATAATCGTGGCCATGAAAATAGAAGAAGTGAGTGGAGGAGATTTTAAAGAGGAGATTCAACAACGACCCGTGTGAAGAAGGCGTCGGCGACATGATGTGGCTGTTTCGAGGGGAGGAGAAAGACCACCGATTAGTATGTTACAAATCACGGGAAGGAGGGACATATCATTAAGCTATCCACAACAACATTCAAGGTATGTTACAAGCTGGAAAAAGAAGGCCACATCGCTCGAGATTGTCTTATAAGCGAAACCAAGTTTAAGCGGAAGTGGTGATTCAAAAACATCCGGATAAAGTCAAAATCGGCGGTTCTTGGAAGAAGCGTTTGTGCGTGGCCGGTCAAAATCGAGAGAACGACGAAGTTATACGGGTTAGTTAATTATAAATTCTTGCGAAGTTTATACCTTACTTGAATCTGGGTTCTACCCATTCTTTTATCTCTCTTGCTTTGCGCTCAGCGTTTGAACTTGACTACGGAGAAATTAGACTTTGACTTTATTTATGGAGACTCAGTTAGGAAAAACTTTCATTACATCCGTTGTTTAGAAATCTTGCTTGATTCGAGTTGGCACCATCACATTACACATTGACCTTATTTCTTTAAAGATACTTGCTTTTGATGTGATTTTAGGGATTGATTGGTTAACTACTCATCATGCCAAATTGATTGCTTTTGTAAGGTTGTTAGTTTTCATATTCTAAGCAAACTTTTATTGAATTTAAGCAACCAAACCATTGAAGTCAAACATTTTCATATCAAACCACAAAGCTATTTGTTTATTGAAAAGCGATGTCAAGCTTTCTTAGCCATGTTATGGACTTGAACAATAATCGTCGATTTGAATGATATTTTTGTTGTTAGTGAATTTCTGGCGTATTTCTGAGGAATTTCTTGGCTTACTCCCAAAGTGTGATATTGAATTTTGTATCGACTTTGAACGGTACAAAACCCATTTCTAAAATCTCATGTCGAATGGCTCTATTGAACTTGAGGAGTTAAAACCCAACTATAGAAGTTGATACTCGAGCCTCTATCTTATGACTTCCTTTGTGGAATACAAAGCGGACTCTCAAGTAGGGGGCGCCATATTAAATGCGATAGTAAAGCGATAGGTGTCATTGTGACGTCTTATCCAAGATTGGGATATGAGTTACGATTGAGAACAACCTAAATCGATGTCGAAATCGTAGCTTTACAAGCTTAGTTGGTTATTATCGGAGATTAGTGGAAAGATTTTCTCAAATCGCTAGTCCATTAACTTTCGGTGACTCGTAGAGATACAAAATTCGAATGGAGCGAGGAATGTGGAAAGAGCTTGAAGAACTTAAGAAGAGACTCATTTGGCACATGTTACGACCATACCATCACGGAAAAGCGAGCGTGGTAGGCGGCGTGTTGAGTAAAAGATGCATATCTGATCTGAGTGCGATATTGTCAAAGACTCATCTCGTATAACTTCTGAAATGATGAAGATAGAGTTAAAGACTCTAGGGACTCACGTGATGATATCTGAGTATAATCGACTTTTATCGATAATGTTAAAATCGCTCAATTTACGGACACAGAAGGCGATGAATATAAAGAAGAAGGTCTGAAAGGCGTTATTCAAAAGTAAAATCGATGAAGAGAAAAAGCTCGAACCTTGATTTATTAATTCATTCTCGATCGAGTAGGAGCGTGGCTATAGACTCGTTTTTACTACCAAGTATGTCGGCGTGTTTATAACATTTTTCATGTGTCGATGTTACGTAAATATGTGGACGACCGAATAACATCATTGAGTTAGAACCGAGACGAGATAGTGAAGACTTAACGTCTGAAGAGGTACTGTCAAGATATTAGATATGAAGGAGCATGTCCTATGTCTGAAGGTTATACCACAAGTTAAAGTTTTGTGGAGAAACCATCTTTATTGAAGAAATGACACAGGAGTTGGAAATAGAAATGAAAGCGAGGTATCTTCGATCTTTTGAAACACACAGAATGCGTCGTCGATTTAGAGGCGAAATTTCATAAGGAGGGAGGTTGTAAGACCCCAAATTTTTTTTATAAATAAAATGGAATTTCCTTTATTTATTATTTTGAAATAATAAGGTGTTGATTTGATTAATGTGGTTTAGTTATGGGTAAAATGTGCAAATTTTACAAAATAAGCAAGTGGTTATAAAATATTCATTGTTGTCGGGGAATATTAGTTTGGTGGTGGAATATTAAATCTTTGTCGGGGAATATTAAATGCGGCAGTAGCGACCATGTGTGGGCCCCATGTGAGCGATTGGAGGAAAAAAGCGACAAATATAAGTTGTTTAAAAATAGCGGCGTAGTTATTCTTCTAGATTAACCTTTGTTGGAATACACAGTGGTTAAAATCGATGTATATGCGTGGTTGCCTGATAGCTTTGGGTATTACAGTATTGTTGAATTATTGATCCTTACGTGAAGAGCCTTTACTCGATAATTATTCTGATGAATTCTTGTTCATATATTATATTGATTCAATAATTCTTTGCGTTGATATTTTATATTATTGTTGTTTGATAATTGTCATTACGGTATTTTCCATTATCGAATCAATAATTCATATTATTTGAATAATATTATCGAGATAACATTATTGGCAATGTCTAGAAAGTTACATCTAAGGAGAGGTTTGGTCACTAATTGCGGCGAGATGAAGGAGAAATCCTTATTGGAAAGCCCCTCTTTCTCACAGGCTGCACAGTTGTTAGTAATGTGATTACTATAATATTATTTGTGAATAATTAATTATTGATTTATATGATATTGATTTTATGTGGATATAGATGGAAAAATTTTAATGTGACAATTGTTGAAAATTAATATTTTATCTTTTTACGATAAAATAATTCATTTAAATATATTATTTTAATAATATATTAGCGGTGATATTTTTTATAATGAATGTGGGATATATGAGTATATGAGGAGGTAGAGTATTTTGTGGCATTAAATGTTTAACATATGTTTTGTGTGTGTCGGTGGACACAATTCTTGACAAAAATTGATTATAGGCGTAAAATCGCTCGTTTATGGATTTGGATAATTTACATTTGGAATTTGGAAAAACTTCATACGCAAAGTTGTAGAAATTGAATTTCCTATAAAAATTCGCGAGATTGAATTTTCTGACAAAAGGGCTATTTATCATGAATTATTGAAGTTAGGAGTTAAAAATAATTGATTTTGGAAGTTTTAATTATTTTATATAAGAAAAACGTTTTTGTGGTTGTTGGCACATGGGTGGTGATGTTTTTGACCAAAGAAGGCATGCTAGAGTTTTCAAAACATGTGGGTAGAAATTTGAATAAATAATAATATATTTTATTAATTTAGTCTCCTTTGGCGTTCTAACATTTTCTATAAATAGAGGCTAAGTTAGAATTGAAAATCACACGAAACTAAGTTTTCTCTCTTTCTCTCTCTATATTATCGGCGTATTCTTGTGAGTATACTTTGAGTGTTCTTTATCTGGTCTGCGAGTTTACATCGACCTTATCTCTGAAAATTGATCGAAATGCGGTTATTTTGAGGTAAGGGATGTTATTTCTTTATGAATGATATATTTTTTTCTTGATATCATTATGCCAAAATCTTTGTTGAACTTTTATCAAATTTGGAACTTTTTCATGTATGGGTTCTTATTCTTATTCTTATTCACGAGTTCTTATTCACGAGTTATTCTTATTCACGAGTTCTTATTCACGATTCTTATTCACGAGTCTTATTCACGAAGCGTGAAGATGTTTTTGTGAAATTTCTATCTTTTTGTGTGGGGTTCTTATTCACGTTCGGCCTTATTCACGTATCTGACCTTTATTCACGAATCTGACTTTATTCATTAAAAATGAAAATTTTTTCTTTTTGTCCAAGATGTCTATTTTGGCTACTATCTTTGATTGTATCCATGTTTTGATCGTTATTTTTGAGTTACTGCTTCAAAATCGTTTATTATGAAGTATTATCGATCTTGGATAAAGCTTGTTATGCGAATCCACAATATTTGTCCTTATATCTCCTTTGGATTAGTTCTTAAAAATATTTTTCATCATCCTCGGTCCTTAATGGTGATACTTGATGAATATCTTTGGCACATAGTGCAAAGATGAGCGATTAAGCGATGAATATCTTTGGCTTTTGTAGTGCAAAGATGAGCAGTGTTGAGATGAACATGACCATTGGTGATTTAAATGAATATCTTTGGCACATGGTGCAAAGATGAATATTGATTGTTATTCTGAGGATAAAATATTGATGATGGACTTTTAAACCTTAGAAGGCGGTAGAATTCTTTCTCTACGTGACTCTTACAATGGATTCTTGTTTCATTGCATTTGTTGATCTAAAACTTGTTGTCTATTGTATTCATTAGATTTTTCCTGTTGAAGACTAACGATAATTTGTTGTATATTATCTTAGTCATAATATTCTTTCTTGGGCTAGTTGAGCTCACCCTTTTCCTTGTTGTTCCATTTTCTTCTCGGGAGGTGAGAACATAGCGAGGATCGAGTCGGGGTATGGAATGAAGGTTCTAGAGAGAGAGTTGTTTAGTAGTCCTCACCATTTTTGTAAAATAATGTATCAATAATTATGATGGGGATTTATTTGCGTGTGGATATTATCAGGCGGCAATATCGTATTTAAACTCACGGTATGTATTGTAATTATTTCACGACATTTGTATTATTGAAGTTGTAGTTATTTACATACCATGTATTTGGCGACTCGAGAATGGGTTGGGTGGAATGGACCTATTTTGGGGCGTCACAATTGGTATCGAGCTTAGGGATATGATCTGCTCCAAGGAGATCGAGAGAATAGAACTAGGAGGGAGAGCAGTAAATCCTTCGTTAGTGTCTACTAAGCTTATTTGTTGGTCGATCATAATATAGGATATTATGTGACATGTTAATTTGTTTAATTAACCCCTTGTTTTATGACAATATTTGAGAATGTTGGTACCGAGAATATTAACAGAGAGTAAATGAGGCCGTGGAGACCTTAGAGTGCTCACCAACGAGGAGAAACGTGCAACAGTGGCAATGTTCCTCCCATGAACAACGCCAATGGCGCAGATGATGAAACGACGGGATGTTTAGAAAGCTTTTTGCGGTTCATGCAAAATCGAGTGAGGGAGACTCGTGTACAAAATCTGGTGGAAATGATAGAATGCTGCGGTTTGTCACGGCCCAACAATTCAAAGAGTTGGGACCACCAAATTTCCATGGAAAGCGGATCCGATCAAAGAAGCGTGGGTCAAGCAAATTACCAAGATATTTGATGTCTTGGGATGCACGGAGGAGAAGAAGGTTTCATTCACCACCTTTATGTTTTAGTGGTGAAGCAGTTACTTAGTGGGAATCATGAAGCGTACCCACCCGGATGCACTTTCAACATGTCTTTGGGAAAGATTTGAAGCTCGTTCAATGACAAGTACTTTCCGAAAGTATTAATTATATGAAGGAAGTGGAGTTTATTAGACCGGAGCGAGTAACAACATGGCGGTGTCTCGATCTGAGCGAAGTTTGCGGAGTTGTCGGTTTGCACCTCATTTGGTGGAAAATGAGGAACGATATGACGCGTATGTTTACGAGGGTCTAAAACTTCGAAATTAAATCAATACCTCATTTCTCATAAATTTTCTCTATATTCAGATGTTGTAAGCAGGCTCAATTATTAGAAGCGAGATAGTGAGTATACTCAACCAGGGGACCACAACCGTGGTAGTCATCGAACGATGATAACCAATGAGGAGGAAAGAATCTGGACAAAAGCGGTAACCACTCTAAGTGGTAATGTCGTGGCCATGAAAATAGAAGAAGCGAGTCGGGAGGAGATTTTAAAGAGAGGAGATTCAACAACGACCATGTGAAGACGTCGGCCCATGAAGAATTGGTTCCAAGGGAGGAGAAAGACCACCGGTTAGTATGTTACAAATCACGGGAAGGAGGGACATATCATTAAAAATCCCACAACATTCCAAGGTATGTTACAAGCTGTGGAAAGGAAGGCCACATCGCTCGAGATTGTCTTATAAGCGAAACCAAGTTTAAGCGGAAGTGGTGATTCAAGAGTCATCCCGGATAAGTCAAAATCGGCGGTTCTTGGAAGAAGCGTTTATAAGTGACCGGTCAAAATGCGAGGAACGACGAAGTTAGCACGGTTAGTTAATTATAAATTCTTGCGAAGTTTATACCTTACTGAATCTGGGATTCTACCCATTCTTTTATCTCTCTTGCTTTGCGCTCAGCGTTTGAACTTGACTACGGAGAAATTAGACTTTGACTATTTATGGAGACTCAGTTAGGAAAAACTTTCATTACATCCGTTGTTTAGAAATCTTGCTTGATCCAAGTTGGCACCATCACATTACTGTTGACCTTATTTCTTTAAAGATACTTGCTTTTGATGTGATTTTAGGGATTGATTGGTTAACTACTCATCATGCCAAATTGATTGCTTTTGTAAGGTTGTTACTTTTCATATTCTAAGCAAACTGTTTATTGAATTTAAGAAACCAAACCATTGAAGTCAAACAACATCATATCAAACCACAAAGCTATTTGTTTATTGAAAAGCAGATGTCAAGCTTTCTTAGCCATGTTATGGACTTGAACAATAATCGTCGATTTGAATGATATTTTTTGTTGTTAGTGAATTTCTGACGTATTTCTGAGGAATTTCTTGCCTACTCCCAAAGTGTGATATTGAATTTTGTATTGACTTTGAACCCGTCAAAAACCATTTCTAAAATCTCATATCGAATGGCTCTATTGAACTTCGTGAGTTTAAAACCCAACTATAGAAGTTGATACTCAAGCCTCTATCTTATGACTTCCTTTGTGGAATACAAAGAAGCGGACTCTCCGTAGGGGGCGCCATATTAAATGCGATAGTAAACCGATAGGTGTCATTGTGACGTCTTATCCAAGATTGGGATATGAGTTACGATTGAGAACAACCTAAATTCGGTAATCGAAAATCGTAGCTTTCTAGGCTTAGTTGGTTATTATCGGAGATTCGTGGAAAGATTTTCTCAAATCGCTAGTCCATTAACTCAGCTGACTCGTAGAGATACAAAATTCGAATGAAGCGATGAATGTGGAAAGAGCTTCGAAGAACTTAAGAAGAGACTCATTTAATTACGTGTTACGACCATACCATCTTGGAAAAATGAGCGTGGTAGGCGGCGTGTTGAGTAAAAGATCGTATCTGATCTGATGCGATATTGTCAAAGACTCATCTCGTATAACTTACAAATGATGAAGATAGAGTTAAAGACTCTAGGGACTCACGTGATGATATCTGAGTAGAATCGACTTTAATCGATAATGTTAAAGCCGCTCAAGCTACGGACACGGTCGGTGATGAATATAAAGAAGAAGGTGCAAGAAGGCGTTATTCAGAAGTAAGAGTCAATGAAGAAAGAAAGCTCGAACCTTGATTTATTAATTCATTCTCGATCGAGTAGAAGCGTGGCCTATAGACTCGCTTTACTACCAAGTATGTCGCGTGTTTATAACATTTTTATGTTCGATGTTACGTAAATATGTGGACGACCGAATAACATCATTGAGTTAGAACCCGAGCGAGATAAATGAAGACTTAATGTGCTGAAAAGGTACTGTCAAGATATTAGATATGAAGGAGCATGTCCTATGTCTTTGAGGGTTATACCACAAGTTAAAGTTTTGTGGAGAAACCATGCTTATTGAAGAAATGACACAGGGAGTTGGAAATAGAAATGAAAGCGAGGTATCCTCAATTTTTCAAACACCGAGTGCGTCACGTCAATTTCGAGGCGAAATTTCATAAGGAGGGAGGTTGTAAGACCCCAAATTTTTTTTTATAAATAAAATGGAATTTCCTTTATTTATTATTTTGAAATAGTAAGGGTTGATTTGATTAATGTGGTTAGTTATGGGTAAAATCATGCAAATTTTACAAAATAAGCAAGTGGTTATAAAATATTCATTGTTGTCGGGAATATTAGTTTGGTGGTGGAATATTAAATCTTTGTCGGGGAATATTAAATGCGACCAGTAGCGACCATGTATGGGCCCCATAACGGAAAGCGATTGGAGGAAGAAAGCGACAAATATAAGTTGTTTAAAAATAACGGCGTAGTTATTCTGAATTAACCTTTGTTGGAATACAGGTGGTTAAAATACGATGTAATATGCGTGGTTGCTTGCGATGGCACCACGGTATTACACGATATTGTTGAATTATTGATTCTTACGTGAAGAAGCCTTTACTCAATAATTATTACGATGAATTCTTGTTCATATTTTTCTTATTGATTCAATAATTCTTGCGTTGATATTTATATTATTATTGTTTTGATAATTGTCATTTTGCGATATTTTCCATTATCGGATCAATAATTCATATTATTTGAATAATATTATCGAGATAACATTATTGGCAATATCTAGAAAGTTACATCTAAGGAGAGGTTTGGTCACCTAATTACTTGGCGCCAGATGAGGAGAAATCCTTATTGAAAGCCCCTCTTTCTGAGGAGCTGCACGGTTGTTAGTAATGTGATTACATAATATTATTTGTGAATAATTAATTATTGATTTATATGATATTGATTTTATGTGGATATAGATGGAGAAAATTTTTAATGTGACAATTGTTGAAAATTAATATTTTATCTTTTTACGATAAAATAATTCATTTAAATATATTATTTTAATAATATATTAATAGTGATATTTTATAATGAATGTGGGATATATGAGTATATGAGGAGGTAGAGTATTTTGTGGCATTAAATGTTTAACATATGTTTTGTGTGTGTTATTAATGGACACAATTCTTGACCAAAAATTGATTATAGGCGTAAAATCGCTCATTTATGGATTTGGATAATTTACATTTGGAATTTGGAAAAACTTCCTTACGCAAAGTTGTAGAAATTGAATTTCCTATAAAAAGTCGCGAGATTCAAATTTTACGACAAAAGGGCTATTTATCATGAATTATTGAAGTTAGGAGTTAAAATAATTGATTTTGGAAGTTTTAATTATTTTATATAAGAAAAACGTTTTTGTGGTTGTTGGCACATGGGTGGTGATGTTTTTTTGACCAAAGAAGGCATGCTAGAGTTTTCAAAATATGTGGGTAGAAATTTGGAATAAATAATAATATATTTTATTAATTTAGTCTCCTTTTAGGCGTTCTAACATTTTCCTATAAATAGATGGCTAAGTTAGAATTGAAAATCACACGAAAACTAAGTTTTCTCTCTCTTCTCTCTATATATTATCGGCGTATTCTTGTGAGTATACTTTGAGTGTTCTTTATCTGGTGCGAGTTTACATCGACCTTATCTGAAAATTCGATCGAAATGCGGTTATTTTGAGGTAAGGGATGTTATTTCTTTACATGAATGATATTATTTTCTTCAATATCATTATGCCAAAATCTTTGTTGAACTTTTTATCAAATTTGGAACTTTTTCATGTAAAGTTCTTTATTATATTCATAAGTTACTATTCTTATTCACGAGTTCTTATTCACGATTCTTATTCACGAGCGAAGCGTGAAGATGTTTTTTATGAAATTTCTATCTTTTTGTGTCGGGTTTACTATTCACGTTATTCACGTATCTGACTTATTCACGAATCTGGCACTATTCATAGAAAAATGAAAATTTTTCTTTTTGTCCAAGATGTCTATTTTGGCTCTTATCTTTGATTGTATCCATGTTTTGATCGTTATTTTTGAGTTACGCTTCAAAATCGTTTATTATAAGTATTATCGATCTTGGATAAAAGCATTGTTATGAATCCACAATATTTGTCCTTACTATCTCCTTTGGATTCGTTCTTAAAAATATTTTTCATCATCCTCGGTCCTTAATGGTGATACTTGATGAATATCTTTGGCACATAGTGCAAAGATGAGCGATTAATGATGAATATCTTTGGCACATAGTGCAAAGATGAGCAGTGTTGAGATGAACATGACCAATGGTGATTTAAATGAATATCTTTGGCACATGGTGCAAAGATGAATATTGATTGTTATTCTGAGGATAAAATATTGATGATGGACTTTTAAACCTTAGAAGACGGTAGAATTCTTTCTCTACGTGACTCTTACAATGGATTCTTTATTTCATTGCATTTGTTGATCTAAAACTTGTTGTCTATTGTATTACATTAGATTTTTCCTGTTGAAGACTAACGATAATTTGTTGTATATTATCTTAGTCATAATATTCTTCTTTGGGCTAGTTGAGCTCACCCTTTTCCTTGTTGTTCCATTTTCTTCTCGGGAGGTGAGAACATGGCGAGGATCGAGTCGGGGTATGGAATGAAGGTTAGAGAGAGTTGTTTAGTAGTCCTCACCATTTTTGTAAAATAATGTATCAATAATTATGATGGGGATTTATTTGCGTGTGGATATTATCTGAGGCGGCAATATCGTATTTAAACTCACGATATGTATTATAAGTATTTCACCACGACATTTGTATTATTGAAGTTGTAGTTATTTACGTACCATGTATTTGGCGACTCGAGAATGGGTTGGGTGGAATGGACCTATTTTGGGGCGTCGCGGTTGGTATCGAGCTTAGGGATATGATCTCTGGCGGATCGATCGAAGAATAGAACTAGGAGGGAGAGCGAGTAAATCCTTATTTAGTGTGTCTACCTAAGCTTATTTGTTGGTGAGATCATAATATAGGGATATTATGTGACATGTTAATTTGTTTAATTAACCCTTGTTTTATGACATATTTGAGAATGTTGGTTTGAATATTAACGATGGAGTAAATGAGGCCGGAGACGCCGCAAGTGCTCACCAACGAGGAGAGAAGCGTCTGACAGTGGCAATGTTCCTCCTGTGAACAACGCCATGAAAGCGGATGATGAACGATGGGATGTTTAGAAGCTTTTGCGATTCATACAAAATCGAGACGAGGAGACTTCGTGTACAAAATACTGGTGGAAATGATAATGCTTGCAGCGGTTTGTCACACCAAACAATTCAAAGAGTTGGGACCACAAATTTTCCATGGAAAGCCGGATCGATCAAAGGCGAAACGTGGGTCAAGCAAATTACCAAGATATTTGATGTCTTGGGATGCGGAGAGAAACGAAGGTTCCATTCACCACCTTTATGTTTAAATGGTGAAGCGATTCTTGGTGGGAATCGTGAAGCGTACCAACCCGGATACCTTCAACATGTCTTGGGAAAGATTTGAGAAAGCTGTTCAATGACAAGTACTTCCACGAAAGTATTAAATCGTATGAAGGAAGTGGAGTTTATTAGACTGGAGCGAGTAACATGGCGGTGTCTCGATCTGAGGCGAAGTTTGCGAGTTATCGGTTTTTGCACCTCATTTGGTGGAAAATGAGGAGCGTGTATGGCGCGTATGTTTACGAGGGTCTAAAACTTCGAATTAATCAATACCTCATTTCTCTAAAATTTCTCTATATTCGGATGTTGTAAGCAGGGCTCAATTATTAGGCGAGATAGTGAGTATACTCAACCGAGGACCCTGACCCGGGGTAGTCATCGAGCGATGATAACCAACGAGGAGGAAAGAATACGGACAAAGCGGTAACCACTACTAGTGGTAATCGTGGCCATGAAAATAGAAGAAGCGAGTCGGGAGGAGATTTTAAAAAGAGAGATTCAACAACGACCATGTGAAGGCGTCGGCGCCCGATGTAAGCTGGTTCGAGGGAGGAGAAAGACCACCGTTTCGTATGTTACAAATCGGGAAGGAGGGACATATCATTAAACTATCCTGAACATTCCAAGGTATGTTACAATTGTGGAAAGGAAGGCCACATCGCTCGAGATTGTCTTATAAGCGAAACCAAGTTTAAGCGGAAGTGGTGATTCAAGGTACATCCGGATAAGTCAAAATCAGTGGTTCTTGGAAGAAGCGTTTGTATCGTGGCCGGTCAAAATCGAGAGAACGACGAACGAGTTAGCGGGTTAGTTAATTATAAATTCTTGCAAGTTTATACCTTACTAGAATCTGGGTTCTACCCATTCTTTTATCTCTCTTTCTTGCGCTCAACGTTTGAACTTGACTACGGAGAAATTAGACTTTGACTTATTTATGGAACTCAGTTAGGAAAAACTTCATTACATCCGTTGTTTAGAAATCTTGTGCGATCGAAGTTGGCACCATCACATTACTGTTGACCTTATTTCTTTAAAGATACTTGCTTTTGATGTGATTTTAGGGATTGATTGGTTAACTACTCATCATACCAAATTGATTGCTTTTGTAAGGTTGTTAGTTTTCATATTCTAAGCAAACTGTTATTCAATTTAAGCAACCAAACCATTGAAGTCAAACAACTGTCATATCAAACCACAAAGCTATTTGTTTATTGAAAAGCAATGTCAAGCTTTCTTAGCCATGTTATGGACTTGAACAATAATCGTCGATTTGAATGATATTTTGTTGTTAGTGAATTTCTGACGTATTTCTGAGGAATTTCTTAGCTTACTCCCAAAGTGTGATATTGAATTTTGTATTGACTTTGAACCCGGTACAAAACCCATTTCTAAAATCTCATATCGAATGGCTCTATTGAACTTGGGAGTTAAAAACCAACTATAGAAGTTGATACTCAAGCCTCTATCTTATGACTTCCTTTGTGGAATACAAAGCCCGGAGACTCTCCGTAGGGGCGCCATATTAAATGCGATAGTAAAAGCGATAGGTGTCATTGTGACGTCTTATCCAAGATTGGGATATGAGTTACGATTGAGAACAACCTAAGTCGATGTCGAAATCGTAGCTTTTCAGGCTTAGTTGGTTATTATCGGAGATTAGTGGAAAGATTTTCTCAAATCGCTAGTCCATTAACTTTCGGTGACTCGTAGAGATACAAAATTCGAATGAAGCGATGAATGTGGAAAGAGCTTGAAGAACTTAAGAAGAGACTCATTTAAATACGTGTTACGACCATACCATCTTGGAAAGTGCGAGCGTGGTAGGCGGCGTGTTGAGTAAAAGATCGATATCTGATGCGAGTGCGATATTGTGAAAGACTCATCTCTCGTATAACTTACAAATGATGAAGATAGAGTTAAAGACTCTGGGGACTCACGTGATGATATCTGAGTAGAATCGACTTTAATCGATAATGTTAAAAGCCGCTCAAGCTATCTGGACACGAAGGCGATGAATATAAAGAAGAAGGTGCGAGAAGGCGTTATTCTGTAAGTAAGAGTCGATGAAGAAGAAAGCTCAAACCTTCGATTTATTAATTCATTCTCGATCGAGTAGAAAGCGTGGCCTATAGACTATAGCTTTTTTTACCAAGTATGTCGGCGTGTTTATAACATTTTTTATGTTCCGATGTTACGTAAATATGTGGACGACCCGAATAACATCATTGAGTTAGAACCAGACGAGATAGCTGAAGACTTAATGTACGAAAAGGTACCTGTCAAGATATTAGATATGAAGGAGCATGTCCTATGTATGTCTGGGGTTATACCACAAGTTAAAGTTTTGTGGAGAAACCATGCTATTGAAGAAATGACACGGGAGTTGGAAATAGAAATGAAAGCGAGGTATCCTCAATTTTTGAAACACAGTGGTACGTCGTCATTTCGAGGACGAAATTTCATAAGGAGGAGGTTGTAAGACCCCAAATTTTTTTTATAAATAAAATGGAATTTCCTTTATTTATTATTTTGAAATAGTAAGGTTTATTTGATTAATGTGGTTAGTTATGGGTAAAATCATGCAAATTTTACAAAATAAGCAAGTGGATATAAAATATTCATTGTTGTCGGGGAATATTCGTTTGGTGCATGGAATATTAAATGCTGTGTGGAATATTAAATGCGATGGTAGCGACCATGTGTGGGCCCCATAACGAAAAGCGATTGGAGGAAAAAGCGACAAATATAAGTTGTTTAAAAATAACGGCGTAGTTATTCTGAATTAACAATTGTTAGAATACCCGGTGGTTAAAATACGATAATATCGTGGTTGCTGATAGCACTACGGTATTACCGCATGTTGTTGAATTATTGATTCCTACGTGAAGAAGGCTTTACTCAATAATTATTACATGAATTCTTGTTCATTATTTTATCTTATTGATTCAATAATTCTTTGCGTTGATATTTATATTATTATTGTTTGAATAATTGTCATTTGCGATATTTTCCATTATCGGATCAATAATTCATATTATTTGAATAATATTATCGAGATAACATTATTGGCAATATCTAGAAAGTTACATCTGGGAGAGGTTTGGTCACTAATTGCTTGTGAAGTAGGAGAAATCCTTATTGGAAAGCCCCTCTTTCCTGAGGAGCGCACAGTTGTTAGTAATGTGATTCTATAATATTATTTGTGAATAATTAATTATTGATTTATATGATATTGATTTTATGTGGATATAGATGGAGAAAATTTTTAATGTGACAATTGTTGAAAATTAATATTTTATCTTTTTACGATAAAATAATTCATTTAAATATATTATTTTAATAATATATTAATAGTGATATTTTATAATGAATGTGGGATATATGAATATATGAGGAGCTAGAGTATTTTGTGGCATTAAATGTTTAACATATGTTTTGTGTGTGGTGGACACAATTCTTGTAGAAAATTTGATTATAGGCGTAAAATCGCTCATTTATGGATTTGGATAATTTCTGTTTGGAATTTGGAAAAACTTCCTTCTGCAAAGTTGTAGAGAATTGAATTTCCTATAAAAAAAGTCATGAGATTCAAATTTTCTGACAAAAGGGCTATTTATCATGAATTATTGAAGTTAGGAGTTAAAATAATTGATTTTGGAAGTTTTAATTATTTTATATAAGAAAAACGTTTTTGTGGTTGTTGGCACATGGGTGGCTGATGTTTTTGACCAAAAGAAGGCATGCTAGAGTTTTCAAAATATGTGGGTAGAATTTGGAATAAATAATAATATATTTTATTAATTTAGTCTCCTTTGGCGTTCTAACATTTTCCTATAAATAGATGGCTAAGTTAGAATTGAAAATCACACAGAAACTAAGTTTTTCTCTTCTCTCTCTCTATATTATCGGCGTATTCTTGTGAGTATACTTTGAGTGTTCTTATATCTGATTAAGTTTACATCGACCTTATCTAAAATTCAAATCGAGAAGATGCGGTTATTTTGAGGTAAGGGATGTTATTTCTTTTCATGAATGATATTATTTTCTTGATATCATTATGCCAAAATCTTTGTTGAACTTTTATCAAATTTGGAACTTTTTCATGTCGGGTTCTTTATTCATTCGAGTTACTATTCACGAGTTACTTTCACGATTCTTATTCACGAAGCGTGAAGATGTTTTTATGAAATTTCTATCTTTTTTGTGTAGGGTTTCTTATTCACGTATCGATTCGACAATATTCATATTAAAAAAATGAAAATTTTTCTTTTTGTCCAAGATGTCTATTTTGGCTCTATCTTTGATTGTATCCATGTTTTGATCGTTATTTTGAGTTACGCTTCAAAATCGTTTATTATGAAGTATTATCGATCTTGGATAAACCGTTATACGAATCCCTAATATTTGTCCTTCTATCTCATTTGGATTCGATTCTTTAAAATATTTTTCATCATCCTCGGTCCTTAATGGTGATACTTGATGAATATCTTTGGCACATAGTGCAAAAGATGAGCGATTAATCGATGAATATCTTTGGCTGTAGTGCAAAGATGAGCAGTGTTGAGATGAACATGACGCATACCAATTGGGTGATTTAAATGAATATCTTTGGCTGTAGTGCAAAGAAGATGAATATTGATTGTTATTACGAGGATAAAATATTGATGATGGACTTTTAAACCTTAGAAGACGGTAGAATTCTTTCTCTACGTGACTCTTACAATGGATTCTTTTTCCATTGCATTTGTTGATCTAAAACTTGTTGTCTATTGTATTCTATTAGATTTTTCCTGTTGAAGACTAACGATAATTTGTTGTATATTATCTTAGTTATAATATTCTTCTTTGGGCTAGTTGAGCTCACCCTTTTCCTTGTTGTTCCATTTTCTTCTCGGGAGGTGAGAACATAAGCGAGGATCGAGTCGGGGTATGGAATGAAGGTTACAGAGAGAGTTGTTTAGTAGTCCTCACCATTTTGTAAAATAATGTATCAATAATTATGATGGGGATTTATTTGCGTATGGATATTGTCTGCAGGCGGCAATATCGTATTTAAACTCACATTATGTATTATTGTATTTCACACGACATTTGTATTATTGAAGTTGTAGTTATTTACATACCATGTATTTGGCGACTCGAGAATGGGTTGGGTGGAATGGACCTATTTTGGGGCGTCACATCTTTCTCCATCGCTTTTTATGGGGGCCCACACATTTGTCAAGGCTATCGTGCATTTAATATTCCCAAGACAATGATCTTAATATTCCACGACCAAACGAATATTCCTCGACAACAATGAATATTTTATAACCACTTTGCTTATTTTGAAATATTTGCGTATTTTACCCATAACTATCCACATTAATCACATCAACCCTTACTATTTCAAAATAATAATTAGAGGAAATTAAATTTTATTTATTAATTATTTGGGGTCTTACGATTGTAGTTGTTTACATGCCGTGTATTTTGGCTGACTCGAATGGGTGTTGTATACCTATTTTGGGGGCGTCACGGTTAATATCGAGCTTAGGGATATGGTCTCTATGAGATCGGGAATAATACTAGGAGGGAGAGCAGAGTAATCCTTCGCTTTAGTGTCATACCTAAGCTTATTTGTTGGTCGGTTGAAATATATGGTTAATATGTGATATGTTAATTTGTTTAATTAACCATTGTTTTATGGCGATTTAAGAATGGCATTTGAGAATATTAACGGTGGAGTTAATGAGGCCGTGGAAACACCTTTAATCACCACCCAGGAACGTGCAACGGGAAGGCAATATTCCTCCCATAAACAACAACACCACCGGCAGGACACGATGAACAGCGGGATGTTTAGGAGCTTTTTGCGGTTCATGCAAAACTAGGCGAGGAGACTATTCATGAGTTACTATTCATGAGTTACTATTCACGAGTTACTATTTATGAGTTACTATTCACGAGTTACTATTCATGAGTTACTATTCACGAGTACTATTCACGAAGAAAAAGTAATTTCTTTTTCTAACCAAATTATCGTTGATTTATGAATCTTACTTTTGAAATTAAATCCATATTTTGATGATATTGTTTTTATTATCATATATAACATTTTTATAATCATGGTGATGAAATTTCTCTTTGACTTGAGTGTAAAGATGGGTAGATTATTGGTATGATCATGACTATGGGTTCTCTTTGGCCGATGAAGCAAAGTTGAATCGTTGGTGGTATGATCATGACCATTGAATTTATAATTGAATATTTTTAGCTTAAGTGCAAAGGTGAATTGATCAACATGGTTATAATTATAGTTTATATAGATTTTGAAATGATTATATATATTAATATATTTGGCCTGTAGTGCAAATATGAACTGTTGATGAATATCTTTGGCATGTATTGCAAAGATGAACTGTTGATGAATATCTTTGGCCTGTAGTGCAAAGATGATCTGTTGTTGAATATCTTTCGCCTGTAGTGCAAGGATGAAATGATAATGAATATCTTTGGCCCGTAGTGCAAAGATAAATTTATTAGTATGATTATAAACAGGAACTGTGATTTGGTATAACCATGATCTTTGATGTAAGACCCCGAATTTTATGAAATAAAAGTATTCAATTTTTCTATTTAGTAAATGGTTAAATTGATAAAAAAGTTAAAGTTAAGGGTGATATGTGAATTTTTTTCAAAATAAACAAGTGGTTATTAAATACTTATTGTTGTCGGGGAATATTCGTTTAGTCGTGGAATATTCTTCTTGTCGAGAATATCCGTACGACGGCGCAGTCATTTGTGGGCCCCATAACAGAATAACTGTTGGATGAAGAAAATGACAAATTTGAGTTTTTATAAATAACGGCGTAGTTGTTACCATTAACACTGTTGGAATACCTGGTGGTTAAAATATAATATCTGGCGTAGTTGCAAAGAAAGATGGCACACGGTATTACACGCGATATTTTTAATTATTGATTCTTACGTGAGAAGGCACTACTCAATAATTATTACGATAATTCTTGCTTAATATTTTATTTTATTGGTTCAATAATTGCTGCGTTGATATTTTATATTATTGTTGTTTCAATAATTGTCAACGCATAAAGATTCCATTATCGGATCAATAATTCATATTATTTGAATAATATTATTAGATAGCATTATTAGCAATGTCTAGAAAGTTACATCGAGGAGAGGTTTGGTCACCTAATTGCGGCCGCAAGAAGGAGAAATCCTTATCGGAAAAGCCCTCTTTCACGGGAACCTGCCGTTTGTCATTATTGTGATTCTGTAATATTATTTGTGAATAATTAATTATTGATTCATATGATAAGAAAATATTTATTTTATGTGGATATAAATATTGGATATATTTATTGTGGTTAAAAATAAAGGAATTAATGTTGAGGTGTTTTATCAGTATTTTTGTCGGAATGGAGGTACTAAAAATCAAACCAGTGTTTTTGAGCTCTATTGCGTGAGTTATAATTTTTAATCTGACCGTTGGATCGTTGTGATTTTTGGATATGTTATACATATATAAGTTGAGTATATGTTCACAAATTTTGAACCGTTAAAAATAACGAATGATTTGTTATTAATTTTAAGAGGTGACTGATTCGGAAATTAGGTTTATAAATGATTTTGGTGGAAAATTCTAGAAATGGGTGGAGCCCACTTTTGGTTGTTGGGGAAGATGACTGATTTTTGGTGGGTGAAATAGTAGCAGGTAAAGCCATCAGGTAGCAAGTCAAGTCTGCTTCGGCGTGCTAACATTTTCCTATAAATAGAGGGCTAAGTTAGAATTGAAAATCACACCAGAATTCATAAGTTTTCTCTCTTTTTCTCTCTAGATTATTGAGTGTATTTTGTGAGTATTTAGATACTTGGTGAGTTCTTTATTCATCGATGCTGAAGTTTCCTTGTTGTCATATCCGATATCCAATCGAAGTCTCGCTTTCTTTTGAGGTAATGGATAGTAAGGGATGTTATTTTCTTTCTAATGATGTTATTCTTTCAATATCATTATCTTTGAAATATTGGTATGGATTTTATTGTGGAATTTTTATCTTTTGAGTCGGAGTTCTTATTCACGTATCGACGACCTTATTCACGATATACGACCTTTATTCATGTATATGGCACTATTTACGTATATGACATTATTTATGTATACGGTACTATGTACGAATACGGAGTACTATTCACAAGTTACTATTCAAGAGTTACTATTCACGAGTTACTATTCACGGGTACTATTCACGATAATTGTAGTACTCCCTCCGTCCCATAGTTATAGGCTGATTTTTCATTTTGAGATGTCCCAATATATAGGCTACTTACTATTTATAAAATTTAGTTGGTTCATTGTTTTACTTTTATGCCCTTATAATAAATATTCAATCATTACTCTTTTTTTGAAGAAAGAACATTCAATGTCATTATTTTTATTACCACATTTAATATTGTTTTATTCTCTTTGGTTAAAGTTCTATGGTTATGGATTTTAATGGTCAGTACACGTCAATCAATGAAATTGAGAGTTCCAGTGTGATAAGTAAGGAGTAATTAACTTATTTATTAATTCCATATTAAGGGGTATATGTGGAAAATTTATGGTAAAAATTGTCACTTCACTAATTTTCTTAAACTATGTGCCAAAAGAAATCAGCCTATAACTATGGGACGGAGGGAGTAATAAAGTTGTAGTTATTTTCTGTACCATGTATTTGACGACTCAGAATAGATTGGGTGGAATGGACCTATTTTGGGGTCGTCACAGTTGGTATCAGATCTTAGGGATATGGTATCTGGTGGAGATCGTGGGATAGAACTAGGAGGGGAGAGATGAGTAAATCCTTCGCTAGTGTGTCCTACCTAAGCTTATTTGTTGGTCAGTCATAATATCGGGATATTATGTGATATGTTAATTTGTTCAATTAACCCTTGTTTTGAAGTCGTATTTTAGAATGATATTTGAAATACGAGAGATGAAAGCAATGGAGAAATCATGATGACGAGAGAAGATGGAATCTGAAATGAAAGCAAGGTATTCTCAACTCTTTGAAATACCAGGTACGTAAATTTCGGGGACGAAATTTCATAAGGAGAGGAGATTATAAGACCCCTAATTTTATGAAATAAAAGTATTCAATTTTCCTATTTAGTAAATGGTTAAATTGATAAAAAGTTAAAGTTAAAGGGTGATATGTGAATTTTTTCAAAATAAGCAAGTGGGCTATTAAATACTTATTGTTGTGGGAGAATATTCGTTTTGGTCGTGGAATATTCTTCTTGTCGAGAATATCCGTCTGACAGCCTTGATCGCAAAGTCAAAGTCAATTTCCTAGAAGAAGCGTTTGTTGTGATTTGGTCAAAATCGAGGAACCCAAACGAGGTGATCACGGGTAAGCTATTTATAAATTCTTGCGAAGTTTATACCTTTTACTTCTCTGGTGCTACCCATTCATTTATCTCTCCCGCTTGTGCTCAACGTTTAAACTTGACTCGAGAGAAAATAGACTTTGACTTATCTGTGGAAACTCCGTTAGGAGAAACTTTCATCACATCCACCGCTTATAAATCTTGTTTGATTCAAGTTGGCACCATCACATTACCTGTTGACCTTATCTCTTTAAAGATACTTGCCTTTGATGTGATTTTAGGGATTGATTGGTTAACTACTCATCATGCCAAAATTGATTGTTTTCTTAAGGTTGTTAGTTTTCATATTCCTAACCAACCTGTTGTACGAATTCAAGTAACTAAACCATTAAAATCAATCACTGTCATATCTAATCATAAAGCTATTCGTTTATTGAAAAACGGATGTCAAGATTTCTTAGCCCATGTTATGGATTTGAATAAAGACACGTCAAATTTGAATAATATTCCTGTTGTTATTGACTTTCCTGACGTATTTCCTGAAGAACTTCCCGGTCTACCCCCAGAACGTGAAGTTGAATTCTTTATTGATCTTGAACATGGTACAAAGCCCATTTCTAAAACCTCATATCGAATGGCTCCTATTGAACTTCAGAAGTCAAAGGTCCAACTACAGAAATTGTTGGACATCGGTTTCATTCGTCCTAGTACATCTCCTTGGGGTGCTCCTGTTTTATTCGTAAAGAAGAAAGACGGTAGTATGCGACTTTGTATTGACTATTGGGAATTGAACCATGTCACCATCAAGAATAGGTATCCTCTACCTCGTATTAATGACTTATTTGACCAGTTGCAAGGGGCACAATTTTTTTCAAAGATCGATCTTAGATTAGATATCATCACCAAAGATTAATCGAGGATATTCCAAAGATCGCTTTTAGAATTGATGCGGGCATTATGAATTCTTAGCCATGTCTTTCGGATTGACTAATGCTCCTGCGGCTTTCATGGATATAATGAACCGAGTATTCAAGGAATATTTGGATCAGTTTATTGTTGTCTTTATTGATGACATACTTATATATTCCAAAAGTCGTGAAGATCATGAGCACCATTTGAAGCTGGTACTCCAAAGGCTTCGTGAAAACAAACTATATGTCAAATTGAAGAAATGTGAATTCTGGCTTGAGGAAGTAGCATTCCTTGGGCACGTGGTGTCGAAACATGGAGTATCTGTGGACCCGGCGAAGATTGAAGCAATACAAAGTTGGGAGCAACAGTGGTCGGTGGCCAAGACGTAGCTTTACGGGCTTAATGCTAGTTATTATCGGAGATTCGTGGAAGGATTTTCTCGAATCGCTACCCCATTAACTCAAATGACTTTCGAAAGATTTAAAATTCGTGGAGCGAGGAATGCGAGAAGAGTTTCCAAGAGCTCAAGAGAGAGTCATTTCAAAGACTGTTCTAACAATACCATCCAAGTACGGATGGATTTGTTATCTACAAATGATGCTTCGTGCAAAGGGTTAGGATGTGTTCTCATGTAACGTTGGGAAAGTCATAGCCTATGCCACGCGACAACTTAAAGAATATGAGAGGAATTATCCTACTCATGATCTAGAGTTAGCGTGCCCGATCGTTTTGCACGCTTAAAGATATGGAGACACTATCTATATGGGGAGAAAGTGGAGATATATTCGAGACCATAAAAGCCTTAAATATTTCTTCACTCAAAAAAAGAACTCAACACGCGGCAATGACGTTGGCTCGAGCTATTGAAAGACTATGACCACACTATTCAATACCATCCCGAAAAAGCGAACGTGGTAGGTGACGCGTTGAGTAGAAAGATCATCACGCAGAATGAGTGCGATGATGTCAAGATATCGACATGAGCCAACTCTAATAGAAAAAGTTAAGGTTCTTTCAAGCCACCGGGCCGGAATGATCATTATGAAGAAAGAAAGTACAAGAAGGTGCTATTCCTAAGCGAGAATTGATGAAGAAGAAATACTTGAGTCCACTCCGGACTTTGTGTCCCTAACGACTCGATTTGAAGTACAAGATTATGATGGAGGCACATAATACACCATTTGCAATCCATCCTGGAAGTACCAAAATGTATCGTGATCTTCACATACATTTTGGTGGAACAATATGAAGAGAGAGATTGCAAAGTTTATCTCAACGTGTTTAACTTGTCAACATGTAAAGGCGAGCATCTAGTACCTAAGGGTCCGCTTGCAACCACTTGAGATTACGAAATGGAAGTGGGAACACATTACCATGGATTTAGATTCTGGGTCTTCCTACGATTTCTCAAGGCATCAATGCCATTTGGGTTATTGTTGATAGATTAACCAAGTCTGCTTCATTTTCTTGCCGATACTGGAGACTTATTCCTTGAGCGTCTTCTTGCTAGTATATATGTAAATGAGATTGTGAGGTTGCATGGCATGCCAATATCCATAGTTTTGGATCGTGACCCAAGATTCACTTCAAGATTTTGGGTTAGCTTGCAAAAAAGCTATGGGCACGCAGTTCTGATTTAGTTCGAAGATACCATCCTCAAACAGACGAAACAATCGAGAGAGGACTATTCAAACTCTTGAAGATTTATTAAGACTCACGTGTCCTAGACTTCAAGAGGCGGTTAGGATAAGTATTTACCATTGGTGGAATTCTCCTACAACAACAAATTATCGAGCAAGTATAGGTGTGGCTCCATTCGAAGCATTATATGGACGAAAATGTCGCCTCTACAGTATGTTGGGGACGAGGTGGGTGAAGCAACATTGTTGGGACCCGAGTTGATGCGTATGACTACTTTAAAAGATCCAAATGATTCGACAACGATACAAACAAGCGAAAGATCGACAAAAGAGTTATGCAGATCTTCATCAAAAAGACGTGGAATTTAGTATTGGGGATCACGTATTGTTGCGTGTAGCTCCATGGAAGGGAGTTACAAGATTTGGGAAGAGAGGAAAGCTCGATCCATGATTTATTGGTCCATTTCAAATTCTTGACCGAAGTAGAAATGTAGCCTATGACTCGCGTTACCTCCGAGTATGTCTCGTGTTCATAATGTGTTTCACATATCTCATCTTTCGTAAATATGTGAAAGACCCAACCACGTTATAGAGTTAGAAACCGGATGAGATAACCGAAAACTTAACGTACGAAGAGGTACCTGTCAAGATCTTGGATAGGAAGGAGCATGTCCTACGCACAAAGGTCATACCACAAGTTAAAGTTTTGTGGAGGAATCATGCTATAGAGAAAATGACACAGGAATTAGAAACGGAAATGAAAGCGAGGTATCCTCACCTTTTGAAACACTGTGTAATCGTACGTCGATTTCGAGACGAAATTTCATAAGGAGGGAGGTTGTAAGACCCCAACTTGTTATTAATGAAATTTAATTTTCTCTATTTATTATTTTGAAATAGTAAGGGTTGATTTGATTAATGTGGATAGTTATGGGTAAAATATACAAATATTTCAAAATAAGAAAGTGGTTATAAAATATTCATTGTTGTCGGGGAATATTCGTTTGGTCGTGGAATATTAAATCGCTTGTATTCGGAATATTAAATGCAATGGTACGACCATGTATGGGCCCATAACTGAAAGCGATTGGATGAAGAAAATGACAAATATAAGTTGTTTAAAAATAACTACAGGCGTAGTTATTCTGAATTATCTTGTTAAAATACTCGGTTGGTTAACACACAAGAAGACACGGTATTGCACCAATTATTGATTCTTACGTAAAAGGCACTACTCAATAATGGTTACGATAATTCTTGCTCAATATTTTATTTTATTGATTTAATAATTCTTTGCGTTGATATTTTATATTCTTTGTTGTTTCAATAATTGTCATTACACTAAGATTTTTCATTATCGAAGCAATAATTCATATTATCTCGAATAATATTATTAGATAACATTATTGGCAATGTCTAGAAAGTTACATCTAAGGAGAGGTTTGGTCACCTAATTGCGCGCCAAGTAAGTGAGAAATTCTTATTGGAAAGCCCCTCTTTCTAAGGCTAGCACCGCCGGTTGTCATCTTGTGATTACTGTAATATTATTTGTGAATAATTAATTATTGATTCATATGATGAGGAAAATATTGATTTTATGTGGATATAGATGGAGAAAATTTTTAATGTGACAATTGTTGAAAATTGAAATTTTATCTTTTTCTGATAAAATAATTCATTTAAATATATATATTATTATATTTTAATAATATAATAATGGTGATATTTTTACAACGAATGTGGGATATATGAGTATACGAGGAGAAAGAGTATTTTTGTTGCAATAAATGTTTAAAACATATTAAACATGTCGGTGGACCCCATTTCTTGACTGAAATTTGATTATAGCTTGTAAAATCGCCCATTTGTGGATTTCGGTCAATTTCTGTTTGGAATTTGGAAAAACTTTCTTCTGTAAAGTTGTAGAGAATTGAATTTTCTATAAAAAGTCGCGAATTTTGAATTTTCTGACAAAAGGGTTATTTATTGTAAATTATTGAAGTTCCGAAGCTCCGAAATAATTGATTTTTGGAAGTTTAAATTATTTTAAATTAGAAAAACGTTTTTTCTTACTTTTTCTAGAAGGTGGCATGTGCTTATTGAGCTAAAATCAGATTTCAAGAGTGGCGTAGAAATTTTGATATATATATTTATATTTTATTAAATTTTCTACTTTGAATTATTCTAAGCATTTTTCTATAAATAGGGTCTTGGGTTAGAATTGAAAATCACACCGAAATCAAGTTTTCTCTCTATATTATCGGTTTATTCTTGTAAGTATTTTGAGTATACTTTTGAGTACTTGTTCTTTATCTGATTGCAAGTTCAAGTCATAGCTTATATCCTGTTTCAACTAAAGTATTGTCTTTTCGAGGTAAGGGATATTATTTTAAAATGATATTATTTCTTCTAATATCATTATGCCAAGTATTGATCTGAACTTTTAATCAAATTTAGAACTTTTAGTGTCGGGAGTTCTTATTCACGTATCACGACCTTTATTCACGATACTGATCTTATTCACGAATCACGGCCTTATTCATCGAAAAATGAAAATTTTCCTTTTCGTCTCAAAATATCTATTATGGATACTAGCTTTGATTGTATCCATGATTTGATCATTCTTGAATTTTACACCACTATGATTATTTATGAGATATTTTTGGACATGAAATAGCTGAAATACGAATCCTTAATATTTATTCTTTTGTTTCACTGGATTTATTTTCTTTGAAATATTTTTCATCATCCTCAGTCCTAAATGATGATATTACTGAATATCTTTGGCCTGTAGTGCAAATATGAATGATTTCTTGATGAATATCTTTGGCAGTGGTCTGAAGATGAACATGTGTTTAGATGAACATGATCAACTGATGAATATCTTTGGCCTATAGTGCAAAGATGAATATTTGATTCAAGATGAATATTGATTGATGTTACAGGAATAAAATAATGATGATGGACTGTTAAATTCATATATATTAGTAGATTTCACCCTCTACGTAACTTTTCTATGAATTAATATTTTTCGCTGCAAATATTGATCTAAAACTTGTTGTTTAATGTATTCTCTCAGATTTTTTCATGTTGAAGACTAACGATAATTTGTTGTATATTATCTTAGTCATAATATTCTTTACTGGGCTAGTTGAGCTCACCCTTTTCTTTTTGTTCCATTTTTTTTTTTCTCGAGAGGCGATAATATAAGCGAAAGTATGCAGCCTGGGGTATGGAATGAAGGTTTTAGAGAGAGTTGTTTAGTAGTCCTCACCATTTTGTAAAATAATGTATCAATAAATGTGATGAGGATTTATTTGAGTATAGATATTGTCTGTAAGATAATATTTGTATTCAAACTCACAGCTTTCTTGTTATAATAATAAAGTTGTATTTATTTCTGTACCATGTATTGACAACTCAGAATGGGTGATGTATACCTATTTTGGGGGCGCCACATCAAGTCTCGCTTTGCCGACGTCTTAACATTTTCCTATAAATGAGGCTAAGTTAGAATTGAAAATCACACCGTAATTCATAAGTTTTCTCTTTTTCTCTCTAGATTATCGAGTGTATTTTGTGAGTATGTAGATACTTGGCGAGTTCTTTATTTATCGGTGCAAGTTTCCTTCAACATATATCCAGATATCCAAATGTAAGTCTTCTTTCTTTTGAGGTAAGGGATGTTATTTTCTTTAATGATGTTATTCTTTCAATATCATTATACTTTGAAATATTAGTATGGATTTTATTGTGGAATTTCTACCTTTTTTGAGTGGGAGTTACTATTCACGATATCTGTACTATTTCACGCATTACCGCAACTATTCATGTATATAGCACTATTTACGTATATGACATTATTTATGTATACGGTACTATGTATGTACAATCTGAGTCTTATTCACGAGATTCTTATTTAAGAGTTACTTATTCACGAGTTACTATTCATGAGTTACTATTTACGGGTACTATTCACGACAATTGTAATAATAAAGTTGTAGTTGTTTTCTGTACCATGTATTTGGCGACTCAGAATAGGTTGGGTGGAATGGACCTATTTTGGGGTCGTCACATTTGATGTTTCAGGTAAAGACTTGTGATGAAAATTATCTTCGTCCTGGATGCGAAGAGGAATTTAGAATTACAATTATGATTATGAGTTATTCATATGATTGTGGACCAGAATTGTTGATTGATGTTACATGGATAAAACATTGTTGGTGAATTTTTAACATGGAGAAGATAATAGACTTTATAGTCTATTTGACTCTTCTAATGGATTGCTCGTTCATTTACTTAACTATGGTTGAAAAGTTTTATCATCTACCATATGTTCTAAATCTACGATTTATTCTTGATGAAGGTTATTGATAATTTAATTATCTTTAGTCATGATATTCTTTATCTTGAGCTAGTTGTGTTTCACCCTTTTTGCTTCACAATTCCTTTTCGGGTAATAAGAGTATATTTGAATTGAAAGCGAGGATAACAGGGAAATAGAACGGTTGTCTCTAGCTGTGGAGGTTTTCTCTAAGCAGTATAGAAAGGTGTTGTATATATCATTTAGTAGTTGTATTTGGTGAATCAAATAGGGTGAGGCGAACCTAACGTTGGAAGAGTGTTTTGTCACTATCATACAAGATGTCTAATGACATACAACCTCGTGTCATCATAAAATGAGTTGTGCTCATCCACTTCTTTGAGTATATCTACGAGCCTTTACCTATATAATCTTGGTGTTTGGTTGAAGTATAACTCTCAATTAGAGACGATGGAGATAATGATATGTCGAGAAGACTCACCATTGAAAAGAATATGATAGTAATCTTATCGTTTTTCTTTGGAGTTTATTGGGTCAACCAAGAATAATTCTGTGGCCATATGATATCTATCATAACCTGTAGGCATGAGCTCCCATGTACGAAGGTTTTCTCGAAAACTTCCCAAAGATTTTAATTTCTAAAACAGCTTTTGACTATACCTTTATGTAGGTATCAACGTGAGGTCTTTGTCAATGATGGGACATTTGTCACATTACTACGGGACACGAGTCATGGATTGGTATATATTTGTATCCAAACTCACATCATATGTGTTGTTGTATTTTGTACGACAATTATTGTAATAAAGTTATAGTTATTTTCTGTACCATGTATTTGGCGACTCAGAATAGGTTGGGTGAAATGGACCTATTTTGGGGTTGTCACAAGTGGACACTATATAAACTCTTGAAAAACAGATGTAATAACAAAATATATAGATTTGAGCAATTTTTCAATACAATCAAAGGAAAAAACGACCTTCAAGATAATGTCACACTCAAATATGAACAATCTGTTTTCAAGATATAGGAGTATTAATTTTATTGCCAAAATAAGTTTAAAGAAAATAGTGAAATATGTATTGATTATTTACGTTTTGATAAGTAAATTGTGCTTCATTTTCACGTTTCCACTTGTGGAGACAAGAAGTCTACTTGGAATTGGTGGAAGACTTTGAAGAGAATAAGATTAAAGTGTTGGTGCTCGTGGGATAATTGGGCATCATGAATTTCGTGACTTTGAAAGATAAAAATTTCTTATAAATAAATCTGCGTTTAGCTTAGCAGTGCTGCACGGTGTGCAATTACTAGGCAATGACAAGTCCTGCACGCACAGGACAATTATATTATTTTATATTTTAAAATTAGAGATATAATTTGACTTTTATAATCAAACGAGCACGTATTAAATTTTAAATTGATGTGAATATATTTAATTTTGGTTGATACAGTTATTATAATTGTATAGTATATAACAAATACTATTAAACACAAAATTTATTTCATTCTAAACTTTTATGAGTTATACTAATCTTGAAGTTTAATATAGCGTCGTTTAACCTCAAAAGTCAAATTGTATCTCTAATTTTAGAATGGATGGAATAATAATGAGATAGAACAATTTTAATTTATAAGTAAAAAAATACTTTTTAACAGTTTTTATACTTGCTTTAGTCTAAATATAATAATTTCACTTTTTATTTTATTATTATTATTTACTTTTAGGAGGCGTTTGTTACATGTCATCTAAAGTGGTCATCTTAAAAATCTGGTAATTGAGTTGATCATCTTTATAGATCGTGTTTGTTACACTGGTAATCTTACATTCTCGGTAATCAGATACCCGATAAAGTGTCAAAATTTCTGCTAATCAGATGACCAAATAATAGGTAGTAATATGAGATTACCACATAGTGGTCATCCTGAAATTTTTATTTAAACAAAAATATCATTTATATTTAATTATAATTGAGACATAAATATCATTATTATTCACATAATTTACAGTTATTTTTAAATTATTTTTTTTTTTTTTTGATTTGTCAATATGTTTAATTTAGCTAAAATAAGTCATTGTCTCTACAAAGTCTATGATGTTGTTTGTTATTTATTATTAAATACATATTTGAAAACTTTATGCTTAATAATTAAATTAATCATGAATTGTTATTTTAAAAGCATATTAAATTTTTAATATGATTTGTTAAGTAATACAAAATTAATTAATTCGTTAGTATTTTGATGATTATTTGTTATATTTGACAATAATTATATGAGTGAATTATTAAACTAAAAATTGTACAAGGATATTTTAGTAAAAGATTAATATTAATAAAAAAAATACTAGGAAAAAAACACTAACAACAACAATTACTGATAAAAATGATGACACGATAATATTTTTTATTACTATAATCAAATACCATTTAGGTGGGTATCCACTATAACAAACACCCCTTTAAAATCATTTGATACTTTATTATATCCACCTTATTTAATTCTATAAATATATATATATATATATATATATATATATATATATATATATATATATATATAAAAGTCCAATTCTTTGAACTAAAAAAAGAAATCATTTGATACTTATTATAATAAACAAACATACCAACAATCATTTAACAGTATTTTGGAAGGGAACATACATCAAATTAAAATCTATCATCAAATAGCATTAAAAATAACGAAACATATTTTATGAAATTAAATAACAAATTAATTATAAAATAAAATAATCTATAAAAATAATAAATTAGTACAAATAATACTCGTTATTTCTGTAAACAAGGGTCAAAAGAAATCATCCAATTATACATACATAGACAAGACCCTCCCTTTGCAGGCAGGCAGCCACCAAGAAACTTCATCCAGTTATAAAATTCAATTCAAACTTTGGAAAGTAAAACACACGACTATGTTTGAAAGAGACTCGTTTTTAATGTTACGCAAGGAATCAACAAGTCAATAGTCAAATTTTGTTTGTTCAAACGCATAATAATCCACAGAAAAAGGGAACGGAATTATGCAATTATTAAAGCAATGTTTTCCGGAAAGAAAATTAGAGATCAAAGCACAAAACTCTCAGAACAAATTTCATTTTATTCGAACTCTTCAATGTGACTAGAGTCTAGATATGTATATGTACTCTTGGAGCTCAAGTTATAGCTCAAAATTATCTAAATTAGGATCAATTCTTCATGAACATAACAATATGAGAAAAAATGATCTGAAATATATTACTTTCTTTACACTTAGCATAATGCTACAAAAGACATCTTTAAGAGATTTAATTTCCCACAAGTATATGGATACAAAATGCCATACTAGCTACCAAGTAACACACAACATCAACCCTTCTCCCCCAACACAACCCCAACTTCTATAGCAACAAGAAATAAACACTAAAATGGTCATTATTATTATACTCCGTCAAAAAAAAAAGATAATGACTAATATCCTTTTGCAGCTTACACGGAAAGTCAGTGATGTATTAAATCGTTGATGTGGGAACAAGATCGTCAGCTGATTGAGACCATAATCATCCTGGAAGGTTAGATAGGTTCAGCTGATTGAAAGTCATAAGTTGCTGAGATTATTTTGTAGTAGAACCTATGAAAGAGTTGAATATCTTACAAAGTCACTTTATATACTTTATAGTTAAGAATACAAGCTTTGATAAGATTGGTCACTCTAACCATAAGTATACTACTACAACGGTACAAAAAACTACAAATCCACGACATGCACATAGATCATACAAGGTCAGTCAGAAATTTAAAGAACACCAAGCACACAAACAGATCAGGCACAAAAAGTAGATATATAGAAAAGGAAAATAGCACAATAACAAAGTGAGAACTAGTAGTATACAATAAACTAACCAAAAATAAGTCGGCAGAAGCATAAAGCTAAACATTTCTACAGAGTTCTTCCATTCAATTCTCTTCAAAAGTATCAAACCAATGAGATTACCACATATTTAATTTTTAAAAACTCTTGAGATACCAATAATTTCATCAAAGCATAACCTTTTCCTTGCTCGAGGGCCATCTAAAGGCTCCCCCTTCACAAACTAATAAAACCCAAAACATAAGAATCATGAATCATCCCTATCAAATGAACAAGCATAACAGCCTGAAGTTGATAAACTAAATAAGTAGTATGAGAAAAGAATATAATCACTCATGATTTAATAACATAAACACCAATTAAAGTCACAGAAACTTCTAGCATAGTAACACATCCTTACAACAGCATTAATTGATAAAGAAATACATTCCTAAGTCCATCTTATATGTAAAGCTAATTACTTGATTAGTGAAAAATGAAATATGATACCAAGCAGCACCTACCACAGTATGATACTGGTTGTAACTTCAATCATTGCCATTTGCCAGTAAAAAGTCCTTCCAGCTACCTAAATATTAAACATAGAATTACACAAAACATTATTTCTACAACACTACATTATAATATTATGACAATTAAACCCAAAATAAACAACATTTTGAATAAACTTTTGCATTTAATAATACCACTTTCAAAAATTATAAACCCAAAACCTCGATTCACTTAGAGGTCATACATTCACTTGAATTCAAAAGTCGGTGGAACCGGAGAATCAAAGCTCTCCAAAACTTCGGTCTTCACTCCAGTCTTACTGTCCTCTTTCTTATCACCTCCAACCCACCCTCCAAACCAAGACGATGAGGGCGCAGGCGATGTTTTGGATTGTGGGGCCTGGTTCGGCAATTGAAAACCGGGCAGCCCGCCACCGGCCATATTCGGAACCGGCTCCTCCATCATAATCGGCATATTCTGTGGCGGGCTCAGGACCTTATTAAGCATAATGCCGGCACCTTCGATGAGGGCAAGGAGGACACCGCCGAATACTGCTGATCGAGAGGCGGCGCGCATACCCTGACGCATCTGAAGGAAACCGCCTGTAGCTGCGCCGGCCATGATCGAGTTCCAGGGATCCTCTTTCTGACGGACGTAAACCATAGTACAGTCAAAGGCGGAAAAGAGGCCGCCCCAGACGGCGAAGCTTCCGCCGACTCTCGGCGCGTTCATTCGCACAGCTTGAGTGCCGCCGATGAGGCGTTCGCCCTTGGGGGAGTTGTAGATACCTTTAAGGAAGTGGAAGGCGGAGCCGCCAACGGCTCCCATGCCGAAGGCGCCACCGATGTCGTCGAGGATGCGATCGGGGCAGGGTTCACGAGATGTCTCCGGAGTTCCCATCGATAGATTGAATTTTGGGGTTAGGGTTTTGGGTTGAAGAGGTAGTAAAATCTTTTCGAGTTTTTGTTCCTAGGTTTGGTTTTCTAGCTTGAACGAGGGGCGAATTGGCTGGTTGGACGAAAATCTCCCCCTAACTCGAGCATATCTACGTATAAATTCTAGGTACTGATAATTGTAATTCCATTTTAATTCTATATCATTACTATTAAACTAAAATCTAAATGAATGAAAATTATTCTTTAAATTTCTAAATTCAGAAAGAAAATGAGATATTTTTTCTGAAACAAAAGAGTAAAATTTATGTTTAAAAATAATAATAAATTTTTTCATAAGTGAAAATCGATTTGTAAGAATTTTATATTATGTCTGTATAAGAAAGTCTTTATTTTATAATAATTATCGTTTATGAAATGAAGTTTTATATTGCATAATAAAAAGTGAGGAGAAAATAAAATAAAACAATTTTTGACAGCCTAATTTTAAATGTTAAAATTTAAATTGAACATTAAATTTAACTGATTTTATTAATGTGGAGTACAAATGCTTTTCTTATTATGTGAAACTACAAACATTTTATAATTCAATTTCAAAACTTAATTGAAATGTTAGAAAACGACATAGAAAATAATATATATTGTAAATATTTATGTCTATTTTTTGATTGTTGGTTATATAGATGAGTATTAGTGGTAATTTTTTAAAAAGACATGCAATAAATATGACTAATTATTTGATAAATTATATTTCGATTTATAACTTATTTAATTTATACTGAGACTCATTAAAATATTAGCACTCTATGGAAAAGGGTATTTTCGTCAGAGAGTAAAACTCATGTCGAGAAAATTGGCTTCTTAATGCGACGTCGTATTTAAGCCAGTCATCCTAATGGTTATCACCGCTATCTTTGGGGTTGCTGGTTGCACAGTGTGGTAGCCTAAAACCTTTGACGCTTGTCGAATAGATGGTTCTGCTTCATAATTAATCAGAAGGACCGTAGAGGTTATGTTCTTCATCTACTGTAAGTATATAAATTCATTTCCCAATAATATTTTGTATACTGCTTCTCTGTTATGATGCTTCCCATGTACTGTTACTTTACAAAGAGCCAAGCTTTTCCTTTGGGTTTTAGGGTTTATTCATAATCACCCAAATGCTATAATTTACTATATTCCTCAAAGCTCCAATCTTTATTAATTGAATCTCATCCAAAGCTCCGAAAATGCCCTTTTAAAATGAACTGCACAAATTCCTCACTTAATCTTTGTCAAGAAAATATGCATTTCTTAAGGCCCAGCATGACTTCAATTGGTTTATGCCATAAAACCCTTGGGAGGGAAGGGAAAGTAGCAAAACCCAGAAATTTCTTAAGTGGGTTTCGCCTCAAACATGTCCGAGGTTTCTTGAGTTCATATTCTCAGAGATTTGGTGAAGGTACTGATAATGTGGTTGGTTCTGAAAAAGCTCTTCCTTGGTTAGCTAAAAAGAGAATTAAAGATGCAAAAAGGTCAGAAAAATCGATGACAACAAAAACTAGTCGATCTTCTTGGGAGGAGGTAGCGCAAAATTTTTTGAAAGGTAGTGCAGCTGCTGTGGATACTATGGAAACTAGGAGAATTGAAAATCGACCAAATGATTATAGGAAAAGAGTTAGTAGTGTAGAAGACGAAGGGGAAGGAGGAGATGCTAAGGAGGTTAATGATCCAAGATGGGATAAAATTAAGAACAGATTTGGGAGAATTACTGATGTGAAACCCAGGTCTGATAGACCAGAGTTCAGAAGGTGGGATAAGCAGGAAAACTGGGGGCAGAAGACATGGAAAGAGGCTACTGAATCTACATTACCAAAAATGGTTGGCGAAGGGATCTATGGGGTTGGTCCTGTTTTGGCTGCTGTGTCAGCTGGAAGAAGAGAGCTCTATGCTTTGTATATTCAAGAAGGATTGGATTTGAGTTCTAATAACAGAAAGAAGAAGGATAAGAAAGGATTTGAGAAGGTTTTGAGGATAGCTGAAAAACTTGGGTTAAGCAAAAAAGAAGTATCAAAACATGATCTCAATATGATTGCTGATAATCGCCCACATCAGGGCCTTGTGCTTGATGCTTCGCCATTGGAGATGGTAAGTATAAGGGAATTGGATCCCGTATCGGGCGATGAAGAAATGGGTCTTCTTTGGGTAGCTCTAGATGAGGTCACAGATCCTCAAAATTTGGGTGCAATTATCCGGTCAGCATACTTCTTTGGTGCTGCGGGGGTGGTGCTGTGCGCGAAGAATTCTGCTCCATTAAGTGGTGTTGTAAGCAAAGCAAGTGCAGGCTCACTTGAGTTAACAGAGCTTAGGTCTTGCAGGAATATGATGCAGTTCTTGGTATCCTCTGCTGAAAATGGTTGGCGGGTTCTTGGAGGTTCAGTTTCTTCAAGAGCTGTACCTCTAAATGACATTGCATCTGGTGCACCCACAATTCTAGTATTAGGGAGTGAAGGCACTGGTTTGAGGCCATTGGTAGAAAGATCATGCACTCAATTAATTAGGATTCCTGGAAACATTCCTATAGATGTAAGCGCCAGAGTTGAAGAGGACGTGGAGCCTGTGGAGGTGAATCATAATTGCTCAAGTGAAGAGTTCCAGTCTTTTCTCGCTGTGGAGAGCTTGAATGTCAGTGTTGCAGCAGGTGTGCTTCTTCATCACTTAATTGGAAGCAACCATAACTTCAACGGTAACAGCCACATACAAGATGGGCAGACTAATGCAATGCTTTGAATTTTCTCCTAGGCATTTTTATTTGTGTATGGTTTATGATCATCAATGTTTGCATTCCAGTAGAAGCATTGATGACTTCTTATACACTGCATTTATGGGGCTTCAATCCAGTCATTATAATTAAGTTTTATAGTTTTAGTTATCTTTTCGCCGCTCTATTGGAAATAGGTAAGAATGCTGTTTTGTCACTGTGATGCTAACGGATGAGAGTTCATGGCTTCTGGCATTTATTCGTCTTATCTCTGTATTTTGAGTTTCAAGTAGTCATCAACTATCCATATGCTTTTATATCTTTCGTTTCTACAATCATCTTGCTTTTAGTTATTGGACTTGCATGCTGCATTCAGAAATGAAATGACAGTGAAGAAAAGTATAGCATACCATTTACGTATATTTATCTACTCATTAACCATAAAGAACAAAAGAAGTTGAAGAAAGTTCTAACATTAGAATGTTTGAGTAAAAAAAGATTAGTTGAAATATTTTTGATAGAGAGATTGAGGTCTCCCCTCGTTTAGTTTAGGGACATGAATATTTTCTTATGAAGTTTTGTTATAGCATCTATAACTGAGATGATTGAAGTCTGTGGACCATCGACTCTTATCCATAGTGGTCAATACCACACCTTCCTCCAATATTTTTGCTGAACTTGATAAAGTTTGATTTTCCTGATGAAGAAATGTTGATCTTATGCTTGAACCTTTCAAAATTTTTGAATGCGAAGATGATGAACTGTCATCAATTGATAAAAGGCATGTTATTAGTAAGTAATTCCAAACACCGCTGTAGCTTCTTCTCAGTTTTGTTGTTTCAACACAGAGACTAACTACAAGCAGCTACCGAAATAACATATAGACATTTTTGAAAGAAAAAAGATGATGAAACAAAATAATTGATGAGCTAGAAACTATGGCACCCCTTACTTTTCTTGCCTTTGTTGAGAAAACTTAGACAAGAGTAGGAGCCACTCTTTAACAGGTTCTGATTAGGCAAAATTGACACTAGCTTCTTTTGTTTCCTTCGCCGGCATCAATGCATGGCTATATATGCATCTTCGAAATAGATTTTGTTTGTTTTGCGTTATTATGTATTACTTGATCTTGAGTATCATAATTGTTTTTGTGACTAGGAAAATGGTTATATTCAAATTAAATGGTCATTATTTTTTTAGAAATACATGGAGCACTTGAGCATTATCCTACTATTACTAAAACAAGTCCACTTTACTTGTTTTTATTTTCTTTGCCCCCTAATGCTAATTGCAACCGGATAAGATGATTATTGATATGTTTATTATACATAACATATCCAGGAATGCCATTACAAAGTAGCTTGGTTTACATAGTTGAGTCCAACACATTTTTAATTTATTTTTGAAGTCCTATACATTATTATTGATTATTTGCCTGATGCTTTTCTTGAGGTCAATTTGCTCCCTCTGGAACTAATGCATTATTTGGCGGGACCATACCAAACGCTAGTGTCAATCTGCACTGCCATATGCATGCAATACATAGTTTTTCTTCTGGTTTTATACTGTTTTTATTTGGAGACATACCAATAAAATTTTGTACAATTTCAAGTTCCTTAATCTGAATAGGACTCTAAAGAGGGGTAGTAGAATACGGCCTGCCTAACGTTTAGTCATATTGAATATGCTGAGTGTATTTGGTTAATAGTTCCATGTGGTAAGTTACTTCTTGTCAACATCGAATGAAACAGAGACTTGCCTGTTCATTTGTTTTGGTTGGTTGTGGAATTTTAATATTATAATGGTAGGAAAGTAAGCACTCCCACCTTCTGATTCTTAGATATGGTTCATACACTACATGATTCTTAGATATGGTTCTGATAATTTCAGATCTTATATGAACGGTCATGAAACTTTGGACGTCTCGAAATAATTTATTAGATTTAAAATCATTTGTATTTTATTATATATATATATATATTTATTTATTTATATATATAAAGTGCTCATCCATAATTAACATTAAATTTCATCTAATTTACTAGGTAAAAGTATCTCAGACTCCATCTGGACAAATGAACTTCACTTCGTGAAACTTCATTCAAATTAAAGAAGAGCCCTCCATAACAAATGAACAAACTCCCTATCATCTATCTATGGCCCCATGGGAACATTTTAGAGAATGCGTTTGTCATATTACATGTTTTGGGGCCAAAACCATGTGAGGCATAGTGGTCTCCTTGTATGATTGCAAGCTCACCCCTCAGCCTAAACAGCTAATTGACACCCCATTTTATCTTATTTTATTTTCTGTGTTTTTGTAGGGTTTGCGTCTAGAAGAGGAAGAAAGATTCAAATTTTAAAATGATGTTTGCTTCTTTAGATCTTTCTTGTGCGCAACACCAACTGAACAAGACACTCCTCTATAATAATTTTTTATGCGATAAATTTAGAATAAAATACATCTTTAAAGTTTGCATTTTTAAATGAATTTATAATATATATATATAGAGAGAGAGAGAGAGAGCTCAATAAAATTTATAATCTAAATTTTTGTAAGTTGGTCTTTCTCATAAAAATAAGATAAGTTGTTATTCTCCATACTCTTAATAGGACCGTTCCTGAGATTTTGATGGCTCAGAGTGAAAAATGAAAATAAGACTTCTTCGACGCAGTCTCATACTGGTTAAGAAAACTCACATCACATGTGAGTTGAACCCATAGATTTGGGTTGATATAAATTTTATCTCTCCTTGAATAACTAGTTTTTTCAGATAAGTTAAAAAAAATTTGTATCAAAAGTTATCGATCTCTACTTGCAAGTCTAAACTCAGCTTTCATTGTTGTGAAAGGGTTCTGTACTCATGTTCAGCCCAACTATTCATCTAATAAAAATGTATTTGAACATATTTTTTTTTTTTTTGAGAGTATGGAGAAAAACAGTCCAGAGGGGAGCTTATCTTCATAAAGACAACCTTTTCTCAATGTGTATTTATTTTTTCTTTTAAGAAGGATGTAGAATACGAGATGCTTAAGAGTTTTGACTTAAATAAGACAAAGGGATGTGGATATTCCAGATACAAAGTAGCATCTCTCCATATTCTTTCAAGGATAAAGAAACATATATAGTAATATCACTAGAAACATACATTTGTTTTTTAGGACCAAGCTTTGAATGTATTGGAAATGAATTATGTTATGTATGATGATACTTTTTTATTGAATTACAATTATGAAGGAATAAAACGGCTCATTTATTACATTAATTACGTGAATTTAATTTGTATTCACGTAATTGATAGTTTAAAATTAACAAAAATATTCACAACATATATCATTTTTTAAATTAAAAAAATGGACATTGAACTGGGAGATAAATTTATCTTTTTTTTTTTTTTTTTTTATCTTAGAGAATTTTAATCCAAATTGAGCTCTTAAAAGTTCATGATGCGATGGAAGATACAAACCAAAAGTATTTAGGCTACTACACAAAATCGTGAACTTTTTTAATGCTTAAAATGTACAATTTTATATTCTTTAAGAAAAAATCTACTTAAAACAGAAGATTTATTAATTTTTATTGGCGAAGTGGAATAATTTCACTTATAAATCTTTTGTTTATTTATACAATTAAGTTATTTAAAAAATTTAGCAACTCCAAAAAAATTATTGATATTGATGGAGCAAAATTAATACTAGTATTTTTATAATTATTTTAAACGATATTTTTATCGTAAGTACTCGGGCACGGAAGGGAGAATATCAAGTTGAGTAACGATATAAATGATCCAGCAGTAGTAAGAATTTAAAAAGGGGAATGTGGAATCTTCCCAAAAAGATCCCCAACCGATCCGCACGCCAAAGCGTTACCCTTTCTCTCTCTAAAAGACCATTTTCTCCCTAAAAAAGAAAAGAACAAACTTTTAAACGCTTTGTCGGGCTAGAAATTTTATGTGCGGTGTGTTTAACAAAATCTCCCACCTTTCTCTCTCCTCCACTCCTTCGAAATATAAAATTACGCGGTCTCTCTCACTTTCTCCTCTTTCCTCACTCTGTTTGTTTTTTTTCTCTCTCTATCCCTTCCTTTCCATTAATGGTGATCTGAGGGAGGGGGAGAGAGAGAAAAATAAAATTAAGCTTCTGTTCTGTCCATACCTAAATTTCTAGGGCAGTTTTTCTTGCCCTAGAATAATAATAAACAAGGAAACGTAGCACATTCAAAATTTACTCGCTGCCTCATGGAAGCAATGTCGCCATTTCTCTCCCTTGATTCGTTTCTCTTTTCTGCCAGCAGAGCCTTTTCTAGTCCTCTCGGGCGTTTTATTCAGATCCAGGTTTGAATTTTTCTTTTCGATTTTACTGTTTCTTTTGCTTAAACAGTTAAATATAATGTTGAAATTTTCACTGATTTTTTTAAAAGGAAAAAAAAATGTTTTACGGTTTTGGATCTGAGGACTAGGCTTTGTATTCTTGCCAGATAATAATACAGGAAGAGAACATGACAACACATTGATTTTTTTTTCTTTTGGGTAGTTTTCTTGTTATTTTGAAAGAATTGAGAATTTTGAGGCCAACTCTGAATATTTTTTTTGGTGCGGATACCGTTAGTTGCGTTGTTAAATTTTGGTGTTTTGGTTGGATGTTTTGATCTTTCCTATTTCTATTCTTTATCATTAAATGTTGATTATCACATTGTAATCTACGCAACATAGTTATAACTTAACATATATAAAGAATACAAGCTCGCTTTTATTGTATGGATTAGGACACTGAGCAGAATAGAGCTTTAGATGCTTGAAAATTGGAGCAATGGAATGAAAATTGGGCAGGGTCTTGTTACTGTTGGAATGTGAAAATTTGTTTATTTTCCTTGTACAAAGACCTTTATTTTCTTTTCTCTCTCTGACTCTCTCCTCCCCCCCTCTTATCAAAGCTGTCTTTCTTGGTGTAATATTTTTTTTGGGCTGATAAATTGGTTCTATTTGTTCTTTTGTTGTTCATAAAAGTGTTTGAACTGAAAAGATAGCAAACTAGAATTTGTTGTATTTATAGTTGGCAAGGCTTTGATGTAGCTGAGCCAATCAATGTTGTCCTTTTCCAAGTGTCTAGAATAGATACCAACAAGTTGTTATTCTTTAATTGACTTTTGAGTTTCTGAACCTAGTGAACGCACATGCAAATGTGTGTCATTTGCCTCTTTACTTATTTCCTGTAATCTATTTCTTATGGTTCCATGCGCTTAAATAGGTGTTATATTAAAGCAGGGGTGGGGTTACCAACCCCTGTTACCCCACTACATGGTGTTCCCTCTTGAGGAATAATCCTGGTACTGACCTCATAGTACTGTTAGTTTTGTTTGCTAGCTTTTCACATTGTTTTTATGAACATAGTTGAATGTTTTCCAGTATTTTCTAATAATTTTCTATGTACTTGGCTCGTACTGAAAGAGTGAGTTGATATTGTTGACATCCTTTAAAGATTGAGAAATTTCCTAATGCTTTATACAACTCCTTTTACCCTTGACCAAGTTCTAGGTAAGAGTGTAAACGAGTCGAACCGAAACGAACAGTGAGCTGCTCGAATTCGACACGTTAAATTCATACTCGAATTCGAATTGTATTTGAAAAATTATACTCAGATTTGACTCGACTTGAATATTTATTACTCGAAGTCGGATCGAATTATATTTAAACTACTCATGAGCTTCAAATTCAAGCTCGAATTCGAGTCTCCACATAATAATTAGCTTTTTAATAAATATAATTTTAAATTGAATTTGTTATTTTACTTAGAAATGAGAAAATATATTTACTATTGCACTTTACAAATATAAAATCACAATTAAAATTAAAAACAAAATAAAATAATAATAATTAATTATCCTAATTTAATTTAATTTTGTATATATTATAAGAGAATGTATTGAGTATCTAATCGAATCTATATCAATCGAATATGTATCGAATCACAATCGAGAATTCGAATAGTTTGAATTTTAAACGAGTCGAGTATAACATTGCTCAGATTCTATTCATATTTTTATTCGAACTATTTTTTATGCTCAGATTTGGATCATATTATTAACGAATCTAGTCTCGAGTATCTAGTCTCGCTCTTATTTTTTCGAGGCAAGCCCGAATCGAGCCCGAACAGTTTGATTCGTTTATAACCTTAGTTGTAGGACATGGTAGAATGATTTGTTGTATCTGAGTTTATCTTTGTGATCAGGGTTATGTGATCTGCTTACTTCTTGCTTTTGGATGGGCATGTGCTGCTTATGTCAGGTATCAAACATTCGAGAATGTTTACAGTTCGGTGAAAATGTGGGATTCAGTGGATATTTTCGATCTTTGAATTGATTTAAATAGTAAATCTCATGTGAAGTTTCTTGCAAAATGTTCTTTTCATTTGCAGGAGTAGGGAGATACGAAAGATTAAGAATTCTATGAAAGGTGGCAATAGCTTAGCTTTTCTTTGTCAAGATATCAATGAACTTGAGCATTCTAAACAAGTCAACTTACCAAGAGTGACAGTTGTAATGCCTTTAAAAGGGTTTGGAGAACACAATCTACACAACTGGAGAAGCCAGGTATTATAGTAACTAGCAGTTCCTCTCGAGTGCTTGAAATATTCTAAAAAAATATTCTTTGCGCTCGTTTTTTTTGTTTTTGCCTTCCATTGGTTTGCATATTATCATCGGTTCATCATTTCTACCAAACAAATGTAGGCATAAAGTAGTAGTTACAGTTCCTCTTTAGGCTAGAAAACATAAATTATTACAAAAACTCTCTCTCCTCTCTCCCCCTCTATTTTTCTTATGGTTTGCACATCATCGTACCAAACAAATGTAGCTTGCGTATTAGTATATTACCATCAATCCATCATTATTAGGTAACAAATGTAGGTAAGAATTGGTATTTAATTGTCAGTAGGATGATCCTTCTCCTTGAAGAGGTCTGTAATCATCATCCTATCCTCAAATTTGACAGGATCTCGGTAGAGAAAACTAGAGACAACATGTTTTAGTAGTTTTCACAAGTTGTGGAAAGACAATCAGGAATTAAATATTGGCTTAGGAGATAAAAATAGATATGTATAGGTTACTTAGACTTTTTGATGAGCACTCGTCTTTAAATTCCAATTTTTTTCTTTTTTTGGTTTAAAACTTTTCTTCATATTACTCCGTTCGTTTGGAAAAGAAATTCATTTTTTCCGGTTCTCAACTTGAATTTTACATTGTGTCAAAATAACTTTATATGTTATATTTTCTTAATAATCTCATTCTATTTGTATTTTATATTTCAACTGTTTTAGAAAATATATAATATAGCTTGTTTTGGCATGTATTACTATTAGTGCCCAAAACACCCCCCCCCAAAAAAAAAAAAAAAATTTAATAAAATAAAATTATCCTGCCATCTTTTCTAGGCAGAGGTAGTATTTAAACAGTTCTACTCAAATAGCTCCAAGGGTATCTAGTGAGTGCACTTAAGGTTTAGAAGAGCTATATTGAAATTAAGAAACATCCAAAGATAAATTAATCTTTAAACTTTACATGGGTAGATGTCCTGATATTGAATCAGAAATATTTTTAAAATATTTGAATTGTTGGGAATCAAGAATTATATCCCTAACCACATTGGTATAGGGTGAAAATGATCCAGTAGTCGAATCAACAATATCAAGTCATATTATATTCAAACTTTTTAAAGCTCAAATTCAAAAATTTTTGCAATTTTTACTCGATTCGACTTAACTCTAAGTCTTTTAGCCGAGCTACTCACTAGCATTTGAGAAATACACGAATTAGAACTAAATCATTTATATCATAATAATATAGATAAAATTAACTTAGTCAACAATTTGGAATGGTTTAATTTTGAAATCTTCAAATTAGATCTCGAGCCTTTTAAAAAAATTAATGAGATGATATTATCAATCTTGAACCAATTGATGGACATGTAGAGGAAGCATAAAAACCCCTTATACTTCTCAAAGTATGTGGAGAATTTAATTATTAAATATTATTTACTTCCTCCGTCCAACTTTATTTGTCCTAGTTGACTTTTTATGGTCCAATTGACCATATGTAGAATCAAAAATTATTTTTAAGTTTAACGGTTAATCTTAAAATTGGTCGATTTGATCATAAAAAGTCAATTAGGACAAGTAAAGTTGGATAGATGGAGTATTAAATAAATCGAGTATAATCAATACTATATATGAGTAAAGATCAATGAACTTGTATCGAGTAGGGACCAGTGAGATAAAGAAAATTCGATAGAGCGAATAGTAAGCGGCTCATATTCAACTAGTATAAGTGTCCGAGTATCAAAATTGATTCGAATTCAACTAATTTAAGTATCGAATCCGAGTCTCGCTCTAATTTTTGAGTCGATCTCGAACCGCGTTTCGAATCACTCGGGTTCATTTTCAGCCCTACATTGGTGGTGTCGCCATTAGTTCTATTTAGCATCTTTTCATTTAAAACATACCACATGACCAAGTTGTTGCGTTCTAGTTTCTTAGCTGCAGAGCTTGCTCACCGTCATCTCTAGCAGCTCATCAACCTCACCGATAGAGGCATCAACCATGAAAGGTTAAAAGACAAGAAAGGAATACAACAGTTATATCTGTCAACCTTGAATCGGAAATGAAGATGGTTAACTATTTATTTCTTCTGTTCTTGTACAAATGCTATAAAAGTCCTGTGCCCCTGTAATTTTATATGTTAAAGATGAAGGAAGACACTGCTTTTTCTATATCCTTTTAATAGGGAAAGTATTTTTGTCATTTAGTCCATCTCATGGTTGGCTTAACAACTGAATGCAGATTACGTCTCTATATGGTGGTCCCCTGGAATTCCTATTTATGGTAGACAGTACAGAAGACCCTGCATATCATGCCGTATCTTGTTTACTATCAGAATTTAAGGTACACAATGTCTAGTCTTGAGATTTGAAGAACGTATAGTCAGCATTATAATTTCTATAGCTTTATTGTTGAACTCTTGGAATAAATTGTCACGCATTTCATTATTTGGAGACAAAATTTGAGAATATTTTCTTGGTATGTTATTGTACAACAATGTATCACTTTTTACTTTTGAGATATATTAAACAATACTAGCAGCCTTAGTTTTATGAACATCCTTTATGCACATTTATATGATGTTCTGGATCATGTAATATTTGATGCCTGGCTTTCTACATCAACATTTAGTGTGCATCTGGCGGTCTGCTAGTTGTGATATATGGGTTGCTATAGTAAGAGTATATCTACTGTATTGTGCTATAATGTTTAGAAATTGCTAAAATGGTCAACCATATTTGACGGTTTATCTAAATTTTGAAAGACATTTATATTTTCATGAGCTTATTTAATTCTTTTAATTTGTTTATGTCTTCAGGATGATGTTGATGCAAAGATTATTGTAGCTGGTCCATCAACAACTTGCAGTCAGAAAATTCACAATCAGTTGGTATGTAGCAAGTCTATACCTCTTTACTTCTGAAAGCTGACTGGTACCTAACATCTCTTCTCAGAAACACTGTATATCTCTTTTAATCATGTTTCTTCAGGTCGATAAATCTTTTTTAAATCTGTTAAGGGGCATGGCAACACTGAAACTGTTGTGATAAATTGAAGAGAAAATGTAATTGCTAGCAGCTGGATAGGATTAATTATCGTAGTGCTTTGTCGTGATTTGGGAAGGAGGGATATAAAAAGTGAAGTGCACCTATAACTATAATTATATATGAAAGCTAGCCTAGTTTTGGTTGTACTGGCCTGTTGCATACATTATTTTGTTAATCTATAGATTTTAGAAGCATAATGCTTACTACATTGCTTCTCGTGGAAGATGTAACTGTACTTTGATGTACAGGTTGGGGTGGAGAGAATGCACAAAGACAGCAAGTATGTATTGTTTCTAGATGATGATGTTAGGCTGCATCCTGGGTCCATTGGAGCCCTAACTGCAGAAATGGAAAAGAATCCTGAGGTATGTTTATGTTGATGCTTATGCCTGTCATTAACCAAAATTCTCTCTGTGCCCCCCCCACAAAAAAGGAAAAATAATAATAATAATAATAAATATATAAAATTGACGTCTATGGGTATGATGGTTCAGATCTTTCCCTTTTGTTTCTTACTCCAGTTTTCTTCACAGTTTTTTCGGCAATGATGTGCAGATATTTATTCAAACTGGATACCCTCTTGATTTACCATCTGGAAGTTTGGGAAGTTACTGTATTTATGAATATCACATGGTATGCCACCATCTGGTGTTTTAGTTTTCCTTCAGCCCTAGTATCTACACATACGCATGTATACCTATATATATATATATATATATATATATATATATATATATATATATATATATATGTTACCATATGTTTGTCAACTGCTGATTGTTATTTTATCCTTGGAAATTTAAAAATATTTCATCCTTGTGTGGTCTTGTATACATAATGTAGAGAGAGAGAGAGAGAGAACTGTAACTATAATCAGCAATTCCTATATGTATTTTCTTTTGAGGTGAAAAACCTACAGTATAGTCTGCCTCAAACAATGTATCAACTATCAAGAGGACAATTGAATTTCATGGGAGAATCTTGAGATTCATGTTTTTCAGCAATCTTGAAATTCATGTTGAAGCAAGAAGATGGTGACTGGGGATTTTCTTTTTTTTTCATATGTTTAATTATAGACTTCTACCATGAGGATTGGGTATTGTCACTTATTTTGGTTCTTTAACTGTCCTAGAATTTGTATAGAATATGTATTATGTTATACTGACTTGTTTGGCGAGCAAGGTTATTTTGGTCTTCAATTTTAGATATTTTTAATTTCCTTCAAGTTGTGAGTTAACCTTATCTTGATTTACAGCCCTGTTCGATGGGATTTGCTACTGGTGGAAAAACATTTTTTTTGTGGGGAGGATGCATGATGGCAAGTGGCTTTTAGTTGTCTTTTTAACTTTCTCGTTCTTATAATTGATATTTACTTTGCTGACTTGAAAAGAATTTGTTTTTTAGATGCATTCGGATGATTTTAGAACAGACCGTCACGGTGTGGTCTCAGGACTTCGAGATGGGGGCTACTCTGATGATATGACTCTTGCAGCTATAGCTGGTAATGCATTTGTCAGATGTATCTCCATAGACTGAATTGAGTAGTTTTCTTTCAATATGCAGTCAACTGTTTAGTTCTTAACTGAGCTATTTCCAACCAAGAATACTGAGTTGACAAACCCACCAATCAAAAAATCCATTAAATCTTTATCTCTAATAATTTGGTGTTAAATCATTCTCAAACCTATGTTGAGTTATGAATTTGACTTTCTTTTTAGTTTGAGCCAGAGGATCCCGAGGTTAAATATGAATTTCCATTCTTGTATGAGTTTAGGAATACTCATTAGGCAAAAAGCATCTGGTTGAAAATTCTCATGAACTCTTAAAATTAGTGGCTATTATGATGATGTCTCTTAAATATTTACTTTGTATTTATAACTGGTGCTGAATTACTCTTATATTTTGTACAAGATCTTCGACTCAAACTGTGTTGAACTTATTAGATGTAAACCATTTTTAATGACGATTAAGTTTATTCATGTTGCATCATTACATATCACGTTTATATTTCAAGGTATCAGCAATAGTAATATTAACAGCATCTTCATATCACTACTCTCTTTAGGTTTACGCAATCCTTACATCCCCTCAAATATTTTAATCTTAATATGCCTGTGCTCCACCACCCCATTTCCATTATGACTCTTTTGAATTTAGTAATCTTTGGGTTCAAGGGAGATAGGTCCCAAGTGCTATGTCAGTGTGCCTAGTATTTCCTTTTTTTGGTTGTCCCAGACTAATTTACCCTAGTTTTAACTTATATGAACATTACCAATTTTGGATTGTTTTGAAAGTTACCAATTTGTGAGGGCTCCATCAAAGAAGGATAATTTTGGAGCTAAACAAAACTTTTTACCACCTTTTCTGAAAGTGCTTGAAATCTAGAAGTGGACAAAGTAATTTGGGACTGAGGTAGTATTGAATTTTCAACACTTTATGCTCAGATACGGTTGTCTCTGATAAGTACTCACATAACTAGCAGTTATCTGACTGAAAATTTTCACAAGCTATCCTGTATTAATGGTTAGTTTGGTGATACCTCTTGAAATCAAGGCTTTAAATGTTATCTGATTGGAGAATATTGCATCCTTTGAGGAGGTGCCTGTACTTATTTAGTGCATGCTAAAGACCTGATGTAGTTCAACTGAAAAAATTATAACTATGCATTGGGACTCATGACTTGCATTCTCATCTTGACACTGAGGATTCTGGAATTTTAAAGTACGGCCATTCAAGAATTGGCATTTTATTGGTGCTACCATTTTCTTTTTAGGTGCGCATAAGAGGCTTATTACATCACCACCAGTTGCTGTTTTTCCTCATCCTCTTGCAACTGATATGACTTTCCCAAGGTTTGTAAAGTACAGCTACATCTTTGGTGAATTAGCTGTCATGTAACATCAACTATTATACCTTACTCCGTGTTGAACTTTTATATTTTTGTACAGGTACTGGAATTACTTGAGGAAACAAACATTTGTTCTGGAGTCGTACACAACATATATAAACAAGATAATGAACCGTGCATTATTTTCTGTTCACTTCTATCTATCATGGGGATTTGTAGCACCATACATCATGGCAGTAATTCATGTTGCAGCAGCACTAAGATTTCATTCTAAGGACTATTTGGTGGAGGAAACAGCCTTTACTTCTACTGGTGAGCACACTACTCATTTTTTTGGTAGGCTGTGCTGATGCAAATAAGATTACTGAGCAGTGTCCTACAAAAATAGTGTATCCTTCTCAGTGTTACTTGAAACGCGGGTTGTTTTGGTACGCAGTACGCGGTATAAAGCGATACACTAGGCTATCTATATATAAATTCTTATAGTTATGAATTTTCTTAGAATTTAAATGAAATAAACCCAAGTTTTATAGGAAGTTTTTAGTTGAATCAACAAGTTGGTTGTTTTATAAATAGTTTAGACAAATGTAATGTTTTAGCATCCAATACTAAGATAGAATATTGATATTTGTGCAATTATAGGTAAAATACCAAAGAAATTTTTCGGTACGCTAAATATTTAGAGTATTGATACGTAAGAGTATCGTGTTTGGGTATGCAAATACCACTACTTATTCCATAATCTTATGAAACTTTTTTTGTAGGGCCTTAGTATGGACTTTGATCACAGTGCCACTTCATGAGCATGAACATTGTCCTTGATGTTGTTTTGTTTTTCTTATTTTCCCCTGTTCTTTTGGATACGGTAATTTTAGTCCCAAGTCTGGGGAGTGGAACCACAACTTCGATTGTTTGACTTGTTGTCTATATTGTTCTTTAGAGTATGGAGTCATCATAAGGTGGGCCTGAGTAGAGTTACAAATTTGGGCCCAAACCTGAGGGTCGAGCACAAGCAGCCCAACCCGTCATGGCGTGAAGGAAAACTAAACCGGCCTGTCCCCAACCGTCCCGTAGGGTCTGGGTCCAAGATATCATTGTTCGGGCCCGTCCCATGTCACCCTCTAAACTGGTCTAGTCTGGCCCTTTTTACGCTGAACTGGCCCCAAACCGGCTGAGTGTTTCTAAGTCTTGGCATCAGGTGGGACAGGGTGTCAACCAGTACATTTGGAAACAATGAATCATCTCCATTTAAATGATTTATCAGTTTACATACTAATTCCATACTTGGGTGGTCGCAAATACTTCTACAGTAATTTTTTACATGTATAGAAATGTAAAGCTTGATGTTGGAAGGCCAATACTAGTATTTGGACTTGGACTTAATTTTTATGTAGTGACATTTATCAATTTATTATATTTAAACTTGTGTCGTTTATCTATCTGTTTAATCAGTATTATTCTTTGTCCAGGATTGCTACTGGCAGGGTGCCAAGCCATATTCACAGTTATTGAACTTCTTTCAATGTGGAACTTGACAAGAATAGAAGTTCAGCTATGCAACATATTGTCTCCGGAGGCGCCACCACTCTCACTTGCTTCTTATAATTGGGGCCTTGTAAGCTCTTCCAAATCTTTCATCTCAAAAGCATGCTATTCATTGTTTTCAAAACAGTGGTCAAAGAGAAAACATGTAGTCCACCATTTGTTCATGGGATATTTGATTAATGAATAACTACTAATCAAGTTTAAGGGATTGAACAGGTATTTATTGCAATGTTGGTGGATAATTTCTTATACCCCCTTTCTGCACTGCGTTCACATTTTTCTCAGTCTATCAATTGGTCTGGTATTCGATACCACTTGAAGAATGGGAAGATACACAAGGTATATGGTTTAAAATGCGACTCTTATATTATCAATTGCAGGGATTTTTTTTCTTCTCTTTCTTGGTTTTGGTTGGGACGTTTTCTTTTTAAAAAATTGGGGTATGAAAAACTTGGAGATGAATGAAAGACCTTTGCTCATATTATTATTTTAAGCTGGTCATGTTTGACTAACTGAGCACTTTTCTATCTATGATATAATAATTTATTTGGTTTAGACGGAGTCACTGAAATAGTCTATTCTATTTGCATTAACTGAGCACTCTTCCATCTATAGTTGGAAGTTACAGTAAGATTTTGTTGTTACCTCTAAACAATGGTGGATTTATTTTGGCAGATTGAAAGAAGCAAGGAGAAGGGTCCTAAATTTACAGATTTGGGTGGAAAACATCTATATGGTAGAAGAGGAACTCCAACAAAGGTCTCAATTCTTGGTTATTTGTCAAGAAGTTTGGCTCACTGGCGGCAGCCCAAAAAATATGATGTATAGAATTGCAGTTTAGCAAAAAGAACTTGTGCATTTGATGGTCCGCAAGGCCTTTTGACACAAAATTAGCTGCGATTATTTTTTGACCCTCAAGGTAGTTGGTTAGTACATCATTCATAGATTTAATTGCCAGAGCCCAGAGGGTCTTAGACAATTATCATTCAATTCAATCCATTGTTTTTTCTCCCCCCTACCCCCCAATTCTGGGCTGATATAGTAATTTTTGCTGTCCTGCAATTTTGTTATACATAATTTTGGTAATTTATACCTTCAAAACTTCAATGCAAGGAAATCTGTGATATTGTGCTCTATTTTCTCGTTGATTTGAGTAATTTGATTGAATAATACATTTTCTCGTTGATATGCAAGGAAATCTGTGATATTATCCATGGATGCTAGACGTTAGGAAAATACAAGCACGAAGTTTCTAGTCTCTGCTCTTGATTGTTTTTTTTATATCAGATCTATTGCTAATTGGCCATCTTCAGCAAGCCAGAGCTCCATCAATCTTAGACTAAATATAGTCTAGGACCACTGGCGAAGCCATGCTTAAAATGTGGGGTCAATTGACCCCACTCAATTTTTAAAATCAGTTAAATTTTTTTTTTAATTCCATTTAATTTTTTATCACCACTAAATTTTGACCTCACTCAATTTTTTTTTTTAATTAAAGAGAGCCAAGCCCAAGCGCCAGAATCCAAATAAGCAAAAAGGGAGGAGATAAAACCGTAAAAGCAAAGGAAATTAGGGAAAAAGAGGAGGTATGCAAATTGCAAGCTCATCAATTCTAACGCATGGCCAAGATCAGAAATGATGATTGATAGTAACCCACTAAGTCACTAACCCTCGTTTCGTAATCTTCATTCGCAAATCGCATGGCCAATGTTCGTCCTCTTTCCAAAGATTGTGAAGCCGGGGATCAATTATAGTGGGGTCAATAATTAGAGTATCAAACAATAAATCAAGATTGATAATTATAGTAGTAAAAAGCGACTCAAATATATAACCAAAAAAATATAATATGTCATTGTTATAGCTATCAAGCTTATCCACAAAAATAACTAGTAGAATATAATAATTACAATTGTCCTCTGCACGTTTTCATTCGTTGAAATCGTTGCATAATACTTTCATCAGTGGCGAAGCCAGGATCAATTTATAGTGGGGTCAATAATTAGAGTATCAAACAATAAATTAAGATTGATAATTATAGTAATAAAAAGCGACTCAAATATATAACCAAAAATAACGTGCATGGCATGATTGAAGACTGAAGAGAGAGAAAGAGGCACTGGCGAAGCCATGCTTAAAATGTGGGGTCAATTGACCCCACTCAATTTTTAAAATCAATTAAAAAAAATTTTTAATTCAACTCAATTTTTTATCACCACTCAATTTTGACCTTACTCAATTTTTTTTTTTTTTAATTAAAGAGAGCCAAGCCCAAGCGTTTTAAAATTGCAAGCTCATCAATTCCAACGCATGGCCAAGATCAGAAATGATGATTGATAGTAACCCACTAAGTCACTAACCCTCGTTTCGTAATCTTCATTCGCAAATCGCATGGCCAATGTTCGTCCTCTTTCTCTCTTGGTCTTGATCTTCGTTTCCTTTTATTATTGATTTCAATGTCAAAATTTGTTATTCTCTGTTGTTGACTACTTTTAATTTCTAGAATTTAAAAATTAGCTTGGTATTGGCGTTGACTCCTACCCCTTTGGATTATTTTCTTAGTTTAGTTACAATTTAATACGGCTATTTGCCTATTTGAATTTTGAATTTTTTATGTTTCAATTGTTGACAGTGGTTACATTAGCCTCAGCTCTAAATCTTATATTGTGACTCTCTTGCAGCCTTGTGCCCTTGCAGGTAACAAAAATTACTCTCTTTTGTTAATATTATTAAATTAGATATTTGGATGCATTTGTCCCTTTTTTTTTAGCAAAAGTTGAGTTCATGAAATTGGCACAACTTTATTTTTTGTTGTAATTAAGTTCATAATATCTTTAATTCTTTAAACAGCCAATATGGACAAATTTGTAATCAGAAAAGCTTTTGCATTTGAAGAATCATGTTCTAATAAAAATCAAAAAAAGGATGATGAAAAAGTAGATTTGGAAAATCTTGAAGCAGACCCCGGGTTGCGAAAGAAAATATCAAAGTATCATCCAAATATTCAAGATGAAGTAAGAAGAGCATTCATGCTAAAAGGTCCTTGTCAGCCTCTTAAACATAACTTCCCACAAACTCGAATTGGGGGATTATTACGTAGATTTAATCCTTCTTGGTTTAAAGAATATGGAAATTGGTTGGAGTATAAAGATAGCTATTAATGCGACATTTTGTTTATGTTCTTTATCTATTTAAGTAGGACAACTTGAAAAACAAGTGGTGGTGATTCTTTCAATACTAACGGCTTCACAACATGGAACAAGAAAGAGATTTGATATTCATGTTGGAGGGCCTAATAGTGCTCATAACCAAGCTTGGAGTAAATGTCAAGATTTGATGAAACCAAAGCAAAACATTGAAATATTTTTTGTTAAACAATCCGAACAAACGAGACTTGAATATCGAATTAAACCGTCATCACTTGATTGCATAAGATTTCTTTTGCATCAATGGTTATCCTTTCGTGGGTCATGATGAAGATGAGGATTCAAGTAATAGAGGAAATTTCTTACGACTTCTACAATTTCTTGCTAATCACATGAAAGTATCAACAATGTTGTGTTGCAAAATGCTCCAAAAATCACGAAATTGGTGTCGAGTGATATTCAGAAAGATATTATCAATTGTATTGCAGTAGAAACTACAATTGCTATCATTAGTGATATTGGAGATGATGTGTTTGCAATATTAGTTGATGAGTCTCGTGATATTTCAATCAAAGAACAGATGGCCATAGCTTTCTTTATATGTGGATAGAAAGGGATGTGTTGTTGAGCGTTTTGTTGGTATTGTTCATATTACTAGTACCATTGCTTCATTGCTTAAAAAAGCAATTGAGACCTTTTCTCAAGTCACGGACTATGTTTATCAAGAATACGTGGTCGAAGGGTATGATGGAGCCAGTGACATGCGAGGTGAATTTAATGGTCTCAAAACCTTAATCATGAATGAGAATCCTTTTGCATTTTATGTCCATTGTTTTGTTCATCAACTCCAATTAACTATTGTAGCTGTTGCTAGTAAGCATAAACACATTGCTTGGTTTTTTAACAAGGTTTCTGAGTTGTTAAATGTGGTTGGAGCATCATGCAAGCGTCGAGATAGTCTTCGAGAGAAAAAGAAGGCTGCTAGAGTCGAGAAATCATTGATGAATAATGAAATTCAAAGTGGGAAGGCTTGCATCAAGAAACTAGTCTTAAACAGGCGGCGAGGCGACACGTTGGGGATCACATTATGAGACACTTTTGAACTTGATTCTTATGTTCTCCTTGGTGATTGATGTACATGAAGAGGTTTCAGATGATGGTTTGGTATACCAACAAAAAGGTATTGCTTTTGGTTTATTAGAGTCATTGCAATCATTTGGTTTTGCATTTGATCTAATATTGATGAGAAAGATATTGGGAATTACAAATGAATTATCACAAGCATTGCAAAGAAAGGATCAAGACATTGTAAATGCTATGGAATTAGTTAAAGTGTCTAAGCAACTATTGAAGGTTATGAGAGAAGAGGGATGGGAGAAACTACTTGATGAAGTTTGTTTATTTTGCAACAAACACAAAATTGACATTATAGATATGAATGCTTTATTCCATGGGAGATCAAGTCGAAAATCTCAAGGTATTACAAATTTTCACCATTATTATGTTGAGATATTTTGTACTGTTTTGGATTGGCAACTTCAAGAATTAAATGATCGTTTTACGGAAGCAAGTACTGACTTGTTTTTATCAGTGTCATGCTTAAATCCTAGTGATTGTTTTGCTAGTTTTGATAAGGACAAACTGATTCATCTCGCTAGAATTTATTCAAATGACTTTTCTCCAATGGATCTTATGAAACTTGATAGTCAACTAGATAATTATATTTCTGATATGCGGACAAATCAAGAGTTTTTGGAAGTTCAAGGGATTAGCGGTCTTGCAAGAAAGCTCGTGAGTGCGAAGAAACATATTGTATTTCCTTTGGTATATCGACTTCTAAAGTTGGCATTAATCTTACCTTGCATTCTTACTTTGTTGAAAGAGCTTTTTCTGCGATGAAGATAATAAAGAGTAGGTTGCGCAATTCTATGGCAGATCAACTGATGAATGATTGCTTGATTACATACATCGAGAAGGATGTATTTGATTGCATTGACAATGAAAGTCACTGGCGAAGCCATGCTTAAAATGTGGGGTCAATTGACCCCACTCAATTTTTAAAATCAGTTAATTTTTTTTTTTAATTCCATTCAATTTTTTATCACCACTAAATTTTGACCCCACTCAAATTTTTTTTTTAATTAAAGAGAGTCAAGCCCAAGCGCCAGAATCCAAATAAGCAAAAAGGGAGGAGATAAAACCGTAAAAGCAAAGAAAATTAGGGAAAAAGAGGAGGTATGCAAATTGCAAGCTCATCAATTCCAACGCTTGGGCTTGGCTCTCTTTAATTAAAAAAAAAATTGAGTGAGGACAAAATTAAGTGGTGATAAAAAATTGAGTGGAATTAAAAAAAAATTAACTGATTTTAAAAATTGAGTGGGGTCAATTGACCCCATTTTAAAGCATAACCGCCAAAGTGCTCTCTTTCTCTCTTCGCCTTGAATCATGTCATACGTTATTTTTGGTTATATATTTGAGTCGCTTTTATTACTATAATTATCAATCTTGATTTATTGTTTGATACTCTAATTATTGACCCCACTATAAATTGATCCTGGCTTCGCCACAATTGATGAAAGTATTATCTGAACGATTTCAACGAATGAAAAGCGTCACGGAGGACAATTGTAATTATTATATTCTACTAGTTATTTTTGTGGATAAGCTTGATAGCTATAACGGTGACATATTATATTTTTTGGTTATATATTTGAGTCGCTTTTTACTACTATAATTATCAATCTTGATTTATTGTTTGATACTCTAATTATTATTACTATAAATTGATCCCAACTTCACGCCCGCTTTGAAGAAGGGACGAACATTGGCCGTGCGATTTGCGAATGAAGATTACGAAACGAGGTTAGTGACTTAGTGGGTTACTATCAATCATCATCTCGATCTTGGCCGTGCGTTGGAATTGATGAGCTTGCAATTTGCATACCTCCTCTTTTCCCTAATTTCCTTTGCTTTTACGGTTTTATCTCCTCCTTTTTTTATTTGGATTCTCAAGCTTGGGCTTGGCTCTCTTTAATTAAAAAAATAATTGAGTGGGGTCAAAATTTAGTGGTGATAAAAAATTTAATGGAATTAAAAAAAAATTAATCGATTTTAAAAATTGAGTGGGGTCAATTGATTTACATTTTTAAGCGTAAGCCATGGATGACTTTCATTGTCAATGCAATCAAATACATCCTTCTCGATGTATGTAATCAAGCAATCATTCATCGATTGATCTGCCAGAATTACAAGAACCTACTCTTTATTATCTTCATCGCAAAAAAAGCTCTTTCAACAATGAGCGATCATACAACAGTAAATTTAATGCCAACTTTAGAAGTCGATATACCAAAGGAAATACAATATGTTTCTTCGTACCTACGAGCTTTCTTGCAAGACCGCTAATCCCTTGAACTTCCAAAAACTCTTGATTTGTCCGCATATCAAAAATATAATTATCTAGTTGACTATCAAGTTTCATAAGATCCATTGGAGAAAAGTCATTTGAATAAATTCTAGCGAGATGAATCAGTTTGTCCTTATCAAAACTAGCAAAACAATCACTAGGATTTAAGCATGACACTGATAAAAACAAGTCAGTACTTGCTTCCGTAAAACGATCATTTAATTCTTGAAGTTGCCAATCCAAAACAGTACAAAATATCTCAACATAATAATGGTAAAAATTTGTAATACCTTGAGATTTTCGACTTGATCTCCCATGGAATAAAGCATTCATATCTATAATGTCAATTTTGTGTTTGTTGCAAAATAAACAAACTTCATCAAGTAGTTTCTCCCATCCCTCTTCTCTCATAACCTTCAATAGTTGCTTAGACACTTTAACTAATTCCATAGCATTTACAATGTCTTGATCCTTTCTTTGCAATGCTTGTGATAATTCATTTGTAATTCCCAATATCTTTCTCATCAATATTAGATCAAATGCAAAACCAAATGATTGCAATGACTCTAATAAACCAAAAGCAATACCTTTTTGTTGGTATACAAAACCATCATCTGAAACCTCTTCAAGTACATCAATCACCAAGGAGAACATAAGAATCAAGTTCAAAAGTGTCTCATAATGTGATCCCCAACGTGTGTCGCCTTTGCCGCTTAAGACTAGTTTCTTGATGCAAGCCTTTCCCTTTTTGAATTTCATTATTCATCAATGATTTCTCGACTCTGGCGACTTTCTTTCTCTCGAAGACTATCTCGACGCTTGCATGATGCTCCAACCACATTTAACAACTCGAAACCTTGTTAAAAAACCAAGCAATGTGTTTATGCTTACTAGCAAATGACTACTGATAGTTAATTGGAGTTGATGAGTAAAACAATGGACATAAAATGCAAAAGGATTCTCATTCATGATTAAGGTTTTGAGACCATTAAATTCACCTCGCATGTTACTGGCTCCATCATACCCTTGACCACGTATTCTTGATAAACATAGTCCGTGACTTGAGAAAAAGGTCTCAATTGCTTCTTTAAGCAATGAAGCGAGTTAATCTAGTAACATGAACTATACCAACAAAACGTTCAACAACACATCCCTTTCTATCCACATAGCGTAAAGCTATGGCCATCTGTTCTTTGATTGAAATATCACGAGACTCATCAACTAATATTGCAAACACATCATCTCCAATATCACTAATGATAGCAATGGTAGTTTCTACCGCAATACAATTGATAATATCTTTACGAATATCACTCACACCAATTTCGATTTTTTTGGAGCATTTTGCAACACAACATTGTTGATACTTTCATTGTGATTAGCAAGAAATTGTAGAAGCTGTAAGAAATTTCCTCTATTACTTGAATCCTCATCTTCATCATGACCACGAAAGGATAACCATTGATGCAAAAGAAATCTTATGCAATCAAGTGATGCATTTAAGCGAATTCGATATTCAAGTCTCGTTTGTTCGGATTGTTTAACAAAAATATTCTGAATGTTTTGCTTTGGTTTCATCAAATCTTGACATTTACTCCAAGCTTGGTTATGAGCACTATTAGGCCCTCCAACATGAATATCAAATCTCTCTTTCTTGTTCCATGTTGTGAAGCCGTTAGTATTGAAAGAATCACCACCACTTGTTTTCCAAAGTTGTCCTACTTAAATAGATAAAGAACATAAACAAAATGTTTGCGATCAATAGCTATGCTATACTCCAACCAATTTCCATATTCTTTAAACCAAGAAGGATTAAATCTACGTAATAATCCCCCAATTCGAGTTTGTGGGAAGTTATGTTTGAGAGGCTGACAAGGACCCTTTAGCATGAATGCTCTTCTTACTTCATCTTGAATATTTGGATGATACTTTGATATTTTCTTTCGCAACCCGGGGTCTGCTTCAAGATTTTCCAAATCAACTTTTTCATCATCCTTTTTTTGATTTTTATTAGAACATGATTCTTCAAATGCAGAAGCTTTTCTGATTATAAATTTGTCCATATTGGCTGTTTAAAGAATTAAAGATATTATGAACTTAATTACAACAAAAAATAAAGTTATGCCAATTTCATGAACTCAACTTTTGCTAAAAAAAAAAGGGACAAATGCATCCAAATATCTAATTTAATAATATTAACAAAAGAGAGTAATTTTTGTTACCTGCAAGGGCACAAGGCTGCAAGAGAGTCACAATATAAGATTTAGAGCTGAGGCTAATGTAACCACTGTCAACAATTGAAACATAAAAAATTCAAAATTCAAATAGGCAAATAGCCGTATTAAATTGTAACTAAACTAAGAAAATAATCCAGAGGGGTATGAGTCAACGCCTATACCAAGCTAATTTCTAAATTCTAGAAATTAAAAGTAGTCAACAACAGAGAATAACAAATTTTGACATTGAAATCAATAATAAAAGGAATGAAGATTGAAGACTGAAGAGAGAGAAAGAGGACAAACATTGGCCATGCGATTTGCGAATGAAGATTATGAAACGAGGGTTAGTGACTTAGTGGGTTATCATCAATCATCATCTCTGATCTTGGCCATGCATTGGAATTGATGAGCTTGCAATTTGCATACCTCCTCTTTTTCCCTAATTCCCTTTGCTTTTACGGTTTTATCTCCTCCCTTTTTGCTTATTTGGATTCTGGCGCTTGGGCTTGGCTCTCTTTAATTAAAAAAAATTGAGTGAGGTCAAAATTGAGTGGTGATAAAAAATTGAGTGGAATTAAAAAAAAAAAATTAACTGATTTTAAAAATTGAGTGGGGTCAATTGACCCCACATTTTAAGCATGGCTTCGTCAGTGCCTCTTTCTCTCTCTTCAGTCTTCAATCATGCCATGCACGTTATTTTTGGTTATATATTTGAGTCGCTTTTTATTACTATAATTATCAATCTTGATTTATTGTTTGATACTCTAATTATTGACCCCACTATAAATTGATCCTGGCTTCGCCACTGTCTAGGACTCATGCTCCCTCTCTAGTAGCTAGACTAAATATAGTCTAGGAGATTTTCTGGTGGATCCAAAAGACTATATCAAGGAATCGGGTTAAATACATTTTTCCCCCACTCTACTAGACCTCAGTTTACAAATGCATCACTGAACTGAATTTTTTTACGGTCAACTCATTGAACTACAAATTATTTACAAAAAGTGATAAAACCGTCTATGTATGTTAACTATTTAACAGAAATCTGACATGGCAATAAGTGACATTATATAATTAAAATACGTGGCAATATATACTTACATGGATTAAACATATAATTAAAATTGTTGTATTATTATATACTACTATTTTATTAATTAATGTTGTCAAGCACTTTATTTGCTAAAAAATTATAGAATTTTACCTGGTTTCTTAAAATTACTCTCTAGAAAAACTTCATTCCCTTCAAAATTAAAAGATATATTTTTGAAGACAATTTTATATTTTTAAAAAAATATTTATATTTTTTATATAAAAAATATTAAAATGTAAAAATTTTATATAAAATTATAAAATATATTTTAGTATATTTTATATAAAATATAAATATTATATTTTTATGTAAAAATATAAAAATTAAAAATATTTTTATATTTTTTATATTTTGAAAAATATATATTTTTTATTTATATTTATATTTTTAAAAGATATATTTTTTAAAAAAAGGTCTAATATTTTGAAATTAAAAATTATTACTATTATTATCTCTATTTTTTTCTTAGAAATCTTAAATATCATCAAGAGATATTTAAAAAGTCCTGAAAAATTTAGAAAAAATATTTGTTAATTTTTTATTTTAAAAATATATTTTAATATTTTATAAAGTTAAAACTAATAATATTTACATAATAAAACCAAATTATCTAAAATCTAATTAAACATAATAACATATTTGTTATATATTTTTTTCAGATCTACTGTGTACATCTTCATCTTCCCCTCCATCATCATCTTCTCCCCTCATCTCTAGAATCATCTAATTCCTCATCTCCAAATTCTAGAGAAATATTGTGAAATTAAGCTGAGGAAACAGTATCCAAAGAAGAAGAACAAATAGAGCATCTCCAATCTCATTCTTACTCTCATAAACTATAATCACTCTCGTTGATCGAAACCCCCAAATCTAGAACCATAACTATTTGAAAGCCTCTTGGCCCACTGACTTTGATCGGGTAACCAAGAAATTGGGGATCCAACTACAGCAAGATTCTCCTTGAATCTTTGAAGAGCTCAATTATTCGTGACTCGGCCCAAGTCATCTCGCCAAAATAAGATCATCCTCAAATGAATCTCTTTTCTTCAGATCGTGATCATCAGCAAGAATCATTCGCATGCTCAGAACCTTCATCCGTTCAACAAGAAGCTCTACTACATCGAGTCTTCCCCGACGACGACGACTCAGACTCAGACTCAGTGAGCCATACCTCCTCCGACCACCCTAAACGGCTCTGCTTTTACCTCATCCGACGAGAACACCAACAATTTTAAAATCGCCGCACCGATGTACAGAGAAGATGAAATCGGAAGAAGAAGAAGATGGTTTTAAATTGTTAAGTTATTTGACAGAGAAAGAAGAAGATGGTTTTAAATTGTTATTTCGGATCAAATCGGAAATTTTTCGGATCTCTGTTTGGGAGATTTGACTCTATTCATATCTAATGTTTTGGGATTTAAAAAAATAATAATAATTGATGTTTTAAGTATTTTAATATTTTAGTTATATTTTGAAATTTGAATTTATTTTTATGAATTTTAATTTTAATTTGTGCTTATTATAAAAATACTTATGAATAATGTTAAATATATAACTCAAATTAAAATTTACCCAAATTTCTCTTATTTTAATAATATATGTAATATATCTAAATACAATAAAAGATAAATTTGTCAAAGAAAAAAATATTAATAATTTTTCATTATTAATGTTGAGGGTATTAGGACAAAATTAATAATATTACATGTCATACATATATTCATATGTTATATTACTAATTTTAGTTTTATTTGAAGAGAGGTTAATTAAATTAATGAATTTAATGAGTTATTTAAATTAAAAGAAAATTACATATTTATGTGTAATTTATATAATTTATTTAAAATTGTACCATATTGGAAAAAAAATTGTATGCTATAATACCAAAGTTTTACCATACCAAATAAATATTAATGATTAAAATAAATTTTAAAAAATTATTTTTGTTGTACTTATATTTTGAATGGATTATTTTATTTATTTGATTTTGATTAATTTAGTATTAAATTTATACAAGTTTCCACCTAGACATACCACAAAGAAAAATGTCTGACGTGTTAGCTCTCTCACGTGACAGCACACGTAATTTTTCCGTCCAAAGTCAAACAATTTAACAGAATTTGTAACGGTTTGTAAGAAAATTGTAGTTTAGTGAGTCGAATGAAAATAAATTCAGTTCAGTGATGTATTTGTAAACCGAGGTCGAGTAGAGTGGGGAATAGTGTATTTAACCCTCAAGGAATCTGATTTTGGTAGACTATAAATTTTAATATATTTAAATTGGAGTGTGGAAGAATGATTGGTGGACTATAATTCATTAAATATAATATAATCTTTTAATATTATAGTCCATGAGATAGTTTATCTGTTGGAAGGATTGAAAGACTATTCCATGGATTGATGTCAGTCCATCACTATAATCCTACTTGATCAACTTAAAGATTAAGCTCTACCAAAGTGTTTTTCCCCCTTTTTGACAAGCAAAGCACTAAAGGTTCGTATGTGTGAAAATGTGAAAAAAAAATAGTCCCATGACAGTTTTAATGATTACACATAACCAATCGATATGATCACTTCTTCAGATTGATGCTTAAAGAAGTACTACATGGCAGCGTAACAATAAAAGAAATATGACTGACCGGAAAAATAATGTTGAAAAGGAAATCAATACAAAAAACAGAGGCATACATACCCATAAAATCCTTCAATAGAATCATCGCCAGCATGTGCAAGGAATGGCATTCTTCTACACAAGAGGTGACATCAAACACCTACACTTGTTTTAAAAGGGAATTTTATAATAATAAGTTAGAATCAGTGAAGTAATTAAAATCCTTTTTTGGATCAGTATATGTTTCAATTATTAAATGAACGTGCAGTCTTAACACCTTTTCTTTGATGTCCTCTTCGCATGCAAGGAAACTTAAGCTTTAGAGTATACTTTTGATGCCTAAAAAACAAAAACGAACATGAGGAAAAAAGTACCATAGTCTGGAGATCAGTCTATTACTGAACATAACAAATATATATGACCATTTGAAGTGTCCATGGTCCACCCATCAGATAACGTTAACTTTGACTATGAGAAGTGGACCGCAAGTGAGTAAGAATGAACAATCTTCTAAAAAACGCTAGGCGGCGGAGGGAGCTTTGAGTGCTTTGGCCTTGTAAGCGGCGCCTAAGTGGTTTCCTAAGCGGGGTTAATTTTATTTGTGAGAGTATATGGGTGAAGTTTAAAACATACTTGAACTTTAGGACTTCAAGTATAATTAGGAAGTAACTTTGAGGGAAGTGTTTGTAATATGGCATAATTTTAAGGCTTAAATCATAATTCGCCTCCTAAAGTATTTGGGTTTACAATTTACTATATAAACTACCTAATTTCATTCTTCCAATCAAAATTGGTCAGAATATCCGACCCGTCCAAGAATCTGATTGGGTATGGGTTATTTTATACCGTTTGACCGTACAAATATACAAATTAACTTGATTAAAAAAAACTAATACCGTATATGTTTGAAATACGATATCAATTATCAAATTCCTTCACTTTCCCTTTTCATCTCCCTTTACAGCTTTGTCCGATCAATTTGTGCGACTTAGTAAGTAAATCCCAACAAAATCGTTTTTGTATATTTATAACCATGTGGACAAGGGCGGAGCCATGTAGGGGCTCGGTTGGGCTGTAGTCCGGGTCAGTTTTTTTTTTTTACTTATATATCTTAGCCCAACCCAATATTTTAGCCCACAAACAAAAGCCCTATCAAACCCTCCCAACATCATCCTCCGTCCGCTACCATTGTCGCCCTATCAAACCCTCCTCGTTGTGGCCAATGAAGAGGGGGAACTCTACTTATTGTCTGCCGACTGCCATCGTTGTTGCTCTGACTCTCTGAGTTTGTTAAAGTTCATCCGTTGCCAAATCGGAGCTGCCATCTCTCTCAGCTTCACTAGTGAAATCAGCGCTCGATTGAGCTTCTGCAGGATCCGTATGCATTTTTTTCTGTTTAGTTGAGATTTGTGCATTTTTTAAAGATTAATTTGAAGGTTGAAGCTTGATTTTATTGTTTAACAGGGAAGCTGATTGGGATCGAGCCTTTAATTTTTCTTCTAATTTGGACTTCTTAACTTCTTGCATTCAGTGACAGTTTTGGGGGAGTTGGGGCTTAATTTAGTCTATTCAAGTTTGTTATTATCTATTATGATTATTGGGTGCTTGTGCACTGGTTATTAAACATTCAAACAAGGGAGAGAAATGGGCTATATAACAGCGCCATCAAGGTGTTCGATAAAAGTTCTGAGAGTAGGAAAAGTTGGTTTTTGAGCAAGTTAGGGGGGATGTTTGGCCTGTAATGGTTTGTTATTATTTGGGAAATCTAAATGGCAATTGGTAGCCCAGGAGGAAAAAAAATTCTGGCTCCGCCCTTGCATGTGGACCTTGAGATTGCAAGTGTTTGATGACTTAGGATATGGAGGTATATTTTCTTTCTTTAATAAGTTTAGGACTTTATGTGATGACTTTACATCTTCATTTATATGTAAAGTGTATTTTAATGGTGTATTCCTCTATAATCACACAATAATTGTCTATTTGTGCATTGTTGTGTCATTTAATGTGTATTATATATATATATATATATATATATATATATATGGCAAAACTAATTAATTATGCATTGTAGTTGACAAGTTTTACTTATTACACCATTGAACTTTTAATTTTTCAAATTATCCAATAAATTGATTATTATTTTAAAATTGGGTCATTATGTTATCTCTGGCCCACGGCTAATAATCAAACAAGAGGCCTACTTCAACAAGAAGATTAATCAATTTTAAATCAACATCTGAAATTACAAAAATTCATCTGAAAAAAAAGAAAGAAAATAGAAATCCATTTAAACACATAAACAGTTACAACCACTAATACTACTAAGCCCACCACCACAATCACAACCACCACCACTCAGCCTACCACCACAACCACAACCACAAGCACCACCCAACACCCATTCCCCCTTCTCTCATAAACAAATCAACTATTATCCATTTCAAATCTCTAATTAAAAATTAAAACATAAAACAACACCATAAATACATAGATCTGGAGAAAGATTTGAAAATAAAAAGTAGATCGGAAAGAAAAAGAGAAAGATTTGAAATAAAAAAGTAGATCTGTCATTACAATCTTTGATTTTCTTACCACCTCGGTAATTAAGAATTCGGCGACCTTCTCTTCTTCTAAATCGACCTCGTCATAGAAAAGGAGGAGTCTCACGTCAACGCCGATCGCGTGTCGATCATCAAAGAGTACAAAGGGAATATTAAATCGGAGCTTTCGTCCATCTGCGATGGGATTTTGAAGGTTATATGTTCCAAATTGATTCTAATTGCTTTCGCCGTAGACTCGAAGGTCTTTTATTTGAAGATGAAAGGAGATTATCACAAGTACTTAGTGGAGTTTAAGATTGTTGCTGATAGGAATGAGGTTGCTGAAAATATTTTTTATTTTTTTATTCACTTTCAAGTTTTTTATTATTATTTTTTTCTACATAAGTTGTGACGTCCCCAAAATAGGTCCATTCCACCCAACCTATTCTGAGTCGCCAAATACATGGTACAGAAAACAAATACAACTTCAGTAATACAATTGTCGTGCAAAATACGACAACACATATACTGTGAGTTTGAATACAAATACTGTCTAATAGAGAGTATACAAACTCAAAAGGAGTCCTCATTACAATTATCCAAACACTATTTTACAGAAATAGTGAAGATCTGCTAAAACATCTTTCTAGAACCATCACTCATATTTCGATTAGATCCTCGCTATGTTCTCCACCTCCGAGAAGAAAAATGGAACAAAAAGGAAAAGAGTGAGCTCAACTAGCCCAAAGAAAAGAATATTATGACTAAAATAATATACAACAAATTATCATTAGTCTACAATGGGAAAATCGATAAAATATAATGTAGACAACAAGTTTTAGATCAACAACAAGATCGAAAAACAAAGAATCCATTAGAAGAGTCAAGAGAGAAAGAATTCTACTATCTTCTAGGATTTAAAAGTCCATCATCAATATTTTATCCTCAGAATAACAATTAATATACATCTTTAATCAAATATTCATCTTTGCACTACTGCATCAAAGATATTCATTTATATCACCAATTGGTCATGTTCATCTCAACACTGCTCATCTTTTGCACTACGGGCCAAAGATATTCATCGAGTAATCATTCATCTTTATCTACGGCCAAAGATATTCATCGAGTAATCATCCATCTTTGCACTACTGGTGCCAAAGATATTCAAGAAAAAACATCATTCAGATCGAGGATGATGAAAAATATTTTAAAAGAACGAATCCAAAGAAACAAAATAACAAATATTAGAGATTCAGACATTACGGTTTATCCAAGATCAATAATACTCCATAATAACCAATTTTGAAGCAAAATTCAAGAATAAAGATCAAAACATGGATACAATCAAAGATAAGAACCATAATAGACATCTTGGACAAAAATGAGAAAATTTTATTTTTTGGTGAATAGTGTCGATTCGTGAATAAAGGTCAGATATCGTGAATAAAGGCGTGAGTATCGTGAATAGTAACTCCAAACACAAAAAAAGTTTCAAATTTGATAAAAAAATTCAGACCAATATTTTGGCATAATGATATTGAAAAAATAACATCATTTAAGAAGAAAATAACATCCCTTACCTCAAAAAGATAATACTTCTAGCTGGAATACTAGATATAGTGCTGAAGGAACTTGCACCGTATAACAACACTCAAAGTATCAAAACACTCACTAGAATACGCTCGATAATATAGAGAGAGAAAGAGAGAAAACTTATGAATTCTGGTGTGATTTTCAATTTTAACTTAGCCCTCTATTTATAGGAAAATATTAAGACGCCAAGGCGATTTTAACTCAAGAACCTAATGGCTTTACCTGCTACTATTCTCACACACCACATTTGAAAATTCAATTGAGCACATTTCTCACCAACCAAAAGTGGGGCTCACCAATTCTAAAATTTTCCACCAAAATCATTTATAACCTAATTTCCGAATCAGTCACCTCTTAAAATTCATAACAAATTATACGCTCATTTTTAACGGTTCAAAATTTGTGAACATATACTCAACTTATATATGTATAACATATCCAAAAATTACAACAATCCAACGGTCGGATTAAATATTATAACTCACACAATAAAGATGTAATAACACCGATTTGATCTTTTAAAACCTCCAATCCGACAAAATACTGATAAAATACCTCAACATTAATTCCTTCATTTATAACCACATAAATAAATCCATCATTTATATCCACATCAAATAAATATTTTCTTATCATATAAATCAATAATTAATTATTCATAAATAATATTACAGAATCACAATTATGACAACCAAAGTAGCTCATTGTGGAAGAGGGGCTTTCAATAAGGATTTCTCTCTACTTGGCAAGCGCAATTAGGTGACCAAACCTCTCCTCGATGTAACTTTCTAGACATTGTCAATAATGCTATCTAATAATATTATTCAAATAATATGAATTATTGATCCGATAATGAAAAATATTGTGCAAAGACAATTATTGAAACAACAATAATATAAAATATCAACGCAAAGAATTATTGAATCAATAAAATAAAATATTGAATAAAGAATTCACCGTAATAATTATCGAGTAGTGTCTTCTTACATAAGGATCAATAATTCATCAATCATCGCAATAATACCGTGCGCCTTCGTGCAACCACGCCAGACATCTTTGTATTTTAACCACCGTGTATTCCAACAAAGGTTAATTGGTAACAATTACACCGTTATTTGTAAAAACTCAAACTTTGTCGCTTTCTTCATCCCCATAATTATCTCATTATGGGCCCACAAATGGTCAAGGTCGTCGCATTTAATATTCCCCAATGTAAAGAATATTCCACGACCAAACGAATATTCCCAAACCTGATGAATATTTTATAATCACTTGCTTATTTTGCAAAATTTACACATTTCACCCATAACCAAAGTATTATATCAAATTAACTCCATATTATTTCAAGATAATAAATAGAGAAAATTAAATTTTATTTATAATAAGTTAGGGTCTTACAACCTCCCCTCCTTATAAAATTTCGTCCTCGAAATTGACGTGCGTACCTGGTGTATCGAAAAGGTGCCTCGCTTTCATAAACACCCAGGTCATTTCTTCAATCGCATGGTTCCTCCACAAAACCTTAACTTATGGTATAACCTTTGTTCGTAGGACATGCTCTTTCCTATCCAATATCTTGGCGACCTCTCCTCGTGACGTTAAATCTTCTGGCTATCTCTCGTGCGGTTCTAACGCAATAATGTGGTTTGGGTCGTCCACATATTTACGTAACATCGATACGTGAAAAACGTTATGAACACGCGACATACTTAGCGTTAAGGCGAGTCTATAGGCCACAGTTCCTTGCTTATTTTACAAAATTTACACATTTCACCCATAACCAAAGTATTATATCAAATTAACTCCATATTATTTCAAGATAATAAATAGAGAAAATTAAATTTTATTTATAATAAGTTGGGGACTTACATAAGTAATATTTTTTATTTTTGTATTTCTTTTCCAGAGTCACATAAATAAAAAATTAACGTATGTTTAATTTTTTTTAAAATCCCAAGATAAAAGTTCTTATTACTATTTTGGGTAGTCCCATGTTAAATGTCCACTTTCCTTTAATAACCAAATTTTTACACATTTTTTTCTATTATGCCCGTAATATTAAATAACTCATACTTTTTTAATTCTAATTTTTTCTCCATATTTAATGACATTATTATGGACAATTTTGTCATTTTATTCATCTTCTTAATATGCGTGGAAAGTCCACCAAGACTTTTATCCTGGGACGGAGGGAGTAATTAGTTTACTGGATAATTTAAAAAATTAAAAATTCAATGATGTAATCAGTAAAACATGTCAACTATAGTGAGTAATTCATTAGTTTTGTCAACTATATATATATATATATATATATATATATATATATATATATATATTCGTCGATCGTGTAAGGGATCCCTTACTTTCTTAAAATGAGGACTTTTTTTTTTTGCTTTTTTTTGCTTTTTTTTTAAAACAACTAAAAAAAAGTTTAATATTTTATGGAACTGAATTTTTTCATAATACAAAGGTGTTTTGGGTGTGATTTGGGTGCACGATAACAAAATATGTATGTACGATGCGAAGCAGATCTGTACTCACCACTTTTGGTATAGGTATTCAAAACACGCCCAAAATATTGTATTATGAAAAAATTTCAGTTCCATAAAATATGGGACTACTCAAAATAATAATAAGGACTTTTATCATGGGACGGAAGGAGTACTATGTTTGTAAGTTTTTTTTAGGGGAAATAAAAGGAATGGAAAATAATTAAAATTTTTCTAAATCCCATATTTGTGAGTTTTTTTTAGGAAGGAAGGGAAATGGATTTGGAGGTAAAGTTAATTTCATTTTTGATTCAAAACTTTTCCTTTAAAAGTGAGAGGATTTGGAGGGATGATAAATAATGGAAAAATTAAATATTTTATATTACCTAAAGTAACTTTTCAAAATAAATCAAGTCATTTATTATATTAATATGTAAGAGTAATATACTTATAATGTACTTTAAAAATAAAAATATTTCCCCTCCCCTCCCCTCCCCTCTTAAACTCGCAAACATGAAAAAATATAATTAAAATCTCATCTTTTCCATTCCTTTCGCTTCCCATCCTTTCCCATTTCTTCCCTTCTTATATTTTTCGTTCACATTTGATCCTTCCAAACTCACAAAAGCTCCATTAGTCTAAACATGAGTCAAGGGAGTCCTAAAATTAAGCAGACACAAGGATTTGGGAACTTGAAGTACATTACCTTACTGATACCGTTTGACTGAACTGTTTTACTATGATCTGCATTCCACAAACAACAGTGAATCAAACATTCAATAAATTGATATTGCAAACATCTACTCGGTTCCAAAATTAGTGATAAATTTTGACGTGAAATCCTAAAATTAAAAATAGATACAAATTAGTTTATTGTATTTAACAACTACAACTATTGTAAATAAACACTAATTACCTTCAAAACATAAATGAATTCATATAATTTTGAATTTTTTTTATTTCACAATCTCTGATTTTGGAAAGGAGGGAGTAGAGTATTATTTTAGCAGTTACCCAATTCTAATATTCAAATTTGCAAAAACTTTTCATAATAAATAAAAGAAAGTGTACCAGATCTAAGCAACCGCGGGATTATAATGAAGAAACTTAATAACAGACCCATGATCAATGTCACTAGTATTATATCCATAGCTCCGATTTTAGCTCACTTTAGCTGCTTACACATTCAACGAACAACTGAAACACTATATGGAGCTGCTATGAAATTGAACTGGCAAGTTGGAGTTGAACGGATTATACTTTCCGGTGAATAATGCCACAAGAGCTCCGGCGAATTTGCTGTTTTTGAAGCGGATTGAGATTTGTCTGCTCGGAGAGGGAGATATCTCGTCAAGTGGTAGCCACGGGATGGGCCATGTTTGGGGGGCCTTGGTGGTGACTGGTGACACAACATATTTTCCTGAGCTCAGGCATAAATGGGCTTGTTGTTCATCACCACCAGCCCATTAGCCCATTACAAATTTCTTATGTTGGCTACCGGAAAATGATTTATATGTCAAATTTTATATAAATTTGGATTGTGACTAACATGAATCTTAAACAATAAAATAAATAAATTAATATTTTTGCAAGTGAATTTAATGTTTTTGTAAGTGGATCCTATTTTTAAATAAATCAACCATTTGTACATTAGACTAACTATAGAATTTAGTTATTATGTCCAATTTGTCCTTATTTAATTAATAAAAATAGAATTCTAATTTATTTTAACTATTACTCAAAAGTCTATTCATATTCTTTATTCGTTGTCCAACTTTCTCATTATCTCTATATATCAATATTTGCTCCTTCTACCACCGTTATATCAATCTTTGCTCCTTATACCACCATTAATCTGTCAAAAGCCCCAGCACCCAAGCTTCTTGGGTGAAAGAGAACTTTTGTCTTCTTCTTAATAAAATGACACATTCTATTCCTTACGCCCCCTTGGTTCCTTGCTTTAAGTGCAGTTACGACTCCTTCCCTTGAGCCCCGGCCTAAGCCTAATGACCTTTCTTACTAAACAACCAACAGCTCTCACGACAGCCTTACTGTCCTCCCCCGTTTACTAGCTAATTCCAAGTCTTACTAATATGGTGTGCATATCTTAATTGCAATTAGTCTTATATATATTTAAAATTCTAAATAATATGATGGTTTTGTAAATGTAATATCTTGTGGTAATATGGAATATCCTTACTGCTGAATTATGGGCAATCAAAACATGACATGGGATATGAAATTTCAGAACCTAGAGGTGGAAACCTTTGAAGTGTATTGAAGAGGCAAATGTGAATAATCATCGTGGTGGAACCTTAGTTCAGGACTGTAAAAGACTTCTCCCTTCGTATGCCATGGAATAATAAGTTCACTCATGTTTGAAGAGGAGCAAATCAATGTGCATAGACTTCTTGACTGAATAGGACATGTTTCTTGTTCTTTTGGTGTTTATTTTATTTTGGAACTTCGTTGTAATATTCTTAGCTTTTTAAATGTTGATTGTAATGACTTAATTGTTATTTAAGTTAAAAGTTAGTATCAACATGGGTCCTTTTTTTATTTCCTTGTATCAACACAATATGTGGTTCCTTTATTTCTTTACCTTTTTTTTTATTATTTTATAAATTTTTTTATGTATTGAGTTTTTATAAGATTATTAGGAATTATTAAATTCACAACACTTTTTGTTATTTTCATAACAAAAGTGTCGTTGTAGATGTATAACTACAGTAAAAATCGTATCTTATAGCGAAACTTTAGTTGTAGAAATAACAAAAAGTGTATTGTGAATTTAATAATTTCCAAGATTATTCTGTAAATATTGTTATAGTGGGGAGAGTAGCACAGAAACATTAATCTCTGTTATGTGAGGAATGATTTTATATTTTAATTATTGTTTTATATTACATGCATAAGCAAATATGTATGTATATATATGTGGTAAGGTTGTAATATCTAAGTTGCTATAGATGAACAGTACTGAACACGTAGGCATTAAAGCCGTACGTAGATTCAACCCCAACAAGGCAACAATCATAATGGAGAATTGTGTGTAAATTCCAACCTAGTGGAGATATAAGAATAAGATCTTAATGATCATTTAGAAATGAATTGTGTGTAAATCACAATTTTAATTTAATTAATCAGTTATATCTTTCTAAAATCAAAATTATAGTATATATATCAAGTAGAAGGATTTACAATAAATATATTTACTGGACTTTTTATATTTATATATTCCCAGAGGATTTATGAAGAGGGAGCATCCATCTAGCACAGAAAACAATGTAATTCATCATCCCATCCTTGCATATATATATATATATATATATATATATAATGGATCAGGTTTGAGAGTCCGAACCTGATCAAGGATCTTTTTTTAAAAAAAACAACTAAAAAAAAATATTTAATATTTTATGGAACTGAAATTTTTTCATAATACAATATTTTGAACGTGTTTTGAATACCTATACCAAAAAATGATGGTACAGTCTGCACAGACTATACATACATGTTTTGTTATACGTACCCAAATCACACCCAAAACACGTATTATGAAAAAATTTCAATTTCATAATTTTTTTTTAATTTTTTTTAGTTGTTTTAAAAAAAAAACAAAAAAAAAAAATTCCGAATTTTGGTCCAGTCCTGATCTGGCCTCTATATATATATATATATCGCTTCTCAAACGAACTAAGAACGAACTAGCTGTAGCGATAAAATAATATTTTTATATTTTTAATATGAGCATAAATTGGTCCCACCCGCAAAAAAATTATGTTAAAATATCATGCAAACAGAGTCGTGCAATATCAATTGCATAACAGATCATAACATAACAGAGAGATTTTAACACAAAGACGCAAGAAAAATAATTACTTTATTTATTGCAGAACAAGTTCCAAATATCCCCCAACAAACAACAGAACATATTTAAAACCGGAAATATTTATTTATTATTTTTATTTTTAGCACAATTTGCAGGGCAGGTTACATCTTCTACTAATCACTCTCACCGTCGTACTCCGGCCGATCATCTATAACTTCAGGTGGATCCCACAGCTTCATCTGAAATATCAAAAAAAAAAAGAGTTAAAAATTAAAATATTTTCCTAAGATACATGATAGTAGATAAGAAGAGAGAAAAATAAAGTGTGTAGGGTTGGGAGAAGGGTTTACCCGAAAATAGAACTCCAGTTTATTCTTAAAATTTTCCCTTTCTAACTTCAGCTGCTGGCAAGCATCCTTGCAACTGCTTACATTCATACATAAATCATAATTATTGGGAGGTCCTCAAAATGCATCTATGTATAACTCATAAAAACATGCATGTAGAATATTACCAAAAAAATATTGCTGGGAAATAGAAAAAATAGAGAATAAGTACATTACTCGCGGTACCTCTGAATACTTTGTCTTTCATTTAAGCATACACTTAACTGATTAACTTTAAGCATTACATTGTTTGCTCCAACCCTGAAAAAATTAGAAATAGTAATGATAATTAGATCATCGCCGAGACGACAACCACATAAATAATATCAATAATTTTGAAGATGATGCTCAATGCAACTTAATGGCCTATGAAACTGAGAATATTGAGTATAAGAAAAAAGAATATACTTTCACAAGAATTAATTAGGATCCCCACGAAATTTAAAAAAAAAAATAAAAAAATCCTACCATGTGGTGTGCCTTCCAAGCTGATCAATAATATTATCCAGTATCGAAAAATCAATGGTAGATTTTTTTCTGTCAAGTGTTAAAGAATATATAATAATCATTATTCTGAATAACCATACAATTAAATTGAAAATTGTCAAATTAAAGTACTCACAGTTGATGCTCCACCGCAGTGATCATCCAAGCTGACCGTGCAAAATTAGAATCTAGAACATTCTCCACTAAGGACGGGTTTGTATTGTTTCTTTCCAAGTATTCCAGATGAAGAAACTCTTTATTCAAGTGTTTCTGAAAAACCCAATCTTATTATTGGTTTTTGCTAGCACATTGACTCTTCAGTAATTGATTTTTTCTACTACTCTCAAAAGGACATGCTAAATACAAATGAAAGAACTCTGAATAATTTAAAGACATTTTCATGTATAAAGCATATACGTAAAATGAACAATTAAACTTAAAAACTGATTGTGTCTCTTACCAAAAATAACACTTAAAAAAACTGAAACTGAAGGTATAATAGAACTTCTGGGCTATAAAATCAGAGTCCGTACATGCATTAGACCATGTCTCTCAACTTTGACAATCGATATTAGCTAGGCTACAACAGATTCAGATATTTGAAGTACAGGAATGAAGTCAAAAAATATTTCAATTTGACAACTGATATCTAGGCTACGCTAATTTTTTGAGGAATTTGAATTTGGATTTTCAGAGATAAAAAGAAGCAAATTAAAAAAAAAATAGTGTGGTCTTCAAACTAAAATCCAAATTCCTTGAAAATCCAATAATAAATCAACAAGGTTAGAAATCACACCAACACCTGGACAGTAACAGAACATTGGGTTTGCAACATGGACATTACATATAAACATCGAGTATAATTTTTACTAACACGATGTCTACACCTTTAGTAAAGACCAGCAAAATCATATTAGAGATGTAAAACGTATCGAAAGCTAGATAACTTCATATCTTCCATAGAAATGCACTCTGAATGTACCAGAATGAGTATGCTGTTGGAAATGGGTTTGACAAGATAAATATTAAAGCATTTTGAGGCTTAATTTAATGTGGGACCTACACTCCGGAAATGTCGGGTCCATGCACCAATGCGTTCTCTTTCGCGAGGAGTATAACGTGGTATACTTATTTGTTCAAATCCATTAAGAATTGAATGAGAAAATTGACTCCAAAGTCACCTACTTGTAATGTTGTAAATTGCAAAAGGCCCACATAGGACATTAAATAGAAAAATGAAGAATTTATATATGGGATGTTTGCTCAATGGGAAGGGTCCCAAGGGGCACCCCACTTTTGTGAAAGGGAGAGGACTTAGGCAAGGCTTGGTTCGAACCCATGCGCACGCCGCCGCCGTCCGTCCAGTCGAGGCGTGATATATAATTTTTTGGACAAAATCTGTTTATCATCATACTACGTCGTTTTGATGAATGGATTTTGTTTAATTTATTATTGTTATACTACGTTGTTTTGACGAACTGCGCGCCAACGGTCATATCCTAACTGTTAAGTCACGAGCGCATTAAGATATAAGTTTTTCCCGTTTCTATTTGCTTTGCAGTATATATCTCCTTCCCGTTTCTACATACATTCCAGTGTTCTTCCTTTCATTACCAGAATCATAACATTATCATATCATCGCAGTAGGGTTCGAGTATAGAACATAGAAATTGTGTTCGATGAATTCTTAATTTCGAAGTGCTGCCAATTAAGAGTTGGAATCCGTTATATCTTGGGAAGCAATTATTCAACAGATCCTTTAGCACCACTGAGGAAATAAATTTGTTTTAAGAAAACTTTGTGAATTCAAAGAACTGGGATTTATCAGTCTCGTATATCTAGAATCTGATTTCGTCAAGTACAATAAATTTTCTTAATTCTGTTTTGTTTAAACTAAGTTTAATATTGAATATTATATAAACTATATATACAGAATAACATATGCACTTCTACATTGAAACATGAAAAAAATCTTAATATGGTTACAATAAAAAACGCTTTTCTACTTGAGAAGATTTTTCCAGGAATTAAGAAACTAAGAAGCATGAAATTTTACTTGTAAGTTAATGAAATCACGAAACAAAAGAAAAATAATTGACTTAATTCTGTTTTAAATCATAAAAAACTAGAGCAAGTAACTACATAATGTAGGTTTGCGTGAATTTTATTTAATTTTTTATAAAAAAAGGAAGCAGAAGAAGAAGGAGAACACATAATAATATTAAAGCAAAGGATCTAGAGCAAAACCTCATCAAACAGAAGTTGCCTTGTGTTGGCAATCTGTTGTAGCAGGCGATTGATGTCCATCCTTGAATATGTTTCCGGTATGCAGACAATCAGGTGGCTGCAAGGTCTTGGTTTCTGGTGCAAACAGATGAGGAACTCAAGAGGGGGCTATATAGCTGCAGCGATTAGAAACTGCAGTAAATGTACTCAAACAGACTTGATTATGATAATCCCTCATCAATGTGAGCAATGTCACAATTAAAAGCACGCAACTGCTTTTGGCAAAAGCAGCATATTTTTGGATCATACTCTTGAACTTGCTTTCAAATCCAATTCGCAGATTTATTATATTGTATACACTTGTCCTTCACCACGTAACAATTAATGAATTGAGAGGAAATTTAATTAATGTTTAATTACTCCAACACTCACCAACTCTCTCTAAAGCAATAGCGACAAATAGGAGTAATTAATGATAATAATAATAATAATAATAATAATAATAATAATCTTCAGATTATCAAAAATGGGGGTTATTTCATTTCCGCAAAAAATAATATTTCTTCCAATTGTAACTCTTGTCATACAGATTATCATGAGATGAAGATAACTTCTACTACCAACCCAAATGTAGGTGCTACAGGTGACTAACATGAAATTTCTCCACCTATATTGTAATTTACGTAATATTTAAAAGTACAAGACCTTAATCTTAGCAAAGTTAAGGTTAGGAGCCAATACTAGAGGCCAAGACATGACCTTAGTGCAAAGGAAGGATTTAATAACATGACACACTTCTAGGGTTTATGAATGTCCCTTAAATGATAACTTCCACATGACCAATTGATCCATCTGTGCTGAGCAGAGTTTATATCTTACATTTACCGGTGAACAAGAAGAAGTCAAATTTTTATTTTTATTTTTTTGTTTTTTCTTTGTTTACACTTTACACCTTACCTGGTGGAGTTGGCTTCAGAGTAGCCTAAAATTTTCAGTGAAAGGGAAAGCTAACATAAGAAAGATAGATATATGGTCTTATACGTAGAAGCTTCACAAGTTTCAAGCTAAAGATTTGATGACAATGCTTTACCAAGAAAATGAATAGAGACGTTCATCTATTTCTTATTTAGAAAATCTTTTAAGGTAAATAAAACTCCAAATTTCTAATATTATATGATCAGAAAGCTTTTTTGCCCTCCATCTATGTCGACCGAAGACTATATTGTCTTATACCCAATAAAACAGACATGGTATCAGAATATTAACAGACATCTACACAATTAAAGAATTTTTTTTTAACACTATCAATCTTGCTTTCAGTTTAGCAGGTAAAACCCAAGAAAAACTGTCAAGAACGAATAAATACATTCATATAATAACCGACTTAGTAGTAGGAGAGAGCAAATTAATAGAAACTTAGATTGGCCAAAAACTGATTAACATAGGAGTATGAACTGCTTATATCAGCCAGAAGAATAAATGATGTTTAGAATTAGATTTGTACATAAGATCACTTCTGCGTAATTGTTTTACATTATTCAATGACACAGAATGTACAGATTCCTAACAAACTTTTTCTTTGAACTATTGGTGGTATGACATCTAAAATCCAAGACCACCAAATTATTATTGGGCAACCCCTGCCCAGTGCCCAGTACAAGTTTATTCACCATTATATATAAGAAATAAGAAACCAATACAAAGATGTACAGCGAGGACACAAGCTCGCAGAAGATCTTCCTTCTGAGTGAATTGAATACAGATTGAGCACTAGAATGTCATGAAACTTTTCTCACTTCGCAAGACTCCACTATTACCCACTTGATCTCATGAAGATCATAATCCTGAAATTTTCTTATACTAAAATCCACCACTTCTGCAAATTTCACAGCCGTTAGTATCAGGTAAACCTCATTTTTCATTAGCTCAATCTCTCTCTTGGTTACAAGCATTAAAGGTTTCGAAGTGTATAAAGTGTTCATATTCTTCCATGATATTTACTCAGTTTCAAGAAAAAAAATCAATTTTTTATTCCATCTTTTCTTCATTTGTATATATGGAACTTCAACATAAAAATAATTACCATTTTTTTATTTTTTTCAACTTGCATTTTATATTTAATGGTTGACCAAACCAATTTAAAAGTAAGGATTGATCTCGTACTAATAGTAACAAACCTAGTCAGGCTGTGACCAGCAGCAGAGTCTATCACCAGTCAGCACAGTATGTGTCAAAAGGTGGTCACCTGTTGATAAGAGTCAGACAAGGTCTTGCTGTATATGCCTTCTCTCAACTCTAGCCTTCAAAAGGTGAGAGTTGGATTTCTAAGATTCCTCTTTACTATAGCCTTTGCTGCCGCTTTCTCTTTGATTTTAGATCCACAACAATAACAGAGATATTGTCAGAACTGTTTCTCCCCATAGCTATTTCAGTTAGGTAATCAGCAACGACTTGTGCCGCTGGAACCTCATCTTCTACCATAGACCTGCGGTGTCGTCTTAGAAGGCGGCGAGCCACCTCCCCAATCTCCTGGTTTGACATGACATCCCACAGTCCATCACTTGCCAAAATAAGACACTCATCCTCATCACTTCTTGTTGCAAATGTTATCTCAGGCACTGGAATAATCCACGGTCTTAAGTACCAGTCACCTAGAACATTAGCCATAAACCAATTAGTGTTTGCCAAAAACGCATCTCGGATCCATAAGAAATATAGCCTAAGATTATTAGAATTTCCTATGTAGTGTTCTGGGGTATATATAAATATTTATTGAATTTCAAATGGATTAAATTTTTACAAGCTTTGGCAAAACCAATATATATGTGTATCTACATAAGTAGCTCCTACAGTTGACAGTTGACACTCAAAGTTGCTATTTATATTCCACAAACTGTTCTTGAAAGAAAGACCTTGTAACAATAACATTTTTTTTCCTTCTACTTTGTAAATGTTTAATTATTGGGGGCAATGAAGAGAACCTCAATGATATTCATTTGGCTAAAAGACAGAGTGACCATTACTTTTATTTCTTTTGTAATACTCTGAAGAAAGTAGCTGAACTTAATGCGAGTATGATTACATTTTATTTTTTATTTATAAAAAGAAAAAAGTTTCAAAAATTGAAATGGTACAAACATGATTCGGTTGCAAACTGAACTGCGGCTTAGTGCTAAATCTGTTGTCGGGTATCGTTGATGCTACGTCTTTTCATTTTCTTCTTTTGGGTAAATAAAAATGTATTAAACAGCAGCTACAGAGGAAATATCCCTATTCTACCCAGACCCGTTGTTATCAGAACCGGACCGGACACTGGACCGGCCAAGACACTGGTTTAACGGTTTAGTGGTTCGACCAATTGAACCATGTTTTAAACCGGTTGAGCCGGATATTTATTATTAAATAGTTAAATTTTATTTATATTACTAAAAAATAGTAGTATGTGCTGTAAATTAATAAATTTTCTTATAAATATATTAATTTTTACTTGAAAAACTACCAAACACCAAATTTAAACTAACAGATTAAACTAGCGTGCATTATTGTTATAACAAAACCTCCCAAAACCTATACCATTGACCAAGCAGCCCAAAGGTCATATATTATTATTATTATTATTATAATATATATATATATTTTATTATTATTATTATTATTGTTAAACATAGGAGGTCATGGACTTATGGGTTTTAACAAAACTCAATGGTTTTAACTTATCCCAAAAAAATTACATGAGCAAGAAGTCAACAAGTATAAAAGGACTTTAAAGCTTAAAAAAGGATAAATTACTTGAAAATTTAAAATAAGATAAATCAACAACTCAATACCCATCGCAAGAGACAGAAACTTGTGCCAACAATCAAGGTCTATATTCCCTCTCTTCTCACCTCAGTCTCTTAACAGATTTATATCAGTCTCAAAGTTTCTCTTCTCACCATCTACCCATCCTCCCACATAATTTCTCTCTCTTCTCTCATGAAGGTTGTGTGTATTTTCTCTTTGATCTTTCTTCTTCTTCTTAATTTTTTTCCCTCGTTCTCATATCTTTCTTCTTCTTCTTTTCTCATTAAGTTCTCAATTATGAGGTTTTTGTAGTCCCAAAATCAACTTTGGTAATACGTGCATGTAAGATTTATAGAAATTGAAACTGATTTGGGCATTAATTTAGGCGTTGATGTGTGAAATTGGTTTTGAGATTGTATTTGGGACTTGGGTACAGAATCAGAGCATTCTTCAAATACCGGCACCGGTTTTAGAATAAACCGTCCGGTCCAAATGAGTCTTCCCAGTCTTTTTGCTTATCCAATATTTTCCGATTTTAATAACTATGCCTGGACCTGGAGGTGCTACTACTTTGTTACGGAGTGATCCTATAAAATGGTTTAATGATGATATTATCACGGCGAATATTACTAGAAACACATCAAGTTGTACTAACTCCCATAATCGGTCATAACTACGAACATACATTCGATAACACTTGGGGGAGACTGTTAAGATCTAAATGTGGTTTGTCCAAGTCTTTAGGTATTTTGTTTAGTGGTTGTGAAAGTGTAGTATGTGATCCTATTTTATAGGAGTAGTGGTTAGTGTTAGGATGTAGTGGTCTGTCAGTTTCTGATGTAAAGACTATTTATAGGCTCTTCTCTCCATCAATATCTATTGTAGTGTTTTTCCCTTCACCAAACGTCTCTTTTATGTTTCATAATTTTGTATCAGTGGTATCAGAGCCACACATAAGAGAGAAAAGTGTGAAAGTCCTGCAACAGAGTGAAATTCCCCAATCAGCCCATAATAGCATAACAGTGAAGTGATGACTTCAAACTCCAATTTTGTGCAGGCGGCGATCCCACGTTTTGATGGTCACTATGATGATTGGAGTATGCTAATGGAGAATTTTTTGAGGTCAAAAGAATATTGGTCCATCGTTGAATCTGGAATTGAAGAACCAGTAAAAGCAAAAGATGTAGTCTTGTCAGATGCCCAGAAAATAGAGTTGGAAGGGAGAAAGCTAAAAGATTTGAAAGCAAAAAATTAACTCTTTCAGGCTATTGATCGTCTTATCTTGGAAACAATTCTTAGCAAAGAAACTTCCAAGGAGATTTGGGATTCCATGAAGAAAAAATATAAGGCTCTGCTAGAGTGAAGCGTACACAGCTTCAAGCCTTGAGAAGAGATTTTGAGATTCTACAAATGACAGATGGAGAATCAGTCACCAACTATTGTGCCAGAACTATGGAAATAAGTAACAAAATGCGGTTTCATGGTGAGAAGATGAAAGATATCACCATTGTGGAGAAGATAT